>JAZKJV010002851.1:0-1383052 GCA_037367405.1 Ottelia alismoides | reverse complement strand
TTGATGATGCTTGATGAGTCCTCTATCTAACTCCTTAGATATTCCATCCAAGCATCAGCCTCTATGATTCATTCCATGAACCAACAGTTGCATGATCATCAAGTTGGCCATGGTACATAACCCTTATTGTACAGAGGGACCCTATAGTGCATTCATTCATTTAATGTCAGAAAGGGAGTGAAAAATAATGAATAACTTTCATTGATAATTTATTCATTACAATAACATTTATTGTAGAAATGGTTCGCCCGGGGCTCACATTGCTAACAGAGAGGTCAACACCTTCTGACATGTTGGAGCTAAGGCCAAGGGTTCAGTTGACCTGAGGTCAACGAATACCTGAACCTCGTTGGTCCACGTCAAATAAGAAGACAAAATAGGGGAGAAATACCTTATTATTTCAAATTAGAATTCTAAATAATTTTATTAAATTTTTTCCAAAGAACAAAAAATATCTACTATTTAATGTAGTAGTTTAATAGTACTTTTATTCATTTTTTCAAGTTAATTTATTATTAGTTACTTTTATCTAGTGTGATTATATGTATATTTATCTATAAATATACATTTATTTTTAATTTTATATTTTTAATTTTATTATTTTATATACATAATTTATATTTATAAATTATTTTAATACAATTAAATATTTTTATTGTATTATTTTATTTTATTAGTATAGTGTATTCATTGATGTATTTAAATAGATTTATTTATTTTTTTATATTTTTAACTATTTAATTTATTTTAATTTATTTATATATTATAAATAATATTTACAAAATTATAAAAAAAATAAAATAATGAAAAATAGAAATAATAAATACAATGAATATTTTATTCAGACATAATATACAATAAGGGTCCAAAACCTAACTTTCGTTCCTTCAAAAAAACCTAACTTTTGTTTCTTAACTCTAAATTAAGTGCAAACACCTTCATTAAATAGTTAATAAAAAGTTATATACAATTATAAATGGTTTTAGTGAATTTTGAGTTCATATGGAGGATATACGTGTCTATGAACTTGGAATTTTAGATTTTTATTTCGAGTGTAGAAAGTGCAATGTAGATTATTTTCGTGTGAAATAAATTTTGTATTTTTCTATATATTTTTATCTACAATTTTCGTTTACAAAGTTTATTAATATTATTTATAAATAATAAATAACAAAATATATCCCAAATCGGACTTATTTATGTCTAAATAAAGGATGTTTTATTGTAATTTTTTCCCTTATCTCCCCCTACTTTATTCCTTGTCGACTCAGACATCATGAGGCCTATGTCACAAGTTTAGAGTCTTAAAACAACTTTGGTACTTTATTTCTTTTTGTTTTCTTTATTATTTTATTTTCTATTAAAATACAATATTTTATACAATATTTACACAATAAATAATGTGTGGTATTTTATGTAATATAATGTTATTTACATGTATTTAGCTAGTGTTTGAAGGCCAAAATGAAAGAATTAAGATAATGAAATAGAGATTCATCACCTAAGTACATGGGTGGGTCAGCTTTTATTCTTTTGACCCACTTATGCTTAGTAAGAGCTATGTCTTTTTGTTACCTTGTGCCATAAGGACATAACACAAGCTAAGTATAGGTGTGTATGTGTGTGTGTGTGTGATATGTAATTTACCCGTAGCTTGTACTTCTCACTAGGTTGTAAATAAATATTGAAATGGGTAATCACTTGTAAAACTTGTAGAATATGTACATGACATAAAATACTTGAAAATACTTGTAAAATATATATAATATGTAACCATTGCAAAATTTTGCATATCTTGTAAAAATTGTGTACATGTTTATAATGGTTGTAAAATATGTGCACTTTTTATATTATATTGGTTTTGTACATTTTTGTAGAAATTAAGGGATATAATGTTTTTTGAAAATAACAAAAAAAACTTTTTTTAAATAAACAAATTTTGAACTAAGATTTATCCCTAACGTATGCACTTCACCCAAGACTTTATGCACCAGGCTACTCGATTTGAAGAGACTCTTGACTCTGAGTCTCATCATTTTTACTCATTAGGATCTTATTACTTAATTACTACAACCCCCTGCTTTGAAGATATACATGCTATATAAAATGTAGAATCTCTTGGCTTAAACCAAAATTACTTACACTACACATGCACAATTGCACACTTCTCGCGATGAGTCACTGTTTCGCCTCGGGCACTAGGATTTGAGAACTTAATTTGGGACTTGATTTTAAGACACTTGAGGATGGGAAGGAGTCAGGAACCACCTCATGAAACTTAAGTCTTAACACATAGCCAATATGGGGACAAGGATCTCGGTACTACCTTGATTTGACCTAGGTTCCAGTATGCGAACAGACGTAATAAATTGTGGATAAGTATGCACCAACTAGGTAAGAGATGAGAAGCTATTAGATGCATCATTATGTTATCAAATAAAAAACTCAAAATTCCAAAAGAAATCCATAAAAAACGATCTTAAGAATAACATCTGAGTGCTCCCAACCTTTTAAAAGTCCACTTGGACCAAGCGGAAGTAGGACACAATAATGCCTCTTCCCAATGGTATTAGGCCATGAAATAAGAGTCGTGCGAGCACGAAAAAAGGGTCCCGCATAAAAAATGCTACAAGCCCTCACAAAAGGCACACATCGATGCATCTCAGAAAAAACAAGTGTAGATGGTTCGACCTTCTTAACATACGTATTCATGCACACCAAA
This sequence comes from Ottelia alismoides, assembly GCA_037367405.1. Taxonomy (NCBI): domain Eukaryota; kingdom Viridiplantae; phylum Streptophyta; class Magnoliopsida; order Alismatales; family Hydrocharitaceae; genus Ottelia; species Ottelia alismoides. The sequence continues at coordinate 1,380,330 of JAZKJV010002851.1, read as the reverse complement.
AAATACAAGTGTGCATTTTGGCACCCGAGTGATTCTTTTGTCCTATTAGATGAGAGAATAATAAGACGCAATTCTAGTCCATTTGACCTTCCATATTTTTGAGTCTGACAATAAAGAGATGGTGGATTGAGGTGAAATTCGGCTTTGAAACTAGTGCTGATGATTGGGTTCCTAAACTAGCCTCTTGGACTAGAACCTTAAATACTATACATTTGAAGATGTGATTATCACTTAATGTACTACCTATTATATATATACTTTTGGAGAGTCTAAAAATTAGACAAGTTGAGTTCCTTCTGGGTAAGCATTGATAGTAACTTAGAGTTATAGAGTCACCTGAAACTTGTAGCTTGATCATTGAGTCTTATTCTATCAGTTACACAATTGGGGATTTAACTGAGTCATGCTTTTAAATAATTAATTTCTTGAAGAACAATGGTTAAGTATAGGAGGACGATAAAACTATAATTCATCTACCTTATTCATTAAACTTAGTTCATTTTATAAGACAATTCAAGCAATAACCCATTAAAATAATGAAATAATCAATCCATAGAGTGTGAATAATTAGGGACAATTGTTGTATATTAAATTCCTAATAAAAGCCCTCTCTGTTTTTATATATTCACTTGTATTTTGGCCAAACTTTATATATTTTTAATGAATTTATACTAACTCAAAAGGAAGTAATGTGAACTCAATTATGTACACATCACTAACATTGGCAACGAAAACATAACAGAAAAATACTAACTTGTATATATGTATAATAAAATCAATCCCTAATTCATAGATAAAAAGACCTAAATGTAAATATTTCTCACATATATTCTCATATGAATGTACTCAATTTTGAACTAATATACATTCAAATACCACAAATTAAGATCAAGTACAAAAGAATCAGAGTTTATATGTGAAATTTGGGTTTTGGGACCTCATTGTATATTATAATTACTCACTAAATTTGACATATCATTTTATGTATATAATTATCTCTTTTTAATCTATTTATTATTTATTTATTTTCTTTAATTTGTTCTTTAATAAATTGTGTATCAATCCAAATTCAATGTACTATAGAAATCAAAGGAAAAGAAATGTTTTGAGTTTTTATTAGAGTCTCTAAATAAGTCTCTTTGTCTATTCATTTTTTACTTAATTATATTTTTTTAAAAAAATATATTAGGTGTAAATATATCATTTTTATTTTTTATTTTCTTTTGAATTTTATCTTAATTAAAAATAAAAAATTCAAAATGTAAAAATAGAGTATTTTATTTACATAGAATACGACCAAAAAAATCCACTTTGTATAGATGATGTTTTTGGTTTGATTCCCATCACCAAAGTTGTTGTTCTCATCTAAAAAACAACTTTCATGAAGAGATATTTTTAATTTGAGGTATTTTGTTATTTTATTTCTATTTTTCTTTTATTTTATTTTCTGAAATTTATGGAGGCAACATGTGATAGCTCCTGGAGCGTCACATGCCCCTCCACTTAAATTCCCAACCTCCTTCTTTGAGGGTCGTTGGATCAAGCTCCCTTCATCCAACGACAACGTTATTTTGTTTTTCTTTATCCGCCCCCTCTACGTGTTCTCTCCTCGGTCGTTCCATCTTGACCGATCAAATGTCCAAGATCCCTTCTCTTACCTCCGCACTTTAGGACCGAATCCAACGACTTTGCCATTGATTCCACCATTGACCGAGCACCTGCCCCCCACCGCAAGTCATTCCTCCCTTGTCCTCACCACCATAGCCCCTTCCATAAGTCACATGAACCTAACTAGAACCCCTCAAAACCCCCCTCGCCACAATTTTCAAGAGGCATCCACCATTTCATTCTTTTAAGAGAGAGAGAGAGTTCATGAGTGGATCAACGGTGACAACAATCAGTCCACCTTCCTCGAGCGATGACATCTCATGTGTGATCTAGCCAAGTTTTCTTCACCATTGCAACACCTCCAAGACTTGCTTCTCAGCTCGTTGCACTCCGGTGACTCGAGCACGAATCAGGAGCTCGACTCGAGTTCTTCCCTAATGCACATCCCTTCATCACAATTTAGGTAAAAACCTCTGTCCCATTTATTCTTCTTGTATTATTCTTTGTTCTATGCTATAGCTTTGTTCCAAAATTCTCTCTACCTTCTTCTGGATTTTATTAAACTCAAATCCAACCTTGAAACCACCAATTCCATCTCAATATTTCCCATACCGTTCTTTTCTTCCAGTCATGATCTGCCCATCTTTTTTTTGAGCTAGATGAAGTCATAGCTCCCATATACATCTTAATTCGGAGCTCCCACGACATCTACCTTATCATTGGTTCTCATGCTAAGGTAAAGTTTAAAGAAAAAACTCGAGCTTCATCTTCATTCACATGCACAATTGAAGAATAGAGAAGCTCAACATTTTTGTGCCTTTTGTAGCATCACCTGGAGCCATCAACAGAGAAACCCGAGTAGACCTTCCTGTAACGGAATAGGTCGCACTGACAAGCGGAAGCGTGCGGCAATAGATAGCGCAGTCAAACCGTTACTGAATCATGCATAGTGATCAATGAGCATATAAAAATCATTCTTAAAAGGATCCATAAAATCCAATTCAAACTAAGAGTTCCATCATTACATCACCAATAATGGTATGGTCATAAAAGATTAACAATTAATATAATAACATTTCCTTGGTTCCAGTGGACATATAGATGTCCTTCATGTACGCGCAATAAATCATACCACCCCAGATATCTTGATGAATCTATTGCACAATCCAATCTGCATGATGAATCTTGTCCTGCACCTGAAATAGATAAACACAAGTTCACATGAGCCTAATGCCCAATATACATCAGGGTCCATGCATGAGAATTCTAATGGTCTTTTAACCCGTTACATTTCATGTACTTGAGTACCCATGGAAAAATGACATTGTGTGCCTAGATGTCACATGCATGTCTAAGTCATTCCCTACAAATTGCATATTGGTTTTTTCATAAATATGAATTTGCATGTGCAAGATATGTAAAAATACATAGACATCATTTTTATCATAAGGGTATGTTTCATCAAATTCTTAACATATTCATCTCTCCTTTATCATTTAGATCACTCATTCATGTTAACCCCTTAAATATATTTTTCAGGACTTGTAATGATTTATTAATCATAAACTATTTCTCTCTTAAAATATGATGGTTTATCTTTAATTAAATCATTTCTTGTATAACATATAATGGTTTATTTTTAATTAAACTATTTTCTTGCATAATATGTACTGGTTTATAATTTTCTTGCATAACAAATAATGGTTTACCTCAGGGATGAAGCCATGAATTTTCTCTTAAGAGGACTAAAATTATTTAGACATTATTAATCTAATTTATCTTGTCATATTAATCATTCATATATATAGAGTAGATCCTATGTTGTAAAGTGAGTTTCAACAAAAGTGTTGTAATTTGTTTATTGCTTGTGAATATGTTTCCAAAAATTCAAATTTACAGATTGAATCACCCAGTACTGTTATACGTACATGCATATCCTTTAAATTTTTTTCAAATATGAGGTTATTTGCTATTTAATATTAATAAAATATTACTCTTCTTTAACTGGGATTTAAGTTGCTTAAATTTTGATCGGATATATGATCACTAAGATAAAATTGTAAATAACACCGAATTTGAGTGAAATTTGGAGGATAGGTAGAATGTTAACTGAAAATTCAATTTATAAGGTTGGATGTTTGGAAGCAAATTCAATCTATAAGGAAATATTTTAATAACTTTGTAGTTGATTGGTACGAATATTTAACATTTTTTTATCATTGTATTTGAAAGTGATTCTGAAACGCAATACACCACATGTAGTGGTGTGCCATATTGTGATACAAGTCTGCATAAGTTGATATATATATATATATATATATATACATACGTATAGATTCGATGATACAATTAACAATATCTATATAAACCAGAAAGATATGAAACCATATTTGTTATCAGATCAAAAAAATGGAAGAAATATCCTGATTCATATATCTATTTCCAAAGGAAATAAAAACAAACATCCTTATTTGTACCTATATATTAAATTAAAAATACATATCCTGTGATCACTTAAAAATAGATACAATGATGGATATATATTGATATAAAACTATCTAATTAAGTATAACATGTAAATAATTTAATCATTAGTTATTGATTTTTTTGTTGAGATATGGGGAGCATGGATGCAAACGGATACAGATATATCCGAATATCTGTTTACCGTATTTGAAAAATTATCGGATAAGGATATCCGTATCCAAATATTAATCGAATACAGATTGGATATGGATTGTAAAATATTTTTGGATACGGAAATGGTAATGACTTGAATATATGAATCCGGATTCGGATATCCGAATACGATATTTAATATTATGTTATATACAAGTTAATTTAATATAAGCCACAATCATATGTTATTGTATCAATATTATACATTATATAATTAAATATATTAATGTTATTAATAAACTTCCGTTTGTTTGGGGATGTGCACGAACAAAATTACGAAACCTTATCCCTCATTTTACTTTCCATCAAGGATCCAAGTCACCTCAACGATTACCTTTATCATAATCCAACTTATTTATATATAAATACCATTTTTTAAAATCATTATGAACTTTGATAAAAAAAATTCAATTCGTATTGTATGCGTCTTTATTTGATCCACATTCGGATTCCATGTTTACTGAATCCATATTTTAATTTCACTCTTTATTCAATTCGTATTAGGGTCTGATCTTTATTCGATCCATATCTGGGTCAGAACTTTATTCGATCCGTATTTGGAACCGGTAAATATCCGATTCAGATCCGTGTCCGTAATTTTAAGGATATGGCTTCCTTAATGCATATCTGAATCATATACATACCCGTATTTGTAATTGATAGAGATGAGGCGAATTATGGATATGGAAATAGGCATATCTGATCCTTTTACGATCCATTTTCATTGTTGGGGGGCTATTATATATCACATATATACTTTAATTACTAAATAATGTATTTAGATTATATATCTACTATATTTATACACATATTTACATGTTACCATTGAGAGCCAGGGGAGCCAACCCCCCACCCGTCCCCCCCTCTTCGTCATTGGTTTACCTTTCTAAATTATTTCTTTCATAACTTGTAGTGGTTTATCTTTATAAACCACTTAATTGCATACTTATAATAGTTTACCTTCATAAATAATTTATTTGCATAACTTTCAGGCACACATCCTCGTATACATTTTCAACTGCTGGCACTTGCGATTCATGTCATGACATGACAGTGTAGCTACAACTGTAGAGCATTTAGCTTTTGCCTTAATGGTTCGTTACAACCATATGCCCTTTGTGGTGTTGCCTCTTGGGCTAACACGACTCCTTGCGATCATCGATGTGACTCTTTGAGTCAGTAGCTTAAATCTTATTTAAGGTTATCAACATGAGATATATGTTTGAGCTTTTTTTACGAACTAATTGAAATAGCTCACCTAGATATTATCAATCCTAAATAAGTTTATAAAGTCCAATTGGTTTCCATTTACACAGCACAACCACCCATATTTAATTTTTACTAAACATGTTAAGGTGATGAATTACACCATGCATATACATATAAAGGTGATTTTCCTTTATCTTACTTTTTTCTTTAAAATCGCATAAAGTATAGAGCCTACCCTTAAAACGTCATTAGAATTCCATCCATTTTAGGAATATTCATATAAATTTTATATTGATAGCAGTGGATTTGAGATGAATTACATATATCCTACGTAATCAGGTCCATATGGAGGCAGTGAGAAAACAACTGGGTTATAATGATGGTGCAACCTGAGATATCTATAATTTCTCATAAATAACTTATTTAAGCCCCTATGTTTTTAAAAATTTGAGGGGTACTGTAATATGTAGGCATAATTGCCAAGACAACACACGATTGATGTCTACTAATTAAGTGGTTATCTTCTGTGCAAATAAAGAAAAATATGGTCATTGAGATCTTATCAATTGAAAGATAATCACCATTTTGTCATTGAGATCTTATAATGTCTCACATTTAGTCAAAGAAAAAATATTCAAAAGATAGTACCAAGCATGGCATAATTAACAAATAAATACGAATATCAACATTAGGTGAAGTCATAATGTCTTATGCCATAGATCCGCGGTGATGAAATATACTTTGGTTCTTATAAAAAGGTACTCTTTATATTAACGGAAATATACCTATATGTGTAAATGATCTGAGTTTATAGTACCGATAACGATGACAGATATAGCATAGCTTTCAGGCATCGTAAAACCATGACAATCGATTAAACTATGAACAAAGTACTTGTTACTGTGATGTGGTGTATTTAAGGATTTAACCGGCGTAGAGAAGTTTTCATTCAATATCCATAAATATAATTCTAAGTATTTGATACCTATATTTAGAGATAAAATTTGGATATGATTTTTATTGAAATGAAAATTCCTACTCTGATACATACCATAGGTCCAATGCGTACCTCTCTCTGCCATGGTCATCGTGCCTCCTTTCGATCACATATCCCTGCTCTCCTCCTCCTCCTGTTCGACATCGTCTTCTCCTGCGGTGAAGATGAATCTCTCCTAAATCCTATTGTCAAGCTCTCTCTCTTCCTTTAACTCTCTCCCTCTCTACCTCTCTCTCTCGCTCTCTCTCTCTCTCTAAGATTCACGTTGGTGAAAGGTGGTGCAGGTTTAAGGGAGATGGCTTTTTATATCTATCAATTAGTTGATTAATTGTACCAATAAAATCTATTTAATTTACCAATGAATTGTGACAATAATGGTACTAACTTAAGCATTGGATTTTCCCAAAAAATCATGTTGTTACAATCTACCACCCTTTAAAAAATCATCCCCAAAATTTCTTTGAAATGAAACATATCAAAAAGTTGCGGATATTTCTCCTGCATTTATCCAGCTAGCTTCATCTTGTTGATGGTGCTACCAAAGGACCTTGACCATCAAAACTATACGTCGACGAGGATGATAATCTTTACGATCAACAATTCGTATATGTTTCTACTCAATTGTCAAGTTTGGTTGAATATCAAGGACCTCGTGCTCGATCAAATGTGAAGGATCAAGAGTGTACGTTCTCAACATAGATACATGGAATACATCGTGTAGCTTTGAGTAATGAGTTGGTAATTCAATATGATATGCCACCTCTCTGATCTGTTGCAAAATCTCAAAAGGTTCTATGTACATACGAGTGAGTTTTCCCTTTTTTTTTGAATCGTAAGACGCCTTTGGTTGGATAGATCTTTAGAAATACATGCTCTCCAACTGCTAAACTCAGCTCTCTTCTATGATGATCAACATAATTTTGGCCTACTTTGAATTGCCAACAATCTCTTTCTGATTAGCTCAACATCCTGCTTGCTTGTCTGAACAAGTTTCGGTCCCAAAATGTACTTCTCATTAACATTACTCCAACGTAGTGGTGATCTATAGCTCCAATACAATACTTCATAGGGAGTCATCTTGATGCTCGAACGATGATCATTTATTATAAGAAAACTCTATCATAGGAAAATGTCTATCTGAGTTCCCTTCAAAATCATAAATGCATGCTCCCAATAAATCTTCAAATCTCTTGATGATCTTATATGATTGGCCTTGTGTCTATAGATAAAAATGAGTGCTAACTTAAATTACGTATCCATAACCTCTTGAAGACACTTCCATATCTAAGATGTATATCTTGTGTCATGATATGACATTATCGATGTTAGGACATTATCTAGGTTGTCGATCTCATTTATCTACAGTTTAACTAGCCTCTCCATTGATTGATCTAAGCAAGTAGATAAGAGGAGAGCTAATTTGGTCAATTCATCTACACAAGCTAATATGTATGGTATCATAAGAATGTATCCTTATCTTGGGTAAATCTTTAACAAAATCCACGTTATATGCTTCAATTCCAATCTACTATCTCCGAAAGTTAAGCATTGCTTGTTGTTTTAGAATGTTCGATGCCAATCTATTGACATATTATGATTTTGGAAACAAATTCTACAATCACTACCTTAATCGTTGGTTAACAGTAATATCATTGGGTATCTTTAGACATTTTTGTCTTGTATGGATGAATAATGTTCATATACCTCTGAACTTCATATAATGTCCCCTGCCATAACCTATTGTGACCCAGAATCCAAAATCTTTAATAGTATATCATATCTTCATCAATTCCACTAATAAAATCACATTATTCTTTTTTAGATGTTTCAATCGTTTTCGAAAGATTGAGATCTTTTTTGCTACTTTGATCCTTCATATTACCTAAAAAAATATCATTGTAACGATAATCTCACCAATATATTAGAGAAAATATTATCATTACTTAATCTAAGTCATGAGTATGTTAGTCAAAATAAAAGTTGGATAGTTACTCTCTTGTTATCTTAGTTGACATGATGTATAATTAATACATTTTTCATAAAGCATACCCTACTTCTTTGGTAGATGTATTAATGTGAACTACAAGAATCTAGTGCGTAATAGTAAGTTTCATGTTAAGATCACGGCCAACTTTTACCTTTTAGAAAAAACTTCAATCACACTCCTATAAATTTAAAAACTCCACATCCTTTCATATGATATTTATGATTTCCATTGCAATAGTTAAGAAAATCCTACGTGAACCATTGATTACTTTGTCATACCAAAAATTTATGAATCTTTCTCAACTCACTCCAAGGAAATAGAGCTTTCATCTTGATTATATCAACTTCAATGCCAATCATAATTGTTACATGACTAGAAAGAGGATTTTGTCCAATAATACGTTACACTTAGAGAACTTTGCATAAAGCTGGTGTTGGAGCAGGGTCTTGAATACCATATTGAGATGTACTTGGTGATTCTCCATATCACAAGAGTGTATAGCATTATCCTTCACAATTAAGATCACAAAGTCATAAAGGTATTCTGAAAATTCCCTAATCATAAACTCCACAAAAGCTACAAGACTCCTTATGATATCAAAAGTCGTAGTAAAAAAATCGCAATGGTATAATCTTATTTTGAAAGATATTTCCGTATGTCCTCTTTTACTCAAAGTTATTGGCTACTCATATGTAGATTTATTTTAGAAAAGATTTTTCCCTCATTAATTAAAATGAATAAATCATCTATCCAAATGGTAGATATTAATACCTCAAAGTTACCTTATCCACATCTTAGTAACTTTGTAGAGATAATGTGACTTACCTTCCTATTTCATAAGAGAATATAGAGGAATATTAAGTCACCAAAGAAACCTCCTTATGCCAATTTAATTGTAATCGATTCTCTATCTCTTTAAATTCAATAGGTGTCATTTGATCACGAGTTCTCGAAATTAATCTAGTTTATAATATAACATTGGTGGAGAACCTACTTGTTTATGAGAAGATCATCCTGAACGACCATCTAGAAATGGATACAAAAAAATCAGCAACATCCAACTTTCATGATGTAATTAAGATGATTATGTACTAAATACTAATTAGGTAGGTTGTGCACTACTTAGCAAATAGTTCACTTGCTTCACATTTGCACATATCTTATTCTCATTCTTCTCTACCCATAATGTTATTGCACACTCCTTAATGATCTTATAACAACACGATAGATCTAAGAAACCTGGTCTCTTCACATCATCAACACTCTCAAAGGCATGAGAGTTCAACAAAATCACTACATTTAATGGAATACAACTCAGAAAAGTAACTTATCTTGCATTCACTCAGCCACTCCTTAGCGATATCTTTCGGACAAATTATCTCAAAAAAATTTTATCCTCCTCATGATAGTTTGTAGCATCAAATGACATATACATCTCCTATATACAACACTTAATTGTCTCCATATTTTATTCTCGCTTAAAGAGGAAAGAATTATGGTGAATAAAGATATTCAGGATAAATCCACTAAATAAAGCTCTGCCTATGATACCTTTATTATTGAGTCCTGAACTCCAATAATCAACACTACATTTCAAAGATAAGTAATCTCACAACTCTTGTTCTCCCAGCTCCTCAACGCGATGACGAGGAGACATCTAAGTCAGAGAATCAAGTAATCAACTGGTTACATCTAATACTAATTTTTCTCTAAGTACCTAAGTTTTGAGTTACTATTAGTCGTGGATATCCTATAGCTAGATTAACTTTAGCTATGATAACATTTGTATTAGAACGGGGCGCGCTGACTGGCAGAAGCATGCGACAATAGATAGCACAATCGAACCGTTACCGAATCATGCATGACAATCAATGACCATATACAAACCATTCTTAAAAGGATCCATAAAATTCATTTCAAAATAAGAGTTCCATCATCACATCGCCAATAATGGTATTCTTGTAAAAGATTAGTAATTAATATAATAATATTTCCTTGGTTTCAATGGACATATAGATATCATTCATGTACACACAATAAATTGTACCACACCAGACATCTTGATGAATCTGTTGCACAATCCCATATGCGTGATGAACCTTGTCCAACATTGGAAATAGATAAACACAAATTTACATGAGCCTAATACACAGTATGCATCGGTGTCCATGTATGGGAATTCTAACGGTCTTTTAACCCATAATTACATTTCATGTACTTGAGTAGCTATGGAAAAAATATCATTGCGTGCATAGATGTCTCATGCACGTCTAAGTCATTCCCTAACAAGTTGCATATTAGTTTATTTCATAAATATGAATATGTGTATGCAATATATGTAAAAATACATAGCCATCATTTTTCATCATAAGGGGTATGTTTCATGAAATTCATAACATGTACATGTCTCCTTTATCATTTAGCTCACTCATTCATGTTAACCTCTTAAATAAATTTTCCACGACTTGTGATGGTTTATTAATATTAAAATATTTTTCTCATAACATATGGTGATTTATTTAAACCATTTTCGTGTATAACATATAATGGTTTATCTTTAATTAAACTATTTTCTTGCATAATATATACTAGTTTATCTTTAAATAAATCATTTTTTTAGCATAACATGTAATAGTTTACCTTTCTAAACTAGTTCGATCATAACTTATAATTGTTTATCTATATAAATCCTTTCCTTGCATACTTGTAATGGTTTACCTTCATAAACCTTTTATTTACATAATTTTCATGTACATATCTTGTTATACATTTGCAACTGCTGGCACTTGCAGTCCATGACATGACATGACAATGTAGTTACAACTGTAGAGGACTTAGCTTTTGTCTCTGTGGTTCCTTGCTAGCATAAGCCCCTTGTGACATTCCCTCTTAGGCTAACATGACCTCTTGCGGTCGTTCATGTGACTGACTCTTTATGAGTGTGCCTTAAATCTTATTTAAGGTTATCAACTTGAGATATATCTTTGAGCTTTTTTTTACGAACCAATTGCAATAGCTCGTCATGATATTATCAAACCTAACATAAGTTTATAAAGTTCAATTGATTTCCATTTACACAATTGCACAACACGACCATCCGTATTTAATTTTTACTAAACATTTAAAGGTGATAACTTACACCATACATATGCATATAAAGGTGATTTTCCTTTATCCTACTTTTCTTTAAAATCACGTGAAGGATAGAGCCTACCCTTTGCATGTTATAACTACTCCACCCATTTTAGGAATAGTCATATAAAATTTATATTGATAGCGCTGGATTTGAAAGGAATTATATATATCCTACGAAATCAGGGAGATATGGAAGCGGTGAGAAAAGAATTGGATTATAATGATGGTGCAACCAGAGACATCTATAGTTTCTCATAAATAACTTAGTTAGGTCCCTGTGTTTTTATGAAATTAAATTGTACTGTAAGCGTAGGTATAATTACCAAGACAACACACGATTAATGTCTATTAAGTGGCCGTCTTCAATGCAAATAAAGAAAAATATGGTCGCTGAGATCTTATCAATTGAAAGATAATCACATAAAGATATATGTTTCACAATAATGGTCAAAAAAATGTAGTCGAATGACAAAGCCATGCTTGGTATAATTAATAAATAAATTCAAATATTATCATTTGGTGAATTCGTAATGTCCCATGGCATAGATCCATGGTAACTAAATGTACTTTGATTCTTATTAAATTACACTTTAGATTAACGGTAATATACCTATATATGTATATGATATGAGTTTCTAATGTTGTTAACGATGAGAGATATAACATATTCAGGCATTGTAATGCCACGACAATGGACTAAACTATGATCAAAGTACTTGTTACAGTGATGTGGTGTTTTTAAGGATTCAAACTATACTTAGAGACGTTTTTGTTCAATATCCGTAACTATAATACTACAGATTTGATACCTATATTTAGAGATTGAAAAATCAAATATGATTTTTATTGATACGAAAAATCCTAATCTGACACAAACTTTAGGTCCAATGTGACCTCTCTCTGTCGTAGTCATCGCGTCTCCTTCTGGTCACGTATCTGTGCTCCCCTTTTCCTCTGATTCAACGCCTCCTTCTCATTTGACAAAGTTGAATCCCTCATAAATCCTTTTTCTGAAGCTCTCTCTCTTTAATTGTCTCCCTCTCCCCCCTCTCTCCCTCCCTCTCTCTTTCTCTAAGATTGACAGTGGTGAAAGGTGGTGTAGGCTTAAGGGAGATGGCTTTTTATGGCTATTAAATATGTGATTAATTATGCTAATAAAATATATTTAATTTGCCAATGAATTGTGGTAATAATGATATTAGGGCAAGCATTTTAATTTCCCAAAAAAACAAGTTGTTACACTTCCCTGCAACCTACTGGACTTCATACACATTAGTAGAAAGGTTTGGGCGTGCAGCGACAAAATCCACTCCAAAGAAATTACTTCGCGATCCTTATTCTATACTACCACAGAGGTGTTGAGAAACATCCTCCCTAGGTCGAAGAACATCGAACTTAACATCATCTCTAGTAGAGCTTTTCAGAATGTGCAACTATTAGGCTCTCTATCGTTATCGATCAGACTCAGCCGAGCAAAAGCTCCCTCCGCCGACCTCACCCATGTAGCAACAACTCCACCATGCCCCTATGCGTGAACTGACACAAGCCCCTGATCTTGTACATCACCAAGCGACTCTGAGAACCATTAAAGTAACTCCTTCCCTCACCGTCCAGACAGCTCCAGCACCAGGAAGACATAACCTTTGAGCACTCCCCTTCTTTAGACTGTACTGAAGGATATGGGAAAATCCTCAACCGCATCATGGAAGTGTAAGGATCGCATCGAATGCGATCAGGTGCGACTAGTCGCACTAGTCGCTTCGGGCAACGGAATTTAAAAAAATAAAATAGATGAAACCACATGATCCAAAAATACTTCTTGGATCGTTTCATCTAAACCACAAATAGGTACAAGGGTTAACTCTTGAAGCGTGGTTGCGATCGAGTCTCCAAACCAAGAGACCTCCGGTCTCAAGTCCGATCCAACAGAGGAGATGCTTGCGAGCGCATTGATGAGACGCGTGCTTCTCGCAATCTATGTTGATGATCCAAGTGGCGGATCTCTTGATCTCAACACACGAGATCCAACATCTTCTTCACGAGAGAGGTGCACCGAAGGAGATGAAGATCCACGAGTAGATCGTCCGGCAGCATAACGACGCTGTTGTGGCGACAACGACTCTCACAAGGACTCTATGGTGGACAACCACTATGAGAGAGAGAGGCTTGGCATGTGGATAAAGAGAGAGGGAGAGAGAGAGGGTTCGTTGTTGTAATTAAAAGAGAAAGGGGTGCCTCTTTTTATATAGGTTTTTGGGATCCATGGATCTCAATCCATGGACAACACACAATCAATGGATGAGATTGATTTGTATTTCTTTCAATGATTATGATCTTTTTGTAAAAACACAACAACAATTAATTTAATTTAATTTAATATATATAGTCAATATAAGTTAATTTCAAATCAAATCAATTGACTAGTCTTGGAGATAATGAGGAGACTAACCACATCGCCTAAAAGGGGGGACGACCACCAATCATCTCATGAGATCTCATTATCTCATGAGATCTCACTACCTCTTGATATCTCCAAGATTTACAACAACAATTGCTGTAAATTATTTCACAAAAAATATTCATAATTATCTTGTGAAATTTACGATCATGCCATTGGAAAAATGTGAATCACATTCACATCCCAAGAAAAATGTAAATTATATATCCAATTAATAATCCAATGTGAATCCAGTTCACATCAATAATCAATTAACACATATAAATCACAATAGGCTCACTCTAATATATTATAAATCACATTTATAATATACATGAATAATATATATAGTTCTATCAACATTATTCATATCCATAATAATTAATTCACATTTAATTATCTTGATTCGCTATTCTTATGTGTCCAAATAATATGAACCACATTCACATTTTTTAGATCTTTGATAATTAAATCAAATCTAATTATCTAAGATAACTCTCCTTACAATATGAATCAAATTCATATTATTCATGATAATAAAATCACATTTAATTATCAATTTTCTCAATGCTTGAATACACATATTAACAATGAAATTATGCATGGACTCTTTCAAGGATAATGCGCTTTCTCCACGGATACTTGGAGATAAGGACATGGCGATTGTATTCTTCCATGTATAGTGACTTGGATATTGAGATCAAACATCAAATCCAGATCTTGCGGACCTCCCTTAGATGTTTGATTAAATCAAAGCCGTAGATCTAATGTTCTCATTGCATCTGGATTACACTCAGATCAATGTCCAACATTTGGACTAAAATTAGATCACTTCTCAACGAGTGGAGTCACTAAAATCCAGACCTATTTCATCACTCCCTCGGAATGGAAGCGTCACGGTTATATAATCGTTTATGATCACATCAACCTCAGGTATTCCCTATACCTGTACATCCTGCATACTCGAAGACCCAGATTAAACCTGAAGTTTTAGATCTCTTTTGCACTGTCCTTTAGGGTTTTATCATTAAGTTTCTCATTTTGATCATTGAGAGTTGGTATCAATCATATACTATTCAAAAGCATATATCATACCCAGGTGTTGGTCATATACTTTCCAAAAGTATATATCAAACCTACAAATTCAGTCAAGCTTCCAAAGCAAGACGATCGTGCACGAAATTTAATTTTCCTAATATCTCATGAGTGAGCTCATGCCTTTTGGTTCAGTAATGAACTCGTATGATCCCTTTGAGACACCGTATTACTCATATCCCTTGCATGCACACCAGCACACCGGTGTATAAACCTTGATTAGGTCATCAACCTATTGGTCTGCGAAATGTACATACTCAGACATATAGTAACACATCTGTCTTCGATCAAAGGACGCATGCCTATATCGTGACAACATACGATATAGGACTTTTGGTTTTCTTGATCTCGTTAAATCAACTCTTTGACCTAACTTATGTAACACCCCCGAATCTCTATTCCTATGCAGAGGACCTACACCAAGAGTTCAGTTAGATATCAGCTAAATGAGAAAGGATTCCATCTCCTACTCAGGGTAGAGATCATCTCTTAACAATCATTTGACGGTACTTGATGAGTCTTCAATCTAACTCTTTACATATTCATCCAAGCACAAGCCTCTATGATTCAACAATTGAATCAACAGCTGTATGATTATTAAGATGGACATGGTACATAACCCTAATTATACTAAGGGGCCTATTATGCAAATTAGTTATTCTTCATTGTAGTTCAAGGAATGATATTTGCAATAACATTTATTGCATAATGGCTCGTCGTGGGCTCGCATATCCAACAATCTCCCACTAGACAGAAGAGCCATTAATGGGATAATATTTAAACTGATACTCATGTGAAAATGATAGTCTATGTAGAAAAAAATAGCTAGGTAAGCTGATCATTTACTCTGTTCCAAAGAGACTATGCCAAGTCGTTTTATGACACTTGCATATCCCCTAGTAACAGTGTTCGCATCTAATGCAAATTTTTCATCGTGTGCAACCAATGCTCAATTTTGTCAGTTGTAGTATCCTTAACACTTCAATTTAATAATTATTATAGCCAATATTTCCATAATCCTTATCAAAATACCCTTATTCATGGAGATCTCTATCTCCTAAGTTATCTCTAGTTAAGAACTTTTAGATCTCTATTTATAAAGTCTTAAGTTCTTGAAGATAGGACTTTATGATCACTATCTCTGAAGTCTTGTCATCATAGAAGAGTTTGTTATTACTCCAATCAAGTGTTTTATTTCCATAGTAGAATTAGGAACAATTTACCACTCCCACTGCATGGTAGACATCTGACTTTTGTACACATCTAGCATATACTCTGCTTCTTGTCACTGATGCACAAGGGTAAGCAATTCTAGCATTTACTTCTTCAATTCCTTGAGGTGATATCCGTTTAAATAGGTCAGAATCACATCATAAGGGAAAGAAGTCTTTCTTGGAATTTTCCAGAAAATGAAAATGTCCAAGGTGTACTACTAATGTGACTGTCCTAATACCCTCTTCTCTTTGCTTATGAACTACTTCATAACTAAGATCTAAGAGGTATCCTTGAGATCATATCTCAAGGTATGGAATAACCAGATTATAAAACACTTATTATTATCCTTATATCATTCCAAATGATTAAAATATCATCTACATTTAGCATAATGAACACAATGACACTCCTACTAAGCTTTACATGGTTCATCAAGATTCTATATGAAATCATAACATTTATAATTTCATCAAATCGTATGTTCCTACTATAAGAAGCTTATTCGAGTCCATAGGTAGAATAATTCAGCTTGGACACTTTGCTTTCCTTAACCATGAAACCCTGGGGCTACTTCATGTGAATATCCTTAGAGAGGTATGCATATAGGAATGCAATCTTGACTCACATCTTGAAGATGTCATAGTCAAGTTGTGCAGCTAAAGCTAGAAATACTCGGATGGGTTTAAGCATGGTCACTGTAGAACAAGTCTCATCGCAAACGATGTCTTCTCTGCGATGTGCAACACATGGCTATGAACCGTGCTTTGAAGGTCTCAACCTTCTTATCAGGTTCCCTCTATCTCTTGAATACCCATTTACACCTTAACGGGTCTTACCCATATAGGTGGATCCTTGAGGGTGTTGGAAATGCGAGCCACGGCGAGCCATTATGCAATAAATGTTATTGCAATTCACTCCTTAATCTGAAATGAATAATACATAATTTGCATAATAGGTCCCTTAGTACAATTAGGGTTATGTACCATGGCCATCTTAATGATCATACAGCTGTTGATTCAATTATTGAATCATAGAGGCTGGTGCTTAGATGAATATCTAATGAGTTAGATTGAGGACTCATCGAGCACCGTCAAATGATCGTTAAGAGATGATCTCCAGCATGAGTAGGAGACGACAATCCTTATCTCTGAAGGCTGATATCTGACCGACCTCTTGATGCAGGTCCTCTGCATAGGAATAGATATTCGGAGGTGTCAGATTAGTTAGGTCAAAGAGTTGACTTAACGAGATCGAGATAACCAAAGTCCTATATCATATGCTGTCATGATTAAGGCACGCATCCTCTGACCGGAGACAGATGTGTTGCTATATGTCTAAGTATGTACATTTGGCAGACCAATAGGTTGATGACCTAATCAAGGTCTATAAACCGGCGCGCTGGTGTGCATATAAGGGCATATGAGTAATACGATCTCTCAAAGGGATCATACAGGTTCAGTTATTGAACCGGAAGACATGAGCTCACTCATGAGATATTGGGAAGAATCAAATTCCGTGCGCATGGTCGTCTTGCTTTGGAAGCTTGACTGAGTTTGTAGGTTTGATATATACTTTTGGAAAGTATATGATCAAGACCTAGGTATGATATATGCTTTTTTGGAAAGTATATGATCGATACCGACTCCCAATGATCGAATGAGAAACTTACTGATAAAACCATGAAGTAGACAGTAAAAAGTTGATCGAATATTTCGGGTTTAGTCTGAGTCTTCCAGTATGCAGGATGTACAGGTATTGGGAATACCTGAGGGTGATGTGATCATAAACGATTGTATAACCATGACGCTTCCATTCCTAGGGAGTGATGAAACGGGTCTGGATTTTAGTGACTCCTCTCAGTAGAGAAGTGATCTGATCTTGGTCCAAGTATTGGACATTGATCTGAATGTGATTCAGATACAATGAGAAGATTAGATTTACGGTCTTGATTTAATCAAGCATCTATGGGAGGCCCGCGATCTGGATTTGAGATACGATCTCAATATCCATGTCACTATACGTGGAACAATACAATCGCCCTGTCCTTATCTCCAAGTATCTGCGGAGAAAGCGCATTATCCTTGAAGGAGTTCATGGATAATTCTATTGTTGATATATGTATCCGAGCATTGAGAAAATGGATAATTAAATGTGATTTAATTATCATGAGTAATATGAATTTGATTCATATTATAAAGAGAGTTATCTTAGATAATTAAATGAGATTTAATTATCAAAGATGTAAATAATGTGAATGTGATTCATATTATTTGGACACAAGAGAATAGAGATCCAAGATGATTAAATATGATTTAATTATCATGGATATGAATAATGTGGATAGCAATATCCATATTAGTCATATATATTATAAATGTGATTTATAATATATAAGAGAGAGCTATTTGTAATTTACATTTGTTAATTAAATGTTAATGTGAATTGGATTCACATTGGACATCAAATTGAAAATGTAATTTACATTTTGTTTTGGGTTGTGAATGTGATTCACAAATTTTCAATGGCATGATTGCAATGTTCACAAAATAAATTTGATTTATTTTTTGTGAAATAATTTGCAACAAAAGTTGTTGCAAATAATGGAGATTACATAAAAGGTGAAATAGCCACCTTCCTAATGGAGGAGGGTGGACGGCCACCACTCCCATTAGGAAAGGGAGGCCGTCCCCCCTCTCCACATGGAAGGAGGCTTTCTCTCCTTTCATTATCTCCATGTATTGATGATTTAATTTTGTAATTAAATTGTGTTGATTTATCAACATATATTTAATTTAAATTAAATTAATTGTTGTTGTGTTTTTAGCAACAAATCATGACCATTGAAAGAAACACAAATTAATGTGGACCATTGGATTTGTGTTGACACATGGATTGAGATCCATGGATCCCAAAACCCTATAAAAGGAGAGGCACCCCATTGCTCTTCTTTACACATAAGTTGAGGCAACAAATCTCTCTCTCTCTCATTCTCTCTACACGTCCTCTCTCCATCTCTCTCATGTGGCCGTCCACCATGGATGCCTTAGAGAGGTTCTCCATCGTCGCGGCACCGTCGTTATGCTGCCCGATGTTTTGCTCGTGGAACTCCGTCTACTTCGGCATGCCTTGCTCGTGAAGAAGACGTCGGATCTCGTGTGTCGAGATCAGGAGATCCACCGCTTGGATCATCAACATGGATTGCGAGAAGCACACGGTTCATCCCCGCGCTCGCAAGCGTCTCCTCCGACGGATCGGACTTGAGACAGGAGGTCTCTTCGTTTAGAGACTTGATCGCAACCACGCTTCAAGAGGTAAACCTAATACTTGTTTGTGGTTTAGACGAAACGATCCGAGAAGTGTTCTTGGATCATGTGGTTTCGTCGCAAGAAAATTTTTTAATTTCCGCTGCATAGAACAACTAGTGCGACTAGTCGTTCTTCGTCGTATTCGATGCGACGCTCACGCTTCCGTGATGCGCTTAAGGATCTAACCATATCCTTCAAGTGGTATCAGAGCCATAGGTCGGTGTTGGATACGATCCATAAACCGAGGACGACTTGGGTTCATTAGGGTTTGCGAAAGTTTTCTTGCATTTCATTTTCGCATCTCTGTTTTAATATTATTTTCGGCACTTTTTAAATTGTTTAAACACGAAAATAATATTTGGATTTTATTCCCCATTAAATAAGGAAACCGTAGGATCTGAGTTTGCGTGATTTCGATTCCGTTTGCTCTAGATATGCTCATTTTAGTGAACATGTATCCACTGTTTCGGGGACTGCGGATCATGACGTAATTAAGATGTTAATTGCGGATTTGATACACCTTGAAATGCGTGCAAATCACTTGGGTTCTGTTGTAAATCAAGTTAGAAAACTTTAGAAATTTACTTTGCTTAATTTGGATTTAAATTGATTGAGATATGATTTTTTTAGTAAGTGAGGGTCACTGCTGAAAATACTTTCCTAATCAAGAACCTAGTGATTGTCATTTAATTAATTAGTGAAATTAAATTGTTTAATTTCCTGGAATAATTATGCATAAATATTTGTGAAATATTTAATGATAATTATGTCCTTAAATGACTTTGCCCTAACCAACAAATGATTAGATGTGATCTAGATCAAGATTGGTTACATGATCTACATGATCAACATTCCAACAAACATGTTGCTTGAATAGGACTTGGGATTTGTTTAGCAAATCTCATTATAATGTTAATCAAAAATGTTTTGATTATTACTATATGGTAAAATTTCGGTTGAAGAACCGATGATCATCTCAAGTACAAATTAATCAATTTGGCATTATCCTTTCCCGAGGCGGATATGGTGCCTAGTCGGAGAGCATTGGGGTTGCGGGTTGCAACGTATGTGGTCCGCCCCACTCTCGTCGGTACTGGCCATGACAGCGGGTAGGGCCGGGATAATGTCCGAGGGATTAAGATGTATTTTTCTAATTATTAAAATTCGAAATAATACGTATTTGAGATAATACCATTATTCAAGTAACTATTAAAATGTTTGTTGGATATTAATTGGATCATTAATTTAATATGATTAGATTAATTGGAATCCAATTAAGATTGAAATACTCTAATATTATTAGAGTTAATAATTCCCTTGGAAGAATTAATTATGTGAATGTGATTCACGATAATTAATTAAAATTTGAATATGAGGTGGAGGATCACATAAGTGACATCCATGGTCTCCCGTCAAGGCGAAGGGTTCCGTCGCCAGGGATTGTATGTGGGAGACGCCTGTCCGAAGTGACAGCTCCTGTATGCAAGCGCATCTGGATCGGACTCTTTGCTTCTCGAAAGAGTAAGGCCGTATACGTAGTGACCCCAATATCGGATCCTCATATTATTGGGGCGATATTGGATTGCGTATAGCGAGTACTATTCCTGTTGACGGTTGGTTCAATTAACGACGGGTCAACATCGCCTTAGGGGTGGTGGGCTCGGGTGTTAAAGACCGAATTGGGAAATGCAAGTTGGACTTGTAAAGCGGAATGTGTTCCTGCTTCTTTTTATCCGAGTTGCAGATTCTCATATTATTGGGATGTAACAAAGATAAGGAAGGAGATCCCAGATCTTGTTGAGATATAATGGTAAGTATATCTCTTACATTGAAAGTGATTAAGGGAATGAACTTTCAGTGTTGACAAGACAAGACAACTTTGATATAAAAAAATCCTAAATCAAAGTAAAATATATATATTTATATATTTATGCAAATTTCTTATTTCAGATAATCCTTCATTAAAACCCACTCAATGATATACTCAATAATAACCAGTGAAATATCTTGGATTGGACTCATGATCCAGATATTGTACTTGCAGTTGGACACATAATGTATGTGGTTGCAATGTGCAAGTTTCCTCATAATATTGAGGAATGCCAATTAAATAGATAATAGGACTACAACACTAGGGTTTGTATGTCTCTATAGTCTTGATCTCTCATCGGATGTACTTTGGAAGTGACATGTCGATGATGATTGCAATTGTCAAATAATCCTTATAAAATTAATGAAGATATTCTGGCATACATATGTGCTCTTGACATTTAACATGATTGAGATGGTTCACTGCATCATGCAGAATGGTGGCTCTATAAGAGATGATGTATTCAAATTGTTTGAGTACCTACCTGAACCTATGTTTTAAGAGTTTAGATAGATGTAGATGATGAGTGTCATCATTCTACTATTTATACTCTGGTCATTCATGAAGCTTCATAATATTCATATTGTATGAATTTAATGAAGCATGTATAAATGTTGAAATGCTCTTACATAAGAGATCCTTAGTCTTAAGCAATGGTTGCTTATAGATAAAGGGAGCGCAGTGGAAGCATGGGTTGGACCCGAGTAAGAAGTATGGTCAAAGAGTTGACTATACATCTATGACTTCCATATGTCATCCGAAGAGTTGGATGAATGCCAATACTGCAATAAGTTGATGTGTTGATAGTATGACTATCAAGTCTATCTAGAATCCTTAGAAAAGGACTCGGATGGAGCATCAGATTAATCTACATAAATCATTGATAAGATAAAGTCAAATAATTGTATCTCAATCTTCTGATGACATTTGCAATAGGTTGCATATGTTTTAGAAGACTGGAAAATTTGATCTTAAAGGTTTATAGTTATCCACATGGATATTGATGCAATTGTTGCAACAATCTCTGTTGGATTGATAGACTTGTTAATTTCAGTGGGAGAGTCCTTAGTCTTAGAGAATGTCTCTATGACCTAGATATAAGAATACACTCATTGTTTGTTTCTAAATGTTGGAAATAAACATGAATTCTGAGGTAGAACTATCATAAAAAGTTATGATGGAGATATTTCAGATAGTAATCTAAAATCTAGTGGACTCCACTAAATTAGAAAATTAATGAATGGTTCATTAACATTTCTAAATACTGAAATTAAACCTTAAGATCAATAGGAGGATGAAGATCATTTGACAATGATCTAGCATCAAGCCTTGGACATTTGTCTATTGATTTGATCAATAGACTAGTAAGAGATGAAACTTTAGAATGTCTAAAATTTCAAAACTTACATACTTATGAATATTGTATTCAAAGAAAAATGTCCAATACACCCTTCTTAGAGAAAGGTGTAAGATGTCAAGGTATTCAGGATCTCATACATATTGATGTATGTAGATCATCTATATCATAGTAAACACTATGGATATGTGATATCTGTTGATGATTATGTATGATATGAGATTTCTTCGCTTCACCTAAGAAACCTTTGAAATGTTCAAAGATTTCATTATTTTTGGTTTAAAACCAAAGTTTGAAGGAAGATAAAATGAATTTGATCTAATCTAGGTAGCAAGTACCTGTTAGATAAATTCAAAGAATACCTTATAGAGATATGAATATCATTTCTATCTCAATCCTCCTAACACGCCTTAACTCAATAGAGTTATAGGCAGATACAATTGGATCATGTGTGACATGATCTTATCAATGATGAATTTTAGCATAATTATCCCTTAGTTTCCAGGTATATATGTGTAGTAGAGACTACAATGTATATCCTTAATAAGGTTCCATGCAAGATGGAATCTAGCACTTGAGAGTGCTGCTTCATTAGGAAAATAAAGGATGGTATTGGATACCTACTTTATGACCTTGAGATTCTTGAAATATCTCATCTCTGAGAATGTGATTCTTGGAGGTTGAGACTCTTGAGAATCAAGATAAAAATGAAGTGTAGGAACTCATTTAATCTTGAAAAGATAATGAGGCTCCTAAAATTGGAAACTAAAAGGATAATTGAAGATGAAACACTAAAACCTCTTCAAATAAGTTTGAGGATGGATTCCATGTGTCAGAGAAATATGACAATGATCGAACTTCATGTGATGACGCTTCTGAAGATCATAGCATGGATAGATGGATGTTAGCAATAAAAGTCTAATGTAGACTTCATGTACAAGTGTTGTATATGGACCCTCGAGGATCCACCTATATGGGTAAGACCCATAAAGGTGTAAATGGATCTTCAAGAGAAAGGGAACCTGATGAGAAGGTACATACCTTCAAAGCATAGTTCGTAGCAATGAGCTACACATGGAAGAGAAGACATTGCTTGCAATGAGACTTGCTTTTCGGTGAACATGCTTAAAATCATCAGAATATTGCTAACCTTAGCTACACAACTTGACTATTGCATCTTCGAGATGTAAGTCCAGATTGCATTCCTCTATGAATATCTCTCTGAGGATATTCACATGAAGTAGCCCCAGGGCTTCATGGTTGAGGAAAGCAAGGTGTGCAAGATAAGGAATCCATCTAAGGACTCAAATAAGCTTCTTTGAGATGGACCATAAGATTTGATGAAATTATAAATGTTATGATTTCAAATAAAATCTTGATGAGCCATGCGAAGCTTAGTGGGAGTGCCTATGTGTTCATTGCGCTAAATATAGATGATATCCTGATCATTTAAAATGATATAAGGATAGTAATAAGTGTTTTATAATCTGGTTATTCCATATCTTGAAATATGATTTCAAAGATACCTCTTAGATCTTAGTTCTTAAGTTGTTCAGAAGCCAAGAGAAGAGGATAATTGGACTGTCACATTTGTAGTATACCTTGGACATATTCTATTCATAGAAATTCCAAGAAAGGCTTCTCACCCTTAAGATATGGTACTGACCTATCTTAAGGGATAGCACCTCAAAGAGTTGAGGAAGTAAATGCTACAACTACTTGCACTTGTGCATTAGTTACGAGAAGCTGAGTGTATGCTAGAGTGTACAAATACCAGATGTCTGTCATGCAGTGGGAGTAGTAAATTGTTACTAATCCTACTGTAGAGATAAAACACTTGATTGCAGTAATAACAAAATCTTCATAGATGAGGAGATTTTTGAGATAGTAATCTCAAAGTCTTATCTTCAAAAGTTTAAGACCATGTAGATAGTGATCTATAAAGGTCTAAACTTTAGATACCTTAGGAGATAGAGATCTCCGGGAATGAAGGTATTCTAATAAGGATTATGGGGATACTGGTTATATGTAACCAACTAGATTGAGTATTGGTTGCATGAGATGCAACATTCGCATTAGATGCGAGCACTATTACTGGGGATATGCAAGTGCCGTAAAAGGACTTGGCATAGTCTCGCGGGAACAGAGTGACTGATCAGCTTACCTAGCTATTTTCTAAATAGCCTATGATTGTCACATGAGTGCGGGTTTAAATGATTAGCCCATTAATGGCTCTTTGGGCTAGTGGGAGATTGTTGGAAATGCGAGCCCACGGCGAGCCATTATGCAATAAATGTTATTGCAATTCACTCCTTAATCTGAAATGAAGAATACATAATTTGCATAATAGGTCCCTTAGTACAATTAGGGTTATGTACCATGGCCATCTTAATGATCATACAGCTGTTGATTCAATTATTGAATCATAGAGGCTGGTGCTTAGATGAATATCTAATGATTTAGATTGGGGACTCATCGAGCACCGTCAAATGATCGTTAAGAGATGATCTCCAGCCTGAGTAGGAGATGACAATCCTTATCTCTGAAGGCTGATATCTGATCGACCTCTTGATGCAGGTCCTCTGCATAGGAATAGAGATTCGGAGGTGTCAGATTAGTTAGGTCAAAGAGTTGACTTAATGAGATCGAGATAACCAAAGTCCTATATCATATGCTGTCATGATATAGGCACGCATCCTCTGACCGGAGACAGATGTGTTCCTATATGTCTAAGTATGTACATTTGGCAGACCAATAGGTTGATGACCTAATCAAGGTCTATACACCGGCGCGCTGGTGTGCATATAAGGGCATATGAGTAATACGATCTCTCAAAGGGATCATACAGGTTCAGTTATTGAACCGGAAGACATGAGCTCACTCATGAGATATTGGGAAGAATCAAATTCCGTGCGCACGGTCGTCTCGCTTGGGAAGCTTGACTGAATTTGTAGGTTTGATATATACTTTTGGAAAGTATATGATCAAGACCTAGGTATGATATATGCTTTTTTGGAAAGTATATGATCGATACCGACTCCCAATGATCGAATGAGAAACTTACTGATAAAACCATGAAGTAGACAGTATAAAGTTGATCGAATATTTCGGGTTTAGTCTGAGTCTTCCAGTATGCAGGATGTACAGGTATTGGGAATACCTGAGGGTGATGTGATCATAAACGATTGTATAACCATGACGCTTCCATTCCTAGGGAGTGATGAAACGGGTCTGGATTTTAGTGACTCCTCTCAGTAGAGAAGTGATCTGATCTTGGTCCAAGTATTGGACATTGATCTGAATGTGATTCAGATACAATGAGAAGATTAGATTTACGGTCTTGATTTAATCAAGCATCTATGGGAGGCCCGCGATCTGGATTTGAGATACGATCTCAATATCCATGTCACTATACGTGGAACAATACAATCGCCCTGTCCTTATCTCCAAGTATCTGCGGAGAAAGCGCATTATCCTTGAAGGAGTTCATGGATAATTCTATTGTTGATATATGTATCCGAGCATTGAGAAAATGGATAATTAAATGTGATTTAATTATCATGAGTAATATGAATTTGATTCATATTATAAAGAGAGTTATCTTAGATAATTAAATGAGATTTAATTATCAAAGATGTAAATAATGTGAATGTGATTCATATTATTTGGACACAAGAGAATAGAGATCCAAGATGATTAAATATGATTTAATTATCATGGATATGAATAATGTGGATAGCAATATCCATATTAGTCATATATATTATAAATGTGATTTATAATATATAAGAGAGAGCTATTTGTAATTTACATTTGTTAATTAAATGTTAATGTGAATTGGATTCACATTGGACATCAAATTGAAAATGTAATTTACATTTTGTTTTGGGTTGTGAATGTGATTCACAAATTTTCAATGGCATGATTGCAATGTTCACAAAAAAAATTGGATTTATTTTTTGTGAAATAATTTGCAACACAAGTTGTTGCAAATAATGGAGATTACATAAAAGGTGAAATAGCCACCTTCCTAATGGAGGAGGGTGGACGGCCACCACTCCCATTAGGAAAGGGAGGTCGTCCCCCCTCTCCACATGGAAGGAGGCTTTCTCTCCTTTCATTATCTTCATGTATTGATGATTTAATTTTGTAATTAAATTGTGTTGATTTATCAACATATATTTAATTTAAATTAAATTAATTGTTGTTGTGTTTTTTGCAACAAATAATGACCATTGAAAGAAACACAAATTAATGTGGACCATTGGATTTGTGTTGACACATGGATTGAGATCCATGGATCCCAAAACCCTATAAAAGGAGAGGCACCCCATTGCTCTTCTTTACACATAAGTTAAGGCAACAAATCTCTCTCTCTCTCATTCTCTCTACACGTCCTCTCTCCATCTCTCTCATGTGGCCGTCCACCATGGATGCCCTAGAGAGGTTCTCCATCGTCGCGGCACCGTCGTTATGCTGCCCGATGTTTTGCTCGTGGAACTCCGTCTACTTCGGCATGCCTTGCTCGTGAAGAAGACGTCGGATCTCGTGTGTCGAGATCAGGAGATCCACCGCTTGGATCATCAACATGGATTGCGAGAAGCACGCGGTTCATCCCCGCGCTCGCAAGCGTCTCCTCCGACGGATCGGACTTGAGACAGGAGGTCTCTTCGTTTGGAGACTTGATCGCAACCACGCTTCAAGAGGTAAACCTAATACTTGTTTGTGGTTTAGACGAAACGATCCGAGAAGTGTTCTTGGATCATGTGGTTTCGTCGCAAGAAAATTTTTTAATTTCCGCTGCATAGAACAACTAGTGCGACTAGTCGTTCTTCGTCGTATTCGATGCGACGCTCACGCTTCCGTGATGCGCTTAAGGATCTAACCATATCCTTCAGAGGGTCCCTATACAACATTTCTAAATGAAGTCTACTTTAGACTTTATTGCTAACATCCATCTTTCCATGTCATGATCCTCATAAGCTTCATCACATGAAGTCAGATCATTGTCAGACTTAATTAACAAATGGAATCTATCCTCAAACTCATTTGAAGAGGTATTAGTGTTTAATCTTGAATTATCCTTTTAATTTTTGATTTTAGGAACCTCATTATCTTCTCAAGATTCAATGAGTACCTTTAGTTCATTTTTATATTGATTCTTAAGAGAGTCATCCTCCAAAAATTAAGGTCATAAAGTAGGTATCAATACCATCCTTTATTTTCCTAATGAAGTATCACTCTCTCTTGCTAGATTCTAGATTACTTGCATGGAACCTTATTAAGGATATATATTGTAGTCTCTACTAAATATATACCTTGAAACTAAGAGGTAATAATGCTAATATTCAATATTGATAAGATTGAAGGATACAAAGTAATCCTGAAGCGCATCACAGAAGTGCAAGCATCGTATCATATACGATGAAGAATGACTAGTCGTACTAGTTGTCATATGTAGCGGAATTAAAAAAATTCATGTGATGAAACCACATGATCTAAGAACGTTTCATGGATCATTTCATCAAAACCACATAAAGTATATAGGAATACCTCTTGTAGTGTGGTTGATCGAGTCTCTACAAAAAGAGACCTCATGTCTCAAGCCTGATCTTCATAGAAGACACTTGCAAGGGCGGGGATGAACCGCGTGATCCTCACAATCCAAGATGTTGAATCCAATTGTGGAAACTCCAGATAACGTCACACAAGATAAAACGCCTTCTTCGTCAGCGAAGCACACCAAAGAAGATGGAGAATCGAAAGTCGTCAGAGTGACGTCACAATGGCAAAGCGACGATGAAGATTTCTTCTTCTCTTAAGGTGGATAACCACCAATGGGAGAGAGGAAGATAGGACATGTAAATGGAGAAGAAGAGGAGACAACTTGTTGCAATTTCTTATTAACCCTAGAGAGCATGGAGTGCCTCTCTATATATAGGATTTTGGTTGTCCATGGATCCCAATCGATGGGACACGCAAAATAAATGGATGAGATTGATTTGTGCTTCTTTTAATGGTCAAGATGTTGTTGGTAAAAACACAACAACAATTTATTTAATTTGGAATATATATATATATATTGATAAATCAATATAAATCAATCCTAAAATCAAATCATCAACATATGGAGATAATGGAAAGAGGTGTGCCTCCTTCCATATGCAAGGAATGGACGACCACCATTTCCTAATAGGAATAGGTGGCCGTCCCTTCCATCTAATATGGAAGGAGCATCTCTAATATATCCTCTTGGATTACATTATTCCAAATATCTCCAATTTTACAACAACAATTGTTGTAAATTATTATACAAATATAATTCATAATTATTTTTGTGAATATTGCAATCTTGCCATTGGATGTTTGTGAATCACATTCACAAACCAAAATAAAAAGTAATTTGTATTTTCAATTATTTATCCAATGTGAATCCAATTCACACTAATAATTAATAAAAATATATAAATCATAATAAGCTCTCTTTAATACATTATAAATCACATCTATAATATACTATGAATAATTGGATATTTTTTTATCCATATTATTCCCATCCATAATAATTAAATCACATTTAATTATATTGGATCATCATTCACATGCATCGCAATAATGTGAATCAAATTCACATTATTCAAGATAATTAAATCACATTTAATTATCCATTTCTCAATGTATGTATAATTCAACTATGGAATTCTTCTTGAACTCTTTCAAGAACAATGCGCTTTCTCCGCAAATACTTGGAGATAAGGACAGGGCGATTGTATTGTTCCACGTATAGTGACTTGGATGTTGAGATCACATCTCAAATCCAGATCTCATGGACCTCTCATAGATGTTTGATTAAATCAAAATCGCAAATCTAATCTTCTTATTGAATCTAAATCTTTGTTAGATAAATGTCCAACACTTGGACCAAGATCAGATTACTTATCTACTGAGAGGAGTCACTAAAATCCAAACCTATTTCATCACTCCTTCGGAATGGAAGCGTCATGGTTTTACAATCGTTTATGATAACCCCAAAGATATAAATCAATTTTACACTATCTTCTTTATGGTTTAATCATCAAGTTTCTCAATTTTGGTCATTGGGAATCGGTATCGATCATATGCTTTCCAAAGTATATATCATACCTTCAAATTCTTGTGATGCTTCCAAAGCACGATGACTATGCATGGAATGTGATCGATCTCAATACCTCATGAGTGAGCTCAAGTCTTCCGATTCACAGGTGAACATATATGATCCCTTTGAGAGATTGTATTACTCATATGCCCTTACATGCACACCAGCTCGCCGGTGTATAGACCTTGGTTAGGTCATCACCTATTGGTCTACCAAATGTACACACTCATACATATAATAACACATTTATCTCTAGTCAGAGTACGTGTGCCTATATTGTGACAACATTCAATATAGGACTTAGGTTATCTAGATCTCGTTAAGTCAACCCTTTGACCTAACTAATCTGACACCTCCGAATCACTATTCCCATGTAGAGGACCTGCATCAAGAGGTCGGTCAGATATCAGCCTTAATGAGAAAGGATTACCATTTCCTACTCAAGATGGAGATCATCTCTTAATAATCATTTGATGGTGCTTGATGAGTCCTCCATCTAACCCCTTAGATATTCACCCAAGCACCAACCTCTATGATTCAATTAACGAATCAACAACTGTATGATCATCAAGATGGCCACGGTATATAACACTTATTGTACATAGGGACCTTATAGTGCATTCTTTCATTTAATCTCATAAAGCGAGTGAAATAGTCAATAACTTTTATTGCTAAATCATTTATTAAAATAACATTTATTGTAAGAATGGTTCTCCTCGGGATTGCATGGCTAACAATCTCCCACTAGCCCTCAGAACCATTCAGGAATAATCAGTAAACCCATACTCATTACATGCTGGTCGAAAGCGTTCAGTGTCAGAGGTTTGGTAAGAGGATCAACAACATTCTTGGCAGAGGCCACCTTTGTGATGACGATATCACCATGTTTTTGAATCTCCCAAATGATGTGTTATTTCTTTTCCATGTGCTTGCTCTTTTGAGGCCATCTGGGTTCCTTTGCCTGGGAAATGGCTCACGTGTTATTGCAGAGTAACGGGATTGGAGTATCAAAGGAAACTACGCCAAGCTCCAAGATGAACTTGCGCAACCACACCGCCTCCTTTGCAGTATCCGATGCAGCAATATATTCGGTTTTTGTTGTTGAGTATGCTGTAGTGTCTTACTTCTTGCTTCTCCATCTCACCATACCACCATTCAACATGAATACAAACCCTGATGTCAACTTTCGATCATCAATATCCGACTAGAAGTCTGAATCTGTATATCCCAAGACTTGGAGATCACCATCTCCATAGACCAAGATGTAATCTTGCATCCGTCTTAGATATTTGAAAATGTTCTTTACTGCATTCCAGTGTTCCTCTCCATAGCAAGATTGGTAACGATGTCTGGCCTAGTACACATCATGGCATACATTAAGCTTCCTACAGCTGATGCATAGGGGCATCCAACCATGGCCTTCTTTTCCTCAACACTTTGAGGAGCCATCCCTTTAGATAGATGGATACCATGTCTTAAGGGGAGGAATCCTTTCTTGGAACTATCCATACGGAAATGTTCAAGAATCTTCTTAATGTACACTTGTTGTGATAATCCCAATATCCTCTTTTCAGGTTTCTGAACAACTTCAGGCCTAAGATGTAAGAGGCTTCTCCAAGATCTTTCATCTCGAAGGTATGAGATAGCCAAATTTTCACACTGGTCATCATCCTATATCATTCCCAATGATAAGGATGTCATCTACGTAAAGTACGATGAACACAATGGTTCTCCTACTAAGCTTCTTGTACACACAAGGTTCATCAGGATTCTGCACAAAATCATAACTCTTCATGGTTTCATCAAATCTGATGTTCTAACTACGATAAGCTTGTTTGAGCCCATGATGGATTTCTTCAACTTGCATACTTTTCCATCCTCAACTATGAAGCCCTAGGGATGCTCCATATAGATATCCTCCATGAGGTATCCATTGAGGAAAGTCGTCTTGACGTCCAACTTCTAGATGCCGTAGTCAAGATATGCAGCTATAGCTAACAGTGTCCTGATGGACTTAAGCATAGCAACATGAGAGAACGTCTCATCGTAGTCGATGCCCTCTCTCTGTGTGTAGCCTTTGATTATGAGTCATGCCTTGAAAGTCTCTACTTTCCCATTAAGTCCCTTTTTTCTCTTGAAGATCCATTTGCACCCAATGGGTTTTACCGTTTAGGTGGATCCTCTAAGGTCCATACACCATTCTTATGCATGGAGTCAATTTTTGACTTCATTGCTAGCATTCATCTATCCATGTCAAGATCCACGAGTGCTTCATCAAATGAAGCAGGATCATTCTCAGTTTCACCTAATACATGGAATCCATACCTTTCAGGCGGTACAACCACCCTTGAACTCCTTTGAATAGGTATGGGTGTTTCATCTTTATTTATGTCTTCAGTTTCTGGTTTAGGAAGCTCAGAATCCTAAGGGATTTCAATGAGTTCTTCTACTTCATTTTTGTCTTGACTTTTAAGAAATCATCCTCTAGAAATTTCACATCTCTTGAGACGAAAAGCTTTTGGGTCTTAGGACCATAAAGCTGGTATCTAATACCATCTTTAACATACCCAATTAAGTAACACTCGTGAAAGCGAGATTCCAGCTTGCTTGCGTCCATATTCTTTGCATGGACCAAGCATCTCCAAATCCTCAAGTGTTTCACACTAGGTTTGGTTCCATACCAGAGCTCATGAGGAGTCTTAGGTACAAATTTGCTAGGAATCTTATTCAGGATATATATTGCAGTCTTTACTGCATATCCCCAAAACTAAGAGGTAAATGTGCTTTTCTCATCATTGAACGGACCATATCCATGATAGTCCTATTGTCTTTCAACAACACCATTAAATTGGGGGGTTCCAGGAGGAGTGAGATTGGATACAATCCCATTCTCTTTAAGATATTCCTTGAATTCATATGAGAGGTATTCGCCACCTCAGTCAGATCGAATCAATTTAATCTTCCTATCGGTTTGGTTCTCAACCAAAGCCTTAAACTCTTCGAACTTTTCAAAGGTTTTAGATTGCTGAAGTAATAGTAAGATAAACTCGTATCGCGAATGGTCATCAATAAACATCAAATTATATCGATATCCATTTCGAGTCGTGGTACTGAAGGGACCACATACATTGGTATGTACTAGGTCAAGAATACCTTCGCATCTTGTAACCTTGTTACGGAAAGGTGTTCTTGTCATTTTACCTCAAATGCAATGTTTGCATGTAGGTAAAGATTGAACATGTAGAAATTCTAAAGGTCCATCCTTTATCAATTAATTGATCCGATCAACAGATAAATGACCAAGCATTTGACGCCAAATCATATTTGAATGATTTCCATCCTCCCTGGATCTTTTAGGGTTTTTAGTATTAGTGGTAGTAACATTCATGACACATTCATCAATGCACAATTCATAGAGTCCACCAGAAGTCAAAATACCATCCGCAATATATTTATCGTAATAGTTAATGACTAATTTATTATAGAAAAGGAATGAATATCCACTTCTAACAAGTTTAGATACGGATATCAAATTTCTTCCGACTTCATATTCATAAAGATATTTTTAAGTAAATGGACTCTCCAACTAGATAATGATAGTCGGTAGGTTCCCATGGCGACTGTTCCAACATTTGCATCATATCCCATCTGGATGAGTATCTCCCCTTCTTTCAGATTCCTAGTTTCATGAAATAGATGCAACAAATTGCATACATGAACAGAAGCACCAGAATCAACAACCCAACTTCCTTCTCATCTCACGAGAAAACTGGTTTCAATGATAAAAGTAGATTTCATACCTACAGGTGCTTTACCTTTGTCGACCGACTTCAGGTATTCGGGGCAGTGATGACACCAGTTCCCTGGCTTCTTGTAGTGGTGACAAACGCCGATTTTCTTCGACACTATTAACGTGGATGCACCAAAAGATGAGCCAATACCTTGACTCTTCTTCTTACTCTTCTGGGCCAGGCCCTTCCGAGAACCTTGCTTCCGACCATGCTTATCTTTCACTTTGCAACCATTGCACTAGCAGAGGGGCCATCCTTCATCATTATGTCTTCAGTAGATTCTAATGCATCTAACAACCCGGCGTTAGTAAAATCAACTTTGCTCATGTGGAACGTGACAACAAAGTCGTTGAAAGACTTAGGGAGCGACAACATAATGATATAATCCTTCATGTCAGAATCCATGAAGGCTCCTAGCGCTTCCAATTCAGAGAGGTACCCAAACATTTTGAGCACATGTTCTCTGATAGAGGTCCCTTCCTGCATTTTGCAGTGAATAAGTTCTCTCATTATATTATAACGTTGTGTGCGGTTTACGTCACCGAACATATCTTTCAGATTCATCATAATCTCTTGACAATGGTCCATCTCCACATGCTGCTTCTGAAGCACATTGGATAATGAACCAAGAATGTAGCATCTTTCCAGATTATGATCTTCATCATATTTTTCAATAAATTTGATGTCTTCCGAAGTCTTTTTGAAAGCTTGTCCTTAGTTAGCACATATAAAATACGCTCAGTAGATAGGACAAGATCCAAATTTCAGATCCAATTCGAATAATTTGGTCTGGTCAACTGATGTACTTTCAAGAGCCTGCTCAGAGGGTTCATGGACTTCATTTTTTAAAATTAGGAATGTATTATATTAGAACATATAAATAAATATATATTCATTTTAAAATATTTGATTAAAGAATTTTAAATCAAATTAGTTTGCCTTTCCAACTTTGAGAGTTCATTCCCTTATTTACTTTCAAAGAAAGAGATATACTTACCGCTATATCTCTAGCAAGAACTGGGATCTCCTCTTTTCCTTTGTTACATCCCAATAATATGAGAACTTGTGATTCGGATAAAGAGAAGCGGGAACACATTCATCTTTGCAAGTCTAACTTGTATTTCCCAATTCAATCTTTAACGCCCGGGCACACCATCCCTAAGATGATGTTGACCCGTCGTTAATTGAACCCACCACGAACAGGATTAGTACTCACTATGCACAATCCAATATCATCCCAATAATATGAGGACCCGATATTAGGGTCACTACGCATACGATCTTACTCTTTCGAGAAGTAAAGATCCCGATCCAAATGCACTTGTATATAGGAGTCGTCACTTCGGACAGATGTCTCCTAGATACAATCCCTGGCGGCGGAACTCTTCACCTTGACAGGAGACCATGGATGTCACTTATATGATCCTCCACCTCTTATTAAAATACATTAATTAATTATCATGAATCATATTTTATAATTAATCCTTCTAAGGGAAATACACATGTATTCATAATAGAGTGTTTCAATTGGACACAATCAATTTAATCATATTAAATTAATTATCAATCCAATCTAAATCAATAAACTTGATTACTACTTGAATGGAAGGTATAATCTCAAAGTACGTATTATTCGAATTTTAATAATTAGCAATACACCTTGATTTCTTCGGCATTATCGAGTCCCTACCTCCAGTCATGGCTTGTACCGCTACCCCAATGCTTCCCGACTGGACACCATATCCACCTCAAGAAAGGATAATGCCAAATAGATCATTGTGTACTTGAGATGTTCATCGGTTTTTTCAACTGAAATTATACCATATATTAATAATCAAAACCATTTTGATTATAAGGAAATTTGCTAAACAATTTCCCGATCCTATTCAAGCAAGTTTGTTGATTGTTTAACCAATTGTGATCTAGATCTCATATAATCAATTATTGGTTGAGGTCATGTCAATTAAGGAAATAATTATCACTAAAATTCTCAAAGATTATCCATAATTATTCCAGGAATTTAAAAATTAATTTCACTAATTGACAATTACATGGTTCTTGATTAGGAATGTAATTTTAGCAGTGACACCTACTTCCTAAAATTAACATATCTCAATCAATTTAAATCCAAATTAGACAAAATAAGTTTTTAAGTTTGCTAATTTGATTTAAAACATAACATAAATTATTATCACACATTTCAAGACGTACCAAAACAATAATTAACTTATTAATTATGTAAAGATTCGTAGTTCCCGAAACTGTGGATACATGTTCATTCAAATAATCATATCTCGAGCATACAGAATCTAAATTATGTAAACTCATTTCCTACGGTTTCCTTATTTAATGGGGAACGAAATCCAAGGGATTATTTCATTTTTAATTATCTTATACAGGGCCGAAATTATTCAGTAAACATAGGTGCAAAAATGAAATGCGATAAAAAATACTCGCAACCCTAATGAACCCAAGTCATCCTAGGTTTACGGATCGTATCCAAAACATTCGACCTAAGCCTCTGATACCACTTGAAGGATACAGAGTAATCCTCAAGCACGTCACAGAAGCGTGAGCATCATATCATATACAATGAAGAAGGACTAATCGTACTAGTTGTTCTATGCAGCGGAATTTAAAAATAGTTTCAGGCGATGAAACCACAAGATCCAAGAACGATTCTCGGATCGTTTCATCTAAACCACATCAAGCATATAGGAATACCTATTGTAGCGTGATTGATAAAGTCACTATGAAAAGATACCTCTTGTCTCAAGTCCGATCTTCGGAGAAGACGCTTGTGAGCGTGGGGATGAACTGTGTGATCCTTGCAATCCAAGATGTTGAATCCAAGGGTGGGAACTCCTGATCTCGTCACACGAGATCAAACGCCTTCGTCGTGAGATAAGAACACCAAAGAAGCTGGAAAATCTAAAGTCGTCGGAGTGGTGTCACAACGGCGAAGCGACGATGAAGATTTCTTCTTCACTTAAGGTGGATGGCCACCAATGGGAGAGAGGAAGAGAGGACGTGTGAATGGAGAAGAAGAGGAGAGAGCTTGTTGCAATTTGTGATTAACCCTAGAGAGCATGGAGTGCCTCTCTATATATAGGGTTTTGGGAGTCCATGGATCACAATCCATGGGATACACAAAATAAATGGATGAGATTGATTTGTGCTTCTTTTAATGGTCAAGATGTTTTTGATAAAAACACAAAAACAATTGATTTAATATAGAATAAATATATATTGATAAATCAATATAAATCAATCCCAAAATCAAATCATCAACATATGGAGATAATGGAAAGAGGAGTACCTCCTTCCATATGCATGGAATGGACGACCACCATTTCCTAATAAGAATAGGTGGTCGTCCCTTCCATCTAATATGGAAGGAGCATCTCTAATGTATCCTCTTGGATTACATTATTCCAAATATCTCCAATTTTAAAACAACAATTATTGTAAATTATTCTACAAAAATAATTCATAATTATTTTTGTGAATATTGCAATCTTGCCATTGGAAATTTGTGAATCACATTCGCAACCCAAATATTACATTTTCAATTAATTATCCAATGTGAATCCAATTCGCACCAATAATTAATCAACAAATATAAATGATAATACATTCTTTTTAATACATTATAAATCACATTTATAATATAGTATGAATAAATGGATATTGCTATCCACATTATTCCTATCCATAATAATTGAATCACATTTAATTATATTGGATCATCATTCACATGCATCTCAATAATGTGAATCAAATTCATATTATTCAAGATAATTAAATTATATTTAATTGTACATTTCTCAATGCTTAGATATAATTTAACTATGGAATTATTCTTGAACTCTTTCAAGAACAATTCGCTTTCTCCGCAGATACTTGGAGGTAAGGACATGGCGATTGTATTGTTCCATGTATAGTGACTTGTATGTCGAGATCACACCTCAAATTCAGATCCCTCGGACCTCTCATGGATACATGATTAAATCAAGATCGCTAATCTAATCTTCTCATTGAATCTGAATCTTATTCAGATCAATGTCCAACACTTGGACCAAGATCAGATTACTTCTCTACTGAGAGGAGTCACTAAAATCCAAACCTGTTTCATCACTCCCTTGGAATGGAAACGTCATGGTTATTCTATCGTTTAAGATCAAATCACCCTCAGGTATTCCTAACACCTGTAAATCCTGCATACTGGAAGTCTTATGATAAACCCAAAGATATATATAAATTTTGCACTGTCTTCTTTATGCTTTAATCATCAAGTTTCTCAATCTTAGTCATTAGGAATCAATATCGATCATAATCTTTCCCAAAGTATATATCATACCTTCAAATTCTTATCATGCTTCCAAAGCAAGTCGTCCATACATGGAATTTGATCGATCCCAATACCTTATGAGTGATCTCATGTCTTTCAGTTCACAAGTGAACCTGTATGATCCCTTTGAGAGATCCTATTACTCATATGCCCTTACATGCACACCAGCTTGCCAGTGTATAGACCTTGGTTAGGTCTGTTGGACATGCGAGCCCACAGCGAGACATTATGTAATAAATGTTATTGCACATATTATTCCCTGATATGAAATGAAGAATAAATAATTTGCATAATAGGTCCCTCTGTACAATTAGGGTTATGTAACATGGCCATCTTGATGATCATATAGATGTTGATTCATTAAATGAATCATAGAGGCCGGTGTTTGGATGAATATCTAAGGGGATAGATTGAGGACTCATCAAGCACCGTCAAATGATTATTAGGAGATGATCTCCTGGCTAAGTAGGAGATGGCAATCCTTTCTCACATAGGCTGATATCTGACCGACCTCTTAATGCAGGTCCTCTGCATGAGAATAGTGATTCGGAGGTGTCAGATTAGTTAGGTCAAAGGGTTGACTTAATGAGATCGAGATAATCTAAGTCCAATGTTGAATGTTGTCACAGCATAGGCACACATCCTCTGACCGGAGACAGATGTGTTACTATATGTCTGAGTGTGTACATTTGGCAGACCAATAGGTTGATGGCCTAACCAAGGTCTATACACCGGCGCGCTGGTGTGCATGTAAGGGAATATGAGTAATACGATCTCTCAAAGGGATCGTACATGTTCACTTATGAATCGGGAGACATGAGCTCACTCATGAGGTGTTGGAACCGATCAAATTCCATCCATGGTCGTCATGCTTTGGAAGCATGTCAAGAATTTGATGGTATGGTATATTCTTTGGGAAAGCATATGATCGATACCGATCCCCAATGATCAAGATTGAGAAACTTGATGATCAAATCCCGAAGAAGACAGTGTAAATTGATCCGCATCTTTAAGTTGATCATAGGTCTTCCAGTATGTAGGATGTACATGTATTGGGAATACCTGAGGGTGATGTGATAATAAACGATTGTATAACCATGATGCTTCCATTCCGAGGGAGTGATGAAATAGGTCTAGATTTTAGTGACTCCTCTCAATAGAGAAGCAATATGATTTTGGTCTAAATGTTGGACAGTGGTCTTAATGAGATTCAAATGCAATGAGAAGATTAGATTTGCGGTCTTAATTTAATCAAGCATCTGTGGAAGGTACATAAGATCTGGATTTGAGATAAGATCTCAATATCCAAGTCACAATACGTGGAAAAATACAATCGCCCTGTCCTTATCTCCAAGTACCTGCAGAGAAAGCACATTATTCTTGAAGGAGTTTGAGAATAACTCATTTGATCAATTATGTATCCAAGAAACAAGATGATGATAATTAAATGAGATTTAATTATCAGAAATAATATGAATGGGATTCATATTATGAGAATTATTATCCGAGATAATTAAATGGGATTTAATTATCAAAGAAATACATATTGTGGATAGTGATATCCATAATATATGTGTATATATTATAAATGTGATTTATAATATATTAGAGAGAGAGCACCTTTGTAATAGCATTTGTTAATTGTTAATGTGAATTGGATTCACATTGAGCAATTAATTGGAAATGTAATTTACAATTTAGTTTGGGTTGTGAATATGATTCACATAATTTCAATGGCATGATTGAAATATTCACCAATTAATTGGAATTAATTGGGAATTAATTTAATGTATAATTTTTCAATAGATATACACTAATTAATTTGGAATTATTTTAGTGGATAATGTTGTAAGATAAATAAGAGATAATGATATGAATTAAAAGGAGGAGATAATCCACCAAATCATGAGAGGATTATTATCCTATTTTAATTAATATCTCATTATCTTGTGTTTATTGATTTATTTATCGAATTAAGTTATGTTTATGATAATGCAACACATATTTAATTTAATATAAATTAATATATTGTTCTTTTTGAACAACAATGATCATGGCCATTGATTTAATATACATATCAATCTAACCATTGATTTTGTATATGCCATGGATTGTGCTCCATGGACTTCCTAACTAATATAAATAGAGGGCAACCCTAGCCTTAAAGGGACAACATTAAGAGTACATTCCTACTCTCTCTCTCTCTCTCGTCCGCTCTCTCTCTCTCTCTCTCTCTAAGGTGGCTGTCCACCTTGTGCTCTGAGGGAACAAGCAATCGTCTCCACGTCATTGTGTTGTCGCTTCGATTGCTTGTGGATCTCCATCAACGGATTTCGTTGGACGAAATGAGGATATTTAAGGCTTGGATCTTCATCGAGGATTGCGGGAGGAACGTGTCTCATCATCGCGCCCGCAAGTGCCATCTTCGTAGATCGGACTTAAGTCAGGAGGATCTCTTGCTTTAGATATCTTGTAATCGCAATCACGCTTCAAGAGGTATTTCTAGTACTTTGTGGTTTGAGGAAACAGTGTAAGAAATATTCTTGTGATCATGTGGTTTCATCACTTGATTTAAAATTTTCAATTTCCGCTGCATCTAGCGACTGGTCGCCCTGATCGCATGAGGTGCGATCAACAAGCTTCTGTGATGCGCTTGAGGATTGCTCATATCCTTCAAGTGGTATCAGAGCCTTAGGTCGGAAAAGCTTTTAGATACGATCCGTAAACCTAGGATGACTTGGGTTTAAATGGGTTGCAAAATTTTTGCTGCATTTCAATTTTCGCACCTCTGTTTAATTGAATTTTTCAGCACTGTTTAAATTGTTTAAACACGAAATTTTCGATAGTATTTTGTTTCGCATTAAATAAGAAAACTATAGGATCTGAGTTTATGTAATTTGGATTTCATTTTCTCAAGATATGGCCCTTTGAATAAACATATATTCACTGTTGCGGGGACTGCGAATCTAAACATGATTAATGAGTTAATTACTGTTTTGATGTGCCTTGAAATCGTGAAATATCACTTGGGTTATATCATAAATCAAATTAGAAATCTTAAGAAACTGATTTTGCATAACTTGCATTTAAATTGATCAAGATATGTTGATTTTAGTAAGTAGGGGTCACTGCTGAAAATTGACAAATTTGATCATGAACCATGTAATAATCATTCAAATAAGTTGATGAAAATTAATAGTTAATTTTTTGAAATGATTATTGATAAATATCTATGATATTTAACAATATAATTATTTCATTGAATGGCATTCCTCTAACCAAGATGATAAGATAGTTGATCTTGATCATTAATTGGTTGATATGAAATCATCAACAAACATTGTTTTCATGCAAAACCCTAGTTTATCCTACAATAGTTGTAGGACAACTTTTACATGAAAACCCTCTTGCTTGTATATGATTGAGGATTTGTTTAGCAAATCTCCTTATAATATTATCAAAATGGTTTTGATGAATATTATATGGTATAATTTCGGTTGAAAAATCGATGAGCATCTCAAAGTACATGATGATCTATCTGGCATTATCATTTCCTGAGGTGGATATGGTGTCTAGTCGGGGAGCGTTGGCGTAGCGGGTTGCACTGGATGTGGTCCATCCCACTCCCGTCGGTATTGGCCATGACAGCGGGTAGGGACTCGATAATGCCAGAAAAGTCAAAGTGTATTTATTTAATTATTAAAATTCGAACAATACGTACTTTGATATTATGCGTACTATTCAAGTAATAATCAAGTTTGTTGATTGATAATTGGACTGATAATTAATGTAATGTGATTAAATTGATTATATCCAATTAAAAGCACTCTATTATGAATAGATGCGTATTTCCCTTGGAAGAATTAATTATGTGAATATGATTCACGATAATTAATTATTACAATTTCAATATGAGGTGGAGGATCACATAAGTGACATCCATGGTCTCCCGTTAAGTCAAAGGATTCCGTCGCTAGATGTTGTATATAGGAGACGCCTGTCTGAAGTGATAGATCCTATATATGATTTATTTGGATCGAGTTCTTTGCTTCTCGAAAGAGTAAGGCTATATACGTAGTGACCCCAATATTGGGTACTCATATTATTGGGGCGATATTGGATTGTGTATAACGAGTATTAAGCCAGTTGACGGTTGGTTCAATTAACAATGGGTAAACATCATCTTAGGGTTGGTGGGCCCGGGTGTTAAAGACCGAATTGGGAGATGCAAGTTGGACTTGTAGGTTGGAATGTGTTCCCGCTTCTTTTTATCGGAGTCACAGGTTCTCATATTATTGGGATGTGATAAAAATAGGAAAGGAGATCCCAGATCTTTCTTGAGATATAGTGGTAAGAATATCACTTACATTAAAAGTGATTAAGGGAATGAACTTTCATTGTTGATAAGGCAAGACAACTTTGATATAAATCAAAGTAAAACATGTATATATAATATATATACCCTTATGCAAATTTCTTATTTCAGATAATCCTTCATTAAACCCACTCAATGTTATACTCAATAATAACCAGTAAAATATCATGGATTGGACTCATAATCCAGATATTGTACTTGCAATTGGACACATAATGTATGTGTTTGCAATGTGCAAGTTTCCTCAACATAATGACGAATGACAATTAAATAACACAATAAGACATCACCTTAGGGTTTGTATGTCTCTATAGTCTTGATCTTTCATCGAGTGTAGTTTGGAAGTGACATGTCAATGATGATCGCAATTGTCAAATACTCCTTATAAAATCTAAGAAGATGTTCTGGCACACATATGTGCTGTAGACATTAAATCATGAATGACATGGTTCTCTGCAGTATGCAGAATGGTAGCTCGAAAGAGATGATGTATTCAAAATGTTTAAATACCTACCTGAACCTAAGTCTCCGAGAGTTAAGATGTATGTAGATATGATGAGTGTCATCATTCTACTATCTATACTCAAGTCATTCATGAAGCTTCATAATAATATTTTGTATGAATTTAATGAAGCATGTATAAATGTTGAAGTCCTCTTGTATTGAAATCTTTTGAATTCAACATAAGAGATTCTTTGTCTTGAACAATGGTTGTTTATAGATAAAGAGAGCACAGTGGAAGCGTGGGTCGGACAATGTAAGAAGGAAAGTCAAAGAGTTGATTGTACTTCTGTGACTTCCATATGGCATCCAAAGAGTTGGATGAATGGCAATACTGCAATAAATAAATATATTGATAGTATGACTATCAAATCTGTCTAAAATCCTTAGTGAAGGACTCAGATATAGCATCGGAATAATCTACATATAATTAATGACTTTGTCTTACTTATTTCATAAGATAAAGTTTGATAATTGTATCCCAATCTTCTAATGACACGTGCAATTGGTTGCATGTATATACTAGAAGATTAGAAATTTGATCTTAAAGTTTAATAGTCATCTACATGGATATTGATGTAATTGTTGCAGCAATCTCCGTTGGATAGATAGACTTCATATTCTCAGTGGGAGAGCCCTTGGTCTTGGAGAATGTCTCTATGACCTAGATATTAGAATACACTCATTGTTTGTTTCTAAATGTTGGAAATAAACATGAATTCTGAGACAGAACTATCATAAAGAGTTATGATTGATATATTTCAGATAGTAATATAACATTTAGTGGACTCCACAAAATTATAAACATAATGAATGGTTCATTAAGATTTATAATAGAAATTAAAACCTTTATAAGATCAATAGGAGGATGAAGATCATTTGACAATGATTTGGCATCATGTTTTGGACATATGTCTGCTGATGAGATCAATAGACCGGTAAGATATGAAACTTTAGAATGTCTAAAAT
The DNA here is from genome assembly GCA_037367405.1 of Ottelia alismoides. NCBI lineage: Eukaryota > Viridiplantae > Streptophyta > Magnoliopsida > Alismatales > Hydrocharitaceae > Ottelia > Ottelia alismoides. The sequence goes on along the minus strand of JAZKJV010002851.1, from coordinate 1,336,314 downwards.
TTCAAATCCTACATACTTGTTAATATAGTGTTCAAAGTAAAATGTCCAATACACCCTTCTCTAGGAAAGGTGTAAGATGTCAAGGTATTCGGGATCGCATACATATTGATGTATGTGGATCATCTATATCATAGTGAACATTATGGATATGTGATATCTATTGATGATTATGTATGATATGAGATTTCATCTCTTCACCTGAGAAACCTTTGAAACGTTCAAAGATTTCATAATTTTGGTTTAGAACCAAAGTTAGAAGGAAGATTAAATGAATTTGATCTAACCAAGGTAGCAAGTACATGTTAGATGAATTCAAAGAAAACTTTTGAAGATATGAATATCATTTCTATCTCAATCCTCCTAACATACCTAAACTCAATGGAGTTATAGGGAGATACAATTAGATCATGTGTGACATGATTTGATCAATGATGAATTTTAGCATAACTATCCCTTAGTTTTCAGGTATATATGTGTAGTAAAGACTACAATATATATCCTTAATAATGTTCCATGCATGTAAGCCAGAATCTAACACTTGAGAGTGCTACTTAATTAGGATAATAAAGGATGGTATCGGATACCTACTTTATAACCCTGAGAATCTTAAAAGATCTCATCTTTTAGAATGTGATTCTCAGTGGATTGAGACTCTTGAGAATCAAGATGAAAATGAAGTGAAGGAACTCATTTAATCTTGAGAAGATAATGAGCTCCTGAAATCAGGAACTAAAAGGACAATTAAATATGAAACATTAAGACCTCTTCAAATGAGTTTGAGGATGTATTTCATGTGTTAGTTAAGTCTGACAATGATCAGACTTCATATGATGAAGCTCCTGAGGATCGTGACATGGAAAGATGGATATTAGCAATATAGTCTAAAGTAGACTTCACATACAAATGTTGTATATGGACCCGCAAGGATCCACCTATAAGGGTAAGATCCGTTAAGGTGTAAACAGGTCTTCAAGAGAGAGGGAACCTGATGAGAAGGTAGAGACCTTGAAAGCACGGTTCGTAGCCATGAGCTACACATCAGAAGAGAAGACATTGTTTGCTATGAGACTTGCTCTTCATCGACCATGCTTAAAATCATCATAATATTGCTAACCTTAGCTACACAACTTGACTATTGCATCTTCAAAATGTAAGTCAAGATTGCATTCCTCTAAGAATACCTCTCTGAGGATATTCACATGAAGTAGCCCCAGGGCTTCATGATTGGGGAAAGTAAGGTGTGAAAGCTAAAGAAATCCATCTATAGACTCAAATAAGCTTCTTATTGTTGGAACATACGATTCGATGAAATTATAAGTGTTATAATTTCAGATATAATCTTGGTGTACCATGTGAAGTTTAGTGGGAGTGCCATGGTGTTCATCATGCTAAATGTAGATAATATCCTAATCATTTGGAATGATGTAAGGATGATAATAAATGTTTTATGATCTGTCTATTCCATACCTTGAGATATGATCTCAGATATGCCTCTTGGATGTTAATTCTGAAGGTGTTCAGAACCAAAGAAAAGAGGGTATTGGGATTGTCATAGTTGTAGTACAGCTTGGACATATTCCATTCTTGGAAATTCCAAGAAAGGCTTCCTTCCCTTAAGACTTGGTACTAACCTATATAAAGGGATAGCACCTCAAAGAGTTGAGGAAGTGAATGTTAAAACTGGTTGCTCTTTTGTACATCAGTTACAAGAAGCTGAAAGTATGCTAGATGTGTACAAAAGCCAGATGTCTGTCATGCAGTGGGAGTAGTAACTGTTACTAATCCTAGTATGGAGATAGAACACTTGATTTCTTAATAACAATATCTTCAAAGATGACAAAGCTTTAGAGGCTCTAAGTCTTATCTTCAAGAAATTAAGACTTTTAAATGGAGATAGAGATCTCCGGGAATAAGGGTATTCTGATAATGATAATAGAAATTACATACTTCTTATAATAATATTTTTTTGAGTTGTAGTGTCAAGGACACTATGACTGAGAAGATTGAGTATTGGTTCCATTAGATGCAACATTTGCATTAGATGTGAGCACTGTTACTGGGGATATGCAAGTGTTGTAAAAGGACTTGGCGTAGTCTCGCGGGAACAGAGTGACTGATCAACTTACCTAGCTATTTTCTAAATAGCCTACGATTATCACATGAGTGTGGGTTTAAATGATTAGCCCATTAATGGCTCTTTGGGCTGGTGGGAGATGGTTGGACATGTGAGCCCACAACAAGCCATTATACAATAAATGTTATTGCACATATCATTCCCTGATCTGAAATGAAGAATAAATAATTTGCCTTATAGGTCCCTCTGTACAATTAGGATTATGTACCATGGCCATCATGATGATCATATAGCTGTTAATTCATTAAATGAATCATAGAGGTTGGTGTTTGGATGAACATCTAAAGGGTTAGATTGAGGAATCATCAAGCACCGTCAAAAGATTATTAAGAGATGATCTCCAGCCTGAGTAGGTGATGGCTATCCTTTTTCACATAGGCTGATATTTGATCGACCTCTTGATGCAGGTCCTCTGCATGAGAATAGTGATTCAGAGGTGTCAGATTAGTAAGGTCAAAGAGTTGACTTAACGAGATCGAGATAATCTAAGTCCTATGTTGAATGTTGTCACAGCATAGGCACACATCCTCTGACCAGAGACAGATGTGTTACTATATGTCTGAGTGTGTACATTTGGCAGACCAATAGGTTGATGACCTAACCAAGGTATATACACCGACGCACTGGTGTGCATGTAAGGGCATACGAGTAATACGATCTCTCAAAGGGATCATACATGTTCACTTATGAATCGGAAGATATGAGCGCACTCATGAGGTATTGGAACCGATCAAATTCCATGCATGGTCGTCGTGATTTGGAAGCATGACAAGAATTTGAAGGTATGATATTTGCTTTTGGAAGGCATATGATCGATACTGATCCCCAATGACCAAGATTGAGAAACTTGAAGATCAAATCCTGAAGAAGACAATGTAAATTGATCAACATCTTCAGGTTGATCATAGGACTTCCAGTATGCACGATGTACAGGTATTGGGAATACCTGAGGGTGATGTGATCATAAACAATTGTATAACCATGACGCTTCCATTCCGAGGGAGTGATGAAACATGTCTGGATTTTAGTGACTCCTTTCAGTAGAGAAGCAATCTGATCTTGGTTCAACTGTTGGACATTGATCTGAATGAGATTCAGATGCAATGAGAAGATTAGATTTACGGTCTTAATTTAATCAAGCATCTGTGGGAGGTACGTAATATCTGGATTTGAGATGAGATCTCAACATCCAAGTCACTATACGTGGAACAATACAATGACCATGTCCTTATTCCAAGTATCTGCGGAGAAAGCACATTATTCTTAAAGGAGTTCAAGAATAATTCATTTGATGAATTATGTATCCAAGCAACAAGATGATGATAATTAAATGAGATTTATGTTGGACGTGCGAGCCCACGACGAGCCATTACGCAATAAATGTTATTGCACATATCATTCCCTGATCTGAAATGAAGAATAAATAATTTGCATAAAAGGTCTCTTTGTACATTTAGGGTTATATACCGTGGCCATCTTGATAATCATATAGCGGTTGATTCATTAAATGAATCATAGAGGCTGGTTTTTGGATGAATATCTAAGGAGTTAGATAGAGGACTCATCAAGAACCGTCAAATGATTATTAAGAGATGATCTCCGGCCTGAGAAGGAGATGGCATTCCTTTCTCACATAGGCTGATATCTGACCGACCTCTTGATGCAGGTCCTCTGCATGAGAATAGTGATTCGGAGGTGTCAGATTAGTTAGGTCAATGGGTTGACTTAACGAGATCGAGATAACCTAAGTCCTATGTTGAAAGATGTCACAGCATAGGCACACATCCTCTGACCAAAGACAGATGTGTTGTTGTATGTCTAAGTATGTACATTTGGCAGACCGATAGGTTGATGGCTTAACCAAGGTCTATACACCGACGAGCTGGTGTGCATATAAGGGCAAATGAGTAATACGATCTCTCAAAGGGATCATACATGTTAACTTATGAACCGGAAGACATGGGCTCACTCACGAGGTATTGGGACCGATCAAATTCCATGCGTGGTCGTCGTGCTTTGGAAGCATGACATTAATTTGAAGGTATGATATATGCTTTGGGAAAACATATGATCGATACCAACTCCCAATTTCCAAGATAGAGAAACCTAGTGATCAAACCCTGAAGAAGGTAGTATAAAATTGATCTTGATCTTCGGGTTGACCATGGGTCTTCCAGTATGCAGGATGTACAGGTATTAGGAATACCCGAGGGGGATGTGATCATAAACGATTGTATAACCATGACGCTTCCATTTCGAGGGAGTGATGGAACAGGTCTGGATTTTAGTGACTCCTCTCAGAAGATAAGTAATCTGATCTTAGTCCAAGTGTTGGACATAGGTATGAATATGATTCAAATGCAATGAGAAGATTGGATTTGTGGTCTTGATTTAATCAAGCATCTGTGGGAGGTCCGTAAGATCTGGATTTGAGATGAGATCTCAACATCCAAGTCGCTATATGTGGAACAATACAATCGCCCTGTCCCTATCTTCAAGTATCTGCGAAGAAATCACATTATTCTTGAAAGGGTTCAAGAATAATTCATTTGATGAATTATATATCCAAGCAAGGAGGACTTGATGATTAAATGATATTTAATCATCAAGCATAATATGAACGAGATTCACATTGAGAGAATAATTATCCAAGATAATTAAATGGGATTTAATTATCAAAGATTGGAGAATGTGGATAATACTATCCATGATATTTGTGTATCATAAATATGATTTATAATATACATATATATTGATGAGAGAGAAATTTTATAAATAGCATTTGTTAATTATTAATGTGGATTGGATTCACATTAGTTAATTAATTGGAAATGCAATTTACAAATTAGTTTGGGTTGTGAATATGATTCACATATTTATCAATGGCATGATTAAAATATTCACAAATTAATTTGGAATTAATTTGGTGGATATTTTTAATAATACATTGAGAAATAATAATATAAAATAAAAGGGAGATAAATAACCTCCAAATGAGGTGGCATCACCAATGACATAGTCAAAGGTGACGCCCCCTCAATTTTAGGAGGAAATTTGTTTTCTCCCCTTTATTATATTGTTATCTCTTGATAATTAATTTATATTAAACTAAATTGTATTGATAATGTTGCAACATATATTTAATTTAAATATAAATTAATGTTGTTAGTTTTTAGACAACAACAATCATGGCCATTGATTAATACATAGATCACCATGGTCCCCGGATCTATGTGTCCCATGGATTGAGATCCATTGGATCCTAAACTAATATAAAAGGAGGGCTAACCTACCCTTTCATGGTACATTATTTTAGAGTTGTAGAAGCCTACTACTCTCTTTTCTCTCTCTTTCATTCTCGCCCTCTCTCTTTCTCTTCTACAAGAAGTGGTCGTCCACTTTGTGTTGAGAAGGAGAGACTCTCGCCTTCGCCTTCGAAGACTCGAGGATCTCCTTCTTCTTGGGGGCTGCTTTCTCTAAAGGAAGACGACGGATTTTGTTTGATGAAATCAGGGGATTCATTGCTTGGATCTTCATTGAGGATTGTGGGAGGAACGTATCTCATCATCGCGCCCGTAAGTGCGTTCTTCGTGGATCGAACTTAAGACAGGAGGATCTCTTGTTTGGGATCTCACGAGTAAAATCACGCTCCAAGAGGTATTCCTTATACTTTGTGGTTTGATGAAATGATCCGAGAAATGTTCTCGTTATCATATGGTTTCATCTCTTGTTAAAAAAAATTAATTTCTGCTGCATCTTGCGACTAATGCGACTAGTCGCCTCGATCGCATACGATGCGATCGACACGCTTTTGTGATGCGCTTAAAGATTCTCAATATCCTTCAAGTGGTATCAGAGCCTTAGGTCGAATAAGGTTGGATATGATCCATAGACCTAGGATGACATGGGTTTGAAAGGTCGCGAAATTTTGGTCGCATTTCAATTTTTGCACCTCTGTCAGATTGAAATTTTCAGTACTGTTTAAATTATTTAAACACAAAATTTGCAATTGGATTTGTTCCCCATTAAGAAAATCATAGGATCTGAGTTTATGAAATTTTAATTTCATTTGCTCAAGAATGGCCTTTTGAATATGCATGTATTCACTGTTGCGGGAACAATTGATCTAAACGTGACTAATGAGTTAATTACTGTTTGGATGCGCCTCAAATTGCATGAATTATCATTGGGTTTTTTAATAAATCAAATTGACAATATTCGGAAACTGATTTTGTGATTTGTGGATTTAAATTGATCAAGATAAGTTAATTTTAGTGATTGGGGGTCACTGCTGGAAATTGACATCTTTTGATCATGAACCTTGTGATAAGTCATTCAAATATGATGATAAAAATTAATGGTTAATTTCCTGAAATAATTATTGATAAATATTTGTGAAATATTTAAAGAGATATTTATTTCACTGAATGCCATTTGCCTAACAATGATGATAAGATAATTGATCTTGATCATTGGTTGATATGAAATCATAAACAAACTTTTTTCATTAACAACCTTAGATTATCTTACAATAGTTGTAGGACAACTTTTACATGAAAAACCCTCTTGCTTGAATAGGATTGGGGATTTGTTTAGCAAATCTCCTTATAATATAATCAAACTTATTTTGATGTATATTATATGGTATAATTTCGTTTGAAAAACCGATGAGCATCTCAAAGTACATGATGATCTATCTGGCATTATCCTTTCCTGAGGTGGATATGGTGCCTAGTCGGAGACCATTGGGGTCGCGGGTTGCAACGTATGTGGTACGTCCCACTCTCGTCGGTACTGGCCATGACAGCGGGTAAGGATTCGATAATGCTGGAGAAGTCAAATTGTATTTTTCTAATTATTAAAATACAAATAATACGTACTTTGAGATTATAACTACTATTCAAGTAATAATCAAGTTTGTTGATTGATGATTGGATTGATGATTAATTTAATGTGATTAAATTAATTATATCTAATAAACACTCTATTAAGAATAGATGTGTATTTCCCTTGAAAGAATTAATTATGTGAATATGATTCACGATAATTAATTATTACAATTTGAATATGAGGTGGAGGATCACATAAGTGACATCCATGGTCTCCCGTTAAGGCAAAGGATTCCATCACCATATGTTGTATATAGGAGATGCATGTCTGAAATGACAGATCCTATATATGATTTATTTGGATCGGGTTCTTTGCTTCTCAAAAGAGTAAGGTCGTATATGTAGTGACCCCAATATCGGGTCCTCATATTATTGGGGCGATGTTGGATTGCGTATAGCGAGTATTAAGCATGTTGACGGTTGGTTCAATTAATGACGGGTCAACATCACCTTTAGGGTGGTGGGCCCGGGTGCTAAAGACTGAATTGGGAAATATAAGTTGAACTTGCAAGGCGGAATGTGTTCCCACTTCTTTCTTATCGGAGTCACATGTTCTCATATTATTGGGATGTGACAAAGATAGTAAAGGAGATCCCAGATCTTGCTAGAGATATAATGGTAAGAATATCTCTTACATTGAAAGTGATTAAGGGAATGAACTTTCATTATTGATAGGGCAAGACAACTTTGATATAAAAATTCTTAAATCAAAGTAAAACATGTATATATATAGAGGTTGGGGAGTATGAACCCAAGTGCATGTAATTTTACATGCACCACGATCTATATCTTCCACGTTTTTCACATTTTTTGGAAAATATCAAAATGTATATTCATCTATATATCCCTCCTATATGTCATTCAAATTCCGTCAGAAACAGAGACTCTTATGTCGTACATCTAGAACATGTCAATTACAGCAATTCTAAGACCGTTAAAATGACATGTTCTAGATGGAGGGCATAGGATTCTCTGTTTTTGACAAAATTCAAATGGTATATTGGAGGAATATATGGATGAATATACATGATCATATTTTCCAAAAAAGTAAAAAAATTATGGGAGATATAGGCCCTGTTGCATGTAAAATTACATGCACCGGGGTGCATACTCCCTTTTCCCATATATATATAGACACACACACACACCCTTATGCAAATTTCTTATTTCAGATAATCCTTCATTCTACCCATTCAATGTTATACTCAATAATAACCAGTAAAATATCATGGATTGGACTCATGATCCAGATATTGTACTTGCAATTGGACACATAAGTATGTGGTTGCAATGTACAAGTTTCCTCAACATTATTAGGAATGACAATTAAATAAGACAATCGGACATCACCTTAGAGTTTGTATGTCTCTATAGTCTTGATCTTTCATCGAGTACTTTGGAAGTGACATGTCGATGGTGATCGTAATTGTCGAATAATCCTTATAAAATCAAAAAATATGTTATGACATACATGTGTGCTCTAGACATTTAATCATTAATAACATGGTTCTCTGCATTATGCAGAATGGTAGCTCGAAAGAGATGATGTCTTCAAAATGTTTGAATACCTACCTGAACCTAAGTCTCTAAGAGTTTAGATGTATGTAGGTATGATGAGTGTCATCATTCTACTATTTATACTCACGTCATTCATGAAGCTTCATAATAATCATTTTTGTATGAATTTAATGAAGCATGTATAAATGTTGAAGTGCTCTTGTATTGAAATCTTTTGAATTCAATATAAGAGATTATTTGTCTTTAACAATGGTTGTTTATAGATAAAGAGAGCACACTGGAAGCATGGGTCGGACCCATGTGAGAAGAAAAATCAAAGAGTTGATTGTACTTCTGTGACTTCCATATGACATCCAAAGAGTTGGATGAATGCCAATACTGCAATAAGTTGTTGTGTTGATAGTTGTACTATCAAGTCTGTCTAAAATCCTTGGTGAAGGACTTGGATAGAGCATCAGAATAATCTACATATAATAATTGACTTTGACTTACTTATTTCATAAGATAAAGTCCAATAATTGTATCTCAATCTTCTAACAACACTTTCAATGTGTTGCACTTGTATTAGAAGACTGGAATTTGATCTTAAGGTTTAATATTCATCTACATGGATATTGATGTAATTGTTGCATCAATCTCTATGGGATAGATAGACTTCATATTCTCAGTGGGAGAGTCCTTAGTCTTAGAGAATGTCTCTATGACCTAGATATTAGAATACACTCATTGCTTGTTTCTAAATGTTGGGAATAAACATGAATTCTAAGATAGAACTATCATAAAGAGTTATGATGGATATATATATTTCAGATAGTAATCTGGCATCTAGTGGACTATATTAAATTAGAAAATTAATGAATGGTTCATTAAGATTCCTAATACTGAAAATTAAACCTTGATAGATCAATAGGAGGATGAAGATCATTTGACAATGATCTGGCATCGAGTCTTGGACATATGTCTATTGATATGATCAATAGACTAGTAAGAGATGAAACTTTAGAATGCCTAAAAATTTCAAATCTTACATACTTGTGAATATTGTATTCAAAGTAAAATGTCTAATACACCCTTCTCTTAGAAAAGGTGCAAGATGTCAAGGTATTCATGATCTTATACATATTGATGTATGTGGACCATCTGTATCATAATAAACATTGATAATAGGACATTCAATGATTATTTATGATATGAGATTTCTTCTCTTAACATGAGAAACCTTTAAAATGTTCAAAGATTTCACAAATGTGGTTTAGAACCAAAGTTTGAAGGAAGATTAAATGAATTTGTTCTAACCAAGGTAGCAAGTACCTATTAAATGAATTCAAAGAATACCCTATGAAGATATGAATATCATTTCTATCTCAATCCTCCTATACCTAAACTCAATGGAGTTGTAGGGAGATACAATTGGATCATGTGTGACATTATTTGATCGATGATGAATTTTAGCATAATTATCCCTTAGTTTCCAGGTATATATGTGTAGTAGAGACTACATTATATATCCTTAATATGGTTCCATGCATGTAAGATGGAATATAGCACTTAACGGTACTACATCATTAGGAAAATAAAGGATGGTATTAGATACCTACTTTATGACCTGGAGATTCTTAAAAGATCTCATCTCTAAGAATGTGATTCTTAGTAGAATGAAACTCTCTTGAGAATCAAGATGAAAATGAAGTGAAGGAACTCATTTAATCCTGAGAAGATAATGAGGCTCCTGAAATCGGGAACTAAAAGGACAATTAAAGATGAAGCACTAATACCTATTCGAATGAGTTTGAGGATGTATTCCATGTGTCAGTTAAGTCTGACAACAATCGGACTTCATGTAATGAAGCTCCTGGGGATCATGACATGGAAAGATGGATATTAGCAATAAAGTCTAAAGTAGACTTCATATACAAAGTGTTGTATATGGACCCTCAAGGATCCACCTATAAGGGTTAGACTCATTAAGGTGTAAATGGATCTTCAAGAGAAAGGGAACCTGATGAGAAGGTAGAGACCTTCAAAGCTCGGTTCGTAGCCATGAACTACACACCGGAAAAGAAGACATTGCTTGCAATGAGACTTTCTCTTCGGTGACCATGCTTAAAATCGTCAGAATATTGCTAATCTTAGCTACACAACTTGACTATTGAATCTTCAAGATGTAAGTCAAGATTGCATTCCTCTAAGAATACCTCTCTGAGGATATTCACATGAAGTAACCCCAGGGCTTCATGATTGGGGAAAGTAAGGTGTGAAAGCTAAAGAAATCCATCTGTGGACTCAAATAAGCTTCTTGTTGTTGGAACATAAGATTTAATGAAATTATAATTGTTATGATTTCAAATAGAATCTTGATGTACCATGTGAAGATTAGTGGAAGTGCTATTGTGTTCATCATGCTAAATGTAGATAATATCCTAATTATTTGGAATGATATAAGGATGACAATAAGTATTTTATGATCTGGCTATTCCATACCTCGAGATATGATCGTAAAAGATGCCTCTTGGATCTTAGTTCTGAAGGTATTCAGAAGAAAAGAGAAAGAGGGTATTGGGACTATCACATTTTCAGTACACCTTGGGCATTTTCAGTACACCTTGGGCAGAGAAAGAGTGTATGCTAGATGTGTACAAAAGCCAGATATCTACCATGCAGTGGGAGTAGTAAACTGTTACTAATCCTACTATGGAGAGAAAACACTTGATTGCAGTAATAACAAAGTCTTCATAGATGAAAAGATTTTTGAGATAGTGATCTCAAAGTCATTTCTTCTAAAGCTTAAGACTTTATAGATAGAGATCTAAAAGGTCTTAACTGTGGATACCATAGGAGATAGAGATCTCCAAGAGTAAAGGTATTTCGATAAGGATTAATAAAATGATGGTTATAATAATTATGATTGAGCAATAGTGTCAAGGACACTATAATTGCTTTATCAAGATTGAGTATTGGTTGCATAAGATGCAACATTCGCATTGGATACGAGCACTGTTACTGGGGATATGCAAGTGTCGTAAAAGGGCTTGGCGTAGTCTCGCGGGAACAGAGTGACTGATCAGCTTACCTAGCTATTTTCTAAATAGCCTATGATTGTCACATGAGTGTGGGTTTAAATGATTAGCCCATTAATGGCTCTTTAGGCTAGTGGGAGATTGTTGGACATACGAGCCCACGGCGAGCCATTATGCAATAAATGTTAATGCACATATCATTTCCTGATCTGAAATAAAGAATAAATAATTTGCATAAAAGGTCCCTTTGTACAATTAGGGTTATGTACCATATCCATCTTGATAATCATATAGTTGTTCATTCATTAAATGAATCATAGAGGCTGGTTTTGGATGAATATCTAAGGAGTTAGATAAAGGACTCATCAAGCACCATCAAATGATTATTAAGAGATGATCTCCAGCCAGACTAGGAGATGGCAATCCTTTCTCACATAGGCTGATATCTGATCGACCTGTTGATGCATGTCCTCTGCATGGGAATAGTGATTCAGAGGTGTCAGATTAGTTAGGTCAATGGGTTGACTTAATGAGATCGAGATAACCTAAGTCCTATGTTGAAAGCTGCCACAGCATAGGCACGCATCCTCTGACCAGAGACATATGTATTGTTGTATGTCTGAGTATGTACATTTGGCAGACCGATAGGTTGATGGCCAAACCAAGGTCTATACACCGGCGAGCTAGTGTGCATATAAGGGCATATGAGTAATAGGATCTCTCAAAGGGATCATACAGGTTTACTTTTGAATCGGAAGACATGAGCTCACTCATGAGGTATTGGGACAGATCAAATTCCATGCATGGTCCTCGTGCTTTAGAGGCATGACATGAATTTGAAGATATGATATATGCTTTGGGAAAGCATATGATCGATATCAACTCCCAATAACCAATATTGAGAAACTTAGTGATCAAACCCTGAAGAAGACAATGTAAAATTGATCTTGATCTTCGGGTTGACCATGGGTCTTCCAGTATGCAGGGTGTACATGTATTAGGAATACCTGAGGGGGATGTGATCATAAACGATTGTATAACCATGACGCTTCCATTCCGAGGGAGTAATGAAACAGGTCTGGAATTTAGTGACTGCTCTCAGAATAGAAGCAATCTGATCTTACTCCAAGTGTTGGACATTGGTCTGAATATGATTCAGAGGCAATGAGAAGATTGGATTTGCGGTCTTAATTTAATCAAGCATCTGTGGGAGGTCCGTAAGATATGGATTTGAGATGAGATCTCAACATCCAAGTCGTTATATGTGGAACAATACAATCGTCATGTCCTTATCTCCAAGTATCAGCGGAGAAAGCACATTATTTTTGAAAGGGTTCAAGAATAATTCATTTGATGAATTACATATCCAAGGAAGAAGGACTTGATGATTAAATGAGATTTAATTATCAAGCATAATATGAATGTGATTCATATTGTGAGAATAATTATCCAAGATAATTAAATGGGATTTGATTATCAAGGATTGGAGAATGTGGATAATACTATCCATGATATTTGTGTATTATAAATACGATTTATAATATACATATATATTGAAGAGAGAGAAATTTATAGATAGCATTTGTTAATTATTAATATGGATTGGATTACATTAATTTATTAATTGGAAATGCAATTTATAAATTAGTTTGGGTTGTGAATATGATTCACATATTTATCAATGGCATGATTGAAATATTCACAAATTAAATTGGAATTAATCGGGTGGATATTTTTAATAATACATTGAAAATATAATAATATAAAATAAAAGGGAGATAAATAACCTCCAAATGAGGTGGTCACCAATGACATAGTCAAAGCTGATGCCCCCTCAATTTTAGGAGGAAATTTATTATCTCCCCTTTATTATATTATTATCTCTTGATAATTAATTTATGTTGAATTAAATTGTGTTGATAATGTTGCAATATTGATTTAATTTAAATATAAATTAATATTGTTGGTTTTTAGCCAACAACAATCATGGCCATTGATTAATACATAGATCACCATGGTCGTTGGATCTATGTGTCCCATGGATTAAGATCCATTGGATCCTAAACTACTATAAAAGGAGGGCTAACCTAGCCTTTCATGGTACATTATTTTAGAGTTGTAGAAGCCTACTACTCTCTTTTCTCTCTCACTCTCTCTCATTCTCGCCCTCTCTCTTTCTCTTCGTCAAGAAGTGGTCGTCCACTTTGCGTTGAGAAGGAGAGACTCTCGCCTTCGCCTTCGACGACTCGAGGATCTCCTTCTTCTTTGGGGTTGCTTGCTCTAAAGGAAGACGACGGATTTTGTTTGCCGAAATCAGGGGATTCATTGCTTGGATCTTCATCGAGGATTGCTGCAGGAACACGCCTCCTCATCGCGCCCGCAAGTGCGTTCTTCGTGGATCGGACTAAAGACAGGAGGATCTCTTGTTTGGGATCTCACGATTACAATAACGCTCCAAGAGTTATTCCTTATACTTTGTGGTTTGATGAAACAATCCGAGAAATGTTCTCGTGATCAAGTGGTTGCCTCACTTGTTAACAAAATTTTAATTTCCATTGCATCTCGCGACTAGTGCGACTAGTCGCCTCGATCGCAGACGATGCGATCGACATGCTTCTGTGATGCGCTTAAGGATTCTTAATATCCTTCAATTTAAATATCAGAAATAATGTGAATGGGATTCATATTATGAGAATGATTATTCGAGATAATTAAATGGGATTTAATTATCAAGGATATACAGATTATGGATAGTGTTATCCATAATATCTATGTATATATTATAAATTTGATTTATAATATATTAGAGAGAGATCACCTTTGTGAATAGCATTTGTTAATTGTTAATCTAAATTGGATTCACATTAAGCAATTAATTGGAAATGTAATTTACAATTTAGTTTGGGTTGTGAATATGATTCACATAAGTTAATGGCATGATTGAAATATTCACTAATTAATTGGGAATTAATTTAGTGGATAATTTTGCAATAGATATGCACTAATTAATTTGGAATTAATTTAGTGGATAATGTTGCAACATAAATAGGAGATAATGATATGAATTAAAGGAGGAGATAATCTACCAAATCATGAGATGATTATTATCGTATTTTAGCTAATATCTCATTATCTTGTGTTTATTGATTTATTTATTGAATTAAATTATGTTGATGATAATGCAACATATGTTTAATTTAATATAAATTAAGATGTTGTTGTTTTTGTACAACAATGATCATGGCCATTGATTTAATATACATATAAATCTAACCATTGATTTTGTATATGCCATGGATTGTGATCCATGGACTTCCAAACTAATATAAATAGAGGGCAGCCCTAGCCTCTTTAAAGGGACAACATTAAGAGTATACGCCTACTCTCTCTCTCTCTCTCTCTCTCATTCTTGTCCTCTCTCTCTCTATGGTGGTCGTCCACCTTGTGCTTTGAGGGAACAAGCAATCGTCTCCACGTCGTTGTGATGTCGCTTCGATTGCTCGTGGATCTCCGTCGACGGATTTCGTTGGACGAAATCAGGAGATTCAAGGCTTGGATCTTCATTGAGGATTGCTGGAGGAACACGTCTCATCATCACGCCCGCAAGTGCCATCTTCGTAGATTAGAATTGAGTCAGGAGGATCTCTTGCTTTAGAGATCTTGTGATCGCAACCACGCTTCAAGAGGTATTTCTAATAATTCGTGGTTTGATGAAACGATCCAAGAAATGTTCTTGTGATCATGTGGTTTCATTACTTGATTTTAAATTTTTAATTTCCGCGTCATCTAGCGACTAGTGCGATTAGTCGCCCCAATCGCATGAGATGCGATCAACACGCTTCCGTGATGTGCTTGAGGATTCCTCGTATCCTTCATGGTCATCAACCTATTGGTCTGCCAAATGTACACACTCAGATTTATAGTAACACATCGATCTCTGGTCACAGGATGTGTGCCTATATTGTGACAACATTCAATATAGGACTTAGGTTATCTCGATCTTGTTAAATCAACCCTTTGACCTAACTAATATGACACCTCTGAGTCACTATTCCCATGTAGAGGACCTATATCTAGAGTCGGTCAGATATCAACCTTTATGAGAAAGGATTGCCATTTCCTACTCAAGCTAGAGATCATCTCTTAATAATCATTTGACGGTGCTTTATGAGTCCTCTAACTAACTCCTTAGATATTCACCCAAGCACCAGCCTCTATGATTCAACTAATGAATCAACAGTTGTATGATAATCAAGATGGCCACGGTACATAATCCTAATCGTACGGAGGGACCTTATAGTGCATTAATTCATTTAATCTCAGAAAGGGAGTGAAACAATCGATAACTTTTATTGATAAACCATTTATTATAATAACATTTACTATAAGAATGGTTCTCCTCGAGCTCACATGGCTAACAAAGATCATGTCATACATGATCCAATTGTATCTCCCTATATTCCCATTGAGTTTAGGTGTATTAGGAGGAGTGAGATAGGAATGATATTCCTTTTTCCATAAGGTATTCATGAATTCATCTAATAGGTATTGACTACCTAGACTAGATCAAACTCATTTCCATCTTCCTTCAAACTTTGGTTCTAATCCAAAAACTATGAAATCTTTGAACATTTCAAAGGTTTCTAAGGTAAAGGGAAGAAATCTCATATCACAACATCATTTAATGATATCACATATCATCAATGTTTATTATGATATAGATGATCCACATACATTCATATATATGGGATATTAAATACCATGAAATCTTACACCATTCCCAAAGAAGAGTGTATTGGACATTTTACTTTAAATCCAATATTCATAAGTATGTAAGTTTTGAAATTTTAAACATTCTAAAGTTTCATGTCTTACTTGTTTATTGATCAAATAAACATACAAATGTCCAAGGCTTGATGCTAGATCATTGTCAAACGATCTTCATCCTCCTATTTATCTTATAAGGCTTAACTTTCAGTATTAGAAATTTTAATGAACCATTTATTAATAATCTAATTTAGTAGAGTCCATCAGATGTTATATTACTATCTGAAATATATCCATCATAACTCTTTATGATAGGTTTTTTCCAGAATTCATGTTTATTTCCAACATTTAGAAATAAACAATGAGTGTATTCTAATATCTAGGTCATAGAGAATTCTCTATGACTAAGGACACTCCCACTAAAATTAAGAAGTCTATCAATCCAATAGAGATTATTGCAACCATTGCATTAATATCCATGGATGACTATTAAACTTTCATATCAAATCTTCTAGTCTTCTAATACATATGCAACCAATTGTAAATATTATTAGAAGAATGAGATACAATTATTAGACTTTGATCTTATCAAATAACAAAGTCAATTTCAATGATTATATGTAGATGTTGATTATTCTGATGTACTATCCGAGTCCTTCTCTAAGGATCCTAGATAGAGTAGATAGTCACACTATCAATACATCGACTTATTGGAGTATTGGCATTTATCCAACTCTTTGGATGTCATATGGAAGTCATAGAAGTATAGTCAACTCTTTGACTTTCCTTTTTGCTTGGGTCAGACCCATGCTTCCACTGCACTCTCTTCATCTGTAAACAACCATTGCTTAAGACAAAGGATCTATTATACTAAATTCAAGATATATCAATATAAGAGTACTTCAACACTTATACATGCTTTATTTAATTGGATATTTACATCTATAACCATGAGTAATTTCATAATTACCTGATAAATCTTTTCTAATTGTGAATTACACCCATGGCCCTGAATAGTGCTTAACTCTTACACGCATAACCCCGTGTTAACTTCCCCTCAATTTTTCATTAACTATGACAGTATACGTCAAGTATTTTACATATTACACCCTTTAAATCCCTTTTATTTACAAAAAGCCCCTCCCCTTCCTCACCCAACCTCCTCCACCGCCCCCCCGCCCCCCCCGATGTCCTCCCACCAGAAGACTGACCCCCACAACAATGTGCGCTGATATGGACAGGTTTAGAAGGAGGATCATAGCTCCAAATTCCCCAACAATTGCATGTATCTACTTCTCCAATTTGATCGCAATCATTGCCTTGTTTGTTGGCTTCCTCCTACTAGCTCCCGTCTGAACTGTCGTGACTAACAACATGGTCTGACTGCGTTGCGAGCTCCTCCAGCTCAAACATATCAGAGCCCATCTTACAAGACTCAGCTTGCCTTCATCAAAGACCATTCTTGTGAGCACCCAATTCCCAAGTTTTGATCTTTCCGTAGATTTCACTAGTTGTTCACTGGCTCTCCTTACTCGTTAATTGCAGAGTCCTGATGGTGATCTGATAGACTACATTGCCTACTACCTCTAGCTTGTATTTGATTACCCCAAGCTAAAAGGGCAAAATCCACCACCAGAAGCCCACAAGCCCTTATCACCGATGCTTGCAAGCCCAAACTAATCGCACGAAGCCTCCTCGCGGAAGCCTGACCCCCGTCCCTCTACATCCTCCACGGCCTGAAAGATACCTCTCCCCGGCCTCCACAACTGTATGAAGGCCCGCCTCACCACCCCCACCCCCCCCCGACATCCTCCCATACGAAGACCGACCCCCACAACAATGTGCGCAGATACGGATAGGTACAGAAGGGGGATCACATCTCCAAAATTCCTCAACAATGGCATGTAGTTGTTGCTCTAATTTGATCGCGATCATTACCATCTTTGTTTTCTTCTTACTAATAGCTCTCGTATGCATTGTCGTGCCGAACAACAAGCTCTAGCCACATCACGAGCTCCTTCGGATCAAACATATCAGAGCCCATCTCACAAGACTCAACAAGCCTTCATCAAAGATGATTCTTGTAAGCACCCAATTTTCAGATTTTGATTCTTTCGTATATTTCACTAGTTGTTCATTGTCTCTCCTTACTGGTTAATTGTAGAGTCCTAATGTTGATCTGATGGACTACGCTTCCTCCACCTCCAACCTCTATTCGATCATCCCAAGAGGGAAAAAGTTGCCACAAGAAGTCCGCAAGCCCTCATCACCTCCTGCAAGCCCAAACCAACTGTAGCCCCCCCCACCTCCTGCAAGCCTCCACCCCCCGACGACGTTGCCTTGCCTGCAATCCCCTTTTGAAGCCTCCCCCATGTCCTGCAATCCTCCATCCCTACGTTGTTGCATGCCACCCTTCCCCCTCCCACCCCCTTGCCTACAAAAAAATCGTTTGGTTAATTATAGCCATTGGATATGGTATTGGTTGGATTAACTCACTCATATGGTCGAGTTAATGAACTAAACTAACAAAAGGTTATAGGTGTAAAACGGAGTATTTATTTAGGAACATGGGTGTAATTCATGATTATAGTGGGTTTCTGGGGTAATTATGAAATTACTCAGGGTTATGGGAGTAAATATCCCTTATTTAATTTATATGAATGTTATAAAACTTCAGGAATGACTTGAGTATAGACGGTAGATTGATGACATTCATCGTATTTTCATTCATCTTAACTCTTAAAATTCATTGGTTCATGTAGGTATTCAAATATTTTGAATACATCCTCTCATATTGAGACACCATTCTGTATAATGTAATGAACCATGTCATTCATGATTAAATGTCAAGATCACATATGTATGCCAGAACATCTTCTTATATTTTTATAAGGATTATTTGACAATTACGTTCATCATCGACATGTCACTTCCTAAGTACATTCGATGAGAGATCAAGACAATAGAGACACACAAACCCTAGGTTGATGTCCTATTGTCAATTTAATTGTCATTCCTCATTATTATGAGGAAACTTGCACATTGCATCCACATACAATATGTATCCGATTGCAAGTACAATATCTTGATCATGGATCCAATCCATGATACTTACTGGTTATTATTGAGTATAGTATTGAGTGGGTTTAATGAAGGATTATCTAAAATAAGAAATTTGCATATATATATATATATATATATATAAATATATATATATATATATATATGTATTTTACTTTAATTTAGGAATCATTATTTCAAAGTTGTCTTACCTTGTCAACACTAAAAGTTCATTCCCTTGATCACTTTGAATGTAAGAGATATAATTACCATTACATCTCAACAAGATCTGGGATATCCTTTCTTATATTTTTCACTTCCTAATAATATGAGAAACTGTAACTCATATAAAAAGAAGTGGGAACACATTCCGCCTTCCAAGTCCAACTTGCATTCCCAATTCTATCTTTAACATTCGGACCCACCACCTCTAAAGTGATGTTGACCCATCATTAATTGAAACAACCGTCAACAGGATTAGCACTTGCTTTGTACAATCCAATATCGCCCCAATAATATGAGGATCCGAGATTAGGGTCATTACGCATACGGCCTTACTCTTTCGAGAAGAAAAGAACCTGATCCAGATACGCTTGTATGCAGGAGATGTCACTTCGAATAGGCGTCTACTACATACAATCCGTGGCGACAGAACCCCTCACCTTGTCGGGATACCATGGATGTCACTTATGTGATCATCCACTTCATATGTAAATTTTGAATAATTATCATGAATCATATCTACGTAATTAATTCTTCCAAGGGAAATACACATCTATTAATAATAGAGTGTTTTAATTGGATATAATTAGTTTAATCTCATTAAATCAATTATCAATCCAATTCAATCATCAAACTTGATTGTTACTTGAAAGAATGTTATTATCTCAAAGTACATATTATTCGAATTTTAATAATTAGAAAATACACCATGATTTTTCCAGCATTATTGAGTCCATAGCCGTTATCATGGCTAGTACCAATGGGAGTGGGACAAACTACACATGGTGCAACCTGCTACCCCAACGCTCCCTGACTAGACACCATATCCACCTCAAGAAAAGATAATGCCAAATTGATTATTGTGTAATTGAGATGTTCATTGATTTTTCAATCAGAATTATACCATATAGTAATAATCAAAACTATTTTGATTATAAGGAAATTTTCTAAACAAATTCCCAAACCTATTCAAGTAACATGTGTGTTGAAAATGTATCAAGTAACCAATTAGTGATTTAGATCATATCTAACCATTTATTGGTTTAAGCAATGTCATTTAACGAAACAATATCATCAAATATTTCCTAAATATTATTCATAATTATTCCAGGAAATTAACCATTAATATCACAAGTTACTTAAATGACAGTCACAAGGTTCATGACCGAGTATGTAATTTTCAGCAGTGACCTCTACTTACTAAAATTAACATATCTCAATCAATTTAAATCTAAATTAAGAAAAATAAATTTATAAAGTTTAATTATTTGATTTAAAACAGAATGAACGTGATAAATACATATTTTCGAGTATTTTAAAACAATAATTAAGTCCTTAATTACGTCATTATTTGCCATCCCCGGAACAGTGGACATATGGTCATTAAAATGATCATTACTGGAGCAAAAGGAATCCAAATTATGCAAACTCAAATACCACGATTTCCTTATTTTATGGGGAACATTATCCAAATGATAGTTTAGTATTTAAATATTCTAAACGTGGCTTAAACTTATCACAAAACATGGCTGTGAAAATTGAAATGCAATAAAACTTTCACAATCTCTCATGAACCCAAGTCTTCTTAGGTTTATGCATAATATCCAAAGCCTACAACCTAAAGCTCAGATACAACATAGTAGATATGGGAAAATCCTCATGCGCATCACAGAAACTGAGGATCACATCGAATGCGATCGGGAGCGACTAGTTGTACTAGTTGTTCTGGGCAGCGGAATTTTAAAAAATTTAAAATAGATGAAACCACATGATCTAAGAACACTTCTTGGATCATTTCATCTAAACCATAAATAGGTATTAGGGCTACCTCTTTAAGCGTGATTGCGATTGAGTCTCTAAACCAAGAGACCTCCTGTCTCAAGTCTGATCCAACAGAGGAGACGCTTGCGAGCGCATTGATGAGATGTGTGCTCCTCGCAATCCATGTTGATGATCTAAGAGAAGGATTTCCTAATCTCGTCGAATGAGATCCAACATCTTCTTCACGAGAGAGGTGTACTGAAGGAGATGGAGATCGATGAGTAGATGATCCAGAAGCATAACGACGATGCTGCGGTGATGACGACTCTCACGAGGGCTCCATGGTGGACGATCACTATGAGAAAGAGAGGTTTGGCATGTGGAGAAAGAGAGAGGGAGCAAGAGCATTCGTTGTTGTAAGTCGAAAAGCAAGAGGTGCCTCTTCTTATATAGGGTTTTGGGATCTATGGATCTCAAGTCATGGACAACACACAATTAATGGGTGAATTTGATTTGTGTTTCTTTCAATGGCTATGATCTTATTGTAAAAATATATTAACAATTAATTTTAATATAAATTAATATATTTTGATAAATCAATATAAGTTAATTTCAAACCAAATCAATTGGCTAGTCTTTAAGATAATTATGAGACTAACCATATCCCCCAAAATGGAGCATGGCCACCAATCATCTCATGAGATCTCATTATCTCTTGAGATGTCTTTATCTCATGATATCTTCAAGATTTACAACACCAATTTTTGCAATTTTTTTCACAAAAATAATTCATTATTATCTTCTGAAATTTGCGATCATGCCGTCGAAAAAATACGAATCACATTCACATCCCAAAATAAAATGTAAATTATATTTTCAATTAGTTATTCAATGTGAATCTAATTCACATGAATAATCAATTAAAAAATAGTAATCACAACAGACTCTCTCTAATATATTATAAATCACATTTAAAATATACATGAATAATACGGATAGTTCTATCCACATTATTCATATCCATAATAATTAAATCACATTTAGTTATCTTGGTTCTCTATTCTCATGTTCCCAAATAATATAAATCACAATCACATTATTTAGACCTTCTATAAGTAATTAAAATCTAATTATCTTAGATAACTCTCCTTACAATATAATCAAATTCATATTATTTTTTATAATTAAATCACGTTTAATTTTCAGTTTTCTCAATGCTCGGATACAAATATCAACAATGAAATTATCCATGAACTCTTTCAAGGATAATGCGCTTTCTCTATGGATAATTGGAGTTAAGGACATGGTTATTGTATTGTTCCATGTATAGTGACTTGGATATTGAGATCAAATCCCAAATCCAAATCTAGCGGACCTCCCTTAGATGTTTGATTAAATCAAAGCTGTAGATCTAATCTTCTCATTGCAGCTAAATCAGATTCAGATCAATGTCCAACATTTGGATAATGATTAGATCACTTATCTATGAGATGATTCACTAAAATCCAGACCTGTTTCATAACCCACTCTGAATGGAAGCGTCATGGTTATACAATCGTTTATGATCACATCACCCTCAGGTATTCCCAATACATGTACATCTTTGATATTGGAAGAATCAGATTAAACCCGAAGTTTTAGATCTCTTTTGGACTATCCCCTTCAGGGTTTTATGATTAAGTTTCTCATTTTAATCATTGAGAGTTGGTATCGATCATGTACTTTCCAAAAGCATATATCATACCTAGGTGTTGATCATATACTTTCCAAAAGTATATACCAATCCTACAAATTCAGTCAAGCATCCAAAGTGAGACGACCGTGCAGGGAATTTAATTCTTTCGAATATCTCATGAGTTAGATCATGTCTTCCGATTCAGTAATGAACCTGTATGATCCCTTTGAGAGATTGTATTACTCATATGCCCTTGCATGCACACCAATGCGTCGGTGTATAGACCTTGGTTAGGTCATTAACCTATTGGTTTGCTAACTGTACATTCTCAGACATATAGTAACACACCTATCTCCGATCAGAGGATGCATGCCTATATCATGACAGCATACGATATAGGACTTAGGTTATCTCGATCTCGTTAAGTCGACTCTTTGACCTAAATTATCTAGCACCCTGCATAAAGAGGTCAGTTAGATATCAACCAAATGAGAAAGGACTGTCATCTCCTACTTAGGCTGGAGATCATCTCTTAACAATCATTTGACGGTACTTGATGAGTCCTCAATCTAATCTTTAGATATTCATCCAAGCACTAGCCTCTATGATTCAACAATTGAATCAACAGATGTATGATCATTAAGATGGCCATGGTACATAACCCTAATTGTACAAAGGGACCTATTATGAAAATTAGTTATTCTTTATTTTAAACCAGGGAATGATATTTGTAATAATATTTATTGAATAATGGTTCGTTGTGGGCTTGCATTCCCAACACGTACAACCTCCATATAAGGAAGAGGGTGCAGAGCCCCTCATCGCACAACCTCATCGAAGTTCCATAACCAGACCTCCCACATACTTTGATCCCTCTATTGTGAGCTTAAACCCTCTGTCACATCTGCCTTTGAAGGATCTTCCTCTACCTCTGAGCATCTAACGAATGATAGAGAGGGGGCTACTGATGAATCTCCATTTCATCACCTTTATTCTATTATTTTGGCCTTAAAAATCCTATCTAATGTATACAAATAACATTATTTTATACAAATTAACATTCATAATTTATTCCATTTTTTATGTAAAAAATATAGTTTTTAGTGCAAAAATTATAGAATAAAGAAAGGAAAGAAAAATAATAAAATACCAAAGGTATTTAATGATCCTAAACTTCGAGACCTAGAAATCTTGATTATTGTGTCGACAAGGAATAAAGTTGGGGGAGATAGAGGCCAAAAACATCCATAAATTCCCAATCTTTTATTCATCAATAAAGCATTTTGGGACCCATTTTATTCTTTATTATTTATACCAAAAACAAAGAAACTTTGCACAGAAAAGTTATAGATAACAATATATAGAAAAATACAAATTTGAGTTTGCACAAAAATAAAAGCCACTGTACATTTTAAGCTCGGAATAAAATGTCGAAATCCAAACTTCCTAGACCCATATCTCCTCAATAAAAACGGCATTAAAATAACCACTAGTTGTATATAACTTTTTATATGCTATTTAATGAAAGTGGTTCATTTAATTTTAAGTTAAGATGCAAAAGTTAGATTTTGGACCCCGATTATACAATATGCCTGAGTAAAAAATTCATTTTATTTATTCTTTATTATTTTTACGAATTGATATTTTTATATATTTGTAAATATTATTTATAGTATATGTACATATTCAGAATAGAATAAAATTATAACATAATACAAAAATAAAAATAGTCTATATAAATACATATATCAAATACCTAGACTTATACCTGTATAAAATATGAAAACGATATGTGAAAAATTATTAAGCGCATCACGGAAGTGTAAGGATCGCATCGAATTTGATCGGGAGCGACTAGTCGTACTAGTGGCTCGTGGCAGCAGAATTTTAAAAATTTTAATTTGATGAAACCACATGATCCAAGAATACTTCTTGGATTGTTTCACCTAAACCACAAACAAGTATTAGGCTTACCTCTTGAAGCGTGGTTGTGCTCGAGTCTCTAAATGAAGAGACCTCCTATCTCATGTATGATCTAACAGAGGAGACGCTTGCGAGCACGTTGATGAGACGCATGCTCCTCGCAATCCATGTTGACGATCCGGGCGGTGAATCTCATGATCTCGTCACACAAGATCTGACATCTGCTTTACGAGCGAGGCATACTGAAGGAGATGGAGATCCACTAGAAAATAATTCGACAACATAACATGGATGCTGAGGTGATGACGACTCTCTCTGGGGCATGATGGACGACCACAATGAGAGAAAGAGAGAGACTTGGCATGTAGAGAATGAGAGAAAGAGAGAGCTTGTGTTGTTCTCTTGGTGTCATATGAAGACCAAGGGTTACCTCTTCTTATATAGTATTTTGGGATCCATGGATCTCAATCCATGGACAACACAAAATCAATGGATGAGATAGATTTGTGTTTCTTTCAATGGACATGATGTTGTTGTAAAAACACAACAACAATTAATTTGAATAAATTTAATATATATTGAATAATCAATATAAATTAATTTCAAATCAAATAAGTTATCTTAGAGATAATTGGAAGGAGATAATCCTCTACCAAATAAGGGGGGATGGCTACTCAATCTCATTGGGACTTGGTGTCCTACCACCACCTTTGGTGGATGGAAATCTTTTACAATGAGATTACATTACCTCCTTACAACATTATCTCATAATAATTCTCAATTATCTTGAGAATATTGCAATCATGTCATTGGAAATTTATGAATCTCATTTAGAACCAAAAATAAAGTGTAAATTATATTTTCAATTAATTATCCAATGTGAATCCAATTAACTCTAATAATTAATCAATAAATATACATTACAATAGGCTCTCTCTTATATATTATAAATCACATTTATAATATATATGATTAATATGAATAATATTATCTACATTATTCATATCGATGATAATTAAATCACATTTAATCATCTTTGATCTCTAATCTCATGTACCCAAATAATATGAATCACATTCACATTATTCTCATCTTTGATAATAAAATCACATTTAATTATCTTAGATAACTCTCCTTATAATATGAATCAAATTCATATTATTGATGATAGTTAAATATTATTTGATTATCAATTTTCTCAGTGCTTAGATACATATATCAACAATGAAATTATGCATGAACTCTTTCAAGGATAATGCGCTTTCTCCACATATACTTGGAGATAAGGACATGGCGATTGTATTGTTGCACGTATTGTGACTTGGATATTGAGATCACACCTCAAATACATATCTTGTGGACCTCTCATAGATGCTTAATCAAAACAAGATCGTAAATCTAATCATCTCGTTGCATTTGATTCACAATCAGATCAATGTCCAACATTTGAACCAAGATCAAATGACTTCTCTACTGAGAGGAGTCACTAAAATCCATACTCATTTCATGACTCCCTATGAACGGAAGCATCATCATTATACAATCGTTTATGATTACATAACCCTCATGTATTACTAATACTTGTACATCCTTCATACTGGAAGACCCAAATTAAACTCGAAGTTTTAGATCTCCTTTTGATTGTGTCCTTCATGATTTTTATGATTAAGTTTCTCATTTGATAATTGGGAATTGGTATCGATCATGTACTTTCCAAAAGCTACATCATTCCCAGGTGTTAATCACGTACTTTCCAAATGCATATATCAACCTACAAATTCAGACAAGCTTCCAAAATGAGATGACTGTGCATAGAATTTGATTCTTCAAAATATTTCATGAGTGAGCTCATGTCTTCCGGTCCAACACTGAACATGTATGATCCCTTTGAGAGATTGTATTACTCATATGCTCTTTCATGCACACCAGCTCGTCGGTGTATAAACCTGGGTTAGATCATCAACCTTTTGGTCTACCAAATGTACATACTCAGACATATAGTAACACATCTGTCTTCGATCAGAGGATATGTGTACCTATGTCGTGACAGTATACAACATAGGTCATTGGTTATCTCGATCTAGTTAAATAAACTCTTTGAACTAACTAATCTGACACCTTTGAATCTCTATTTTTATGCAGAGGACCTGCATCAAGAGGTTAGTCAGATATCATCCTTTAGAGAAAGGATTGTTATCTCCTTCTTAAGCTGGAGATCCTCTCTTAATAATCATTTGACGGTGCTGATGAGTCCTCAATTCAACTCTTTAGATATTCATCCAAGCACAACCCCTATGATTAAACAATTGAATGAATAGTTATATGATCATAAGATGGCCATGGTGCATAACCCTAATTATACTAAGGGACCTATTATGAAAATTATTTATTATTCATTTTAGATCAGGGAATGAAAATCATAATAACATTTATTGCATAATGGCTCGTCGTGGGCTCACATGTCCAACAATCTCCCACTAGCCCAAAGAGCCATCAATGGGCTAATCCTTAAATCCACACTCATGCGACAATCATAAGATATTTAGAAAAATAGTTAGGTAAGTTGATCAATCACTATGTTCCCAAGAGACTATGTCAAGTCCTTTTACGACAGTTGCATATATCCTAGTAACACTGCTCGCATCCAACGCGAGTGTTGCATCTTATGCAACCAATTCTCAATATTGTCAGTTATAGTGTCATTGACACCACTGCTCAATAATTACTATAACCAGTATGTAGTTTCTACTACCCTTATCAAAATATGCTAACTCCAAGAGATTTCTATCTCCAATGGTATCTGTAGGTAAGACATTTTAGATCACTATCTATAGAGTCTTAAGTTCTTGAAGATAAGACTTTGAGATCACTATCTCAAAAGTCTTGTCCTCTTTGAAGATATTGTTATTACTGCAATTAAGTATTTTATCTCCATAGTATGATTAGTAAAAGTTTACTACTCTCACTACATGGCAAACATTTGAATTTCGTACACATCTAGTATACATAAAGCTTCCCATAGCTAATGCACTAGGGCATGCAGCTTTGGTATTCACATCCCCAACTCTTTGAGGTGCTATCGCTTTAGATAGGTTAGTACAATATATTAAGGGAAAGAAGATTTTCTTGGAATTTTCCAAGAAAATGGAACTTGTCCAAGGTGTACAACTAATTTAAGGATCCCAATATTCTCTTCTCTATGCTTCTGAACATCTTCAGAACTAAGATCTAAGAGGTATCCTCGAGATCATATCTCAAGGTATGGAACATTTCACTTTAAATGATTATTATATCATCTAAATTTAGCTTAGCATGATGAACATAATGGTACTCCCACTATGAATCACACGTTCATCAAGAAACTAACTGAAATCATAACCTTTATAATATCATAACATCTGATGTTCCAATTACAAGAATCTTATTTGAGTCCACAGATGGAGTTCTTCAACTTGTACACCTTGCTTTTCTAAATTATGAAGCCCTGGGGCAACTTCATATGAATGTCCTCGGAGAGGAATTCATAGAGGAATGCAATCTTGACTCACATCTTGAAGATGTCATAGTCAAGTTGTGTAGCTATAGTTAGCAACATTCCGATGGGTTTAAGCATGGTCACTAGAGAGCAAGTTGTTGGACATATGAGCTCACTACGAGCCATTATGTAATAAATTTTATTGTAAATATCATTCCTTAATCTCAAATGAAGATTAACCAATTTACATAATATGTCCCTTAGTACAATTAGGGTGATGTACCATGGTCATATTTATGATCATACATATTTTGATTCAATTTTTGAATCATAGAGGCTGGTGCTTGGATGAATATCTGAAGAGTTTAGAGGAATCATCAAGCATTGTCAAATGATTATAAAGAGAGGATCTCCAACCTAAGAAGGAGATGGCAATCTTTTCTCTAAAGGTTGATATATGACCGACCTCTTGATGCAGGTCCTTTGTATAGGAATAGAGATTCGGAAGTGTCAGATTAGTTAGGTCAAAGAGTTGACTTAACGAGATCGAGATAACCAAAGTCCTATGTCGCATATTTTCATGATATAGGCATGAATCCTCTGACCATAGACAGGTGTGTTACTATATGTCTGAGTATGTACATTTGGCAGACTAATAGGTTGACGACCTAACCAAGATCTATACACCAGCGTTTTGGTGTGCATGTAAGGACATATGATTAATACGGTCTCTTAAAGGGATCATACAAGTTCCTTTACTGAATCGGAAGACATGAGCTCACTCACGAGATATTGGGAGGAATCAAATTCCATGCACAAGCATCTCTCTTTGGAGGCTTGACTGAATTTGTAGGTTTGATATATATGCTTTTGGAAAGTATATGATCAAGACCTATGTATGATATATGCTTTTGGAAAGTATATGATCGATACTGACTTACAATGATCAAATAAGAATCTTAATGCTAAAAACCTGAAGTAAGTGTAAAATAGATCTACAACTTAATGTTTGTTATTGGTCTTCCAGTATGAAGGATGTACATGTATTGGGAATACCTGAGGGTTATGTGATCTTAAATGATTGTATAACCATGGCGGTTCCATTCCTAAGGAGTGATGAAATGGGTCTGGATTTTAGTGACTCCTCTTAGTAGAGAAGTGATCAGATCTTGGTGCAGACGTTGTACATTGATTTGAATGTGATTCAGATGCAATAAAAAGATTAGATTTGTGGTCTTGATTTAATCAAACATCTTTGAGAGATCGTTAAGATCTGAATATGATATTTGATCTCAATATCCAAGTCACTATAAGTGGAACAATATAATCACCCTATCCTTATCCCCAAGTATCCGCGGAGAAAGCATGTTATCCTTGAAAGAGTTCATGGATAATTTTACTGTTGATATAAGTATCCGAGCACCGAGAAAATTGATAATTAGATGCAATTTAACAATCATGAATAATATGAATTTTATTCATATTATAAGGAGAGCTATCTGAGATATGATTTAGTTATCAAATATGTGAATAATGTGAATGTGATTCACATTATTTGGGCACATGAGAATACAAATACAAGATGATTAAATGTGATTTATTATCATGGATAAGAATAATGTGGATAGTACTATCCATATTGATCAAATATATTATAAATGTGATTTATAATATATTAGGGAGACCATATTGTGATTTATATTTGTTAATTAATTATTGATGTGAATTGGATTCACATTGGAATGAATTGAAAATATAATTTGTATTTTATATTGGATTGTGTATGTGATTCACAATTTTTCTAATTACAAGATTGTAAGATTCACAAAATAATTATGAATTATTTTGTAGTGTAATTTACAACAAGTGTTGTTGTAAATATTGAAGATTTCCATGGAATAATGTAATCTCATAACATTACGTGGAGATTGCACCTTCCTATTAGGAGTGTGGACGACCACCAAATCCCATTAGGAAAGGGTGGTCACCCTCCCCCCTCTTAATGGAAGGAGGCAAACTTACTTCCATGTATCTCCATGCTTGATTGATTTATTTGAGACTAATTATATTGACATATATTTAATCTAAATTAAATTTATTATTATTTTTTACAACAAAATCATGGCCATTGAAAGAAGCACAAATCAATCTTATCTATTGATGTTTGTAGTGTATGTATTGTGATCCATGGACTCCCAAAATACTATATAAGAAGAGGTATCCTTTGCTCTTCACAATAGCAAGAGACAACATCCATATTCTCTCTTTCTCTCTCTCTACATGTGAACCCTTTCTCTCTCATTGTGGTCGTCCACCATGGAGCCCTAGAGATAGTTGCCATAATTGTAGCATCGTCGTTAATCATTTGCTCATGGATATCCATCTCCTTCAGTGCATCTCGCTCGTGTATAAGACATCAGATCTCGTGTGACAAGATCAGGAGATTCATTGCTTGGATCATAAACATGGATTGCGAGAAGCACACGTCTTATCAACGCATTCACAGGTGTCTCCTCCGTCGTATACTTAAGACATGAGGTCTCTTCTTTTAGAGATCGATCACAACCATGCTTCAAGAGGTAACGCTAATACTTGTTTGTGGTTTAGATGAAATGATCCGAGAGGTGTTCTTGGATCATGTGGTTTCATCAGATTAAATTTTTTAAAAATTCTGCTGCCTTGAGCAAGTAGTACGACCACTCGCTCCTGATCGCATACGATGCGATCCTTATGCTTCTGTTATGGTTTTAAGGATCTTCCAATATCTGTCAAGTGATATTAGGGACATAGGTCAGAGGTTTCAGGTACAATCCATAAACCTAGGATGACTTGGGCTTGTTAGGATTTGTGAAAATTTTATCGCATTTGATCCACACATCCCTGTTTTGTGAATATTTTCAGCCCTATTTTAATTGATTAAATAAAAAATTATCACTTCATGTATGTTCCCCATTAAATAAGGAAACCATGGGATTTGAGTTTCGTGATCAGGAATATGTTTTTTCACGTTATGCTCATTTTAGTGAACATGTATACACTGTTTCGGGGATACAAATCTTAAGGTAATCAAGGAGTTAATTATAGTTTTTAAACACCTAGAAATGCATTCAGATCACTTGGGTTCTATTTTAAATTAAATTAACAAACTTTGGAAACTTATTTTGCATGATTTTGATTTAAATTAATTGAGATATTCTAATTTTAGTAAGTGAAGGTCACTGCTGAAAATCACTCCTAATCAAGAACCTTGTGATTATCATTTAATCAATTAGTAAAATTAAATGGTTTAAATTCATGAAATAATTATTGATTAATATTTGTGAAATATTTTGTAATGATTTTTTCTCTAAATTACATTGCCTCAACCCAATAATTGATAAGATGTGATCTAGATCACAAATTGATTACTCAATCTACTCTCCAACAAAAAAACTTGCTTGAATAGGATTGGGAATATGTTTATCAAGTTTCCTTATAATATAAATCAAAATGGTTTTGATTATTAGTATATGGTATAACTCTGGTTGAAAACCTGATTATCGTCTCAAGTACAAAATGATCAATCAACATTATCCTAACCCGAGGTGGATATGGTGTCTAGTTGGGGAGCGTTGGGGTAGCAGGTTGCTCTGTGAGTAGTATGTCCCACTCCCATCGGTGTTGGCCATGACAGCTGGTAGGGAAGGTATAATGCATGTAGGATCATGATGTATTTTTCTTATTATTAAAATTCGAATAATACGTACTTCGAGATAATGCCATCCTTTCAAGTAACAATCAAGTTTATTGATTGAATTGGAATGATAATTGAGTTAATATGATTGAATTAATTATATCCAATTAAAACACTCTATTGTGAATAGATGTAGTATTTCCTTTGGAAGAATTAAATATGTAAATATGATATATAATAACTAGTTATAATTTGAACATGATATGGGGGATCACATAAGTGACATCCATGGTCTCCCATTAAGACAAAGGGTTCCGTTGCTAGGATTGTATGTAGGAGACGCATGTCCGAAGTGACAGCTCCTATATACAAGCGCATCCGGAACGGACTCTTTCCTTCTTGAAAGAGTAAATCCATATACGTGGTGACCCCAATATCGGGTCCACATTTTATTGGGACGTTATTTGATTGCGCATAGTGAGTACTAATCATGTTGACTATTGGTTCAATTAATGACGGGTCAACATCACCTTATGGGTGGTGGGCTCGGGTGTTAAAGACCAAATTGGGAATGCAAGTTGGACTTTCAAGGCAGAATGCGTTCCCACTTCTT
Source organism: Ottelia alismoides (assembly GCA_037367405.1). Classification (NCBI taxonomy): domain Eukaryota; kingdom Viridiplantae; phylum Streptophyta; class Magnoliopsida; order Alismatales; family Hydrocharitaceae; genus Ottelia; species Ottelia alismoides. The sequence goes on along the minus strand of JAZKJV010002851.1, from coordinate 1,303,587 downwards.
TTTATCTGAGTTACAAGTTCTCATATTATTGGGATGTGACAAAGATAAGGAAGGAGATCCTAGATCTTGCCTAAGATATAATGGTAAGTGTATCTCTTACATTGAAGGTGATTATGGGAATGAACTTTAGTGTTGACAAGGCAACACAACTTTGATATAAAAATTCCAAAATAAAAGTAAATATATATATTTATATTTACTTAGTCAAATTTCTTATTTCAGATAATCCTTCATTAAACCCACTCAAAATCATACTCAATAATAACCAGTAAAATATCATGGATTGGATCCATGATCAAGATATTATACTTGCAATTGGACACAAAATGTATGTGGTTGCAATGTGCAAGTTTCCTTATAATAATGAGGAATGATAATTAAATGGACAATAGGACAATGAACTAGGATTTATGTGTGTCTACAGTCTTGATTTCTCATTGAATGTACTTTGGAAGTGGCATGTCGATGATGATCGTAATTGTCAAATAATCCTTATAAAAATCTAAGAAGGTGTTCTGGCATACATATGTGCTCTCGATGTTAAACCATGAATGATATGTTTCACTGCATCATACAAAATGGTGGCTCTATAAGAGATATGTATTCAAAATGTTTGAGTACCCACCTGAACCAAAGTCCTTTAGAGTTTAGATGGATATAGATATGATGAGTGTTGTAATTCCACTATCTGTAATCTAGTCATTCATGAAGCTTTATAGTATTGATATTGAATGAATTAAATGATGCATGTATAAATGTTGAGATACTCTTACATTGAATTCTTTTGAGTTCAATATAAGAGATACTTTGTCTCAAGCAATGGTTGTTTATGGATCAAGAGAGTGCAATGGAAGCATGGGTCTAACCCATGTAAGAAGGAAAGTCAAAGAGTTGACTATACTTCTATAACTTCCATATGACATCCAAAGAGTTAGATGAATGCCAATACTACAACAAGAAGATGTGTTGATAGTACAACTATCAAGACTATCTTGGATACTTAGAGAAGGACCCGGATAGTGCATCAGAATAATCTACATTTGATCATTGAAATTGACTTTCTTATTTGATAAGATCGAAGCCTGATAATTGTATCTCATTCTTCTGATAACACTTACAATTGGTTGCATATGTTTTAGAAGATTGCAAAATTTGATCTTAAGGTTTAATAGTCATCCATGGATATCGATGCAATGATTGCAACAATCTCTATTGGATAGTAGATTTCATATTTTTAGTGAGAAATCTCCTTAGTCTTAGAGAATGTCTCTATGACCTATATATTAGAATACACTCTTTATTTATTTCTAAATGTTGGAAATAAACATGAATTCTGGAATAGGAATATCATAAAGAGTTATGATGTATATATTTCAGATAGTAATCTAATACCTAGAGGAATCTACTAAATTAAAATATTAATGATTGATTCATTAACATTTCTAAAATCGAAAGTATAATCCTTAAAAGATCAATAGGAGGATGAAGATCATTTGACAATGATCTAGCATCAAGACTTAGACATATGTCTGTTGATGAGATCAATGGTCTAGTAAGAGACAAAACTTTAGATTATCTGAAATTTCAAGTCTAACGTACTTGTGAATATTGTATTCAAAGTAGAATGTCCAATGCACCCTTCTCTAAGAATGGTGTAGGATGTCAAGGTATTCAAGATCTCATACATATTATGTATGTGGATCAGTTATGTCATAATAAACATTGATGATATATGATGTCATTCGATGATTATTCATGATATTAGATTTCTTCCCTTCACTTTAGAAAGCTTTGAAATGTTCAAATATTTCAATATTTGGTTTAGAACAAAAGTTTGAAAAATGATGAAATGAATTTGACCTAACATAAGTAGCATGTACCTATTAGATGAATTCAAGGAATACCTTATGGAGATAGGAATATCATTCCTATCTCACTCCTCCTGGTACACCTAAACTCAATAGAGTTTTAGGGATACACAATTAGATCATGTGTGACATGATTTGATCGGTGATGAATCTTAGCATAATTACCTCTTACTTTCCAGGAATATATATATAATAGAGACTCCATTATATATCATTAATAAGATTCCATACGGATCTAAATCCGAAAATCCTCATAAGCTATGGTTTGGAACCTAGCATAGTGTTGGACACTAGAGGATTTAGAGTTGCTTGGTACATGACCATGTCATGGATGTAAGTAAGTTGGAATCTAGCACTAGAGAGTGCTATTTCATTAGAAAAATAAAGGATGGTATTGGATACCTACTTTATAACATTAAGATTCTTGAAAGATCTCATCTTTGAGAATGTGATTCTTAGAAGTTGAGACTCCTGCGAATCAAGATGAAAATAAAGTGAATGAACTCAATGAATCTTGAGAAGATAATGAGGCTCCTGAAATCAGAAACTAAAAGGATAATTAAAAATGAAACACTCATACCTCTTTAGATGAGTTTGAGTATGGATTCCATGTGTCAATTTGACAATGATTTGACTTCATGTGATGAAGATTCTAAGGATCATAACATGGAAAGAAGGATGCTAGAAGTAGATTCTGATATACACTTCATTTACAAGTGTTGTATATGGACCCTCGAGGATCCACCTATATGGCGAATACCCTTTAAGGTATAAATGGATCTTCAAGAGAAAGAGGGAACCTGATGAGAAGGTAGAGACCTTTAAAGCACAGCTCGTATCCACAAGATACACACTAAGGAGAAGACATCACTTGTGATGAGACTTGCCCTTCAGTGACCTTGCATAAACCCTTCAGAATATTGCTAACTATAGCTACACAACTTGAATTTGTCATCTATAATATGGAAGTTAATATTGTATTCCTCTATGAATACCTCTTTGAGGATATTCACATGAAGTAGACTTAGAGCTTCATTATTAAGGAAGGCAAGGTGTGCAAGATAAAGAACTCCATCCATGAACTCAAATAAATCTTCTTGTAGTTGGAACACCATATTTGATGAAATTATAAATGTTCTGATTTTAGATAGAATCTTGATGAATCATGTGAGGCATAGTGGGAGTGCCATTGTGTTCATTTTGATAATTGTAGATAATATCCTAATAATTTGGAATAATATGAGGATTATAATAAGTGTTTTATAGTCTGGACATTCCATACCTTGAGATATGATCGCAAGGATACCTCTTAAGATCTTAGTTCTGAAAGTGTTCAGCAGTAAAGAGAAGAGGGTATTGGGACCATCCCTTTCGTTATACACCTTGGACATATTCCATTATTGGAAAACCCAAGGAAGGTTGCCTTCCCTTTAGATGTGGTACCAACCTATCTGAAGGGATAGCACCTCAAAGAGTTGAGTAAGTGAATGCTAAAATCTCTTCCCTTATGCAACAATTACTTGAAGTCGGGTGTATGCTAGATGTGTACAAAAGCCAGTTCTCTGCCATGCAGTGGGAGTAGTAAATTATTGCTCATCCTACTATGGAGATAAAACACTTGATTGCAGTAATAAAAAAATTCAAAGATGACATGACTTAGAGATAGTGATCTCAACTTCTTGTCTTCAAGAAATGAAGACTTTATAGATAGGGATCTAAAAGGCCTTAACTGCGGATACCTTAGAGAGAGATCTTCAGGAATATGGGTATTCTGATAAGGATAATGGAAAATACATACTTGTTATAATGATTAGTGAGTGTCAAGGACACTATACCTAATTGAGTATTGGTTGCATAATGCAACATTTGCATTGGACGCGAGCACTGTTACTAGGAGATATGCAAGTATCGTAAAAGGACTTGGTATAGTATCTCGAGAACAGAGTAACTAATCAGCTTATCTAGCTATATTTTTAAATAGCCTATGGTTGTCACATGAATGTGGGCTTAAAGATTATCCCATTGATGGCTCTTTGGGCTAGTGGGAGATTGTTGGACATGCGAGCCCATGGAGAGCCATTATACAATTAATGTTATTGCAAATATCATTCCCTAATCCGAAATGACCATTAACTAATTTGCATAATAGGTCCCTTAGTACAGTTAGGGTTATGTACCATGCCCATCTTATTGATCATATAATTGTTGATTCAATTTTTGTATAATAGAGGCTGGTGCTTGGATGAATATCTAAAGACTTAGATTGAGGACTCATCAAGTAGCGTCAAATGATTATTAAGAGAGGATTTCCAGCCTTAGAAGGAGATGGTAATATTTCTCTAAAGGATGATGTCTGAGCAATCTCTTAAGAAGGTCCTCTTCATAGGAATAGAGATTCGGAGGGGTCCGATTAGTTAGGTCAAAGATTTGAGTTAACGATATCGAGATAACCAAAGTCCTATGTCGTATGTTGTCATGAAACAGGAACGCATCCTCTGATCGGAGACAGATGCGTTACTATATGTCTTAGTATGTACATTTGGAAGACCAATAGGTTAATTATTTAACCAAGATCTATACACCGACGTGCTGGTGTGCATGTAAGGGCATATGAGTAATACAATCTCTCAAACGGATCATAAATGTTCAGTTACGGAACCGGAAGACATGAGCTTACTCATGAGATATTGGGAAAAAATAAATTGTGTGCATTGTCGTCTCTCTTTGGAAGCCTGATTGAATTTGTAGATTTTTTATATGCTTTTGGAAAGTATATTATCAAGACCAGGGTATGATATATGCTTTCGAAAAGTATATGATTGATATCGAATCCCAATGATCAAATGAGAAACTTAATAAGAAAACCTTGAAGTAAACTGTAAAATAGATTTAAACTTCGAGTTTGTTCTTGGTCTTCCAGTATGCAGGATGTACATGTATTACGAGTACTTGATGGTTTTGAGGTCATAAACGATTGTATAACCATGACGCTTCCATTCCTAAAGAGTGATGAAATGGGTCTAGATTTTAATGCCTCCTCCCAGTAGAGAAGTGATCTGATCTTGGTGCAAATGTTGGACATTGATCTGAATGTGATTCATATGCAATAAGAAGATTAGATTTACGGTCTTAATTTAATTAATCAGTAATGAGAGGACCTTACGATCTAGATTTGAGATTTGATCTCAATATCGAAGTCACTATATGTGGAATAATACAATCGTCTTGTCCTTATCTCCTAGTATCCACGGAGAAAGCGCATTATCCTTGAAAGAGTTTATGGATATTTTCACTATTGATATATGTATCCGAGCATTGAGAAAATTTATAATTAAATGTGATTTAACTATCATGAATAATATTAATTTGATTCATATTAGAAGGAGAATTATTTGAGATAAGATTTAGTTACCAAAGATGCTAATAATGTGAATATGATTCATATTATTTAGGCACATGAGAATAGGCATCCAAGATGACTAAATGTGATTTAATTATCATGGATATAAATAATGTGGATAGTATTAACCATATTAATCAGATATATTATAAATGTGATTTATAATATATTAAAGAGAGCCTATAGTGATTTATATTTGTTAATTAATTATTGATGTGAATTTGATTCACAATAGATGATTAATTGAAAAAAATTACATTTTATTTTGGGTTATGAATGTGATTTACAATTTTTCTAATGGAAAGATTGCAATATTCACAAATAATAATGATTTTTTTGTGGAATAATTTATAACAAGTGTTGATATAAATATTATAGATTTCCATAGAATAATGTAATCTCATAAGATTACGTGGAGATTGCACCATCCTATTAGGAGGGTAGACTGCCACAAATCCCATTAGGAAAGGGTGGTCATCCCCCATCATAATGGAATGAGACAAATTTTCCTTCCATGTATCTCCACGCTTGATTGATTTAAGCTATGGTTAATTATATTGATTTATGTATTTAGTATAAATTAAATTAATTGTTGTGTTTTTACAACAAATCTTGACCATTGAAAGAAGCATAAATAAATCTCATTTATTGATTTTGTGTAGTCCATGGATCATGATCCATGGACTTCCAAAATACTATATAAGAAGATGAACCCTTTGCTCTTCAAGGTACAACAACAACAAGAGACAACATCCATATACTCTCTTTCTTTCTCTCTCTCTCTCTCTACACGCAACATTCTCTCTCATTATTGTTGTCACCATGGAGCATTAGATATAGTTGCCACTGCTGCAGCATCGTCGTTATGATGCCGAATCATTTACCCATGGATCTCTGTCTGCTTTCGTGTGCCTTGCTCATGAAGAAGACGTCGGATTTTTGTGACGAGATCAGGATATTTGCCACTTGTATCATCAACATGAATTACGAGAAGCACGTGTCTTATCAACATGCTCGCAAGCCTTTCCTCCGTCGGATCGGACTTGAGACAGGTGGCATCTTCATTTAGGAATTCGATCACAACCACGCTCCAAAATCTAACCCTAATACTTGTTTGTGGTCTAGATGAAATGATCTGAAAGGTGTTCTTGGATCATATGGTTTCATCGGATTATTTTTTTTTAAATTCTGATGCCTTGAGCAACTAGTACGACTAGTCGCTCCAGATCGTATATGATGTGATCCTCATGCTTCCATGATGCTCTTAAGGATATTCCAATATCCTTCACAAGTCTCATCACAAACGATGTCTTCCTTCAGTATGTATCTTGTGGATACGATACGTGCTTTGAAGGACTTTACCTTCTCATCAGGTTCCCTTTTTCTCTTAAAGATCCATTTATACATGAACATGTCTTAGTGATATAGGTGGATACTCAAGGGTCCATATACAACACTTGTATATGAAGTCTACTTTAGTCTTTATTACTAACATCCATCTTTCCATGTCATAATCCTCTGGAGCTTCATCATATGATTTTCCTAATGAAGTAATACTTTCCATCATAATGAAGTTGGCGTCCAATAACAACCTTTATTTTCCTAATGAAGTAATACTTTCATATGCTAGATTCTAGCTTACATGCATCCATGACAAAGTTGTGGACCAAGAAACCCTAAATCCTCAAGTTTCCAACACTAAGCTAGATTCCAAACCATAACTTATGAGGATGTTCAGGTATAGGTTTGCATGGAAATTATTAGGGATATATATTGTTGTCTCTACTACATATATAACTATAAACTAAGAGATAATTATGCTAAGATTCACCATTTATCAAATCATGTCACACATGATCCAATTGCATCTCCCTACAACTCTATTGGGTTTAGGTGTATTAGGAGGAGTGAGAGAGGAATGATATTCATGTCTTCATAAGGTATTCCTTGAATTCATCTAATAGGTATAGGCTACCTAAGTTAGATCAAACTCATTTCATCTTCCTTTAAACTTTGGTTCTAAACCAAAAGGTGAAATCTTTGAACATTTCAAAGGTTTCTAAGGTGAAGAGAAGAAATCTCACATCACAAATAATCACAAATAGATATCACATATCATTAATATTTATTATGATTTGCCATAAATCAATATTATGAGATCTTGAATACCTTAACATCTTACACCAATCCCATATAAGGGTGCATTGGATATTTTTACTTTGTATAAAATATTCACAAGTATGTATATTTGAAATTTTAGACATTCTAAAACTTCATTTATTACTAGTCTATTTATCTCATCAGCAGACATATGTCTAAGGCTTAATGCCAGATCATTGTCAAAAGATCTTCATCCTCCTATTGATCTTTTAAGGTTTAATTTTTAATATTATAAATATTAATGAACCATTCATTAAATTTCTAATTTAGTAGAGTCCACCAGATGAGATGTCATACTAGTATCAGAAATATATCCATCATACCTCTTTATGATAGGTAAATTCCAGAATTCATGTTTATTTCAAACATTTAGAAATAAAGAATGAGTGTATTTAATTTTCTGGGTCATAAAAACAATCTTTAAGACTAAGGACTCTCCCCATGAAAATATGAAGTTTATCTCTCCAATAGAGATTGTTGCAACAATTTCATCAATATCCATGCGAATGACTATTGTCAAAAGATCTTAATGCCAGATCATTGTCAAAAGATCTTCATCCTCCTATTGATCTTTTGAGGTTTAATTTTCAGTATTAGAAGTGTTAATGAACCATTCATTAAATTTCTAATCCTCCAGATTTATTATTATCTGAAATATATCCATCATACCTCTTTATGATAGGTCTATTCTAGAATTCATGTTTATTTCAAACATTTAGAAATAAAGAATGAGTGTATTTTAATGTTTGGGTCATAGAGACATTCTTTAAGACTAAGAACGCTCCCCATGAAAATATGAAGTCTATATATCCAACAGAGATTGTTGCAACAATTGCATCAATATCCATGTAGGTGACTATTAAACCTTAAGATCAAATTTTCTAGTCTTCTAATACATATGCAATCAACTGCAGGTGTTATTAGAAGAATGAGATACAATTATTAAACTTTGATCTTATCCAAGAAGCAAGACAATATCAATGATTATATGTAGATTATTCTGATGCACTATACGAGTCCTTCTCTATGGATCCTAGATAGTCTATATAGTCTTACTATTAGTGCATTGTTTTATTGAAGTATTGGCCTTCATCCAACTTTTTGGATGTCGTATGTATGGAAACCAAAGAAGTACAATCAACTCTTTGACTTTCCTTCTAACTTCGGTCTGACCCATGTTTCCACTGTACTCCATTCATTTATAAACAAACATTACTTAAGACTAAGGATCTCTTATGTTGAATTAAAAAGGTTTCAATATAAGAGTATTTCAACATCTATACATGCTTTATTTAATTCATATAATATGAATATTATAAAGATTTATGAATGACTTGAGTATAGACTGTAGAATGATGACACTCATCATATCTACAAACATCTTAACTCTTAAAGACTTTGGTTCATGTAGGTACTCAAACATTTTGAATACATCATCTTCTATAGAGCCACTATTCTGCATGATCCAATGAACCATGTCATTCAAGATTAAATGTCGGAATACACATGTATGCCAGAACATCTTCCTAGATTTTATAAGGATTATTCGGTAATTACGATCATCATCGACATGTCACTTACGAAGTTCATTCGATGAGAGATCGAGACCGTAGAGACACATAAACCTAAGGTTGTTGTCCCATTGTACATATAATTATCATTCCTCGTTATTATGATGAAACTTTTACATTGCGATAACATACATTATGTGTCCAACTGCAAGTATATTGTCTTTATCATGGATCCAATCCATAATATATTACTGGTTGTTATTGAGTATTGTATTGAGTGGGCTTAATGAGGATTATCTGAAATAAGAAATCTCTGTGTGTGTGTGTGTGTGTGTATATATATTACTTTTATTTAGGAATTTTTATATCAAAGTTGTCTTGCCCTATCAACACTCAAAGTTCATTCCCTTAATCACTTTTAATGTAAGAGATATACTTACCATTATATCTCAAGCAAGATCTGGGATCTCCTTCCTTATATTTGTCACATCCCAATAATATGAGAACCTGTAACTCAGATAAAAAGAAGCGGGAACACATTTCTCCTTGCAAGTCCAACTTGCATTCCCAATTCATTCTTTAACACCTGATCCCACCACCCTAAGGTGATGTTGACCCGTCATTGTTTGAACCAACTGCCAACAGGATTAGAACTCATTATGCGTAATCCAATATCATCCCAATAATAGGAGGACCAAACATTGGGGTCACTACAAATACAGCCTTACTTCTTTGAGAAGCAAAGAACCTGATCCACATGCGCTTATATGCAGAAGCTGTCACTTCGGACATGCATCTCCAACATACAATCCCTGGCAACAGAACCCTTCACCTTGACGGGAGACCATGGATGTCACATATATGATCCTCCATATCCCATTCAAATTTTAATTAATCATTATGAATCATATTCACATGATTAATTCTTCCAATGGAAATACACATCTACTCATAATAGAGTGTTTTAATTAGATACAATTAATTTAGTCACATTATATCAATTATCAATCCAATTCAATCAACCAACAAACTTGATTGTTACTTGAAAGGATGGTATTATCTCAAAATTATGTATTAGTTGGATTTTTAATAATTAGAAAAATACATCATGATCTCTCAAGCATTATCCCTTCCCCATACGTTGTCATGGTCAGTACCCATGGGAATGGGACAGACTGCTCATGAAGCAACCTGCTACCCCAACGCTCCTCGATTACACACCATATCCGCCTCGAGTTAGGACAATGTCAATTAATCACTTTGTACTTGAGATGATAACCGGTTTTTCAACAAAAGTTATACCATATAATAATGATCAAAACCATTTTTTATTATAAGGATGTTTGTTAAATAAATTCAAAATCTTATTCAAGCACCTTTGGTTATTGGAATGTAGATCATGTAATCAATTTATAATCTATATCATATCTAATCAATTATTGTTTCAGGCAATGTCTTTTAAGGAAATAACTACATCAAATATGTCTCAAATATTTTTCTATAATTATTCCATGAAATTAACCATTAATTATCAATTTTCTCAATGCTCGAATACATATATCAACAATGAAATTATGCATGAACTTTTTCAAGGATAATGTGTTTTCTCCATGGATACTTGAAGATAAGGACAAGGAGATTGTATTGTTCCACGTATAGTGACTTGAATATTGAGATCACATCTCAAATACTGATCTTGTATACCTCTCATAGATGCTTGATTTAATCAAGACCAAAAATCTATTTTTCTCATTGCATCTGAATCACATTAAGATCAATGTACATCATTTTGACCATGATCATATCACTTCTCTACTGAGAGGAGTCACTAAAATCCAGACCCATTTTATGATACACTGGGGATGGAAGCATCATGGTTATACAATCATTTATGATCACATCACCATCAGGTATTCCTAATACTAGTACATCCTGTACACTGGAAGACCCAGGTCAAACCCAAAGTTTCCAAAAGCATATATCATATCCATGTATTTATCATATACTTTCCAAGAGTATATATCAAACCTACAAATTCAGTCAAGCTTCCAAAGCGAGATGACCATGCATGTCATTTGATTCTTCCCAATATCTCATGAGTGAGCTCATGTCTTCTGTACCAACACTGAACATGTATGATCCCTTTGAGAGATCCTATTACTCGTATGCCCTTGCATGAACACCAGTGTGGTGGTGTATAGACCTTGGTTAGGTCATCAACCTATTGGCCTGTCAAATGTACATACTTAGACATATAGTAGCACATCTATCTCCAGTCAGGGGATGTGTGCCTATATCATGATAGCGAATGACATAGGTCATTGGTTATCTCGATCTCGTTAAGTCTAGTCTTTAACCTAATAATATGACATCTTTGAATCTCTATTCCTATGCAAATGACCTATATCAAGAGGTCGGTCTGATATCGGCCTTTAGAGAAAGGATTGAAATCCCCTTCTCAGGCTAGAGATCCTCTCCTAATAATCATTTGATGGTGCTTGATGAGTCCTCAATCTAACTCTTTAGATATTCATCCAAGCACCAGCCTCTATGATTCAACAATTGAATCAACAACTGTATGATCATAAGATGGCCACAATACATAACCCTAATTGTACTAAGGGACCTATTATGTAAATTTGTTATTCTTCTTTTCATATCAGGTAATGATAATCGTAGTAACATTTATTGCATAATGGCTCGACATGGGCTCTCTTTTCCAACAAAATATACATCTATTTATTTAAGTATACAAATAATATCAAGAAAATACAATAAAAATATAATTGTGTATAAAAAAATAAGCTATAAATATATAAAATATGAGAATGAAATAACAAAATAAAAAATATTAAATAAAAATAAAATCTACAAAACATGTGTCAATATACCTATAAATACTCTTGTAAAAAATAACTTGTAATAAATTAGCTTATAAAAATTGCGAGGAATGTTGACCCAAGTCAACTACCTCTCCAAGACTGCTGACTTGATAGAAATGTCGACTTGTGCCATTTTTTCCCTTTTTCCGCTTCCACCAGAACTCCTTCGCCCTCGAGCCCTTCACAACTTATTATCCTCGATCTTCCATGATTATCGTTGACCCCTTAGATCCTCTCTACGTAGCCTTAATCATTCGCTAGCCCTAGGTCCATAAGAGCCAAAACTCATGTTCACAAAAAACATCCTCTTCATAGTTATCAAGATTTGGTCCCTTTTTTATCCCTGAAACTTCCTACCCTTGGTCAAGCGGGTCTTCAGGTGACAGATGGTGTAACCCTAGGGCTTTGGCGCGCTTGACGGAGGAGGAGAGGTGACCATGGAGGAGCTCCAGGTTGTCCTGCTACTTGGTCGCTTCGGTCAGGTTCGAGCAGCACATTATCATTTTAAGGTAGATGTAGTTTCTATGTTTCATTTCATGCATTTTATTTCATGTTTCACATAATTAATTAGTTTAGATTAGAGTTTAGACCTCGTCAGATCTCTTGAGCCCTAACCATATTTTCGTCATAACTCACCACTGTTCTTATTACCACATCCGCCCCTATTACCTTCCCTAATCATTTCTCCACCTTCGACAGCACCCATTCACCTCGATTCGCTCTGGATCGAGGAGTCGAGATCCATCCACCACCTCCTCACTGGACCTCACCGCCATTGCCCATTTCACCTCGATCCTCCATGAAATAATGGTGAAGACCCGTGCCTTTTCCTCACCAATGTTTTTTGCTTCTTTACAAGTTTTGAAGATGGCTTTTGAGCCCTATTTTGCTTAAGGAATACCCTCCAAGTACCCTTTCTTTCAAGAGCTCTTTTGATGAGCACCGAAGCCCTTTGAGGTGTCCAGCATGTTCATGGGCGGTTGCAAGAGAAGAATGGGATAGTCGGTGATCCTAGGGGATGTCGGAGATGCACAAAGTTCCAGATCCAAGCTCTCCTGAGGTGAGTTTTTCCCATTCCTCCAACACCTTCCTCTACTGTCCGATAGTGAGTCGCGTGCTAGATGCTACAGGGGACGTCCCATCTTTTGAACCACGATCGTAGGATCCACGCACAGCATCTACTCCTAGACTACCAAATACGGAGGGGTATTTACCTTGGTGACATGACACGTGGATAAGTTGCTTGATCACAATCGTTCGCTAGCGCAAAGGAGGGGGTAAATTGCACACTTAGCCCCCGTATTTTTTCTTTATTTAGTCTTGTAATTAAACTTTATATTTAAATTAAATGTGTAAATTTTGCATAGAGGCCCCTTATGTTTGTTGATATTGCAAATGGGTCCAGTCTAACTCCGCTCACATGTCGCCCCAACTGAGTTGGGCAATAGCACATGCCCTAGCAATTTTATGAAATGTAAAATGGTCCGTAAATTTTGAATATTAGTTATATGTTTCTGGGAGTTTTTAACATGTTCCCTAACTTTATTTTTGTTACAATTATACCCTCACCAGTACATTTATTTTCGTGCTTGTATTCTCTTTATTGAAAATAGCATCCTTTCTCTAAAAATTATGCAAAAATATGGTTGAGTGGCTGCTAACATGTACTTCAATGTTATATTTTTGTTTTAGAATTTTAGACATTTTAACTATTTATTAAAAATCAAATGAGCAAGGTTTTTCCGTTGTTTGACATAAAAATTACCATAAATTATAAAACTTTTAGAAAATTTCCAAAAAAATATATTTCTTTTATTCTAGTATATTGTATCTCGAGAACAAAAACCCCTACAATAGAAAAAGTAAACACATAAAAATTAAAAAGCTACAAAATCCATTAAAAATAAATAAACTTCAAAAATCCCAAAAATTTTAATTTTTCTTTCTAAATTTTATTTATATTAATATCTACATATTAAAATTAATTTGAAGAATTTTGTACTTTATTTGCTTTAATCTTGAAATCTATTTTTCTTATTTATTTATTCCCTGATTTGGGATATTTTTTATTTTGAAAATATCTAAAAATATGCAAAAATTCCATAAAAATCAAATAAATAGTAGAAAATTATATAAAACCCAAAAACATTTTATTTCTTGTATTTTATTTATTTTTATTATTATTTATAATTATATTGTATATATATATATCCTCATATAATTGTATATCTTATTCTAAAAAAAAGAAATTAAAAATCAGAAAATACAAATAGAAAAAAAAGCATAAAATTTAAAATCGAAAATTATATGAAAATTAAGATCCAAAAAATATAAACTAAAACCACATAAAAAGAGAATAAAGACAAGAGAAAAGGACAATTTTTGCATTTATTTGCACAATTTATCGGTTGCTCCCTGGGTTCAACCTCTACACATGTTTACACACTATGCACATTTGTTGTAGAGTTATAATAAATTTTAATGCCACATTTTTTCCTTCTATTACTTTAGTTATTTGTGTGTTAATTGTTGATTGACACGAGGTTTTGCAAGAGGTCGCCTTAGCGACACTCCATCTTCCTTTTTGGTGAGGACATTTTTCACCCTTGCAAAACCTTTGTTATCAAATGTCGTCGTTGCTAGGGAGCAACACCACATAGATTTCATTCATTTTTTGTTCCTTATCTCTTGTATAGATTTATCATTTATTTATTCTTCATTTTATGTGATATTATTTGTGAACTGTCTGACACCTCTCCTTATTTAAATATGTTGTGAGGGACCACTACATGAGGGAAGACTTATTAAGAGGACTTGTGCACCCAAGCAAGGTAGAGCTAACTTTTTGACTTAGCTGGCAGGAGAGAGCATCAAAGAAGGACTTGGAGGAATTTCTGAAGTCAGTCTCTTCACTAGTATTTTATTTTATTTTATGTTTTGTAATTTAAAGTGAAAGAGTGACACTCGATTTATAATAATTTGGACTCTCTTATACTTTGACACTTCACGAGGTTCAGTAGTGATTGTTTACTTGGAGGCCTCGTTGATTTTTGTCATGTTTTCATCACTTTCTTTTCCTTTGTTTTTCAACTTTTTTTATTTGATTTGAGTGACTGATCCTTAGCTTAGGAATTCCTTGACGATAGATTAATGTCCAAAGCCCTGGTTATATTTGCATGTACCTATAGATTCATGCTTGGACTTAGTCAAATCTAAATGTTGATTATTTAGACTTGAAACCATGCACTGCGTGAGTCTCCACACAATGCTTGCAGGACCTATTGTGGCAAGCACCGAGGAGTCTCCAGGATCGAACCTTAAGTTTCATATCTAGATAATAAACATCTGGTGCTTCACAATAATATCAATTACTATTTTAGGGTGATTTCATCGACTTGCATCTCATAAATCATAGTTTTCAATTATGTTACGCATCTGCATGGAGAGATATAGGAAGCACTATAAGTCTTCTGATTATGTATGCATCATCGATTCCCGCCTTACATTGCTTTTTCGATCTTCTCCCTCTGATTTTGATCACTTAGGATGTTAATGGAATTGGAAATTTGTTAGATGATCTCATTGAAAAATACAAAAAGAGATAAATCAAAATAAAATGAGGACTGCTAACTCTATCTGATTTTTAAAATAAACGTAATGGGTTCATTGTCTTGGGGAGAGCAACCCCCTCATTATATTATTCATTAAAAATATGATATGTACACACTAACGATTAGTGCCCAAATCCCAAGCCTACCTACGTGTTTGTACAACTATTTTAACGCTCACCTAACTCTAAAATAAAAAATATAAAAAGACCACCATCTTCAATCATCACTGTGTTGAGTAGGGGAACATGGATGTTGCTTTGTACATTGATTGTGAGTTTGGTCCATTCACGTTCATCATTCTTTGAGTTGGTTTATCCATGAGTGGTTAAGTTCTTCCGTTTATTGAGTCCTTCTCCCTTTCACGGTCATTATTATATTCTTTATTTGAGTTGTGATATTGGTTCTTGATCTTTACCTTTGTAGCCGTATTTTATGATTGTCTCCTTGCCCATATCACCCTATATCTGGTCTGGATCAAGAAGAAATTCTTCTTAGAGCACATTTTTGTCTTCGTATCACCATTCTCGCTCACCATCCTCGTTCCCTTCAGGATCATCCCTTCTTTCACCCTAGAGTGTTGTGCGATTAGATGAGTCTCGCATCGAGGTTTTGATTTCAAGAATTAGTTGAGTAAGTCGGGCAGATTTGCGGATTCAGAGATTGGTGTGCTATTTTTGGTGGATCTTACGCATGTGCTTAGGTATTATTGAGGATTCTAATGATGGCACAATTACCTGTGTGATTCTTTATTGAGGAATTTTGACCTCGCACACCGGATTAAGGATGTGATTGATTCCCGATGATTTGATGATGATTCCATGAGTCATGACTATACGATCTCTTATTAGGTTCGCATGTCTTGATTCGGATGCTTGATGTACTATCTCTTTATGTGCTTCAAAGTGACAGTGCTCAGAACCCACATGGTTCCCTCATGTTCTTGACTGATCCATCCTTCATCTCTCGACTCTTCCATCCCCATGTTGCATTTAGAGGATCTCTTCGTGACATCTTGATCTATCTCAGCTGATTTGGTTGATTTGAGGGACTGCACTGTGATTTCTCTGATTATATCTTAGGCCTCCCATAGCCTTATGCCCTCCTACTGATGATTGATTGTTTATTTTTGAGGATCTAGACTTGATGCAAGCATTTTCTCGAGTTCATTGACTTAGTTTACATCACCCCCCAAGGACTCTCTGTGGGAGAATGCAATGTTTTCTTTATGATTGGTTTCACTTACTGCTTGTGTATCCATATTGATGGAGCACAAAAACGGGTCAACTGATATGAGTTGTTGGTCTCATTGCCTATATGGGTGTCCGATCTATCAGAACACGAGACTGCTTGTCCGGAACCCTTTGAGTCTTCTCTCCTTGATGATCCTCACAAGGATGAGTCACATCCTTCTGATTATTCCCCACCTAGTTCACAGTACTCTCTAAGGTTTATCTGTGGAGACGGTGACATCTTCGAGGTCTTTCGATCTCTTCTGCTAAGTAGATGATATGTCACCTACCGATACTGCTTCTGTTGATCCGTATGCTGGATCCAACTTCTCTAAGTCTGCTCTCCATGACGACCCTTGCTATGATGAGTTGTGTTGTGATTATTCATTACTTAATATGTATCACTCCCCGAGGGTTATCTATGAAAGGATACATCATTTTGTGGGTACTCAGCTTCACTTTTGGTGTCTCCGATCTGGTGGAGCATGAAGCCGGGTCTTCTAATTTGTGTACTCGATCTCCTCTCTAGTTGTGTATTCTAGATGATGGATCACAAGACCGTGTCTCTTTCTAAGACTTCTGACCCATATGAGTTTGCTTACCTTGACAACCCTCGCAAGGCTGAGTCGTGTCTTGTGATATTTGGTGTGCTCTTGATCTTTCGACCTTATGTCTACCAGATATCAAGCTGCTTAGATAGTCTCTTATTCTTCACTTTTTGATCTTCCTGAGGCTATGAGTGGCATGGATGAATCTATATTTATCCGTCCGCCTCCATGTCTTACCATATTGTCTTTGATCTTTCAGTCCTTTCTTATGAGCCAATGTTCTACACCCTGTTACTAGATCCTGGCTTAGTTTTTTATTTTTTTTTCCCAGTAGCTGACACTCACCTGATTGCATATTAGGGTGTAGTTCTCTTTCTTACTACATCACCGTTCTCATAGGGAGATGATGACAAGAGTACAGTATTTTACTATCAGATATTGTCCTAAACTTCACCATTTGTGTATATATATTTTGTCTTTTCATTCCTTCTTTCTCCCATATGTCATGCCTGCCCCAGATCATTTGTCATCTATATGTTTCCATACTTAGGACGTACCTTATCCTAAGTATAGGGGATGCACCCGGTATGTTCATTCTTTCTTGTTATGTTTTATCACTCTTGTTGTTGCCTATACTTAGGTTTCTTGTACCCTAAGTATAGGGGGAGTGATGTGTACATTCTCCCCATGATTTTATCTTCTTATCAATTCTTTTATTGATCCCATCCACTATCTCCTCTATTATTGATATTATATCTATAATTAGGGATATCTTACCCTAAGTATAGGGGGAGACGGACCAATCTGTGATTTGTTTATTCCCAACCTTGACCCCCCTACCTTTTGTAAAGTATGATATACTTAGGACTAATTGATATTAAGTATAAGGGGGACAGTCAACTTCTTATTAATTCCATTCTTCTTTCATTCATTCCTTATTCATTATTCTTTACGCTTTTCTGTACTCAATACGAGTTATGTCTTCTCTTTTTCTCTCTGGTATGAGGACATTGCTCAAGCTAAGTGTAGGGGGTTGCATATACTTTGTATATACTTTAGACATAACTCGTACTTTTGTATTTTTGAATAATATGACTAAAATACTATATATAGAGATACAACTCATTAAACCAACTAATAAAAAGATATATAATTATTCCTCAAATTCTTTTTGTATATACTAATTAATAAATCTGGTAAAAATTTTTTGCAAAATGTTTGGAAAATAGTTTGGAAATATGTTTAAAAAACTTTTGGAAACTGTTTGAAAAACATTCTGTAAAATTTTTTAACCTTTATAAAATTGTTTTGCTTTTAAAATTTCTTTTCTTTGTGTGAAATAAAATGTTGTGAAAATCTATTTGCAAATGATTTTGAAATGGTTGCAAAAATATTTTGAAAAATCTATATATATTATTTGAAAAATCTTTGCAAAATAATTTATAAATGTTAATAAATGTTTATAAAAATAATTTACAAACATTATTTTGGACTATAGTTTTTAAAATTTTTGATAAAATTATTTTCAAATAAGTTTGAGTAATATATATACATAATCCTAATAAATAAAAAAATTTCATCAATTGTATTTATATATATATATATATAAATAATATAGTTCTTCTGTAAATCCTTCAATCCTTAAATTTTTATTAATAATAAAAAGCACTCTCGTGTAAATATTCATGCATGTTTCTTTTTCCAAAAAAAACTTTTCTTTTGAAAAAACTGAAAAATATTTGCAAAATCTTTTTGAAAATTGCTTAGAAATTTGCATAACCTTTTCAAAAACCCATAAAAGGTTCAAAATAAGAAATTGCATCACAAATAGATAATTGAATAAGTCTAAGTAAAATATGAAGATTGGAGCTTTGTTGGACCTTAAATCTACCTAATTACAGAAACCTAATAGGAAATGGAATTGAGGTGCTTTAGGTCTTGTAGACTTAATTTTTTGAGATTAAGTCGAATATTTCGGAGTACACACGATTTCTTGTTGATAATGATATAGCATGTACAACTCCACCTTTCACTTTGCTCACCTCAGCTGAAGTGGTAGAGGGTTGGATTTTCCAGCACGAGACACAAGCCAATGGAAACATCGGAAGTCACATAGTTATGGCCATTGTACCCCAACCTGATCCAATGATGACGAGGTCTAAAGATATAAGTTGTTGGTTGCAATAAATCTTCAAAAGAGGGATAGTCTACTGGCTCAAGGAGAAAAGTACTTATGTGGATGATGTTGTATATAGTATATCGAAAAATGGAAAAATAAAAAACTCCAAAAAAGTGGGTAGGACTGATTGAAAATAAAACATGTCGGAGTGTACATATTTGCATAGTTAATAAGCAAGTTTGACCTTCATAGTCATATGGTGTGAGTCAGAAGCTGAATGACTTGGCTACTCTGGTCAAGCATCTTGGGATAGGTAGCTACATTGGCTACCGTCCATTCTTCTCTCCATCTCCTCTTCTTGAATTGGTTGTCACTTGAACTTAGAGGGAATACCACGCTTCTCGAGGAAAGAGTTGTTGTATTACGGAATTAGGGTTACCATGTTGGAGAAGACAGACTTTTACCGTTTCAACAGAGGAGAGCTACATATAACATATTGTCCAAGACAGATTCATAGTCATAAGGGTTTGTGTATGAGTAAAGTATTCTGGCATGTCTATTGAGGAGACTTGAGCAGGGTTTTGTGACTCTCAATGATTGTTGTGTTCAAATTCGTTTCTCAATAAGGTTCCGACGGCACTAAAAATCCAAAGGTTTAACTTAGGCTCCAAACTTTGATTTTATGAAGTCAAGTTTGAGAATTAAAATCAATACACCTTCTTTCTTTTTCTTTTCTTTATTTTATTTTTTGCACTTATTGCATAAGTGTTTGCTAGGGACTAGCAAAGGGAAGTATAGGGGGTGAAGAATCTCCATTTTATCATCTTTATTCTATCATTTTGGCCTTAAAAACCCTAGCTAATGCATGTAAATAGCATTATATTGTACAAATTAACATTCATTATTTATTTCATTTATTGTTTATATTTTTAATGCCAAAATTAAAGAATAAAGAAAAGAAAAGAAAAAGAATAAAAGCCAAAGGTATTTGAAGACCCTAAACCCTGATACCTCGGCATCTTGATGACTGGGACGACAAGGAATAAAGTAGGGGGAGATAAGGGCCAAAAATATCCTTAAATTCACATTCTTTTATTCATCAACAGAGCATTTTTGGAACCCATTTTATTCTTTATTATTTATACCACAAATAAAGGAATTTTGTATATAAAAGTTGTAGATAATAATATATAGAAAAATACAAAATTGAGTTTGCACAAAAATAATACGCAGATGCATCTTCTACTCAAAATAAACAGCAAAAACCCAATATTCCCAGACCCATATCTCCTCAATAAGAACTCAAAATGCATCAAAATCACCATTATTGTATATAACTTTTTATAAGCTATTTAACGAAATGGTTTCATTTAATTTGGAGTTAAGAAGGAAAAGTTAGGTTTTGGACCCTTGTTGTACAATAAAACCAAATAAAATGTTCATTTTATTTATTCTTTACTACTTTTACAAATTTATATTTTTATACTTTTATAAATATTATTTATAGTATAAATACATATTTATAATATAATAAAATCATATAAAGAACACAAAAATAAAATAGTTTATATAAATACATAGATGAAATACCCACACTTATACACATATAAAATATACCTCTATTTATTTAAGTATACAAACAATATCAAAAAATATAATAAAAATATATTTGTGTACCTAAAAATAAGCTATAAATATAAAATATGAGAACAAAATAATAAAATAAAAATTCAAAATAAAAATAAAATCTATAAAACATAAGTTAATATACATATAAATAGTCTTGTAAAAAATAACTCTTAATAAATTAGCTAATAAAAATAAATAAAAATCATATTAAAATATGACATAAAATAATAAACATTTTTTATTTTATAATAAAAATTAATAAAATCATTTACCATTTTTATTTATTTTTTAATAAAGTCCTTGTTTTGTCATGATTTTGTCCTGCATGGACCAATCACATTGCGAGGAATGTTGACCCAAATCAACTGCCTCCCCAAGACTTATGACTTGACAGAAACATCGAGTCCCGCCTTTTCTTCCCTTTTTGATGCTTCCACCAAACCTATTTCACCCTCGATCCCATCACAACTTCTGATCCTTGACCTTCCATGATTCTCGCTGACCCCTTAGATCCTCTGTACATAGCCTTAATCATTTGTTAGCCCTAGGTCCATAAGGGTCGAAACCCATGTTCATAAATAACACCCTATTTATCCTTTCCAAGATTTAGTCCAATTTTATGCCTGAAACCCCCTACCCTCGATCAAGTGAGTCTCCAGGTGACATATGGTGGACCCCTGAGGCTTTGGCATGGTTGAAAGAGGGGGAGAGGCGACCCACTGTGGAGCTCTGGCCATCCTGCTTCTTAGTCGCTCCGGGCAGGTTCGAGCTGCGTGTTTATCTTTTTTAGGTAGTTGTAGTTTCTACGTTTCATTGCATGAATTTTATTGCATACTGTATTTAATTAATTATCTTAGATATGGGTTTAGAAATCGTCGTAGCTCTGAAGCTCTGACCATGTTTTCGTTGTAACGATCCACTATTCCTACTACCACATCTAACCCATTACCTTTCCTACTTGTTTCTCTACCTTCGACAACACCCATTCACCCTCGACTCCCTTTGGATTGAGGAATCGAGGTCCATCCACCACCTCCTTGTCGGACCACACCGCCATTGCCCATTTCACCTTGATCCTCCACCAAATAAAGGCCAATACCCATGCCTTTGCCTTGCCAACGTTTTGAACTTCTTTGCAGGTCTTGAAAGGGGCTTCTAAGCCCCGTTTTGCTTGAGGAAGACCCTCCAGGTACCCTTTCCCTCTAGAGATCTTTTGATGAGCTCTGAAGCCCTTTGAGGTGTCCACTAGGTTCGAAGCAATTGCAGAAGCAGAATGAGATAGTCGACGATGTCGGGGGATGCCTGAGATGCACAAAGTTCCACATCCAAGCTCATCTAAGGCGAGTTCTTACCCATTCATCCACCACCTTCTTCCACCGTCTGATGATGAGCCGCGTACCAAATGCTACAGGGGGTGTCCAATCTTTTGAACCACAGCCACAACATCCTTGCATAGGAACTAATCCTATACGACCAAGCATGAAGGGTATCTATTGTTGGCGACACGACACATGGATTAGTGGCTTTATCACCATCGTTCTCCAGTGCAAAGGAGGGGGTAAATTTCACACTTAACCCACCACATTTTTGTTTTCTTTATTTAGTCCTATATTTAGATTATATAGTTTACATAAATGTGTAAATTTGCATAGAGGCCCCCGATGTTTATTGATATTGCAAATGGGTCCAGTCCAGCTTAGCTCACGTATCATCCGACATGAGTAGGGCAACTTGCACATATGCCTGGGTGATTTTATGATTTGTAAAATGGTCCATAAAGATAGAATATTAGTTATATATTTCTAGGAAATTTGGACATGTACCCCTAACTTTATTTTTAATTGCAAATATGTCCTCGAAAGTACATGTATTTTTCTGCTTGTATTCCATTTATTGAAAAAATCTTCCATGTTGAAAAATATCAAAAAATAAGGTTAAGTGCTTGCTAACATGTACTTTAATGCTATATTTTTGTTTTAGCATTTTAGGCATTTTAGCTACTTATTAAAAAACCAATGATCACATTTTTGTCCTTGTTTGACTTACAAATTACCAAAAAAATTATAAAACCTTTTTGAAAAATTTCAAAAAAATTTATATTTCATTTATTTTAGTATATTGAATCTCCAGACCATAAAACACATAAAAATTAAAAAGCTCCAAAATCTAATACAAAAGATATTAAATTCCTAAAAATCCAAAAATTCTAATTTGTGCTTATGAATTTTCTTTATATTAATAACTATATATTAGAATTGATATGGAGAATTTTGTACTTTATTTGTTATATTTAATCTTTCATCTATTCGACTTATATATTTATTCATTGATTTGGGATATTTTGATTTTAAAAATAACTAAAAATATGCAAATTACTAGAAAAATCACAAAATATTAGAAAGTTATAAAACCATAAACATTTTATTTCATGTATTTTGTTTATTTCTATTAAAATTTATAATAATAATGTATCTATAGCCTTATATAAGCTGATATTTTATATTGAAAAGGAATAAGAAATTAACAATCATAAAATATAAAAAAAAGTATATCGCTAAAAACACTAAAAAATATATGAAAACTAAAATTCAATAACAATTATAAAATTAAATTACACGCAAAAATAGAACTGTATGACAATTTTGCATTTATTTGCATAATCCATATGTTTCTCCCTGAGTTTGACCACTACACATGCTTGTACACTATACACATTTGTTGTATAGTTAGAATAAAGTTTAACTCCAAATTTTTGTCTTCCATTGTTTTATTTAGTTTTGGGTTAATTGTTGATTAACACGAGGGTTCGTGAACGGTCGCCTCAACGACTCTCCATCTTCGTTCTCTAGTGAGGATATTTAGACCCTCGCAAAACCTCTATTATCAGCTACATTACACGAACTCCATGCTCATTACCATCATCTGCAACTTCGCGAAGCCTTTGGCCTCTATAACATTAGTTGCCTTTAACCTCACTTCAAAGCACTCACAGTAGAGCACGGTCGAGCCCCCGTACACCTCCGCCAGCTTAGTCGCACCTTCATTCATACCAGCAATGTGAGCCAATATGAACAACTGCTGGTCCCATTGTCGTACATTGCTATATTCTCTGCCATCCTAGGTTCATTGCTGATGAGGAAAGGGACCACCCTCTACATGTGGGGGTGTTCCCTTTGGAAATATTGTAAGAATCCCCCATATCTCTGGTTATTTACTCAATGTTGCCCGTCAGGTAGGAGCCTCCAACACTCAACACATGAAAGATCACTGAAGATATTGCATCGAAGACCCTGTATCTCTGGGTAACTAAAGAATCACACATTGTGTTGTTCTCTTTATTTCAATTTTAATTTGCATTTGCAATTAGGCCCCTTTATTTTGAGCATTTCTTTGAACCATCATCTCTCTTCACATTTTTATTTCAAAAATTACTTGTTGTAGAATAATTAATTCTCTTTGTTTTGATTTTTAATGTTACTTTGATGAGATATCATGGATTTATTAAAAATTTTATGACGGAAAAAATTGAATATTTTATTTATTTTATGTTAATTATATAATTGTGAACATTAATTTCTCTAAAAATTCTCGAAAAATCATAATTGGTGGAATAAATTGCATCCTGTAATATATCCAAAATCATACCACTAACTTGCATTATTTGCTTTAATAAATCATTTGGTGAAATTTGTAATTCATTTATAATTTATTAGCAGTAAAATGTTCTAAGAAAATAAAGTTGTTTTAGATTTTTATTTATTAGAAATATTTAGGATATTTTGCATTGTATAAAATACTTGTGTTGTTATTTATTAAAATAAATCCTCACAATCGCTATTTCTGAATTTAATAATTCATCAAAAATCCACTTTACGTCTAAAAATTCACATAAGCTTATATTTGCATCACTTCGCATTCTAGTCAAGTTTCACAATTTTTAGGCTTGATTTGATTGAAAATTTGCTAAGACATCTATGAACATGGTCCATTTGTATTGCGCCACTTAATTCCATCTTAAAATTATAAAAATATTCTTCTCAAAAATTGCATGCACTTAATTATCTAAAAAATCATTATAAGTTGATAGTTACCTCCATGTGATCAACCTTGAGCTAGCCTAAGTAAAATAAATTGATGCATTAAAATTGATTGATTTACACTGTATGTGTGATTTTGACGAACTGATTTTTGCACGAATGCAACTTATCTACCACAATATTAATAAGGGTATTTAGAGGCTTGTTAATTTAAGTATAGTATTATGATCGGATAGGGCACACATTTAAGTATCAAAAATTAAGAACATCTATGAGACATGAGTGCAAGTGGAAATTTAAGAACAACTTCATTTTCCATAAACTACCTGAGTTTGCTCACTAAAAATAAGTTAATCTGGACATACGAGGTTACAGTGAGACATTATGCAATAAATGTTGTTGCAAATATCATTCCCTGGTCCGAAATGAAGAATAATTAATTTGCATAATAGGTTATTTGGTACAATTAGGGTTATGTACCATGGCCATCTTAATGATCATACATCTATTGATTCAATTGTTGAATCATAGATGATGGTGTTAGGATGAATATCTAAAGATTTAGATTGAGGACTCGTCAAGCACCAGCAAGTGATTATTAAGAGATGATCTCCAGCCTGAGAAGGAGATGGAAATCCTTTCTCTAAAGGCTAATATCTAAACGACCTCTTAATGCAGATCCTCTACATAGGAATAGAGATTCATATGTGTTAGATAACTTAGATCAAAGCATTGACTTAATGAGATCGAGATAAACCAAAGTCCTATGTCGTATGCTATCATGATATAGGCACGCATCCTCTAACTGGAGATAGATGTGTTACTAAACGTCTGAGTTTGTATATTTGGCAGACCAATAGGTTGATGACCTAATCAAGGTCTATACACCGGTGCGCTGGTGTGCATACAAAGGCATACGAGTAATAAGATCTCTCAAAGGGATCATACAGGTTCATTTACTAAACTGAAAGACATGAGCTCACTCATGAGATATTGGAAAGGATCAAATTCTGTGCACAGACTTCTCTCTTTAGAAGCTTGACTGAATTTGTAAGGCTTGATATATGCTTTTGGAAAGTATATGATCAACATATAGGTATGGTATATGCTTTTGGAAAGTATATGATTGATACCAATTCCTAATGATCAAATGAGAAACTTAATGATAAAACCCTAAAGGAAACAGTCTAAATGAGATCTAAAGCTTCAGATTTATTCTTGGTGTTCCAGTATGCATGATGTATGGGTAATGGTATACCCGAGGGTGTTGTGAACATAAATGATTGTATAACCACGACACTTACATTCCCTGGGAGTGATGAAATAGGTCTGGATTTTAGTTACTCCTCTTAGTAGAGAAGTGATCCGATCTTGATCCGAAAGGTGAACATTGATCTGAATGTGATTTAGATGCATTGAGAAGATTTTAATCAAGCATCTATGAGAGATCCGCAAGATCTAGATTTGAGAGGTGATCTCAATATCTATGTCACTATGCGTGGCATTGTACAATCACCATGTCCTTATCTCCAAGTATCCACGGAGAAAGCACATTATCCTTGAAAAGTTAAAGGATTTTACTGGTGATATATGTATACGAGAGTTGAGAAAAGTGATAATTAAATGTGATTTAATTATCATGAATAACATGAATTTGATTCATATTATAAGGAGCGTTATCTGAGATAATTAAATGTGATTTAGTTATCAAAAATGTGAATAATGCGAATGTGATTCATAATATTTGGGAACAAGAGAATAGAGATCCAAGATAATTAAATGTGATTTAATTATCATGGATATGAATAATGTGGATAGTACTATCCATATTAATCATATATATTATAAATGTGATTTATAATATATTAGAGAGATCCTATTGTAATTTATATTTGTTGATTAATTATTGATGTGAATTGGATTCACATTGGATAATTAATTGAAAATATAATTTACATTTTATCTTAGGTTGTGAATGTGATTCATAAACTTCTAATGGCACGATTGCAATGTTCACAAGATAATAATGAATTATTTTTGTGAGATAATTTACTACAACTGTTGTTGTAAATCTTGGAGATTTCATGAGATAATGTAATCTCATGAATTGGAAGAAGATTGCCTCCTTCCAATTCAAGGCAGTGGATAGGTAAAGGGATCGGATGGCCGTCCACCCCCCCTCCCCCCTTTTAGAGATGAGAGTAATCTCCTTCCTCATTATCTCCAGCATTAGTTGATTTAGTTTGGAATTATTTTTTATTGATTTATTGATATATATTTAATGTAAATTAAATTAATTGTTGTTGTGTTTTTACAACAAAATTGTGATCGTTGAAAGAAATACAAATCAATATCAATCATTGATTTTGTGTTGTTCATGGATTGAGATCCATGGACTCCTAAAATGCTATATAAGAAGACGCACCCCTCGCTCTTCAAGTTACAACAACAACAAGAGAACAACATATTCTCTCTCTCTCTCTACACGCAAGTCTCTCTCATTGTGGATGTCCACTATGGAGCCCTAGAGCGAGCCACCATCGCTGCAACATCATCGCTATGCTACCGGATCATTTGCTCGTGGATCTCCATCTTCTTCGATGCACCTCGTTCATGAAGAATATGTAGGATCTCATGTAACGAGATCATGATATTCATCGCTTGGATCATCAACATGGATTTGGAGGAGCACATGTTTCATCAACGCATTTGCAAGTGTCTCCTCCGTAGGATCGGACTTGAGACAGGAGGTCTCTTTATTTTGAGACTTGATCGCAACCACACCTCAAGAGGTAAACCTAATACTAATTTTTAGATTATATGAATGATCTGAGAAGTGTTCTTAGATCATGTGGTTTCACCATTTACACTTCTTTAAATTCCGTTGTCTAGAGCAACTAGTGCGACTAGTAGCTCCCAATCTCATATGATGTGATCCTCACACTTTCGTGATGCACTTAAGGATTTTCCCATAACTTTCAAGTGGTATCAGATCCACAAGTTGGAGATTTTGTATATGATCCATAAACCTAAGATGACATGGGCCTTTTAGGGTTTGTGAACTTTCACTGCATTTTGTTCAAGTAGGCCTATATTGTATGATATTTTCACCCTATTAAAATTGTTTAAAATCAAAATTATCATTTGAATTATGTTCTCTATTAAATAAGGAAATCAACAGACTTGACTTTGCATCATTTGGAATATGATTGCTCAAGTTATGATCTTTTTAGTGAACATGTATTCACTATTTCGGGGATGACAAATCTTTACCTAATTAAAGAGTTAATTATGTTTTGAAATGCTTTGAAATACGTGAAAATCACTTGTATTATGTTATAAATCAAATTTGCAAACTTTGGAATATTATTTTTTTATGATTTGGATTTAAATTGATTGACATATGCTGATTTTAGTAAGTGAGGGTCACTACTAAAAATTACTTTCCTAATCAAGAACCTTGTGATTGTCATTTAATCAATTAGTGACATTAATGGTTAATTTCTTGAAATAATTATTAATGAATATTTGTGAAATATTTGATGGTGATTATTTTCTTAAATGGCATTGCCATGACCAAATATGATAAGATAATTGATCTTGATCACAAATTGGCTACAACAATTCTAATTAACAAAGTTGCTTGAATAGGATTTGGAATTTGTTTAGCAAATTTACTTATAATATTATCAAAAGGATTTTGATGAATATTATATATGGTATAACTTCAGTTGAAAGATCAATCATCATCTCAAATACAAAATGATCAATGCACATTATCCTGACCTGAGGCGGATATGGTGTTTAGTCGAGGAGCGTTGGGGTAGTTGGTTGCTCCATGAGCAGTCTATCCGACTCCTGTCAGTAATGGACATGATAGTGGGTAAGGAAAAGATAATTCTTGAAGTGATCATAATGTATTTTTCTAATTATTAAAATTTGAATAAAACATATTTGAGATAATACCATATTTCTTGTAACAATAAAGAATGTTTGTTGAATATTTTTTGGATCATTAATTGAATATGATTAGATTAATTGGAATCCAATTAAAATCAAAACATTCTATTATAAATGGAGTTTTAATTTTCCTTGGAAGGATTAATTATGTGAATGCAAATTATAATAATTAATTAGAATGTGAACATGATATGGAGGATCACATAAGCCTCATCCATGGTCTTCCGTCAAGGCGATGGGTTCCATCGCCAGGGATTATATGTAGGAGACATATGTCCGAAGTGACACCTCTTGCATACAAGCGCATCTTGGTATGGCTCTTTGCTTCTCAAAAGAGTAATGCCATTGATGAACGCGAGATTTGCCTCTTTAAAAGTAATTAATTGTCATAGTATAGGAGTCAAATTTGATTCAGCAAAAACCACAGTCCTTTGAATGTTGTGGAGTATTTATACTTGGCAAGTCTACCAAGGTCCAACACAAGGACACAGATACCTAATTCATTTATCGAATTTTGATACATGAAGCTCATGCGTGAAATATTTCTCAATTTCTGGTCCACATGATGAACTATGCTAATTACAAAGCAACGCCATGATGTATGCAATTTTTAGTTGGTTTTTATGCAAATACAAGAGTATGCATGAAAATAATGCAGGAGAATTTATATGCAGACTAAAGATTACAAATATACCCTAAAAGTTATGAGCAACATAATAGAATTGGAAATCAGTGTCATTTTAATCACGATGTTAAAAACAACCATCAAATCAAAGCAAGAACAATGATAACAGGATCCGCATTTATGCCAAAAATCACTTCATTTAAAACGGTGGCAAATGAGAAAATTGTACATGCTATGATGTAGAGGACAAAACAAGGATTAAAATGACACTAAAATCATGCAATTTGGACCTACGATGCTCAAGTTATGCTAAAAACAGTGCAGAAGCATAATTGTAATAAATATGCAAGAAAATAAAAGGATAAATATTGCATTTAGGTCCCTGGAGGGACCTAAATACAAATACCAAAAACTGCCTGGGTCCAAGTGTAAATTTTCCATGCGCACAGGGACCTATTTGCAATTCCTGAAAACTTGGAGGGCTTCCCTGTAATTTACCCAAGCACACACGTAAGTCACGTAATTGGGGACCAATTTGTAAATATCAAGAATACCAGGGTCTTTTGTGCAATTTTTCTAGGACCTCATGTGCGCTGCACGTGAGGCGCCTAGGCTCGGGATGGTACATGTGGCTCGGGCAACGTGGCATATGCTGGAGGCTCGGAGATTGGTTCGGGCCTGCCCGAGCCTATAGGCTTAGCATGAAGTTTGGATTACTGACATGTCATCTTCATGATCGTCCTATCAAAACGATCGGACGGTAGCTATGTCGTATCCTTCCGCCGCGGATCCATCGGAGGAGGCGGGGCTCCAACAGGCCTTATAGAGCTCTGCCAAGCTCCGAAGGGGCGCCTGATGATCGAGGAGGAAGCATGACCCCCTGGCAAAGCTCGTGAGGACAAGGCAAAGCTCCGTCGAAGTATGGAACGGTGAGATGAAACTCAGCCGTCGGAGTATCAGCTTGAGATTGGAGACGATGCGCGGAGTTCGACCATTGAAGTTCCTGCAGATTAGTATAGCCGAAGCGACATGATGCGTGCATGGGTGTCTTGTGAGGTGAGGTGGAATGAGATGGGAGCCGGGCACAGGTGGAGAAGGTGGTGGCTTAGGGGAGTCCTCAGCCGTAACGTCGAAGGAGTTGGATCTGAGCGCGAGGGGTTTCTGGAGGAAGGAGATGGGTGCGTGTGGATGACTGATGGTTGTCAAAGCTCAGGAGGAGGTCAGGTGAGGGTGAGGACGGTTGTAGTCGGAGGAATAAACTGAAGAAAGTAAAGGAAAAAGAAATTGCATTGCCGGAGCAAGGTGTTGGCAGAGGAGATAGTCTAGGCTGAGCACCGGAGGTGCTCGGGTCTTCGCACAATGTGAGAGACTTGGCCTCGGTGCTCGGCGGCGCTAGATGGCAACCGTGATGTGGCCGGAGGCTACGGATCACACTGGGGCGCTCACAACCATTATCGCCTCAAAGCCAGCCCTCCGCTGTCACCGGAGGGCAGCTGAAGCTAGGGAGGAGGTCTCCAAATGGTGGATGGGGTTGATCGGAGGCGGAATGGGGTGTTTATAGGAGGAGGTGGACGAAGGTTAAGTGATGTGGAGGCATTTTGAGGTGGTGTTTTAATGGCGTGGGAGTGATGGCGGGGATTGATGGTGGTTGCGCAAGGGAGGCAGAGGAATGGGCTACATGGAGTCGCTGTTAGGAGAGGGCGGAGGTGGCTGGAGCTTCGGCTAAAAATGGAAGCGGGCGGTGGGTCGACGAGGCGTAACAACTAGGGAGAGGGGGGTTACGCGAGGTAGGGAACGATGGGTGAGCTGTTGGATCCTATGATTCAACGGCTGGGGTAGTGGGTTGAGTGGAAGGTTGTGATAAGATCCGAGGATATGATCACACGGCTGATGTTAGGGCGCGAGGGAGCGGCTAAGATTGAATGATGGGGAAGATCTAACGGTGAGAGATAGAGGGGTGACGTGGCAGGCGGATGGGCGTTAGATGATAAGGCAATTGGACGGCTGATGCGAATAGGCGACGTGGCGCGAATATAGGCGTAGGATAGGAGATCAATCCAACGGTTATAGATGTGGCGCTAGGTAGCGGTTATGATTTGATCTGGAAACAGATCTGACGAATGGGGAGTGGATGGTGACGGATGGATGAGATGGAGGCGGGGGCGAGTGAATCCGACGGCCCAGATTGGCGCCGGGTGTCGAGAGGAGGCGCAGGCCAAGTGGGCAGCCCAGAGGGCGCCACGTGGCCCAATCAGAAAAGTCCAGAGAATAAATAGAAAGATAAATACAAAAGAAATAGTTAGAGGTAAAATTAGGAAAAAGTCAAAACATGAAAGTTGCTTGTCTCGACGAGATATACAACTTTTATGTTGGAGAAAAAGCCAAAAGAGGTCCATTGTACAAAAAGCATTTTGGGGGTATTTTTAAGGGGGATAAAAATACCGATTTTTATCTTTGAGTTGTTTTTGTATTTTTTAGTCTTTTTAAAGGGTCAGTGAATTATAGAAAATTTATCTATCTAATTTTTAGGGGATTTGATGATAAAATAATTACAAGAAAAATAATTAAGGGTTAATTATACACAGTATAATACAAGATAAAAATAAAGAATTAAAGATGATTTTATTCGAATATTTAAGAAAAGGGTTTTAATAGATGGATCTTAGCATGATGAATACGAGATTCATCATACCCCTATACTTAAACTATGCTCGTCCTCGAGAATCTAAAGAATGAAGGAGTCGGATTAATTCCTGACAGTGTAAGTGAAGATTTCAAGGCTCGATCTTCTGAAGGCCCTCAATTTAAGAGATCCTAAAATTCTGGGTTTATCCAAGCCTTGGTCAGAAGGAATCCAACTTCTCTAGTTATCAAATTCTCTTTTTGTACATATAATATAAGGATATGAGCTTAAGTGTACTGCATTTCATGAGAGTCGAGTCGAGGCATCACTTAAAGTTCCAGTCCCAGAGACTCTCCTCTAGATCTCATCCTCAATCTTAGGGAATAAGTCTATTCTTATTGCAGTCCACCGTCTCATTAGTTTGTCAGACTTGAAATGTAGATGGACGGCCAGATGATGGAGGGTATGGGATTGTGTCTATTTTTATCTCCCTCACATTGGAACAAGGGGCCTTTCGAGTGCCTTTTTACTCAACACATGTAAATTTTAATATTGTTGATAAATGTGTCCGTAAAGAGAGTTGGAGTCGTCTGCACTTGTTTTCTAGGAGTACACCGGGTGTGTCTTTTCTGAGTATCTAAGATACCTTCGACACCCAGACTTGTAGCATTTACGATGAAGAGCCCTTTTTTGGTGTCAGCCTGACTCCTGGTCCTAATTAGCGCTTGGTCCAAGTGGACACTTTGAAAATGTTTCGGAGCGCTCGCCATTGGTAGAAGCTCATTTGTAATTTGACCTTGGTATTTAGAGCTTTTTCTTTGACATTTCTTTTCTTTTGTTGGCTAGCTCCACTGCTTTTACCAAAAGTTGGTTCATACTGATCAACAATCTTTATTAAGTTTCATCACACCCTAGCACATAGGTAAATATCAAAGAGATAGCATATGAATCTTGTTCACATACTAGCTAGGGTTTTGCTGACACTCAGGTCTTCTGAAGCCTTCATTAACTTTATCCCATCCTCGAATATCACCAGATCGGGTCTAAACTCAAATCTCTAGTCCTAGTTCCTCAAGTGATAATTCAACTCATCTCATCAATCATGCAGTTGTGGAAGTGATTGTGCTGATCATATTCTTTTAAAGGTAGAGATGAAGAGTGCAATATAGTGCTCAAATCTTTCAAACTAGGGAAGTATGGATAATTAAGCTTAAAACCCTAATGACTAAAGCATGTTAATTCAGACTCTCAAGATCACAGAAATCCAGTGTCCTCAAAATCCTCAAGCCTTGAGTGGGTGTGAATGTGTCAGGAATACACCAACTCCTTGGTTAGTGATTTTTGTGTGATTTTTTTTGTCTTTTGCAGATTTTTATGGATTTTAATTTTTTAATTTTTTTTAATTCTTGGAAGAGACAATGACTGGCCCAAGCTCAAATAAAAGTATCTACTCTCAGCCAGTATGAATGTAAGCACGAGCCAATAAACGGACCCGTGATCCTTAAGGACAGAGCCAAATGCGGTCTCCTTTAAACCACCAACTCTGCTAAGGGAGACCGAAGTTCCCTCAATGAAAGTGTCTACTAAGCCTAGTAGTCAGAGTCTAGTTCAAAGAAAGGTTTTTGATTTTTCAATTTTTTTTCAAAAGGATTATTTACACAAATCCCTCCAAATTTTTAAGAAAACATTTTTACAAGGTAAAACTTAGTTCACAGTTTTACCAAAACCAAGCTCAAAACTAAATTTTTAAAAAAAGTTTTAAAAAATACGAGCTATGGTTAAAGCAAATATACAGTAATATACGGTATACCCCCCTATACTTAAATTTTGCTATGTCCTCATCGCACAAGTGCCATAAAGCCAAGGTTCGATCAAATATAAGGTGATATAGCGGAACTGAGGAGGACGGTCCCCTTATACTTAGATCAAAATGACCTAAGTACAAGAAGATAATGTGAGGGAGGGATGAGCAGGCAGGTCCCCCCTATACCTAGGCTACAAATAGACTAAGTAAGGTCTGAATTAGGGGGGGTTGTACTATAATACAAGGGTGAGGGGGCTTTCGTGAAATATACACATAGAGGGAGAAAGAGAGAGAGAGAGAGAGAGAGAGAGAGAGAGAGAGAGTGTGTGTGTGTGTGTGTGAGAGAGTGAAATATACAGAGGGAAGGGATATGGGGGTTGAGTGAGTATGTGCAAATGTGTGTGTGAGGGGAGGTAGATCATCAAGTGATCTACCCCCTTTTTTACAACATGCAAGAACTGGAAATAGATATGCAAATGCAAGTTTTTTTTTTCAGTATGCAATGCAGAATTTCTTATTAAAATTCCAGAATTTCTTCACAGATTCTTCTGCGGCCTCTTCAGCGGAAGCTCTCGACTTCACGCCTCCATGAAGATCAAGCATCCTCGACGATCATGGGCCCTGCCACAAAAGAGAAAAGTTAGAACACCCGGAGAAATTAAATCAGCAGATATGATGCAAAAAAATGATGCACGAAATAAGGACCTAAAAATTTGGAAATTATTCAACAAATAAAATCAAAATTCAATAATTAAGTTAAGTCGTGTCCCCGGCAACGGCGCCATTTGATGAATGCGAGATTTGTCTCTTTAAAAGTGATTAATTGACGTAGTATAGGAGGAAAATTCGGTTCAGCAAAAACCACAGTCCTTTAAATGCTGTGGAGTATTTATACTTGGCAAGTCTACCAAGGTCGAACACAAGGATACAGGTAATTCATTTATCGAATTTTGATACATGAAGCTCATGCGTGAAATATTTCACCATTTCAGGTTCACATGATGAAATATGCTATTTACAAAGCAATTCCATGATATATGCAATTTTTAGTTGGTTTTTATGCAATTATAAGAGGATGCATGAAAATAATGCAGGAGAATTTTATATGCAACTAAAGATTACAAATATACCCTAAAAATTATGAGCAGCAGAATAGAATTGGAAATCAGTGTCATTTTAATCACGATGTTAAAAACAACCATCAAATCAAAGCAAGAACAATGATAACAGGATCCTCATTTATCCCAAAAATCACTTCATTTAAAACAGTGGCAAATGAGAAAATTTCATGCTATTATGTAGAGGACAAAATAAGGATTAAAACGATACTAAAATCATGCAATTTGGACCTACGATGCTCAAGTTATGCTAAAAACAGTGCAAGAGCATAATTGTAATAAATATACAAGAACATAAAAGGATAAATATTGCATTTAGGTCCCTGAAGGGACCTAAATACAAATACCAAAAACTGTCTAGGTCCAAGTCTAAATTTTCCATACGCATAGGGACCTGTTTGCAATTCCTAAAAACTTGGAGGGCTTCCCTATAATTTACCCAAACACGCATGTGAGGCACGTACTTGGGGACCAATTTGTAAATATCAAGAATATTAGGGTCCTTTTGGCAATTTTTCCAGGCACTCATGTGCGATGCACGTGAGGCGCCTAGGCTCGGGACAGTACATGTGGCTCGGGCAACGTGGCATATGCTGGAGGCTCAGAGATTGGTTCAGGTTTGCCCGAGCCTGTAGGCTTAGCATGAAGTTCGGATTACTGACGTGTCATCTTCATGACCGTCCAATCAAAATGATCGGGCGGAAGCTATGTCGTCTCCTTCCGCCGCTGATCCATCGGAGGAGGCGGGGCTCCATCAGGCCTTATAGAGCTCCGCCGAGCTCCGAGGGGCGCCTGATGATCGAGGAGTAAGCATGACCCCCTGGCGAAGCTCATGAGGACCAGGCAAAGTGCCGTCAGAGAAGGTGGTGGCTCAGGTGAGTCCTTCGTCGTGACGGCGAAGGAGTTGGGTCGGAGTGCGAGGGGGTTCTGGAGGAAGGAGATGGGTGCATGTGGATGACTGATGGTTGTCGAATCTCAGGAGGAAGTCAGGTGAGGGTGAGGACGGTTGTAGTCGGAGGAATAAACTAAAGAAAGTAAAGGAAAAAGAAATCGCCTTGCTGGAGCAAGGTGTTGGCGGAGGAGATAGTCTAGGCTGAGCACCGGAGGTGCTCAGGTCTTCGCACGACGAGGGCGACTTGTCCTCGGTGCTCAGTGGTGTGCTAGATGGCAACCGTGACGTGGCCAGAGGCCACGGATCACACTGGGGCACTCACGGCCATTATCGCCTCAAAGCCAGCCCTCTGCTGTCACCGGAGGGTGGCCGAAGCTAGGGAGGAGGTCTCCAAATGGTGGATGGGGTTGATCGGAGGCAGAGGGGGGTGTTTATAGGAGGGGGTGGACGTAGGTTACGTGATCTGGAGGCATTTTGAGGTGACGTTTTAATGGCGTGGGAGTGATGGCGGGGACTGATGGTGGTTGCGCGAGGGAGGCGGAGGAATGGGCTACGTAGAGGCGTTGTTACGAGAAGGCGGAGGTGGCTGGTGCGTCAGCTAAAAATGGAAGGGGGCGGCGGGTCGACGAGGCGTAACGGCTGGGGGAGGGGGTTACGCAAGGTAGGGGACGATGGGTGAGCCGTTGGATCCTATGATCCAACGGCTGGGATAGTGGGGTGAGTGGAGGGTTGTGATCAGATCCGAGGATCTGATCGCATGGCGGATGTTAGGGCGCGAGGGAGCGACCGAGATTGAATGATGGGGGAGATCTAATGGTGAGAGATAGAGGGGTGACGTGGTAGGTGTATGGGCGTTACATGATAAGGTGATCGGACGACTGATGCGAATAGGTGACGTGGCGCGAAGATAGGTGTAGGATAATAGATCAATCCAACGGCTATAGATGGGGCGCTGGGTAGCGGTTAAGATTTGATCTGGAGACAGATCTGACGACTGGGGAGTGGATGGCGATGGAGGGCTGAGATGGAGGCGGGGGCGAGTGGATCCAACGGCCTAGATGGGCGTCGGGTGTTGAGAGGAGGCACAGGCCACGTGGGCGGCCCAGAGGGCACCACGTGGCCCAATGAGAAAAATCTAGAGAATAAATACAAAGATAAATGCAAGAGAAATAGTTAGACATAAAATTAGGAAAAAGTCAAATCATGAAAGTTGCTCGTCTTGACGACATCTACAACTTTCATGTTGGAGAAAAAGCCAAAAGAGGTCATTTGTACAAAAAGCATTTTTGGCGGTATTTTTAAGGGGGATAAAAACACCAATTTTTATCATTGAGTTGTTTTTGTATTTTTTTAGTCTTTTTAAAGGGTCGGTGAATTATGGACAATTTATTTATCTTATTTTTAGGTGATTTTGATGATAAAATAAATACAAGAAAAATAATTAAGGGTTAATTATACACAATATTATACAAGATAAAAATAAAGAATTAAAGATGATTTTATTCGAATATTTAAGAAAGGGGTTTTAATAGATGGATCTTAGCATGATGAATACGAGATTCATCAGCCATATGCGTTGTTACCCTAATATAGGATCCTCATATTATTGAGGCGATATTGGATTGTGCATAGCGAGTTCTAATCATGTTGACGGTTGGTTCAATTAACGACGGGTCAACATCACCATATGGGTGGTGGGCTCAGGTGTTAAAGATAGAATTGTTAATGCAAGTTGGACTTGCAAGACGGAATGTGTTCTGGCTTCTTTTTATCGAAATAATTTGTTCTCATATTATTAGAATGTGATAAAGATAAGAAAGGAGATCCCAGAACTATATCTGTTACATTGAAAGTGATTAAAGGAATGAACTTTCAGTGTTGACAAGGAAATACAACTTTGATATAAAAATTCCTAAAGCAAAGTAATATATATATAGATATGAATTTTTCTTATTTCATATAATCCTCATTAAACCCACTCGATACTATACTCAATAATGACCAATAAATTATCATGGATTGGATCCATGATTAAGATATTGTACTCGTACTTGGACACATAATGTATGTCATTGCAATGTGCAAGTTTCCTCATAATAATGTGGAATGACAATTAAATAGATAATAGGACAACAACCTAGGGCATGTATGTCTCCATAGGTGTGATCTCTCATCAAGTGTGCTTTGGAAGTATCATGTCGATGATGATCGTAATTGTCAACTAATCCTTATAAAATCTAAGAAGATCTTATGGCATGCATATGTTCTCTCAATATTTAATCATGATCGACAAGGTTCATGGCATTATACAAAATGGTGGCTCGATAAGAGATGATGTACTCAAAATATTTGAGTACATACCTGAACCAAAGTCTTTTAGAGTTTAGGTGGATGTAGATATGATGAGTGTCATCATTATACTATATGTAATCAAATCATTCATGAAGTTTTATAGTATTCATATTATATGAATCAAGTAAAGCATGTATAGATGTTGAAATACTCTTATATTTAAATATTTTGAATTCATATATAAGAGATCCCTTGTCTTAAGCATTGTTTGTTTATAGACGAAGGAAGGGTAGTGGAAGCATGGGTTGGACCCGAGTTAGGAGGAAAATCAAAGAGTTTATTGTACTTCGATGACTTTCATATAACATTCAAATAGTTAAATAAATGCCAATACTGTAACATTGATGTATTGATAGTATGACTATCAAGTCTATTAAGGATCCTTAGAGAATGACTCGGAGAGTGCATGGGAATAATCTATATCTACATTTGATCATTTAAATAGACTTGCTTATTATATAAGATCAAAGTCTAATAATTATAACTCATTCTTCTAATAACACTTGTAATTGGTTGCATATATTTTAGAAGATTAGAAAATTTGATCTTAAGGTCTAATAGTCATCCACATGGATGTTGATGCAATTGTTGCAATAATCTCTATTGGATGGATAGACTTCATAATTTCAGTGGAAGAGCCCTTAGTCTTAGAAAATGTCTCTATAAACTAGATATTAGAATACATGCATTGTTTGTTTCTAAATGTTGGAAGTAAACATGCATTCTACAATATACCTATCATAAAGAGTTGTGATGGATGTATTTAATATAGTAATATAACATCTAGAGAACTCTATTAAATTAGAATATCAGTAAATTGTTCAATAACATTTATAATATTAGAAATTAATCCTTTATATATAAATAGAAGGATGAAGATCATTTGACAATGATCTGGCATCAAACCTTGGACATATATTTGTTGATGTAATCAATAAACTAGTAAGATATGAAGCTTTAGAATGTCTAAAATTTCAAATCTTACATACTTGCGAATATTGTATTCAAAGTAAAATATCCAATATATCATTCTCTAAGAATGATGTATAATGCTAAGGTATTCAAAATATCATACATATTGATGTACGTGGATCATCTATATCAAAATAAATACTAATGATATGTGATATCATTGATGATTATTTGTGATATAAGATTTCTTCCCTTCACCTTAGAAACCTTTGAAATGTACAAAGATTTCACAATTTTGGTTTAGCGTCAAAGTTTGAAGGAAGTTGAAATGAACTTTATCTAATCTAGGTAGTAAGTACCTATTGGATTAATTCAAGGAATATCTTACGGAGATAGGAATATCATTCTTATCTCACTCCTACTAATACACCTTAACTCAATATGGTTGTAGGAAGATAAAATTGGATCATGTATGGCATGATTTGATCATTGATAAATCCTAGCATAATTACCTCTTACTTTCTAGGTGTATACTATCGTAAATACTACAATATATATCCTTAATAAGATTCCATGCATATCTAAATCCGAACATTTACATAAGCTATGGTTTGGAACCTAGCCTAGTGTTGGACACTTGAGGATTTAGGGTTGCTTGGTCCATGACCATGTCATGGATGCAAGTAAGATGGAATCTAGCACTAAAGAGTGCTGCTTCATTAGGAAACTAACTTGAGATTCTTAAAAGATTCCATCTCAAAGTATATGATTCTTAGAGGTTGAGACTCATGAGAATCAAGATAAAAATGAAGTAAAGGAACTCATTGAATCTTGAGAACATAATGAGGCTCCTGAAATCGGAAACTAAAAGGAAAATTTTGAGATGAAACACTAATATCCCTTCAAATGAGTTTGAGGATGGATTCCATGTGTTGGAGAAATATAACAATGATCTGACTTCATGTGATCAAGCTTTTGAGGATCATGACATGGAGAGATGATTTTAGCAATAAAGTTTAAAGTAGACTTCATATACAAGTGTTGTATATGGACCCTCGAGGATCTACCTATACGGGTAAGACCTGTTAAGGTGTAAATGGATCTTTTAGAGAAAGAGGGAACATGATGAGAAGGTACAGACCTCCAAAGCACGGATCGTATCCACAAGATACACTCTAACGAGAATACATCACTTTCGATGAAACTTGCTCTCTTGTGACCACGCTTAAACCAATCAGAATATTGCTAACTGTAGCCTAAACAACTTGACCATGGCATCTGTAAGATGGAAGTCAATATAGCATTCCTCTATGAATAATTCAACAAGGATGTTGACATGGTGTAGCCCCATGGCTTCATGGTTGAGGAGAGCAACATGTGAAAGCTAAAGAACTCCATTATGGACTCAAATAGGACTCTTATAGTTGGAACATCAGATTTAATGAAATTATAAAGGTTATGATTTCAGATAGAATCTTGACGAACCATGTGAAGGTTAATGGGAGTGCCATTGTGTTCATCATGCTAAATGTAGATAATATCATAATCATTTGGAATGATATAAGGATGATAATAAGTGTCTTATAATCTAGATATTCCATGCCTTGAGATATGATCTCAAGGACATCTCTTGGATCTTAGTTCTGAAGATGTTCAGAAGAAAAGAGAAGAGGGATATGGGACCATCACATTAAGTGGTACACCTTCGAAATATTCCATTTTTGGAAAACCCAAAGGAAGGCTTCCTTTCCTTGAGATATGGTACTGACCTATGTAAAGTGATAACACCGCAAAGAGTTGAGGAAGTGAATGCTAGAACTGCTTGCATCTGTTGAGAA
This sequence comes from Ottelia alismoides, assembly GCA_037367405.1. Classification (NCBI taxonomy): domain Eukaryota; kingdom Viridiplantae; phylum Streptophyta; class Magnoliopsida; order Alismatales; family Hydrocharitaceae; genus Ottelia; species Ottelia alismoides. The sequence goes on along the minus strand of JAZKJV010002851.1, from coordinate 1,262,469 downwards.
GTTGGGTGTATGATAGATGTGTACAAAAGCCAGATGTCTACCATGCATTGGGAGTAGTAATTTATTACTAGTCCGACTAAGGAGATAAAATACTTGATTGTACTAATCACAATATCTTTAAAGAGGACAAGATTTTCAATATAGTGATATCTAAGTCTTATCTTCAAGAACTTAACACTTCATGGATTATGATCTAAAAGGTCTTGACTGCAGATACCTTATGAGATAGAGATCACCAGGAATAAGGGTATTCTGATAAGAATAATAGAAATTACATAATTGTTATAACGATTACTAAATTTTAGTGTTAAAGACAATATAATTAACAAGATTTAGTATTGGTTGCATAAGATGCAACATTCGCATTGGATGCCAACACTGTTACTCGGAGATATGCAAGTACCATAAAAGGAATGGGTGTAGTCTCTCGAGAACAAAGTGAATGATCAGATTACCTAGCTATTTTAAATAGATTATGATTGTCACATGAATGTGGGTTAAAATATTAGCCTATTAATGGCTTTTAGGCTAGTGGGAGATTGTTGGATATGCGAACCCACGGCGAGCCATTATGCAATAAATGTTATTGTAAATATCATTCCCTTATCAGAAATGAAAAATAATTATTTTGCATAATAGGTCCATTAGTACAATTAGGGTTATGTACCATAACCATCTTAATGTTCATACAACTGTTGATTCAATTGTTGAATCATAGAGGTTGGTGCTTGGGTGAATATCTAAAGAGTTAGATTGAGGACTCATCAAACACTGTCAAATGATTATTAATAGATGATCTCCAGCCTGAGAAGGAGATGAAAATCCTTTCTCTAAAGGATGATATCTAACAGAACTCTTGATGTAGGCCCTCTACATAGGAATTGAGATTAGAGGTGACAGATAAGATAGGTCAAAGAGTTAAGTTAACGAGCTCGAGATAACCAAAGTCCTATTTCGTATGCTAACACGATATAGGCACACATCCTTTTATCGGAGACAAATGTGTTACTATATGTCTAAGTATGTACATATGGCAGACAAATAGGTTGATGATATAATCAAGGTCTACACACCAACGTGCTGGTTTGCATATAATGACATATGAGTAATATGATCTCTCAAAGGGATCATACATATTCATTTATCGAATCGAAAGACATGATCTCACTCATCAGATATTAGGAAGGATCAAATTCCATGCACGATCTTCTTTGGAATCTTGATTGTATTTCTAAGGTTTGATATATGCTTTAGGAAAGTATAAGATCAACGCCTAGGTATGATATATGCTTTCTGAAGGTATATGATTGATACCAACTCCCAATGATCAAATGATAAACTTAATGATAAGACCCTGAAGGAGACAGTATAAAAGAGATATAAAACTTCGGTTTATTCTTGGTCTTCATGTATGCAGGATGCACGGGTATGAGGAATACTTGAGGGTGACCTGATCATAAATGATTGTATAACCATGATGCTTCCATTCCTAGGGAGTGATGAAATAGGTCTGGATTTTAGTGACTCCTCTTAGTCGAGAAGTGATCCCATATTTGTCCAGATGTTGGACATTAATCTGAATGTGATTCAAATGCAATGATAAGATTAGATTTGCGATATTGATTTAATAAAGCAACTATGATAGGTCCACGATATCTGGATTTGAGTTGTGATCTCAGTATCCAAGTTACGATACATGGAATAGTACAAGTATTTTTGGAGAAAGCGCATTATCCTTGAAAGAGTTCAAGGATAATCTACTGTTAATATATTTATCCGAGCATTGAGAAAATTGATAATTAAATGTGATTTAATTATCATGAAAAATATGAATTTGATTCATATTATGAGGAGAGTTATCTGGAATAATTAAATGCGATTTAATTATCAAAGATTTAAAAAATGTGAATGTGATTCATATTATTTGGATACATGAGAATAGAGATCCAAGATAATTAAATGTGATTTAATTATCATGGATATGAATAATGTGGATAACATTATCCATATTAATCAGATATATTATAAATATGATTTATAATATATTAGAAATAGGCTGTTGTAATTTATATTTGTTGATTAGTTATTGTTGTGAATAGGATTCACATTGGATAAGTAATTGAAAATATATTTACATTTTATTTTAGATTGTGAATATGATTCATAAATTTCCAATGGCATGAGTGCAATGTTCACAAGATAGTTATGAATTATTTTTGTGAGATAATTTACTACAATTGTTGTTGTAAATCTTGGAGATTTCATGAGATAATGTATCTCATGAACTGGAAGAATATTACCTCCATCCAATTCAAGGAGTTGGACCGCCACCAAGTCCTAAATAGATTGGGTGGTCACCCCCCCCCCCCGGATGAATGCAATCTCCTTCCTCATTATCTCTAAAATTAGTTAATTTGATTTGTAATTATCTCTTTTTAATTTATGAATATATATTTAATTTAAATTAAATTAATTGTTGTTGTGTTTTTACAACAAAATCATGGCCATTGAAAGAAACACAAATCAATCTCATTCATTAATTTTGTGTTGCCCATGGATTGAGATCCATGGACTTCCAAAACTCTATATAAGAAGAGGCACCCCTTGCTCTTCAAATTACAACAATAAGAGAACAACATATGCTCTCTCTCTCTCTCTCTCATTCTCTACACGTCATCTCTCTCTCTCATTGTGGTCGTCCAATATGGAGTCCTAGAGAGAGTCACCATCATCGCATCATCGTCGTTATATTGTGGGATTGTTTGATCGTGGATCCCTATCTCCTTCAGTGTGCCTTGCTCGTAAGGAATACGTCGCATCTCGTGTGACGACATCATGAGATTCACTGCTTGGATCATCAACATGGATTGCGAGGAGTGTTTTCCATGTGAGCCCGAGGAGAACCATTCCTACAATAAATGTTATTTTAATATTTTAATTATCAATAAAAGTCATAGATTGTTTGCTCCCTATCTGAGATTGAATGAATGAATGCACTATAAGGTCCCTTTGTATAATTAGAGTTTTGTACCACAGCCATCTTAATGATCGTACAGTTGTTGATTCAATAATTGAATCATAGAGGCTGGTGCTTGGATGAATATCTAAGTAGTTAGATTAAGGACTCATCAAGAACCATAAAATGATTGTTAAGAGATGATCTCCAGCCTGAGTAGGAGATGGCAATCCTTTCTTATTTGGCTGATATCTGACCGACCTCTTGATGCAGGTCCTCTGCAACGAGATCGAGATAATCAAAGTCCTATGTCGTATACTATCGCGATTAAGGAGCAAATCCCCTGACCAGAGATAGATGTGTTGTTATATGTCTGAGTGTGTACAATTGCCGGATCAATAGGTTGATGACCTAACCAAGATCTATACACCGGAGAGCTAGTGTGCATATGAGTAATACGATATCTCAGAGGGATTATACAAGTACACTTGTGAACCGCAAGACATGAGCTCACTCATGAGCTATTGGGACCGATTGAATTTCATGCATGGTCATCGTTCTGTGGAAGCATGAAGAGAATTTGAAGGTATGATATATGCTTTTAGAAAGCATATGATCGATACCAACTCCCAATGACTAAGAATGAGAAACTTGATGTTAAAACCATAAAAATGATAGTGTAAAATTGATCTAAATCTTCGGGTTTATCATAAGTCTTCCAATATGCATGATGTACAGATATTAGGAATACCTGAGGTTAATGTGATCATTAACAATTATATAACCTTGACGCTTCCATTACGAGGGAGTGATGAAACATGTCTGAATTTTAGTGACTCCTCTCCATAGAGAAGTAATCTGATCTTCGTACAAGTGTTGGACATTGATCAGAATGGGATTCAGATGCAATAAGAAGATTAGATTTACAGTCTGGATTTAATCAAGCATCTATGAGAGGTCCATGAGATCTACATTTGAGATGTGATCTCAATATCCAAGTCACTATACATGGAACCTACAATTGCCATGTCCTTATCTCTAAATTTTTACGGAGAAAGCGCATTATTCTTGAAAGAGTTCAAGAATAATTCCGTTGTTGAATCATATCTAAGCATTTAGAAATAGCTAATTAAATGTGATTTAATTATCATGGATAATGTGATTTGATTCATGTTATTTGAATGCATGAGAATGATGATCCAATATATAATTAAATGTGATTTAATTATTATAGATATGAATAATGTGGATAGCACTATCCAATTATTCATGTATGTTATCAATGTGATTTATAATATATTAGAGAGAGAATATTGTGATTTATATTTTTTGATTAATTATTGATGTGAATTGGATTAACATTGTATAATTAATTGAAAATATAATTTACATTTTATTTTGGATTGTGAATGTGATTCACATATTTCCAATGGCCTGATTACAATATTCATAAGATAATTATGAATTATTTTTGTGAGTTAATTTACAATAAGTGTTGTTGTAAAATCTTGGAGATTTCATGACATAATGTAGTCTCATGACTTGGACGGAGATTGCCTCCTCCCAAGTCAAGGTGGTGGATGGCCACCAAGTCCTAAAGGGATTTGGTGGCCATCCTCCCCCACCCCCACCCCCTTTTTTTAGGGATGAAGGCATTCTTCCTCACAATCTCCAAGATTTATTGATTAAATTTGGAATAAATTAATTTTATTAATCGCTATATATTAATCTAGATTAAATCAATTATTATCATATTTTTACAATAAAATCATGGCCATTGAAAATAACACAAATCAGTCTCATCTATTGATGTGTGTTGTCCATGGATTGAGATCCGTAGACTCCAAAAACCCTATATAAGAAGAGGCAACCCTTGCTCTTCAAGTTAAAAAAAAATCACAACTTCTCTCTCTCATTCTCACACCAAACCCTCTCTCTCCTTGGGTGATCGTTCACTCCATCCCTAGAGTGAAGGTCGTCGCCGTTGTCGCATCATCGTTCTGATACCGCTTCGACAACTCTTTGATCTTCATCTTCTTTGAATCATGTTGATAGTTTCGATCTCGTGAGATGAGATCAGGAGATCCATTGCTTGGATCAACAACTTGGATTGCGAGAAGCACATGACTCATCTCCGGGCTCGCAAGCGTCTCCTCCGATGGATCAGATTTGAGACGGGAGGTATCTTCTCTTATAGGCTCGATCACAACCATGTTACATGAGGTATTTATTTATCTACTATGTGGTTATATGAAATGATCCAAGAAGTGTTCTTGGATCATGTGGTTTAATTGATTATTTTTTTTAAATTTCTACAGCATTGAGCAACTAGTGCAGCTAGTCGCTCCCGATTGTATATGATGCAATCATCACACTTCTGTGACACTCTTAAGTATTCTCCCATATCCTTAAAGTGGTATCAAATCCTTATGTCTGAAATTTTGGATATGATCCATAAACGTAGGAAGACTTGGGCTCATTAGGGTTTGTTAAAAATTTTATCGCATTTCATTCACATAGTCCTTTTTCATGAGTTTTTTAGTCTATGCTTAAATTGTTTAAATACTAAATTATCACTTGGATTATGTTTCCCATTAAATAAGGAAATCGTGGGATTTTAGTTTGTGTGATTTGGAATCTGATTGCTCAAGTTATGATCATTTTAATGAATATGTATCCACTATTTCGAGGATGGCGAATCATGAAGTAATTAAAGAGTTAATTACTATTTTGAAACGCCTAGAAATGCATGGAAATTTATAAATCAAATTAGCAAACTTTGGAAACTTATTTTTGCATGATTTGGATTTAAATTGATTGAGATATGCTAATTTTGGTAAGTGAGGGTCACTGCTACTAATTACATTCTTAATTAAGAACCTTGTGATTGCCATTTAATCAGTTAATGAAATGAATGGTTAATTTCCTAGAATAATTATTGATAAATATTTTGTGAAATATTTGATAATGATTATTTCCTTAAATCACATTTCCTTAACCAATAATTGAGTAGATATGATCTAGATCACAAATTGATTACATGATCTTCTTTCCACCAAACAAACTTGCTTGAATACGATTGAGAATTTGTTTAGAAATTTTTTTATAATATAAATCAAAAAAGTTTTGATTATATTATGATATGGTACAACTTCGGTTGAAAAACGGATTATCATCTCAAGTACAAAGTGATCAATTGGCATTATCCTGACCTGAGGCATATATGATGTCTAGTCGGGGAGCAATGGGGTAGCAGGTTGCTCCGTGAGCGGTATGTGCCACTCTCGTCGGTACTGACCATGACAAAGGGTAGGGAAGGTATAATGCTTGAGGGATCATGATATATTTTTCTAATTATTAAAATTTTAATAATACGTATTTTTTAGATAATACTATACTTTCAAGTAACAATCAAGTTAGTTGGTTGATTGAATGGATTGATAATTGATTTAATGTCATTAAATTTACTATATACAATTGAAACATTCTATTATGATTAAATTTATTATTATAAGTATTCCCTTGGAAGAATTAATTATATGAATGTGATTCATAATAATTAAATAGAATCTGAATATGAGGTGGAGGATTACATAAGTGACATCCATGGTCTCTCGTCAAGGAGAAGGGTTCCGTTATCAGGGATTGTATCTAGGAGACGCATGTCCGAAGTGACAACTCCTACAACCAAATCAGGAAATGAAAGTTGAACTTGCAAGGCGGAATGTGTTCCCGCTTCTTTTTATCTCAGTTGCAAGTTCTCATATTATTGGGATGTAACAAAAGTAAAGAGGAGATCTCATATCTTGCTAGAGACATAGCCGTAAGTATATCTCTTTCTTTGAAAGTAATTAAGGGAATGAACTTTAAAAATTGAAAAAGCAAGACTAATTTGATAAAAAATTCCTTAATCAGAGAAATACAATTGAATATATTTTTATATTCTAATATAGTGCAATCTTAATTTCAGAAAATGAAGTCCATGAACCTTCTTAGCAAGCTCTTGGTGGTCAAGCAGTTGGCTGGACCAAATTATTCAAATTGGATCCGAATTTTAGATCTTGTCCTATCCGTTCGGCGCATCTCTTATGTGCTATCAAAGGATAAGTACACTGACATGAAGACTCCGGAAGAAATTTCTTTTAATGAAAAATATGGTAAAGATCATTATCTGGTAAGGTGTTACATTACGGGTTCATTGTCTGATGTGCTTCAGAACCAACATGTTGAAATGGACACTTTTTGTTGTATTATGGTGAATATGAAAGAAATGTCCAATGATGTAAACCACATACAGCATTATAATATAATGAAAGAACTTATTCGCTGCAAGATGCAGGAGGGGACCTATGTTAGAGCACATGTACTCAAAATGTTTGGGTATCTTTCTGAACTGGAAACCCAAGGAGCTGACATGGATGCAAATACGCAAGCTGACTTCATTTTGTTTTCTCTCCCTAAGTCTTTCGACAACTTTGTGGTCACATACCACATGAGTAAAGTTGATTATATTAATATTGGGCTATTTGTTGCATTAAAGTCTGCCGAATACATAATGAATAAGTATGGCCCCTCTTGTAGTGAAATGGTTTCACAAGTCAAAGGAAAATGCAATTAAAAGCATGGTTCTCAGAAGGGTCTGACCTAGAAGAGAAAGAAGAAGAGTCAAGGAGTTGGCTCATCTTCCAATGAATCCACTCTGAGAGCATTAAAGAAAACCAACGCATGTCATCACTGCAAAAAGCTAGGGTATTGGAGGCATAATTGCTCAGATTACCTAAAATCTAACGACAAAGTAAAACCCCTATAAGTATGAAATCTACTTTCATCATTGAACTAATTTCTCATTGGTTGAGAAGGAAGTTGGGTTTTTGATTCGGGTACTTCTGTTCATGTATGCAATTTGGTATCTATTTTAGGAAACTAAGAATCTCGATGAAGGGAAGATGATCATCCAGATGGGATCTAATATAAGTGTTACATCAGTCACCGTCGGGACTTGCTGACGATCGTTATCTAGTGGATAGTACTTAAAGAGTAACTTTACGTACCTGAAGTCAGAAGGAATCCTATATCAGTATATAAGCTTGTTAGAAGCGGATATTCATTCCTTTTCTATAATAAAATAGTCATAAATCATTATGATAAGTATATTGCAGATTGCATTTTGACTTATGGTGGACTCTATGAATTGGGCATAGATGAACATATCATGAATGTTACTACCACTAATAAAATCCCTAAAAGACTTAGGGAGGATGGATATCATTTGAATATTATTTGGCATCAAAGTCTTGGTCATTTATCTATTGATAAGGTCAATAGATTAATAAAGGATGGATCCTTATATTTTCTACATGTTCAATATTTTCCTAGTTGCGAGTATTGTATTTAACGTAAAATGACTAGGATGCCTTTTCATTACAAGGTTACACGATGCGAAGGTATTCTTGACCTAACACATACAGATGTATGTGAACCCTTCATTACTGATGACCGAGTGAATCGTAAATCAAGACCCGGGTGAGGGTATAAAAACAAGGGTCGTTGTGACCTAGATATCGGAGACTCAGTCAACAAGAAAAAGAGACCACCAAATAACAGTAATCAGAAATAAAATCCGAATAGCGGTCTTCGCTATTTATTTAACCTGGTATAGCGATCAGGGTCGAACACAAGGAGCAAGGATTGGTCGGATCGGCCTAAGAAGTAGTCAAAAGATGAAATGAATAAAATATATTTTTGGTGGATTTTATGTGTTTTCAAATTTATTTGTGTTTTTAATTATAAAGGAAATATAAGAAAATGGAAAAAAAGAGCAAATCCAACAATTTATTAAAAACTCAAAAATGCTCAGAAAATTGAAATAAAATTATTTTTATGTTTTTTTAAATTTTTAATGTTGTTGGTGAATTTTTTAGAATTTTCCAATTTTTAGTTGATTTTATAAAAATCAAGAAAGGGGAAAATAGTGGATCAATGTGTATCCAGACTTGAAAGGCTAATTAAAAATATATAATTAGCCTATAAAAATCTGAAGACAATTTTTATGAAAACTAGATACAAAAACTAAGCTACAAAAAAAGAGTTTGCATTTTTTGAATTTTATAGAATTTATAAGAATTTTATAATATTTTTAGGTTTTTGTGATTTTTAGGTGTTTTATAAATCCAAATGACAAGAAAATTGGATAGAAACTTGAAAACAACAAAACAAGCAATCCCTAATTTTTTAGAATTTTTGGAAAAGTTTTTATATTTTTAGTTGATTTTCTATTCCAGACAGTAGCAAAAATAAAGGTTTGTGATTTTTTAAAAATAGCAAAAAGCAAGAAAATGTCCCAAAAAATTAGTGAAATTTTGACACAGTGGCAGGAGCCATGTACCCAAATTTCATTGGATTTGGGTTTAATTTGATATTTTATTCAATACAAACAAGGGCTACGGCACACAGGGACCAATTTGCAATAAAAACATAGTTTCCGGGCTAAGAGAAGAACATGTGTGAAAACTGTAGGGGTATCTGCGCAAAAATCACATCAATTTCCACACATGTCAAATACAGCACGCACAGGGGCATAAATGCAATTTGGAAAACTTAAATTTCAATTCAGAACAGATACGAAACTACAGCCCCGATAGTGCAAATATCCCAGATATCAGTTTCCCAGCACGTGGTTCACATTTAACAGGGCCCAAAATGTAATTCTAATTAATAAACATGCAAACTATAACGCCTTAGAACTACAGGATCAGAGTTGCGTCCAAACATCACGTGTCGAAGCACGTGTCTCACACAAGCAAGGACTAAATAGCAAATAGTCTAAACTAGAGGTCCAAACATGCAAATAACCCAAGAGTGCACATTTATTTCTAAGACTAAATAGAAACTAAATAAAACTATAGGGGTATGGGCGCAATTACCCAGCCAAGGCACGTGAGGGGCGCACGTGAGTGCCAGGTGTCGAACGGTGGATGGCTGCGGGCGAACGGTCCTGATGACGCCCTCTGGAGGATCGGACGGTGCTGGTGCAGAGGCGAACGTGGGACGCACGTGGACGTCAGATCGTGGATCTAACGGCCTGACAAGAGTAGGCTACGTGTGACTGTGATCCAACCTGGCGCAGAGAAGGGATCCGACGGTTGCGAGAGGGTGAGGAAGAACTCCTCCTGGGCGAGCTTCTCCGGTGATTCGGAGACCATCCAAATGGCCAATGGAAGATTGGAGAGGTGGGTCTTCCTCGCGATGACGTTCCGCGTTGTGTGGTGGCCTCCGATGAGGGCCCCAATGGTCGGATCCTCCAGTGAGGGAGGAGCAACCTGGAACAGCTTCGGTGAAGGATGGAAACAACAGCCAAGGGGGGAACCTGCGATTATTGTCCTGCAAAACAAAGCTCCTGCTCAGAGGGATACTCCGGTGAGGGTTATTGGCTAAGAGAAGAAGAGAAGCGGTGTGGATGGGCTATGGGGGGTCCGGCGAAGGTGATGGAGGGAACCCAACTCGATCTAGACCCAGATGGCCTAGCTCGAGGTGATCAGGTCACGTAGGGAAGGTGGTGATGAGTCGGAGAATCGATCTGTACAGATAAGATGGACTGGCAGAACTCATCCATCTCCCGTCGAAAAGTAGCCTGCTGCTCGGTCATGAGGCGGGCTAGATCATCCAAGGCGTGGTTCTCATAGGTCGACCAATGAGAACCTGACGGGTGGCCTCGCTGGTAGTGAGGTTGTTGCGGCTGGTGCGGGTGAGAAGGGTACTGCTGATGATACTGCTGCTGCTGAGGCCGCTCAGGCCTCCAAGACTATCCCTGCTGATAGGGACGAAGACCGTACTGCTGGGTTTGGGATGACTACTGTTGCTGGTGTACTAAGGGTTGGTGCTGCTCACGTTGCTGGTTGTACTGGCCACACTAAACTGGAGGTTGCTGCTGAAAACTGGTGCCTCCGGCCGACCAGCGGAATCTGGGATGGTCTCGTCGGATAATGGGTTGGGGTCGGTCATACCAAACTCCGTTGACATCCATCAACGACTTCGACTCGTAGGGGGTGGAGGGAGTACTGTCAGGGGATAATCCGGCTGATACACCACCATCTGAGTGTACTGGGATGGTGGTGGCTGGTGAAATTGCGGTGGCTGCTGGTACGACTCTACCTGTACAAGGTGAACCTGTCTAGGCTGACTGAAGTGCTAGGACGAGCTACCACTGCTGCTCCTCGTGACCGAAGATGGGGCTGAAAAGCCATTTCTACCTCTTGGAGACACATGAGCTGTGTCTTCAGGTCACTCAGCGTCTGTGCCATCGGATCCATCTGCATGATGCCCTTGCACTGCTTCTTCTCGATCAACTCGATCTGGTCCAGCTTCTCGCTGATGATGCCCATGTCTGCGGCTGTAGACTTAGCCTATGTGGTTGTCGCGGACAAAGTAGAAGGACTGGCATCGACCCGTGCTATCCTCTGGTATTGTACGGTTTGTGGCTGGGGGCGTCCCTGAGTGTAGAGTCGGGTCTGGGACATCACTGTATATTTCTCAGCCATCTCCTCATAGATGGCCCAGACCTAATCCTCATCCTTGGAGAAGTAGGAACCGCGACAAGAAGCATTCACCAGGCCCTCCAGCTCTAGTGTCAGTCTGCAGAAGAAGCTTTGAACGAGGTTCGGCTTCATGATGTCATGGTGCGGGCATCTGTCTGTAAGCTCTCGAAACCTCTCCCATGCCTCGTGGAACTGCTCGTTGGGGAGCATGGAGAAGTTGCTGATCATGGCCCTCAATGTATTGGTCCTCCCGAGTGGATAGTACTTGTTCAAGTACTCGGTGCGGAGCTGCTCCCAGATGTAAACAAATCTCCCTAAATGCTTCAGCCAGTTGGCTGCTCTGTCGACAAGGGAGAAGGGGAAGGCAATCATCCTGATGGTGTCCTCGTCCACCTGCCGATCGTGGACAGTGCTGCAGATCATCTCAAACTCCTGGAGATATAGATGGGGCTCCTCAGTGGTGAGCCCGTGGAAGCGGGGGAGAAGATGAAGTGTCTGTGGGGGGAACTTGAAGTACCCCACTATCGTCGAAAGTACCACCTATCAGTGTATCAATGTCGATTCGGGGTTGTGCAGCTCCCGCATCAGTCTCGGCTGCTAAGCCGGCTGAACTGGGTCCTCTGGCTGATTAGGGTCTCTCCGTCCTGCATCTTGCGGTTGCTCTCGTGATATCCTCAGCCTCTCCATCTCTCTCCTCATCTCCACCATGAAGGCTCCCTGATCCCGTATCTGTCATTGCATAGTCTCTAGGGAAGCTAGCATGGTGGTGTTGATCGTACCCTGGTCCAATACATAAGTAGTCGTCTCTGGCCTCTGACCCTCGATGCACTCCTCGCTGCTGGCCATGGTCTCTGCAAAGGCAAAAGACCCAAATTCAGGTGCCTATAAATCATCTGTTTGCTGTCTCGCATATGGCACTAGTATCTCCGGACTGGTAGAAGGGTGGTCAAGGGGGAACAGGGCGGAATCGAACTCGGGTTCGGAGAGCAGGTCTCAGCTCTCACGAACCAACCTACATGAATGGGCTGGAGTGCTAAAAAGCGGTGCAGTCAGAGGCTGCCTAAGAGACCTCCTGCCCATCATCCTGATCTGGCGAGTCAGGCGGATGAGATCTGGAAACACACAAGATGAGAAAACAAACCCCAAGTTCACCTACTAAACACTGAGCTGAAGACCGTAAGAGATTGGTCGATTATCTTGTCAATTTTATTTAGGTAATAATCTCAGTCTATCCGGATTGATTATCAGGTCGTTAGTCTGATCGGGGCTCGGATATGTCTCTAGCCTAGTGTATGGGTCGCTTTCTCGCTCATCCAAGCCTGACAATGAGGGGGTTGCTCTCCCCAAGACAAATTTTTATGTGATGTGTCTTTTAGGGTCAAGTGTGTTTAGCAGTCCCAATTTTATAGTTTTTCTCTTTATGTGAGAAGACGAAAAAGCCGATGCGCGATAAAATCAGTGATGCATGCAGAGTAAGTGATGCGTACCTGACTCCAGCAGTCTACATGCAGTGTGATCCGCGCATAAAATAAAGACTGAAAGTAAACTACCTATATGATGCACGAGAATCTGACCTCAAACGAAGCAAATTCTACACATAAGAACAGTAGCCGTGTAATCAAACCTAAGTTCGGAGTCCTATCTTGGGAGCCACTCGGTGTCCGCCACAACGGATCCTGCACACGCAGTATGTGACTTCTCAAGGCACGTGGACTAGAGTCTAATCCGGCTTTTTTGTGATTTAATTAATAAGGTCCAGTTAACCATCTATAGGTGCATGCAGATAATTAAGGTTTGGATCCTAATTAATTACGTCACAATTAGAGAAAATCCTAATCTAACGCCAAAACCGCGTAAATCAGATAAGCATAATAAAATGCGAGAAAACTAAAATCGACGAAAAACCACGGTGAGGTCCCCCGAGCACACTGGTGCTTGGTGAAACAGACCCCGATATCACCAAAGTCCAAGTCTCTGAGTTCCTGTATTATTACAAGTAAATGTTCTGCAGAAAATAAACTAATCTAAACTACGACTATCTATGTGGCTATTCCACGGCTCCTGTACTCCTGCTCGGCTCCCCGCGTCCTCCTGCGCCTCTATGCAGAAAAGAGCCGCCTCCGACTCCCGCGGTTGCTTCGGATTCCGAAAAAGCCACCTCATTCCTCGGACCCTCATAAGAAATCAAACAAAAATGTATGTCAGACCAGATTATTAGAAAAGTTATGCAGATAAATTAGATAAAAATATCTACACAACTATGGATAAAAAGTCACGAAAAACCGTGAAAAATCAAAAGAATACTAAGCCGTGCTCCCCGGTAATGGCGCCATTCTGATGACCGAGTGAATTGTAAATCAAGACCCATGTGAGGGTATAACAACAAGGGTCCTTGTGACCCGGATCTCAGAGACTCACTCAACAAGAAAAAGAGACCACTAAACAACAATAATCAAAAATGAAATCTGAATAGTGGTCTTTGCTATTTATTTAACCTGGTATAGCGACCAGGGTCGTACTCAAGGAGCACGGATTGGCCGGATTGGCCTACGAAATAGTCAAAAGATGAAATGAGTAAAATATATTTTTGGTGGATTTTATGTGTTTTCAAATTTTTTTGTGTTTTTAATTATAAAGGAAATATAAGAAAATGCATAAAAAGAGCAAATCCAACAATTTACTAAATACTAAAAAATTCTCAAAAAATTTAAATAAAATTATTTTTGTGTTTTTTATATTTTTAATTGTTTTTGGTGATTTTTTAGAATTTTCCAAATTTTAGTTGATTTTATAAAAATAAAGAAAGGGGAAAACAGTGGATTGATGTGCAGCTAGAATTGAAAGGCTAATTAAAAATATATAATTGGCCAATAAAAATCTAGAGACAATTCTTATGAAAATTAGATACAAAAACTAAGCTACAGAAAAAGAGTTTGCATTTTTTGAATTTTATAGAATTTTTAAGAAGTTTTATAATAATTTTAGAGTTTTACGATTTTTATGGGTATTATAAATCGAAATGACACGAAATTTGAACAGAAACTTGAAAACAAGAAAACAAGCAGTCCCTAATATTTTTAAATTTTTTGGAAAAGTGTTTATATTTTTAGTTGATTTTCTATTCGAGACTGTAAAAAAATGAAGGTTTTTTATTTTTTAAAAATAGCAAAAAGCAATAAAAATGTCCCAAAAAATTAATGAAATTTTTACACAGTGGCAGAAGCCACGTATCCAAATTTCACTGGATTTAGGTTTAATTTGATATTTTATTCAATACAAACAAGGGCTACAGCACACAAGGCCCTATTTACAATAAAAACATGGTTTTTGGGCTAAAAGAAGAACATGTGTGAAAACTATAGGGGTATCTGCACAAAAATAACATGAATTTCCACACATGTCGAATACATCACGCACAGGGCATAAATGCAAATTGGAAAACTTAAATTTCAATTCAGAACAGACACAAAACTACAGCCCAGATAGTGCAAATATCCCAGATATCACGTGCCCAGCACGTGGTTCACATTTACAGGAACCAAAATGTAATTCTAATTAATAAACATACAAACTCTAACACCTTAGAACTATAGGATCAGAGTTGCAAAATGTCCAAACATCACATGTCGAAGCACGTGTCTCACACAAGCAAGGACTAAATAGCAAATCGTCTAAACTAGAGGTCCAAACATGCAAATAACACAAGAGTGCACATTTATTTCTAAGACTAAATAGAAACTAAATAAAACTGCAGGGGTATGGGCGCAATTACCCAGCCGAGGCGCGTGAGGGGAGCATGTGAGTGCCAGGTGTCGAACTGTGGATGGCTGCGGGCGAACGGTCCTGATGACACCCTCTGGAGGATCGGACGGTGCTGGTGCAGAGGCGAACGTGGGACGCACGTGGCTGTCAGATCGTGGATACAACAGCCTGACAAGAGCAGGCTACGTGAGGTTGTGATCAGACCTGGCGCAGAGAGGGGATCCGATGGCTACGACAGGGTGAGGAAGAACTCCTCCTGGGCGAGCTTCTCCGGTGATCCGGAGACGATCCATATGGTCGATGGAAGATCGGAGAGGTGGGTCTTCCTCGCGATGACGTTCCGCGTCGGGTGGTGGCCTCCGATGAGGGCCCCAACGATCGGATCCTCCGGTGAGGGAGGAGCGACTTGGAACAGCTCCGGCGAAGGATGGAAACGGCAGCCAAGGGGGACCTGCGATTATTGTCCTGCAAAACAAAGCTCCTACTCGGAGGTATACTCCGGCGAGGGTTATTGGCTAAGAGAAGAAGAGAAGCGGCGTGGATGGGCTATGGGGGGTTCCGGCAAAGGTAATGGAGGGAACCCAACTCAATCTCGACCCAGAAGGCCCAGCTCGAGGTAATCAGGTCGCGTAAGGAAGGTGGAAATGAGCCGGAGAATTGATCTATACGGATAAGATGGACTGGCGGAGCTCCGGCCACTAGGGCTGAGTTGGCGGAGTTGGGAGGTGAAAATCGAAGCTACACTACTGACTAGAGGTTAAAGGATTTACTTGATGGTGGAAGTCGACTAGGGAGGAGACGTTGGTTCTCCGGTGGTCTTCTCCTCGATGGAGCGTCGCCTCCAGAGGCTCGGGCTTCACCGACGGCGGAGCACGACGACGAGGGTTGACGGACCTGGGCTACACACCTCCAAACCCTCTCTCAGACACCCTCCGCACTCGCTGTCACTCAAGCAAGACGATGGAGGTTACAGGGAATGAAGGTGGTGGTCGAAGGTGCGACTAATGGAGGACGAAGCTAACGCTATATATAGGTGGAGATCCGACAAAGATGGAGTCGGGCAGGGCAAAATGGTGCACGGATCCCTAGGAGAATCCCGGGGCGTGAATATCGGATGTAAGATCTGCAAATGGAGCCCGGTGTTTGGGTGAGAGGTGACCGGACCGATCCAGGATAAATGGGTGAAGTCGAGTCAGTGATCGGGTCCACGAAGAAGAGGGCGGCGGGGAGAGTTGACCAGGAGTCAACAATCCTCCGTGGACCAATCAAGTAATTCCATTTATTAATTATTTGTAAAACCATCTTAAAATAGGAAATGATTTTATTTGAAAGTATTTTCAACAGGAAAAATGTTTATTTATTTTCATAGTATTTTTTGTGATTTTTTTATTTTTTTGAAGAATAAATTAGGTATTTACATTATATTATTATTATATATACGTATGTATACCTCTATGTTTTTGAATTTTAATTTTTTATCATTTATTTTTTACAATTATCCTTATTTTATATTTTAGTTATTTACAACATAAAATATAGGATTCAAAATAATTTTTATTTGATTTTTATTAATTATTTACAAAAATAAAATAAATACATCTTTTATTTATATATACATGATATATGTACACTAAGGAGAGAGAAATTATTTGTTTTTATTTTTCTTTTATTTTCCCATTTTTATTTTATTTTTGTAACTATATACAAAATAAAGGGAACAAATAAATATTTTTATTTTTAGAAAATGAAATATTTACACAAAGAGGGGTATTTTCATCTTGTTTAGTTACCCTATCTCTCTCTACTTATTTTATTTTGTGGGAAGGCCCATGCTGAGCCCTCCCTTGGGTTTAGGTCACTCAATATTAATTCTAAATATTTCCCTCTTTTTCTTTGTTTCTTTATTCCTTTATTTTTGTGCAAAAATATGCTAATTATAGGTATTTACATGACGCATGCATTTTGACAAATTATTGTATTCACAGGTATTTACATGGTATTTTGCCAAGGTTTCTAGCTAAAATAAAGGAATAAAGAGTGATGAATGGGGTTTATCAATTACCACAACTTTAAATGGATATCGATATTTTTTGATGTTTATTGATGACCATTCACGATACGGGTTTATTTTCCTACTACGTCATAAATCTGAAACCTTTGGAAAGTTCAAAGAGTTCAAGGCCTAGGTTGAGAACTAAATGGATAGGAAGATTAAACAAATTCGATCTGACCGACGTGGAGAGTACCTCTCAGATGAAATCAAGGAATACCTTAAAGAGAATGGAATTGTCTCCAATCTCACTCCTCTTGGAGTCCCCAACTAAATGTCATTGCTGAAAGATGCAACAGGACCATCATGTATATGGTTTGTTCAATGATGAGTAAAGCACAT
Organism: Ottelia alismoides; assembly: GCA_037367405.1. NCBI lineage: Eukaryota > Viridiplantae > Streptophyta > Magnoliopsida > Alismatales > Hydrocharitaceae > Ottelia > Ottelia alismoides. The sequence goes on along the minus strand of JAZKJV010002851.1, from coordinate 1,244,825 downwards.
TTACATTTTAGTTTCTGGGGATATGCAGTAGAGACTGCAATATATATTCTTAACAAGATTCCTAGGAAGTCTATACCTATGACTCCTCATGAGATCTTCAATGGGACCAAACCCAGTGTTAAACACTTGAGAATTTGGGGTTGCTGGTCCATGTGAAGAACATGGATGCAAGTAAGCTAGAATCTCACACTCGAGAGTGCTACTTCATTGTGTATGTTAAGGATGGTATTGGATACTAGCTTTGTGACCCTAAGACTCATAAGGTTTTCATCTCTAGAGATGTGAAAACTTTAAAGGATGACTTACTTAAAGGTCAAGACAAAAATGAAATAGAGTGTGGACTCCATCTGTCAGGTGAGACTGACAATGATCCTGTTTCATTTGATGAAGCACTCACGGATCATGACATGGCTTGATGGATGCTAGCAATGAAGTCAGAGATTGACTCTATGCATAAGAATGATATATGGACCCTAAAGAATCCTCCTAAAGCAATAAAACCCATTGGTTGTAAATGGATCTTCAAGAGAAAGAGGGGACCTGATGGTAAAGTAGAGACTTTCAAGGTACGGCTCGTAGCCAAAGGCTCCACAGAGAGAATGCATCGATTACGATGACAAGTTCTCGCCTATGGCTATGCTTAAGTCCATCAGGACACTGCTAAATATAATTGCATCTCTTGACTATGACATATGGCAGATGGACATCAAGATGGCTTTCCTCACTGGATACCTCGAGGAGGATATCTATATGGAGCAGCCTCACAGCTTCATAATCAAGGAAGGTAAGTTTGCTAGATGAATAAATCCATCTATGGGCTCAAACAAGCTTCTCATAGCTGGAACATCAGGTTTGACGAAACCATAAGAAGTTATGATTTTGTTTAGAATCCTAATAAACATAGTGGGAGTGCCATTGTGTTCATCGTGCTTTACTTAGATGACATCCTTATCATTGGAATGATACATGGATGATGACCAGTGTTAAAATTCGGCTATCCCTGTTAGCAATGTGAGCCCCGGGCGAACCATTTCTACAATAAATGTTATTGTAATGAATAAATTATCAATGAAAATTATTGATTATTTTTCACTCCCCTTCTGAGATTAATGAATGAATGCACTATAGGGTCCCTCTGTACAATAAGGGTTATGTACCATGGCCAACTTGATGATCATACAGCTGTTGATTCATTGGATGGATCATAGAGGCTGATGCTTGGATGAATATCTAAGGAGTTAGATAGAGGACTCATCAAGCATCATCAAATGATCATTAAGTGATGATCTCCAGTCTGAGTGGGAGATGGCAATCCTATCTCATATGACTGATATCTGACTGACCTCTTGATGCAGGTCCTCTGCATGGGAATAATGATTCAGAGGTGTCAGGTTAGTTAAGTCAATGGGTTGACTTGACGAGATCGAGATAACCAAAGACCTACGTTGAATACTGTCACAACATAGGCATGCATCCTCTGACTAGAGACAGATGTATTGCTATATGTTTGAGTATGTACATTTGGCAGACCAATAGGTTGATGACCTAATCAAGGTCTATATACCGGCGAGCTGGTGTGCATGTAAGGACATATGAGTAATGTGATCTCTCAAAGGGATCATACAGGTTCACTTGTGAACCGGGAGACATGAGCTCACTCATGAGGTATTGGGACTGAACAAATTTCATGCATGGTCGTCGTGCTTTGGAAGCATGACATGAATTTGAAGGTAATATATATGCTTTGTGAAAGCATATGATCTATACCAAATCCCGATGACCAAGATTGAGAAACTTAATGATCTAACCCTGAAGATGACAGTGTAAAAGTGATCTTTATCTTCAGGATGATCATGAGTCTTCCAGTATGTAGGATGTGCAGGCATTAGGAATACCTGAAGGGTGATTTGATCATATACGATTGTATAACCATGACGCTTCCATTCCGAGGGAGTGATGAAACAGGATTGGATTGTAGTGACTCCTCTCATTAGAGAAGTGACCTAATCTAAGTCCATGAACTGGACATTGATCTGAATAAGATTCAGATGCAATGAGAAGATTAAGTCTACGGTCTTGATTTGATCAAGCATCAGTGGGAGGTCCATAGGATCTGGAGTTGAGATATGATCACAACATCCATGTCACTATACGTGGAACAATACAATCGCCCTGTCCCTATCACCAAGTATCTGAGGAGAAATAGCATTGTTCTTAAATGGTTTAAGAACAATTCCATAAGATCTAAGCAAAGAGAATTTGATAATTAAAAGTGTTTTAATTATCATGATGTATGAGAAATTATCCAATATGATTAAATGTGATTTAATTAGTTTGGATAAGAATAATGTGGATAGAGATATCCAATTATTCATGATATATTATAAATGTGATTTATAATGTATTAAAGAGAGTTACTTATAATTTATATGTGTTGATTAATTATGATGTGTATTGGATACACATTGTGTAATTAATTAACAATATGAATTACATGTTGTTTTGGGTTGTGAATATGATTCACAATTTTTCCATGGCAAGATTGCAATATTCTCAAAGATATTTGTGAATTATTTTTTGAGAAATAAAACCCAAATTATTTTGTTGCAAATAAATAAGAGAGATTACATGGAGATTTGCAATCTCATGGAGATTGCAATCTCCATGCAATCCATGGACGGCACACAAGGCACATGGAGATGAAATCTCCATGTGTCTTCTCTCCTTATTTGTTGGGTTGATTTAGGAATGAATTATATTTGATTTTATCAAATATATTTTGACCTAAATTTGTTGCTTTTGAGAACAACAATCTTAGCCATTGGATGAACATAAATCAATCTCATCCATTGATTCTATGTGTCCCATGGATTGAGATCCATGGATCCCAAAACCCTATAAATAGAGAGGCATACTTGGCTCTCTCTTTACACATGCTATTGTAGCACAAAACTCTCTCTCTCTTTCTCATATACACGACAGCCCTTCTCTCCCTCTCTTCTTGGTGGCCGTCCACCTTGGTGGAGAGAAACGTCGACGCCCGCGCCATCGTGCTGCCGCTTCGACTCTTTGCGGTTCTTTGTCTTCTTGGAGTGCTTCACTCACGAAGGAGACGTTTGATCTCGTGCGACGAGATCAGGAGCAACCGCGCTTGGATCAACTTGGATTGCGAGGACACCGCGACTCATCTCCGCGCTCGCAAGCCGTTACTCCGACGATCGGACTTGAGACAGGAGGTCTCTTTTCGTAGAGACTCGATCAACCACGCTTCAAGAGGTATTGCATTATACTTGATGAGGTTATAGATGAAACGATTTGAGAATGGTTCTCGGATCATGTGGTTTCATCGGTTTAAAAATTTTAAAATTCCGCTGCTCCGAACAACTAGTACGACTAGTCGTTCTTCGTCGTATTCGATACGACGATCACGCTTCCGTGATGCGCTTGAGGATTTCCCCAATATCCTTCAAGTGGTATCAGAGCCAGGTTGACGGTTTCGAATATGATTCGAAAAACCGAGGACGACTTGGGTTCGTTTAGGTCGCGAAAGTTTTCATCGCATTTGATTTCGCAGATCTGTTTAGTAAATAAATTCGGTACTGTTTAAATTGTTTAAACACGAATTTAATCTTGGATTATGTTCCCCATTAAATAAGGAAACCATAGGAACTGAGTTTGCGTAAATCGGATTTCGTATGCTCTAATTATGGTTGTTTTAATGGACATGTATGCACTGTTGCGGGAACAATAGATTTTAACATGATTAAAGAGTTAATTACTGTTATCATCTGCCTCTAAATGCGTGCAAATCCACTTAGGTTCTGTTGTAAATCAAGTTAGCAATCTATGAAAATTGAGTTTGCTTAATTTGGATTTAAATTGATTGAGATATGCCAATTTTAGTGAATAGGGGTCATTACTGAAATTGCATTCCTAATCTAGAACCAAGTGATTGTCAATTAGTGAAATTAATTGTTAATTTCATGAAATAATCTTGAATAATATTTGTGAAATATTGAGACATGATTATTTGTCTAATTGACATGGCCCCAACCAATTAATTGATTAAGATGTGATCTAAATCATAAATTGGAAACAACAATCTTCAAACTTGATGCTTGAATAGGATTTGGGAATTTGTCTAGCAAATTTCCTTATAATCAAAAATGTTTTGATTATTACTATATGGTACAATTTCGGTTGAAAAACCGATGATCATCTCAAGTACAAATTAATCAATTTGGCATTATCCTTTCCCGAGGCGAATATGGTGCCTAGTCGGAGAGCATTGGGGTTGCGGGTTGCAACGTATGTGGTCCGTCCCACTCTCGTCGGTACTGGCCATGACAGCGGGTAGGGCCGGGATAATGTCCGAGGGATTAAGATGTATTTTTCTAATTATTAAAATTCGAATTAATACGTATTTTGAGATATTACCATATATGTATTCAAGTAAAATAATCAAGTTTGATTGATTGAATTGGATTGATAATTAATTTAATATGATTAAATTGATTATGTCCAATTGAAATACTCTAATATGATTAGAGTTATTAATTCCCTTGGAAGAATTAATTATGTGAATGTGATTCATAATAATTAATTAAAATTTGAATATGATATGGAGGATCACATAAGTGACATCCATGGTCTCCCGTCAAGGCGAAGAGTTCCGTCGCCAGACATCGTATGAAGGAGACGCCTGTACGAAGTGACAGCTCCTGCATACGATCCGTTTGGATCGGGCTCGTCGCTTCTCGAAAGAGTAAGGACGTATGCGTAGTGACCCCAATATCGGGTCCTCATATTATTGGGGCGATATTAGATTGCGCATAGCGAGTTGTATTCCTGTTGACGGTTGGTTCAATTAATAACGGGTCAACATCGCCTTAGGGGTGGTGGGCCCGGGTATTAAAGACCGAATTGGGAAATGCAAGTTGGACTTGCAATGCGGAATGTGTTCCCGCTTCTCTTTATTGGAGTCATAGGTTCTCATATTATTGGGATATGACAAAGATAAGGAGGAGATCCCAGTTCTTGCTTGAGATATATTGGTAAGTATATCTCTTACTTTGAAAGTGAATAAGGAATAAACTTTCAAGGTTGACATAGCAAGAACAATTTGATTTAAAATGCCTTAATCAAATATTATAAATTTGAATATATAATTTTTATATTCTAATATAGTGCATTCTTAATTTCAGAAAATGAAGTCTTTGAACCCACTTAGTAGGCTTCTTGAGGTCAACCAATTGACCGGCCCAAATTACTCAGATTGGATCCGAAATTTGGAGCTTGTTCTCTCTGCTGAGCGCATTAGTTATGTGCTATCCGAGGACAAGCTTGAGAACCCTAAGTCCAAGGAAGAAAAAGCATTTAATGACAAGTATGATGAAGATCATGTCTTGGCTAGGTGCTATATCCTAGGTTCTCTCTCCAATGTTCTGCAGAAGCAACATGTGGAGATGAATACCTGTCAGGATATAATGCAGAATCTTAAGGATATGTTTGGTGACATTAACCGCACTCAGCGGTACAATGTTATGAAAGACCTCATTCGCTGTAGAATGCAGGAAGGGACTTCGGTTCGTGAACATGTACTCAAAATGTTTGGGTACTTGTCGGAGCTGGAGACTCTTGGGGCAACGATGGATGCAGACATGCAAGCTGACTTCATTCTGCTGTCATTGCCCAAGTCTTTTAATAACTTTGTAGTGTCATTCCACATGAACAAGTTGGAATTGACAAATGCTGCTCTCCTTGCTGCATTAAAGTCCGCAGAGGACGTAATGAAGAAGGATGGTCCCAGTGGCAGTGCAATGGTTGCACAGGTCAAAGGGAAGCGCGGTCGGAAGCATGGTTCTCGGAAGGGCCCGGCCCAGAAGAGAAAGAAGGGACAAAGTGTTGCCTCTTCTTCCAATGCATCCACTCTCATGGCGTCGAAGAAAACCGACGTCTGTCACCACTGCAAGAAGCCGGGGCACTGGAAGCGTAACTGCCCAGATTACCTGAAGTCCTCAGACAAAGGTAAAGCTCCAGCAGGTATAAAATCTACTTTCATCATTGAAACTAGCTTTCTCGTCGGACGAGAAGGAAGTTGGGTTGTAGATTCTGGTGCTTCTGTTCATGTATGCAATTTATTGCATTTGTTTCAGGAAACTAGAAGTCTTGAGGAAGGGGAGATAGTCATCCAGATGGGATCTGATGCAAGTGTTGCAGCAGTCGCCGTCGGGACATGCAGACTATCATTATCTAGTGGAAGAGTCCTAGTACTTAAAGAGTGTCTTTATGTACCTGAAGTTAGAAGGAATCTGATATCTGTATCTAAGCTAGTTAGAAGTGGATATTCGTTCCTGTTCTGTAATAAATTAGTCATAAATCATTATGATAAATATATTGCAGAAGGTGTTTTAACTTCTGGAGGACTCTATGAATTGTGCATTAATGAGAATGTCATGAATGTTACAACCACTAATAAAAACCCTAAGAGATCCAGGGAAAATAAAAATCATTCAAATATGATTTGGCATCAAAGGCTTGGTCATTTGTCTGTTGATAGGATCAACAGATTGATAAAGGATGGACCTTTAGATTTCCTATAGGTCCAATCTTTGCCTACCTGCGAACATTGCATTTGAGGTAAAATGACTAGGATGCCTTTCCGTAACAAGGTTACAAGATGCGAAGGTATTATTGACCTAATACATACCGATGTATGTGGTCCCTTCAGTACCGCGACTCGAAATGGATACCGATATTATTTGACGTTTATCGATGACCATTCGCGATACGGGTTTATCTTCCTATTACGTCACAAGTCTGAAACCTTTGAAAAGTTCAAAGAATTCAAGGCTTTGGTTGAGAACCAAACCGATAGGAAGATTAAACGAATTCGATCTGATCGAGGTGGCGAGTACCTATCAGATGAATTCAAGGAATACCTTAAGGAGAATGGAATTGTTTCAAATCTCACTCCTCCTTGAACTCCCCAACTTAATGGTGTTGCTGAAAGACGCAACAGGACCATCATGGACATGGTCCGTTCAATGATGAGCAAAGCACATTTACCTCTTAGTTTCTGGGGATATGCAGTAGAGACTGCAATATATATCCTGAATAAGATTCCTAGCAAATCTGTACCTAAGACTCCTCATGAGCTATGGTATAGAACCAAACCTAGTGTCAATCACTTAAGGGTTTGGGGTTGCTTGGTCCATGCGAAAAACGTGGACGCAAGTAAGCTGGAATCTCGCACTCGTGAGTGTTACTTCATTGGGTATGTTAAAGATGGTATTGGATACCAGCTTTATGACCCTGAGACCCAAAAGGTTTTTGTCTCTAGAGATGTAAAGTTTCTGGAGGATGATTTCCTTAAAGGTCAAGATAAAAGTGAAGTAGAGGAGCTCATTGAGTCCCAAGAGGATTCTGAGCTCCCCAGACCAGAAACTGAAGAAGTAAATAAAGATGAAACACCCATACCTCTTCGAAGGAGTTCGAGGGTGGTTGCACCACCTGAAAGGTATGGATTCCATGTGTCAGGTGAAACTGACATTGATCCTACTTCATTTGATGAAGCACTCGCGGATCAAGACATGGATAGATGGATGCTAGCAATGAAGTCAGAAATTGACTCCATGCATAAGAATGGTGTATGGACCCTAGAGGATCCACCTAAAGGGGTAAAACCCATTGGGTGTAAATGGATCTTCAAGAGAAAGAGGGGACCTGATGGGAAAGTAGAGACTTTCAAGGCACGGCTCGTAGCCAAGGGCTACACACAGAGAGAAGGCATCGACTACGATGAGACATTCTCTCCTGTGGCTATGCTTAAATCCATCCGGACATTGCTAGCTATAGCTGCATATCTTGACTACGACATCTGGCAGATGGACGTCAAGACGGCTTTCCTCAATGGATACCTCGAGGAGGATATCTACATGGAGCAGCCTCAAGGCTTCATGACTGAGGATGGTAAAGTATGCAAGCTGAAGAAATCCATCTATGGGCTCAAGCAAGCTTCTCGTAGTTGGAACATCAGATTTGACGAAACCATAAAGAGTTATGATTTTGTGCAAAATCCTGATGAACCTTGTGTATACAAGAAGCTTAGTGGGAGCGCCGTTGTGTTTATCGTGCTTTATGTAGATGACATCCTTATCATTGGGAATGATACAGGGATGATGACCAGTGTAAAGATTTGGTTGTCCCATACCTTTGAGATGAAAGATCTTGGAGAAGCCTCTTACATCTTAGGCCTGAAGCTGTTCAGAAACCGAGAAAAGAGGATTTTGGGATTGTCACAACATGGATACATTAAGAAGATTCTTGAACGATTCCGTATGGATAGTTCTAAGAAAGGATTCCTACCCTTAAGACATGGTATCCACCTGTCTAAAGGAATGGCTCCTCAAACTGTTGAGGAAAAGAAGGCCATGGCTGGATGTCCTTATGCATCAGCCGTAGGAAGCTTAATGTATGCCATGATGTGCACTAGGCCAGATATCTGCCATGCAGTGGGAGTGGTAAGTCGTTACCAATCCTGCTATGGAGAACAACACTGGAATGCAGTAAAGAACATATTCAAATATCTAAGACGGACGCAAGATTACATCTTGGTCTATGGAGATGGTGATCTCCAAGTCTTGGGATATACAGATTCTGACTTCCAATCGGATGTAGATGATCGAAAGTCGACATCGGGGTTCGTATTCTTGTTGAATGGTGGTGTTGTGAGCTGGAGAAGCAAGAAGCAGGACACTACTGCAGATTCAACAACGGAAGCCGAATACATTGCCGCATCGGATGCTGCAAAGGAGGCGGTGTGGTTGCGCAAGTTCGTGCTGGAGCTTGGCGTAGTTTCCTCTGATACTCCCATCCCGTTACTCTGCGATAACACGGGAGCCATTGCCCATGCAAAGGAACCCAGATGGCATCAAAAGAGCAAGCACGTGGAAAGGAAATACCACATCATTCGGGAGATACAAAAGCGTGGTGACATCATCATCACCAAGGTGGCCTCTGCCGACAACGTTGCTGATCCTCTTACCAAACCTCTGACACAGAAGGTTTTCGACCAGCATGTAATGAGTATGGGTTTAAAGATTGTACCTGAATGGTTCTGAGGGCTAGTGGGAGATTGTTAGCAATGTGAGCCCCGGGCGAACCATTTCTACAATAAATGTTATTGTAATGAATAAATTATCAATGAAAATTATTGATTATTTTTCACTCCCCTTCTGAGATTAATGAATGAATGCACTATAGGGTCCCTCTGTACAATAAGGGTTATGTACCATGGCCAACTTGATGATCATACAGCTGTTGATTCATTGGATGGATCATAGAGGCTGATGCTTGGATGAATATCTAAGGAGTTAGATAGAGGACTCATCAAGCATCATCAAATGATCATTAAGTGATGATCTCCAGTCTGAGTGGGAGATGGCAATCCTATCTCATATGACTGATATCTGACTGACCTCTTGATGCAGGTCCTCTGCATGGGAATAATGATTCAGAGGTGTCAGGTTAGTTAAGTCAATGGGTTGACTTGACGAGATCGAGATAACCAAAGACCTACGTTGAATACTGTCACAACATAGGCATGCATCCTCTGACTAGAGACAGATGTATTGCTATATGTTTGAGTATGTACATTTGGCAAACCAATAGGTTGATGACCTAATCAAGGTCTATATACCGGCGAGCTGGTGTGCATGTAAGGACATATGAGTAATGCGATCTCTCAAAGGGATCATACAGGTTCACTTGTGAACCGGGAGACATGAGCTCACTCATGAGGTATTGGGACTGAACAAATTCCATGCATGGTCGTCGTGCTTTGGAAGCATGACATGAATTTGAAGGTAAGATATATGCTTTGTGAAAGCATATGATCTATACCAAATCCCGATGACCAAGATTGAGAAACTTAATGATCTAACCCTGAAGATGACAGTGTAAAAGTGATCTTTATCTTCAGGATGATCATGAGTCTTCCAGTATGTAGGATGTGCAGGCATTAGGAATACCTGAAGGGTGATTTGATCATATACGATTGTATAACCATGACGCTTCCATTCCGAGGGAGTGATGAAACAGGATTGGATTGTAGTGACTCCTCTCATTAGAGAAGTGACCTAATCTTAGTCCATGAACTGGACATTGATCTGAATAAGATTCAGATGCAATGAGAAGATTAAGTCTACGGTCTTGATTTGATCAAGCATCAGTGGGAGGTCCATAGGATCTGGAGTTGAGATATGATCACAACATCCAAGTCACTATACGTGGAACAATACAATCGCCCTGTCCCTATCTCCAAGTATCTGAGGAGAAATAGCATTGTTCTTAAATGGTTTAAGAACAATTCCATAAGATCTAAGCAAAGAGAATTTGATAATTAAAAGTGTTTTAATTATCATGATGTATGAGAAATTATCCAATATGATTAAATGTGATTTAATTAGTTTGGATAAGAATAATGTTGATAGAGATATCCAATTATTCATGATATATTATAAATGTGATTTATAATGTATTAAAGAGAGTTACTTATAATTTATATGTGTTGATTAATTATGATGTGTATTGGATACACATTGTGTAATTAATTAACAATATGAATTACATGTTGTTTTGGGTTGTGAATATGATTCACAATTTTTCCATGGCAAGATTGCAATATTCTCAAAGATATTTGTGAATTATTTTTTGAGAAATAAAACCCAAATTATTTTGTTGCAAATAAATAAGAGAGATTACATGGAGATTTGCAATCTCATGGAGATTGCAATCTCCATGCAATCCATGGACGGCACACCACTCCTAATTGGAGTGGGTGTGCGCCTACATGGAAGGCACATGGAGATGAAATCTCCATGTGTCTTCTCTCCTTATTTGTTGGGTTGATTTAGGAATGAATTATATTTGATTTTATCAAATATATTTTGACCTAAATTTGTTGCTTTTGACAACAACAATCTTAGCCATTGGATGAACATAAATCAATCTCATCCATTGATTCTATGTGTCCCATGGATTGAGATCCATGGATCCCAAAACCCTATAAATAGAGAGGCATACTTGGCTCTCTCTTTACACATGCTATTGTAGCACAAAACTCTCTCTCTCTTTCTCATATACACGACAGCCCTTCTCTCCCTCTCTTCTTGGTGGCCGTCCACCTTGGTGGAGAGAAACGTCGACGCCCGCGCCATCGTGCTGCCGCTTCGACTCTTTGCGGTTCTTTGTCTTCTTGGAGTGCTTCACTCACGAAGGAGACGTTTGATCTCGTGCGACGAGATCAGGAGCAACCGCGCTTGGATCAACTTGGATTGCGAGGACACCGCGACTCATCTCCGCGCTCGCAAGCCGTTACTCCGACGATCGGACTTGAGACAGGAGGTCTCTTTTCGTAGAGACTCGATCAACCACGCTTCAAGAGGTATTGCATTATACTTGATGTGGTTATAGATGAAACGATTTGAGAATGGTTCTCGGATCATGTGGTTTCATCGGTTTAAACATTTTAAAATTCCGCTGCTCCGAACCACTAGTACGACTAGTCGTTCTTCGTCGTATTCGATACGACGATCACGCTTCCGTGATGCGCTTGAGGATTTCCCCAATTTCCTTCAATCCCATACCTTTGAGATGAAAGATCTTGGAAAAACCCCTTACATCTTAGGTCTAAAGCTATTCATAAACTGAGAAAAGAGGATATTGATATTATCACAACATGGTACATTAAATAAACTCTTGAATATTTCTGTGTGGAGAGTTCCAAGAAATCTTTCTTCCTCTAAATATATGGTATTCACCTATCTAAAGGGATGGCTCCTCAAAGTGGTAAGGAGAAAAAGCCATGGTTGGATGCCCATATACATCAGTCATTGGAAGCTTAATGTATGCCATGATGTGTACTAGACCAGATATCTGTCATACAATGGGAGTGGTAAGTCGTTACCAATCTTGTTATGGAGAACAATAGTAGAATGTAGTGAATAACATTTTCAAGTTTCTAAGATGGACACAAGATTACATCTTGGTCTATGGAGATGGTGATCTCCAAGTTTTCAGATACACAGATTAAGACTTCCAGTCGGATATTGATGATCGAAAGTCGACATCAGGGTCTGTGTTCATGTTGAACGGTAGTGTTGCGAGTTGGATAAGAAAGAAGCAGAACACTACAACATATTCAACAACAGAAGCCGAATATATTGCCGCATTGGATGTTGCAAAGGAGGCGATGTGGGTGCGCAAGTTCATCCGGTAACTTGGCATAGTTTCTTCTAATACTCCCATCACATTGCTCTGTGATAACATGGGAACCATTTCCTACGTGAAGGAACCCAGATAGCATCAAAAAAGCAAGCATGTGTAAAGGAAATACCACATCATTCGAGAGATTCAAAAGCATGGTGACATCATGATCACAAAGATGGCCTCTATCGACAACATTATCGATCCTCTTACCAAACCTTTGAGATAAAAGGTTTTCGACCAGCATGTAATGAATATGGGTTTAAGGATTTTTTCTTGAATGGTTCTAAGGGCTAGTGGGAGATTTTTAGCCATGTGAGCTCGGGGCGAACCATTCGTACCATAAATGTTTTTGTAATATTTGATTTATCAATTAAATTTATTGATTTTTTCACTCCTTATTTGAGATTAAATGAACGAATGCACTACACGGTCCCTCTGTATAATTAGATTTATGTGCCATGGCCATCTTAATGATTATGCAGCTATTGATACAATAATTGAATCATAGAGGTCGGTACTTGGATGAATATCTAGGGAGTTAGATTGATGACTCACTAAGCATCATCAAGTGATTGTTAAGAGATGATCTCCAACCTGAGTAGGAGATGGCAATCCTTTCTCAATAGGTTGATATCTGACCGACCTCTTGATGCGGGTCCTCTGCATGGGAATAGAGATTCGGAAGTGTCAGATCAGTTAGGTGAAAGAGTTGACTTAATGAGATTGAGATAAGAAAAGTCTTATAATGGTATACTATCACGATATGGGCACACATCCTCTGACCAGAGACAGATGTGTTGTTATATGTCTAAGTGTGTACATTTGGGAAACCAATAGGTCGATGACCTAACCAAGGTATATACACCGACGAACTGGTGTGCATATGAGGGTATATGAGTAACATGATCTCTCAAAGGTATCATACAGGTTCACTTGTGAATCAGAAGATATGAGCGCACTCATGAGGTATTAGGACCGATCGAATTCCATGCATGGTCATCGTGCTTTGGAAGCATGACAAGAATTTAAAGGTGTGATATATGCTTTTGGAAATCATATGATTGATACCAACTCCCACTGACAAAGAATGAGAAACTTGACGATAAAACCCTGAAGATTATAGTGTAAAATTGATCTATATATTCAAGTTTATCATAGGTCTTCCAGTGTGCATGATGCACATGTATTAGGAAAACCTGATGGTGATGTGATCATAAACAATTGTATAACCATGATGCTTCCATTCCAAGGGTTGATGAAACAGTTCTAGATTTTAGTGACTCCTCTTAGTAGAGAAGTATCTGATCTTGGTCCAAGTATTGGACATTGATCTGAATGAGATTCAGATGTAATAATAATATTAGATTTACGGTCTTGATTTAATAAAGCACATATGAGAGGTCCATGAGATCTGGATTTGAGGTGTGATCTCAATATCGAAGTCATATACGTGGAACCTACAATCACCATGTCCTTATCTCCAAGTATATGCGTAGAAAAGACATTATTCTTGAAAGAGTTTAAGAATAATTACATCGTTGGATCATACCCCAGCATTGAGAAATCGATGATTAAATGTGATTTAGTTATTATGAATAATGTGAATTTGATTAATGTTATTTGAATGCATGGGCATGATGATCCAATATATAATTAAATGTGATTTAATTATTATAGATATGAATAATGTGGATAGCACTATCCAATTATTCATGTATGTTATAAATGTGATTTATATTATCTTAGAGAGAGATTATTGTGATTTATATTTTTTGATTAATTATTGATGTGAATTGGATTCACATTGGATAATTAATTGAAAATATAATTTACATTTTATGTTGGATTGTGAATGTGATTCACATATTTTCAATGGCATGATTGCAATATTCACAAGATAATTATGAATTATTTTATGAGATAATTTACAACAAGTGTTGTAAAATCTTAGAGATTTCATGAGATAATGTATTTTCATGAATTGGAAGGAGATTGCCTCCTCCCAAGTCAAGGTGGTGGACGACCACCAAGTCTTGAATGGATTAGGTGGTCGCCCCGCCCCCCTTTTGGGAAGAGGGCATTCTCTTACTCACAATCTTTATGATTTATTGATTTATTAATGTATATTAATCTAAATTAAGTCAATTATTATATTTTTACAACAAAATCATGATCCTTGAAAATAAGACAAATCAATCTCATCCATTGATTGTGCTTTGTCCATGGATTGAGATCCCTGGAATCCCAAAACCCTATATAAGAAGAGGCAACCCTTCCTGTTTAAGTTACAACAACACACAACCCCTCTCTCTCTCTCTCATTCTCACACCAATCCCTCTCTCCCTCTTGGGTGGTTGTCCATTTCATCCCTCGAGAGAAGTTCGCTATTGTCTTCGCATTATCGTTGTGCTACTTCTTTGACAACTCTTGGATCTTTGTCTTCTTTGAATCGATTCGCTCGTGAAGAAGAGGTTCGATCTTGTGAGACTTGATCATAAGATCCATTTGCTTGGATCAACAACTTAGATTGCGAGAAGCAAATGACTCATGCCCGCACTCACAAGTGTCTCCTTCGATGGATTAGACTTGAACAGGAGGTCTCTTCTCTTAGAGGCCTGATCATAACCACGCTACAATAGGTTATTCTTTATATACTATGTAGTTAGATGAAATGATCTAAGAAGTGTTCTAGGATAATGTGATTTCATCGATTATTTTTTTTTAAATTTCTGCAGCACCGATCACCTTGTGCGACTAGTCGCTCTCGATCGTATATGATGAGATCCTCATGATTTCGTGATGTTCTTAAGGATTCTCCCATATCCTTTAAGGAGCATGCATTCCATCAACATGCTCGCAAGTGTTTCCTTCGTCAAATCAGACTTGAGACAGGAGGTCTCTTCGTTTAGAGATTCCATTGTAACCATACTTCAAGATGTAAGCCTAATACTTGTTTGTAGTTTAGATGAAACAATTCGAGAAGTGTTCTTGGATCATGCGGTTTCATCATTTAAATTTTTTTAAATTTTGCTGCCTAGAGCAACTAATGCGACTAGTCGCTCCCGATCGCATACGATGTGATCCTCAAGCTTTTAAAATGCACTTAAGGATTTTCCCATATCCTTCAGATATCTAGCCTAGTAATAGTTATGATGAGGAGCTTCCCAACAAGATCCATCATCTCCTTTTGTGTACTTCATATGAATCATCATTAGGGTTCATGCTGGGATCCATGAGAATAGTGAAAGGTCTGCAGTTTTCCATCCATGTCTCTAGAAGAAGATCTATAAAGTATTCTGTATATGTCATCACAAGACCTGTATGCTTCTTGGAAAACTCAAGCCTAAGGAACTATCGTAGTTCATTAAGGTCGTTAGTGATAAATTGTTATTTAATGAACTTCTTAGCCTCACAGATGCACCGCAAGTCATCTCCTATAACAATGATATAATCAACATACACAAGAATGACAACATCTATGTCTTGTGTACAAAGAGTGAGGGATCTGTGGTAGATCTCATGAAACCATATTGCTCTATTAAGTTCTAGAGATTTTGAAACCATGATTGGGACACTGATTAAAGATATAAATATCTTTATGAAGTCTACATATATTCCAACAGTCCATCTTAGCAATAATCTCATGTTGTTATTGCATATAGACTTACTCTTGTAGATCACCATACAGAAAATCATTTTTGACATCAAGTATGGAAGATGACCAGTATTGTATCGCAACAATTGAGTCTAGAACCTGAAGGATAAAATAAAAAGCATGGAGGAAAACATGTCCTAATACCTCATATGTCTAGATGAACCCATGCACCACAAGTCTATCCGTGTAGCGATCAACATTGTCGTCTGCCCACTACTTCATGGTAAAGTCCCATTTAAATCCAATGTCAGGTGCCCATGTTGGATTAGTAACCAAGTTTCATGTGCCATGAGACTGCAACACAACCATTTCTTCCTCCATAGCAAGACAACATTGTCTAACTCTTATAGCCTCCTGTTGTGTGCATGGGATCGCAACAACTGACAGTCCCACCGAAAAGATACCCAAATGCAACATGGACTGCAAGAGACTACGTAGTACAAGAAGACCTCCTATTTTGAAGAGAAATGAGCTAATCACGATCCTTTGGATGATCTATCTCTTGTACAATACTCTCTTGAGAAGCTACAAGGTCAATATGTAAAGTATCTTGTTCTACAAACAAATCAACAATGCCATTAGTAGAAAAAGTGCTCAAATTTTACCTGATACATTCTAGATTATGGAGAAGGCAAATGAGCAGGGTGTATAGTAAACGTCATGCGAGTGTAGTACTGACGCAAAGTTTGGGCCACATGAGTAGGAGAAGGAAGAGGTATGGTGGAGGTGGAGGCAAAGGAGGAGGAGTAATTTAAACCTCCTTACCATACTCAGACAAATTTATCATGTCACTTATGGAAGAAAATTACATAACAGTCTCAAAGAAGGTAACATCATCACTAATATAACACTCATGTTTGATAGTATCAAAGCACCAATACCCTCACTTAGTCCGGGAGTAGCCTACAAATACATACTTGGTAGCTTTATGCGAGATATTGTCATTATTCGGAGCTAGGTGATGAACAAAATCCATAGAATGAAAGACACATGGTGCTAAAGATAAATATCCTTATCGGGAAACATAATAATAAAGGAACCTTTTTCTAACATGGAGGATGGCATATGGTTGACCAAGTTGTAGGTAGTGAGGACAGAATCACCACAAAAAAAGTGGGACATGCCTATGTATAAAAAGAGTATTGGTAGCATCAATAAGATGATGATGTTTCCAAGACAATTTAGTTAGTAAAGAGTGCCTTGGTAGTAGGATGATGGAGAATATCGTTGCCTATATCTATGAAAAGGCTACTGGATAGCCATACATACACATATGTGTCATATTACTTCCAAGAAGCATTCACCCCAGTCTTATTGAACGATACATGCTGCGTCAAAATATACTCCTTGTTGTTGCACTCTACAATGCTCATGAACTGAATGGATGATAATTAAATCTAGTCCCAACCATCTTGACTATGGATGTTGTTCCTTTGAATGTCCCAGAGGAGGAGAGATAACCCTTACTTTCTAACATAATGAACAAAAGTGTCTGGGATAAACCCAATTGGGGTAACAAAAAAATCAGAGAATGCCTACACAATCACGGGGAGAACCGATTGGGTATGTAGATGCAAGGTACAGTTGTTCTCATAAACTTAAGAGATGCTCTACGATAAGCAGATGAGTTTAGAGGGATGAACTTGCCTCGAACAACCCAAAACCAGATTGTTCGATGATCTCAGGAGGTGCAATGGTGAGGTGGGGTCCCATCGAGAATGATTTGGTACATTAGGTAGTTGCAAAATGCTTAAAGAAGGCCAAGGCATGATTGACCCAAAAATACCCTAATTAATTTGACATTTCTATTTTATAATCATTCATTTAGTATTCAATCAAAAAATAACCTTATGAATAAATAAATAATTTAATCAATCAAGGTGCGATTTTGTGTTTATTTAACCTAGATAAGCCCCAGTGTCATGACCCCAATTCTGGACCGTCTTATTATACAACAATAATTTATTCAGCAATAGCTACTAACATTCAGAAACATACTGCAAATAAAAATACTCAGAAATAAGTATTTAATACTTTTCCATTCACAAAATAAAGTTTTCATGATACATTGTCCTACTACATCCATTTACACTCACATCAATTGGAAGGAAATATACAAAAGATTACCAACTATCTTATAGAGTAAAGCTACTGTGGCTGACTGGATGGATAAAGTCCTGGAGATGGTTCACCGACACATGTTGGTTTTTCCATAAATGATAGGATAAAAATTAGTGAATGCTAAGAAACAAAGAAGAGAAAAAGCAAACAAATGGAGTAATTTTTTTTCGAAACTTATTTTCACAAAAAGTTACATTCCTTCTAATTAGTTTAAGTTCTATTCCTTCTAATCCGCATCAGGGATTGTCCATGGAAATCCCACTATTCTTGGACTCCTAAGCTGTGGACACTTCACTATCGGAGATTACGTTGATCTAGTGAGCTTATGCCACTACATGTCATAATAGGGAAACCGTGTACCATGTACGTAGGGCAAAGTCAATACAGGTTCCTTCCGAACAACCTACAAGTTGCGTGCCCGACCTGTAGTTCTACTCCTAGTCATTCTTAACGTAACACACACATCAATTCCCATGATGTAATTCCTCTATTAAGCCTTGAATTTGGATACCCATCAATGTTGAGTATAGACTTACAGATATATTAATTCATATATTTATATACTCATATTTATGCTCATTTTAACTTCCAAACCCCTAAATTTCCAAGCCACTGCATCCATATGATGCTTAGACCTTATTTTAGTTGAAATCGCAAAGTAACTTTTCATATTTTCTCCAAAAATAGCCAAATTAGGGTTCTTCGTAGAGAAGAACATAAAAGCAGACCTTTCAACGATCTCATATGAAAACTCAACAGCAAAAGGATGGATTTCGTTATCTAATCGAGCTCTTTCTCGCGTATGCAGTGCTTTATTGTGATTCTTTTTTCAAAAAGAGTGATTTATAGCTCTTGAAATGATCGACTTTCATTTTCGTATCAAAAACACTAAGAAAGTGTCAAGAATACGAAGAACGAACGAAGAACGCGAAGAACATGAAGAACACAGAAAGAACACGAAAAATCGAAGAACATATTTTTTCTTGAAATATCAACAGGGTTTCCCCTTATATGGGGTGATATTTCAAGGAAAGTTTCGGCAGAAATTTCCCTTATATCGGGACATATTTATATGAAAATTGTGGTAGAGTTTCCCCTTATATCGGGACATATTTTTATGAAAATTGCTGTAGAGTTTCCCCTTATATTGGGATATATTTAAAAAAACATGAAAGACTTTCCTCTATAAAATCACCAAGAGTAAAACAACAATGAAACTGAAAGAATAAAATCAAACAGCAAGAGATGAAGAATCGGTAGACACCACGCATCTTAGGTGAGTGAATGTGTGATGAATTACATGGTTCACTGACATGCCTAGCCGCTCGTACCTAAATAGGGTATAACATATATTTCTCCTTAAACCATAATGGAAAATGAATCGGAAAGAAAGATGAATAAAAAATAAAGCTGGAAAAAGAAGATGAATCAAAAACCTGGCTTACGAAGTATACTAAGAGAGGAACGTACCTTCCTCCTCATTCTCCCAGCAGCGCTTCGCTAGAGCTCTTTCTCTGCCTCCCACTCCTTCTCCCGACCTCTCAATCTAGCCCTTGGGGTGGTGGTGGTAGTGGAAATCGTAAAGAATGAATGGGTAGGGGGATATTTATAGGCTCCAGAAAACTGCTAACCATGGTTAGAAAACCATGGTTTAGACCTTAAACGATGTTAGCGGCCAACGGTTTTGGCTAAATCTTATATGAAACTTAGGGCTTTAGTTATAACTATCCAGAAGATTCTAGATTCCTTAATGATGCTTTATTAGCGCGAATCATGATTAACTTTTACTAATAATGATTTAACCTTTGCTTCTTATGCTGAACTTTTTCTAATCATTGATTAGTGTTCGCTAATGTTCATTAACGATACTCAATCCACTATTAGTTTCTTTAATCATGTTTAATTAGTCTTAATGACGGTCATTAAGATTTAATGACACCATAAGTCTCTTTATTTCTCTTTCTTCCGAAAATCATAACAATTTGAAACAAAGTCTAATTCATATGAAATAAATTCTATCGGTTTCCTCTTGACGAGCAGGATCTTATGATATGGGATCTGAGAGAGACCAAGTTCAAGGATTTACAATTATAACAAACTTAAAGGAAGTCTCATCCTTGAGACTTGAAATGCAGGTAGAACAACCTTAAAGAGGGTTGAAACCATATCAACCTTAAAGAGAATGAACGCCATTTCATTTATAATGAAGACATGTATAATACATAGTGTTATTATTCAAACAAGTAAGGATATTTTTCTCTTATATCTACCTTAGATTCACATGTGGCTTCTTCAAATTCTTGGTTCTACCAGAATACTTTAATTAGAGGTACCTTTTTTCCCTCAACTTCTTGATATCCTTGTCTAGTATTAGCACATATATTTCTAGGTGTGTCAAGTCTGGCTCAACATATAGAACATGATAGCTTATCTTATGCTCAGGATCCTTAATATACATTCTCAGATTCGATATATGAAAAATGTCATGTATTGTCGAAAGATGTGGTGGAAGTGCAAGTCTATATGCAACTTTTTCAATCCGCTAAATAATTTCAAAGGGACCCACGAACATGGGTGCTAACATCTGACACAAACCAAACCTCTGAACTCCCTTCATAGGTGATACTTTTAGGAATACAAAGTCACCTATCTCAAACTCAAGGTCTCTTCGCCTGATATGACTATAGCTTTTCTAGCGACTCTGAGCCATTTTTAATCTTTTTCGAGCAAGCTCTACAGCTTTCCATGTCTCCTAGAGTCTATCCGAATCATAAAGTTCTCTATCCCTACCTCTTACGAACATAAAGGAGTAGTACACCTTCGTCCATATAGTGTTCAAACAGTGTCATGCCAATACTGGTGTGGTAACTATTGTTGTACGTGAATCTGCAAGAGGCAAATGATTAATCCATGATCCTTTCCATTCTAAGGTACATGCTCGTAGCATATCCTCTAAAATCTGAATCATACATTCTGATTGATCATTTCTTTGTGGATTATATGCTATGCTCAAGTATAGGTGTGTGCCTAAGGCTTTCATGAAGTTCTCCCAATAGTGTGAGGTGAATCGAGAATTTCAATCAGGAACTACCTCCTTTGGAATATCGTGGAGACGAATCACATGTATAATATATAAGTCAGAAAGATGGTCTGGAGTGTAGGATAAGCTTATTGGAATAAAATGTGCTACCTAGCTCAGATGATCTATTATAACGCAGATATTATCTTTACCAGCAGTCGTCTGAGGTAAGCCTATAATGAAGTCCATGGAAATGCTTTCCCATTTCCATTCAGGAATAGGGAGAGGATACAACAATCCGGGTGTCTCAAGTCTTTACGGAGTAGATCATCCTCTTGTCCTTTCTTTATTCTATCTCAGATCTCTGGTTTATATCGATGAGGAATAGTTATAATATCAGCACTACTATCAAATGGTTTCCATTCACTCAATGTTGATAGTAAACCCTAGAAGTGGATAGCACTCACCAACTCAAGTGAATAAGTTCTTCTACTAAGGGCATCTGCGATGAGGTTCCCCATACCAAGGTGGTAGGAGATGGTGTAGTCATAGTCCTTCAACAACTCTAGCCACCATCTCTGTCTCATATTGAGCTCTTTCTGATCAAATCAATATTTCAAGCTTTTGTGATCGGTGAAGATTTCAAAAGTAATACCAAAACGGTAGTGTCTACATATCTTTAAAGCGAAGACTACGATAGCTAATTCAAGGTCATGGGTTGGGTAGTTCCTCTCATGTATCATGAGCTATCATGATGCATAAGAAACAACCTTACCATGTTGCATAAGAATTGCCCCAAGTCCTTCTTTAGATGCATTAGTGTACATTATAAACCCTTCAGTCCCAGAAGGTTGAGTAAGGATAGGTGCATATGTTAGGCATTCTTTCAGTGTGTGAAATCCAGCTTCGCATGCATCAAACCATATGAATGGACTTCCTTCTGAGTCAGCCTAGTTATTTGCAATGTTATTCGTGAAAAGTCCTTCACAAATCTTCTATAATACCCATCTAGACCCATAAAAGATCGTATTTCTGTGACAATCTTTGGGCATTCCCAACTCATTACTACATAACTTCTATAGTATCAATTTATATGACTTCCCCAGAAACAACATGGCCTAAGAGCGATACTTCAGACAGCCAAAAGTCACATTTGTTATATTTAGCATATAGTTTGTTCTTCCTTAGTGTTTCAAGTGCCTGTCAGAGATGGTGTTCATGTTCATACTTATCCTTGGAGTAAATAAGCACATTATCAATAAAGACTACTACAAAGTAATCTAGCAACTCCTTGAATACTCTTTTCATGAGATCCACGAAGGCTGCTGGGGCATTTATCAGTCTAAAAGGCATAAGTAAGAATTCATAATATCCATATCTTGTTCGAAAGGCTATCTTGGGGATATCCGCATCTTTAATCTTCACCTGATGGTATCCAGATCTTAAGTCAATCTTCGAATACAAAGTTAAACCCTATAAATGATCAAAGAGATCATCTATTTTTGGCAAAGGATACTTGTTCTTTACTGTATTTTTATTTAGCTGTCTATAATCAATGCACCACCGCATTGACTCGTCCTTTTTCCTTACAAACAAGATAGGTGCACCCCATGGTGAAGTACTAGGATGAATGAATCCTTTATCTAACAGTTCTTGTAACTATACTTTTAACTCTCGTAACCCAGCTGGTGCCATCCTATATGGAGGGATAGAGATAAGATGAGTATAAGTGTAAGAGAGATTTCAAATTCAAACTCTCGTTCAGGTGGTAATCCAGGTAGTTCCTCTAGAAATACATCAGGAAATCCGTGCACTATTAGTACATCTTCTATCATTCTATTTGATCCTGATGTAGTGGTTAGATAGTATGGATAACCTCGGCACCCTTGCTATAACAATTATTGTGCCTTCATAGTAGATATGTATTTAACATTAATATTGGATGTCTTTCCAATGAACTGAAACTCTATCGAGTTAGGAAGGTGAAAAGTTATTGTCTTATATAAACAGTCAAGACATGCATGATGCCTTTCTTGCCAATCCATCTTCAGGATGAGATCAAAATCCTCCATTTCCATTAGTAGTAGTGAAATAGATAACTGATGTCCTGCTATAAGTACTCTACAATTATACATGAATTTCTCGGATTATAAATACTTATCCTCCTGGTCCCTTGATCAAATAGGACAGTTGTACGTCTACTGATACCTTACCCAAAGTGGGTACTAACCATCGAGCAATAAATGAATGTAAAGCACCATAATCAAACAAAGTATGTACTGAAAAGCCATGATTAGTAACGGTACCTCGTATGATCGTGCCTTAATTGTAGGCTTGTTCTTTAGTGATTGCATTGAGATGGTCCCTAGGAATAGGCAAGCTAGAACCCGTAACACTTTATGGTGGTTGCTGAGTAGGAGATGCTCCTAGTGAACCTTGACCAGTACCTGTATTACTCTGTTTGTTGCTCCATTACTCGGGGTGGATGTTATATTGTTAATTGGGGTTGATTTAGACCACAATCCTCTCAACTTTGGATAGTTTTTCTTGATGTGGACTTCCTGATGACAGTAATAACATACATGTGTTCCTGTTTGAGCTGAAGACCCAGCCACAGAGGTACTAGCTCATGCTGCCTATGGAAAATTGCCAACGGTCCCCTCCTTCCCCATTATTATATAACCCTCCCCCTCCTCCATTCCCTCATTTCCTCACACTTTCATCCCCTCTTCTTCTTCATCTTCTTCCCTTACTCCTCCTCTCTCGGATTTCTCAATTCGTATTCTGAAGCATGATTTCGTCTCTCAATCTGCTAATCTTATTCAAGTAAGAATAAGATTTTTTTGGACATATTTTTGTGTTTTTTTGCAGGTTTTTATCAGTGAAGGCGATATAAATTTTCAAATATCGGATTATATTTTTTTAGGATAATATTCAGAAGTTGATAAAAAAAGAAATGTAAATGTAATATGAATTTTTTTAATGTCAATTACATTAAGGCTAAACATTTAGATTTAAAAGTACCCATTTATATTTAGAAGTACTCATTTAGATTTAGAAGTACCCACAGTCATGTTAGAATTACTTCTCATTTAGATTTGGAATCGAGCGCCGGGAGGATCTCTATACAGCGCTGGCAGGACTCACTGTGGTGAGAAACGATGAGTCCCCAAGACCGGACATTTGGATTCCATCTCTGACTGATTAGTATATAATTTAAGTAATCTATTAGTAGAGATGACATCATAGTGAAATATAAATGATTGTTTATTTATGTATTTTAAATAATCGATTAGTAGAGTACTCCATATGTCAATTACATTAAGGCTAAACACCTTATTATCATTGCATCCATTTAGATTTAGAAGTACCCATAGTCATGTTAAAATTACTTTTCATTGAGATTTGGAATTGAGCATCGGGAGGGTCTCTATAAAACGCTGGCAGGATCACTGTGGTGAGCACCGATGAGTCCCCAAGATCGGACTTTTGGATTCCATTTCTGAGTGGTTAGTATATCATTTAAATAATCGATTAGTAGAGATGATATCGTAGTGAAATATAAATGATTGTTATATTTAAATAAACTAATCAAATCATGTATTTTATTCGTATAGATGGCTTCCAACACTGCTCATGTCTTGTTATATTGGGGAGGATCGGTTCATGTCTCTAATGACCACATAGACTATATTGGGGGCAAGAAATAGATGATTATATTACCATGTCAATTAACATACATTGGTTTACTGGCTCGAGTATCTGAAGCCACTAATCTCCCGCTCGACCAGTATATACTTACATTAACGTATAAGTGGTTGTACGAGGGATCAACATTCTTTGCAGTACCAATTCAGGATGATGAATCCACATTAGCAATGTTGATTTCAATCATCGATGTGCTATTTATTCACCTTTTCGTAGAAGCTTCTCCTTTTGCTATGGAAAATATGTCGCCGTCATCAAGGTAAAATTAATCGCATTTAAATTTAGGAATAATGCTATATTTTCGTTATTTAAACTGACAAAGATATAAATTAATCAGGCCAACAAATGAGACCTTGTTTGAAGATATCGAGGGATCCTCACAACTAAATGTGGAAGATAATTTAGTGACAGAAATATCCGAAGAAGAAAATGAGGAGACAGAAAATGAGGAGTCCGAAAATGATTCTCAAACAGTAGAAGAAAACATAGGTGGTAATAATTTTCATGATTTTGGATATGGTTCACTAGTTCAAGCCTTGGGTAACGAGGAAAGGGGGAACTTATATTCTGCTAATAATGACGATGCTGAAGAAGAACCAATGGAGGAGTTACCCCACGTGTTTGATCATAGAATTGCAAAAGCAGAAGATGTAGCCTTTGTAGAGAGACATTCAGATAAAGAATGGAAAAGTGAAGATGATGGACACCGTTATGGACACATGACAACCAACTTATCTGAAAGTTTTAACGGTGCCTTTAGAGGAGCACGTGGTTTACCAATCATTTCTCTTATTCTAACCATTTTCCTTAGAATTAATAGTTATTTCAATGATCGTCGTGAGGAGTCGGAGAGAATGACCTCATATTTGACTAAGAAATACAAAGACTTATTAGAGAAACAACTAGGGAGGCAAGAGTATGCCACGTAGAAAGATTTTCACTAACTCAATTTTATGTTTGCGATCGTGATCGATTTGCATATGAAGTCAACTTAAATGGCCGAGAAAGTGAATGCATGTGCAGGTTTATGCAGATGAAACACTTTGTATGTCCACATGTTATAGCTGCAGCTTCACATACGCGTACACACGTAGATAACTATGATCTATGTTCACAGTACTTCTCCAGCAATTACTGTCGTCAGGCGTACAACTTCTTCTTTCATCCCATACCAGATAGATGTTATTGGGGAGAAGACGCCATTGTTATGTTACCTCCAAAAATCGGCAAGAGAAATGTCGGAAGGCCTGTACAGGGAAAAATTAGAAATGAAATGGATGAAATTTACGTACGGTCCAAATTATGTAAAATATACAAGCAACCAGGACACAATAGATTAAGTTGTCCACGCAGAACATAGGAATACATGGATATGTAAGGACATTTTTATTGCATACTTTATATTTCATTTGCATTTTAAATTGATAGTTAATGGTTTCATGAAATTTACAACGGTTAATGTAGATGGCGCAGATGGATAGAGTTCCTGAACCATTAGATACCTCAGTATTATATATGCAGAATGAGCATCGATCATCATAACCTATTAGCTCGGTAAGTAATTTCATAATTTTTTAAATTTACTGTTTAATAATACTGTTACTTATTTTTTATTCAAATTATTTTACAGATTCGATTTGTAGAGCATAATGAGGTACTAAACAGCATTTCTGACAAGAAGAGTGTCGTAGAAGAACGATTGTTGGAAGCGTTGGGTTTCTCATGTGTGGTGAACATGAGAAGAGTCCAAATAAATTCTTCATTACTGACCAGTTTGCTAGAGAGATGGAGACCTGAGACACACACATTTCATCTACGCTTAGGGGAGGCTACCATTACTCTACAGGACATGGGACTAATTAGTGGACTGAGAGTTGATGGTCTACCTGTCACTGGGCCAGATACTCCGACCGGTGGATGGGATGCATTGTGCCTGAATTTGTTAGGAGTAGTACCCACTCGGATAAAGAGTGGAAAAGTGAAGTTATCTTGGATATGTGACGTCTTCTTTAGCACAGAACATCCGCTGCAGGGTATTGAAGACGAACAACAAGTGACCCATTAGAGCACTAATTTTCTATCTTATAGGATGTAATGTTCTTGCAGACAGCAGCGGAGATATGGTGCCTCTAAGGTATGCGCTAATGATTCAAAGCTACATTTTTCATGTCTTATTGTATTGTTAGAAATAATGCTTAATCAATTTTTATAGATACATATTACACTTACATGAACTGGAGGAATACGCTCAACTTGCTTGCGGTACTGCTGCTTTGGCGCATATATATTCGGAGCTCGATATGGGTGCAAAGATCGACATGTTTAGGATATACGGCTTCTTCTCAATTTTATAGGTATATAGAGTTTATTTATGTCTTTTAATACTTTTTGTTTATTTATGTCCCCTTTAATATTTTCAAACACAGGTTTGGGTATGGGAGCATGTACATATTGGAAGACCAATAGTACGTGCTGGTGCTCAGATCAACGGAGGTGCATTAGCATTGAAGTAGATAGGAGTGTGCAGTTTTAAAGAGAATATTCATACGACAACACTAGCATTCTATCGTAATGAGCTGGATACACAAGAACCTCATCAGGTAAAAAATGATGATAATCCTCACATTTATTTTTAAATTATTGTAAACTATTATATCTAATTTTTTTGTAATTAAATACAGATGATTTGAACACCGTACGTCGATATGGAAATAGCACAACTACATCCTATATGCAAAAGTGGTCAGGTTGTTTGGTTGAGTCGAGTGCCACTTATTTGTTACGATTTCATAGTGATGCACCTACCTGATCGCGTGATGCGTCAATTTGGGATACGAACATATTCTTGCTTCCGTTGAGAGGATAAATGTTGTATCTCAACGTAACAAGACCCAAAGTGCTGACATCCTAAACTGGTCTACTATACATCGACAATACGTAGATCGTTGGGATGACAGGGAAGCTGCAGTTGTTCATGAGCACGTGGATTCCAATACCGATATTTACATGCAATGGTATTGGAATATAACAAGAAGATATATCCAGATAGAGATTCCTCCACCTACAGTAGCTTACCGTCCACACGGACCAATAGAAAGACGTATAGTATGTTTAAAAAATGTACTTATTCTTCTTATATTCTGTTAAATTAGTTTTATTATATTCGTAAATAGAATAGGTGGATACGATTATACAAGGAAAGAACAGTATAGATGAACTTAGACGATCAACAGACTTACCTTCCAGCATGAGGACAATGGTCGAAAATACAATTAACATGTTCGATGAGAAACTCCACATGTTCCCCTTGATGTATCCCTTCCAACAATATTAGCAGCAGTACATGCCATCACAGGAGCATCATACTTCGGGAGCATCAGGTTTTGTGATTTCTTTCTTATAAATGGAAACTATTTTGTTTCTCTCTTAAATGAGTGAATTTTTAAAATTATATGTTGTAAATCATACAGGTAGGAATTACACGGAATATAGTGGGGAGGGATCGCAACCACCACTGATGTTTGGGACTTCAAGTTTTAGTTAATTATTTGTGTATAGTAAACTCATATTAGTGTATCGATTTTTTGACATATAAACACAATTCCTCAAAAAATAAAGCAAGACATGGGAAGCATGCATTTTCACAAGGTCAGACAATGGAGAAGTCAATATTTGAAACCTCAGGAATGATGTTTGCGGGATATGGTGGATAAGGGTACCCATCAATTCAACAAGGACTAGCATCTTTAGGTTGTTAAACTTAAAATTCTTCACTTAGTAGCACTTTCATTTATGTGATATCTAATTAAATTAATAACGTTCAGGTACGACTTATATAGAATATAACACTTCAGGATCTCAATATGACCAAACCAGATTTGGAGCTTCGGGTTATAACAACTTATTTAATAAAATGACTAAATGCAATAACTAATGTGTATCTTCTGTAATATTTTCTAAAAGATGAATATCCCATTCTTGCAGGATATGGAGAAGCTTTCAGTCAATCATAATTTAAAGGATCATCATTTGCTGGTCCTTCGAGTCAGGGATATAGCAGGCAGGAAGTTCTGCTAATTCAACCAGGATTTGTATCTGCAGGTTATTATAGTTAATTTATTATATTGTATCCTTATCTTACCTATAGTTTAATTTATGTGATATATAATGTAATTAACATCTTTCAGGTATGAGCTATATCGAGTATGGCATTGTAGGGTCTCAAATCGGTGAAGGCGGATTTAGAGATTCAGATATAAATATCTTATTGAATAGAAGAACTCATTTCAATACGTAATGTTTAAATTATGTGATACTTACAACAATATAAATGTCTCAATCTTGTAGGACAATCACTTGTTGGACCTTCGAGTCAATTTGACTCTGGACCCTCTCAGCTCATACCGTCTACTCAATATAGTTCAGGAGATTTGCAGTCACAAATATTTGATAGTTTCGGCAAATGGAGATAACTGATTTTGATAGACAGTTGTTTGGTATACCCACGATAATACCACAACAACGTCCGGAGCTGCCTCGAAGACCCTCTCCCAGAGTAAGGATCACTGAGCCTCCTCCATTAGAACCGCTACGCCAGTCAACAAGTGTATGGACTTCAAAAGTAGGAAATCGAAACAATCGAACATCCACGGAAGTCATCAGCTAGGCCGCATCCTCCAAGGCACATTCCATCACATTTAGAACAAATCGCCAAGTAGAAGAAGAAGAAGAAGACAACACATGAAGAGAGTCACAGAAAAATCGGAGATGGAGAGAAACGACAAAGGAGGAGGTGCAGGTGGTGGAGGAGGAGGTCTGAAGGGATTTCTAAAGATATGGAAACTATAAGTTATTGTAAATTTTTTCTTATTATTTGTAAACACATCTTTATTATTTTATGATTTTAATAAAATACTTGCAATTTTTTTAAGTTAATTGATGTCAAGTTGTGCGTTGTTGAGCGGGCATATGTCAATAGTAAATAATGTTGAACTAAAAATATTCTTAGTATGTATCAATAGTAAAGAATAAAATTAAAAATAGATATATACATCATATTTTAGAATAACGTTATCGGGGAGAAGCGAGACGAGGAGGATGTGCAGAAGGAACGGTAAACCATCTTTCCACCTCCAAAGATGAGAGCATGAAGCTCCTAGCGATAGATCGAAAATCTTACGATGAAGGAAAATACTGAAAGCCTATGTAATTTATTTTGATTTTTTAAAAATTATTTTAAAAAATTCCTCAAAGGTCCTCATTCATATCTAAGGGAAAATAATAAGCATATCCTTCACTTATAGTATTGAATAAGAATTAAAATGTTAAACGGATGTATTGTGAAAATTGCCCATGTCCAAATCGGCACCTGAGGTGTCGATCAATACACTTTTTTTAAGTAATTTTTACTCATGCTTATTTAATTTTTTTATTTTTTTAATAATTATTTTAAAAAAATCCCTTGTGATGATATAGTGGAGGAGTGGAGGTCTAGAGAAACCCCCTCTTCCTGATAATTCCTGACCAAAAGTATGTGGTGCAGTTATACTGGAACCAATTGGATGATAGCAGTGATCTTTGTAGTTATAGTTCTCCTTATGTTTGGATGATCCACTAGTAAAGTGGAAGCTTCTTCTTTGGTGGTTTTTGTCCCTTTTCCATCTCAATACAAGAGGCGATGTCCATGGCTTCATCTATAGTGGTGGCTCTAAAACCTGCAAGCTTCTCTCTAAAATCTCCCTGAAGCCCACTAACAAATTTGGAAAGGCATTCCTACGCTGAAGCTTCTAGAGATGGGGGAGTAACATAGAACTCCGTATAGTGAATATGATAATCTCGTACATTCTTGGAACCTTGGGTCAGAGAAGCCAACTCCCTCCTCTTCAATTCTTCCCAAAGGAAGGGACAGAAGTGAGCTCAAAACCTTTCTTCAAAGATATCCCGTGGAATAGGATCTACTAAGTTCTTGGAAATTACTCTCCACCATCATCTTGTGTAGTCTGCTAGGGATTAATCAGCAAAGTGCACCCAAGTGTCTATTGGTGCTTGTATTATTCTCACCATCCCCCTGACATCATCAAGCCATAGTTCTTTGTCAACAAGAGTCTATATGCCTTTGAATTGAGGAATATTTCCCTTTCGGTAATTGTCTAGTAATTTTGGTGTCTAAGAAGGGTTTTCTCCATTGTTCCTTCAGCTGGAGTAGGAGTAGACTCGGTAGAAGGATGGTAACTAGTTTCTTCCTCAGAAGGATGAACAGAACCTTCAATACTAGCATCCATAGGTCTAGATGCCTCAGGTCTCTCAACTTGTGCATTGAGCCTCTCCTCTAATGTGGGTTGCTCATAGTCGCTAATTGCCTAGACACATCTTATTCTGACATGATCCTGGGATGAATTAAGGTCAAAGCTTAGCCTCTATACATTTTAAACAATAACTTGTGAATGGTACTGCAGTCACTTATTAAGATCAACAGATCTTAAGACCACCTTAGTTTCTGAATACCGCTCATAGTTATTAGTTATTGAATAAATCAATGGAGTAACTGGGCTCTAATACTAAACTATCACGACCCCAATTCAGGATCATCGAATCATCTCATATACGGATCTGGTTACTCAGCAATAATTTATTCAGCAATCACAATTAACATTCAGAAACAGACTGCAATTAAAAATACCCGGAAAGAAGTATTTAGTTCTTTTCCATTCACAAAATAAAACTTACATGATATATTGTACCACTACAACCATTTACATGTACATCAGATGAAAGGAAATACACAAAAAAGATTACTAACTACCTTAGAGAGTGAAGCTACTGTGGCTGATTGGATGGCTATTATGTTAGTTGACTGGATTACTAAAGCCCTTGTGATGGATCACCGAGACCTATTGGGTTTTTCATAAATCGTGGGATAAGTGATTGCTAAGTAACGAAGAAGAGAAAAGTAAATAAATGGTGTAATTTTTTTTCAAAACTTGTTGTCACAAAAAGATTCATTCCTTCTCATTAATTTAAGTCCTAATCCAGCGATTAGTCCAAGGAACCCCACTGTTCATGGATTCTGAAGCTGTGGACACTTCGGGATTGGAGATTGCATTGATCTGATAAGCTTATGCCACTTCACTTTGCCTCAACCAATCCTCCAATACTACCTTGACGATTTCCTTTGCTTTCATTATCTAGGGTTTCAAATCCTTGGACTTGCAAACAAATAAGCACACCGTCCTTGAGGATCTGATTGTTTGGAACATCAGGATAACCTTTAATCACATAAACTAGCGGCTCTAAATACATGTTATCGTGACCCAACCGCTATTGAGGAATTCGTGCCTCCACATGGCACGATCACATCTTCCTTCATTCAACCCAAATATAGTGGAGCTACAAATCATTCATTTCATGCACACTTATCATAACAAAAAACCGTGTACCACCTAGGTAGGTCAACTCCAATACGGGTTCCTTCCGACAAACATACATATTGCATGCCCGACCTGCAGTCCTACTCCCACTCATTCTTAACGTAAGATAGGATCCAATTCAAAACACATCAACCCATGATGTGATTCCTCCTAAGCCTTAGATTTGCATAACCATAAAATATTGAGTATAGACATGCACATATATTAATTAATATATTTATATACTCATATTTATGCTGATTTTAACTTTCAAACCCTAAATTTCCAATCCACTGCATCCACTCGATGCATAGACCTTATTTTAATTGAAATCACAAAGCAATTTTTCGTATTTTCTCAAAAATTGCCAAATTAGGGTTCTCTGTAGTAAGAAGCATAAATACCGAAATCTCCACGATCTCATATGAAAACCCAACGGCAAAAGGAAGGATTTCGTTAACTAATCGAGCTCTCTCTCGTATGCAGTCAAAAAAATGATTTATAGCTCCTGAAACGAACAAATTTCATTTTCATATCGAAAATGCTAAGAATGTGCCAAGAACACGAAGAATGAACGAAGAAAATGAATAATGCGAAGAACACACGAACAACACAAAAAATGCAAAGAACATATATTCTCTTGAAATTTCAGCAGAGCTTCCCCTTGTACGGGGTGATATTTCTAGGAAAATTTAGACAGAAATTCCCCTTATATTGGGACATATTTCTATGAAAATTTCAACAGAGTTTCCACTAATATTGGGACATATTTTTATGAAATTTCAGCAGAGTTTCCCCTTATATCGGGATATATTTAAAAAAATTAAAGATTTTCCTCTATAAAATCATCGAGAGGAAAACAACAACGAAACTGAAAGAATAAAATCAAACAATAAGAGATGGAGAATCGATAGACACTGCACGTCTTAGGTGAGTGAATGTGTGACGAATCACAGGCTTCATTGATGTGCATAGCCGCCTACACCTACATAGGGTATTACACATATTTCTCTTCGAACAACAACGGAAAATGAATCTAAAAGAAAGATGAATAAAAAACAAAGGTGAAAAAAGAAGATGAATCGAAAACCTAGTTTACGAAGTAGACTAAGAGAGGATCGTACCTTCCTCCTCATTGTTTTCCCGGCAACGCTTCGCTAGAGCTTTTTCCCCACCTCCCACTCCTCCTCCTGACCTCTCAACCCTAGCCCTTGGGGTGGTGGTGGTAGTGCAA
This sequence comes from Ottelia alismoides, assembly GCA_037367405.1. Taxonomy (NCBI): domain Eukaryota; kingdom Viridiplantae; phylum Streptophyta; class Magnoliopsida; order Alismatales; family Hydrocharitaceae; genus Ottelia; species Ottelia alismoides. The sequence goes on along the minus strand of JAZKJV010002851.1, from coordinate 1,211,412 downwards.
ATCATAAAGAATAAATGGGTGGGGGTATTTATAGGATCCAGAAACAACTAACCATGGTTGGTAAACTATGCCAACCATGGTTTGGACCTTAACCGCATTTAGCGACCCACGATTTTGACCAAAGCTTATATGAAACTTAGTACTTAAGTTAGAACTATCTAGAAGATTTTAGATTCGTTAATGATGCTTAATTAGCGCTAATCTGATTAACTTTTACTAATCATGATTTAACTTTCGTAGCTTATGCTTAACTTTTGCTAACCATTGATTGGTGTTCGCTAATAATCATTAATGACCCTAAATCTATCATTAGTTTCTTTAATCATGTTTAATTAATCTTAATGATGGTCATTAAGAGTTAATGGCACCTTAAGTCTCCTTACTTCTCTTTCTTCCGAAAATCATAACAATTTGAAATGAAGTCTGATTCAAAGGAAACAAATTCCATTAGTTTCCTCTTGACGAGCCGGATCTTATGATATAGGATCCGAGAGAGATCAAGTTCAAGGCTTTACACCCAGGGTCCATTCATGGAGGCAAAGTAATAACTTAAGGATCAAATTATCAAACTTAATGCATAAATTTCAAAGAAGATTTTTTTCGTTTTTTATGCAATGTGAAATGTGAATGCAAATGCAAATGCAAATGAATTAAGTTGTTAAGAGAAACAAGCAACTTAGCCAATTAATTTTTTGTTAAAATTAGATGAAATTAGAAAAGTGTTATTTTTCCTATAAACATAATTCAATGACGCATGCAAAATTTATTTTGTTTTTTTAAATTTTTGAAGTCTAAATGCTTCAGTGAAAAATGAATGAAAAAAAATGGTTTTTATGCAATTTTGTGAAAAAACAGAATGCAAAAATTACGAAACTAAGAAAGAAAATCAAAAACAAGAAATGCACCTACTGTATTTTTTTAATCTTCTGATAATATTTTATTTTATGAATTTTGTACTAGAACAGAGTGAATTTGAGTAATATGTTTTTAATAAATCCACAGTTAAAGTGCATGCCAAACCAAAATTATCTCAAATAGGTCAATCAATATGCAATCTAATGAAATTGAGTTTGTGGAAAATATTATGTATAGATAAAATTAAAAATCAATTACAAAAGTCACTAAATAAATTATGTAAAACAACTTGAGCATCCATAAATAAAACTTTGAAATAATATTTAGCAAGATTAATTCTACAACATATGATTTTTTTTGTTATGTTCTAATCAACTATTAACTCTACAAAAATTATAGAATCTAAATGGGTAAAATATCACTAATTTCTACTCAACGGTTTTTCATAGATCAATCAGATATCAGAAAAATGCAAATTAAATTTATAACTTTAGAAAATAAAATTATGGATAAAATGGTATTTTTTAAAGTTGCAATTTGATACACATATGATGTTCAAAAGATGCTCTAATACGATGTTCTCTTTGCAATATAAAATAAAAAAGTTCATCAAAATAAAGTTATTCCTAAGGGAATTTGTTAAGAAAAGCAATTTCAAGTTTTTGTTTATTTAATGGAAAATGAGGGGAATTATGGACAATGTGAATGTGGTCGTCATAACCGAAAATCATCTCAAACAGAAATTTATTCAACTAGCAGAAATAAATTGAAATAAGGAAGAAATCTAGAAAGTTTATTTTACTAGTATAGCGTGCATGATCAAACTTAAGGAGGCTACAATACCTGAAGGTTATTAATTAATGAAAAATAAAGTAGATTCTTTTTCATTTTTTTGTTTTGTTGTTTTTATGTGTTTTAATTCTTTTTGTATTTTTATGGATTTTTACTATTTTTAATTATTAAAGTTTTCTGATTTTTTATTTTAATGAATTTTAATTTGAAATTTTATAGTTTTTTAGTCTTTAAAAATAAAACAAATAAAGAAAATAAAAATAAGTAAAATAAGGGCTCTTTGTTATTTTTAGAAAATAGCAGAAATACATAGAAAATGAGAATTTTGTTCTATGTGTTATACAATTTTATACTAGTTTTGTGATTGTTTTAGAACTTCTAGATTTTTTAGGATTTTGAAAATGAATAAAATTTGAAAACTAACACAATTGTCATAACATTTATTGCATAATGGCCCACCGTGGGATCACATGTCCTACAATCTCCCACTAGCCCAAAGAGCCATCAATGTGCTAATATTTAAATCCACACTCATGTTCTAGTCATAAACTATTTAGAAAATAGCTTGGTAAGCTGACCAATCACTCTGTTCCCAGGAGACTACACCAAGTCCTTTTATTGCCTTGCATATCCCCTAGTAATATTGCTTGCATCCAATGTGAATGTTGCATCATCGATGAATCCCGGCTAGATCATCATTTTCTCTATTTTAATACTCAATTAATAAGAACTTCTTGAGAAATCTTCATTAATTTCGCATATTTGGAAAATAAACTCAACACCTATAATTAACATATTTTCTATATATATTCTAACCTTAATTTATTGGATTCAATTACTAACCCTTATCCTTATTTTTTTATTATTGAAAATCCCTAAAAATTAGATTAAATATTATATATTTTGGCTTTAAAAGAATTAAAAATACAAAAAATATCAAAATCACAAAACACAGTGTTTTTACCCATTAAAATTGCTTGCAAAATTCTTCTTTGTACTAAAGACCTCTTTTGGATTGTTGACCAACACGAAACTTGTAGATCACATCGACATCTACATATTTTATGTTTTGACCTTTTTACAATTCAGATTCCTACTATTTATTTTTTTATTTTTCTTTATTTTCTTATTTATTGATTTTTTAAAGCAGCCATGTGGCCCTCTCTGGAGCCGTCATGTGGCTACCTCTCATCACGCCACCCACTACCTTTCCACACCTTCTGATCTCCTCTAGGCGCCTTCATCCTAGTCATCTGATGCCACTTTTCTTACAGTCGTTTGATGAGATCTCTAGGTCTCATCAGAATCACCCTTACATGCTTAAACCTTAGATGTAAGATCAGCTTCCATCCAGTGACCATGCTCGATCCACATCACCCTTTCATTCTCCACCATCGGATCACTTCCCCGCCTTCATTCTAACCTTCCATCCGTGTCCTTTTCTCAGCCATCCGATCTGATCTTAGCTCAGATCTACACCGCTCACAATCGCTTGCTACATAGCCGCAGGATCAAATCTCCTGATCTGATCTCTGCCATCCGCCATTCCCCTACACGATCGGTGACAACGGCTTGGTCCTCCTTCTTGCGACGTGATCCAAAGCTCCAAGCTCCACTATAGCCTTATCAAGTTACGGAGCTCGCTACCTCACCGAGCAGTTCGAGCAAGAACATTAGGAGAGAGCCCCTTCTCCTCCTTTCTCAGGTGTTCCTCTACCACCTTCCTGGAGATCTTCTCCCTCCCATGTTCCCCTACCACTGCACCACCTCAATATGCCCCACCACTTTCACGCATCATAATGGATCTACGCTGCGCCTCACCGCTACGTAGTGACGCCACTCGACCTCCGTGCATAGCCACACTACCCTTGCTCTATTTTGAGAACCAAATCATTGAAGACTGGGAACGAGCCTTCGTACCAACTTCCCATGCATCAATCCGCTCTACCTTTGCAGGTATGACTTCAACCACATGCAGAGAGCCCCTTCGCTCCACCTCTACAGCTTCGCCCTCAACAACCTCTCGTCACGCACCGCATGACCCTCCAGCTCATGTGCCTCTATCGTGTGCGGTGGGGCACCCACTACGATCCAAACACCATCGCATCACCGTCAGCTTCGCAGGAGCTCCTACACCATCCTGCCACTGGCCCTCGTCCACCACTCAATGCATAAGCCCTAACCCCTCTCCACCTCCATGTGACAGATGGAGGTCATAAGTGCAGCCATAATGGGCCTCCAGCCAGGCGCTGACCCATGATCAACTTGACCATGTCATGGTAGCCTCGCAGCTATTTAGCTACCCATCGTGGCTATGCAGGTCTAAGCGACGACCAGAGGACCAATTTGGCCCTCTGCCCAATCCATCTCTGACGCCTTCTTCCTCCTCAATACTCCAGATTTGTATTTTTACTTTTTTTCTTGTTTTCTCACAATTACTCCGAGACACTCACCCACATTCACCATCATTTGGATTCGTCTCCACCATAACCAGATCACCGTGATCTTCACACCTTCCTTCGATCACTCACTTTCTCGGTCAGAACCTCCAGCCACCTCGCCCCTTTCCTCTTCACCTCGTCGAAGAGGAACCCACTAGGATCGTCGTCTTCTTTGCCCCATAGCCCTCCCATCCATCTCACTTCAATCTTCCGCCTCCGGTGATGTGTCATCGACAGCCTTCTATAGTTACCCTCGTAGCTTCCTCTCACGGACACCATCTTTTCTAGGTGACAACGAATCTCATGCGACCCATAATGAAAACGGAGGAGTGCAGAGGGGCTCTGGTAGTCTCGACAGAGCTCCATTTATGCCGATGTTCCTCCGACTGATAACAAAGCACATTCGTCGTTGGATGGTGCCTCTTGGCGGCCATCCAACAGTCCAGAGATAACCACATCGCAACATCCGAGGTTGCAGGCTTGGAGAACCAAGACAATCACCGAAGCCATTTGTAGCTGCCACGCGTCCACCTGAGCCTCGTTGCCTCCTGAGCCTGGACACCTTACGTGCCACGCATGTGAGGGGGTTGGGATATTTGCAAGTCACCCCCGAAGCTTCCTTCTAATTACAAACAGGTCCCCAAGTACGAACCTCACTTGTGCATCCGAGAATTTTGCACAAAAGCCCTACCATTTCAATAATTGCAAAGACGTCCCCACGTAAAAGGAGAAATTACGTAGGGGCCCCTCTGATTTTTGGAAATTACAAATAGGTCACTCCAGGGGCCTATTTGTGATATTTATCATTTTATTTTCATGCATTTGTTACGTTTATTCCCCTCGCACTATTTTCATCGTACCTTGAGCATTTTGAATCCAAATTGAATGATTTTATTTGCATTGTGTTGCTAAGTTCATTCTCTATCTAATGTTTATTTAATTTCATGATTTAACACTTAATTAAATACGTTATCATTTGATGATATATAGTGTCTTTTTCTCTATAAATCTTTGCCATTAATAGATTCTTGATCTTAATTTTGATGCTCTATTTGTCATTGAAATCAGCACTTGCTTTATTGCTCATTTCACGGCATATATGTACATACATATCTACATGCATATAACACATGATTGAAGTAGAAGCAACTATTCATATGAGCTTGGTCCAGTCATTATGTCTCTTTAGAATGAAAAAAAATGAATAATTATAAAAAATTTTAAAATATAAAAATTCACTATCTCTGGAGTTGGTGTATTCCTGACACATTCATTATCACTCAAGGCTTGAGGATTTGAAGACACTTGATTTATGAGATCTAAAGAAATTGAGTTAGCCAACCTTAGTCATTAGGGGTTTGAAACTTAATAACCCACACTTCCCTATTTTGAAAGATTTGAACGCTATATCGCACTCTTCAGCTCTACCTTCTAAAGAATATGATCGACACAGCACGTACACAACTTCATGATTGATGAGATGAGTTAAGTTATCACCTGAGGAACTAGGAACGGTGATTTGAGTTTATACATGATTTAATGGTGCTCGAGGATGGGATAAAGTCAATGAAGTCTTCAAGAAACCTGAATGTCAGCAAAACCCTAGCTAGTATGTGAACAAGTTCGCATGCTATCATTTGATATCTACCTATGTGATAAGGTGTGTTAAAATATAATTAAATTATTAATCAGTTTGCACCATCTTTTGGTAAAAGCAGTGGAGCTAGCCAAACAATGAAATGAAATTCGAGAGAAGTTCTCTCATACAAGAAAAAGGTCGATCATTACTATTACAAATTCAAAATATCTTCCACCCAAAGGTGAGATCTTCCAACCATTTCAAAATGTCCACTTGGACCAAATGCTATTAGGACCAAAAAGTCGGGCTAGCATCAAAAAAGGGCTCTACATCGTATAGTGATACTCACTGGAAAACAACTGTTGATGACTCTGAATTCTTTTGACGAACACATTGATCAACAAACAAAAATCTACATGTGTTGAGTAATAAGGCACTCGAGAGGTTCCTTGTTCCAATGTGAGGGAGAGAAAAATAGACATAATCCTATGCCCTCCATTATCTAGCTATCCAAGTTTGACAAACTAATGAGATGGTTGACTGAAGAAAGAATAGACTTATTCCCTAGAGTTGATGATTAGGTCTAGAGAAGAGTCTCTTGGACTGGAACCTTGGGTGACATCTCGACTCGACTCTCATGATTGCAGTACATTATCATATCCTTATATTTTATGTACAAACAAAGAGTTTGATAATTAGAGAAGTTGGATTGTTTTTTACTAAAGCATGGTTTAGCCCAGAATTTTAGGATCACTCAAATTGAGGATCTTCGATAAATTAAGCCTTGAAAATTTCACATGCACTCAGGAATTGATCCGGATCCTTCATCCTTTGATGCTCGAGGACGAGCATAGTTTAAGTATAGGGGTACGATGAATCCAACTGGATCATCATTATTCTCTATTTTTATCCTCGATTAATAAGAACTTCTTAAGAAATATTCATTAATTATGCATCTTGGAAAATAAACCCAATACCTATAATTAATATAATTTTTGTATATATTCTAACCCTAATTTATTGTATTTAATTACTAACCCTTTTCCTTATTTTATTTATTATTAAAAATCCCTCAAAATTAGATTAAATATTGTATGTATTTATTTGGTCTTTAAAAGAATCAAAAATACAAAAATATCAAAACCACAAAACATAGTGTTTTTACCCATTAAAATTTCTTGCAAATATTCTTATTTGTACAAAAAACCTCCTACGGATTTTTTATCAACATGAAACTTGTAGATCTCAATAAGATCTACAACTTTCATGTTTTGATCTTTTTCTAATTCAGCATCCTATTATTTCTTTTCTATTTTTATTTATTATATTATTTATTGATTTTTCTAGAGCAGTCACGTGGCGCTCTCTGAAGCCACCATGCGTATACCTCTCCTCGCTCCATCTGCTACCCTTCCACGCTATCTGATCTCCTCTGGGCACCTTCATATTAGCCATCCACTGCCACTCTTCTTACAGTTGTCTGATGAGATCTCTGGATCCCATCGAAACCGCCCTCACCCACTCTAACCTCAGCTGCAAGATTTGCTTCCATCCAGCAGCCCTGCTCGCTCCACATCACCCTTTCATTCTCCATCATCGGACTAATCCCCAGCATTCATCCTAACCTTCCATGTATGCCCTTTTCCTAGCCATCTGATCTGATTTTAGAACAGAACCGCACCGCTCACCACCACCCAATTCACAACTGCAGGATCATATTTCTTGATTTGATCTCTGCCCTCCGCCTGTGCCCTAATCAAAGCCATTGGATCACAAGATCCAATGGCTCTACCCCATCGTCCTCCTCTAAATAACTCCCGCTCCAGGCATTACACCATACGAAATCCCTGTTGGAAATGCGAGCCCACGACGAGCCATTATGCAATAAATGTTATTGCAATTCACTCCTTAATCTGAAATGAAGAATACATAATTTGCATAATAGGTCCCTTAGTACAATTAGGGTTATGTACGATGGCCATCTTGATGATCATACGGCTGTTGATTCAACTATTGAATCATAGAGGCTGGTGCTTGGATGAATATCTAAAGAGTTAGATTGAGGACTCATCAAGCACCGTCAAATGATTGTTAAGAGATGATCTCCAGCCTGAGTAATAGATGGCAATCCTTATCTCTGAAGGTTGATATCTGACCGACCTCTTGATGCAGGTCCTCTGCATAGGAATAGAGATTCGGAGGTGTCAGATTAGTTAGGTCAAAGAGTTGACTTAACGAGATCGAGATAACCAAAGTCCTATATCGTATGCTGTCATGATATAGGCACGCATCCTCTGACCGGAGACAGATGTGTTGCTATATGTCTAAGTATGTACATTTGGAAGACCAATAGGTTGATGACCTAATCACGGTCTATACACCGGCGCGCTGGTGTGCATATAAGGGCATATGAGTAATACGATCTCTCAAAGGGATCATACAGGTTCAGTTACTGAACCGGAAGACATGAGCTCACTCATGAGATATTGGGAAGAATCAAATTCCGTGCGCACGGTCGTCTCGCTTTGGAAGCTTGACTGAATTTGTAGGTTTGATGTATACTTTTGGAAAGTATATGATCAAAACCTAGGTATGATATATGCTTTTGGAAAGTATATGATCGATACCGACTCCCAATGATCGAATGAGAAACTTAATGATAAAAACCATGAAGTAGACAGTATAAAGTTGATCCAATACTTCGGGTTTAGTCTGAGTCTTCCAGTATGCAGGATGTACAGGTATTGGGAATACCTGAGGGTGATGTGATCATAAACGATTATATAACCATGACGCTTCCATTCCTAGGGAGTGATGAAACGGGTCTGGATTTTAGTGACTCCTCTCAGTAGAGAAGTGATCTGATCTTGGTCCAAGTGTTGGACATTGATCTGAATGTGATTCAGATACAATGAGAAGATTAGATTTACGGTCTTGATTTAATCAAGCATCTATGGGAGGCTCGCGATCTGGATTTGAGATACGATCTCAATATCCATGTCACTATACGTGGAACAATACAATCGCCCTGTCCTTATCTCCAAGTATCTGCGGAGAAAGCACATTATCCTTGAAGGAGTTCATGGATTATTCTATTGTTGATTTATGTATCCGAGCATTGAGAAAATGGATAATTAAATGTGATTTAATTATCATGAGTAATATGAATTTGATTCATATTATAAAGAGAGTTATTTGAGATAATTAAATGTGATTTGATTATCAAAGATGTGAATAATGTGAATGTGATTCATATTATTTGAGAACAAGAGAATAAAGATCCAAGATGATTAAATGTGATTTAATTATCATGGATATGAATAATATGGGTAGCAATATCCATATTAGTCATATATATTATAAATGTGATTTATAATATATAAGAGAGAGCTATTTGTGATTTACATTTGTTAATTAAATGTTAATGTGAATTGGATTCACATTGGACATTGAATTGAAAATGTAATTTACATTTTGTTTTGGGTTGTGAATATGATTCACAAAATTCCAATGGCATGATTGCAATGTTCACAAAATAAATTGGATTTATTTTTGTGAAATAATTTGCAATAAATGTTGTTGCAAATATTGGAGAGAATCATGAGATAATGTAATCTCATGTAATAGGAAAAAGGAAGCTCCCTTCCTAATGAGGAGAGGGGACGGCCACAATTCCATAAGGAATGTGGTGGCCGTCCACCCTCCTTATGGAAGGAGGCTTGCCTCCTTTCCTATCTCTCCAATGGAGATTGATTTGATATAAATCAAATTATATTTAATATATATTTGATTTTTATTAAATTAATTGTTGTTGTGTTTTTAGCAACAAATCATGGCCATTGAAAGAAACACAAATTAATGTGGACCATTGGATTTGTGTTGACACATGGATTGAGATCCATGGATCCCAAAACCCTATAAAAGGAGAGGCACCCCATTGCTCTTCTTGACACATAAGTGAGACAACAAGTCTCTCTCTCTTTCTTTCTCTTTCTCTCCCTCTCATGGCCGTCCACCATGGATGCCCTAGAGAGGCTCTCCATCGCCGCGGCATCGTCGTTATGTTGCCCGATGTTTTGCTCGTGGAACTCCGTCTACTTCGGTGTGCCTTGCTCGTGAATAAGACGTCGGATATCGTGTGTCGAGATCAGGAGATCCACCGCTTGGATCATCAACATGGATTGCGAGAAGCACGCGGTTCATCCCCGCGCTCGCAAGCGTCTCCTCCGTCGGATCGGACTTGAGACAGGAGGTCTCTTCGTTTAGAGACTCGATTGCAACCACGCTTCAAGAGGTAAACCTAATACTTGTTTGTGGTCTAGATGAAATGATCCGAGAAGTGTTCTTGGATCATGTGATTTCGTCACATGAAAAATTTTAATTTCCGCTGCATAGAACAACTAGTGCGATTAGTCGTTCTTCGTCGTATTCGATGCGACGCTCACGCTTCCGTGATGCGCTTGAGGATCTAACCATATTCTTCAAGTGGTATCAGAGCCTTAGGTTGGTGATTTTGGATATGATCCATAAACCGAGGACGACTTGGGTTCATTAGGGTATGCGAAAGTTTCTTGCATTTCATTTTCGCATCTCTGTGTTGATATTATTTTCGACACTGTTTAAATTGTTTAAACACGAAAATAATATTCGAATTTTATTCCCTATTAAATAAGGAAACTGTAGGATCTGAGTTTGCGTGATTTCGATTCCGTTTGCTCTAGATATGCTCATTTTAGTGAACATGTATCTACTGTTTCGGGGACTGCGGATCATGACGTAATTAAGATGTTAATTGCGGAGTTGAAACGCCTTGAAATGCGTGAAAATCACTTGTGTTCTGTTGTAAATCAAGTCATCGAACTTTAGAAATTTACTTTGCTTAATTTGGATTTAAATTGATTGAGATATGGTATTTTTAGTAAGTGAGGGTTACTGCTGAAAATACTTTCCTAATCAAGAACCTAGTGATTATCATTTAATTAGTTAGTGAAATTAAATTGTTTAATTTCCTGGAATAATTATGCATAAATATTTGTGAAATATTTAATGATAATTATGTCCTTAAATAACTTTGCCCTAACCAACAAATGACTAGATGTGATCTAGATCAAGATTGGTTACATGATCTACATGATCAACATTCCAACAAACATGTTGCTTCAATAGGACTTGGGATTTGTTTATCAAATCTCATTATAATATTAATCAAAATTGTTTTAATTATTACTATATGGTATAATTTCGGTTGAAGAACCGATGATCATCTCAAGTACAAAATGATCTATTTTGCATTATCCTTTCCCGAGGTGGATATGGTGTCTAGTCGGAGAGCATTGGGGTTGCGGGTTGCAACGTATGTGGTCCGTCCCACTCTCGTCGGTACTGGCCATGACAGCGGGTAGGGTTAGTATAATGTTTAAGAAATCATGACGTATTTCTAATTACTAAAATTCGAAATAATACGTATTTGAGATAATACCATAATTCAAGTAACTATTAAAATGTTTGTTGGATATTAATTGGATCAATAATTTAATATGATTAGATTAATTGGAATCCAATTAAAATTAAAATACTCTATGAATAGAGATGTTATTTCCCTTGGAAGAATTAATCATAATGAATATGATTCATAATGATTAATTAGAATTTGAATATGATATGGAGGATCACATAAGTGACATCCATGGTCTCCCGTCAAGGCGAAGGGTTCCGTCGCCAGGGATTGTATGTAGGAGACGCCTGTCCGAAGTGACAGCTCCTGTATGCAAGCGCATCTGGATCGAGCTCCTCGCTTCTCAAAAGAGTAAGGCCGTATACGTAGTGACCCCAATATCGGATCCTCATATTATTGGGGCGATATTGGATTGCGTATAGCGAGTACTATTCCTGTTGACGGTTGGTTCAATTAACGACGGGTCAACATCGCCTTAGGGGTGGTGGGCCCGGGTGCTAAAGACTGAATTGGGAGTGCAAGTTGGACTTGCAATACGGAATGTGTTCCCGCTTCTTTTTATCCGAGTTGCAGATTCTCATATTATTGGGATGTAACAAAGATAAGGAAGGAGATCCCAGATCTTGTTGAGATATAATGGTAAGTATATCTCTTACATTGAAAGTGATTAAGGGAATGAACTTTCAGTGTTGACAAGACAAGACAACTTTGACATAAAAATCCTAAATCAAAGTAAAATATATTTATTTATTTATTTATATATTTATATATTTATGCAAATTTTTTATTTCAGATAATCCTTCATTAAAACCCACTCAATGATATACTCAATAATAACCAGTAAAATATCATGGATTGGACTCATGATCCAAATATTGTACTTGCAATTGGACACATAATGTATGTGGTTGCAATGTGCAAGTTTCCTCATAATATTGAGGAATGACAATTAAATAGATAATAGGACTACAACCCTAGGGTTTGTATGTCTCTATAGTCTTTATCTCTCATCGGATGTACTTTGGAAGTGACATGTCGATGATGATCGCAATTGTCAAATAATCCTTATAAAATTAATGAAGATATTCCGGCATACATATGTGCTCTTGACATTTAACATGAATGAGATGGTTCACTGCATCATGCAGAATGGTGGCTCTATAAGAGATGATGTATTCAAATTGTTTGAGTACCTACCTGAACCTATATTTTAAGAGTTTAGATGGATGTAGATGATGAGTGTCATCATTCTACTATCTATACTCTGGTCATTAATGAAGCTTCATAATATTCATATTGTATGAATTTAATGAAGCATGTATAAATGTTGAAATGCTCTTACATAAGAGATCCTTATCTTAAGCAATGGTTGCTTATAGATAAAGGGAGCGCAGTGGAAGCATGGGTTGGACCCGAGTAAGAAGTATGGTCAAAGAGTTGACTATACATCTATGACTTCCATATGTCATCCGAAGAGTTGGATGAATGCCAATACTGCAATAAGTTGATGTGTTGATAGTATGACTATCAAGTCTATCTAGAATCCTTAGAGAAGGACTCGGATGGAGCATCGGATTAATCTACATAAATCATTGATAAGATAAAGTCAAATAATTGTATCTCAATCTTCTGATGACATTTGCAATAGGTTGCATATGTTTTAGAAGACTGGAAAATTTGATCTTAAAGGTTTATAGTTATCCACATGGTTATTGATGCAATTGTTGCAACAATCTCTGTTGGATTGATAGACTTGTTAATTTCAGTGGGAGAGCCCCTAAGTCTTAGAGAATGTCTCTATGACCTAGATATAAGAATACACTCATTGTTTGTTTCTAAATGTTGGAAATAAACATGAATTCTGAGGTAGAACTATCATAAAGAGTTATGATGGAGATATTTCAGATAGTAATCTAAAATCTAGTGGACTCCACTAAATTAGAAAATTGATGAATGGCTCATTAACATTTCTAAATGCTGAAATTAAAACTTAAGATCAATATGAGGATGAAGATCATTTGACAGTGATCTAGCACCAAGCTTTGGACATTTGTTTATTGATTTGATCAATAGACTAATAAGAGATGAAACTTTAGAATGTCTAAAATTTCAAAACTTACATACTTATGAATATTGTATTCAAAGTAAAATGTCCAATACACCCTTCTTAGAGAAAGGTGTAAGATGCCAAGGTATTCAGGATCTCATGCATATTGATGTATGTAGATCATCTATATCATAGTAAACATTATGGATATGTGATATCTGTTGATGATTATGTATGATATGAGATTTCTTCTCTTCACCTAAGAAACCTTTGAAATGTTCAAAGATTTTATTTTTTTTTTGGTTTAGAACCAAAGTTTGAAGGAAGATAAAATGAAATTTGATCTAATCTAGGTAGCAAGTACCTACTAGATAAATTCAAAGAATACCTTATAGAGATATGAATATCATTTCTATCTCGATCCTCCTAACACACCTTAACTCAATAGAGTTATAGGGAGATACAATTGGATCATGTGTGACATGATCTTATCAATGATGAATTTTAGCATAATTATCCCTTAGTTTCCAGGTATATATATGTGTAGTAGAGACTACAATGTATATCCTTAAAAAGGTTCCATGCATGATGGAATCTAGCACTTGAGAGTGTTGCTTCATTAGGAAAATAAAGGATGGTATTGGATACCTACTTTATGACCTTGAGATTCTTAAAGTATCTCATCTCTAAGAATGAGATTCTTAGAGGTAGAGACTCTTAAGAATCAAGATCAAAATGAAGTATAGGAACTCATCTAATCTTGAGAAGATAATGAGGCTCCTGAAATTGGAAACTAAGAGGACAATTAAAAATGAAACACTAATACCTCTTCAAATGAGTTTGAGGATGGATTCCATGTATCAGAGAAATCTGACAATGATTGAACTTCATGTGATGAAACTTCTTAAGATCACAGCATGGATAGATGGATGTTAGCAAATCTGACAATGATTGAACTTCATGTGATGAAACTTCTTAAGATCACAGCATGGATAGATGGATGTTAGCAATAAAAGTCTAATGTAGACTTCATATGCAAGTGTTGTATATGGACCCTCGTGGATCCACCTATATGGGTAAAAACCTGTAAAGGTGTAAATGGATCTTCAAGAGAAAGGGAACCTGATGAGAAGGTAGAGACCTTCAAAGCACGGTTCGTAGCCATGAGCCACACACCGGAAGAGAAGACATTACTTGCAATGAGACTTGCTCTTCGGTGACCATGCTTAAAATCATCAGAATATTGCTAACCTTAGCTACACAACTGGACTATTGCATCTTCAAGATGTAAGTCAATATTGCATTCCTCTACGAATACCTCTTTGAGGATATTCACATGAAGTAGCCCCAGGGCTTCATGGTTGAGGAAAGCAAGGTGTGCAAACTAAGGAATCCATCTATGGACTCAAATAAGCTTCTTGAAGTTGGACCATAAGATTTGATGGAATTATAATTGTTATGATTTTAGATAGAATCTTGATGAGCCATGTGAAGCTTAGTGGGAGTGCCTTTGTGTTCATCGTGCTAAATGTAGATAAAATCCTAATCATTTGGAATGATATAAGGATGATAATAAGTATTTTATAGACTGGCTATTCCATATCTTGAAATATGATTTCAAAGATACCTCTTAGATCTTAGTTTTGAAGTTGTTCAGAAGCCAAGAGAAGAGGATAATTGGACTGTCACATTTGTAGTATACCTTGGACATATTCTATTCATAGAAATTCCAAGAAAGGCTTCTAACCCTTAAGATATGGTACTGACCTATCTTAAGGGATAACACCTCAAAGAGTTGAGGAAGTAAATGCTACAACTACTTGCACTTGTGCATTAGTTACGAGAAGCTGAGTGTATGCTAGAGTGTACAAATACCAGATGTCTGTCATGCAGTGGGAGTAGTAAATTGTTACTAATCCTACTGTAGAGATAAAACACTTGATTGCAGTAATAACAAAATCTTCATAGATGAGGAGATTTTTGAGATAGTAATCTCAAAGTCTTATCTTCAAAAGTTTAAGACCATGTAGATAGTGATCTATAAAAGTCTAAACTTTAGATACCTTAGGAGATAGAGATCTCCGGGAATGAAGGTATTCTAATAAGGATTATGGGGATACTGGTTATGATGTCAGGGACACTCTAACCAACTAGATTGAGTATTGGTTGCATGAGATGCAACATTCACATTAGATGCGAGCACTGTTACTGGGGATATGCAAGTGCCGTAAAAGGACTTGGCATAGTCCCGCGGGAACAGAGTGACTAATCAGCTTACCTAGCTATTTTCTAAATACCTATGATTGTCACATGAGTGCGGGTTTAAATGATTAGCCCATTAATGGCTCTTTGGGCTAGTGGGAGATTGTTGGAAATGCGAGCCCACGACGAGCCATTATGCAATAAATGTTATTGCAATTCACTCCTTAATCTGAAATGAAGAATACATAATTTGCATAATAGGTCCCTTAGTACAATTAGGGTTATGTACCATGGCCATCTTGATGATCATACGGTTGTTGATTCAACTATAGAATCATATAGGCTGGTGCTTGGATGAATATCTAAAGAGTTAGATTGAGGACTCATCAAGCACCATCAAATGATTGTTAAGAGATGATCTCCAGCTTGAGTAGGAGATGGCAATCCTTATCTCTGAAGGCTGATATCTGACCGACCTCTTGATGCAGGTCCTCTGCATAGGAATAGAGATTCAGAGGTGTCAGATTAGTTAGGTCAAAGAGTTGACTTAACGAGATCGAGATAACCAAAGTCCTATATCGTATGATGTCATGATATAGGCACGCATCCTCTGACCGGAGATAGATGTGTTGCTATATGTCTAAGTATGTACATTTGGCAGACCAATAGGTTGATGACCTAATCAAGGTCTATACACCGGCGCGCTGGTGTGCATATAAGGGCATATGAGTAATACGATCTCTCAAAGGGATCATACAGGTTCAGTTACTGAACCGGAAGACATGAGCTCACTCATGAGATATTGGGAAGAATCAAATTCCGTGCGCACGGTTGTCTCGCTTTGGAAGCTTGACTGAATTTGTAGGTTTGATGTATACTTTTGGAAAGTATATGATCAAAACCTAGGTATGATATATGCTTTTGGAAAGTATATGATCGATACCGACTCCCAATGATCGAATGAGAAACTTAATGATAAAAACCATGAAGTAGACAGTATAAAGTTGATCCAATACTTCGGGTTTAGTCTGAGTCTTCCAGTATGCAGGATGTACAGGTATTGGGAATACCTGAGGGTGATGTGATCATAAACGATTGTATAACCATGACGCTTCCATTCCTAGGGAGTGATGAAACGGGTCTGGATTTTAGTGACTCCTCTCAGTAGAGAAGTGATCTGATCTTGGTCCAAGTGTTGGACATTGATCTGAATGTGATTTAGATACAATGAGAAGATTAGATTTACAGTCTTGATTTAATCAAGCATCTATGGGAGGCTCGCGATCTGGATTTGAGATACGATCTCAATATCCATGTCACTATACGTGGAACAATACAATCGCCATGTCCTTATCTCCAAGTATCTGCGGAGAAAGCGCATTATCCTTGAAGGAGTTCATGGATAATTCTATTGTTGATTTATGTATCCGAGCATTGAGAAAATGGATAATTAAATGTGATTTAATTATCATGAGTAATATGAATTTGATTCATATTATAAAGAGAGTTATTTGAGATAATTAAATGTGATTTGATTATCAAAGATGTGAATAATGTGAATGTGATTCATATTATTTGAGAACAAGAGAATAAAGATCCAAGATGAATAAATGTGATTTAATTATCATGGATATGAATAATGTGGGTAGCAATATCCATATTAGTTATATATATTATAAATGTGATTTATAATATATAAGAGAGAGCTATTTGTGATTTACATTTGTTAATTAAATGTTAATGTCAATTGGATTCACATTGGACATTGAATTGAAAATGTAATTTACATTTTGTTTTGGGTTGTGAATATGATTCACAAATTTCCAATGGCATGATTGCAATGTTCACAAAATAAATTGGATTTATTTTTGTGAAATAATTTGCAAAAAATGTTGTTGCAAATATTGGAGAGAATCATGAGATAATGTAATCTCATGTAATAGGAAAAAGGAAGCTCCCTTCCTAATGAGGAGAGGGGACGGCCACAATTCCATAAGGAATGTGGTGGCCGTCCACCCTCCTTATGGAAGGAGGCTTGCCTCCTTTCCTATCTCTCCAATGGAGATTGATTTGATATAAATCAAATTATATTTAATATATATTTGATTTTTATTAAATTAATTGTTGTTGTGTTTTTAGCAACAAATCATGGCCATTGAAAGAAACACAAATTATTGTGGACCATTGGATTTGTGTTGACACATGGATTGAGATCCATGGATCCCAAAACCCTATAAAAGGAGAGGCACCCCATTGCTCTTCTTGACACATAAGTGAGACAACAAGTCTCTCTCTCTTTCTTTCTCTTTCTCTCCCTCTCATGGTCGTCCACCATGGATGCCCTAGAGAGGCTCTCCATCGCCGCGACATCGTCGTTATGCTTCCCGATGTTTTGCTCGTGGAACTCCGTCTACTTCGGCGTGCCTTGCTCGTGAAGAAGACGTTGGATCTCGTGTGTCGAGATCAGGAGATCCACCGCTTTGATCATCAACATGGATTGCGAGAAGCACGCGGTTCATCCCCGCGCTCGCAAGCGTCTCCTCCGTCGTATCAGACTTGAGACAGGAGGTCTCTTCGTTTAGAGACTCGATTTCAACCACGCTTCAAGAGGTAAACCTAATACTTGTTTGTGGTTTAGACGAAACAATCCGAGAAGTGTTCTTGGAACATGTGATTTCGTCACATGAAAAATTTTAATTTCCGCTGCATAGAACAACTAGTGCGATTAGTCGTTCTTCGTCGTATTCGATGCGACGCTCACGCTTCCGTGATGCGCTTGAGGATCTAACCGTATCCTTCAATCCCCCCGCACCCTTTCCATTTTTGCCACCATCTCCGATCACCTCTCCAATTCCACTCATCGCTTCCACGTTGTCCTATCCTCCAACATTATCGCGTAGCCATCAAAACAGCCCACCATCACTCTTGTCATTCACTTCAGCCATTTCAAAATGCCCCGCAACCTTCATAACGTTTAATCTCCTCCATTTATAAATACCTATAATGTGCCACCAATACTCCCCGTCCAACACGCAATGCCTAAGCCATAGCCCCTCTCCACCTCCCTATGATAGACATAGTTCGGACGAGGGGCCATAATGGGCCTCTGGTCAGGTGTTTACCCATGGTCAACTTTTCCATGTCACGGCAGCCTCATCGTCGTTAAGCTCCCTATTATGGCTGCACAAGTTAGAGCAATGACCATAGGACCAACTTGACCCCCAGCCCAAGCCATCTCTGACGCCTTCTTCCTCCTCAATCCTCCAGGTTTGTGTTTTTAACTTTCTTCTTGTTTTCTCGTAGTTACTCAGAGACACTCACCCACCTTCACCATCATTTGGATTCGCCTCCACCTTCACCAGACCACCCTGATCTTCACATCTTCCTTAGAACACTCCATCTCTCGGTCAGATTCTCCAGTCACCCCGCCCCTTTCCACTTCGCCTCGTCGGAGAGGAACCCACGAGGGCCATCGCCTTCTTCACCCCATAGCCCTTCTCTCCATCTCACATCACTCCTCTTGCACTGACAAACACTTCGGCGATGAAACTAACCCATTTTGCATGTTAGTGACTAGATTCTACCTTTCCTCTATGATCTCAAGTCCCACCTCCAGTGATGCCTAGTCGACAACCTTCTATAGTTACCCTCGTAGCTTCCTCTCACGGTCTCCATGTTTGCTAAGTGACAACAAAACTCAGGAGACCCTTAGTGAGCATGGAGGATCACAGCGGTGCTCTGGTAGTCTTGTCAGAGCTCCATTTACGTCACCACTCCTCCAGTTGGGAATGAAGCATAGGCATTGTTGGATGGTTCCTCTTGGAGCCATCCAACGACCTAGATACGGTCATGTCACAACATCTAAGGTTGCTGGGTTGGAGAACAAAGAAGATCACTGAAGCCATCCATAGCTACCACACGTCCGCCCGAGCCTCGTCGCCTCCCGAGCATGGCCCCCTCGCGTGCCATGCACGAGAGGGGTTGGGATATTTGCAAGTCACCCTTGGTGCCTCCTTCTAATTACAAGCAAGTTCCCATGCACGTGCCTCACGTATGGACTTGGGAATTTTGCAAAAAAGACTTGTCAATTTTTAATAATTGCAAAGATTCCCCCACACACAAGGAGAAGTTATATAGGGGCCCTCTAATTTTTAGAATTACAAATAGGTCCCTCCATGGGCCTATTCGTGATATTTATCATTTTATTTTCATGTATTTTATTAAGTTTATGCCCCTAGCACTATTTTGATCATATCTTGAGCATTTTGAATGCAAATTGAATGATTTCAGTTGCATTGTCTTGCTAATTCATTCTCTATCTAATGGCTTATTTAATTTCATGATTTAACACTTAATTAAATATTCTAATATTTGATGATATATAGTGTCTTTTGCTCTATAAATCCTTGCCATTAATAGAAGCTTAATCTTAATTTTGATGCTCCTTTTGTTACTAAAATCAACACTTACTTTACTGCTCATTTTGGGGTATATATGTACATACATATCTACATGAATATTAATTCATATGACATCTCTTTTAATTGCATTTAAAAATCAAGCAAAAGCACATGCTTCATTTGCTTCCATTATTCTTGCTTTTTTTTTCTTTGCATATCACATCTGCGCGAAGAATTAGGATTAGAAAATAATCATACAATAATTAATCAATATTTTTTTATAAATAAATTAAGAGTTGTGTGTCCTTTTGTTCAACCTTGGTAAACTTGCCAAGTAAAATAACTTCCACAACTTCGAATTTGTCGTTTTTCATCGACCGGATTTCATCTCATATACTACAATTTTTTATAATTAAAGAGGCAATCTTCAGGTTCATCAATCATATGCAACCAATACTCAATCTTGTTAATGTAGTTCAAGTGTCTTCGACACTACAACTCAATAATTGTTATAATCGATATGTAATTTATGTTACCCTTATCAGAATTCCCTTATTTCTGGAGATCTCTATCTCCTATGACTAAGACCCAGTCTTAAGTCTTATGAGGCATCTATAGTTAAGACTTTTAGAAAACTATCTATAAATTATTAAGCTCTTAAAGATAAGAATTTGATGTTACTATCTCAAAAGTCTTGTCATCTTTAAAGATATTATTGTTACTGCAATTAAGTGTTTCATCTCCATAGTAGTATTGGTAATAGTTTACTTCTCCTACTGCATGTCAGACATATGACTTTTGTACACATCTAGCATACACCAAGTTCCTTAAAGTTGATGCATAAGGGCATGCAACTTTAGTATTCACATCGTCGAACACTTTGAGATGTTGTTCCTTCAGAAAGGTCAGTACCATATCTTAATGGAAAGAAGCCTTCCTTTGATTTTCCAAAAAATAGAATATGTCCAAGATGTACCACTAATATGATGGTCCCAATACCCTCTTCTCATTGCATATAAACATCTTCAGAACTAATATCTAGGAGGTATCCTTGAGATCTTTAATCTCAAGGTATGGACACAATCATATTATAAAACACATATTATCATACTTATATGATTACAAATGATTTGGACTTTATCTACATTTAGCGTGATGAAAATAATGGCACTCCCACTAAGCTTCACATGGTTCATCAACATTTTTTATGAAATCATAACCTTTACAATTTCATTAAATCTGATGTTTTGGCTACTAGAATCTTATTTGAGTTCATTGATGTAGTTCCTTCCACACCTTGCCTTCCTCAATTATGAAGCCCCGGGGCTACTTCATGAGAATATCCTCTGTGAGGAATTCATAGATGAATGCAATCTTGACTTCCATCTTGTAGATGCCATAGTCAAGTTGAGTAGCTATAGTTAGCAATATTTTGACGAGTTTAAACATGGTCACAAGAAAGCAAGCCTCATCACAAGCGATGTCTTCTTTTTATGTGTAACTCTTGGTTATGAGTCGTGATTTGAAGGTCACTACCTTCTCATTAGGTTCTCTCTTTCTCTTGAAGATCCATTTACACCTAGCAGATCTCAACCTTATAGGTGGATCCTCGAGGGTCCGTACACAACATTTGTGTACGAAGTCTACTTTAGGCTTTATTGTTATCATCCATCTTTTCATGTCATGATCATCAGAAGGTTCATCATATGAAGTCAGATAATTGTCAGACTTAACTGACGCATGGAATATATATCCTTTAGGTGGTCTTACCACCCTCAAACTAATTTTAAGAGGTATGAGTGTTTAATATTTAATTGTCCTTTTAGTTTCCAATTCTAGGAGCCTCATTATTTTCTCAAGATTCAATGAGTTCCATTACATCATTTTCGTCTTGATTATCAAGAAATTCATCCTCTAAGAATAATATCCTTAGAGATAAAATCTTTAAGAATCTCAAAGTCATAAAGTAGGTTTTCAGTAGGTTTCCAATACCATCCTTTGTATTCCTAATGAATTAAAATTCTCTGGTGCTAGATTCTCACCACATATGAGAAACCCGACACTTCTAACAATCGTTCTACTGCAGCACTCTTCTTGTCAAAAATGCTATTTAGTAACTCATTATGCTCTACAAATCAAATCTGTAAAATATTTTGAATAAAAAATAAGTAATAGTATTATTAAACAGTAAATTTAAAAATTACGAAATTACTTACCGAGATAGTACGTTATGATGATCGATGTTCATTCTGCATATATAATACTGAGGTATCTACTGGTTCAGGAACTCCATCCATATGTGCCATCCACATTAACAATTGTAAATTTCATGAAACCATTAACTATCAATTTAAAATGCAAATGAAATATAAATTATGCAATTAAAATGTCCTTACATATCCATGTGTTCCTATGTTCTACGTGGACAACTTAATCTATTGTGTCTTGGTTGCTTGTGGATTTTACATAATTTTGGCCGTACGCACATTTCATCCATTTCATTTCTAATTCTTCCCTATACAGGTCTTCCGACATTTCTCTTCCTGATTTTTGGAGGTAACATAACAGTGGCGTCTTCTTCTCTCCAATAACGTCTATCTGGTATGGGATGAAAGAAGAAGTTGTACGCTTGACGGTAGTAATCGCTGGAGAAGTACTGTGAATATAGATCATAGTTATCTACGTGTGTACACGTATGTGAAGCTACGGCTATAACATGTGGGCATACAAAGTGTTCCATCTGCATAAACCCGCACATGCATTCACTTTCTCGGCCATTTAAGTTGACTTCATATGCAAATCCATCACGATCACAAACTTGAAATTGAGTTAATGAAAATCTTTCTACGTGGCATGCTCTTGCCTCCCTGGTTTGTTTCTCTAACAAGTCTTCGTATTTCTTAGTCAAATATGTGGTCATTCCCTCCGACTCCTCACAACGATCATTGAAATAATCATTAATTCTAAGGAAAACGATTAGAATCAGAGAAATGGTTGGTAAACCACGTGCTCCTCTAAAGGCACCGTTAAAACTTTCAGATAAGTTGGTTGTCATATGTCCATAACGGTGTCCATCATCTAAACTTAATGCCCAATAACTCTGATCGCCATTGTCCTGAGATACAATCCATATTTATCGAGCCACAATTTTGCACAATGCAATGAAACATATCATTCATGATTAAAAGTCGAGAGCACATATGTATGCTAAAACATCTTCTTAGGTTTTATAAGGATTTTTAATAACTATGATCATCATCGACATGATACTTCTAAATCACATTTGATGAGAGATCAAGACTATAGAGACATACAAACCCAAGGTTGTTGTCCTATTTTAATCATCATTCTTCATTATTATGAGGAAATTTGCACATTGCAACCACATACATTATGTGTCCAACTACAAGTAAAATATCTTTATCATGAATCTAATCCATGATATTTTACTGGTTATTATTGAGTATAGTTTTGAGTGGGTTTAGTGTAGGCTATCGGAAATCAGATAATTTGCATAAATACATATTTTACTTTGATTAAGGATTTTATATCAAAGTTGTCTTACCCTTTCAACTCTAAAATTCCATTCTCTTATTCACGTTCAAAGTAAGAGACATACTTACCATTATATCTCAAGCAAGATCTGGGATCTCCTTCTTACATTTGTTACATCCAAATAACATGAGAACCGTAACTCAGATAAACAAAAGCGGGAACTCATTCTGCCATACAAGTCCAACTTGCATTTCCCAATTCGGTCTTTAATACTCGCGTCCACCCCCCTAAGGTGATGTTGACTCGTTGTTAATTGAATCAACCATCAACTGGATTAGAACTCACTATGCGAAATCCAATATTACTCCAATAGTATGAGGAACTGATATTGGGGTCACTATGCATAGGACCTTACTCTTTCGAGAAGCAAAGAGCCACATTCATGTGCACTTGTATGCAGGAGCTGTCACTTCGGACATACGTATCCTACATACAATACATGGCGACGGAACCCTTTGCCTTCATGAGAGATCATGGATGTCATTTATATGATCCTCCACATCCCATTCAAATTTTAATTAATTATTGTGAATCACATACACAGAATCTATTCTTCCAAGGGAATTACACCTCTATTCCTAATAGAGTGTTATTTTAATTGGATCTAGTTGATTTAATAATATTAAATCAATTATCAATCCAATTAATCAACCAACAAACAATATGGGTTTGCTTGATATTACCATATTGTAACGGCTGATTTTTTTGTAACTCCTCCAGCCCATAATTCCTCTTTATTTTCCTATTGAATAGCATGGATATTACTACAAAAGTTAATGGGTACTATTACTCAATTAATTGTTCTATTTAGAGGCTTAAAAAGCCAAAGGAAGCCCTCCCCATGTCACTTGTTCTTGGAAAAAAAATCAAGAGAGAGAGAGGGAGAGAAGAAGAGAAGTAGAGTTAGAGAAAGAAATTTCTCACCGAGAATTGTTCTCATCGCAGAGAACGTCGGCGCCGATCCGGTAGAGGAGCACGTCAGTTTGGGAGCAAGGAAGGGCACGTAGAGATCTAGTAACTATATTTTCGTCGACTCGAGGTATGTGTCGAACCCCTAGGATTTGTACAATATGGTAATACTTTAAATTGGAGATATATCATTTTCACAGTCGGTTCTTGATAGATGTGTATGTATCGATTTAAGATTAGAATTGAATAAAGATTATATCCGAAGCGATCAATGATTAATGTTTGTGTTGAACCCTTAGGAATCGGAATGCACTGTAGCACCCGACCTCGTATACTTCCATTAATTTAAAGCGGGAAACGTCATTACCGTGTCATGAACTAAATAATTCAACAATTATGTATGTTTCTCCACACATATACGTGAGGATTTCTTGTAGACGGTTTTTTTACTTGTGGTGATTGGTGGGATTATTAATCTAATAAATTATAACAAGGTCTCCCAATTAATATTGCTGAGGTTAGGGCCATGGAATTAATATAGGAAACTCCTTCTTAAAATAGATGATTGTTATATATAGGTTCGTAGCATTTTCGTTTAAAATCTAAATGGACCCAGGATATTAGTTGAGAGGATGTTCACGGGTATAATTCTAGTTTTGGCATGATGGGGATTATCATTAACTTGCCTTTACGTTAACAATATACTTTTGTAAAGATGATCCTTAAGTTTTGAAGGATCTTCCTCAACAAAGTTTTTAATAAGATCAATAGTTTATGCCATGTTTTCATAACATAGTAATGCATATTAATGGCACACTATTGTTACCTCCCAGAACAAATCATGACATCTGATTCCATATGACTGTAAATATTAATTTCTAAATACGGTTAACATAAATATAGTTATCTAAAAGGGTCATATGTGGCTGCCCCCTAGGGGCAGCCAACATGGCTGCCCCCACCTTATTTGGGCAAATTTTTTTATTTTTTTTGAAAAATAACACCATATATATTCATCCCTATATCCCTCTTATATACCATTCGAATTTCGTCAGAAACAGAGACTCCTACGACCTTCATCCGGACAGTAATTTTTTAACGGTAACAGGATTTTTTTAAATCGATACCATCGAGATGGAGGCCGTAGGAGTCTCTGTTTCTGACGAAATTCGAATGGCATATAGGAGGGATATAGGGGTGAATATACATGGTTTTATTTTTCAAAAAAAAATAAAAAAACGTCGAAAAATAGGGCGGGGGCAGCCATCCTGGGGGCAGCCCCATTTTTTCCTATCTAAAAATATTGTATTATGTTATGCATATATTATATAAATGTTGTAAAATATGTGTCGTGGTCGGATGTAAAGTATTGTGCACCTTAGTTTTGTAATTAGAGAAGTGTAACATAGGCGAACTATAATAAAGTAGATCTTTACAAAACTTTATGTCATAGTCGTATCTTCATGTGATACATCAGTAGCAATAAGGATTAAAAACATTGAGGGTATTTGTAAAGTTTAAGATACTGTGATGAGGCCTTTAATAAATTGATATATAGTTTATATGTATGACATTTGTAAGGGATATCACTTTCTAAAATTTGAATATCTCGTAATAATATAACATTAGGTGTATATCACAATCTACAGTGATTACTGAATAAAGCCATACAGGTTGATAATGAGATATTGAATCGCCATGTTCATACGAAGCAATATTATATGAAAAAGAAATTTCTATTAAAAGAATTGAAATTTACTTAAGATGAATAATGGCATGATGATGATAAGTGGAACTAAGTGCTACACCTAATGGTGGGAGCCATCTCTAGAGTCCAATTATCATGTGCCCAAAGGCAACGCCGCAAGAGGCATATGGTTGCAAGGAACCACAGAGGCAAAAGCTAAGTCCTCTACAGTTGTAGCTACACTGTCATGTATGTCATGAACCGCTTGTGCCAGCTAAAAGCCACCGAAGCCAGCAAAGCCACCAAAGCCATTAAGAAGTAATAATTAAGACAACTTTAACCACTAAACAAACCAATGGTATGTGTACAGTTTCTGAAATTGCTAAGGCATATGTGTGCCACTATGGCAAAGTAATGGCATTATGCAAGTGTTATGATTGTTTTGGGGCATATATGCAATTATGAAAAATTCTAAGGGTATAAGTGAAAATTATGAAAATGTTAAGGCATATATGCAATTATGAAAAATTTTAAGGGTATAAGTGAAAATTATGAAAATGTTAAGGCATATATGCAATTATGAAAAATTCTAAGGGTATAAGTGAAAATTATAAAAATGTTAAGGCATATATGCAATTATGAAAAATTCTAAGGGTATAAGTGAAAATTATGAAAATGTTAAGGCATATATGCAATTATGAAAAATTCTAAGGGTATAAGTGAAATTTATAAAAATGTTAAGGCGTATATGCAAATATGGCAAACTTTAAGAGTATATTTGTATTTATGGCTTTAGTGGATGGATTCAGAAAGAATTCCCATTGTATGCATGTTTATTTTAATTATGAGTCTCATAGAGATAATATATGAGAACGGGTACATACTATCTGCGGTAAGATAATAGTGTAACTCTTATTGTTGTTTTGTTAAGATATTACAGGTAAGAGGTTATGTTATAATGGTTTAAAGTAGCAAAGGAGACTTGTTTGCCACGCTAGCCGGCTTGACCCCAACTCGGCACATACTGAGCGTTAGCTCATAACATGTGATGTTGTTTTTTTCAGGAGAGCACGAGTTGTGATATAATTTCCAGTTCAAGGAGAACTATTGTCACGCGAAGTTGAATCAATACGGACTATGGATGGATTATTTTGAAGGATGTCATTATGCCCACTGGAACGTTGTTATGTTATTTTATTTCGCAGTCTATTTTGCAATTTCCTTGTTGGAGTGTAATAACGGAACTCTATAGAGTAATGGACTTTATTTGAGAATGATTATTTTCTCTGCTCATTGAATACCATGCCAGTGTTCTGTAACGGTTCGATCGTGCGATCTATAATTGCATGCTTCCGCCGCTCGTCACGACTCATTCCGTTACAAATGGTATCAGAGCTAGAGTTCCTCTGGGTATAAGATATCCACAATTTATAATGATATAGATCCAGACGTTTAGAGTGAATTAGCCTCACACAGTGACTCATTGACGCTGTTGGATTTGATTCAGATGGCCCCTCGTCGTGCAACCGAAGGCAACAGAGACCGCGAGTCGTCGATGAGTCAGGAGACTATTGTAGACATGCAGAGGCAGATGCTGGAGCTAATGGCATTGATGGTTCAACAGCAGCAGACCCGTCCATAGAGCTCTGGAGGACTTACTTTAAAAACATTCCTCCAGCATGATCCACCGACTTTTAAAGGTGAGCATGAGCCAGAGAAGGCCGAACACTGGTTAAGGGAGATGGAGATGGCTTTTGAAGCGACTAAATGCCCGAAAGAAAAGAAAGTGATTTTTGGTACTTTTCATCTGCGAGATAGTGCTAAGGAGTGGTGGACTTCCTGCAAGGGAATTCACTTTTCCGAGACTTTGGTCATCAGCTGGGGTGACTTTGTGGAGCATTTTTCTGAGCATTACATCCCTGAGCATGCTAGGGATGCTAAACGTCAGGAGTTCATAGATCTTCACCAGGGTAGTATGACAGTCCAAGAGTATGCTGCAAGGTTTTAAGAACTGGAAAAATATGACAAGGGCACTTGTGCAAATGAAAAGCAGCGAACGAGGAAATTCGTGGAAGGCTTGAATGGCGGTTTGAGCCTTAGAGTACTCACTAGGGGTCCCACGACCCTATCTGATGCCGTTGCAGCAAGTGTAGAAATCGATGCAGCATATCGGAAGATGCAACAAGTGAACCCTCGAAAGCGTCCTCACAAGCCAAGCTACAATGACAAGAGGCGTCACAATGCGGTAAATGTCAAGAAGACAAGAACTGATGAGGCTCCAACCAACAGGAAACATGTATTGGATGTATGTCCGCATTGTGACAGAAGACATCCGGGCGAGTGCTACAAATTGACAGGATCTTGCCTGAGGTGTGGAGAAAAGGGTCATTTCATTAAAGACTGCAAGAAAGAGCTCAAGGACCAGAGGAAACCATTCGAGCAGAAGAAGAAGGTACTGGGAAGGGTGTTTGCCATCACACATGAGGATGCAAAGGATGCCTACACAACCGTAGAAGGTACCCTTCTCATCGCAAATCATTATGCCATGTTCTTTTTGATTCTGGAGCCATGCATTCATTTATTTCAAGTAGTTTTGCAAGAAAACTGAACTTTGAAGCTGTTGACCTTCCATACACACTTATTGTTTCTTCACCAATGGGTGATATTAGAGCAACGGGTATGTACTTAAAGAACATACCGGACATGATAGAAGAAGACTCCCTCACTGCTAATTTGATCCTACTGCCCATCACAACCTATGATGTCATCTTGGACATGGATTGGTTATGGGAGAATTATGCTGCAGTTTATTGTAGAGAGAAGAAGGTGGTCCTGAGCAGACCAAATCATAAGGAGATAGTCGTCCGAGGCACTAATAAGAGCGGACGATTGGTTATCTCTTCTCTACAAGCAAGCCAACTACTAGCCGAAGGTTGCACCGCATACCTAGCTAGTATAATTAGCATTGAATCGTCGCAGGCACGTCTCGAAGATTTAGATGTGGTCCGAGATTTTGCCGATGTTTCCAGACAATCTTCCCAGACTATCTCCTCATAGAGAGGTGGATTTCTCAATTGACATTATTCTGGGGACGACATCGATATCTAAAGCTCCATACAGAATGGCCCATGTAGAACTTGAGGAGCTAAAGAAGCAGCTACAAGAGCAACTGGATAAGGGATTTTTACGTCCCAGCGTTTCCCCATGGGGAGCACCTATTCTCTTTATGAAAAAGAAAGATGGATCTCTCAGACTCTGCATTGATTATCGAGGTCCGAACAAAGTAACGGTGAAGAACAAGTACCCGCTACCTCGCATCGACGATTTATTTGATCAGTTGCAAGGAGCAACAGTTTTCTCAAAAATCGATTTACGTACGGGCTACCATCAACTCCATATTAAAGAGGAGGATATATCAAAGACGGCTTTCAGAACGAGGTACGACCATTATGAATTTTTGGTCATGCCGTTTGGTCTTACTAATGCACCTGCAGCCTTTATGGAACTAATGAATAGGGGATTTCGAGAATACCTTGACAATTTCGTCATCGTGTTTGTAGATGACATATTGATATACTATCTGATCCGAAGCAGCACCGAGTGCACCTGCAGATTGTGTTTGAAACCCTGCGACAACACCAGCTTTATGCAAAATTTTCTAAGTGTGACTTTTGGCTGAATAAAGTTGCATTCCTTGATCATGTGGTATCCAAAGATGGCATTGAGGTAGATCCAACTAAGGTAGAAGTTGTGATGAATTGAAGTCAGCCAAAAAATATTTATGAGATCCGTAGCTTCCTCGACTTGGCTGGATACTATCGAAGATTCATTCAGAATTTTTCAAGGATCTCGCTACCATTAACGAAGCTCACCCGAAAGGATGTGAAGTTTGTTTGGTCTGCGGAGTGTGAATGAAGTTTTCAAGAATTAAAGCAGAAACTGACTACAGCTCCAATCCTGGCTTTACCATCAGGCAGTGGAGGCTTTGTGGTGTATACAGATGCATCAGGCAGGAGACTCGGATGTGTCCTTATGCAGAATGAGAAAGTCATTGCCTATGCCTCACGACAATTAAAACCGCAAGAGAGAAACTACCCTACTCATGATTAGGAGTTAGCCGCGGTAGTCTTTGCTCTTAAAATTTAGCGTCATTACCTTTATGGTGAACAGTTTGAGGTGCTCAGTAATCACAAGAGCCTCAAATATATTTTCTCTCATAAGGAACTTAATTTGAAGCAGCGACGCTGGCTGGGGTTCCTAAAAGACTACGACTTTTCTACTAATTACCATCCCAGAAAAGCAAACGTCGTTGCTGATGCATTAAGTTGAAAGTGGGAAGGAAAGCTATCTAGCTTGAAATTTCAGTGGAAGATGATGAAAGATTTTGAAGACTAGAAACCTTTCTTAAGTGAAGAAAGGAAGATATCTTTAGCAGGCCTTAGAATCCAACCCGAGGTAATTGGGAAGATCACGACAACACAGAAAATTGATGTTGATCTTTCTAAAATGATAGAGGCATCTAAGAAAGAAGGTTTTGATTTCACAATGGGAATCGATGAAGTTATAAGGTACCGGAACAGATTATGGGTTCCCAATGATGTCGAATTGAGGCAGGAGATTCTCGATGAATCCCACAGGTCAATGTACACCATCCACCCAGGTACGACAAAAATGTATAAGGATCTGCAACAAAATTTCTGGTGGCTGAAGATGAAGAATGGCATCGCAGCTTTTGTTTCAAAATGCTTGGTATGTCAGCAGATCAAGATTGAGGATTTCGTTACGGGTCTACCCAAGACCAAGAAACATCGTTATGATACCATATGGGTGATTGTGGATCGATTGACCAAGTCAGCTCACTTCTTACCTATCCGTTTGGATCAATCTACAGACAGTCTAGCTGAATTATACGTGAATGAAATCGTCAGATTACATGGCGTCCCTACATCAATTGTGTCAGATAGGGATACTAGATTCATGTCTCGGTTATGGAAAAGTTTCCAAGATGCTATGGGAACTCAATTGAAGTTCAGCACTTCATTCCACCCGCAGACTGATGGTTAATCAAAAAGGACCATCCAGACGTTGGAAGATATGTTGAGAGCTTGTGCTCTAGATTTTGCAGGTAGCTGGGATTGACATCTTCCATTAGTAGAGCTTGCTTATAATAACAGTTATCATTCGAGCATCAAGATGGCTCCCTACGAGGCATTGTATGGGAGACCTTGCAGATCACCCTCATGTTGGAGTGATGTGGGTAAGAAGCACATTTTGGGACCGAAGCTAATCCATACCAGCAAGCAAGGTGTTGGGATAATCAAGAAGAGATTGTTGGCAGCTCAAAGTAGGCAGAAGTCTTATGCAGATCATCATAGAAGGGAGTTGAGTTTTGCAGTTGGAGATCACGTGTTTTTAAAGATTTCACCGACAAAGGGCGTATTGCGATTCGGCAAGAAAGGGAAACTTACTCCTCGATACATAGGACCTTTTGAGATTCTACAACGAATCGGAGAGGTGGCATATCGTGTTGCACTACCACCTCAATATTCAAAGCTACATGATGTTTTCCATGTGTCTATGCTAAGAAGGTACACTCCTGATCCTTCACACGTGATCGAGCATGAGGTTCTCGATATTCAACCCAATCTTACTTTCGAGGAGAAACCTGTCCGCATAGTAGATCATAGAGACCATCAACTTCGTCGACGTATAGTTCTGATGGTCAAGGTCCTCTAGCAGCATCATCAGAAGGAGGATGCCACCTGGGAGCTGGAGAGCGAAATGCGGAAGAAGCATCTGAAGGATATGGAGAAATCCTCAAGCGCATCACGGAAGCGTGATCGTCATATCGAATACGACGAAGAACGACTAGTCATACTAGTTGTTCGGTGCAGCGGAATTTAAAAATTTTTAAACCGATGAAACCACATGATCCGAGAACCATTCTCAAATCGTTTCATCTATAGCCACAGCAAGTATAATGCAATACCTCTTGAAGCGTGGTTGATCAAGTCTCTACGAAAAGAGACCTCCTGTCTCAAGTCCGATCGTCGGAGTAACGGCTTCCGAGCGCGGAGATGAGTCGCGGTGTCCTCGCAATCCAAGTTGATCCAAGCGCGGTTGCTCCTGATCTCGTCGCACGAGATCAAACGTCTCCTTCGTGAGTGAAGCACTCCAAGAAGACAAAGAACCGCAAAGAGTCGAAGCGGCAGCACGATGGCGCGGGCGTCGACGTTTCTCTCCACCAAGGTGGACGGCCACCAAGAAGAGAGGGAGAGAGAGGGTTGTCGTGTATATGAGAAAGAGAGAGAGAGTAAGTGCTACAATAGCATGTGTAAAGAGAGAGCCAAGCATGCCTCTCTATTTATAGGGTTTTGGGATCCATGGATCTCAATCCATGGGACACATAGAATCAATGGATGAGATTGATTTATGTTCATCCAATGGCTAAGATTGTTGTTGTCAAAAGCAACAAATTTAGGTTAAAATATATTTGACAAAATCAAATATAATTCATTCCTAAATCAACCCAACAAATAAGGAGAGAAGACACATGGAGATTTCATCTCCATGTGCCTTCCAAGTGGGCGCACACCCTTTCCATATAGGAAAGGTGTGCCGCCCATGAGATTGCATGGAGATTGCAATCTCATGGAAATCCATGAGATTGCATCTCCATGAAATCTCTCTTATTTATTTGGAAAAAATTTATTTGGGTTTTATTCTTCAAAAATAATTCACAATTATCTTTGAGAATATTGCAATCTTGCCATGGAAAAAATTGTGAATCATATTCACAACCCAAAACAACATGTAATTCATATTGTTAATTAATTACACAATGTGTATCCAATACACATCATAATTAATCAACACATATAAATTATAAATAACTCTCTCTAATACATTATAAATCACATTTATAATATATTATGAATAATTGGATATTTCTATCCACATTATTCTTATCCAAAATAATTAAATCACATTTAATCATATTGGACAATTTCTCATACATCATGATAATTAAATCACATTTAATTATCAAATTCTCTTTGCTTAGATCTTATGGAATTGTTCTTAAACCATTTAAGAACAATGCTATTTCTCCTCATATACTTGGAGATAAGGACAGGGCGATTGTATTGTTCCACGTATAGTGACTTGGATGTTGAGATCGTATCTCAAATCCAGATCCTATGGACCTCCCACTGATGCTTGATCAAATCAAGACCGTAGACTTAATCTTCTCATTGCATCTGAATCTCATTCAGATCAATGTCCAGTTCATGGACAAAGATTAGGTCACTTCTCTAATGAGAGGAGTCACTAAAATCCAAACCTCTTTTATCACTCCCTCGGAATGGAAGCGTCATGGTTATACAATCGTATATGATCAAATCACCCTTCAGGTATTCCTAATACCTGCACATCCTACATACTGGAAGACTCATGATCATCCTGAAGACAAAGATCACTTTTACACTGTCATCTTCAGGGTTAGATCATTAAGTTTCTCAATCTTGGTCATTGGGATTTGGTATAGATCATATGCTTTCACAAAGCAAATATCTTACCTTCAAATTCATGTCATGCTTCCAAAGCACGACGACCATGCATGGAATTTGTTCAGTCCCAATACCTCATGAGTGAGCTCATGTCTCCCAGTTCACAAGTGAACCTGTATGATCCCTTTGAGAGATCGTATTACTCATATGTCCTTACATGCACACCAGCTCGCCGGTATATAGACCTTGATTAGGTCATCAACCTTTTGGTCTGCCAAATGTACATACTTAGACATATAGCAATATATCTGTCTCTAGTCAGAGGATGCATGCCTATGTTGTGACAGTATTCAACGTAGGTCTTTGGTTATCTCGATCTCGTCAAGTCAACCCATTGACTTAACTAACCTGACACCTCTGAATCATCATTCCCATGCAGAGGACCGGCATCAAGAGGTCAGTCAGATATCAATCATATGAGATAGGATTGCCATCTCCTACTCAGACTGGAGATCATCACGTAATGATCATTTGATGATGCTTGATGAGTCCTCTATCTAACTCCTTAGATATTCATCCAAGCATCAGCCTCTATGATCCATCCAATGAATCAACAGCTGTATGATCATCAAGTTGGCCATGGTACATAACCCTTATTGTACAGAGGGACCCTATAGTGCATTCATTCATTAATCTCAGAAAGGGAGTGAAAAATAATCAATAACTTTCATTGATAATTTATTCATTACAATAACATTTATTGTAGAAATGGTTCGCCCGGGGCTCACATTGCTAACAATCTCCCACTAGCCCTCAGAACCATTCTGGTACAATCTTTAAACCCATACTCATTACATGCTGGTCGAAAACCTTCTGTGTCAGAGGTTTGGTAAGAGGATCAGCAACGTTGTCGGCAGAGGCCACCTTGGTGATGATGATGTCACCACGCTTTTGTATCTCCCGAATGATGTGGTATTTCCTTTCCACGTGCTTGCTCTTTTGATGCCATCTGGGTTCCTTTGCCTGGGCAATGGCTCCCGTGTTATCACAGAGTAACGGGATGGGAGTATCAGAGGAAACTACGCCAAGCTCCAGCACGAACTTGCGCAACCACACCGCCTCCTTTGCAGCATCTGATGCGGCAATGTATTCGGCTTTCGTTGTTGAATCTGCAGTACTGTCCTGCTTCTTGCTTCTCCAGCTCACAGCACCACCATTCAACAAGAACACGAACCCTGATGTTGACTTTCGATCATCTACATCCGATTAGAAGTCAGAATCTGTATATCCCAAGACTTGGAGATCACCATCCCCATAGACCAAGATGTAATCTTGCGTCCGTCTTAGATATTTGAATATGTTCTTCACTGCATTCCAGTGTTGTTCTCCATAGCAGGATTGGTAACGACTTACCACTCCCACTGCATGGCAGATATCTGGCCTAGTACACATCATGGCATACATTAAGCTTCCTACGGCTGATGCATAAGGACATCCAGCCATGGCCTTCTTTTCCTCAACAGTTTGAGGAGCCATTCCTTTAGACAGGTGGATACCATGTCTTAAGGGTAGGAATCCTTTCTTAGAACTATCCATACGGAATCGTTCAAGAATCTTCTTAATGTATCCATGTTGTGATAATCCCAAAATCCTCTTTTCTCGGTTTCTGAACAGCTTCAGGCCTAAGATGTAAGAGGCTTCTCCAAGATCTTTCATCTCAAAGGTATGGGACAGCCAAATCTTTACACTGGTCATCATCCCTGTATCATTCCCAATGATAAGGATGTCATCTACATAAAGCACGATGAACACAACGGCGCTCCCACTAAGCTTCTTGTATACACAAGGTTCATCAGGATTCTGCGCAAAATCATAACTCTTTATGGTTTCGTCAAATCTGATGTTCCAACTACGAGAAGCTTGCTTGAGCCCATAGATGGATTTCTTCAGCTTGCATACTTTACCATCCTCAGTCATGAAGCCCTGGGGCTGCTCCATGTAGATATCCTCCTCGAGGTATCCATTGAGGAAAGCCGTCTTGACGTCCATCTGCCAGATGTCGTAGTCAAGATATGCAGCTATAGCTAGCAATGTCCGGATGGATTTAAGCATAGCCACAGGAGAGAATGTCTCATCGTAGTCGATGCCTTCTCTCTGTGTGTAGCCCTTGGCTACGAGCCGTGCCTTGAAAGTCTCTACTTTCCCATCAGGTCCCCTCTTTCTCTTGAAGATCCATTTACACCCAATGGGCTTTACCCCTTTAGGTGGATCCTCTAGGGTCCATACACCATTCTTATGCATGGAGTCAATTTTTGACTTCATTGCTAGCATCCATCTATCCATGTCTTGATCCGCGAGTGCTTCATCAAATGAAGTAGGATCAATGTCAGTTTCTCCTGACACATGGAATCCATACCTTTCAGGTGGTGCAACCACCCTCGAACTCCTTCGAAGAGGTATGGGTGTTTCATCTTTATTTACTTCTTCAGTTTCTGGTCTGGGGAGCTCAGAATCCTCTTGGGATTCAATGAGTTCCTCTACTTCACTTTTATCTTGACCTTTAAGGAAATCATCCTCCAGAAACTTCACATCTCTAGAGACAAAAACCTTTTGGGTCTCAGGGTCATAAAGCTGGTATCCAATACCATCTTTAACATACCCAATGAAGTAACACTCACGAGTGCGAGATTCCAGCTTACTTGCGTCCACGTTCTTCGCATGGACCAAGCAACCCCAAACCCTTAAGTGATTGACACTAGGTTTGGTTCCATACCATAGCTCATGAGGAGTCTTAGGTACAGATTTGCTAGGAATCTTATTCAGGATATATATTGCAGTCTCTACTGCATATCCCCAGAAACTAAGAGGTAAATGTGCTTTGCTCATCATTGAACGGACCATGTCCATGATGGTCATGTTGCGTCTTTCAGCAACACCATTAAGTTGGGGAGTTCCAGGAGGAGTGAGATTTGAAACAATTCCATTCTCCTTAAGGTATTCCTTGAATTCATCTGATAGGTACTCGCCACCTCGATCAGATCGAATCTGTTTAATCTTCCTATCGGTTTGGTTTTCAACCAAAGCCTTGAATTCTTTGAACTTTTCAAAGGTTTCAGACTTGTGACGTAATAGGAAGATAAACCCGTATCGCGAATGGTCATCGATAAACGTCAAATAATATCGGTATCCATTTCGAGTCGCGGTACTGAAGGGACCACATACATCGGTATGTATTAGGTCAATAATACCTTCGCATCTTGTAACCTTGTTACGGAAAGGCATCTAGTCATTTTACCTCGAATGCAATGTTCGCAGGTAGGCAAAGATTGGACCTGTAGGAAATCTAAAGGTCCATCCTTTATCAATCTGTTGATCCTATCAACAGACAAATGACCAAGCCTTTGATGCCAAATCATATTTGAATGATTTTTATTCTCCCTGGATCTCTTAGGGTTTTTATTAGTGGTTGTAACATTCATGACATTCTCATTAATGCACAATTCATAGAGTCCTCCAGAAGTTAAAACACCTTCTGCAATATATTTATCATAATGATTTATGACTAATTTATTACAGAACAGGAACGAATATCCACTTCTAACTAGCTTAGATACAGATATCAGATTCCTTCTAACTTCAGGTACATAAAGACACTCTTTAAGTACTAGGACTCTTCCACTAGATAATGATAGTCTGCATGTCCCGACGGCGACTGCTGCAACACTTGCATCAGATCCCATCTGGATGACTATCTCCCCTTCCTCAAGACTTCTAGTTTCCTGAAACAAATGCAACAAATTGCATACATGAACAGAAGCACCAGAATCTACAACCCAACTTCCTTCTCGTCCGACGAGAAAGCTAGTTTCAATGATGAAAGTAGATTTATACCTGCTGGAGCTTTACCTTTGTATGAGGACTTCAGGTAATCTGGGCAGTTACGCTTCCAGTGCCTCGGCTTCTTGCAGTGGTGACAGACGTCGGTTTTCTTCGACGCCATGAGAGTGGATGCATTAGAAGAAGAGGCAACACTTTGTCCCTTCTTCTTTCTCTTCTGGGCCGGGCCCTTCCGAGAACCATGCTTCCGACCACGCTTCCCTTTGACCTGTGCAACCATTGCACTGCCACTGGGACCATCCTTCTTCATCACGTCCTCTGCGGACATTAATGCAGCAAGGAGAGCAGCACTTGTCAATTCCAATTTATTCATGTGGAATGACACCACAAAGTTATTGAAAGACTTGGGCAATGACAGCAGAATGAAGTCAGCTTGCATGTCTGCATCTATCGTTGCCTCAAGAGTCTCCAGCTCCGACAAATACCCAAACATTTTGAGTACATATTCACGGACCGAAGTCCCTTCCTGCATTCTACAGCGAATGAGGTCTTTCGTAACATTGTACCGCTGAGTGCGGTTAATGTCACCAAACATATCTTTAAGATTCTGCATTATTTCCTGACAGGTATTCATCTCCACATGTTGCTTCTGCAGAACATTGGAGAGAGAACCTAGGATATAGCACCTAGCCAAGACATGATCTTCATCATACTTGTCATTAAATGCTTTTTCTTCCTTGGACTTAGGGTTCTCATGCTTGTCCTCGGATAGCACATAACTTATGCGCTCAGCAGAGAGAACAAGCTCCAAATTTCGGATCCAATCCGAGTAATTTGGGCCGGTCAATTGGTTGACCTCTAGAAGCCTACTAAGTGGGTTCAAAGACTTCATTTTCTGAAATTAAGAATGCACTATATTAGAATATAAAAATTATATATTCAAATTTATAATATTTGATTAAGGCATTTTAAATCAAATTGTTCTTGCTATGTCAACCTTGAAAGTTTATTCCCTTATTTACTTTCAAAGTAAGAGATATACTTACCAATATATCTCAAGCAAGAACTAGGATCTCCTCCTTATCTTTGTCATATCCCAATAATATGAGAACCTATGACTCCAATAAAGAGAAGCGGGAACACATTCCGCATTGCAAGTCCAACTTGCATTTCCCAATTCGGTCTTTAATACCCGGGCCCACCACCCCTAAGGTGATGTTGACCCGTTATTAATTGAACCAACCGTCAACAGGAATACAACTCGCTATGCGCAATCCAATATCGCCCCAATAATATGAGGACCCGATATTGGGGTCACTACGCATACGTCCTTACTCTTTCGAGAAGCGACGAGCCCGATCCAAACGGATCGTATGCAGGAGCTGTCACTTCGTACAGGCGTCTCCTTCATACGATGTCTGGCGACGGAACTCTTCGCCTTGACGGGAGACCATGGATGTCACTTATGTGATCCTCCATATCATATTCAAATTTTAATTAATTATTATGAATCACATTCACATAATTAATTCTTCCAAGGGAATTAATAACTCTAATCATATTAGAGTATTTCAATTGGACATAATCAATTTAATCATATTAAATTAATTATCAATCCAATTCAATCAATCAAACTTGATTATTTTACTTGAATACATATATGATAATATCTCAAAATACGTATTAATTCGAATTTTAATAATTAGAAAAATACATCTTAATCCCTCGGACATTATCCCGGCCCTACCCGCTGTCATGGCCAGTACCGACGAGAGTGGGACGGACCACATACGTTGCAACCCGCAACCCCAATGCTCTCCGACTAGGCACCACATCCGCCTCGGGAAAGGATAATGCCAAATTGATTAATTTGTACTTGAGATGATCATCGGTTTTTCAACCGAAATTGTACCATATAGTAATAATCAAAACATTTTTTATTATAAGGAAATTTGCTAGACAAATTCCCAAATCCTATTCAAGCATCAAGTTCGAAAGATTGTTGTTTCCAATTTATGATTTAGATCACATCTTAATCAATTAATTGGTTGGGGCCATGTCAATTAGGCAAATAATCATGTCTCAATATTTCACAAATATTATTCAAGATTATTTCACGAAATTAACAATTAATTTCACTAATTGACAATCACTTGGTTCTAGATTAGGAATGCAATTTCAG
The DNA here is from genome assembly GCA_037367405.1 of Ottelia alismoides. Lineage (NCBI taxonomy): Eukaryota > Viridiplantae > Streptophyta > Magnoliopsida > Alismatales > Hydrocharitaceae > Ottelia > Ottelia alismoides. Next base: position 1,171,963 of record JAZKJV010002851.1, on the reverse strand, counting down.
TAAGGACCCCTAGTCACTAAAATTGGCATATCTCAATCAATTTAAATCCAAATTAAGCAAACTCAATTTTCATAGATTGCTAACTTGATTTACAACAGAATCTAAGTGGAATTGCACGCATTTCGAGGCAGATGATAACAGTAATTAACTCTTTAATCATGTTAAAATCTAATGTTCCCGCAATAGTGCATACATGTCCATTAAAACAACCATAACTAGAGCATACAAAATCCGATTTACGCAAACTCAGTTTCTATGGTTTCCTTATTTAATGGAGAACAAAATCCAAGTATTAAATTCGTGTTTAAACAATTTAAACAGTACCGAATTTATTTACTAAACAGATCTGCGAAATCAAATGCGATGAAAACTTTCGCGACCTAAACGAACCCAAGTCATCCTCGGTTTTTCGAATCATATTCGAAACCGTCGACCTAAGGCTCTGATACCACTTGAAGGATATGGAGAAATCCTCAAGCGCATCACGGAAGCGTGATCTTCATATCGAATACGACGAAGAACGACTAGTCGTACTAGTTGTTCGGTGCAGCGGAATTTAAAAATTTTTAAACCGATGAAACCACATGATCCGAGAACCATTCTCAAATCGTTTCATCTATAACCACAGCAAGTATAATGCAATACCTCTTGAAGCGTGGTTGATCAAGTCTCTACGAAAAGAGACCTCCTGTCTCAAGTCCGATCGTCGGAGTAACGGCTTGCGAGCGCGGAGATGAGTCGCGGTGTCCTCGCAATCCAAGTTGATCCAAGCGCGGTTGCTCCTGATCTCGTCGCACGAGATCAAACGTCTCCTTCGTGAGTGAAGCACTCCAAGAAGACAAAGAACCGCAAAGAGTCGAAGCGGCAGCACGATGGCGCGGGCATCGACGTTTCTATCCACCAAGGTGGACGGCCACCAAGAAGAGAGGGAGAGAGAGGGATGTCGTGTATATGAGAAAGAGAGAGAGAGTTTGTGCTACAATAGCATGTGTAAAGAGAGAGCCAAGCATGCCTCTCTATTTATAGGGTTTTGGGATCCATGGATCTCAATCCATGGGACACATAGAATCAATGGATGAGATTGATTTATGTTCATCCAATGGCTAAGATTGTTGTTGTCAAAAGCAACAAATTTAGGTTAAAATATATTTGACAAAATCAAATATAATTCATTCCTAAATCAACCCAACAAATAAGGAGAGAAGACACATGGAGATTTCATCTCCATGTGCCTTCCAAGTGGGCGCACACCCTTTCCATATAGGAAAGGTGTGCCGCCCATGAGATTGCATGGAGATTGCAATCTCATGGAAATCCATGAGATTGCATATCTCCATGAAATCTCTCTTATTTATTTGCAACAAATTTATTTGGGTTTTATTCTTCAAAAATAATTCACAATTATCTTTGAGAATATTGCAATCTTGCCATGGAAAAAATTGTGAATCATATTCACAACCCAAAACAACATGTAATTCATATTGTTAATTAATTACACAATGTGTATCCAATACACATCATAATTAATCAACACATATAAATTATAAATAACTCTCTCTAATACATTATAAATCACATTTATAATATATTATGAATAATTGAATATTTCTATCCACATTATTCTTATCCAAAATAATTAAATCACATTTAATCATATTGGACAACTTCTCATACATCATGATAATTAAATCACATTTAATTATCAAATTCTCTTTGCTTAGATCTTATGGAATTGTTCTTAAACCATTTAAGAACAATGCTATTTCTCCTCAGATACTTGGAGATAAGGACAGGGCGATTGTATTGTTCCACGTATAGTGACTTGGATGTTGAGATCGTATCTCAAATCCAGATCCTATGGACCTCCCACTGAGGCTTGATCAAATCAAGACCGTAGAATTAATCTTCTCATTGCATCTGAATCTCATTCAGATCAATGTCCAGTTCATGGACTAAGATTAGGTCACTTCTCTAATGAGAGGAGTCACTAAAATCCAAACCTGTTTCATCACTCCCTCGGAATGGAAGCGTCATGGTTATACAATCGTATATGATCAAATCACCCTTTAGGTATTCCTAATACCTGCACATCCTACATACTGGAAGACTCATGATCATCCTGAAGACAAAGATCACTTTTACACTGTCATCTTCAGGGTTAGATCATCAAGTTTCTCAATCTTGGTCATTGGGATTTGGTATAGATCATATGCTTTCACAAAGCAAATATCTTACCTTCAAATTCATGTCATGCTTCCAAAGCACGACGACCATGCATGGAATTTGTTCAGTCCCAATACCTCACGAGTGAGCTCATGTCTCCCGATTCACAAGTGAACCTGTATGATCCCTTTGAGAGATCGTATTACTCATATGTCCTTACATGCACACCAGCTCGCCGGTATATAGACCTTGATTAGGTCATCAACCTATTGGTCTGCCAAATGTACATACTTAGACATATAGCAATACATCTGTCTCTAGTCAGAGGATGCATGCCTATGTTGTGACAGTATTCAACGTAGGTCTTTGGTTATCTCGATCTCGTCAAGTCAACCCATTGACTTAACTAACCTGACACCTCTGAATCATCATTCCCATGCAGAGGACCTGCATCAAGAGGTCAGTCAGATATCAGTCATATGAGATAGGATTGCCATCTCCTACTCAGACTGGAGATCATCACTTAATGATCATTTGATGATGCTTGATGAGTCCTCTATCTAACTCCTTAGATATTCATCCAAGCATCAGCCTCTATGATCCATCCAATGAATCAACAGCTGTATGATCATCAAGTTGGGCATGGTACATAACCCTTATTGTACAGAGGGACCCTATAGTGCATTCATTCATTAATCTCAGAAAGGGAGTGAAAAATAATCAATAACTTTCATTGATAATTTATTCATTACAATAACATTTATTGTACAAATGGTTCACCCGGGCTCACATTGCTAACAGCATCCGCAGCTTTTCGGTATGATCCTTTACTAAGAAATTTCGAGGACGAAAATTTTTAAGGAGGGTAGATTGTAACGGCTGATTTTTTTGTAACTCCTCCAGCCCATAATTCCTCTTTATTTTCCTATTGAATAGCATGGATATTACTAGAAAAGTTAATGGGTGCTATTACCCAATTAATTGTTCTATTTAGGGGCTTAAAAAGCCAAAGGAAGCCCTCCCCCACGTCACTTGTTCTTGGCAAAAAAATCAAGAGAGAGAGAGAGAGGGAGAGAAGAAGAGAAGGAGAGTTGGAGAAAGAGATTTCTCACCAAGAATTATTCTCGTCGTAGAGAACGTCGGCGCCGACCGGTAGAGGAGCACGTCGGTTTGGGAGCAAGGAAAGGCACATAGAGATCTAGTAACTATATTTTCGTCGACTCGAGGTATGTGTCGAACCCCTAGGATTTGTACAATATGGTAATACTTTAAATCGGAGATATAGCATTTTCACAGTCGGTTCTTGATAGATGTGTATGTATCGGTTTAAGATTAGAATTGAATAAAGATTATATCCGAAGCGATCAATGATTAATGTTTGTGTTGAACCCTTAGGAATCGGAATGCATTGTAGCACCCGACCTCATAGACTTCCATTAATTTGATGTGGGAAATGTCATTACCGTGTCATGAACTAAATAATATTCAACAATTATGTACGTTTCTCCACACATATACGTGAGGATTTCTTGTAGACGGTTTTTTTTACTTGTGGTGATTGGTGGGATTATTAATCTAATAAATTATAACAAGCTCTCCCAATTAATCTTGCTGAGGTTAGGGCCATGGAATTAATATAGGAAACTGCTTCTTAAAATAGATGACTGTTATATATAGGTTGGTAGCATTTTCGTTTAAAATCTAAATGGACCCAGGATATTAGTTGAGAGGATGCTCACGGGTATAATTCTAGTTTTGGCATGATGGGGATTATCATTAACTTGCCTTTACGTTAACAATATACTTTTGTAAATATGATCCTTAAGTTTTGAAGGATCTTCCTCAACAAAGTTTTTCATAAGATCAATAGTTTATGCCATGTTTTCATAACATAGTAATGCATATTAATGGCACACTATTGTTACCACCCAGAACAAATCATGACATCTAATTCCATAGGACCGTAAATATTAATTTCCAAATATGGTTAATATAAATATAGTTATCTAAAAATATTGTATTATGTTATGCATATATTATATAATTGTTGTAAAGTATGTGTCGTGGCTGGATGTAAAGTATTGTGCACCTTAGTTTTGTAATTAGAGAAGTATAACATAGGCGAACTATAATAAAAGTAGATCTTTACAAAACTTTATGTCATAGTCGTATCTTCATGTGATACAGCAGTAGCAATAAGGATTAAAAACGTTGAGGGTATTTGTAAAGTTTAATATACTGTGATAAGGCCTTTAATAAATTGATATATAGTTTATATGTATAACATTGGTAAGGGATATCACTTTCTAAAATCTGAATATTTCGTAATAATAAAATATTAGGTGTATATCACAACCTACGGTGATTACTGAATAAAGCCATACATGTTGATAATGAGCTATTGAATCGCCTTGTTCACACGAAGCAATATTATATGAAAAAGAAATTTCTATTAAAAGAATTGAAATTTACTTAAGATGAATAATGGCATGATGACGATAAGCGGAACTAAGTGCTACACCTAATGGTGGGAGCCACCTCTAGAGTCCAATTATCATGTGCCCAAGGAGCAACGCCGCAAGAGGTGTATGGTTGCAAGAAACCACAGAGGAAAAAGCTAAGTCCTCTACAGTTGTAGCTACACTGTCATGTATGTCATGAACCGCTTGTGCCAGCGGAAAAGCCACCAAAGCCAGCAAAGCCACCAAAGCCATTAAGAAGTAACAATTAAGACAAGTTTAACCACTAAACAAACCAATGATATGTGTACAGTTTCTGAAATTGCTAAGGCATATGTGCGCCACTATGGCAAAGTAATGGCATTATGCAAGTGTTATGATTGTTCTGGGGCATATATGCAATTATGAAAAATTCTAAGGGTATAAGTGAAAATTATGAAAATGTTAAGGCATATATGCAATTATGAAAATTTCTAAGGGTATAATTGAAAATTACAAAAATGTTAAGGCGTATATGCAAATATGACAAACTTTAAGAGTATATATGTAATTATGGCTTTAATGGATGGATTCGGAAAGAATTCCCATTGTATGCATGTTTACTTTAATTATGAGGCTCATAGAGATAATATATGAGAACGGGTACATACTATATGCGGTAAGATAATAGTGTAACTCGTATTGTTGTTTTGTTAAGATATTACAGGTAAGAGGTTATGTTATAATGGTTTAAAGTAGCATAGGGAGACTTGTTTGCCACGCTAGCCGGCTTGACCCCAACTCGGCACATACTGAGCGTTAGCTCATAACATGTGATGTTTTTTTTTCAGGAGAGCACGAGTTGTGATATAATTTCCAGTTCAAGGAGAACTATTGTCACGCGAAGTTGAATCGGTACTGACTTTGGATGGATTGTTTTGAAGGATGTCATTATGCCCACTGGAACATTGTTATGTTATTTTATTTCGCAGTCTATTTTGCAATTTCCTTGTTGGAGTGTAATAATGGAACTCTATAGAGTAATGGACTTTATTTGAGAATGATTATTTTCTCTTTTCATTGAATATCATGCCAGTGTTCTGTAACGGTTCGGTCGTGCGATCTATAATTGCATGCTTCCGCCGGTCGTCACGACCCGTTCCGTTACACATATAGTATAATCTCTCGTAATATGTATTATTTTGTATTTTTAATATTTAGATTACTACTTGAATTACTCATATTATTCTATCTCAAAAATGAATTTGACCATTACACTCGAATTATGCTGGGAGGAAGCATTTCCTTGACATGCAAGGCACTAGTTAGTAAACCAAGCCAGCATACTCAAACTGGACATCTTCACCATTTCGATTGAGAATAATACAAAATAATGTCAATGTACTTATGGTTTTATCGAGTAATCACTCATAAATTTAGGTATCTTTGAAATAATTTAAGGATTCAAAATTTCTAAACATATCAAGCAAACATGTTCTTGGTTTTTCATGTAAAAGTTGTCCTACAACTATTGTAGGATAAACTGGGATTTTCATGAAACAAACATTCAGTAACCAATGGTGTTTGATCAATTATTTTCGTAAATATCAAGCATCAAATTTGATAAAGAAAAAAACATAATTTCCATGATTTTCATTGAATGATAAACACATTAAGTAAGAAGATTTGATGATCCAATTATCATACGACCATCTCCACTAAATATGGAATATCTAGGGAAAATGGAGCCAGGCTTGCATGAAATAAATTTGAACATTCTGTTGGTTTGATTATATACTTAATCGAAATATACATTTCATATTTAATGATAGAATAATATAAAGCAAAATAATTCTTTTACAGATCCACGAATACATGCAGAAACAATTTCATGACGGGAACTCTTCGAATTTCAGTTATGCACTTTTGGTACAAATAATAGGATATTTTTAAGATATATTTAAACATTATAAATACTTTTATTAACAAAAATACACCCAAGCAGTGCACAAATAGTAGGTTTTTATTTTAGCAAAAAAAAACAATTTGAATATCGCATCTCATGCAAAAAGAATGAGCCCATGCACATCCGAAATACAAACCTTATTCACCTAGGATTTCAGAACATGTCCAAGATCTTAACCTGGCTCTGATGACACTTGAAAGTTATGGTAAAAACCTTAAGCGCATCACGGAAGCGTGAAGATCACATCATATGTGATCATGAGCAACTAGTCATACCGGCTGCTCTGAGTAACGGGATTTAAAAAATTTTAAATGATGAAATCACATGATTTGAGAACACTTCTCAAATTGTTTCATCAAGATGAAAAACGAGTTCAAAGGAGTACCTTTTGAAGCGTGGTCGCTATCATCAATCTCTAAAGTAATAGATTCTCCTTTCTCAAGTCTGATCCAACGAAGGTCGCACTTGCAGGCATGTCGATGGGACACATGCTTCCCAAATCCAAGTTGATTATCTGAGCGAGGAGTCTCTTGATCTTTTATCATGAAATATGATGCCTTCTTCACAAGTAAGAAGCACATAAGATGGAGGAGATCCACAAGTAGTCGATCCGGCAGCATAACAGCATCGTAATGATTGCGAGCTTCTCTAAATCAACATATGAACGACCACATGATGAGAGAGATAGAAAGAGAGAGAGTTGGTGTGTAGAGAAAGAGAAAAGTTTTTGTCTTCTTACTGTGTAAAAAAAGTCTTTGTCTACCCTTTTTTATACTAAATTGGATGGAGAGATGTACTCCTAATTCAAATCTATGGTTGAGATTTTGTTATAAAAATTTATAACAATAATTAATTTAATTTAAAAGAAAATAAATATATTGTAAATAATCATAACATATTTAGATTCAATTAAATCAATAACCTCCCAAATGAAATCATACTAGAGTGCCTCTTTCCATGTAAGGGGGAAGGAGATAGCCTCCCCTCTTATACTAGTGGACGGTCACCTTGATTGGAGAGAGATCTCTCTCCAATCCTAATGTAATATCATTAAATTTAGGTCTTATTTCAAGAAATCTTTTATCAACAAAATATCATCAATTATTGCAATTATTTATGATAATTGCAAACAAAATCATTGACAATTATGAATCAAATTCAACCACCAATAAAATGTAAATTACATTTAAAAATAATTGTACAATGTGAATCCAATTCATATCAACATTTAATTTGTAAATTTTATATACAATTAACTCTCTTTAATATATTATAAATCACATTTATAATATTAATTATTAATATGGACAGTGATATCCATATTATTCATATCCTTGATAATAAAATCATATTTAATTATCTTAGATGTCTATTCTCATGTACCCAAATAATATGAATCACATTCACATTATTCACATCTTTGATAATTAAATCATATTTATTTATCTTAGACAATTCTTCTCATATGTCCAAATAATATGAATCATATTCGTATGATTCGTGATAGTTAAATCACATTTAACTATTGATTCTTCTCAATGCTCAAATACATTATCAACAATGAAATTATTCTTGATTTTTTCAAGAATAATGAATTTTCTCCATGGATACTTGGAGATAAGGACATGGCGATTGTACGTTCCATGTATAGTGACTTGGATATTAAGATCATATCTCAAATCCAGATCAAGAGGATCTCTCAAAGATATTTGATTAAATCAAAGACGTAAATCTTATCTTCTCATTGCATCCAAGTTACTTTCAGATCAAATGTCCAACATTTGGACTAAGATTAGATTACTCTTCCATTGAGAGAAAACACTAAAATCCAAACCGGTTTCAACACTTCCTCAAAATGGAAGTGCCACAGTTATACAATCATTTATGTTCACACCATCCTCGAGTATTCATGATACCCATACATCTTGCATACTGGAAGGCAGAATAAACACTAATTTTTAGATCTTATTTAGACCATTTTCTTCGGGATTTTATCATTAAGTTTCTCATTTGATCATTGGGAGTTGATATGGATCATATACATTCCAAAAGCCTTTATCATACATGCATATTGATCATATACTTTCCAAAAGCATATATTAAACCTACAAATTTAGTCAAGCTTCCAAAGTGAGACGACCGTGTATGAAATTTGATCCAAATATATCATGCATGAGCTCATGCCTTCCGATTCAATAATGAATCTGTATGAGCTCTTTGAGAGATCGTATTACTCATATGCCCTTGTATGCATAATAGGTCGTCGGTGTATAGACCTTGAATAGGCCATCAACATATCGGTTTGCTAAATGTACATACTCAGACATATAGTAATACATCTATCTCTGATCGAAAGATGCATGGACATATTGTGATAGTATATGACCTATGTCTTGGTTATCTAGGTCTCATTAAGTGAACTCATTGACCTAACTTAGCTAACACCTCTGAATCTCTATTCATGTGCAGAGTTCTAGCATAAGATGTCATCAGATATCAACCTTTAGAGAAGAATTGTTATATTCTTCTCAGGCTGGAGATCCTCTCTTAATAACCACTTGACGGTGCTTGATGAGTCCTCAATCTAACTCTTTAGATATCATCCAAGCACCAGCTTCTAAGATTCAACATTTGTATCAACAGTCGTATGATCATTAAAATGGACATGGGGGTACATACACCCAATTGTAATAAGGGACCTATAATGAAAGATTGCTCTATGTCACAACGTCGATGGATCTCAAGCAGCGCATGGGACTACAACTGCAACAAAGGGTGGAGAGGCCCCTATGGATCGCACCAGAGATGTTCTATCGTCGCTCTACTTGTTGTTGAGCATGTTGTCACCAAACTTGGATTAGCAGCTCGAGGCTGATCTTACATAATGGCAGATAATGAAAGAATGTAGATGAGAAGAGAGGAAAAGGAAGAAGATGATGAGTTAGGAAAGTGGTGGGGTGGAGGTTAGAGTAGTAGTGGAAGAGGAGGGAACCGAGGAAGTTGGTGGAGAAAAATAAACAAAATAAAAATAAAAATAAAAACTAAAAGTAAGCTACTTAAATAAAATAAGAGAGAAAATAAAAATGAAAAAAATACAAAAAAAACAACATGGAAAATGTATATCTGGACGAGATCTACATTTTCCATGTACCTTGAAATCAAAACAAACAATATGTACAAAACACAATTGTATGATTTTTCTATTTTTTGTAAATTTAATTAAAATATAATTAGAAAAATAAAATCAAATAATATAAATAAATTAGAAAACAAATATTTTTTTGGTATTTTTAATATTTAAAAATGGAATAAAAATTTAGAAAGAAAAATATGTACATTATATACAAAGTCTCAACACACCTTCTTTTATGATTTTTAGATTTTTTGGATTTTGAATTTAATATATTTATTAAAACATAAAAAATAAAATAAATTGAAAAGAAATAATTTAGAAACGAGTTAGTTATGTACATGAAATGATAAAACAAAGTTAGTATGCACACAATACATATAGGTCTTAAAATCGACATTATGCAAACAGACTTCGACTATCATGAAATGACTTTCATTATATAGATAATTTTATAAATTGAACTTTAAAAGTGAGTTTAATGATTTTGGAGTTCATGCAAAGCATGAATTTAATCGAGAGTTGAACTTTATGACTTTTTTTCGATTCAAGATCTAAAAGTATTTATCCAAGGCAAGAATTATTTCGTATTTTTATATTTTTATATACATTTTTATATAAAAGTTAGAAAAAAAATCAAGTCAAAAGGAGTTGGTATGAATTTATTAAAAATTAAGGAAGTTTGTGTATTTACAAGGGATTATTTACCAACAATATTCAATACTTTATTATTTTGTGATTTTTTTTTTGATCCAAAAAAAAGGGGGAAACACGCATAGGTGCCCGCCCCAATATATTAAGAAAAATTAAAGATCAAGACAACCAAGACTCGAGGAGAGTCTGAGCATGGTGTACAACATTCTCAACATAGAACCTCTCCGCACGAAAAAAAACATCGTTTCTAGCAAGCCACAGGGCCCATAAACCCGCAACTGGTAGGAATCTTTCGGCATTTGGACGGAATCGGGAGTTGAAGAGAGATCCCCAGAACGATGACATGCTACTATTATCTAACCAAGCCACATCCAAGATACGCCAGAAGTCTTTCGTCTTTTCACAACTCAAAAACAAGTGCTCAGCGGATTCCACACTAGAGCTGCACAAAACACAAGAGTTCACCTCATTATGGAAGATGCGAGTCCACCTCTCTCTAGTGAGTAGCCTCCCATGCCTCAGAAGCCACAAGAAAACCCTAATGCGAGTTGGTATCCTCAGCTCCCAAATCATTCTGCAATCCTTAACAAGGTCTTCTTGAAGTGGTTCAATACCCTTGATCAACAATGAGTAAGCCTTCTTGACAGAGAACTCGCCACCTCTCCAAACCCAGTGATCGCTACCAATAGTGGGGCCCTCGATCGTAGATAATGACTCCATCATTTCTTGTAGCTCATGCCTACGTCGCTCAGAGAGTGCACCAGCGAAAACAGGTCTCCAGACGCCGTCATCCCACAAGTCAGCGACACAAGCACTTTTGTCCTCAGCCAGACCATATAAGCGCGGGAAACGAGTAGCCAGATGCACATCGTCCATCCATTCATCGGACCAGAATAGAAAGTTGCAGCCATCCCCTAAGCGTCGATGGAAGAGATGAGGAAGATCATAGAGAATCACACGAATACCCTTCCATAATGCCGTCCCAAACCGCAGGTGTCTAAGGCCACTAGCAGAGCGAGCCTCGACCCCATAGATACTGCGCAATAGCCTGCTACATACGTCCTCCTTGTCGCCCCAAATTCTCGCAACCCATTTAAGCAAGAGGGCACGATTCATCAGCTCCAACCTCGGTACCCCGAGCCCCCCATCTTCCGTAGGGAGAGTGATCTTCTGCCAATCCACCAGATGCAGAGCATGCCCATCTCTGCCAACCCTGCCCCAAAAAAATCTTCGCATAATCTTCTCGAGACGATTGCGAATCCCCACCGGAAGAATTCTTGTCGACATGAAGAAAATTGGGATTGCCGCCAGGACTGCTTTCACCAGAATCAAACGTCCACCCCTAGAGAGCAGGGAACCCTTCCATCCTGCCAGCTTTCGTTCTAGCTTCTCCACCACTGGGATCCAATCAGAGTTGTTAAGCCGACCACATCCCAGCGGTAGACCTAGGTATCTAATCGACCTCGGATTGCAAGGACACCCCAGCACCACCGTACAAGCTTCTACCTCCTCCTCCAGCAGACCAAAAGGGATCATGCTGCACTTATCTCTGTTGAGTTTAAGGCCAGAGAGCTCCCCAAATATTTCCAAAACCATCGACATTCCCCTCACCTCAGTAACCCCACCCTCGATAAACAAGATAGTGTCGTCAGCATACTGGAGAACCGGGATGGAGATGTCCTCCAAAGAGTACCCTGCCGTTAGACCATGCGTCACAACCTGATTCACCATACAAGGAAGCACATCCACCGCCAGGACGAAGAGCAGTGGCGCAAGAGGACATCCCTGACGAACGCCCCGCTGCGGCTGGAAGAAACCACCCTCGGGACGACCATTCACTAAAACCGAGTATGAAGCAGTAGTAACACACCTTTTCATCCAAGAGATCCAAAGATCTGGGAATCCCCTTTTGGACAACACAGACCATAAAAAACGCCAATCCACACTATCATAGGCCTTGGAAAAATCCACCTTCCACATCACACCTCGAGTCTGTCGCCGCTGCCAATCTGCTACGATCTCAGAGGCCATAACTAAGCTGTCGCCAATCTGTCTCCCTGAAATAAAAGCAGACTGCACTGGAGAAATAAGCTCATCAAGAACCTCACCGAGCCTCTCAGCAAGAACCTTGGCAATAAGCAAGTAGATGGCATTAGAGAGGGCGATAGGACGGAAATCCTCAACACGATCGGGCGCCTCTTTTTTTGGAAGAAGAAACAGCAGAGCTTTGTTAATTCTGTTGAAACCATCATTTCCAACGCTAAACTCCTCCAGAACTGCAAACACGTCGTCACCCACAACATCCCAGAATTCATTGTAAAAGAACACCGGAAAACCATCCGGTCCAGGCGCTCCATCACCATTCAAAGCAGAAATAGCCCATTTTACCTCCTCCCTCGTGAAAGGTCTAATCAGTCGCTCACTATGCTCTAACGAGAGTCTTGTCGCTCCCGTTCCCGCCCACCTCCAAGTTCTCGGCATCGCCCTTCTCGAGATACTATGAAAGTAGTTTGCAAAAGCTCTCCCAATCTCCTTTTCACCCTCCAGTCTCGATTCCCCCACAACCACTGCACGAATAAGATTTCTTCTCCTCCTCCCACTTGCCACTGCGTGAAAAAACTTTGTATTTGCATCTCCTTCCTTGACCCACTTCTGCTTTGACCTTTGCTTCCATTCAACCGCCCTCTTCTTGTCCTCTAGAGCAACCGTCCTCATAAAGTCCCTTCTCTCCTTCAACTCTTCATCCATCAAATCTCTGGAGTCTTCCACCTTGTCCAACCTAGCTATCCCCTCCTCTGCCACAGCTCTGTTCGCTCTCCTGCTTTCCCTCACCTCCCGCTTGAAAATGCTCAACTTCTTTCTCAGGCTAACCAACTTTTGTAACAAACGAGAGGCAGCCGAACCCTCTCCCTCCAATGAACGCCAATGATCTTCCACCAAGTCACGGAAGCCGACTTCAAGTAGCCATGACCTCTCAAATCTGAAGAACGAGCGCGGAACCTCCCCCACACCACAGTCCCATAAGAGAGGAGAGTGGTCTGATCTGGATCTCGGACGAGATGAAACACCACACATGGGGAACAAATGTAGGACCTCTGGAGAGACCAAGAAGCGATCAATTCTCGAGCGGGAGCCAGAGCTTCTCCAAGTGTACTTAATGTCGACAGCATCCAGGACCTCCAACTGCAAATCGCCAATCAAATCCACGAAACCATCTGAGCCGGGGTCCTGTCCCCCCCTCATCCCTGGTCTGTCAGCAGAGAACAGAGTGACATTGAAATCACCGGCCACGATCCAAGCAACATCAGGGAAATCCTCTCTCACCGCCCTCAACTCCTCCCAGAGGTTTGCACGAAGCGAGTGATCAGTTGGGCCATATACACAAGAGATCACCAGTCTGGATCCACAACGTTTCATGAAAAGCTCAACCGTCAGCACGAAGCGGGATGATATGATTTTTATTTTGAATTATTTTGTGGATTTATTTACAAGATAAATATATATTATTAGTTTATTTTTATTAAGAGTTGTATTTTATTAATTTATTGAGTTTAGGGATTTTTATTTGGTATTTTGTTTAGGGATTCAAGCTAAGATTAATATATTAAGATGATGAGTTATAGATTCATTAAAGCGGTGATGATGGGCCACACACTAGAGCCATGGGAAGCCCTAAGTAGTGAAGAGCCTAAGCAGAGGTGATAAAGGGGGTGCTGCAATGATGTAGGAAGTGTCACAATGATTGGAGGAGGAACCATTGATGACTCGCTTTTTACCTTATTTAATAATTTCGAATTATTATTGCACGAGTAGAAAGTAACTAATAAAAATCACACATAAATAAATGTTTAGGTAATTGTAATGTGGTAAGTTGTTTATTTTACTTGGGCAAGTCCCAAGGTCGAACAAACAGAGGTAAAAATATGGATTTATTCAAGCTTTAGATAAATTTAGAGATCACGTTTCCCAAATGAGTTTTTTATTTTTTATTGCAAATATTTCTTTTATTTTTTTTGAAAATATAATGAATAAATAAAATGAATGAATGTAGTGTGAAGGGAATTCAAACCGTGTTGTAAAAATTATTTGAGTGTCAAAATAAGCTCCAAAAATCAAGGTAATATTTTTCGATGCATGAAGAATGTAAAACAATTTTTTTGGAATTTTTTTGATGTAAGATAAAGTCAATATGTAATGTTGAATCTTGTTGGTCTTTTTAACTTTAAGTATGAAAATTCAAAATTTAGAAAAATTAAAATATGTGGTATGCACACAAGCATGAAAATTGCACTTCCTTCAGCTCCTTGATTAGGATTGAAGCAGCTCAACTGCTAGATTAGGATCGAAGTAGCATAGAAGTGTCTGAGACCTTTGGATCTCGTCGGCCATAAGGTTGCAAGTAGTTGCTGTCACCAATGCACCATAGATTCATGCCTCTCTCTCTCTCTCTCCCTTGTTCTAGAGTTGATGTAGGACAGATGCAAGTAAAGGAGTTCGTAGGGGTCTTTTATAGTAATGAATAAGATCCTAGTTTGGGAAGGTGATTTGGGTTTTAGACAAATTAGAGGAGATGGATTCAATTTGAATTTGGGGGAACAAGATAGCCGTCTAGAGATTGATTGGGGAGTTTCTTGGATCTTTCTGGCATTTAGATTGGAAATGAAGAAGATGGTGGAAAGATTCACGATGGGTGTTTTGAGTTCAACTGAGGATTTGATTATGAGAGTTGGTGCGAAATTGGATTTGGTTGTAATTGACTAAAGATGTTAGCTGATAACGAGATTTGAGGAAGATGGCGGAGGTTTGGACACGATCAAGGAGGAGGTTCGAGTCTGATGCGATTGAGAACCAGGTGAAGAAGTGGATTAGGAGGTTGTTCTCCACGACAAGTCTCCCCAACGTCGGCATCATCTCCAAAGGAAGGGAAAAGAACGTCTCAATGTTCCTTGAGCTCATAGAGTGTTGTGGCGGCAACATGGAAGAACATGAGGAGGTATTGACGGGTAGGGGAGGGGATCAGGGTAAGGGCTGGCGGTGGGTTGACGATGTGCAACTCGCATGCTTGGGAGGAGATGAAATTGACATGTGGTCAATGATAAAGGGTAAGGACACAAATCTTAACTGGATCTTGGTTTGTCTAAACTATAATTTGGTTCATTCGATAGAGGAACAAACTAATGGAAAGATACAAGTGATAACTATGCAACTATGTATGGGCACAACTAACATTAAGGGCTCGTTTGGTTGCAGGGTTGGGCAGGGTTGGCTTGGCCCAACCCGGGTTGGCCCTGCAACCAAACAGGGTTCTCCTCCTCACAGTTTACTATT
The DNA here is from genome assembly GCA_037367405.1 of Ottelia alismoides. Classification (NCBI taxonomy): domain Eukaryota; kingdom Viridiplantae; phylum Streptophyta; class Magnoliopsida; order Alismatales; family Hydrocharitaceae; genus Ottelia; species Ottelia alismoides. Next base: position 1,156,284 of record JAZKJV010002851.1, on the reverse strand, counting down.
CACAAGGGTACCCCTGCCCAACCCAACCCTGTCCAACCCTGCAACCAAACAGACCCTAAAAAAAAAGAAGATGCATATTTAATAGTGCAGAAGTTAAGAGATATAAATATAAAAAAATCTATTAAAAATATAATTACATGGTTTGATAACAACACACGGGTAGATACGCGCAGCCATCACCCCTATGAACCGATCCACCTCACCAAACACCACCCCCCGCGCCCTCGAAACTCCCACCACTCCTCCCGCCTTCCTCCTCCCCTTCCCAACTTCACACTATAACTAACCAACCCACCACCTCCGCACCTTCCCTCCGCTCCCATCATCATGCCACCAGCCCTTCACTTCCTCCTCCTCCTCCTCCCCCTCTTCTCCTCCTCCGCCAGATCCCAGCCCTCCTCCGACCCTCCTGGTTGCCTCCCGACCCCCTGCGGCCCCACCAACGTCAGCTACCCCTTCTGGATCCCCTCCCGCGCCTCCTCCTCCTTCTGCGGGTACCCCATGTTCGATCTCGTCTGCCTCCACAACACCACCCTCACCCTCCAGATCCTCGACCGCCGCTTCACCGTCCTCCACATCTCCACCTCTGATCACACCATATCCCTCGTCGACTACGACATCCTCCACGATTCCTCCTGTTCTCAGCCTTCCCGCAACCTCACCCTTGAACGCTCCTCCCCAATTCGCCTCGCCCACGATGCCGCCACCCTTATCTTGCTCTCCAATTGCTCGTCCAACACCATCGCATCGCCTATCGAGTGCCGGCCGGGATGGTACGTGGCGACATCGGACCAGATCGACCATCTGAACGGGACGTGCGGGGAGGTGGTGGCGGTGTCCGTGCTGAAGGAGGCGGTGGAGGAGGAGAAGGCGAATTTGGGAAAGGGATTCGGGAGGGTGTTGGAGAAGGGGTTCCGGATGGAGTGGGACCCGATAGATCTCAAGGACTGCAAGAGGTGCGAGCTGAGCGGGGGGCGGTGCGGGTACCGGAACGAGAGCGGCGAGGGTTTGTCGCTTCAGTGCTTCTGCGCTGACGGGACTCACGAAGGAAGCTGCTCGGATAGAGGTAATTATAGATTTGCGTTCCTTTTCGATTTCGTCTCGTCTTCTTATTTACACTGTCGAGCTATCTAATAATACCGCTTTAATTCTCTCTTGAATTGGGGATGAAATGCTAACAAGTCCGCGTGTTTGGAGGTGTATAGTAATAGAGGTAGATTATCGCAAGTTCAGATTCCTTCATCAATTGTTCCTGGAATCGAGAAGCGTATTCCAATGTGGGGGGATATCAAACATTGCCATCATGGGCAATGGGATCCATGCGACTTAAGAATGTGTAATTGTAGTAATCATTTAACATATATCTGGGTAATGATGCATTTTCCTTCCCACTGGGGGGAATATGAAATTTAAGTTCAAAAGCAAGAACTTGGAATGCCATTGCATTTAGAGAAAGAGAGAGAAAAGTATTATGATTTTAGGATATCTACATGGATTTGGATTGACAGTGTGAATTTCACCTTATTGTGTCACATTCTCATCTCGAAGTACTATGTTACACCGGGACGTAATTAGTGTCTGGTCGTTTAGGAATCGGAATAAAGTTTTCTTTAAATTTACATAGTCAAATACTTGGAGTTCTATTTCTTATTAACAATCAGGGCTTTATCCCGGTATCATAAGATAAAGTAGTCTAATCACAGTCACGTCATTTATTATATCTATGGTTGCAATATATTTTTCCTTGTTTAACTTTTCCATCAAACAAAAATAAAGGATAAATCACATTTATCTCTTATATATCTTATCCTTTATCTCGCACCTGAATGAGGCTTTAAGTCTTATTTGAAAGCGAAATATCGCTCCCTTATTATGGTATAAAGAAAGTCTATCACTAGAGAGATTGTCCTAAATAAACATTTTGTTAATATTAAATCATCCATTGTATTTTACATACAATATTTACCCCTTTCTTATCTTACACGAATAAAACAAATAATAAATCTCACCCATCTTTTATCCTACCTTATTTCTCATGTGTCATCTTTAGTCCCAACGAAGACCCTAGAAAACAATTTTTTTATTTCGAATCCTGTCATACTGCAAATTATTAATTTTTGTTTGACCTGTCTGGTCGTTTATCTCGGTCGCATGTTCTGGTCATCGTGTCCTTCTCTTCATGTTCTACGTGTCTTTCCATTGTTTTGTTTTTTTTCTGCCCCCGTCAGAAAATACTTATCTTGGTAATTAAAATGATATATGTGATTACAACGGAAGTTGTGGGGTCAACACAAGGCATATTTCCTGAACGATTCTTCGAATTTGCTTGCACTAAAAGGCTATGAATGAATATGGAATCCGAAGAATATTTGATGGGTTGAGCAAACAATGTTTGGATAATATCCTCAAGCCCACTTTGTCTTTTTCCGATCCATTTAAGAGCCGCGCTGTCTATTTTTGGGCGTATTTCTTTGACCTTCTTTTGGTCAAATTCGAACAAACATGGGGATTGCTACAGTTGTATCTATGTAAATCATTGCGAAGACAATTATACCCTTCTGTTTTTCGTATAGACATTCCGATCCCTAGGAACCTTTTCTAAAGTTACACGTTCATCTAAAGAGGACCCGAAATAATATAAGATAGTTTGTATTATTTTATATTTTTTTGTTTTTAAGTCCTTTAATCCTCGTCTTGAGAGGTTTGACCTGCAGAGGATAACCAGGGGTGTCAAAAAATTCTCAAGTTCGATATCCGCTCAGGTTCGGCTCGCTAAAAGTTCGATTCAAATTCGGTTCGGAAATAAACGAATCGAATCTGAATGCAAGTTTAGGTTCGAATAAGTAGACGAACCGAACCTAAAAATCACATGTTCCTTCAGGTTCGATTCGTTAAAAGCTCGATAAACATACACATATACATATTTACAAATCATTATTAGTAGAAGTGGACCTTATTTTAAGATAAGTGGATTTTGTCTAAGGATAAGTGACATTTGTATAGAGATAACTGGATATTTACATGATAAATATGTTTTATCTCAGTAAAAACTATCCAAAAATAAATAGTCACATCGTGGTTACAACATCCATCATTTATGTGTCTAGTACTTTTCCCTTCTTTATCTTCAAATCAACAGAACAAGTATAAACATTACTTGTCGGATATCTCCACATTATTCTTATTACTTATCCCCATCTGAACATATATAAAAGTATATTATAATTATATTTTTTTCAAAGATACGAATTCTTATTAGTCTATTTTTTTAAAAGATGAAGATGAGTTAGATAAAGAAAAAAATAAGTGAATATTTATTGTAATTGCAGACACACATATATTTCCATTTCTCTTCTCTTCACTCCCTCTTACTAGAGAATTCTTAAGTTCGATATTCGCTTAGGTTTGATTCGTTTAAAAAGAGGTTCGATTATCGGTTCAAAAATAAACGAACCGAACCTGAACACAAGTTTAGGCTCGATTAGATAAATGAACCGAACCTAAAAAATATAGGTTCACTCAGGTTCGGTTCGTTTACACCCCTAAGGATAACGATAGGATCCGAGCATAAGTAACAATGGAAATATTATATAAATGTAGTTACAATATTACGAAATAAGCAGAAGCACTCATGTTATTTGCAAAATGGGGAAGAACACAAATGTAAAACCTAAGGTCACATTTCTTTGGTTGGAAAGGAATTACAATCGAATGGAATTTAGATAAGAATAGAAATTAAGAATGAAATAAAAAGAAATAAGTTGTTTCATTTCATTGTTTGGCTAAATTACGAATTAATATATTTGATATGAAACATATTCCTTCTTTATGTTTGGAAGGAGAAAAAAAAAGAAAGGAATTAACCTCCCTTTTGATATATTTCCATATAATATAATTGATATACTTTATACAAGGAATCCATAGCTAAATTAAAAAGAAACTATTTTGATATATTTTTTCATATAATTGATATATTTTTGTATGTATCCGCTAGAATATTTTTTAACCATATTCGTATTCATACCATAAAAAATGAAAATGGCATCTGTATCCATATCTGCAAAAAATAAAAACGAATATCCATGCTTGTATACATATTTGCTAGAATATAATCTGTATTCATATCCTAAAAAAACTGAAAATTGTATCCACACACATATCGATATCTGCAAAAAAAACTCATATCCTCATCCATATCCATATCCGCAAAAAAAAATAAAAGCCCATATCCATGTACATATCCATGTCCGCAAAAAAAACTCACATCCATGTTCATATTCGTATATGCTAATAAAATAAAAACACATATCCATGTCCATATTCACATCCATTAGAATATAATCGATATTCATATCTTACAAAGAAAATGAAAATGGTATATGTATCCATATCTATATTAAAAAAAAGCATATCTATGTACATATCTGTATCTGCAAAAAAACTTGTATCCATGTCTGTATACGTATCCACAAAAACAAACATATATTTGATAGTTTTCTTTCATATAATAGATATATTTGAGGGATTTTATTAATTGTGCCATCTGAGTAAGTTATGCCATGTCACTTAGAATATCAATTATACCTTTAATTTCTTGAATTTTTATCCCTCGTAACCATGGCGTGCTTCCGTCAATGATTCTCAATACGACTTCACGGAGGACGGTGAAGGTGCTCTTGCTGAATTGCACAGCCTCCTCGCACACATCGGCCTTCGATTCCCTCGATAGATTTAATCAATCTTTAATGACCCGAACATGAACAAACCTATCTTTTTTAAGTTGATTCGATTATATAAATGAACAAAAACTTGTTTTTCCTAATTAAAACAATTGATTTCTTTAGTAAGAGAATATAATCAGATATCGAACATGAGTCTTTTTTTGACAATCTTCATTTCTTCTTTAAAAAATAACGGTAGAAGTATAATTCCAATTAAATATTGAGCAATGAATACGGTGTACGTCGGCCCAAAAATTTAGATCACCTTTAGACCCAAAAAAACATCTGGGCCGAGTTCGTGTCCAGTATTTGCCCATGAAAGTGCACGTGATTTGGTTCTAGATTTGAGGCTCGGAAAATTTGCGGTCGGCCTGGACCCATATTTTTATGGAGTCGACCTGGCCTAAACCTTGAAATTTACGGTTTTCGGGACCTGAGTTACACCAATTTGGGTCTAGTGGGTTTGGGTCGGCCCAGGTCCATCTCATTTGCTTGGTATTTTCCCATTGAGGGAATAGCCTTTTCCCAAGCAATTTCCAACTGTAGGAAGCTCGGACAGTGACATAAAACTTAAAATACATAAAAATCTCTTAACTATCTTCCAACCGTTTCTTTGTAATATGTCATGATTTAAGAAATATTTATATGAAAAAAAAGTATATCTAAAAAAATTTAAACTTTAAATGACCCACACGAACATTAAAAAGTAACTAAAAGTTAGTTATTTGTTTTGTTTTTCTTCTTTATAGCCGTGAATCACACTAATTCGAAATCAATTTTGGGACAAATTCTAAAGGTCGGGCAATATATTGTTACTTTTTTAACATCTTGTATGTCATTGAAATTTAGTGTATAGTTCAGGGACTTTTGTGAAATTTACTCAAAAAATAATCAAGATGTTAGCCCATAGTTCCAAAGCATGCGTCAATTCTATTTAATGGAATTCGGTCCTCCCCCGTGCTGGAAGAACAAGTCAAGAAATGGATAAAAATGGTTTCATCCAGGAGGTGGTTTCGTATTCATAGACCACTTCGTTTTAGCTATAGAATCTGACGGACAGATTTTAGTCAGCCATCCTTAGTCCACTATTGACCTCCCCTGTTTTCAGAGTCGTCCTGTCTACGTCGCCTGGAAATATAACTCAGACTCCTATCCAGTCCAGTTTCTAATTCTCCTGCTTTTGCTCCCCATCTCCCACTATAATTTCCTTCCTTCCATCGACAACGACGACGGTGATCGTCTCCAAGCCGGTTCTTGCGATGAATCGGAGCTTCCTTTCGCTCTTCCTCCTACCGATCTATATGTCCTTCCTTCTTTCCACTGCCAAAGGAAGCCCTGCCACTGTAGTAGATTGCGGCCAAAGTTCCGCATCCAGCTGTAGTCTCCAGAGCCTCAATATCAGTTTTCCTTTCAGCGGTCCAGACCAAGCGGAATATTGCGGCCTCCCCAAGTAAGGGGGTTTACCAAAAGGGGGAGAGAGAAAAAAGTATACCTAAAATAGGGACATCGCAGAAAATTTCCCATAGTAATTATATATCGGCAAATCGTTTGTCGCCTCGTGTTCCACATACGGCGAACGATTTGTCGTGCCTCATGTACGGACGAAAGGGGGTTGAGAATCCAGATTTTGCCGTCCATTTGATACAACAAACCGTTTGCCGCGCACAAAACACGGAGCGACAAACAGTTTGCCAATATATGCCCACCGTGAGAATTATTTTCAAGCTGTCTCCACTTTGGAGAATATTTTATAAAGTTAATACTCCAATAGGGATTAACTCCCCCGAGTATCGTTTCTCCTATGTTGGAGGAGAATCGACGATCCTATTCGATTGCAGAAGGTACCGTGTAAAAAGAATTGACTATGCCCTTCATGTTGTAACAGTTGTGGCGACGGACTATGTATTGAAAGATGCATGTCCTTGGCATTTGGGAAACACCACTCTAGATCCAGCTCTTTTTTATATTGCATTCGGTAACGAGAAGTTGGTCTTGTTCAGATGCACCTCTCCACCATCTAAGCACCTCTTACTAGACTTGACTGCTTGAGCTACACCTACAATAAAAGCAAGCTCTGGCACTACTACAAGAAGTGAGAGGAAGTGCAAGTCATGGATGGTTGGCCTGCATCCTGTGATCCCCATGTTGTGATACCTTTGTGTCGTAAGGTCATGGAGGAATTACTGAGCATTCCTACTATGGAGAAGCTCAGGGCGACACTGTCACAGGTGTTCGTCGTGCAGTGGAAGATGTCATTTGAATGGTGCACCAACTGCTCCCACTCTAATCAGCTGTGATCATAACATGCTGAAGTGTTTATGCTCCAATAGCACTCATTTATGGCATGTTCATCGAATTCGGAAGGTACACCTTCAAATATATGTTGAAAAAGCCACCATCAATTTCTTTTGCTTTTAGAAATTTCTTGAATGAGCATTTACTTTAAGTTTTTTAGATTTTTCTTTAGACGGCAGGCCTCTTATTCTCTAGATTTTCTTAGTCTCCACTTATCTAGAGATTTCTTAAGGTGAGTTAACTCCAATTCTCTAGAATATTCTTGGATGCATTCAACTCTACTATTTTAGAGAATTCCATACTCTTCAAGGCTATTGAAGCACTAGTATAAACATGCTTTGGGAGCCATTGTGTGGATGCACAAGGAGAGACATCAAATTAAGATAGAGACACCAAGCATTAAGGAGAGCCACCGTACAAGTAAGCAAGAGAGAAGGTTGAGTGTTTGTTGTTATTTCAAGTGAGTGCTAGTCTTCTTAATAAGTTGATAGTTGTTTGGGAAGCTTTGACTGCGTGAATGGAATCATGTTGTGTCACACCATGCTCACTCCCCTAATATATAATGGACTAGCCTAGTCATTGAAATCTCACGTAGTAGTTAGTCGTTTGGTGCTTACTAGTTCTTCCTGCCTTTCATACAAGTCGTCGTATCGATCTTTTCTACTTCTATAAAAAATGAGGAGTTGAGAAGAGAAAAAAGGAAGAGAGCCGCGGGAACCTATTCCTTGCGTAAGAGAGAGAGAGAGAGGAGGGAAAGAGTGATGTCTTCTCTTTTTGACCCATTTACTCCCTGATTGCTCTTATTGTATTGGAATTTGATGCTTGTTGTCTTTTGCTCCCACGACTAATTAGACCCACAGAGAAATTAATTAGAAAAAATAATCGAAGAAAGCTAGCTATTGAGAACGGTAAGTATGTATTTGTATTGTATTTTCAAGTAGCAATATACAATACATCTTCTTTTTTCAACTCAAGTATTCTACAAGTAGTATCAGATCTTGGGGATATTTTATAAGTGGTATCAGAGCTTGAGAATTTTTGACAAGAGGTATCTGAGTAGGTTCTTCCTTTAGATTTTAAGGTAAGGCCTTCTTAGGAATATAATGGCTATCCACTAAACAATCTAATCATGCTTCTTACAAGAAAGTATTGTCGTGTACGTTCAAAATAGCGAAGAGAGTTATATGTCTGCATTTTGAGTCATTCCTTGAGATCTTCTGAGAGGAGGTTCTACCCATATACAGTGTGAGACTGTGAGGTCGATTTAGTTAGGATTAATTTCCTTCGACAAAACTTGGGAAGATCATTTGATCGATATGACAGATGGTGTTGGTGCAACCAACTCCATCAAGAAGCTCAACGAGCATAATTACAACTATTGGAAGGCATGCATGGAGTTCTACTTCAAGGAAAAGACCTATGGGTTGGCACCAGTATTGACGATGTGAAGTCGTTGTTCGCAGCACATGTGGATGTTTTAAAGAAATGAAGATCAAGATCAGGAAGGAAATGTTTGTGCTCAAGATGACGATTGAGGATGATATGATTGAGCACATTCAAGAATATACTACTCCAAAAAAATCCAAAGTTATTGTCGCATAAAAATGATGCATGATTGCAGTTGAAGAATGATTTGATGATACTCAAGGAGAAATGACAATCACTCGATATTTCACAAAGGTATGCGCATTCTATCGAGATATCTCTCAATTAGATCCAGAGTAAAAAATTAGTGAGACACAGATGCAGAGAATTATTATCAATGGCTTGAGGTTAGAATATAATGCGTTTGTCATTGTTGTCTTCGGGTGACCCATTCAACCCACCTTGTTAGAGTTTGAAAGTCTCTTAGAAAATCTAGAGACAACCAAGTAAATAGTTGGTCTATTAGTGAACAGTGAAGAAGAAGCATTGTTTAGTGCATATAAACGAGGGAATTTTCATAAATCGCATAAAAAAGATTCAACTCCTCAGTGGAAGCAACATTCTCAAAGGAGCTTCAAACTAAGGGAAGCTTCATATGGTCGATCGCAAAGGCCAAATGGTTCTTTGCAAAAAAAGAATGAGGGATGCTTCACTTGTGAGAAAAATGGACACTATCACGTGATTGCAAGTTCTAGAAGAAGCCAATCGAAAGCAATACAATAACATCAAGCGATTGATATGGAGATATTTTGGAAGAAAATTGGGACGAGAAGACCTATACGATGATCACATTGTATAAGGATTTATCATAAGATGATTGGGATGAGGAGGCATATACAATGATCATGTTGTTGTTGGACATGTGAGCCCACAGCGAGCCATTATGCAATAAATGTTATTGCAAATATCATTCCCTGATCTGAAATGAAGAATAAATAATTTGCATAATAGGTCCCTCTGTACAATTAGGGTTATGTACCATGGCTATCTTAATGATCATACAGCTGTTGATTCAATATATGAATCATAGAGGCTGGTGCTTGGATGAATATCTAAAGGGTTAGATTGAGGACTCATCAAGCACCGTCAAATGATTATTAAGATGTGATCTCCAGCCTGAGTAGGAGATGGCAATCCTTTCTCACATAGGTTGATATCTGACCGACCTCTTGATGCAGGTCCTCTGCATAGGAATAGAGATTCGGATGTGTCAGATTAGTTAGGTCAAAGAGTTGACTTAACGAGATCGAGATAACCTAAGTCCTATGTTGAATGCTGTCACAGCATAGGCACGCATCCTCTGACCGGAGACAGATGTATTGCTATATGTCTGAGTATGCACATTTGACAAACCAATAGGTTGATGACCTAACCAAGGTCTATACACCGGCGCGTTGGTGTGCATATAAGGGCATATGAGTAATATGATCTCTCAAAGGGATCATACAGGTTCACTACTGAACCGGAAGACATGAGCTCACTCATGAGATATTGGGAAGAATCAAATTCCGTGCACGGTCGTCTTGCTTTGGAAGCTTGACTGAATTTGTAGGTTTGATATATACTTTTGGAAAGTATATGATCAAGACCTAGGTATGATATATGCTTTTGGAAAGTATATGATCGATACCAAATCCCAATGATCAAATGAGAAACTTGGTGATCAAATCCTGAAGAAGACAGTGTAAAATAGATCTTGATCTTCGGGTTGACCATGGGTCTTCCAGTATGCAGGATGTACAGGTATTGGGAATACCTGAAGGGTGATGTGATCATAAACGATTGTATATCCATGACGCTTCCATTCCGAGGGAGTGATGAAACAGGTCTGGATTTTGGTGACTCCTTTCAGTAGAGAAGCGATCCGATCTTAGTCCAAGTGTTGGACATTGGTCTGAATGAGATTCAGATTCAATGAGAAGATTGGATTTGCGGTCTTGATTTAATCAAGCATCTGTGGGAGGTTCGTAAGATCTGGATTTGAGATAAGATCTCAATATCCAAGTCACTATACGTGGAATAATACAATCGCCCTGTCCTTATCTCCAAGTATCTGCGGAGAAAGCACATTATTCTTGAAAGGGTTCAAGAATAATTATTTTGATGAAATATCCAAGCAAGGACTTGATGATTAAATGAGATTTAATTATCAAGCTTAATATGAATATAATTCATATTATGAAAATGATTGTCTAAGATAATTAAATGGGATTTAATTATCAAGGATTAAGAGAATGTGGATAACACTATCCATGATATATGTGTATTATAAATATGATTTATAATATACATATATAAGAGAGAGAGAATTTATGTGAATAGAATTTGTTAATTAATAATGTGGATTAGATTCACATTTATTAATTAATTGGAAATGTAATTTACAAATTAGTTTGGGTTGTGAATATGATTCACATAATGATCAATGGCATGATTGAAATATTCACAAATTAATTTGGAATTAATTTGGTGGATATTATTGCAATAATAGTTATTGCAATTTATTAAGAAATAATAAGATAAAATAAAAGGAGACAAAATAACACCCCAATTTTAGGGGAGGTTGGTTGACTCCATTTTATTTATCACATTATCTCTTAATTAGTTAATGTTAAATTAAATTATGTTGATAATGTTGCAACATTTTTTAATTTAAATTAATGTTGTTGGTTTTAATCAACAACAATCATAGCCATTGATTTACATGGACCAAGCATAGCCCTTGGATCCATGTGTCCCATGGATTGAGATCCAATGGATCCTAAACTAATATAAATAGAGGGCTAGGGTAGCCTTCCATGGTACATCATTAAGAGTTGTACAAGGTGACAACTCTCTCTCTCTCTTTCTCATTCTCGCCCTCTCTCTCTTTCTCTTCTCCATTAAGTGGTCGTCCACTTTGTATTGAGAAAGGAGAGACTCTCGGCTTCTTCTTCGACGACTCGTGGATCTCCATCTTCTTTGGAGTTGCTTACTCTAAAGGAAGACGACGGATTTCGTTTGACGAAATCGGGGGAGCCATCGCTTGGATCTTCATCGAGGATTGCGGGAAGGAACGTGACTCATCATCACGCCCGCAAGTGCGTTCTTCGTGGATCGGACTTAAGATAGGAGGATCTCTACTTTGAGATCTCGCGATCACAACCACGCTTCAAGAGGTATTCCTTGTACTTTGTGGTTTGATGAAACGATCCGAGAAGTGTTCTCGTGATCATGTGGTTTCATCTTTAAAGTTAAAAATTTCAATTTTCGCTGCATCTAGCATCTAGTACGACTAGTTGCTCCGATTGCATACGATGCGATCGACACGCTTCCGTGATGCGCTTAAGGATACTCAATATCCTTCAGTTATACGGTAATTTATCAGAAGATGATTGTGAAGGATATGGTTAGATCCTCAAGCGCATCACGGAAATGTGATCGTCGTATCGGATACGATGAAGAACGACTAGTCGTACTAGTTGTTCTATGCAGCGGAAATTAAAATTTTTTTCATGTGACGAAACCACATGATTCAAGAACACTTCTCGGATCGTTTCGTCTAAATCACAAACAAGTATTAGGGTTACCTCTTGAAGCGTGGCTGCGATCAAGTCTCTAAACGAAGAGACCTCCTGTCTCAAGTCTGATCCGACGGAGGAGATGCTTGTGAGCGCGGGGATGAACCGCGTGCTTCTCGCAATCCATGTTGATGATCCAAGCGGTTGATCTCCTGATCTCGACACATGAGATCCGACGTCTTCTTCACGAGCAGGGCACGGTGAAGTAGATGGAGATCCACGAGCAAACCATCGGACAACATAACGACGATGCCACGACGATGGAGAACTTCTCTAGGTCATTCATGGTGGACTGCCACATGAGAGGGAGAGAGAGAGTAGGCGTGTGAAGAGAAAGAGAGAGAGACTTGTTGTCTCACTTGTTGTATAAAGAAGAGCAAAGGGGTGCCTCTCCTTTTATAGCATTTTGGGATCCATGGATCTCAATCCATGGGACAATACAAATCCAATGGTCCTCATTGATTGTGTTTCTTTCAATGGCTAAGATTTTGTTGGTAAAAATCCAACAACAATTAATTTAATAAAAATCAAATATATAATAAATATAATTTGATTTATATCAAATCAATCTCTATTAGAGAAATAGGAAGGAGGCAAGCCTCCTTCCATAAAGGGAGGAGGACGGCCATGAGTCCTATAAGGATTCGGTGGCCGTCCCCTCTCCTTATTAGGAAGGGAGCCTCCTTTCTATTTTACATGAGATTGTATTATCTCATGATTCTCTCCAATATCTGCAACAACTTTTGTTGCAAATTATTTCACAAAAATAAATCCAATTTATTTTGTGAACATTGCAATCATGCCATTGGAAACTTGTGAATCACATTCACAACCCAACATAAAATGTAAATTACATTTTCAATTTAATGTCCAATGTGAATCCAATTCACATTAACATTTAATTAACAAATGTAAATTACAAATAGCTCTCTCTTATATATTATAAATCATATTTATATATATGTGACTAATATGGATGTTGTTATCCACATTATTCATATCCATGATAATTAAATCACATTTAATCATCTTGGATCTCTATTCTCTTATGCCCAAATAATATGAATCACATTCACATTATTAACATCTTCGATAATTAAATCTCATTTAATTATCTAAGATAGCTCTCTTTATAATATGAATCAAATTCATATTATTCATGATAATTAAATCACATTTAATTATCCATTTTCTCAATGCTTGGATACATATATCAACATTAGAATTATCCATGAACTCCTTCAAGGATAATGCGCTTTCTCCGCAGATACTTGGAGATAAGGTCAGGGCCATTGTATTGTTTCATGTATAGTGACTTGGATATTGAGATCATATCTCAAATCCAGATCGCGGGCCTCCCATAGATGCTTGATTAAATCAAGACTACAAATCTAATCTTCTCATTGCATCTGAATCACATTCAGATCAATGTCCAACATTTGGACTAAGATCAGATTATTACTCTACTGAGAGGAGTCACTAAAATCCACACCCATTTCATCACTCCCTAGGAATGGAAGCGTCATGGTTATACAATCATTTATGATCACATCACCCTCAGGTATTCCCAATACCTGTACATCCTGCATACTGGAAGACTCAGAATAAACCCGAAGTATTAGATCAACTTTACACTGTCTACTTCATCGTTTTATCGGTAAGTTTCTCATTCGATCATTGGGAGTTGGTATCGATCATATACTTTCCAAAAGCATATAACATACCTAGGTCTTGATCATATACTTTCCAAAAGTATATATCAAACCTACAAATTCAGTCAAGCTTCCAAAGCGAGACGACCGTGCACGGAATTTGATTCTTCCTAATATCTCATGAGTGAGCTCATGTCTTCCGGTTCAGTAAATGAACCTGTATGATCCCTTTGAGAGATCGTATTACTCATATGCCCTTATATGCACACCAGCGCGCCGGTGTATATACCTTGGTTAGGTCATCAACCTATTGGTCTGTCAAATGTACATACTCAGACATATAGCAACACCTCTGTCTTCGGTCAGAGGATGTGTGCCTGTATCATGAAAGCATACGATATAGGACTTTGGTTATCTCGATCTCGTTAAGTCAATTCTTTGACCTAACTAATCTGACACCTCCGAATCTCTATTCCTATGCAGAGGACCTGCATCAAGAGGTCGGTCAGATATCAGCCTTTAGAGATAAGGATTGCCATCTCCTACTCAGGCTGGAGATCATCTCTTAACAATCATTTGACGGTGCTTTATGAGTCCTCAATCTAACCCCTTAGATATTCATCCAAGCACCAACATTTATGATTTAGTAGTTGAATCAACAGCTGTATGATTATTAAGATGGCCATGGTGCATAACCCTAATTGTACTAAAGGACCTATTATGCAAATTATTTATTCTTCATATCAAATCAGAGAATGATATTTGCAATAACATTTATTGCAAAATGGCTCGCCGTGGGCTCGCATGTCTAACAGATTGAGATGAGGATGCTTCTATGATGACTGTGTAAGAAGATGAATCCGCTTTCGATGAAGCATCTTTCTGGTAGTCACCTCATGAGGCTGAACTTTCATATACGAAGACTTTGGAAGATCATTTAGAAGAAAATCAAGAGCAGCTTCCACAAATAGAAGATGACCCTAATGGAAAGGACAAGGAGGTGCTTAAGGTTGTTGGAAATACAATCAATATCCAAGAACGTACAGTTCATGAAGTAAATCCAGAGGAGTCTCAACTTTATTCTGAATGAGATCATTGAAGATTCAAGTATGCCACTTCAGGGATGTACTGAATTACACAAACCAAATCTCATGTATGTTGATATTGTAGCTGTTGAGTTGAGTAATGCAATGTAAGAAGAAATTGAGACATTGCAAGAGAATCAAACATATGATCTTTTTCTTAAGCCAGGTGATGTAAAGTCTATATCTTGCAAGTGGGCTAAAAATTGAAGTCACATCCAGAAGGATCAATCAAAAGGTATGGAACTCAAACAATCTCTAAACAATATAGTCAGGACTATGATTAAATATTTAGTACAGTTGTGAAGATGACCGCATTAAGATTCAAAGAACTTGAATCTTGATGCAACAAATGGAAGAGAATAATGCCTTTTTCATTGAGAACTCGATCGAGAGATTTATACGTGCCAATACAGAAGATTTAAAGATGAGAAGAAACATAGGTATGCTTGCAAATTGAAGAAGGTATTATATGGTTTAAATTAAACTCTGGATTTGACCTAGCACGCAAGGATATGACATAAGAGAAATTGGTGTTGAAGGGGAGAGTTGAAATAAAAAGGCACAACCAACTTCTCTTGATTCTAGAATTTTCTTGAGTAAGCATTTACTCTACGTTTTAAGATTTTTCTTTAGAAGATGAGCCTCTTATTCTCTAGAGTTTTTTTAAGCTCCAATTATCTAGAGATTTCTTAAGGTGAGTTAACTTCAATTATCTGAAATATTCTTGGATGCATTAAACTCCAATATTCTAGAGAATTCCATACTCTTCAAGGCTATTAGAGCACTAGTATAAATAGGTCTTGGGAGCCATTGTGTGGGGGCATCAAGAGCGTCATCAAATCAAGAGAGAAACACCAAAAGTTAATGAGAGCCACCAAGCAAGTGAGAAAGAGAGAAGGTTGAATGTTTTGTTGTTGTATCAAGTGCCTGCTAGTCTTTTTAGTGAGTTGAGTGGCTATTGTATGTATGTATTTGTATTGCATTTTCAAGTACTATTGGAACTTGAGGATATTCTACAAGTGGTATCAGAGCTTGGTAAGTTTAAATAATACAGGATCATATCCCCTCTTTCTTGCCTCTTGGTTATGCAGGACGAAGTAGGAATTGGTTATGTTAAATCTTTTTGTAGAGATAGATAAAAGTTTGAAGGAAAATCAAAAAATGTTACTACAAAAAATCTCCATCCGTAAAATGTGTCCCTTGCCATATCTATGTTGGTCACAGAGCTTTTAGCCATCAAGCAGTGGGATTTCCTCTACTAGGAGTGGAAGTATGGATAAATCGACATCAAATGAAGTTCAATCTACAAATTGAGTTCT
Organism: Ottelia alismoides; assembly: GCA_037367405.1. Classification (NCBI taxonomy): domain Eukaryota; kingdom Viridiplantae; phylum Streptophyta; class Magnoliopsida; order Alismatales; family Hydrocharitaceae; genus Ottelia; species Ottelia alismoides. Next base: position 1,140,227 of record JAZKJV010002851.1, on the reverse strand, counting down.
GATTTTAGAATTACTTAAAAATGAAAAAAAGTTCTGTTAAATATAAAAAATAATGCCGAGACTGTGTGATCACTTTAAGGAGTGTTATTAGAAGGGATGCTTTAATCACGCAACTTTGTGCTATATTTTAGAGGAATCCTTTGTAGGAATTGTCAAGTTTGCGTTATTTATACGATTGTTTTGTTATTAATATTTGTATTTTATTTCCATTAGATCAACGTTAAATTGTATGCATTGGTGGGTCAGGTCGAGTCCACTATTATCATCTTCCTCTAATATCCTTTAACGTCTTCTAGAAGTTTTACATCCCATGGAGGCCATTGAGGATATGATAATATATTAAAGTGCATTTCCCTAACCAATGGGGCGTTAGCCAAAATTTCCAAGCTTTGGTCAAGTCCTTGTTCATATAGAGCTTAGGTTATTAGTCGAAGTTTTTACCGTTGTGTCGAGCGACGAAGCTAGAAATATATATTCGAAGGGGTTGAGATATTGTTTATGTAGTTCTTATAACCATCAATTGTCATTTTCACTGACAATGTTCGTTGCATTTTAAGAATTATATAACATGTAAGAAAGGATGATAAATATTTTGGTATAAAGATTTTTTTTAAAAGATTTTACATTAAAACACTTATAAAATTGAGATTTTACGCCATTATCCTTGAAAAACTATATTAAAAATAAAATCTTTGTAAAATTCTTTATTTTGTACGAATGCCATTTGGATAATGTGTTGTTAAGTAACACCGTCATAACTAACTTTTTTAAATATAAAAATGTATTTTCCTGTACATATACTCTTTCTTAACCATTTATTCTTTTAAATACTTTATTCTCAACCTACATTCCAATAGTTTTTTCCCCACATCCCATTACCGTCATTAGCTTGATGCTAGAGTTTCATGCATTTACTGCAAGCTCGTCTTTAAATGCTTTCTCCACTCCTCCAAATTAAAGGTTTCTATTCTTTGAGGCGAAAAGTTTTAATAAATATTCTCATAGCACCTTATTATGTGTATGAAATTAATTGAATGCTCACTATATGCTTGCTAAAGTATAATTATAAATAATTTTATAGCCAATTCACCTCTAAGATTATATTATAGAATATGATTCAAATTGAGATATAAGGAGAAGTACTATCCAACACTTAACATGTATGGATGCGAACAAAAATAATACATCTACATATGTTCCTCTACCATATCCGTATCTATTTTATATAGAATTCGATGCATGTATGCTTATCCAATTTAAAATGGATACTTTCCAGTATATTTTATTTATCAACTAAGTACATTTAACATATTTGTATAATGTATAAACTGTCCATTATAAATATATTTAAGCTAATCTATAAAACATTTCTTGTATTAGTCTTTTTTGATTTGTAAGTTGTTTTATTCGGAATTATTTTGAGGATATTGTAGCATAACTTTCATATTTGTCATCATATCCTTATATATATTGACATTTTAAATAAGATAAAGACATAATTATTACTTATATTTGTATCTATTCATTTGGAATTAGGGATGCAAACATATATGAATATATCCGTATATGGTCTGCCACTATGTCTGTTGTATACATATTTTGACATCATTATCCGTATCCGTTTCAAAATGGATACGAGCATGAATATAACATTGATATCCACAAACATCGATATCCTTATATATGTTTTATATATAAATATAATTGTAAATTTATTTTTAACCATATATAACGTAATTTTGTACCTCCTTTCATCGTATTTTCTAATCTACGCTAATCTATGCAGTATTTCTAATTTTACTCGTATCGAAGAATCCATTTTATACTCTTTCTATTTTTTAAGGATATGGTAGTATAGTTTTAGTATCCGTCAATATCCATATCCACATCCATATTCCTATTTAAAAACGGATAAGTATATGGTAACATCTATATCCATATCCACCCGTTTGCATCCGTAGTTGGAACCCTTTGGGTGCCTTACTTGTGGAGCGCAATTACTCTTTATATAATAAAATTTTGATTATTATTTTAATAATCCTACTTTACAGAGATATTGATATATGTTGAAATTAAATTGTATTTCAAAAATCAATAAGATCCACTATATACAACATCTGGATGTTTATAATTTCAATACAAAGCATATAAAATAGAGGTATTATTTGATACTTGGAGAGCTAAGCACCCACCCGCTCCCCATTGTCTCCGTCGCTGGCTGTCTGTCAGTAAGATCATAAAGGCGCAAACACATGCAATTGGAGATGTGGCCATTGATTTGAGAAGAAAACGAGATACCGCACTCCGTCTTTATCTCCATCTCGTCCTCCTTTTTGGATCCTTGCAAAGTAGGAATCCTAGGTAATTAGATAAAAGAGTTGCAATACACGAGTTAAAGATGCAAGTTGTGCCCCACCGTATCATATGTAAGTTATGACAAGGCAAATTAGGAAGAGTAACATCATCCATATCATATATCTATTTAACTACACACCCTTGTGCCCCACCATGCAAATATCAAATACTGCTGACCTTTTCTTCTGCAAATTATAAAAAAAGACCGAAGCAGAAGTTGATGTTTTGTTGAATATGAAGTCCCAACTGCCCACACTTGCACAGTATCCCATCCGTTGGTCCTAAGAATGGGTCTTGATCAACATGTCTCTTTTAATGAAGTGAAAATGACGAGTACCAAGAATTTCAAAAATTACATTGGCAGGTCGTACTCTAAGAACCAAATTTAAATAATTCTTCTGAAACCTACTTAAATGGTCCGTTAAGAGCAGCATACATTAAAGGACCAGAGTTGTAATCTTGCAACTCTCATCTCCTTGATTTTTTTGGGGTATGAAACAACGGGGTTGAAGTTGGAATGTGTCTTGTTAAGAGCAGCATACTTCGGTTGTTTTATGCACTTGATGTCCCCATGCATTTAAACAAGGCAACAAATATACGTTTTCAACAGTAGAATTCGATCCAATTTTTTTCTATGCCCCTAAAGCCTATTCCAGTTCTTGAGACAAGATTATCCTTCTCTCGCAATAATATACTTTTGCATTAGAAATTTCAATAAATTACTGGGGTTCAAATCCAAAATGATTCAGTGGTACAGCGTGCTTACCATCTAAAAGATCAAGGTACGAATCTAACATAAAAAATAGTCGAATCTTTGAACATAAATTTGAGTAAAAATCTATGTAGCCAACCTATTTATATTGGGAGAAGATTTCATCGTTTTTTTAAATTAGAAATTTCTCTGTACGTGCTAGATATGTCTACATCAAAGTTGAGGTAGATATGTATCGATCAATCTATTTTGATTTTGTTAAACTATTCCTTCCCTTCATGAATTAGAAGTCGAAATCTTCTAGAAGTTTATTGACTAATCTTCAGCAACGTACGCACCGCCCGTGATCTTACATTAGGAATTTCAAATTCCCATTCTTCATTCATCCTCCACTCCCTTCTGATGCCTCCCCGGCTCCTCTTCCTCTTCCTGCTCTCTCTCCTCCACGTCTCCACGTCGAGAGGCGACATCCCCGAGTATGGTAACTGCAGAGTTCCCTCTCATTCCACTGCGGATCCATCTCCCTCAACATCAGCTACCCCTTCCTCTCCGAGGGACGACCCGACTACTGCGGCCATCCCGGGTACCTGATCACGTGCTCTGCCGGAAAACCAACCGTGCAATTGAGCAACGGCCGAGTGTACCTGGTGAAGGAGATCAACTACAGATATGGGATCCTGACTCTTGCAGAGTTGGACTCTACGAAAGGAGATGCATGTCCCGGGAATCTGATGAACACTAGCCTGGATTCTTCTCTATTTCGCTTCACTTCGGATGACGAGCTCTTATTGTTGTTTAGCTGTAAAAATCTTTTACCACAGGATGTTAGCGATGGCATTCAAAAAATTAGTTGCAACGAGACGAATTTGCATTGGTACTTTGCCTTAGGGGTCGAAGCGTTACGCCCCACCTTTGAATGGTGCACTCCCACGGTGGAGGTGAGGCTGCATCGAACGGCTGCAGAGGAGTTGAACGGAGGGGGTGGATGGGGAGATGCGCTGTCTCGGGGATTTGACGTGGGTTGGGAGGCGGGGAGTGGGTGGTGCAGCACCTGCCTGCGCTCCGGTGGGGTCTGTGGATACAACTCAACAGACCCAGCCTCGATGACGTGCTTCTGCCGTAACGGCACCCGCATGGGTTCTTGCCGTTCGGGTAAAAAACTTATTCCTCTCTTTAGATATTGCAAATGAATTTTTTACTTGATGTGTTTCAAGAGCATAATTATTGATTGTACTAATGCTACTATAGCGTCCGAGAAAAACGGCAAACATCAAATTTGGACAGATCTTTCCTTCTGCCAAATGATCAAAAGAGAGAACTGCAGAAAAATGATGCAGATAATCACGTTATCTTGGAATATCACAAGAAAAATACATTAAGCATTCATGCTGGTTTAGGCTTTAAATGCTTAAAATCGGATTAGGATCTTACAGTTAATTTTAGTGGAATTTTGACGGTATGGTTCCAAACAGTTGTCAAATTTTGTCATGACACCTATGATCAAATTACACCACAACTCCATTTATCTTACTACATTTCACGTACGCCGCTGTCAAGGGTTGTGGTGTAAGAGTTCACAAGATCTAAGAGGCTTTGGTGTAATTTATAAGGATCACGGCATAGATTACAAGATGACAGAGGTTATGGTGTAATTGGACAATATTTTAATGGCCATGTTGCTATGACTCCTCAAATTCATCTTGGCTTGGATCGACTATTGATCTGTTTAGGCGCGAACCTTATACACATAGGCATTAGGATTAGTGGTGAGGTTGGACCACATGTTCTTTGAGAATCACCTTTATGTTTCCATATGGTGCATCTCTTTTTCTAGGTGGTTTCTATGATCTTTTCCGTGTAAATCTTTAAATATTTCTAGGTGGATTTTGTGGATTATTCTTTCCGTGTTTCTTCCTCAACAACTTGTCCTAAAATCGGGTCAATATAGATTATTAAATAGTAAAGTGAAAATGACAGGTTTGAATGAAGAATATTGAACATATCCTTTACACATCCAAACAAGAATTAAATTTCCACACACGTCTGCTATCCAGAGGCGGTTGTTGGAAAGGGGTTAAGTTTGTTCACTCATCTATGTTTCATCGATAATTTTCCACACATCTCAATTTTGTTGACAATAGTTTAAACGAATCTTATAATATCGTTATCATACAATAGCTTGGGCTTGTATAGATTTAGGAGAAATCGAGGCAGATATGTTGGATTACAACTTACAAGATTACACAATGTATGAAGCATGACGTCATCCAGCTATTCTGATTGGGACCCTTGTTTTCTGCACTCACCATCCTTTGCAATTAAATAGGGCAAAGTATGACTCCATCTTTCAAACAATCCAACTTCCCTGCAGCCAACTTGCTCATTGTGACCCTCTTCCGCAAAGAAAAAAAGATGATGGGCTTGCAAATAAGAAAACTCTGCACATGCTAAATATGTCTATATCAGAATATATGTAAATAATCTATCAATTTCTGTGGTTTTCGCTACCACATCGTGAATGCTCATCCCGCGATCAAAAAATCAAAGCCTTCTCGGATTGCCATTGACTGAACGATCCTAGAGATACAATATCTCTCTAACATAAACTTTGAATTTGCCGAATTCCCATGCTTCTTCCAAACCTACTTCTCCAGAAGCAAACAGAGAGATCCAAGCTGATGCATATCTCCATTTCCTCCTCTTCCTCTCCCTCCTTCCCGTCGCCACATCTGAACACAACATCTACGATCGATTACACAGATGAGATCCTCACTCTTGCAGAGTTGATCTCTACAGAGGGAGATGCATGCCCTGTTGATTTGAGGAACAATAACGTGGATCCACATTTATTGAACCCCATTTCAGACAGCGAGATGCTATGGTTATTTAGCTGTGACGATTATGGGTCACAGGTTTATGTCGATGGCATTCGAAGACTTGATTGCTCGGGCAAGAAGACGGGTTTGCGGTGGTACTATGCCTCGCGGGACCCCATGTTGCAGTTGTGGTGGGATAATATGAAAAGAAAATCTTAATATCTAGATAATTTTGCAAAAAAATAGAATTTTATAAAAGCTGGATTTTTTTGATAATCTTGTTTGGAAGAACAATGACATGAAATGAGTAAAAGTTTTGATGAATAAATAACATTTTTTAATCTAACATAAAATATTTATGTGATTAAAATTATAGACAAGATATGTTTTTTTGGGGGGGATAAGAGGCTAAGACTAACTAATGTAGTGGGTACTGCATATGGGATATTGGCCCGTTACAGATATTTAAAGCGATATTGAAATGTTAAAACTATGTTCGGTTCAGTGCAAAGTCGATGTATTGGTGAACGTACGTAAATGCCACACCAAATGGTAAAAAATAAAAGTTCCGGTCAATTAAGAGGTTTGGTCATCGTCTTGTATTTTCTATGTTTGTGTCCAATACCGAAAGTTATTCCCAGTAAATGTCATATATATTTCTACTCTATGGGTTAAAACTTCCGTCCTGCACTTGACTTGCATACCTACTGATTTCAATTTTTATTATTTGAACTTTGGTAGTGTTAAGATTAGAGCAATATTAGGAGTAGGAATCCTAACGGAGTAGAATTCCTAATCCTAATATTAGTTAGTTGTATTTTATTTACAATCATATTAGGAATAAGATTATGGGTTCGCAACTGGATTACATATACAGGAGGTGGAGGTATTGCCTTAACATCACCACAAGATCAATGTAACTCCTATAGAAAGGGAGATGGAGAGAGAGAGAGAGAAGAAAGAGATGAGAGAGCGAGAGAAATGAGAGAGTTATACTCATTCTAATTTATTTTGATCTTTTTTCTCCAGTGAACACGAGATGTGACCAACCATCGTTATATCTTGTTGCTCTTTCTTTCACATGATTGTTGTTGGAGTTGTAGCTCTATTGATGGAGAGAGTTCTGACTGCAGATGCCAACTAGACTGCAGAATTGATATTAGATCTTCCTGTAGGCGTGATTTATCTCAACATTTTTTTAGGGTTGTTGGTATGTTAGCAACATCCTCATTTTTGTGCCTTTGGTTGACCTGCTTCCTGATTTGCTTTGGTGGCCTTTTTTTTATATCTTGTTTTGCCGTCAAGTCTAATTTTTTCCTTCTTAATGTTAAGTTTCAGGGAGCAATAGCAGATTGACAAGGAAGCTTCTCGTTGGTAAGTTAACCTCTCACGCACATTACTCAATTTTTTTCAAACTCCATCTTCTCCATAATCTAATCATTAATCCCCTGAATTCCATATAAAAATATGCATATGCATCACGTTTTTACTTAACCCTTTTTGTCAGTACACATTCAAATTTTATGCACCTCAGACAGAGTTACTATTTTGATCAACTGTAAGTTTTCTTGAATCAGAGGTACGCCACCGATGATTTTCTAGAGAGAGAGAGAGATGGGAAGTGGCTTGGATGAGAAGAGGGTTCTCGATGGCGAGGTTCCAATAATGCAATTTCCCTTTCTGCATTGGAGGTTTATATAGAGCGTAGGCCCACGTGCCGTACATCCTCTTTCTTCACATCCTTGTCCTGGGTCTCCACGAAACCCAGCTCTTGCGCCAACGACGTTTTGATCATACGGTCATTCCTGAGATCCAATCTAACATTTTCCACTTGATCAAAATGGTCAAAGATTTTACATTCCCACTATTCACGTAGTGTAAAGACATGTATGCACTGAGGTTCATTGGTTTATGAAAATATTTCCCTTGACTCATACATTCACGAGTCCCATTAAATCAATATGTTTGATGTTATATACATGCTGTTATTCCTTTGGATAGAGAATCAGCTCTGATACCATCTTTGAATCGAGTTGCATTGCCGATGACTTGAGAGAGAGAGAGAGAGAGAGAGAGTGGGAAGTGGTTGGGATCGGAAGATGGATCCTGAAGGGACATGGCGACGTCGGCGAGGTTACGATGATAAGATTTTCTCCTCCATATAGGATGTTTATGTAGGGCGTAAGTTCTCGCGCCATCCACCCCCTTCCCTCATGTCCTTGTGGTTAAGGTCTCCACGAGACCCGGACCTCGTGCCACCATCAGCGACGGTTTGACTAGTCGATCATTCCACTAGGCTCGATCTAACAAGTTTGTGTATCCATATTCTGAGAGGCCTCAGATTCCGATATAAAGGCGTCATCTCAATATCTCTTGTCTATTGACGCAAATAAATATGATATTTTTTGAAGAAAAAAAATGAGATTATTGATCTGAACACAATATGAGATTATCTACCCTTGGAGATGTAAATGCTCTGGAAAAATTACAGAACGAAGGGTAAAAAGGAAATTGTTTTCCATTTGACTATTAATTATTTCATTTCTTAGTGGTATTTTCCCAAGATTCTTTCTTTATTCCATTTATCTGGTTTTTTCTCAATGCGTAACTTTGTCTACAAACAGAGACATTTCCTTCAATTTTCGTGGCAATCACAAGTACCGATTCTTTCCAGTCATTTTCTTCTTGAAGCAATACTATATGGAACTGGTCAACGGAAAACGAAATAAATTTAATTTATTTTACTTTTTATTATTTTACTTTGACCACAAAAATAAATTCTGCCGTTCAAATATCACCTACGCATACTATGGCTAACATGCAATCAGGAGTAAGTATCTGTATTGGCATGAGAATTTTCAAGCAGTATATACAACCGTATTTGAACATGGAGAGGTGTAGCTACTGTGCCATGCAGTGTTTCCTGATTTCGTATCTGTGATCTGTGATCTGTTCTGTAGCTTTTGGTTCATTAGTTGGTGGCTTCCTACTTGCCCTCGGCGTCGTCTACCTGTGGCTCCGACGACAGAAGGGGAACACCCGCAGTGTCTCATGGAAGGCTCTCGTTCGAAGCGGGTCGGCAGATCCCTCTCCTTTGGATACAGACCTTGAAGCCTTGGGGGGCTTTTACCATACCCACATCTTCACCTACGAGGAACTCCAAGAGGCCACCGGGGGATTCGACTCCTCCAAAGAGCTCGGGGATGGTGGCTTCGGTGTAGTTTACAAAGGTAAGTATTTTCTATTAACTACGGATTGCGATCTATCCTTTAGTATGTTTTTGATAAGTTGCTACAAGAATAATGACCTTTGATCATGAATACAAAAATAATCGCTACGAGAACAACGATTTGAATATCATATATTGTCTATCTCGATGGCATAGACGTCACCGAATCCTTGGACAGATATTTGGGAGCGTACCGATCACCAGAATGCTCTTTATTTGGGTGTCCTTCTCTTGGTATTCCTTGGAAATCACATTAGATCACATTAGATTAATCACACTATTTCAGAATTAATTTGAGACAAATCCTAAATGTGGAGAACCATGATTTTACTTTTTAATGTTCGAGTTCGACATTGAAATTGAGTGTATAGTTAAGGGTTTTTTCTGTAGTAACTGTAGTTCAGTCTGGAAAAATTCGGTCGAAAACATATTCCTTGTACGAATATCAAGTGATGCAATCTCATTTGCGCCGTATGCATATTGCGTCTTGGATTCTTTGGAGATTATTTAATCCATTATTTGTAGAGATGATTATAGGTGAACACAAGTCCTAAACCCTCAATTATGATATTGAAGTAAAAAAAGGAAAGGTATCGCGTTTACCCCATTAGAATGTTTATGTCCACCGAGTCATTAATACAAGGGGATCGAAAGTCAAAAAAGCTTAATTGATGATGTCCATAGAAAGAGATCGGACAAATTGCCCAATTGTCATAAATTATAACTCCTATGTTTGATCTATTTTTATCTTAAGTTTAATATCTACCGTAGGATCTTCTAGTTTTCCTTGGAGGTTATTCGGTTGTTCACGCACAGAATTTCTTACTCATCCAGGTTTCCTCAAGGATGGCCGTGTCGTCGCCGTGAAACGGCTGCACGAGCGTAACTACCACCGCGTCCAGCAGTTCAGGAATGAAGTTGAGATCCTCAACCGCATACGCCACCCCAACCTTGTCTCGCTCTACGGTTGCACGGCACGTGACAGCCACGAGCTCCTCCTTGTTTATGAGTACGTCCCCAATGGCACCCTTGCCGACCACCTGAATGGTCTGCTAGCTTCGGAAAACCTCCTCACATGGCCCCGACGCTTCTCTATAGCGGTGGAGACTGCCGCTGCTCTTGCTTACCTCCACGCAACGCAGCCGCAGATCATCCACCGTGACATCAAGACTAGCAACATCCTGCTCGACAACGCCTTCCATGTGAAGGTCGCCGACTTCGGGCTGTCGCGGTTGTTCCCGTCGGGAATGGCTACTCATGTCACCACCGCACCACAGGTACCTTTCATCATAAGCTTTCAACAATACGCATATTAACAGTCGACCATCTTTCAATCCCACCAAAATTTAAATCACAATCGCGTAGGCCTGTTTGGTTGCAGGGTTGGGCAGGGTTGGCCCAACACTATTTACTATTCACAAGGGTACTTCCTCCTCACAGATTACTATTCACCCGTCCCGACCCAGCCCAACCCAACTCTGCCCAACCCTGCAACCAAACAGGCCCGTAGAGTTTGCCTCATGCATCCTCATAAAATTCCACTTCAATCGTTGTCTAGTAGGTTTTAAATTGCAATTCACTAAAAGTGTAAATCATATATCCAATTTTAATCATCTCTCCGACGTGATATACAATCACTAGATTATTTACATGGGATTTAAGATTGCAACGGTAATGATAGAGCCAAGATGTACTTATGCAAGTTGGTTTTTTTTCTAAAATTTGCAATCTACATCACTGTGTCAAGGATTTGATTACAAAATCAACAAATTATAGTTTGGGTGATCCTATGCAGGGTACGCCTGGGTACGTAGATCCCGAGTACCACCAATGCTACCAGCTCACAGACAAGAGCGACGTCTACAGCTTCGGTGTCGTCCTCGTTGAGCTCATCTCCTCGAAGCCCGCCGTCGACATAGACCGACCAAGGAGCGAGATTAACCTCTCCAACATTGCCATGGCCAAGATTCCCAGCGGCCTTGTGCACGAGCTCGTCGACCCAACGCTCGGGTATGATACCGACCCGGGAGTAAAGCAGACGATCGACGCGATGGCTGAGCTGGCATTCCGGTGCCTGCAGCCGGAGAAGGACATGAGACCATCCATGGACGAGGTGAGGGAGACGCTCGTGCAAATGGACGGTGATCAGGGGAAGGCACCACCTGAGAGTGATTTCCGGACGAGGGACGACGCCAGTTTGCTCAAGTCCTCGGAGTCTGCCGCCTTCTCGCCTGTCACCGTAATTGGTAATTGGGCGAGCATATCAACCAATCACAGCGCCAGTCCTTAAGGTAATCCACACTTTACGCACATCTTCATCGGATTTGATTGGAATTATCGGTATCCATTTACATACCCAAGATCACGATCTGTATAGATGAAGATGAAGATACCAATCTTATATTTGCCATCTTATCATCTATTATATTGATCGGTTTCCTGTACTTGTCAGGGATATCAACTGTTGGCAGATCCAACGGCGCGGGTTGTTTAAGCGGGAGCGGCAGATAGCAAACGTGAAAGTACATAAATAACAATGTCCTGTGTGTAATTTTTTTGTTCGATGATCGACTATTGATATTTGTACATTTTTTCGACACTTTTGCCACGTGATTATTTTGTTCTAAAGTCGCGGAAATTAAGGTGCTTAAACCACATACGTATACCTCAAATATTAGTACAGATCGACATAGCACATAGAATACATATGAAATGATTCGGAATTTATATTAATCCAAAAAAGGATATTCATGCATCTCTTCTCACATAAAGAATTACTATCCTTCGTGAGACGAACGTAGCCGTTTTTAGAACTTGTATTGGAGGGACATGATACTCTGTTGTGGTGTTGTGCCTACTATAGGTGTGGGAGTCGCTCGATTTTGATCGAGCGGTTCACATGATTTTGCACGGTACGGATCCATAAAAAGTGCAAAAGCATGTGAACCGCTTGATCAAAATCAAGCGGCGTACATGTTTGCAGCAGACTCTTTTGTACTCTCTCGTGCAGCAAACGATCCCCTCGCATTGGAGATGTCAGATTTCGCTTTTGAGGTGAAATCGACTGCTCAGATGCTGACCTTTCTTCTATGTAAACCACAAGCGTCCACGGGCAAGTGGTAGAGAGACAATGGGAGCGGAGCGGGCGCAGTGTGGGCGATGGAAGGAAGCTTCATCAACACCTCGGCTTCTCTTCCAGGTAGTTCTCCGTCTGCTTTTCTCCTGGGCGTCGCCCCATCTCAAGCTACGAATCCTTCTTCGATCTTTTACCCTATTTCAAATTCACAAGCTTTCAACAAAATGTGTGACTGAAATCTTGTGGCATAATAGCAGTTGTTTGGTCCCTGGATCGATTTACCCATCTTGATGGGTTGCAGGGGTTTCAGGAAGCGGGAAGCTTCTCGACTGATCTCCAAACTTTGAGGTTTCTAAAAAACAACCTTCCTCTGTCAACATACGGCCGCTGCCGAATGGCTGCGAAGAAACCACCTGAGGATTATCGTTTAGATTACAAGGAAGATGTTTCAAAAAATCTGAATTGCACCCTCGTGATTACCCGACCCAATCATGGGAGTCACCAATCTCCGTTGGAAATGTTAGGATCCAAATTACCGTGTTCTTCCTGATTATTGGACTTATCGAAATTAAACTCGGTATTAGCCACAAATCGGCTTCCGTCCGGAGGAAAACTCCCGTTAGAGCTTATCGCTTCCAACGGAGAAGACAAGTTGAAGACATTGGGAAACTCCCTACCACTAGGAAGGACGACATCCCCTGAAATCACATTGGCATCTGATTTAGATTTAAATGAGGGTCAACTTGCTTCATACGACCATCAACTTTTATCAAAAAAATCTACCGTTGACTGTAACCTATGTTTTTGCACGACGACAAAAATTTGTTCGGGAGAGCAGGGATTCAAACCATAAGATTCGGCCCTTCTGTTGTAAACCTTCCCTTGAACATTATCTTCCGGAACCTGTCCAAGAAATGCTGCCTCGGGAAAATTATCTTCCTCGGACATAGAAAACAGAACTTGAAATTCGATCTCTCACGAAACAATTAGCACTTTCCACTCTTCATGTGTCTTTTTCCTCCGACTAACTCTAAGGGTCCGTTCGGTTGCGGGTTATCACATTACTCCCTCAAAACCTATACTTCCACTCTTCATGTGAGTTCCGCTCTCTTTTTTTAATACATTAGATAAATCATTCCTTTTTCATCCATTCCATCAAAAAATAATATATTATACCATCATATCATCTAAAAGTTATAAAATAATCAACTTCTACTAACTTTTCAAACTTCAATACAATCACATCACTCATTTTTTCATATTTTAATGTAATCATATCAGAACAAACTCTCTCAACCTCATATCCTCTATCCAACCACCATAACACAACTCGAGGACAGAGACATAGTTTTATCTGTCAGATTTCAATGATACACACATGCCCCGCACATTCTAATGTAGTAGTGGGCTTTGGAAGAACATATAAGTCAAAAACCAAAGGTTTGGGTGTGACACCTTAATTAAAAGATTGCGAAATATTGTGCTAAATTTGTCATTGTGCATATGCAACTATTTACACTGATTTTGGATCATGCGAACCTATACAATTGATGCTTCAGATGCCTTCAGGACAACCACATTTTACATTTCTGTGAGGGTGCCATAACTTGTCTCTATTTCAAAGAACATGGCAAGAAAACGTGGTATTATTTTCCCTCCATCCTAGTACATCTCCGATGACATAATCTGATGCATCTATCATGATTTCGAAGGGTAGCGCCCCGACTACATGACAAGGGACTAAGTAATGAGTTCTTTTAGATGATTTAAGGCATGGAGTACATGGTCATCGACAATAAAGTCATTCTCCTTGTCCTAAAGTTCAGTCAACGGTCGAGCCAACTTGCTGAAAAATTTGATGAACCGTAGGTAGAAACTAACATGAACCAAAAATTACCAGACTTTTTTTATTGTTGTTGGTGCTCAAGTTTAGAAATAACTCCACCTTAGCTGGGACAACTTCCAGACCGCATTTAGAAACTACGTGAGTCAACACAATTCCTTCAGTCACCATGAAGTTTCTCTTCTCCCATGGGAGCACTAGATTGACTTCACAACATCTCCACTGAACTCGGTCTAGATAATCAAGGCATTGATCAAATGAATACCAAAAAACCATCTATGAAAACCTTCATAAAATTGGCCACCATGTCAGTGAACACTGCAAGGATACACCTCTGAAATGTAGTTGGGGCATTGCATAGGCCGAACGGCATCCGACTGAAGGCGTACATCCCAAATGGATGTTTGAACGTGGTCTTATCTTGGTCTTCTAGAGCTATAGAACTTGATTGTCTCCGGAGTACCAGTCCAAAAAGAAGAAATATTCCTTCATGGCCAGTCTCTCGAAGAATCTGGTTAACGAAGGACAGTAGGAAATGATCTTTCTTGGTGGCGAGGTTCAATCTTTTGTAGTCAACGCATACTCGCCAAAAAGTGGGTACTCTGGTTGGGATATCCTCTCCTCTGTCATTCTTCACAGTAGTGATCCCTGATTTCTTAGGCACGATGTGCACAGGACTCATCCATTTAGAGTTGAAGATGGGATAGATGAATCATGCATCACACCATTTCTGAATTTCTTTCATGACAACCTCACAAAGGTTTGGATTCAGTTGTCGTTGAAATTCGCGGAGGATTTGTTGTCTTCCTCAAGGAAAATGTGATGCGAGCAAAGTGAAGGATTGATCCCATGGAGATACGAGATTTTCCAACTTATCTTCTTGTGGTTACGTTAAACAACCTCCATCAGATGGGATTCTTGGTCTACAGTCAGGTGTGCCTTGATAATGACTGGTACATATTTGGCTCACCCGTAAGGAAGATGTACTTCATGTTAGAGGAAAATGGCTTGAGCTTAAGTAGAGTTGGGGAACCTTTGGTGATGACTTCTACGATCACTCCAGGTGGTGGTTCTTTTGTCTGTTCAAGATCCACATTTAACTGTTCAGAATCTTCATTCAAAAAATTCACAAAAATATTCGATGATATCCTCCTCATTGCAGAAATCCTCAATGATCTGTTCTTGGTCTTCAAAACTCAAGGATCCCATAAAGAATTCATATGGCACCTTAGCGAAGATTTCGTATCATCGACAAAGGAAAATTCGGCTGCACTTTCTACTCCTTCGGGAGAGAGGAATTCATGGATCTCAATGTCATCCATGAACAGATTTGTTTCTTGGATCTCCGTTCTGAGCGATTCGACGTAAGAACACTCATCTTAGATACATTTTTTTTCTAGTTTTGGCTCAGATACGGTCTCTATCTTTTTTTTGTTGCTGCTGGGGCTGATGTAATTTCTCTAGTATCATAGTTCACTTGACTGTTCATGGGAACGAGCAGCCAAGGATGATGGGGATGAGGAGTAGAGGTGTGGAGACGTCAATGTCTAACACAATGAAATCGACATGGAACTACATCCCTGGAACATTAACGATCACATCCTCCAACATGCGTCTAGACCACCTAACATATTTTTTCGCAAACTGTAGTATCATCTTGGTTGATTTCAGCAATCCTAACCCGAATTCTGTGAGCAATGACGTTGGCATATGATTGACAAAAGATCCACTATCGAGCAAGGTTCTCTCGAACTCCTGATCGAGCATGTGACACCTGATAAATGGCGCTCCCTTGTCCTTTCTTTTTGTCTGGGAGATTGTTGATGGCATTAACGATGACCATGGTGAGGATTTTTCATGCTTGCCACCGTGACTTCCGGAGTTGTGGGGATGAGGCATGCGCTTTGTCGTACATGCAGGGTTAATCTACAATTTTTCAAAGGGTAGGGACTTATTTATAATATTGATAAAGCATTGGGCTATTATACAAATTTTGCACCAATAGCATGTGGTGCACATTGTCTATATCAAGCTAGAGCGGAGGCTTGTGCACGCGTGTCGTGCTCATATCGGTCAGCGTATGCACGAGTAAGGATTGGAAAATCCTATCCTGAGGTATGAAATGTTGCCTTGTATGCTAGGGTCGGAGTGAATGATGGTCGTTAAATCTGCTTTGAGGAGTCAGATCCAACGGTAGCTGTTGTGAGGCATTCTTCCCTCTCCGTCACGTGAGGCTGAGATCAAGCGAAGCTCCAGTGACTACCATTCTTCTCCTCTATGCGTCTCTGCTGAAATTAAAGTTCACAAAACCTTCCTGACATCATAGCAAAGAAGAAGGTGACGTGATGAAAGTCAGATGAATGTTGGTATGGTTCGTTAATGAAGATACTTTAGTGATGGAATTCGAAATCGATGCTCGATAGAAATTTTGACCAATCAAGTTTCCTCTTCTCCTGCAGTTGTTAGACAAACAAAGGCCTCGAAGAAGTAAATCTTCTGAGGTAAATATAAGGTGGAATGGTAGGCTCCCAAGTGGTGAAGGATAGAGCCCTAGAATGAGTTCTTCTTCATGTAGAAGAAGAAGATGGATTGAGATGGTCACAAGAATGGAGAAGTGATATGAGAAACTGGAGGTACATGCTTGAAAGATGATGGATCAATGAGTCGAAATCTGAAATGGACTCACGAAAACAAAGGAAATGAATGGTCTTAGACATGGAGCTCTGAGCTCCGTTCTTGGCTTAAAGAGCCTGATGCTATGACAAGAAGCTTAAGAAGCTATGGAGCAACAACTAGTTGAGGGAGACGAGGATCTCATCAGAAGTTTCTGCTCAGTTATTGCGCTTGTCTTCTCACTATCTTTCTGACATGAGAAAGAGAAGGCTAGGAGAAAGCTCAGAGAAATGGTGGATCACTATTAATGATAGTGGAGAAAGGGTTTTAATGATGGGTGGTTTGACAGTTCAAGTGGTGGAGATGGAGGTTTCAACAGCTGATGGGAAAAATACAAGAGGTGGATGATGGATTTTCAAGGTTGGGCGATGATTACTGATGATCGAGGAAGAGATAAAGGTGGGGGTCGAAAAGGTGGTTGTTGGAAATTGTCAAGAAAAAATGGAGAAGGTAGATATGCACAGAGTGTCGCATCTGTTCAGAGCTGAAGGCCGGAGGTATAAAATGCACCTCTGTCGTTCGATCTCGAAATCCAACAGTTCAGGTTAAGGCGGAGTGAACTGAAGAGACGAGGCCACATGGCACATCAGAAGGGTGCCACATTGCCAAGTAAGAATTAAGTTAAATACATAAAATAATTTAAAATAGAGATCTACATACAAAATACCAATTGAATTGTTCTGACTAGCCAATTTCAAGTTCTTGATCAATCAGTCATTATAGACATCACTAACAAAGAGAAAATAAAATAGACAGAAAAAGGCACAAATAGATTTATCCACTAGGACACTGACCGCAAATTGTCATTTTTGGATGAAAAATCATAGATGAATTGTGTAACTGGTGATGAGTCTAAAGTAGTCAATACGTCTACAGGTAAAGCACCGGGTACATATAACAGCTTGCCACCTACGCTCCACCATCTATTCCAAGTGTGGGGACCTGGGTGAGGGTATCCCGATCAAAGAGCTGACGCAAGGGATGAGCAGAACAGGGAGTCTACTGGACGTCGTTCCACTTTCGGAGACTCTTGGAACAGCTGGAGTCAGAAATCCCCAAGTTTTCGTCTCCTGGGGGATCGTCAAGCACATCCGGCAAGGATCAAGGGGGATCGAGTTCTTGCAGGGATCAGGTCGGAGCAACGTGCCATCGGACGTGAAACAGGCAGTCTCACGATCGGGCATGAGTGTCCGGAAATGATTTAAATTTGAAATTAATTATATTATTTTATCAATATAAATTAATTTAGTTTAAATCAAGTGTTGTTGTGTTTTTACAGCATCATTGCATTGAATAAAACACAAATCAATCTCAACCATTGATTTTGTGTTGTCCATGAATTGAGATCCATGGATCCCAAAACTCCATATAAGAAGAAGCACCCCTTGCTCTTCGTGAGACATGTTTTTACAACGTAGAACTCAAAGAGAAATAAAATTAACTATATATAGTTCTTCTTTTGTAAGTAATTAAAAGTACTAAATTATTTTTTTGTTTTCTTTTTATTATTTTTATTGATTTTTATTTTATAAATTATGTTGAATTAATTATATACAATATATACTATTTCTATGGGAAATTTAATAAATAACAATCATATAAAAAATATCATGATAATAAGTAAATAATATATGATAATTAGGGATATTTATTGGCAGCACACAGTTAGTTAATTAGTGTTAATTTTTACTTATTTTTATTGGTTTTCTTAATCTAGAGAGATAATAATAGAAACTAACATAGATGAATCTGGGATGCATCAATGTACCATGTGACTTATGCATGATTTTTGTTAGCCAATATTTTTATTTTCCATACAGTAAGGTGTACAATTTTTGTTTTGAAAATATTATTGTTTGAAGTGCGTATAATGACAAATAAATAGTGTAAGTTTGCGTTATGCACACACTATTCTACATTAGAAAAGAATTAGGATTTTCTGTGTATTTTGCACATTATTTCTTATTTCCCCCTACTCTATTCTCGGTTGACCTAGTCAATATTTAACTTGTTTTTGAAGTTCAAGGTTAGTCAATATCTTTGATACATCCTTTAATTTTCTTTTCTTTATACTTTTATTTAGGGTGTATTTTTACTTTTATTTAGGGTTTAAATACATCTATTTATATAGTAATGTTAGTATCTTAATTCATATAAGCTAGTCATATTTACATGTATTTAGTTAATGATTTAAAATCTAAAACAATCAATAAAGGTGAATGAATGGTTATTCACCCCCCCCCCCCCCCCCCGAAATTGGAATACATGGTAGCAAAATTGTAGGTTGAGCAATTAGCAAGTCTATCAGAACCGCACATAATATATTTTGGTGAAGAGAGTGTGGTTTAATTTTATATCTGGATAAGTCCAGGGTCGAACATAAGTACACGAGCGATTAAGTTATCTAAGCTAGGGTTTAAATATCAAAGTTATTTGTCTTAATGTGTTCTAGGTCAATATTAATGCATGAATGGTTTTTGTGCAAATGCAATAATATGTATATAAAATGCAAAATAAAATATGAATACATTATACATATATATATGTATGTATGTATATATATATATATATGAACCTATAAATAATAGTATACAATAATAGACTATATTAAATAAGGACGTAAAAATAATAAAAATCACCAAAAAATAGTTTATTAAATAAGAAACATTTTTCATGTTTGAGTTTTCAAGATAAATTCACATACTATTATATTTTGAATTTACTCTCATTTTTATTTTCCTTTTGTTTGTGGTGGTCCACATGGACCAATCACATGCGCTGGAGTGTTGATCCCCCAATCAACACCACCTCTACAACCTAGCCTTGTTGTACATTCTCAACCTGACTCCTCCAATTTCTTACTCATGCTCCACATCTCTAAACACCTCAATTCCTTACAAAAATTGATTGTCAATATATGGTCTCCTACAACCTAATCATAGGTTTCACCTACCACCATCGATCTCTGAGCTATCCAATATTGAAAGCACCATCTTCGTTCATCTTAGATTTTCTTCTTCCACCTCCAGCTCAATTTTGTTACCCTCCAGATCATGTAACCCCAAGAATCATCAGTTTAGGCATGCCTTTTGCAATAGGAAGGAGTACCTCAAGGTTTAACGATGAGGAGAAGGATGAGAGGCGAGTTTCGACCATCAGCGGAGTTCCTCCACCACTTCTTCTGCTCCCAAGTCCCTCGACAAAGTACGAGTTGTAGTTTATGTTATTTCACTTCTCATTTCAATTTCAAGTGTAGAGTGCCTTTTATTTCCAATCATTTTATCTTGTATTGCGTAAAAAAATCATCAGAGCACTAGGCTCCAACCTCATTCGACTGTTCATGACCCTCTTCCAACTAAGTCAACCACTCCATTATCTTCCCCATCACCTTCTTCATGTTCGTGATCATCACAACCCACTTGATCTTGCACAGATCGAGACCTCAAATCTCATCATGCTGACGTATCTTCTCCCATCACTGCTTATTGGAGATCTATCCATTCCATCCCATCCCCGCCATTTCACCTCATAAATACGGTAGGAAGCTTCTCCCTCATGCCCTCGTTTGTTTCATGTAGGATTGATCCCAAGAGAACCCCATCTCGGGGTCAATCGACCCATGAGAATGCTCCACAAGTGATGTTGTTCTTCCTCATGTTCTAGACCTCCTCCGATGAGGCTTGGACATTCATAGCATCTTTAACCACTATGGGAAGCCTCCTGGGCCTTTTGTGCCTCTCAGCAGCTCGAGAGGACAATGGAGAGAAAGAGATGGGGGTAACATCAAAGCATCCCCATGCGTCAATTTTTCTGAGTTCCTCCAGGTTGCTTCTCTACCATCCGATGAGGAGCACAACCAGTTCTCATATGGGTCATTGGATCAGACCAAATCGCTGCGATTGAGGGTCATCGATCACTTTAAGTGGCGCGCCTCTGTCATTGATTAAGTATCACATGTACGTGAGGAGGCATGCACCTTGTCGGTATATTTGCATCGAACCCCTCCGCTTTCATATTTATTTTTAATTCCTATAATTATTAAACAATATGTAAAATATTTAAGTTATTTTACATCTAGACACTAAAACTTTATAGTATTTGCAATTAGGTCCTTGTCAGGTTACCTTATGTGTCATCCTTTACGAGGCGACTTTGGAAATTTTGCGGGTATACCCCTAAACTTTGTGGGATTGTTATTAAATGAATGTTTAGTTTGTAAAAGTTACAAATATGTCATTGTATTGTTGTATTAATTTTTTGTGTTTTTTGTCTTTATTAAATGTTTCTTTTATGCCTAATAGTATAGGCAAATTCGGATAGATGCCTAGAATATAGGTCTTACACACATATTTTTTATTTAGCATTACATATTTTCTTATTTATAAAAATATAAAAACATGTTCATTTTCCCTATTTGCCAATTAAAAATCCATAAAAATTCAATTATCGTTTCCAAACAAATTATATTAACTAGATCATATTATATTCTATGACATATCTAAAATCATTACAAATACAAAATATGAAATTGAAAATTGAAAAACCTAAAAAATCTTATAAAAATTAGCAAAAATTCTAGAAAAATCCATATATATATATATTTCTGAATTTTTTATTATGTATAGTATATTTAGGGATAATTCTGAACATATGCATATTTTTAAAACCCTAAACAAGGTTGTGAATTACCATCACTCGCTATTTTGGAGTATGTATAACTTTAAAAATATATCAAAGTTAGGAAAATACTATAAAGTTACCACTAACAAAAAAATTTAACAAAACCACAAATATTCTATTTTCTTTATTTCAATTTGGTTTGACTCATTTAAAATATAAAAAAAATCTTTTTTTCTTTGTATATATTATTATGTATATTTCCAATTATTTTATTTAAAAAGTAAAAAGAAATTCTAAGTTTGTAAAATCTAAAAACATAAAACAATTAAAGTGAAGTAAATTTAGAATATAATAAAAATCCCACAAATATTTAAAAACAAAAACATAAAAGCAAAAAAAGATAAAAAAATATTAGTTAGAATAATTGGTGATAATTTTCTATCCTTGTTTTCTTCCCTGTGTTCAACACTCTTACTGCTTACACCCATACATATTTTAGAAGAGTTATAATAAATTTCGACTCATATTCATATTTTTTACACTTAATGTGGGTTGCTTGGTGATCTATTGTGCATCCGTCTCTACAACGATTGCTGACCCAGCTTGTTCGGTTAGTGTTGACATGAGTTTTGCGAGGGTCAAATGTATTCTCACAAGGCGAGGACACTATCGCTGTGGTAGCCACTCACAAAACCCAAAATCCAACAACAATTAACCTACAATTAGATTAAGCAATGCAAAATAAAATGTGGAGTTTAAATTTATTATAACCCTACAAAATGTATGTATATTGCAAGTATGTAGAGGTCGAACACACAAATTGGCAAAAGAGACAATGAATGTTTTTTGTGTTTTTGTATGAGTTTTTAGTTTTTTATGGGTTTTAGCATTTTATAATTTTTATGAATTTTGAATTTCTTTATTACCTATTTCGATAGTTTTGATTTATAATTTATAATTTTCTTTTTAATATATGTAATATGTATCTATAAGTATAGAGAGATAATACATAATATAATGGCTTTGTAGGAAATAAATATATACTAAATAGGCAAAAATGAAAAAACCTAAGTAGAATCCTTTTTATTTATTATAAGGGTTTTTAAAATAAATAGGATATTTTTAATAATAATATAAGTGATATAAGTAAATATAACTATATATAATATAGGCCAGTATGCATATAAATAATTCTATAAAAACTCAAATTCTGAAAGTAAAATATTTTTGTCTTTTTATTTTCTTTCAAATTTTGGATTTTTTTTGAATTTTTACTAATTTATTTGTGATTTTAAATGGATAAAAATGATAAACTATTGAGTAACAATATATAGACGGATTATTTTGGAATTTAACTAAGTAAAAATCTCATAATTTCCAAAACTATTTTTTATGTATAATAAATGATATTAATAAGATAAACAAAAAAAGAATGTATATCTTGATCTTTTGAGATTTTTTAATAATTTCTTTAACTTAGGGAGGGTTTTTGATTTTTTGGTTGTTATTTTGTGTTTTTTTAGTGATTTTTACTATGTAGGTGTAAAATACAGTAACTAATATACCCTATTTTTTTAGAATTTTTCAAAACATTTTTCTTATTTTGTTTATTTTTAAATGAAAATAGGGCATAAAAGCAGTATTTTTTAAATGACCTCAAGAAAAATATATGTGATTTAATATCAAGTCATGCACTTAAAATAAACTTTCTATGATTTTTTAATGTAAAATGATATTTTTATACGAGAAACACAATAAATAAAAAACACATAATATTGTCTGGGCTCTAATTACAATTAAAACTAAATAAAAATACAATCCAGAACATAATGGTACTATAGGGGTATCCACACAGATTTTCTCAAAATATTTAATTCATACAATGCTAGTAGGGTTATAAATGTAATTTTCAAAAAGAGGTAGGACATACATGCAAATTATCTAAAAATTTTTGATGTGGATTATAAATTTTAAGGACTAAACAATCACAATAAATCATCATAGGTGCCTTACAAAAACCCACCCCCTCACACACACATGCATGTCAGGTGATGTGGAGAGGGACCTGAATGTAAATAACCCAAGTTTTACTTTTTGAACTAAAAATAAAATATAAAAAACCGAGGGTAGGCTACAAAATTACCCCACTTAGGCGCTGGCGAACGACTAGACATGCTTCACTAATACACTTGTCGCGCACTCAATGATGGATGACACTTCGTGCTTGGATGGATGGAATTAGATCCTAGCGGTTGATATGATGGTCGATGGTGCATTCATCCGACGATGGGTGGAAGACCTGGAGTGTCTCGACGATCTAATGGTGTAGAGCCCTGGAGTTAGAACATGGATGAACACCTGCAAAGGCGAACTTCGATCCGGCCTCCTGAGCTGCTCTGAAGGTCTCAGGATATGTGGCAAGGCTCAAAATACTCTTGGTAGTGTCTTGCAGCAAGTGTATGCTTAAGATGGATCTTAGGATCTCTAACGAGGTCCCACAAGGTCGATGAAGCCTCAGATCTCCAGGACCCTTTTCCTTGGACAAAGTCGACCCAGGAGGGGTCCTTGGAGTCCAAGACCTGCACGGTTAGTCTCACAAAATAAAAAAGAAGGTCCTAGGGCCTTATTGAGGGTGCACAAAGGTGAAATGAAGTCACCCGGAGGGCCTTCCATGAGCGGTAAAGTGGGAGGCATGATCTCCTGATCCAAAGAGGATCAGGGTGAATGGAGGTGTGTGGGACGGAGTATAAGTGATAGTGAATAAATTATGGCGAGCAATTTGCGGTGGAAGATGGTCCGAGGATGAGGAAACGGTACAGGATCTCAGCTCTGATGTACCAGGAAGATTCGATTTAACGAGAAATAAAG
Organism: Ottelia alismoides; assembly: GCA_037367405.1. Taxonomy (NCBI): domain Eukaryota; kingdom Viridiplantae; phylum Streptophyta; class Magnoliopsida; order Alismatales; family Hydrocharitaceae; genus Ottelia; species Ottelia alismoides. The sequence goes on along the minus strand of JAZKJV010002851.1, from coordinate 1,116,035 downwards.
CAAAATTAACTGCAAAGACAAGCTACACTATGCTAATCTAGGTCATACGAATGGAAAGGAAGTTAAAACTAGGGCTCTACCTCAAGAAAAGAATGAGCATGGAGGAGCTACGTCGTAGATGGCCAGCAATGTGTGGATCACAACTCTAGTGCCTCTTCCTCCTCGCCAAACTATCGGTGGAGATCATTGTTGTCACCATAAACCTAGAGCACTCAGAAATTTGTTGATTTCGAGGGGCAGAAGGGATCAAATTTCAGTGGAAGTGGTGAAGGTGTATTTGTACCATCGGGACTTTGACCCAGGCATCTGATCGCATCAGCGCTCCATCGATCGAGGAGTCAATGTGGTGTGAAACAGCAAGGATTGAGGAGGAAAAGTCTAGAAGGGATCAATCAAAAAAATGAAAGAATCAACGGGGATCAATCGAGGAAGATGGGGCTATCTCAAGTCTGACATGCCTGGGCCAGGGGTTAGGGGAGTGAACCGCGTGTCAACGGTGGACTAGCTCTGATTTGACCACATCACCCACAAGAAGAGAAGCCATAGATTAAAAAATAAAATAAATCGAAAAGAAATAGAAAATGGTTTTATAAATTTTTCATAAAAATATAAAAAAATATTTATTATTTTTTGTAGTATTTTATGATGATTTTTATTTATTTTTTCGAGTTTATTTATTTTACATTACTTCTTGCAGGTGCATTTATATGTATATTGACCTATGTTTGTGGTATTTTAAATTTATTTTCTATTTTAAATTTTATTTTTCATAAACAAAATTTATATTGTTATAAATTATTTAAATACACATAAATATTTTTTTTGGTATTCTTTTGAATACATTAATAATTTTAAATATCTATTATATATGTATATGTAGGTGTATTTCATCTATATATTTTAATGTGCATATTTATTTTATGATATTTTTAATATTTTTATTTTATTTTAACTATGTACATGTATTATAAGTAATATTTATAGAATTAAAAAATATAAATATTGAAAATATGAGGAATAAATAAATTGATTATTTTATTCAATTAAAGTGCACAATAACTGTCCAAAACCAAGCTTTTGCATCTTAACTCAAAATTGAATGGAACCACCTTCATTAAATATATAATTAAATTTTATATAAAATTAATGGTGAAATTGGTCAATTTTGATATAGATGGAGAAGATACATGAATGTGAATTTTGGTTTTTTGATTTTATATTCTGAGTGTCTAGGGCACACTGTACATTATTCTTAAGTGAACTCAATTTTGTAGTTTTCTATGTATTTTTATCTACAATTTTTGTTGACAAAGTTTATGGATTTGAGGTATAAATAACGAATAAAAAGGCCACAAAATGGATTTATTGATGAATTAAAAACTAGGGTTGTGACTTTTTTTTGGCCCTTATATCCTGCTACTTTATTCCTTGTCGACCTAGTCATCATGATGCCTAGGTCTCGGGGTTTATAGTCACTCAATACCTATGACATTTTATTTATTTTTTATTTCCTTTTCTTTATTCTTTTGTTTTGGCTTTAAATAGAGTATTTTATACACTATTTACATATTAAATAATAGATGTTATTTAACGCAAAATATGGCTATATACATGCATTTAGCTATGGTTTAAAGGTCAAAATGAAAGAATAAAGGTGATAAATTGGATATTCATCTATTATAAGCAGATCGATTTTCACAAAAATGGGGCGAGGGGGTGGAGGTTAACTCTTTCACATCGAGGCCTTTCTTCAAAGTTTGAAACTTTGATGACCCACATATGGGGCTCAACTGATCTACTACATTTTATCTACAAAGAAATTCATTCCGAGGACTCAACCGCCCTTTGATATTATCCCATTAGTGAAACCAAACCCTTAGTAAGATTTTCCCAGAGATCTTTCAGTTGGTCAAAAAAATGGTCACGGAGGGCCTACAATCCTAGAAAGCCAAGAATAATGGGTTTAAATGCCTATCGAATAGATTGCCATCGGGGTCATGGAATAATTTGGGATCACTTAAGAAAATCTTGAACGTGGTTCATGCTTCGATTATAGATGACCAAAAGGATTGTACTATATTCCCTTTCTTTAGCACCAATAATAGAGACACCACAAGTAAAAAAAATATAATCTATTGGCTAATGGAGGGACAACTACTTCCTTTCACCAAATTTCTTTGGTCTAATTCATTTGAACCTAGAGTGACTAACTTTTTATCATTGCTTTCTCATAAAAAATAACAACACCGGACTATCCATACAAGTTCTATATATCGTAGGTGAATCACTTTTATCTATGTCTTCAACATTCTGAAAGCATTCACCACCTATTTAGCGAATGCGGTTTCACAAAAGGCCTTTTGCAGGAGTTTGATTCGATCTCAATTTTTTATGACATCTTATGTAATTTAACAAATCCAATGACAATTAATGACATTAGGTTGGATTGAAACAATCTTGCATTGAGAGCAACTTTGTTTTGATCCATTGGAAAAGTCGATGTAATCCCACGAATAATCTCTGATGTGGCTTGCGAGATTAGACTTATCATCCTAACTAGAATCCAGATCAACTTAGATGAGAATGAGAATGGATCACAATCCACAGATTTCGGGAACAAGGACTATAATCAATTAAATATTCTTTGAATGTTGTAAACATGTAACAAATCGAGAGCAGGAAATTAACACCTCTGTAATTGATGGCATAAGATCTACCTGAGCTCTATGAGGAAAAGAAACTGAAGGACTCTTTGGCGGTTCCAGCAACTTTTTGGATGTAGCAATAACTATAATTATTCTCTTTTACCTAAAACTATGTTTTTCTACTATTTGTGCCATGCGTATGTGCATGTTCCTAAACCTTCTGAGATGTACTATCTGACTATTATCCTCTAATCTTCTGTATTTTTGTATTTTTGGCAATTTCAAGCTCTCATGGGTGTCCTAAAATGAATCTAAATACATAAATGATGGAGTGGCATTCTGCCTCTTATTTATACTAGTAAAATCGTTAATCCTCAAATTCATATACTCCAATGATCGGGTCAAGGTCTTAGCAGCAGTCTTCAGGAGAGGTGACTCCAAAATTTCAGTATCTGGTGAGTGAAATGAGGTGCTGGTGGCGGGCAAAAATCACACTCCGGGTCAAGATCTTCTTTGAAAAGCAGGTTGTCAAAATGTGAAGGTTAAAATAGAGGTGATGATGGGTGGAGATCAAAATCTGATATGTGAAATAATGGGTTTGTTAGATATGTACAAAAGTCAGAAGGAAAGTCCTCCTGGAAAAATGGAGGTGGACCGACTGGATGGTACGAGGGAACCGTGACCGTCGGATAAAAATCACTCCAGTCGACCATCTCCTAAAAAAAGAAAATGATCGGGAGAACACGATAGTCAAATCAAGAGAAGTGAAGAAAAAGGCATAAGTGCCCAACAAGATTGAGTATACACATAATCAAACACAAACAATATACATAACACAAAAGAAACCCCTCAAATTCAACTACTCAACAGAAATGAGGACATAAAATGTTCCGTCTTTTATCTTCTCGGTTTTAGAGTTAGGCGAGAATCACAAATTTGTACAAACACTTGAGGGCCTAGGATTTTTGCACTAGTCCATAGTGTTTACGTGAGCCGATAAAAATTAAAATAACGAGGGGATTACTCTCCCCAAGATAAAGATTTTTTTTCTTTTTGGTTAATTTAGGATCGAGTAATATTTAACAGTCCTGATTTTATTGATTATCACTTTTTTGTTTTTTAATGAAAATACACGAATCCTATTAGGGAATCAATTCCTTTTAGCTCCTAGGTAATCAAAATCAGATGGAGAGAGAGTCGAAAAAGCAATGCAAGCAAAAATGATGATGAATGCTAAAGAGAATTGCTCACCTTGCCTTAAGTTCCCTTCATGCAAGGATGTAAAGCATAATTGATAAGGTCCCATCTTCGATGTCGCTCGGTGCCTACCCCAGCTGGTCCTGCCAGCATTGTATGCAGCCTCTATCAACACGCGGTCTCAAATCTGAATAATCAACAATTTAATTTGACTAAGTCCAAGCACGAGCCTATAGGTACATGCAATTATATTAGGTGTTTGGCCTTAATCAATCGACAAGCAATCCTATGCTAGGTCTCAATTACATAAAATAAAGAAGAGCGAAAACTCGAAAAATAAATGAAAAGAAAGCGATGAAAATGATGAAAAACTGGAGAGGCCCCCAAGGGAACAGTCCCTCGGGCAGTGGACCTCGTGAAGTGTCGTAGTGTTCTGAGAGTCCTGAATATAAAAAATTTAATGGTCTCTCTCTCAATTTAAATTACAAATAAATAATTGGAAATAAATGCACAAAAATTTGTCTTCAAAATTTCTCCAAGTTCTTCTTTGGTGCTAGGTTAGAAAGTCGCCTCACGTTGGTGTGCATGCACTCCTAGAAGAGCCTCCTTCGATCCATGGTACCTCGCAACAAAGTCAAACAAGGAGTGGGTTAGACAATTCAACAATTATATCAAATAAATCAGAAAATAATAAGGAAAAAATATTGAAAAAGGTGAAACAATAAAATAAAACCAATCTATGCGCAGTTACTCCCCGGCAAAGGGGCCATTTGATTAATGAGAATTTGTGAGGGTCTAGATATGTCTCACACAAGGCGAGAGATCCAGTCTATGCAGTGACGCTCATGAAACCTCAATTAATCAACAATTAACCCACAAATAAATCAGGCAATGAAATAAAAGTGTGGAGTCCAAATTTATTATAACTCTACAATAAAAGTGTGATAGGTGTAAGTATTGTGCAGAGGTCGAAATCTAGGAGCAGAATGGGTGAATTAGGCAATGAGGTATAAAAAATAAATGTATGAGCTTCTTGTCTAATTTTTTATTATTTTTATGGGTTTTTTATTTTTGATTTTTTCATTATTTGATTTAATATTTTTTATTTGTGTTTTAATCTTCCGAATTTTATTTTCTTTTTATATTTTCAGATTTTTATATTGCTTTTTCTTTTAAATATGTAATATAGAATATATAATCTTACATGTACACTATAGTCTAACGCAATTATAAATACAACTAAAAATATTCAAAATATAGAAAATAAATTTTTTGGGGGGTTTTAAATATTTTTCTATTACTTTTGTAGATTTTATGATATTTTGATAATTTTTGCGTTTTTTTAAAGAAAAATATTCTAAATCAAGGGTTAATTAAATAGGACAAAATTGAAATGAAGATGAAAAATATCAAATGATGTCAAAAAATCTTCAGAGTAAAATTAATAGGTATATAATAATATAATGAAAATTCAAAAATGGAAAATTAAATTTTTGGAATTTGTAGGGATTTTTTTATCTTTTTATATTAGAATTTGGAGAATTTTATATTTTTGGAAGTTTATTTTTCTATTTTTAAGATTTTTGGTTTCCAAAGTTACGAAATAAATAGACAAACACAATATATATACTGGAATTTTTTAAAAACTTTTTATATTGTTTTGGATAATCTAAGTCAAACATGGCAAAATGTGCTCGAAATGATTTTTATAAAATAGAGAAAAGTCCTAAAATGCTAAAGTAATTATAGGGAGTGAAAATAGAAGTAGAATGAAGAGTCAATGACACTGAATGACTCGAGATCGTTAGACCCAGTCATCATGGCCACTTGGTTGACAAGGAATAAAGTAGGGGGAGATAGGGCAGAAGTTTGTACCAAAATAAACAGAAAAACATACATGAAACCTAATTTTATTTACCCAATAATTACTTTTTGATATCCATTTTATTTTATTATGTTTACACCTCAAAAACTAAAACCATTTATATGAACATTGTAATTAAAATAGAATGAAAAATACAAAATTTATTTCATAAAAAATAATGCACAATGTGTTTGGGACACAAAATAAAAAGCTGCAAATAAAACTTTGCTTGCCTATATCTTCTGCATACTTCTAATTTGACCAAGCTCACCTTTATTGTTTATAAATCTACGTAAGCTTTTTAATGAAGGTGGTTTCATTTAATTTGGAGTTAGTGCAAAAGATAGGTTTTGGACCATCATTGTGCATTTTTATACATGTAAAAAATATTCAATATATTTATTATTTTTTTAAATATATTATATATTCATAAAATTTTAAATATTATTAGAAATGCGAGTCCATAATTAAATAAAATAAAAACATCAAAATGGAAAACAAATAAGTAATGTGTTTCGAAACATTGATGGAATGTACCTATACATATAAAGAATATATATATAATTAGGTACATAAATGAACTCATAAAAATGAAACAACAATATCTAAATCTGTAATTAATTAAATAAGAAATATAATATATATTAATAAAATATACAATACAAGTTAAAAATAAAATACCCAATATATAGGTATATTTAACTATAATAATATATGGAAAATGTAACTTATAATAAATGACTCTGAAAAAATAAATAAAAATACGCATTGAATACTACATAGAATTATAAACATTTTTTTATAACCTAAAATTAATTAATTCATTTTTTATTTTTATTCATATTACAATGCATTTTTTGTCTAGATTTATCTTGTTGGTCCATATGGACGAACCAGATAGCAGCATTTGTTGACCTCTGGTCAACTATACGTTCAAGATCTATGGCCCTTGTCAGACCTCGTTTCCACCCCGACTTCTCTCATTTTCCATGCCACTTTGTAACCTCCATCTCCATCGAGTGCACAACCTCCATGTAGCCAGACCATCCTCACCACCACCCTTACTCACAACTTCACCAACCCCTTTGCCACTGCACACAATCGATAATCAAAATATGCTCCATTCCAGCCTATAAAACTTCATCCTCTCCATCTTTTTGGGTTTGATAATGAACCTTATCTCCTCATCTCTAGTGTGTCTCATCTCCTTGATGACAACAAGAAGCTCGGTGGAGCTATAGCGAGGAGGAGATATAAAGGTGGAGATCCACGACCACCGCTGGAGCACCTCTGATCGGTTTTGCCTCCTTGGCCTCCAACAAACTTGGGGCCATTTTCCTCTGCTTTCTATATAATTTTAGACTATAGGTTTCATTTCGTTCTTTAAATGTAGCTTTTAATCGTTAGGATTAGCCTTAATCAGAAAACCCTAATTAATGTGGAGCTTGAGCTCCATGCGAAAATTGTGTTGTTCCCAATCGTGAATCACATCCTTGTTCATTCCATATACTTCCCCTATACCTTCTACCCAATTCCCCCCATCTTTCAAGCCAGGCCACGCACTGACCGGGTGAATCAAGCTCTTCCGCCCACACTTTGTCGAAGCTTCATCACATTCTGCTCTGTGTTAGCTTCATCTTCAATCAAATGGTCGAGGAGAGAGCCCTCGAACTGTGTTGATTTTTGGTGCATGTTTTGGGTCTGCAAAACCCTCTGGAGCCAAGGAACAGCAAGGAAGAAGCTTTAGATCTCCTAGAACTAACTAGACTCCTCGATTCCTCTCGACCCCACCTAAGGTTCATCTAAGTCATATGTACATACAGAGGACTTTCAACAACACTTAGTCACATTTAGATCGAAGAACCATAGCCTAACGGAGGAGAACGAAGAGATCTAATCTCGTTGGAGGTGAGTTCATCTACGGTTCTTCCTAAACCCCTCTTGATCGTCCCATCAAGAACACAACCCATATCTAATATTCAAATTTATGTATGCTATTTCCTAAAAATAGTACTTTTGCTCCAAAAACCGTAATAAATAGGATTAACTGCTTGATTAATTACTTGTCCACACCATCTATTATATTTAGCATTTTCATGCATTTCCTATTTATTAAAAATCAAAAGGGCACTTTCTATTCTTTGTTTGCCACGAAAAATAAAAAAAATTATAAAAACTTTACTAAAATTTCTAAAAAAATTACTTTTATACCGTATTTTATCATTCTAGACACTAACACTAAAAATTATAAAAAATTCTACAAAATTCAAAAAAAAAGTCTTTCACATATTTTTATATATAATATTATCTATATATTAAAAATAATTTTGAGAAATTTTGTCTTTATTTTTCTATTTTTAATCCTCAAAACAATCCAGCTTATTTATATTGTCACTATTTTGGACTATTTTCACTTGAAAAATACCTACAAATTAGCAACAATTCTAAAAAACATCACAAAATTTGAATAATATTTGAAAAACACAAAAAAATTATTTGGCTATTTTTGGCTATATTTGTATTTAAATGTAGAATACCTTATATAGTGTATATATACTTATTATAATTATTGATATTATAGTTAAAATACTCTAAATATAATTTAAAAATCTTTAAAAAATAAAAGTATTGTACTAGAGTATATTTCTAGATTTTATATATATTTACAACATTTATTATATATATATATAACCTATCTTATACATATTATTACATATATAGTTATATAGACACTTAATATATATTTTAAATATAAAAACGAATTCAAAATTATAAAAACATAAAAACAAAATAAAGATTATAGAAACAAAAATAAAAAATATAAAAATTAAAAATTAAAAATATAAAATTAAAAATATAAAAATTAGGTAATTAAAAAACCACAAAACCTAAGTAGATATTATGCATATGTATGCATACATACCTTTGTTATTTAGAGATAAATAATATAACTGCTATGCACCATGTTCCCTATGTTATACACCCTACCTGGTTTTCCACTGATGAATCTATGTTTCTCAATCTTTATTCTTTTATTTTATATGTTAGCAAAACTACATTAAATACTTGTAAATACAATAAATTAACTTTGTGCATTTCATTATTAATATCTCATAATTAATACATGTTTTTCAAAAATAATAAAATAAAGAGAAAATAAAAAGAAGGATGTATTTAGAATACATACAGAGTGACCAAACCTCATGAGAAGGTCAAGACTTGACCTGATCGCAAACAAATAATTAGAGAGAGGTACACTCGGTATTGTACATACCACCAATACTTGAATAAATAACTATTATATTTATTTTGACAAGATATAAATATCTTATCACTTTTAAACACTTGTTATAGTACTAGAAATAAAAATAAGAAAAATGAAATAAAAAAATAAAATCCACATTGTACAAAAACCACATGTATATAATACAATACCCATTTATAATTAATTCATAAAAATCAAATAAAAATCATTTTATAGTCCTGAAATTATTATGTAAATAAATAAAATATAAAATAATGAAAATTGTTTTCGTAAACCTTTTAAATTGAAAGTACATGTACATAATACATAGGTATAGTATACTTGTATATAACATATTATACTGTATATACCCTATTTTTGTTGTTTATAAAAATCATTAAAAATCAAAGAAAATAGTTTATAAAATTATAAGAATTTTTTATTTTATATACATTTTATTTTAAAATCATTTACTAATTTATATTTAATATTCTTTTACTTTTGTAAATCCTGCATTCTGATTGGTCCACGTTAGAAGGTTGACCTCGGTCAACCTTCTCCCCATATGACCTAGTAGAACCTTCGCCGAACCTGATTTCTCCAATTTATCCAGACCAAGTCTGGCATCAATTTGCCTCAAATCCACTGCTTGATTCCTCTCCTAGGATCTGTGATCCTCGTGAATCCCTAGGTAGGATCGGATCTATGTATGGTTTCGTCCAACTTATCGATCTTTTCAGACCCTAAGGCATGCCTATATATTCTACCTTTCACTTCTCTAGCTCCTTAGCTCATTCCTCATGCCACCACAGACCCCTAGATATCTTCAGGAGAGTAACAGCTCCTTGAACAGTCATTCAGAGCTTTGTTGGGTGGTCTGATTGATCACAGCTCATCGCGTGGTCGGAGATCCACTGCGAGAAGCCTCCTTCACCTGTCATAGCCTAGTCGAGGCCATAACTCCTTTTGTCCACTTCATTGGATGGCCTTGAGTTCTTCAGTATCTCTAGGTAACCTTCATTCCATTTATCTTTCACGTTTCACTTCGATTTTTCCATTTCAACCATCATCTGTTCATGAGCTCCGACCACTCGGGTTGGAGCTCCACCCCTCACACCTCACCACACAGGTCAACACCCTGACTCATTGTCCATCCTGATACGTAGTCTGACCCCCTTAGGCTCGCTTATCAGAGCAGGATTAAGGTCTGGTTTCCTTCCCCCATGTACATCAGAAATCAACACCTGCTTCCTCATCGCTTCTCCATGTTTCCTAAGCAATAATCGAACAGAATCACAACCCCCGAGTCCTGCTACCCTTTTGTAGGTGTTGGTTCGTACAAGGAGCCTCTGTTGGTACTCTAGATGCTCAAGCGGAACATCTCCTAGAAGCCCATCGCTGCGACGCACATCCGACCATCTACCCTTCCTCCTAAGTTGACCACTCGACACGGGACGCCTCTACGAAGGTTCTGGACCCCTTGGGAACTAGATCAGCCCAGCACCGTGACGTCCAACTTCAATTGAAGTTCCCTCGCTATTTGTTCTTCCAGACCGTTCCTTTGTCATCCAATGAAGAGCTGAGTCCCAGATCTGATTATAGCAGTACAAGTACGCCTCATTCTTAATGGTTTGATTAGACTTCGGGCAAATTCCAACTGCCCGACATGTAGCCTTGCAAACCGTTAGATCATATATGATGCAACAGTTCTGACCACACGTCCTCGATCAACTCTAAGCTGTCAGATTCTTTTGCAGAAAGCCACCAGAGCCATCAGAGCCCTCACACACGCCTCACATGCCCTCGGGGTATATTTCCTTATTATCCTTGCATGTTTTCACATTTCTCTTTAGTCTAGTAAATAAAATGTGTAGTTAAAAACATTTGTAGTTCGGACCCTCTAGTTTTTATATTCGCATTTTAGTCTAGTAAAGTCTGAGTCACGTGTGTTCCCCTATGTTACTTTGGGTTATTTGTAGTTCTCACCCCGAAATCTTTATCTGTTATGGAAAGAATTTCATGTTTTGATATTTTCGTGTATACCCCTGTCTGTCTGGATCATGTGTCATCAAACGATTTGTTTGGATAAATTACATAAGAGGCCCTTAAGCGTTAATATTTGTTATCTTCTAGGCCCTAGAACTTATTTTCTTTGCGGAAGGGTCCTTGTAAGTTGTTTATGACTACTTTTATTTTATTGAATGATATAAATATCAAATTGGCTCTAAAAATTCTACAAAAATACTAGTTTGCTCCTTCTTTCTTGTTATTTACAAGGCAAATTTGGTTTTGCTATATTGTTTTTATTTTGTATTATTAAAAATTCAAGAACCCATAAAAAGTGTTATGTTTGTATTATAAAAATTATAACAACTCGAAAATATCTTGAAAAATTCCATAAAAATTAGAGTAGTTGTTGTTTAGTGTCTTTTATCTCCAATAATAATTTTGTTTGACAATTCCTTATAAAAATCCTAATAATTACAAAACACTTGAAATCATGTAAAAATTGTATAAAACTGAAGAAATACTAAAAAATAATTTTTTAATCTCTCTTTGTAGATTTTTACTTGTATATTATCATAAAATACTATCCAGGAGTTTTGGGCATTTTTATTTTTAACTTGCAAATATCTCTTGCTTGTGCATTATTTAGTATTTTTTCTACTGTTTGATTTTCAAGAAGATTACAAAAACATTTAAAACAATTACAAAAATTACAAAAACATTTGAAAACCTTTAAAATAAAAAATTATTTTAATTATAATTTTCTGAAAATTTTTGATAATTTTAAAAAAATAGAAAAAGAGTGTGGTGTATGTCTTTCATTACTTGTGCCTTTTTTTATCTCATTGAAAAATTAAAAATTTGCGAATTTAAAAAGCACTTAAAATATTGTGTATTTTAGAAATCCAGCTCCTATGTTTTGAAATCATGTTCCTTATTTTTGACTTTCATTGCTATACCAGATAAATAAAATAGTGAAGATGCTTACATAGATTTGTTGATTTTATGAGTGGTTGATTTTTCTCGTTGATTGTGTTGATTAATTTGGGTCACAATGACATTTGATTAATTTCATACTTAACCCTAGTTGATCGGTCGATCCTCCGAATGGCTCCATTGTTGGGGAGCACGACTTTGTAGTTTGATTTCATTTTTGACTAATTTTGTAACTATCCATTATAATTGTTTTCCGACCATCTTCTGTTTCACTTTTGTGCGAGGAACCGCCCGAGGGACGATTCGATTCGCTTTTGGAGGATCCTGCATATGAGGAGGAGCAGAGGAAGCAATTATTTTAGATAGATTTTATTTTAGCAAAACTACTGTTATAATAATTTAGAACTCTTGAGACTTTCTGGACACTTGGATTATTCGAGGTCTGTTTTGTCGAGTGTTGATGCACTCAGGGGACCTCACCACGATTTTTTGAAAATTTTCACACTTATTTTCTATTTTATTCCTGAGAATTTGACCAATAGATTTAGGATTTATATTTGCTTGAGCTCAGTAATTAGCTATGTCCAAACATCCTAATAGACGATCTGTTCCTATAGAGCAGAATTGCATGTTGTAAAATAAAAAGTTAACTTAATTAGTTAAGAAACCACGCATCGTGAGAAGTCGCATAAAGTGAGACCCGTTGTGGCAGGCACCGAGCGACTTCCAAGATCAGATTTAGGTCCTTTATCTGATTAGATGAATGTCAACTCTTCCCGCTAATAGAAGTTGCTCATCTTAGCGATGATTTCCTCGTGCATCATAAAGGTAGTTTTGTTTATGTCTTTTAATTCATGCACGGATCACCCTGCATTTAGAGTGTTGGAGCAAGGTAAGCATTTCTATCACTGCATGAATTATAGTGTTTGAATGTGCATCGACTTTTTCACCTTTCTCCCCCATTTCTTTGGACGTAAATAACAAGGAAATTAAAAAAAAATTGTTAGACATTGCATTTATTTAGAAAAACTCATAAAAAGAGATAACCAATAAAATCTATGTCTGCTAAAGAAAACTTTACCTAAAACAAAACTTCATCAAAAATCTTTGTTTTGGGGAGAGTCACCCCGTCATTATTTGATTTATCTACAACGAGAGAGCGGCCCACACACTTGGATAGAGCTACGCCAAAACTCTCTTCAAACTATCGGTTTTATTGATTGGATATTTTCCATTTAGGATGTCACCGGGTAGCCGGTAATCGGTCCGAACTTCTTTAGGGTAAGAGGGGTAGCTGGCAAACGGTTTGCATCCCATACTAGTCGGAAATAGCTAATTATAGAACTCGTGCCAGTCTTCTAGGAGTATTGAGCTCCTAACTATTCGCTTAACCACTCTAATAAATTTAATTATCACTTAAATAAAATTTGACGAGATTAACGACTGAGCTCTTACGGTCATCATATTGCATTAAATAGGTGAATTAGGGATTTGATTTCTCATCTTGTTTGCATCCAAGATCCAATCTTCATAAATCCCCACATCATGATGACAGGAAGAGGTCCCTTAGGCCCTCTGGCAGCACTGCTTTCTAGCACCCCTTCCTGTTCATCTAGGGAAGCTTCAGAGATCTCAGACCCACTCTCTGAATCTGAATTCTCCACAACCCTATTCCCCCTCGACCACCCTTCTTCCATACTTGAGGAGCCAGCATAGAGGCCAGCTCGTCTATTTGTTCTCTTGACTACACCTGAGCTAGAGTCTTTCTCCTTTGTAGAGGCAGGGGACATGGCCAACAGAAAGAACAGAACTGATGAGCAGTTGTAGTCCTCATCATACATACTAGATCAGGCCTCCGTCAACAACACATTGCTTGCTTCCATGGAGACTATGTAGCGACAGATTCGGGACAAGGGAATATTCATGGAAGAGGCGAGGAGAGAGATCACACAGATGAATCCGAGAGGAGCCACACGCACCAGCAGCCTGTGGAGAAAAACCCAGAGCTGAGGGAGGAGACATACACCAGGATGAACTGCAGTAGCCAACCAGACTAGCACACACGATGAGGCAGTTTCACAACCATGATGCAGTTCTCACCCACAGATGGATCCAGTTGCCCGAGATCCTTGGCGACTCCGTGCTTCACCAAGACTATTCAGTTACTGTTCAAGTTCCATGGTCTAGCCATCGAGGGGCCCCATCTCCATCTGCAGGAGTTTTATATGATCTGTAGCACTGTCCATGACAGATTTGTGGATGAGGATTCCATCAAGCTTATCACCTTCCCATTCTCCTTGGTTGACAGAGCATCCTACTAGCTGAAGCACCTAGGGAAGGTGGTCACTAATTGGAAGCAGATTCGAATCGAGTACTTGAATATGTATTACCCACTCAGCCGGTCCAACGCAGCTAGACACATGATCAGCAATCTGATATACTTATAAAAAATGCTTACCACAAGTTTTATATATTTTTTATTATTTTTTATTTCATTTTGGTAAGCATTTTTATAAGTATATCAGAAAATTTATTGGGTAAGTCACTACTTTCATACTTTCATTAGCCTCCTACTTTTACAAGCCTCCTACCTTTCATATCTGAGCAATTAAATTCTGAGATCCTTTGTAATATGTAATATGTCAAATATTACAAAGGATCTCAGAATTTAATTGCTCAGATCTGAAAGGTAGGAGGCGAGTAAAAGTAGGAGGCCAATGGAAGTATGACAGTAGTGACTTACCCATTAACTTTTCCGATATACTTATAAAAATGCTTACCACAAGTTTTATATATTTTCTATTATTATCAGATCTCATATAATTGTAATGGGTAAGTCACAGAGAGAGGGTAGGTCACATATTACAAAGGATCTCTGAATTAATTGCTCAAATCTGAAAGGTAGGAGGCTAGTAAAAGTAGCAGGCTAATGAAAGTATGACAGTAGTGACTTATCCAATAAATTTTCTGATATACTTATAAAAATGCTTACCACAATGAAATAAAAAATAATAAAAAATATATAAAACTTGTGGTAAGAATTTTTATAAGTATATCAGAAAGTTTATTGGGTAAGTCACTACTGTCATACTTTAATTGGCCTCCTACTTTTACTAGTCTCCTACCTTTTAGATGTGAGCAATTAAATTCTGAGATCCTTTGTAATATGTGACCTACCTTCTCTTTTTATTTCATTGTGGTAAGCATTTTTATAAGTATCTCATATAATTGTAATGGGTAAGTCACTACTGTCATACTGTCATTTGCCTCCTACTTTTACTAGCCTCCTACCTTTCAGAGGGTAGGTCATAAAATTGGTTGATCCAGCATTGTGTTAGTACATCTGAAATATATCATTCAGTTACCCCATTGGAGATCATTGAATTAGATTCTTCACCCAAGAATCCATTTCTCTTCATATCTAGTGTAAACAAGTTTTTAGGTTACCACTTAAGAGGGGAACTTTCTATAGTATCGACACCTATTAGTATGGATGCATCATCCTCAGCTTATCAGATCATGAGTTACTTTCTACTAGATGAGGATCTAGCTCAAAGAACCAATTTGATAGGCGAAGATGGAGATACTATCTAGGATCTTTACACTTCTCTTATTGAACCTCTATCTTCATTCCTAAAGAAGAGTTGAAATCTCCACTTGATTCTCTTGTTTCATCACGTATAACAAGGAAATTAATAAAAAGTATTTTTATGCCCTTGGTTTATGGAAAAAGTAAAATGAGTTCAGCGAAAGATATTTTTGCTTCCGTGTATGAGATTCTGAAAAGAAGTGAGATACTAAATGTATCTTCAGCTTTTTGTAAATTTTGGTACTCTAAATACCCATATATCAAAAACCTTATGGATCTAATTAACTTAGGAGGATGGTTTGCCGCTACTCTTAAGCATCATGTCTCTTATCACACTAATTACTTCCAATCAATCCAAGATTATATGAAGACAGAATCGGTCCAAGTTTGGGTATTTGATCGAAGAAAAATAAACGTAAAAAAATTACTCTTTCTTTGCCTACAACCACTAGAGACCGTAATAAGACACAAAGATCGTGTTTTGCCGATTTCATTCACCAGAAGGATGCTTCAATAGCTCTCTTTATAATTGAGAAATTTAATCATACTAAATTATATACAGTCCACGATAACTTTATAGTGAATCCTAACCAAGCAAACAAAATTATTAATTGTTATATTGATGCTATTCTATGACTTGGGGATCCTCTTTCTCAAGTTCATCATTATCTTTTTAATAACATTATTATTCATTCTAACATTCTTTAGAACTTAACCCATCTGAAATTTATTCTTTGAAAACTTCACTTTCTCATAAGGAAACACCTATGAATACTTTAAATTATAGTGAAGACTCTTTTCTCTCTTTATTAGAAGGATCACTCAAAGATATTGTCCCTAAAGATCTTAAAACAAAAGATCAAAATATTTGGGATAAGAAGGTAAAAATGATACTTGAATCATATACATCATATGTTAGATCACTCAACTATCAGGGTAGTGAATATGTAGGTTATTCTACAAAATACAATTCATTCATAGAGAAGATGAATAAGAAAGAATCAATCAGCTTTGCTCTTCACCCCTAATAATATGTTGTTAGCTCTAATCCCCTAAGACTAGATAACCATGAATGAATGAGAGTATTATACTCAATCATCTTTTAAAGAATACAGAACTTAACTCGTTCCTCTACCCCTCATGAATACGGTGCAGCGCCCCACCCGTTCCTCTACCCCGCATTCATGTGGTGTTCTGGAACCGATCTAAGAGCATTTTTAATCCAATCATCCTTATTTATTCCAATATGGTAAACATTTTCATAAGTATCTCAAATAGTCACTACTTTCATACTTTCATTAACCTCCTACTTTTACTAGCCTCCTACCTTTCAGATCTGAGCAATTAAATTCTGAGATCCTTTGTAATATGTGACATACCCTCTCTCTAAATTCGGAGATCCTTTGTAATTTGTGACCTACCTTTCACATATTACAAAGGGTCACCTACTATGTCGGATAGGATATCCAACTATGATGGATAGGGATAATGATGATTAGGTGCAATAATAATAAAATAAAAGGGTAACAATCCGATAGTGATGGGTAGGAACATTCTCTTGGAAGCAGGGAAGAGGAATGGGGATAAAGTAGTAGGGTAATTATTAGGATTTTGAGCATTTTCTTTAAGATAGTTTTTCTAGTTTTCTTATAAGCAAACGAGTCTTTGAATCAACTTCAAGTCGATATGAATAGGTTTGGTATCAATCCATTTTTGTTCTTTATTATAAATCTTATTTATTCCAGATACGATTATTATTCCTAGAGTGTGCTCAGATATTAGTTGCCTAACTTCCATCTTTTTCTTATCTACTCTGAAAGTACTAGTAACTTTGACTTTTATTTTCAAATCCTCATTTAGTAATTGTTCCTTGAACCATTTATTAGTTACATGAGGTTTAGAAGCTCCTTTATGAACTAATTTAACTACATCTTTATCAGTAGTTATACTATACTCTTAGATGCTAGAAAGATTCCCTCTTTTACTATGTGCTCTAACTTGAACATTCCTAAACTAGTTCCAATATATTCGGTTGGAAGAGGATTTTCTAACACTACTGTGTCTGTATCTGTGTTTAGGAAATCATTTCTACTGATAAAATCATACATATATATTCTAGCATGAGCTATAATAGCAGCTGTTATTTGTACAGCTCCAAGCTTTCTATTTCGTTCGCTAGATCCTTCATCTAGTTCATTCTAGTAAGAACATATAATTGTTTTATCAATCAATGGTTCAGCTAATACTACTCTCTGTCTACCATGTTCTAATTGAGTATGTCTTTCTCTAGTACACAATTCAGTTATAGTACTCTTTTGATTAATACCAAATCGTCCATAAAGACTATTCATAAGGATTTGAAATACCCAGGACAATCCGATCTTTCCTTCTTCTTTTTCTTTACTTCTTTTAGAGTATAATGTATCTACAAATGAAGTAAACATTCCTTCACTTTTTTGATATAAATATCCTCTTAAAACTACTACTTTATATCCTATCTCTTTTGCTTTAATAAGTTCTTCACTAAAAAATACTCTAAAGAATCTTCCTGTAGGAAAAATAAGACTCGATCTTCTTTACGATATGGAAGAAAGGGTTTTTTTAATCCCTTATGATAGTTAACATATGCTTCTACAAATCCATAAATATCTTCTAAAATATGGTTAGTTAAATTACCTACCCACTTAGGGTTTCCAATAGGCATTGATTTACTAGACATAATACTAGGATATAATGAATTTACGTCATAATAGTATAGATCCTTTCCATATGGTTTATATAAATCAGCGTGTCCCCCATAATAACCCCTACGGATAAAAAAATCCTCATTTGATGATGGAATATGTATAGGGTAGCTTACATCATCAAAGAATTTAATACGATAAATATTAATTGCAAGAGATGAAATGGTTATCTTATCTACAATATTGATTCCAAACTCATTAAATATAATATCTTCTGCTTTTAACATTATACCTGCTAAAAGATAAATATCTTGATGCATATAAGATATCAATTCTCCCTTCATTGATAAGATATTATTAATATTAACAGAATTGTGATCAATATCACATTTTTTACCTAAATGAGGGCATAAATCCATAGATAATGAAGCTAGGCTACTCGACAAAAGAAGACAAGAGTCTCTAAATATAAAACAATATCTTTTATTAAAGAATACTTTTATTTCATATAATATACCATTTCTTATTAATGGTTTAAGACTATAATTGCTATGGTATGGAAATAAACAATAGTTGTTTTTCTTTCTTTCTTAGCAATTGTTTCTAGATATTTAATAAAGTTTGATAGTATCCTAGTACTGTGATCACTAAATGACGATAGATGAATATGATCTTCTGAAAACCAACTTATTATATCATTTGAATTTATATCTTCTTTAGGATTAATTAAGAAGTCCTATAGAATATGGTACATGAATACCATTATTATTTAGAATTGTTTCTATATCAGCTACAAATGATTTCTTATAAGATGAGCCTTTCTTTAATTTATGAAATATTCCCCACAAGCATTGTCACCTTATAGGATAAAATAATTCGATTGGGCTTTCTTCCTTTTGCTTAACACTGCTTTTTTTCTCCCATTCATGATTGGAATATGATACTATATACAGTCATAGAGATGATATGGTATATGGGTTTGCTTTTTGCACCTATTTACTTCACATGTTTTAATCGTATTTAGGTTATGTTTTGACCCTATTTTGCGTGAGGTAGATTGTGGGTGTAGATTTTTGGTCTGCGAGCCCACTTCAAGCAGGGTAGTACGTAACATGTGGGGCTGGATATAGCACCGAGCTTAATTATCCACTTCATTGTTGAAATTCTTTCTGCTGCGATAAGCATGTTCGCATCATCTAGATGCTCCTGACTTCTTCATGTATATGATACTTCAATTGCTTTTTATCCAATGGGGAATGTTAGTTCTATCATGGGCTAAAGACCTACTTGTGTGGTGGGTCTTGGGTACTTTATCGTAATTTAGAGAATCTGAGGTGTGGTTAGGGCACCCAGTTTCACATGTCTTCATCGTGCTTGGTTTGTGTAGTTTCGGTTACCTTACCGAGCTATACTCCACTATTCTGCTTCGATACTGATCGGTGAAGCTGGGTTTTTGACTCTGATTTCATCATCCTTCGAGTAGGGTAGTACGTAACATGTGGTCAGTAGAATATATTCTCTTTCTCTCGTCCTACTCTACTGTTACCTACACTTGACTGTGTAGGATCAGTTAGTTTTACACAAGGTAGGTATGCTGGCCTACGCCTAGTCAAAATAAAAGAATAAGGCTTTCCTGAGTTAAAAGGCATAATGATGATTTACCAACCTCACTCTTGTCTTCTGACAAGGAAATTGACGTCACGAAGTATGGATCCACCATAAAATATCAAGCTTTTTTCTACTTTACCTAAACATGATACTTTGATAGAGTTTAGTAATAAATATTACTCTTCTCATAATATTAAGTTTTATTTTATACATAAAAATGAAGGATTTATCAATATAGAAATAAATATGCAGGAAAAAATGATGGAAAATGCCCCTGTTTCTGTTGGTGATATTAGTTATATAAGTGAGTTAATTTTAACTACTTTATTTGAAGAATTCATATCAGAGATCATATATGATTCTAGAATTATGATTTCCTATCAAATATCCTTGAAGGATGTACCTAATTTAATTACCTATACTATAGGAGAATCCATCAACTTCACAAATGAAAATGGATTGCTTCATCCATATTTCCATAGGAATTTTAAACTTCTACTTTTAAAATCACAAAATAATGCTTATGACTCCTCTAAAGGTATCGTAATTAAAATCATGATGAGATTAGCATACTATAACTATATAGGTAAACTACTTGTATCTGATAAAGAGAATAAAATTCTTAATTCTTATAATTTAATTAAGAAACAAATGGCTGAATGGGAATCTATCGAATCTAAGGAAGAACATCCTAAACATGAAGAAGAATCTGCTATTAAGAGTAGCAAGAATGACAAGAAATATGGAATAATTCATAAATTAAAGAAAGGCTCATTTTATAGGAAATCATTTATTGTAGCTGATATAGAAACAATTCTAAATAATAATGGTGTTCATGTACTATATGCTATTGGACTTCTTAAGATTAATCTTAAAGAATATATAAATTCAAATGATATAATAAGTTGGTTTTCAGAAGATCATATTCATCTATCGTCATTTAGTCATCGTAGTACAAGGATACCATCAAACTTTATTAAATATCTAGAAACAATAGCTAAGAAAGAAAGAAAAACAACTATTGTTTATCCATAATATGAGTAGATTTGATGGAACTATATTAATAAAACATTTAGCTATAAACCATAGAAATAGTCTTAAACCATTAATGAGAAATGGTATATTATATGAAATAAAAGTATTCTTTAATAAGAGACATTGTTTTATATTTAGAGACTCTTGTCTTCTTTTGCCTAGTAGCCTAGATTCATTATCTAGGGACTTATGCCCTCATTTAGGTAAAAAAGGTGATATTGATCACACTTCTGTTAATATTAATAATATCTTATCAATGAAGGGGGAATTGATATCTTATATGCATCAAGATATTTATCTTGTAGCAGGTATAATGCTAAAAGCACAGGATATTATATTTACTGAGTTTGGAATTGATATTGTAGATAAGATAACCATTTCATCTCTTGCATTTAATATTTATCGTACTAAATTCTTTGATGATGTAAGCTACCCTATACATACTCCATCAGCAAATGAGGATTCTTTTATCCGTAGGGGTTATTATGGGGGGCACACTGATGTATACAAGCCATATGGAAAGGATCTATACTATTATGACATAAATTCATTATATCCTAGTTTTATGTCTAGTAAATCAATGCCTATTGGAACCTAAGTGGGTAGAAAATTTAACTAACCATAATTTAGAAGATATTTATGGATTTGTAGAAGCATATGTTAATTGTCCTAAGGAATTAAAAAAATCCTTTCTTCCATATCGTAAAGAAGATGGTAGTCTTATTTTTCCTACAGGAAGATTCTTTGGAGTATTTTTCAATGAAGAACTTATTAAAGCAAAAGAGGTAGGATATAAAGTAGTAGTTTTAAGAGGATATTTATATCAAAAAGTGAAGGAATGTTTACTTCATTTGTAGATACACTATACTCTAAAAGAAGTAAAGCAAAAGAAGAAGGAAAGGTCGGCTTGTCCTGGGTATTTAAAATCCTTATGAATAGTCTTTATGGATGATTTAGTATTAATCAAAAGAGTACTATAACTGAATTGTGTACTAGAGAAAGACATAGTCAATTAGAACAAGGTAGACAGAGAGTAGTATCAGTTGAACCATTGGCTGATAAAACAATTATATGTTCTTACTGGAATGTACCAGATGAAGGATCTGGCGAATGGAATAGAAAGCTTGGAGCAGTACAAATAGCAACTGCTATTACAACTCATGCTAGAATATATATGTATGATTTTATCAGTAGAAATGATTGCCTATACACAAATACTGACTCAGTAGTGTTAGAAAATCCTCTTCCATCCGAATATATTGGAACTAGTTTAGGAATGTTCAAGTTAGAGCACATAGTAAAAGAGGGAATCTTTCTAGCACCTAAGAGCTATAGTATAACTACTGATAAAGATGTAGTTAAATTAGTTCATAAAGGAGCTGCTAAACCTCATGTAACTAATAAATGGTTTGAGGAACAGTTACTAAACGAGGATTTGAAAAGTCATAGTTACTAGTACTTTCCGAGTAGATAAGAAAAAGATGGAAGTTAGGCAAGTAATATCTGAGCACGCTCTAGGAATACCAATCGTATCTAGAAGAAATAATATTTATAATAAAGAACAAAAATGGATTGATACCAAACCTATTCATATCAACTTGAAAGTTGATTCAAAGACTCGTTTGCTTACAAGAAAACTAGAAAAACTATCGTAAAGAAAATGCTCAAAATCCTAATAATTACCTTACTCCTTTATCCCCATTCCTATTCCTCGCTTCCAAGAGAATGTTCCTACCCATCACTATCGGATTGTTACCCTTTTATTTTATTGTTATTGCACCTAATCATCATTATCCCTATCCATCATAGTTGGATATCCTATCCAACATAGTAGGTGCGGGACCCTCTCTCTAGAGAGAGGGTAGGTCACATATTACAAAGGATCTCAGAATTTAATTGCTCAGATATGAAAGTTAGGAGGCTAGTAAAAGTAGGAGGCTAATGGAAGTATGACAGTAGTGACTTACCCATTACAATTATCTGAGATACTTATAAAAATGCTTACCCCACGTTTTATATTATTTTTATTTATTTTTTATTTCATTGTCATATGCATTTTTATAATATATTACAAAGGATCTCAGAATTTAGAGAGAGGGTAGGTCATATATTACAAAGGATCTCAGAATTTAGAGAGAGGGTAGGTCACATATTACAAAGGATCTCAGAATTTAATTGCTCAGATCTGAAAGGTAGGAGGCTAGTAAAAGTAGGAGGCTAATGAAAGTATGACAATAATGACTTACCCATTACAATTATCTGAGATACTTATAAAAATGCTTACCACAATGAAATAAAAAATAATAAAAAATATATAAAATTTGTGGTGAGCATTTTTATTAGTATATCAGAAAATTTATTGGGTAAGTCACTACTGTCATACTTTCATTAGCCTCCTACTTTTACTAGCCTCCTACCTTCAGATCTGAGCAATTAAATTCTGAGATCCTTTGTAATATGTGACCTGTCCTCTCTCTAAATTCTGATATACTCATAAAAATGCTTACCACTATGTAAATAAAAAATAATAAAAATGCATAAAAAGAGAGGGTCCCACACCTACTATGTTGCATAGGATATCCAACTATGATGGATAGGGTTAATGATGATTAGGTGCAATAATAATAAAATAAAAGGGTAACAATCCGATAGTGATGGGTAGGAACATTCTCTTGGAAGCGGGGAAGAGGAATGGGGGATAAAGTAGTAAGGTAATTATTAGGATTTTGAGCATTTTCTTTAAGATAGTTTTTCTATTTTTCTTATAAACAAACGAGTCTTTGAATCAACTTTCAAGTTGATATGAATTTAATTGCTCAGATCTGAAAGGTAGGAGGCTAGTAAAAGTAGGAGGCTAATGAAAGTATGACAGTAGTGACTTACCCATTACAATTATTTGAGATACTTATAAAAATGCTTACCACAATGAAATAAAAAATATATAAAAATAATATAAAACTTGTGGTAAGCATTTTTATAAGTATCTCAGATAATTGTAATAGGTAAGTCACTACTGTCATACTTTCATTAGCATCCTACTTTTGCTAGCCTCCTACCTTTTAGATCTGAGCAATTAAATTCTGAGATCCTTTTTAATATGTGACCTACCCTCTCTCTTATAAAAATAAAAAATTTGTTTTTATAATTATAAGTATAATTATACAAAAATTATAATTTCTCAGATCCCGAATAAATAGTCCTTGAGGCATGGGATCGATTCAGATAGCTCATTGACAAGTGTCCCCACCACGAGATCAACTAGCCCAACCTCGTACAAAGTTTATTTTGTGGGCTGGCACCTAAGCTCCAAGGGCTTGTGAACGCTTCGTGAAGAGGTTCCTACTTCGCCAAGGATGAAGATCAGGTTTGGGCAATCTATGAGGAGATGGCAGATAACTACACGATGATGTCCTAGACCCGCATCTATACTCAAGGGAAGCCTCTCCCGCATGCGGTTTCATATCAAAGGATTACAAGCATTGATATCGGTCCCTCCACATCTTCGTCAGTAGCAGCACTGGTCGAGTCTTCGGCCGTCGACATGGGCATTATCAGCCAAAAGTTGGATCGGATAGAGATCATAGTAAGGAAACAGTGCCAGGGCATGTATAAGCTCAACAAGATCGATGAGATGGTCCAAATCTTGAGTGACCTGAAGACCTAGATCATTTGTATCCAAGAGGCACAGACAACTTCTCAGCCTCGTCTCAGGTCACAGACTAATCCAGGGAGCAACTCTACCTAGACTTCTACCTCATATCGCCAGGTTCACCACATTCAGGAAGAGCCAGTCTAACACCTCCAGTAGTACCAATAGCCACCGCCATTTTTAGACACTCAGATGGCGGTATACCAGTCAGATAAGTCTTTGGCATCCCCCCCCCACTTCACAAGCAGTAGGAGTTGTTGATGAAAGTCAACGTGATCTGGTACTACCAGTACCAACCACAACCCGTGATTCGTCGTAACCATCCTGGTTTCCGATGGTCTACTGGAGGCACCTCTTCCCAACAATAGTCTCCAGCTCAAGTAGGGCAGGGCAATCAGCCTCAACAACCCTGGTACTCCTACCACCAACCACCAGCATGGTCCTCGTCCCCACTATCAATGACAACAATGGAGGTAGCTACAATAGCCTTAACAGTACTCCCAACCCCCTCCTCACTATCAGCAGCAGGGTCAGCCTCATTTTTAGTGAGGCAACTCGTTCGGTTCTCATGCACCAGTCTATGAGAACCCAGTTCTTCATGACCTCTCCTGCTTTCTCTCTGATCAGCAGGCCTCCGTTCGACGAGAAATGGACAAGTTTCAACAGGAGATGAGGGATATAATAAAGGGAAAGACCACCATGTCCGGTCAGATCAAACTCAATCCGAACAATCTGAGGAGAAAATCTAAGCAGGAACAGTTTACAGAGACCACCACTCCTAGTGATATTTTAGATGATACTTCTTCTATATTTGATGTTGATTTTGTGACACTTAGGAACGGTAGGAAGCCAGTCGATGGTGACTCATTTGAGCGACATACGTTGCAGATTCTAGGGCACCAAATGATGATCGAAGCGGTATTGATGTCGCTTATCTTGATAATGATGATGATGGTGGTGATGACGATACCAAGGATGTTGATCCAGACGACACTTTTGAGGTCGTCGTATTTCCAACTGCAGATGGTGGTATTGATGCCACTGAGTTACCAGACACCAGGCTAGAGTGCGGTGCTGATGCCGCATGTTCAGATGTTGTTGGTGGTTCTAATGCCACCAAGTTATCATATGTTTTGTTGACTCACTTTGTACCTCAGGACACTTATGGAAGAATAGAAAAAGTGGAAAAACAACAAAAAAATATGAATAAAGGAAAGGTTTCTATATCTCCTATGAGCCCATCTATGTTGCCAGATGATCATTGCATGGATTCAAGCCTATTGAATGCACATGAACCTGCTCCTAGCCCTCATCTTTCAAAAGAGGGTCCTTCCATCCCCTTCCCTGACTGCTTAGGAATGGGGATCGAAACAAAAAAATCCAAAAAAGAAGCACCAAATAGAGTTCAAGGAGCAGATGGTAGACAAATTCCATATACAACTGATTCTTCAGGAGGCACTTAAGCACATCCCTCTTTTCTAGAACTTTAGAGAGAAGACCACCATCTGTAGGAAGAAGAGGAACCACGGTGTAGAAATCCATGTGCTTATCTATGCTACCTGCTTTGCTATCCAAAATAGTTTGCTATCTAAAAGATCATATGCAGGAGCTCCTTATGTTAGATGCCACACTCATGAGCAATGGTTCAATCGTACTCTATTAGGCAATGGTTCTTCCATTAACCTCCTCCTAGTTGTCGTACTCGATCAATTCGAGTTTGGCACTCTTAGGCAGAGTAGGACAATCCTTCAGTTTGTTGATAGATCTGTTAAGAGTTCAAAGGGGTTACTAAAGGATGTTGTCTTCACAATTCAAGGCCTGAAATTCCCCGTGGACTTTGTTTTACTGGACATGGAGATCCTTAAATCCGTGATCGATACCCCCATCATTTTAAGATGACCTTCTTGACCATAGACAAAGCAATGTATGATCATGATAGTCGGAAGGTATACTTTCGTGTTGATGGTGAAAATGTACTAATAGAGACGATCGAGGATACTAGAGACAGAGATTCAGCTTTCTCATAACATACTTCTGACTTAGAGTAGATGACAGATGTAGAGCTAGATGTCCACTAAGAGTGTGATTTTGTGATTACAAATAATGAACCAGTTTAAGAAGATCCAACATCACTAACTATTGTCACCCACTTCAGACACTGCATAGCTACAAATTACAACAGATGAGATTTCAAAGAGCACACTCATGGCACAGGACACCTTAGAGGCTGATGATCGTGCTCAGGATATCGAGGTAGATTTTATTTCATGTGATTGAGTTTCAAATCCCTCATATTCACACACTGATTTGGATTGGCAGGATTTTAATAACTATTTTCCGTGTCTGATTTCATCAAAGCCGATAGCTAGGGCAGAGTGTGATCCAGGACACTTGATAGATACACCAAGAGATCTATCTTTGACCGATTCACAGATTCAACAAGATTTCTCACCTGCAGAGTTGGTAGCCTTCACGTAGACATTTCAGAGGCCAGATTTGCCAGCTCCCACTTGTCTTGAATTGAAAACCTTACCGTAGAGCAGGAAGTGTAGATTCATTGTTGGTGAGATAGATGTGTTCCCAGTCATTATCTCAACAGATTTGACTGATGACCAGGAATCTTGTTTGATGGACGTTCTTGAAATAAACCACAAGGCAATCAAATGGAGTGTAGTTGACCTTCAGGGGATAAGTCCAACCATGTGCTCACACCTCATCTATCTTGAGGAGGATGCCAAGCTATCATGTGAGTTCTGGTAAAGGTTGAACTCGAATCTTCAAGATGTGGTCATGAAAGAAATATCTAAGTCATAGAGTACCGATTTTATCTATCCCACCTCCGACTCCAAATGGGTTTGTCCATTGCATGTGGTACCCAAGAAAACAGGTATCACCGCAGTTGTGAGCGAGTCTGGATAGAGATAGATACCCGAGTACCCATTTCTTGGAGGATTTGTGTAGACTACAAATGATTGTATCAGACCGCCAAGAAGGATCATTTCCCGCTGCCTTTTCTTGACAGGTACTCGGGATACAATCAGGTGGCCATAGTGATCGAAGACCAAGAGAAAAAGATGTTCACATGTCTGTTTGAAACGTATGCTTTCAGACGGAGGCCCTTTGGTTTATGTAATGCTCCGGCTACATTCCAAAGGTGCATGTTTCCATCTTCTCGGACATGGTAGGTGAATGTTTAGAGGTCTTCATGGATGACTTTTAGATCTATGGCGATGGGTTTGATGCTTGTCTTGACTGCCTAGACTGAGTACTTCAGCGTTGCATCGAGGTCATCCTTGTTCTATCTTAAGAGAAGAGTCATTTCATGATGACTCAGGAGATGGTCCTTGGCCACATCATCTCCAATAGGGGCATGGAGGTTGATCCGACAAAGGTGAATATCATCAAGAAACTCAATGCACTGTCCAATTCGCAATAGTTGCGATCCTTTCTGGGGCATGTCGGTTTCTACCGACTGTTCATACATGACTTCAGTAGGATTGCCCGACTGCTCACTAATCTGCTGACAAAGGACATCGATTTCATTGTAGATGATAAGTATCTTGTGTCATTTGAGACTCTTAAGGGATTAGTTGTTCAGGCTCCTGTCCTTCAACCACCGATTAGCTCTCCTTTTGAGATCAAGATGGACGCTTCTGATTTTACCATAAGGGTTTTGCTTGGACAGAGGAGGAAGGGATTGTTGCTTGCCATTCACTACTCTAGCTGGACTTTGGATGCTACTCAACAGGAATACACCATGACTGAGAAAGAGATGCTAATCGTAGTTTTTACTTTGGATAAGTTTTGATCTTACATTCTTGGAGCTAGAGTGACTATCAACACGGATCACACCGCCATCCGATACTTCATGGAAAAGAAGGATGCCAAAGAAAAATTCTAGACGGATTCTTTTACTCCAGGAGTTTTATATAGAGATTAAAGATAAACTTGGAGTCATGAATGTGATGGCGGATCACCTCTCTCGAATAGAGCATCTTGAGGATTCAGAGCAGACCACACTTATCACAGAGACTTTCCCAGATGCGACGATTCTTTCTATCACCTGGCTTCCATTGTATGATGACATTATTAACTATCTTGTCGCCAAGAAAGTTCCACAAGGATGGCACAGACTGTGACTTGAGACCTTCCTGGTGAAGGCCTAGTCATATCATTGGGAGGATCTCACCGTTTACCATTAAGGGGGGATACTGTCTGGTATCGGTGTATTCCTCAAGATGAGCACCACAGTGTCGTCAACTACTAAACCATAAGCTTGAGGCAGAAAGACATCATTCTAGGAGACGGGCATCATAGAAAGTTCTCCAATCTGACCTTTGGTGGCCTACCCTCTTCAAGAATTCAGATTAATTCATGAAGAGGTGCACTGACTGTCAGAGGATGGGTACTTGTGGACATCGTGATATGATGTCGATGCAGCCCATTCACTTTTACTAGATTTTTTATGCATGGGGCAACGATTTCATGGGTCCATTCCCTAAGAGTCAGGGGTTTGAGTACATTCTCCTTGATGTGGATCATCTTGGTCATTAGGTTGAGGCCATGCCACCCAAGCTGCAGATGCTAATACTGTTTGCAAACTTTTGAGGAAAAAATTCATTTCACGGTTCGAGGTACCTAGAGTCATGATTTCAGATTGGGGGACTCATTTTATCAATGACAAGGTAAGGGCCCTTGTCAACAAGTTCAACATTGACCATAGAGTTTCCACTCCATATCATCCTCAGACTAATGGTCCTGTTGAAGTATCAAATAGGGAAATCAAAACTATTTTGTAGAAGATTTCTTGCCCAGACTGAAAGGATTGGTCACAACTTTTGGACTCTGTCTCATGAGCATATAGGAAACCCTTTAAAACACCTTTGGGTACATCTCCCTTTCAGCTCGTTTATGGAAAGTCATTCCACATACCAATGGAAATCAAGCATACATCACATTGGGCAGTTACAGAGGTATTATTGGATCCAAAGAGTGTAGGAGATCAAAGAAAAGCAAAACTGGTAGCCCTGGAGGAGTTGAGAGACACAACCTTCTCAAATGGTCTACAGTATAAGGATAAAATGAAGATATGGCATGATTCTCATATCGACCATAAACAGTTTGAGTCGAACCAGAGAGTATGGTTATTTGATGCATGGTTGGGATTATTTCTAGGGAAATTACAAAGCAAATGGAAGGGACCATACTTGGTCAGTAAGGTGCACTGCAACGGAGGCATTAATATATCTGATTCGTCATCTGATTCCACCTTTTGAGTTAAAGGTCATCGCCTGAAGCCTTATCTTGATCCTTATCTGCTAATCATTGACGTTTCCCCTATTCATTTTGTATGAGATGAGATCTTTGACTCACATCATTTGATCTCATACCTGATTATCACGTTATCTTTGCAGATGTATAGATCCAGATTTTCCATATCATACATTTCTTTTTGTCTGATACATCGTTGCATCTTATGATTATGCTATACTTAGGGGACACTTTGCCCTAAGTATAGGCGGGTATAAGACATGTGATTATTCATTTGATTTCATCACTTTTTTTGTTGCTTATACTTAGAGATATTTTACCTTAATTATAGGGGAGGTAGTATTTGTACATCCTATTCTCCGATTTTTCCCTTGTGTACAGTCTTCTATACCTAGGATTACTTAATTCTAAGTATAAGGGGATCATTGATTTCTATTCATCATATTCTTTCATTCCTCATTGTATATAGCATTCTTTTCACTTCCCCATGCTCAGCACGAGTGATGTCTTCTTTCATTGCTACGTGATCACTCCGAGTACATCATTCGAGCTAAGTATAGGGGGTTATGTATATATTGTATACATACTTCGTACATAACTTGTACTTTATGTGCGTGTGTGTTAATAATATGGCTGAAATCACAATAATTTTGAAATTTTTTCTTACATAAATGTTTGTAAAAGCATGTTGTAAAATATTTTTTGTACAAACTTTTGCAAAAATGATTTTTTTGTAAAATTTTTGTAGATATTTTTGTATCAAAGTTATGTATATCGTACAAAATTTTTGAAAAATTGTTTGAAAATAAATATTTGTAAAATTTTGTTTGTAAATGTTTGTAAAAATATTTTTCAAAGTTTTCCTCCTTTCTTGCATTCAAAAAAATCCATAAAAAATTTGCATATTTTGAAACATTTTCGACAAAAAGAGTTTTGTATATACTTGTTTGTATCGTAGTTGACATTTAATCTAGTCTGGAATTAAATTGAAAAATGGTGTTTGGTTAAGACCTTCATGCACTTATCTTGAGAGGAACCTGATAGAATTCTGAGTTAAGACTTTTCATATCCATGGAGACTTAATTCTTTGAGTCCACTCGGCTATGTTCACATGTCATCTTGATGAGACAAAGTAGAACACTTAACAACACATGCATGACTCTAAGAGATAATGGCTTGACTTGGACACACACCTTACACCTAGCTCCCTGCAAATGAGGTGGTGAGGAGGCAGAATCCTTTGGATTGCGGTAGCATACGAGGGTAGTACTGCTAGCCTAATCCTCTCATCTTCCTCTAGGGAAAGATGTGCACCTCAACTTGGTCTAGTGGCATTGAGGTCTAAAGACAGGACTCAGTGGGTTGTAATAATTCTTCGAAAGAGGGATAGTGTACTAGCTCGAGAAGAAAAACACCTTTTGTGTACGCTGCACCATGTAGATATGGTGTACATATGCACATAAAAAATGTGAAAAATCAAGAAAAACTCTAAAAAAGGGGACAAGCCTGATTGAAGATAAAATGCATGCCGAAGCGTATATAGTGAATAAGCAAAGCTTATGTATTTCACCCTCTCATTTCATGGAAGCTTACAGCTGTAGACTTAGCTACACTGGTTAAGATCCAATGGATACATGGCTATAATGGTCATGGTTCATTCTCTTCCTTACCCCCCACCCCTCCCTTCTTGAGCTGGTTGCACTTGAACTTAGAAGGGAATACCAGTCTCCTCGAGAAAAAAGCTACTAGACTGCGGAATAAGAGTTACCTTGTTGGGGGAAGCTATTTATTTGCCATCTCTATGGTGGTGATCTACATTTCACTTATACACTATAAGGAAAGATTCATAGTCATTAGAGTTTGTGTATGTAGACTTGTTCTTACTTGGTTATTAAGGAGTCCTGACCATAGAACTGTGGAACTTGGAGGTTGTTGAGTCTTAATCCTATTTCTCTATAAGGTTCTTCCAAACTAATAAACCAAAGGTCTGACTAAGCTCCATTCTCAAATTTAATGAAGACAAGTCTAATAATCAACTTTGGTTCTATTTCTTTTCTTCCCTTCCTTTTCACTTCTTTTTCAAATAAGTGTTTTCTAAGGGGCTAGCAAAGGTAAAGTATAGGGGGATGATGAATCTACGATTCTCATTCTTTGTTCTTCTATTTGAGCTTTATCTGTTAGAAAAACTACCTGTAATACATGTAAATACAATAAATTAACTTTGTGCATGTCATTGTTAATATCTCATAATCAATACCTATTTTTCAAAAAAAAAAGAATAAAGATAAAAGAAAAGGAAAGATGTATTTAGAATAAATAAAGAGTGACCCAAACCCCAAGAGAAGGTCAAAACTTGACATGTTCGCAAAAGAATAAGTAGAGAGAGATGAGGGCACATTGTGTATTGTACATACCACCTATACTTGTACAAATAACTATTTATATTTATTTTGACGTGTGGCTTGCGAGATTAAAGTTATCATCCTAATTAGAATCCATATCAACTTAGATGAGAATGAGAATGGATCACGATCCAAAGATTTCGGCAACAAGGACTATCATCGATTAAATATTCTTTGAATGTTGTAATCATGTAATAAATCGAGAGCAGGAAACTGACCCTTCTATAATTGGCGGCAAAAGATCTGCCTGAGCTCTAATGGGTAAAAGAAACTGAAGGACTCTGACGGTTCCAGCAACTTTTTGGATGTAGCAATAACTATAATTATTCTCTTTTACCTAAAACTATGCTTTTCTACTATTTGTGCCATGCGTATGTGCATGTTCCTAAACCTTCTGAGATGTACTATCTGACTATTATGACTCTTTGGGCTGGTTTGGTTAGTGGTGTGTGCTGAGTGTAACTGGGGTAACTCGATAAATTATCCTACAAATTTAGGTTGAAATTATGTCATAAATCAATGTAACATCACATCCCATTAATTATTCCGACCCTCATGATTATCCAAACCTACTATTCACATGAAGTTACCCTAACTTAATCCAATTCAGGAACCAAACTAGCCCCCTTTGAAACGGGCTCCTGCTACTTAGTTTATGATGAAAGAACTTTGCTCTCTTTTTTTTAAAAAAAGTAAACCACACGCGTTATCCATTTCACACTTCACCTTCATATATTCCATGTCATTTTCTCCCCTCGGCAGCATTTTCTCTACCACGTGATGTCTAAACGTCATATTGAAGTAAGATTTACATTTATTTTTTATATTAGAGAATAAAGACATAATGTTAATATATTAACTATTTTTTAAAGAAGTGACTCTTACGAAATTATAAATTTTAACAAATTTTACTTTTTAAAATAGTTATCCGAATTGCACGTAGAGCAACTTTATGCATGTTAAAAAGAAATGTCACGAATACACTAAAATAAAATCAAGCTATAGTGACGGTTTTTCTCAAATTCCATCATTAAATTAACCGTTGTTAAATATATAGTGATAATATTATTCACTACGAAATGATTTTTTTAAACTTGAAATTAGTGATGAATATTATATCTGTTTTTATATCATTACTGACAGTCCAAATTGCATCTCTTATCCATTGCTATTTTCTGAAGTTTTAACTAATCGTCATCAAATTTTGAACTAAAAAGTCTGCAACAATTTTTTAAAATTTTGAAAAATAGCAAAAGATAATTATCATTATATTGGATTGTCACTAATGATATAGCAACATATATGATATTCGTTGTTAATTTCAAGTATAAAAAAATATTTCACAGTGAATAATATTGTTGCAATATAATTGAAAATGGTTGATTTAATATTGAATTTTGAAAAACAGTATCAGTATAGCTCAGTTTGTTGTAGCGATATTAGGGAACCGAAACACAATTGATAGGAGAATCCTACAAGGCATAGCAGATCCAAAGTAAATCACAATCAAGGATAGAATCCAATTATTAACAAGAAAAACCCCTAACGTGAGGGTAAAAACCCGTGGAGATAATTGCAACAAAAAGTCAAGCATTATAGTCAGTTTCCAGCGACGGCCTGCAAAAGGCTCTGTTGGAAGAATAGAAGTAGAGAATTACATAGGATGATTCAATACACTTGTTCCATTTAGATTTATATAGTACAATGTAGACAAATCTTCATTAATAGATAGATTCTCAAATCTCTATACACACGAAGATTTCCCAAATTGTTAACAAAAGGAGAAGGATATCCAAACCTCCCCCAACGGGGAGAACATATGATTTTGAGAACTATCAAAATCCGGATTGCTTATCTCAGAAATTGTGTTTTCATTATTATCTGACAAAGCGACAATTACTTAGATATGTGCATATCGCTGATCAAATATAGTATGAACAGATTCTCTAATCATAATATGAAAAACCCATTTTTTTCTTAATATCCAAATGGGATAATTGAGCATTATATAATGTATAACTCATCAAAACCTCTCCAAGAAGTTCAGGATCATTAAAATTTAAACCTGGGTGCTAAAGCTAAATGTGTTTTAGAGCAATTGGGATGGGATCCATTTGAGGATATGAGTTGGATCGAGTTAGACTCCCAATCAGTATAAATATAGAGGTGGCCGATTGCCTGAAAAACACCACTCGATCACTTCTTTATTCCTAAAAAAGACAAAAATAAGTTCGCGGTCGTTGTATCGACTGATGACCGTAAAAATCTGCACGATCCAAGTAAAGGTATGAATAATCAGGTCGTTGCGACCCAAAACGCAAGACTCAGTCAACAAGAAAAATCAGACCACTAAATATGAAGAAAATCAAACAAGTCAATCCAAATAGTGGTCTAGCTATTTATTTAATCTGGTATACCTACCAGGGTCGAACTCAAGGAGCACGGACTGGACAAGTCCTACGAAGTAGTCAAAAATCAAAATAAAAAGATAAAATATTTTTTGGTTGATTTTTAAGTTTGTAATTTTTTTGTGATTTTTAATTATAAAGAAAATATAGAAAAGGGGTGAAAGTCACAAATAACAATTTATTCAACACACCAAACCTAGAAAATTGCAATAAATATATTTTTGGATTTTATACTTTTTCAGGTGTTTTTGATATTTTTCACAGATTTTTATGATTTGTGAATCTTATAAAAATGAAAGAAGGCAAAAAAATACAAGTTACTTTGCAGCCAGAATCTAAAGGCTATTCAAAAGTATCTAAATAACATATAAAATTCATGCAATAATTTTATGAGAAACTAGAAATAAAAGACTAACTACAGAAACTGAAATTGCATTTTTTTAATTGTTTAAGAATTTTTAATGATTTCTCTAAGTTTTTTGGGGTTTTTCCATTTTTAGGGTTTTTAAAAGTCCAAATGTAATAAAATTCGGATAGAAGCAAGAACACACCAAAATAAGCAACAGTAAATTTTTTTGATTTTTTAGAGGGATTTTAGAATTTTTGTTGATTTTTCAATTTAGACAGTAGCGAAATAAGGAATTTTGAATTTTTAAAAATAGAAAATCAAAACAAAAATGTTCCAAAAATTTACTGAAATTTTTACAACATGGCAGGAGCCATGTTTCCAAATTTCATGATTTGGAGATGATTTGATATTTTATTCAATCAATCAAACATGCACAGCACACAGGGACCTAAGTGTAAAGAAAATAAATTCTAGGAGCCAGATGATAACATGCATAAAAAGTATGGGGCCAAATCTGCAAAAAGCCCAAGGCTGCACGTGGGCGACACGTGAATCACACTCAGAGGGGGCATAAATGTCATTCCAATTAATAAAACTTCAAACAGCAACAGCACTAAACTCTAGGGAAGAACATGCAAATGACCCACAATACACGTTACAGACCACGTGAACCACACTCAGAGGGACCTAATTGCAAATTAAATAAAATTAAGGTCCTAAATGCAATTTATACCGAATATAAACAACGGTGAAATATATTTACAGGACTACAAAATAAATGCCAAACTAAGGAGGGCCTAAGTATCATTTACCCCTTTATTGAAGATCCAACGGCCAAGGGGCTCCGCGTGAGATCGGACGGTTGTGATTGGTTGTACCCCTTTGGCGATAGACGCTCAGGATTAGATCCTGAGCTAGATCCCACGGCTGCGATCCTCGGATGATGGACAATGGGGATCGGAGCTGGCGAGGATGCTCGATCGGACGGCTGGGAGGGTCCCTGGAAGAACAGCTCGCCGGGAACTTTGACCGACCAATACGCACGCCAGGGGGCTCCTCCGGGGCTCCTCTGATGGGCGAAACGAAGCTTGAGGACATCCGCAGCTGATGGTCTGCTCTAATGGAGCTGAGGAATCCTGGAAGACCACGGCGACGTCATGGACCCGTAGCGGTTGTGCCTAGTTGCTTGGACCTCCATATGAAGTCCTTTCTACTTCAATCTTGTACAGGACGAAAGGTGGGTCGAGGGCAAAATGCCTCGACCCAGTTACGGGAAGAATGGGCGACTGGGTGAGGCGGAGCGATGCTCTCCGGCGAGGAGACGACGGAGGAGAGAGAAAGCCCTATTCCGGGTCGAACCAGGGTGGCTGAAGGGATGAAGAATGTGGATAGGAGTCCGGCGAAGGTGAATGGCTAGTCGGAATGGTAGATGGATGATCGGAGGATGCACGGTGGTCCGATGAAGGGTTTTGACCGGAAAATGAAAAATCAAACTCTAAGGAAGACTAGAGAAGATCTAACCTAACTGATGGCTGAAGTCGTCTGGGCTGGAGGTGCTGGACCTCGGGGGGTCTTTGCCACAATGGGGCGATGCGTCCAGAGGCTTGGGCTCACCGGTGGCGAAGCATGGCGAGGAGTTTGCCGGATCTGAGGCTATAGGCCTCGGTCCCTCGCTTCTACACGCTCCCTCGCTAGTTGTCACTCAAGGAAGGAGGATGGAGATCACTGGGGTCGAAGAAAATGGCCGAAGATGCGTGAAAATGGCGGCTCCGGCGACCTTTATACTATGTAGGGTCCGATAAAGATTGGAGTGAAGCGTGTGGATCGAGGGATGTGTCCCTAGAGGATATGGCGGGCGTGAATCAAGGATCATCCCTCGTCATTTGGAGCCTCGGATCAATGCAAATGGAGATCGGATTGACTCAAGAGAAATCGACGAAATCGGGTCAAAAGTCAGATCCGGATGAGAGGTGGTCCAGGGGGAGTTGACCAGGGGTCAACAATCCCACGTGGACCAATCAGATAATTCTAAAGTCAAATACTATAAATTAAATTAAAAATAAAAACAATTTTATTTAAAAAAATTTACGAAATGACAAATGTTTATTATTTTTCAAATTATTTTTTAGTGATATTTATTTATTTGAAAAATAAATTAATGTATATACATAATATAATATTATATACTGGTATAAAATACCTATGTGTTTTATATTTATATTTTTATTTTCTTTTTTTTGTATAAATACTCTAATTTTATGTTTTTATTTATTTACAACATAAAATTTAGAGTATAAAATAATTTTTATTTTATTTTTATTTATTATTTACAAGAGTGGAAAAAATAGATATAGATACATATATACATTGTATGTACAATGTGAAGAGAGAGAAATTACTTTATTTTTGTTTTATTTTATTTTTCTCAATATATACAAATTTGTAAAAACCCATTTTTATTTTTGTTTTTTTATGAAAATAAAATATATACATGAAGGAGGGTGTATGTACCAGGTGAATGGCCCTATCTCTCTCTACTTGGTTTATTTTGCGGTCAGGCCACTACTTGGCCCTCCCTTAGGTTCGGGTCACTCGATATTTATTCTAAATATCTCCTTCTTTTTCTTTGTTTCTTTGTTCTTTTGTTTTTACATAAATACATGCTAATTATTAATATTTACGCAAAGCATGCATTTTGGTAAATTATTGTATTTACAATCATATACATGGTATTTTGCCAAGATATCTAGCCAAAATAAAAGAATAAAGAGTGATGAATGGGGATTCATCACAACCCCTATACTTTACTTTTGCTAGTCCCTTTGCAAACTCTTATTTGAAAAAGAAGTGAAAAAGAGAATGAAAAAGAAAAAGAAGGGAAATCAATGTTGATTATTAGACTTTCCTTCATTAAATTGAAATATGGAGCCCAATCGGACCTTTGGATTATTAATTTGCCGGAACCTTATTTGGACTTAAGTTTAAAACTCAACAGCCTCTAAGTTCCACCAATATATGGTCAGTACTCCTCAATAATCCAGATCAGAACATGTCCACATACACAAACTCTAATGACCATGAATCTTTCCTTGTACTGTGTAAGTGATATGTAGCTCCCCACCTCAGAAATGACAAAGCGACAACCCCTCTTAACAAGGTAACTCTAATGCCTCAGTCTAGCAACTCTTTCCTCGAGGAGTGGCGTATTCTCTTCTAAGTTCAAGTACAACCGGCTCAAGAAGATGGGGAAGAAGAGAATGGACCATGACCAGTGTAGCCATGTATCCCTTGGAGCCCAACCAGTGTAGCTGAGTCTCCCGTTGCAAGCTTCATGAGATGGTCATGTGTAACATAAGCTTTGCTTTATTTGGCTATATACACTCTGGTGGGTATTTTATTTCATTCAGATCCACCACTTTTTTGGAGTTTTTTCTTTCTTTGCACATTTTTTATGTGCATATGTACAACATATCTACATGGTGCAGCATATATACATAAGGAGTTTTTCCTCTTGAGCCAGTAGACTATCCCTCTTTTGAAGCTTTACTGCAACCCACAACTCCTGTCTTTAGACTTCATCACCACCATACCAAGTTGAGACGCACTTCCTTCACTATAAGAAGAAGAGAGGTTCTGCCTAGAAGTACTACCCTCATGCGCTACCCCAAGCCAAAGGAAACTGTCTCCTCACCACCCCATCCATGGAGAGCTATGTGTAAAGTGCTGGTGCAAGTAAAACCATTGTCTCTGAGAGTCATGTGTGCGTTG
Source organism: Ottelia alismoides (assembly GCA_037367405.1). NCBI lineage: Eukaryota > Viridiplantae > Streptophyta > Magnoliopsida > Alismatales > Hydrocharitaceae > Ottelia > Ottelia alismoides. The sequence continues at coordinate 1,077,379 of JAZKJV010002851.1, read as the reverse complement.
TTAAGTGTTCTACTTAGGCTCATCAAGATAACATATGCTCATAGCCTAGTGGACTCAAAGAATTAAGTCCCAAATGGACCTAAAAAGTCTTAATTCTAAGCCATATAAGGTTCCTCTTAGAATTAGGTGGATTAAGGTCTTAACCAAGCTCCATTTTTCAATTTAATACCAGGCCAGTTTAAATTTCAATCAAGATTCAGGAAAATTGTTCACATATTTACAAATATGCAATCTTTACAAGATTTTTGAAAATTTGCAAAATTTTTGAAAATGTTTGAAAACATGGATGTATGCATGAATGTGAAGTTTTGCAAAATATTTACACACATTTACACAAGGTTTTTGTAAACTTTTTGTTTTTCAAACATTTTACAAAAATTTTGTATTATATACATAATTTTGATATGAAAATATTTCACATTATTTACACAAACCATTTTTACAAACATTTGTACTAAAAAAATTATAAATAGCTATGTATGTGCAAGAAGAATTTTATGTACAAGGAAAATTTTTAAATTTTTATGGTTTTTGGGTAAAAGGATTTTTAGCCATTTTTATTTATTGACATACTTACACAAAGTACGAGTTATGGATAAAGAATATATGGAATATATACGACACCCCCAATACTTAGCTCGAACTATGTCCTCAGAGTGAATCAAGAGCGATGAAGAAGACATAACTCGTGCTTTATATTTGGAAGTGAAAAGGATTGATATACAACAACGACGAATCAAAGAATAGAATGAAGAGGACTCGGTGTTTCCCCCTGTACGTAGGATCAAGTAATCCTAAGTATAGCAAGTTGTACATGAAGGGAAATCCGAGTAGGAGAATGTACAGGGTCTACCTCCCCTATATTGTTGGAAATACGAGCCCACGACGAGCCATTATGCAATAAATGTTATTGCACATATCATTCCCTGATCTGAAATGAAGAATAAATGGTTTGCATAATAGGTCCCTTAGTACAATTAGGGATATGTACCATGGCCATCTTAATAATCATATAGCTGTTGATTCAACTATTGGTTGGTGCTTGGATGAATATCTAAAGGGTTAGATTGAGGACTCAACAAGCACTGTCAAATGATTATTAAGAGATGATCTCCAGCCTGAGTAGGAGATGGCAATCCTTATCTCTGAAGGCCGATATCTGACCGACCTTTTGATGCAGGTCCTCTGCATAGGAATAGAGATTCGGAGGTGTCAGAGTAGTTAGGTCAAAGAGTTAACTTAACAAGATCGATATAACCGAAGTCCTATGGTATACTGTCATGATACAGGCACGCATCCTCTGACCGGAGACAGATGTGTTACTATATGTCTAAGTATGTACATTTGGCAGACCAATAGGTTGATGACCTAACCAAGGTCTAACCGGCGCGCTGGTGTGCATATAAGGGCATATGAGTAATACGATCTCTCAAAGGGATCATACAGGTTCAGTTACTGAACCGGAAGACATGAGCTCACTCATGAGATATTGGGAAGAATCAAATTCCGTACGCACGGTCGTCTTGCTTTGGAAGCTTGACTGAATTTGTAGGTTTGATATATACTTTTGGAAAGTATATGATCAAGACCTAGGTATGATATACGCTTTTGGAAAGTGTATGATTGATACCAACTCCCAATGATCGAATGAGAAACTTACTGATAAAACCATGAAGTAGACAGTATAAAGTTGATCCAATACTTTGGGTTTAGTCTGAGTCTTCCAATATGCAGGATGTACAGGTATTGGGAATACCTGAGGGTGATGTGATCATAAATGATTGTATAACCATGACGCTTCCATTCCAAGGGAGTGATGAAATGGGTATGGATTTTAGTGACTCCTCTCAGTAGAGAAGTGATCTGATCTTGGTCCAATTGTTGGACATTGATCTGAATGTGATTCAGATACAATGAGAAGATTAGATTTACGGTCTTGATTTAATCAAGCATCTATGGGAGGCCCGCGATCTGGATTTGAGATATGATCTCAATATCCATGTCACTATACGCGGAACAATACAATCGCCCTATCCTTATCTCCAAGTATCTGCGGAGAAAGTGCATTATCCTTGAAGGAGTTCATGGATAATTCTATTGTTGATTTATGTATCCGAGCATTGAGAAAATGGATAATTAAATGTGATTTAATTATCGTGATTAATATGAATTCGATTCATATTATAAAAAGAGTTGTCTTAGATAATTAAATATGATTTGATTATCAAAGATGTAAATAATGTGAATATGATTCATGTTATTTGAGAACAAGAGAATAGAGATCCAAGATGATTAAATGTGATTTAATTATCATGGATATGAATAATGTGGATAGCAATATCCATATTAGTCATATATATTATAAATGTGATTTATAATATATAAGAAAGAGCTATTTGTAATTTACATCTGTTAATTAAATGTTAATGTGAATTGGATTCACATTGGACATTGAATTGAAAATGTAATTTACATTTTGTTTTGGGTTGTGAATATGATTCACAAATTTTTCAATGGCAAGATTGCAGTGTCTACAAAATAATTGTGAATTATTTTTGTAGAATAATTTGCAAGAAAAGTTGTTGCAAATAATAGAGATTACATAAAAGATGAAATAGCCACCTTCCTAATGGAGGAGGGTGGACGGCCATCACTCCCATTAGGAAAGGGAGGCCATCCCCCCTCTCTACATGGAAGGAGGCTTTCTCTCCTTTCATTATCTCCATGTATTGATGATTTAATTTTGTGATTAAATTGTGTTGATTTATCAACATATATTTAATTTAAATTAAATTAATTGTTGTTGGTTTTACCAATACAAATCTTATCCATTAAAAGAAACACAATCAATGAGAGCCATTGGATTTGTGTTGTCCGATGGATTGAGATCCATGGATCCCAAAACCCTATAAAAGGAGAGGCACCCCATTGCTCTTCTTTACACACACACACACACTATGCTTGAGAAGCATATCTCTCTCTTTCTATTCTCTTTACACGCCCTCTCTCTCCCTCTCATGGTCGTCGACCATGGATGCCCTAGAGAGGTTCTCCATCGCCGCAGCGTCGTCGTTATGCTGCCCGATGGTTTGCTCGTGGAACTCCGTCTACTTCAGCGTGCCTTGCTCGTGAAGAAGACGTCGGATCTCGTGTGTCGAGATCAGGAGATCCGCCGCTTGGATCATCAACATGGATTGTGAGAAGCACGCGGTTCATCCCCGTGCTCGCAAGCGTCTCCTCCGTCGGATCGGACTTGAGACAGGAGGTCTCTTCATTTAGAGACTCGATTGCAACCACGCTTCAAGAGGTAAACCTAATACTTGTTTGTGGTTTAGACGAAACGATTCGAGAAGTGTTCTTGGATCATGTGGTTTCGTCACATGAAAATTTTTTAATTTCCGCTGCATAGAACAACTAGTGTGACTAGTCATTCTTCATCGTATTCGATACGACGCTCACGCTTCCGTGATGCGCTTGAGGATCTAACCATATCCTTCAAGTGGTATCAGAGCCTTAGGTCGGTGGTTTTGGATACGATCCATAAACCGAGGACGACTTGGGTTCATTAGGGTTTGCGAAAGTTTTCTTACATTTCATTTTCGCATCTCTGTTTTGATATTATTTTCGGCACTGTTTAAATTGTTTAAACACGAAATTAATAATTGGATTTTATTCTCCATTAAATAAGGAAACCGTAGGATCTGAGTTTGCGTGATTTCGATTCCGTTTGCTCTAGATATGCTCATTTTAGTGAACATGTATCCACTGTTTCGGGGACTGCGGATCATGATGTAATTAAGATGTTAATTGCGGATTTAAAACGCCTTGAAATGCGTGCAAATCATTTGAGTTCTGTTGTAAATCAAGTTAGCAAACTTTAGAAATTTACTTTGCTTAATTTGGATTTAAATTGATTGAGATATGGCATTTTTAGTAAGTGAGGGTCACTGCTGGAAATACTTTCCTAATCAAGAACCTAGTGATTGTCATTTAATCAATAAGTGAAATTAAATTGTTTAATTTCCTGAAATAATTATGCATAAATATTTGTGAAATATTTGATGATAATTATGTCCTTAAATGACTTTGCCCTAACTAATAAATGATTAGATGTGATCTAGATCAAGATTGGTTACATGATCTATATGATCTACATTCCAACAGACATGTTGCTTGAATAGGATTTGGGATTTGTTTAGAAAATCTCATTATAATGTTAATCAAAATTGTTTTGATTATTATTATTATATGGTATAATTTCGGTTGAAGAACCGATGATTATCTCAAGTACAAAATGATCTATTTTGCATTATCCTTTCCCGAGGTGGATATGGTGTCTAGTCGGAGAGCATTGGGGTTGCGGGTTGCAACGTATGTGGTCTGTCCTACTCTCGTCGGTACTGGCCATGACAGCGGGTAGGGTTAGTATAATGCTTAAGAAATCATGATGTATTTCAAATTATTATTCAAAATAATACGTATTTGAGATAATACCATAATTCAAGTAACAATTAAAATTGTTTGTTGGATATTAATTGAATCATTAATTTAATATGATTAGATTAATTAGAATCCAATTAAAATTAGAACATTCTATTATGAATAGAGATGTTATTTCCCTTGTAAGAATTAGTCATAATGAATATGATTCATAATTATTAATTAGAATTTGAATATGATATGGAGGATCACATAAGTGACCTCCATGGTCTCCCGTCAAGGCGAAGGGTTCTGTCGCCAGATATTGTATGTAGGAGACGCCTATCCGAAGTGACAGCTCCTGCATACGATCCATTTGGATCGGGCTCTTCACTTCTCGGAAGAGTAAGGACGTATGCGTAGTGACCCGAATATGGGGTCCTCATATTATTGGGGCGATATTGGATTGCGCATAGCGAGTTGTATTCCTGTTGACGGTTGGTTCAATTAATGACGGGTCAACATTGCCTTAAGGGTGGTGGGCCCAGGTGTTAAAGACCGAATTGGGAGATGCAAGTTGGACTTGCAAGGCGGAATGTGTTCCCGCTTCTTTTTATCCGAGTTGTAGGTTCTCATATTATTGGGATGCAACAAAGATAAGGAAGGAGATCCCAGATCTTGCTTGAGATATAATGGTAAGTATATCTCTTACGTTGAAAGTGACTAAGGGAATGAACTTTCAATGTTGACATGGCAAAACAACTTTGATATAAAAATTCCTAAATCAAAGTAAAATATGTATATATATAAATACATACATCTATGCAAATTTCTTATTTCAGATAATCCTTCATTAAAACCCACTCAATGATATACTCAATAATAACCAGTGAAATATCTTGGATTGGACCCATGATCCAGATATTGTACTTGCAGTTGGACACATAATGTATGTGGTTGCAATGTGCAAGTTTTCTCATAATAATGAGGAATGACAATTAAATAGATAATAAGACTACAACCCTAGGGTTTGTATGTCTCTATAGTCTTGATCTCATTGGATGTACTTTGGAGGTAACATGTCGATGATGATCGCAATTGTCAAATAATCCTTATAAAATCAATGAAGATATTCTGGCATACATATGTGCTCTTGACATTTAATCATGAGTGACATGGTTCTCTGCATCATGTAGAATGGTAGCTCTATAAGAGATGATGTATTCAAATTGTTTGAGTATCTACACGAACCTATGTTTTAAGAGTTTAGATAGATGTAGATGATGAGTGTCATCATTCTACTATCTATACTCTAGTCATTCATGAAGCTTCATAATATTCATATTGTATGAATTTAATGAAGCACGTATAAATGTTGAAATGCTCTTACATAAGAGAACCTTAGTCTTAAGCAATGGTCGCTTATAGATAAAGGGGGCGTAGTGGAAGCATGGGTTGGACCCGAGTAAGAAGTATGGTCAAAGAGTTGACTGTACATCTATGACTTCCATATGTCATCCGAAGAGTTGGATGAATGCCAATACTGCAATAAGTTGATGTGTTGATAGTATGACTATCAAGTCTATTTAGAATCCTTAGAGAAGGACTCGGATGGAGCATCGGATTACTCTACATAAATCATTGATATTGACTTGCTTATTAAATAAGATAAAGTCAAATAATTGTATCTCAATCTTCTGATGACATTTGCAATAGGTTGCATATGTTTTAGAAGACTGGAAAATTTGATCTTAAAGGTTTATTGTTATCCACATGGATATTTATGCAATTGTTGCAACAATCTCTGTTGGATTGATAGACTTGTTAATTTTAGTGGGAGAGCCCTTAGTCTTAGAGAATGTCTCTGTGACCTGGATATAAGAATACACTCATTGTTTGTTTCTAAATGTTGGAAATAAACATGAATTCTGAGATAGAACTATCATAAAGAGTTATGATGGAAATATTTCAGATAGTAGTATAAAATCTAGTGGACTCCACTGATGAATCCATGATTCATCTCCTTCATTCTTTTATTTTAGCTTCATTTTCTTAGTCAAACACATGTAAATACCCATTAATTTCATAATTTTACCATTTTGCATGCATTTGTTAAAATTGCATTTTTAACACTTTTTGTACATAAATAAAAGAATAAAGAAGAAAAAAAAAGAAAAGAAAAATAAAGGATGTAGTTATGCAATAAATACAGACTGACCCAAACCTCGAGAGAAGGTCAAGACTTGACCTGATCGACCAGGAATAAAGTAGAGGGAGATAGGGCCGTTTGTCAGAAAAATTAAAAATATCTTGTAAATATTTTTCATGTATATTTATACAAAACTTACATTATTTTATTTGTACATAATGTGACCTCAAACTAATTATTTTCGTAAATAAAAGTTGTAAATAAAATTGTGTTGTAAATAATAAAAATATTTGTAAAATAAAATATTGTATATATTGCAAATAATTATACCCAGAGAAAGCCACAAAGTGATAATTGAAACATGAATTCCAGCTCCACACAAGCTCAAATTGAACCAAACTCACTTCCATCGTACTATAAATTAAATTATCTTTCAAATGGTTGTGGTTTCATTATTTTTGGAGTTACGGTTAAAAAGTCAGTTTTCTGGGGTGTTTTGTGCAGTTTTCCTATATATTTGATGAACATATTTATTTATATATATTTTTATACATAATATATATTGTAAATATTGTTTTCATTAAAAAAATTAAAAAAATAAAAATTAAAAAAATCCTTTATAAAAATTATTTCCTTATTTGCACCTATGTACATTATATTATATGTATATAATATATGTATACAACTAACTTCCTTAAATAAAAAAAGACACCAAAAAAATAAAATATCTAACTTTAATTAATTAATTTAATTTAATTTCGAATTTTTTATTTATATCTAATTATTTAATTCTTTATTTGATTTGATAACTTACCTTTTATGTAAAGATTTGATTTTGTGCCTTAAATAGCCACCATTAAGGTGGCTAATTGATTTTTGGAAATTATTTAATTTATTTTTTTTAATTAATTACGAAATTCGTTTTTAATTAATTATTTATTTTATTTATTCAATTATTTTTTTAATTAACCAATAAACACTTTTCTCATTTGTGAATATCTTCCATTTTTTATTTTTTTTCTCTTTTTAATGGGCTCCTCCTCCCTCATTCACACTTGATCAATCTTTGGAGAGAGGAGCCCGATCTCCGAGACTTTCTTGTTGCAGAAGGGTGCCCAGCCTCCGACCCATTCGGTGACAGCGTTCGGTTGTCGTCGAGGCCATCACGGCATGTCCCATTCTAAGGTGAGATCCAACTTTTTTTCCCCGTCTTTTTCCCATAGTTAAATCATAGGTTTAGTTTCTTCGTAAACATAGTTAATTTTTAGCCATTAAAAATCTCAAAATTTAGACCACATATTTTCCGCCCAACACTGATTTCTCATCTCACATCTCGATCCCTCCATCTTCACGTTCTATCTCGCGCGACCCATCACCTTTGGTCACGCTTGGTGATCGAAGCCCCTGGATCTTTCTCCCACTACGTCAAGATCCAACCATTCACACATCCATTTTTGTGTATAAATAAAAAAATAAAAAAAACTTTCTTCTCTAATCTCTATTTTTGCAAGAAAACCAATAAAAAAATTATTGTGTGTATCTAACAATCTATTTTGCAGGTAAAATAAAAAAAATAATAAAAAAAATTTTCTTCCTCTCTTAGAACAGATTTGTGTTTACAGTAATAAAAAAATAATAAAACAAAAAAAACATTTTTCTTAACATTTTCCTGCAGCAAAATAAATAAAAATAATAATAAAAAAAATCCCAGCTCCAGGCGGCCGCGCCGCCCGTCTCAGCCCCCAGCTCCTTCTCCAGCCCGCGCCACCTCCCCTCCACAGTGTGGCGCCGACCACGCGTGCCCGATCCGCCGCCCTACAGCCCAGTGGTGACCCCGCCGTCTCCCTCCGCGGTGTGGCGCCGACCACGCGTGCCCGATCCGCCGCCCTACAGCCCAGTGGCGACCCCGCCGTCTTCCTCCGCCTTACGCCGGCGTCCCCGCGTCCAGACCAACCGCCCCCCACGGGCGAGACCTTCATCTAGTAGCGGCCCACCGGCCGCGTCCGCATCCGCACCTCCAGACCGCGGCGGTCCCGCACGAGCCCCCACACCCAGGCGGCCGCGTCGCCCGCATCTCCGCGCCTCCTCCTTGTTGTGCCAGCCCGCGCCGCGCCACAGCGGCCTCCTGACCTTCTTCCGCCGCGCTCTACAGCCCACTTCAGCCCGTGCGCGGGCCGCGGAACCTCCAGCCGCCGTGACCTGTGCGCCCCCCTCCCTCTTTGGTGGACGGCAGCACCCCTCTCCCATCTTGAAAAAGAAACGAAGACTCAAGAAGAGAACCCTAGGGATATAATAAAAAAAGGAGTGGTAAAATTACAAGCACGTCCCTAGAGGTTTTGAGAATTACAAAAAGACCTTTCTGAGAGTTTCAAATCCAGATCACATGCTTGGCACATGTTTAGTGGGTAAAGTAAAAGTTTTCCCTCTCATTTTATCTCTTTTGTCTATTTCATGCAAGAACTTCCAATAATTGCAATTTAGACCCTACATTTTCAGAACCATAATTTGCTTGATCTTTCTAATGGAATAAATGCTTCTACTATTCGAAAAATTCTGAAAAAATTTGTGGATGCTCCTGTTATGTGACTAATCATTGTGTAAAATTTCCATAGCATTTTGAGTTGATTTGATTTTTTAAAAATTCAAAAACATTGTCTTTTTACTTATCAGAACTTTGAAAATTCATAAAAATTCATAAAATTATCTAAAAATTCCATAAAAATTTCTATAGGTGTATTTTGTTGTCTTTTTATCATTTGTGAATATTATTCGTCTTTTAAAAATTAAAAAAAATAAAAACTAAAAATTATTTTCTGAAATTTGACTATAGAGTTTTTAAATCGTGCTCCTTATGTTCGACCCTGGTCACTATACCAGGTAAAAAGAATAGCGAAAGCCGCTTACATTGGTTTTCTTGATTGATCTTTTATTGAGTGGTTTAAAACATATTTTTTTCCGATTGACCGTGCTTGGTGATTTGGGTCACAACGACCACTGTTTATTTCATACTTAACCCGAGTTGTCGGGCATGTCATCAGCATCATCACATGAAGTCCGATCATTGTCAGACTTAACTGACACATGGAATACATCCTCAAGCTCATTTGAAGAGGTATTAATGTTTCATCATTAATTATCCTTTTTAGTTTCCAATTTCAGGAGCCTCATTATCTTCTCAAGATTAAATGAGTTCCTACACTTCATTTTCATCTTGATTCTCAAGAGTCTCAACCTCTAAGAATAACATTCTCAGAGATGAGATACTTTAAGAATCTCAAGGTCATAAAGTAGGTATCCAATACCATCCTTTATTTTCCTAATGAAGCAGCACTCTCAAGTGCTAGATTCCAACATACATGGAACCTTATTAAGGATATACATTGTAGTCTCTACTACATATATATACCTGGAAACTAAGGGATAATTATGCTAAAATTCATCATTAATAAGATCATGTCACACATGATCCAATTGTATCTACCTATAACTCTATTGAGTTAAGGTGTGTTAGGAGGATTGAGATAGAAATGATATTCATATCTCTATAAGGTATTCTTTGAATTTATCTAGCAGGTACTTGCTACCTAGATTAGATCAAATTCATTTTATCTTCCTTCAAACTTTGGTTCTAAACCAAACATAATGAAATCTTTGAACATTTCAAAGGTTTCTTAGGTGAAGAGAAGAAATCTCATATCATACATAATCATCAACAGATATCACATATCCATATGTTTACTATGATATAGATGATCCGCATACATCAATATGTATGAGATCCTGAATATCTTGACATCTTACACCTTTCTCTAAGAAGGGTATATTGGACATTTTACTTTGAATACAATATTCATAAGTATGTACGTTTTGAAATTTTAGACATTCTAAAGTTTCATCTCTTACTAGTCTATTGATCAAATCAATAAACAAATGTCCAAGGCTTGATGCTAGATCATTGTCAAATGATCTTCATCCTCATATTGATCTTAAGGTTTAATTTCAGCATTTAGAAATGTTAATGAACCATTCATCAATTTTATAATTTAGTGCTCCTAAGGATCATGACATGGAAAGATGGATTTTAGCAATAAAAGTGCTAACGTAGACTTCATATACAAGTGTTGTATATGGACCCTCGAGGATCCACCTATATGGGTAATACCTATAAAGGTGTAAATGGATCTTCAAGAGAAAGGGAACCTAATGAGAAGGTGGAGACCTTCAAAGCACGGTTCGTAGACATGAGCTACACACCGGAAGAGAAGACATTGCTTGCGATGAGACTTGCTCTTCGGTGACCATGCTTAAAACCATCAGAATATTGCTAACCTTAGCTACACAACTTGACTATTGCATCTTCAAGATGTAAGTCAAGATTGCATTCCCCTATGAATACCTCTCTGAGGATATTCATATGAAGTAGCCCCAGGGCTTCATGGTTGAGAAAAGCAAGATGTGAAAGCTAAGGATCCATCTATGAACTCAAATAAGCTTCTTGAAGTTGGATCATAAGATTAGATGAAATTATAAATGTTATGATTTCAGATAGAATCTGGATGAGCCATGTGAAGATTAGTGGGAGTGCCTTTGTGTTCATCGTGCTAAATGTAGATAATATCCTAATCATTTAGAATGATATAAGGATGATAATAAGTGTTTTATAGACTGGCTATTCCATATCTTGAAATATGATTTCAAAGATACCTCTTAGATCTTAGTTCTGAAATTGTTCAGAAGCAAAAAGCAGAGGATAATGGGTCTGTCACATTTGTAGTACACCTTGGACATATTCTATTCCTAGAAATTCCAAGAAAGACTTCCTTCCCTTAAAGATATGGCACTGACCTATCTAAAGGGATAGCACCTCAATGAATTGAGGAAGTGAATGCTAGAACTACTTGCCCTTGGACATCAGTTCTGAGAAGCCGTGTGTGTGCTAGATGTGTACAAAAGCCAGATGGCTGCCATGCAGTGGGAGTAGTAAACTGCTACTAATCCTACTAGGGAAATAAAATGCTTGGTTGCAGTAAATGCAAAATCTTCATAGATGACAAGATTTTTGAGATAGTGATCTCAAAGTCTTATCTTCAAAAACTTAAGACTTTATAGATAGAGATCTAAAAGGTCTTAACTGTAGATACCTTAGGAGATAGAGATCTCCAGAAATAAGGGTAATCTGATAAGGATTATGGAAATACTGGTTGTGATAATTGTTAAGATGTAGTGTCAAAGACACTGTAACTAACTAGATTGAGTATTGGTTGCATAAGATGCAATATTCGCAATGGATGCGAGCACTGTTACTGGGGATATGCAAGTGCCGTAAAAGGACTTGGCATAATCTCACGGGAATAGAGTGACTGATCAACTTACCTAGCTATTGTCTAAATAGCCTATGATTGTCACACGAGTGCGGGTTTAAATGATTAGCCCATTAATGGCTCTTTGGGCTAGTGGGAGATTGTTGGAAATGCGAGCCCACGGCGAGCCATTATGCAATAAATGTTATTGCACATATCATTCCCTGATCTGAGATGAAGAATAAATGGTTTGCATAATAGGTCCCTTAGTACAATTAGGGATATGTACCGTGGCCATCTTAATAATCATACAGCCGTTGATTCAACTATTGAATCATAGAGGTTGGTGCTTGGATGAATATCTAAAGGGTTAGATTGAGGACTCATCAAGCACCGTCAAATGATTATTAAGAGATGATCTCCATCCTAAGTAGGAGATGGCAATCCTTATCTCTGAAGGCTGATATCTGACCGACATCTTGATGTAGGTCCTCTGCATAGGAATAGAGATTCGAAGGTGTCAGAGTAGTTAGGTCAAAGAGTTGACTTAACGAGATCGAGATAACCGAAGTCCTATATCGTATACTATCACGATACAGGCACGCATCCTCTAACCAGAGACAGATGTGTTACTATATGTCTAAGTATGTACATTTGGCAGACCAATAGGTTGATGACCTAACCAAGGTCTATACACCGGCGCGCTGGTGTGCATATAAGGGCATATGAGTAATATGATCTCTCAAAGGGATCATACAGGTTCAGATACTGAACCGGAAGACATGAGCTCACTCATGAGATATTGGGAAGAATCAAATTCCGTGCGCACGGTCGTCTCGCTTTGGAAGCTTGACTGAATTTGTAGGTTTGATATATACTTTTGGAAAGTACATGATCAAGACCTAGGTATGATATACGCTTTTGGAAAGTGTATGATTGATACCAACTCCCAATGATCGAATGAGAAACTTACTGATAAAACCATGAAGTAGACAATATAAAGTTGATCCAATACTTTTGGTTTAGTCTGAGTCTTCCAGTATGCAGGATGTACATGTATTGAGAATATTTGAGGGTGATGTGATCATAAACGATTGTATAACCATGACGCTGCCATTCCTAGGGAGTGATGAAACGGGTCTGGATTTTAGTGACTCCTCTCAGTAGAGAAGTGATCTGATCTTGGTCCAAGTGTTGGACATTGATCTGAATTTGATTCAGATACAATGAGAAGATTAGATTTACGGTCTTGATTTAATCAAGTATCTATGGGAGGCCCGCGATCTGAATTGAGATATGATCTCAATATCCATGTCACTATAGGTGGAACAATACAATCGCCCTGTCCTTATCTCCAAGTATCTGTGGAGAAAGCGCATTATCCTTGAAGGATTTCATGGATAATTCTATTGTTGATTTGTGTATCCGAGCATTGAGAAAATGGATAATTAAATGTGATTTAATTATCATGATTAATATGAATTCGATTCATATTATAAAAAGAGTTGTCTTAGATAATTAAATATGATTTGATTATCAAAGATGTAAATAATGTGAATATGATTCATGTTATTTGAGAACAAGAGAATAGAGATCCAAGATGATTAAATGTGATTTAATTATCATGGATATGAATAATGTGGATAGCAATATCCATATTAGTCATATATATTATAAATGTGATTTATAATATATAAGAGAGAGCTATTTGTAATTTACATTTGTTAATTAAATATTAATGTGAATTGGATTCACATTGGACATTGAATTGAAAATGTAATTTACATTTTGTTTTGGGTTGTGAATATGATTCACAATTTTTCAATGGCAAGATTGCAGTGTCTACAAAATAATTGTGAATTATTTTTGTAGAATAATTTGCAACAAAAGTTGTTGCGAATAATGGAGATTACAAAAAAGATGAAATAGCCACCTTCCTAATGGAGGAGGGTGGACGACCACCACTCACATTAGGAAAGGGAGGCCGTCCCCCCTCTCCACATGGAAGGAGGCTTTCTCTCCTTTCATTATCTCCATGTATTGATGATTTAATTTTGTGATTAAATTGTGTTGATTTATCAACATCTATTTAATTTAAATTAAATTAATTGTTGTTGGTTTTACCAACACAAATCTTAGCCATTAAAAGAAACACAATCAATGAGAGCCATTGGATTTGTGTTGTCCCATGGATTGAGATCCATAGATCCCAAAACCCTATAAAAGGAGAGGCACCCCCATTGCTCTTCTTTACACACACACTATGCTTGAGAAGCATATCTCTCTCTTTCTATTCTCATTACACACCCTCTCTCTCTCTCTCCCTCTCATGGCCGTCCACCATGGATGCCCTATAAAGGTTCTCCATCGTCGCAGCGTCGTCGTTATGCTGCCTGATGGTTTGCTCATGGAACTCCGTCTACTTCAGTGTGCCTTGCTCGTGAAGAAGACGTCGGATCTCGTGTGTCGAGATCAGGAGATCCGTCGCTTGGATCATCAACATGGATTGCGAGAAGCACGTGGTTCATCCCCGTGCTCGCAAGCGTCTCCTCCGTCGGATCGGACTTGAGATAGGAGGTCGTTTAGAGACACGATTGCAACCACGCTTCAAGAGGTAAACCTACTACTTGTTTGCGGTTTAGACGAAACGATTCGAGAAGTGTTCTTGGATCATGTGGTTTCGTCACATGAAAATTTTTTAATTTCCGATGCATAGAACAACTAGTGCGACTAGTCGTTCTTCGTCGTATTCGATACGACGCTCACGCTTCCGTGATGCGCTTGAGGATCTAACAATATCCTTCATGAACTTAGGGTAAAATATCCATAAATATAGGAAAACAAAGGTAGAAAGAATCAATAGAATACCCGAGAGTCCTACACCCCCTATACTTAGGGTAAAGTACACCCTAAGTATTGCATAATCATATGATGAAGATGGGGTGTGGGACTAAAGAATGGAGTGATATAGACAACTAAATATATACAAGGCGGAAGAATAGTGATAATCAGGCGTGAGATGCAGTAGATGTGAGTCAAGAGACCACATCTCACGCAAAATGAATGGGGGCAACGTCAACGACCGGCGGCTCATGGTCCAGATATGGTTTGAGCCGCTGCCCGTTGACACGAAAGGTAGCCTCATATGACAACTCGAATATGTCAATGCTTCCGTTGTCCTGTACCTTTCGGACCAGATAGGGTCCCTTCCATTTGCTCTGTAGCTTCCCTGGAAATAAACGAAGCATGGCATCAAACAACCATACTCTCTGTCCTGGCTCAAATCACTTGTGGCTAATATGAGAATCATGCCACTCCTTTACTCTCTCCTTATACTGTAGGCTGCTCGAAAAGGTTGAATCACGAAGCTCCTCCAAGGCTGCTAACTCTACCCTTCTCTGATCTCCTACACTCACTGGATCCAAAAGTATATCAGTGACTAGCCAAAGTGACCTATGTCTCAGCTCAACAGGTAAATGCCAGGGCTTGACATAAATGAGGAGAAAGGGAGATGTACCCAAAGGCGTCTTGAAGGACGTCCGATATGCTCACAAGACCGAGTCCAAAAGCTGTGACCAATTCTTTCGGTCAGGAAGGACGACCTTCTGCAATATAGTCTTAATCTCCCTGTTCGACACTTCAGCAAGACCATTGGTCTGAGGGTGGTATGGAGTGACTACTCAATGGTTTATGTTGAACTCGCTAGCAAGGGCCTTTACCTTGTCATTGACAAAATGAGACCCCTGGTCAGATATCAAAACTCTAGGCACCCCGAACCGCGAAATGATATTTTTCCTCAAGAATCTGCAAACAATCCTAGTATCTACGGTTTGGGTGGGGATGGCCTCAACCCAATGACTAACATAATCAACGGCCAACAGAATGTTCTCGAATCCCAGACTCTTAGGAAATGGACCCACGAAATCAATGCCCCATGTGTCAAAAACCTCACAGAAATGAATGGGTTGCATCGGCATCATATCACGGTGTCCACAAGTGCCCATCCTCTGACAGTCAGTACATCTCTTCATGAACTCATCAAAGTCCTTGAAGAGAGTAGGACACCATATGCCGGATTGGAGCACTTTCTGCGCCGTTCTCCTCCCAGATTTTGTCCTCCTGCCTCAAGCTTGTGGCAGTAGGTGAGGATGCTACGGTGCTCCTCTTGAGGAATGCACCGTCGCCAAACACTATCCCCTCCCTCATGGTAATGGATGGGATCCTCCAAATGGTAAGACTTGTCCTTCTCCAGGAAGGTCTCAAGTCTCTGCCTGGGACAACCTTGTGGAACTTTCTTGGTGACAAGATAGTTCACAATGTCAGTGTACCACGGGAGTGAGGTGATAGAAAGGATCGCCTCGTCTGGGAATGTCTCACAATTAGGGTCAATCTGCTCAGAATCCTCAAGATTCTCTAGTCGGGAGAGATGATCCGCCACCACATTCTTGACTCCAGGCTTATCCTTAATCTCAATATCAAAATCCTGGAGTAGAAGGATCCATCTAGTTAATCTAGCCTTGGCATCCTTCTTGGCCATGAGGTACCTGATGGCAGTGTGATCGATGTAAATAGTCACTGTAGATCCAATGATGTACGATCTGAAATTATCCAGGGTAAAGACTACGGCTAGCATCTCTTTCTCTGTGACCGTATAGTTCTGTTGAGCGGCATCCAAAGTACGGCTAGCGTAGTGAATGGCAAAAGGCAATCCATCCATCCTCTATCCTAGCATGGCCCCCATGGCAAAATCGAAGGCATCCGTTATAATCTCGAATGGGAGAGACCAATCAGGCAGCTGGAGGATAGGAGCCTGAACAACTAGACTCTTGAGAGTCTCAAATGATGCAAGGCACTTATCATCAACTATGAACTCGGTGTCCTTGGTCAGCAAATCAGTCAACGGTCGGGAAATTCTGCTGAAATCATGAATGAATCGTCGGTAGAAACCGACGTGCCCCAGAAAAGACCATTACTGTCGCAAGTTAGACGGCGGATTGAATTTTCTAATGATATCCACCTTGGCTGGATCAACCTCCATGCCCCTATTGGATATGATGTGGCCAAGCACTGTCCTTTGAGTCACCATGAAGTGACTCTTCTCCCAAGGCAAAACAAGGTCGACCTCAATGCATCGCTGTAGGACACGGTCTAGGCACTCAAGACAAGAATCGAACCCATCGCCGTAGACCAAAAAGTCGTCCATGAAGATCTCCAAGCACTCACCCACCTTGTTCGAAAAGATGGACAACATACACTTTTGGAATGTCATCAGAGCATTGCATAGACCAAAGGGCATGCTTCTGAAAGCATATGTCCCGAAGGGAAAGGTGAATGTGGTCTTGTCTTGGTCCTCTGGCGCAATGTCCACATGATTGTATCCGGAGTACCCGTCCAAACAGCAGCAATGTCTCTTCCCCTCCAGCCTCTCTCTAATCTTATCAATAAAAGGCAGCGGGAAATGATCCTTCTTTATGGCCTGATTCAATCATCTATAGTCCACACAGACCCTTCAAGATGTGGGCACCCAGGTAGTGATCTCCTCTCCAGACACACTCACAACTGTAGTGATGCACGTCTTCTTGGGAACCACATGTAATGGACTAACCCACTTGGAGTCGGAGATGGGGTAGATAAAATCGGTGCTCCACCATTTCGAAATTTCCTTCATGACAACCTCTCGAAGATTCGGGTTCAGCCTCCGCTGGAGTTCATGCGGCGGTTGCATCCTCCTCGAGATAGATATGGTGGGAGCATAGGGCCAGACTTATCCCCTGGAGATCAGCTACGCTCCATCCTATCGCAGTTCTTTTTAAGAACCCCATCATACATGATTCTTTCTCTCCAGTCAAATCCGCTAAGATAATGACTGGGTGCATCTCATGCTCACCTGCAAGGAACCTATACTTTAGCTACTGCGGTAAGGTCTTCCGCTCTGGGCAACTAGGAGCTGGTGGATATGGCCTCTGAAAAGTCTGAGTGAATGCGACCAAATCTTCATGGGAAAATGAGAACTCTCGTTGACAATCTAAATCTGGTGAAGGCTGCTCTGATAGTGTGTCTCTGCTCTGCATGTAATCAACCTCCACCCTAGTTGTAGGCTCTGTAGAAGTCAAACATGGTATCAAATCATCAAACTCTGCGCAGTCTATATCTGACTCCAAGGGATCTGTATCTAAATCAAAAGAATCGGCTGCCTTGCGATCAGGGACCGGCTCTGCTGCCTGAAATGTATCCTGGACCAGGAATGCGCTCTCCAAGATCTCCTCTACTGGCATCTGTGCATCAGCGGACTTTGAAGGTGAGAGGATGGGTCATGAAACTGGATCAGACCAAATTACCTCATCATCTGTAATCACAAAAATCATAGTCCTGGTGGATGTCTTGCTTTGCCTCTATCATATGCTCTGAATCTGAAGGTGGCTCTGAGCAAGCTGAATCTCTGGCTCTAGTCTCCTCGATCGTCTCTATTTGTATACTTTTGGCCTCGACGTGAAAGTATACCTTCCCGCTATCATGATTGGAGACTGCCTTGGCTGTGGCCAAGAACGGGCGTCCTAAAATGATAGGGGTATCGGTCACGGACTCAGCGATCTCCATGTCCAACATAACTAAGTCCACGGGGAATTTCAAGCCCTGAATCGTGACAACACGTCCTTCAGCAACCCCTTTGGCCTATTGACAGATCGATCAACAAACTGAAGGACCATCCTGCTCTGTCATAGAGGGACCAACTCGAATCGGTCGAGTAGGGCTGTCGGAAGTAGGTTGATTGAAGAACCGCTGTCTAATAGAGTACGATCTAACCTCTGCTCATGAATGTGGCATCTAACATAAGGGACTCCTGCATCTGGCCTCTTTACTGGCATACGGTTCTGGATCGCAAAGCATGTGGCATGAGTGAGCACATGGATCTCTGACCAGTGGTTTCGTCTCTTCCTCTGAACTGTAGTCCTATCTCTGAGGGATCTCTGGAAGAGAGGTATGTGCTCCAAGGCCTCCTGTAGAGTCAGTTGTATATGAAATTGGTCCATCATCTGCTGGCTGAACTCTAGCTGGTGGGACTTCTTTGGGTCTTTTTTGGCAGGCCCCTTAGCCAACCGGAGTACTTGGAGAAAGGGAACGGCTGGGTCCTTCTCAGATGAAGGACCAGGATCAGTTTTATGCTGCTCAAGCAAAGTAGAATCCATACAATCATCATCAATCCACACAGATGGATCCATAAATACTAAACCCTTTCCTTTATTCATAGAATTATCCTGAGATAAATCAACTGAATGAATAGCAACAAGAAATGAATAACTGGAAATGGTGGCCTCAGCACCGCCCTCGACATCTGGAATAGCGGCATCAGTACTGCACTCTAGCTCAACAACAATGGTGGCATCAATACCACCTCCTCTATATGTTGAAGCAACGACCTCAGTACAGTCGGTTGGATCAACGTACTTGGTGGCATTAGCGCCAGCGTCATCATCATCTCTAGTAGCATCAACACTGCTCTCCTCCTCGTCTGGTGCTCCTGAGGCTGCATGGGGTCGTCTCTCAGACGAGGCATCGCCTGCTGGCATCCTACCGCTCCTAAGTGTAACAAAATCAGCATCAAATATGTATGCGGTAAAATCACCAAGTGAAGCACTAGGAGTGGTAATCTCAGTGAACTCTACCTACTCAGACTTCCTCTTCAGGTTGTTCGGATTCGGCTCGATCTGGGCAGGAATGGCGGCCTTCCCTCTCACAATCTCCCTCATCTCCTATCGAAACTCGTCCATCTCCCGTCGGAAGGTGGCCTGTTGCTCGGACATGAGGTGGGCTAAGTCATCCTAGGCGGGGTTCTCATAGGTGGGCCCATGAGAACCTGACGGGTGGCCTCTCTGAAATTGAGGCGGCTGCTGTGGAGGAGGGTGAGAGGGGGTACTGCGAGTGATACTGCTTCTGAGGTTGCTGCTGCCTCCAAGACTGTCCCTGTTGATAGGGACGGGGATCATATTGCTCTCTCTACTGGTACGGATGGGCCTGCTGCTGCTGTGATGGGAACTGGGGCTGCTGGTGCTGCTCTCGCTTATTGTCATACTGGCCACCCTGAACTAGAGGTTGCTGCTTGGAACTGGTACCTCCGGTCATCCAACGGAATCCGAGATGGTCTCGTCGTATCCCAGGCTGGGGTCAGTCATACCATATCCCGTTGACATCCATCAACGGCTCTTGCTTATAAGTGGGTGGGGGATTATTGCCAGGGGCTGGTCCATCTTATACACCACCATCTGGATGTCCTGAGATGGTGGCGACTGGACGTACTGTTGTTGCTGCGGCTGGTAGGGCTCCGCCTAAACAAGGTGAACCTGTCGGAACTGGGCAAATGGCTGGGCCAAATTGCTGCTGCTTCCGGTGTCTGCATGTGACCTGAGACGGGGCTGAGAAGCCGTCTGTGCCTCCTGGAGACACATGATCTGTGTCTTCAGGTCAATCAACGTCTGTGCCATCTAATCAATCTGTGTCATACCCTGGCACTGCTTCTTCTCTATCTACTCGATCCGGTCCAGCTTCTCGTTGATGATAACCATGTCGGCGACTGTCGACTCTGCTTGTGTTGCTGTCGCTGACGAAGTAGAAGGACCGGCATTGACTCGTGCTATCCTCTGATATGACACGGCCTGTGGCTAGGGTCTCCCTGAGTGTAGAGACAGGTCTGGGACATCACCGTGTAGTTCTCGATGCATTCACTAACCCCTGTAGCTCCGGTGTAAGCCCGCAGAAAAAAGCTCTGAACAAGGTTGGGCTTCGATATGTCGTGGTGGGGACACCGGTCTGTGAGCTCTCGGAACCTCTCCCATGCCTTATGGAATTTCTCATTGGGGAGCATGGAGAAGTTGTTAATCAAGGCCCTCGTTGCATTCGTCCGACCGAGTGGATAGTACTTGTTCAAGTACTCAGTTCGGGGCTGCTCCCATGTGGTAACAAATATCCCTAGATGCTTCAGCCAGTTGGCTTCTCTGTCTACGAGGGAGAACGGAAAGGCGATCATCCGGATAGTGTCCTCGTCCACATGCCGGTCGTGGACAGTGCTGCATATCATCTCAAAATCGTGGAGATGGAGGTGTGGCTCCTCAGTAGTGAGCCTGTGGAAGCGGGGAAGAAGCTGAATCGTCTGAGGGGGGAACTTGAAGTCCCTTACAATCGCCGGCAGCACGATCCATCTGTGTGTGAGTATCGATCTGGGGTTGTGCAACTCCCGCATTGGTCTGGCTGGTGGTGCTGGCTAGACTGGCTTCTCAGGCTGATATGAAATATCTCCCTCTCCTGCGGCTCTCCGCTAATCTCTATCTGCTCTCAGTCCCTCCATCTCTCGGCGCATCTCAACCATGAAAGCCCCCCTGATCTTGAATATGTCGCTGCAGCGTCTCAATGGTGGCTAACAGGGTATTGTTGATCGCACCCTGGTCCAACAAATATGTCTGTTCCGATCTAGGACCATCTGTGCGCTCCTTGCTACTGGCCATAGTCTCTGCAAAGGTAAAAGGCCCAAACTCAGGTGTCGATAAATCAACTGGTACTGCTCTCTCTGATCAGGCACTGGTACCTCAGAACTGGTGGTAGAAGGGTGGTCAAGGGGGAACGGGGTGGAATCGAACTCGGGTTCAGAGAGCAGGTCTCGGCTCTCACGAACCAACCTAGACGAGCGGGCTGGAGTGGTGTAAAGCGGTGCAGCCAAAGGCTGCCTAAGAGACCTCCTTCCCATCATCTTGATCTGGCGAGTGAATGCGGATGAGATCTGGAAACACACAAGATGAGAAAGCAAACCCCTGATTCACCTACTCAACGTTGAGCTGATGACCATAAAGGTTTGGTCAATTATCTTTTCTATTTTTATTAGCTGATCAGATCAGTCATTCAGAGCGATTAAACGAGCTAATAGGAATCCAATACTCCCAACAGACTGTCCCGTATAAAAGGCCAGTAGTCTGCTCGGAAATCGGATGTGTCTCTAGCCTAGTGTGGGGGTCACTCTCTCGCTCATCCAAACCAAACAATGAGGGGATTACTCTCCCCAAGAAAGATTTTTAGGTGAGGTGTCTTTTAGAGTCAAGTGTGTTTAGCAATCCCAATTTTATGCTTTTTGTTTTTTATATATTTTTCAAGAAAATAACGTCTAAAGTCAAAAAACTGGGGGGAGAAGGCAAAAAAACTGATGCGCGATCAAACACAATGATACATGCAGAGTAAGAAATGCGTACCTGACTCCAGCTCTCTACATGCAGGGTGATCCACGCATAAAAGTAAAGACAGAAATAAAACTACCTATATGATGCACGAGGAAAACGGCCTTAGACGAAGCAATTCTACACGCAAAGCACAGTAGTCGGGTAATCAAAATAAAGTCCAGAGTCCGATCTTGGGAACTACTCGGTGTCCGCCACAACGGATCCTGCACGCGCTGTATGTGGTTCCTCACGGCACGTGGACTCGAGCCTAATTAATCCGACTTTTTCTTAGTGAGTTAATTAATTAGGTCCAATTATCGAACTATAGATACATGCAGATAATTAGGGTTTGGCCTTAATTAATTACATCACACTCAAATAAAATCCTAAGGCTAAGGCTAAATCCTCGAAAATCATACAAGTAGTAAAAAGGCGATAAAAACCAAAACCGGCAAAAACTACGGTGAGTTCCCTCGAGCACACCGGTGCTCGGCGAAACAGACCCCGATCAACACCAAAAAGTCTCTGAGAGTCCAAGTCTGTCCCTGTATCATTACAATAATAATTCTGCAGGAAATGAAAACTACTCTACTGCTATCTACGGCTATCAACGCTCCCAAGCTCCTATTTGCCTTCCTCGTGCTCTCCTACGGCTCTATATAGAAAAGAGCCGCCTTCGAGTCCCACGGTTGCTTCGGCTTCCCGAAGAAAGTTGCCTCGATCCCTGGACCCTCGCAAGAAAATCAAACAGAAGTGTGTCAGTCCACAGATTATTATCAAATTGTGATAAAAATGGAATACAAAATTATTGCTAGAAAATGCATGTAAATACAAAAAGCGGAAAAATGAAATCCGACTACTAAGTCGTGCTCCCCGACAACGACGTCATTCTGAAGACTGTAAAAATCTGTGCGATCCGAGTAAAGGAATGAATAATCAGGTCGTTGCGACTTGAACCGCGAGACTTAGTCAACAAGAAAAATCAGACCACCAAATATGAAGAAAATCAAACAAGTCAATCCAAATAGCGGTCTAGCTATTTATTTAACCTAGTATAGCTACCAGGGTCGAACTCAAGGAGCACGGACTGGACAAGTCCTACGAAGTAGTCAAAAATCAAAATGAAAAGATAAAATATTTTTTGTTGGATTTTTAAGTTTTTAAATTTTTTTGTGATTTTTAATTATAAAGAAAATATAAAAAAGGGAAGAAAGTCACAAACAATAATTTACTCAACACACCAAACCAAGCCAAAAAATTGCAATAAATATATTTTTAGATTTTATACTTTTTCAGGTGTTTTTGGTATTTTTCTCGGACTTTTTATGATTTTTAGTGAATTTTATAAAAATGAAAGAAGGAAAAAAATACAAGTTACCGTGCAGACAAAATCTAAAGGCTATTCAAAAGTATCTAAATAGCCTATAAAATTCAAGCAACAATTTTATGAGAAACTAGAAATAAAAGACTAACTACATAAATTGAAAGTGCATTTTTTTATTTTTTTTTAAAATTTTAAATGATTTTTCTAAGGTTTTTAAGGTTTTTCAATTTTTAGGATTTTGTAATTCCAAATGCAATAAAATTCGGACAGAAGTAAGAACACACCAAGCATGCACAAAGTAAATTTTTTGGATTTTTTAGAGGGTTTTTAGTATTTTTAGTTGATTTTCAATTTAGACAGTAGCGAAATAGAGGGTTTTGATTTTTTAAAAATAGAAAATCAAAACAAAAATGTTCCAAAAATTCACTGAAGATTTTACAACATGGCAGGAGCCATGTATCCAAATTTCATGAAGTTTGGAGATGGTTTGATATTTTATTTAATCAATCAAACAAGCACATCACACAGGGACATAAGTGTAAAGAAAATAAATTCCAGGAGCTAGGTGATAACACGTGTAAATAGTATGGGGCAAAATCTGCAAAAAGCCCAAGGCCGCACGTGGGCGACATGGGAATCACACTGAGAGGGGCATAAATGTCATTCCAATTAATAAAACTTCAAATAGCAACAACACTAAACTCCAGGGAAGAACATGCAAATGACCCACAATACACGTGACCGACCACGTGAACCATACTCAGAGGGACCTAATTACAAATTAAAGAAAATTAAGGTCCTGAATGAAATTTATACCGAATAAAAACAACGACGAAACATATTTACAGGACTATAAAATAAATACCAAACTAAGGAGGGCCTAAGTGTAATTTACCCCTTTATTAAAGATCCAACGGCCAAGGGGCTTCGCGTGAGATCGGACGATTGTGATTGGCTATACCCCTTCAGCGATAGATGCTCAGGATTAGATCCTGAGCTAGATCCCATAGCTGCGATCCTCGGATGATGGACAATTGGGATCAGAACTGGCGAGGATGCTCGATCGGACGTCTAGGAGGGTCCCTGGAAGAATAGCTCTCCGGAGAACTTCGACCGGCCAATACACGTGCCTGGGGGCTCCTCCGGGGTCTGCTCTGATGGCAAAACGAAGCTTGAGGACGTCTGCAGCTGATGGTCTGCTCCGATGGGGCCAAGGAATCCTGGAAGACCCCGGCGACGTCAAGGACCCGGAGCGGTTGTGCCTGGTTGCTTGGACCTCCAGATGAAGTCCTTTCTCCTTAAATCCTGCACAGGATGAAAGCTGGGTCGAGGGAAAAATGCCTATGACCCGATTACGAGCGAAATGGGCGGCTGGGTGAGGCGGAGCGATGCTCTCCGTCGAGGCGACGGTGGAGGAGAGCGAAAGCCATGTTCCAGGTCGAACCAGGGTGGCTGAAGGGATGAAGAACGTGGAGAGGAGTCCGGCGAAGGTGAATGGCTAGTTGGAATGACAGATGGATGATCGGAGGACACACAGTGGTCTGATGAAGGGTTCTGACCGGAAAATGTAAAATCAAACTCTAAGGAAGACTAAAGTAGATCTAACCTAACTGATGGTTGAAGTCGTCTGGGCTGGAGGTGCTGGACCTCTGGGGGTCTTTGCCTCAATGGGGCGACGCATCCAGAGGCTTGTGCTCGTCGGTGGTGGAGCACGACGAGGAGCTTGCCGGATCTAAGGCTAGAGGCCTCGGTCCCTCGCTGCTAGATGCTCCCTCGCTAGCTGTCACTCATAGAAGGAGGATGTAGGTCATTGGGGTCAGAGACAATGGCCGAAGATGCGTGAAAATGGCGGCTCCAGCGACCATTATACTATGCAGGGTCCGATAAAGATAGGAGTGAAGCGCGCGGATCGAGGGATGGAACCCTAGAGGATATCACGGGCGTGAATCATGGATCATCCCTCGTCATTTGGAGACTCAGATTAATGCAAATGGAGATCGGATCGACTCAGGAGAAATCGGCGAAATCGGGTCGAAAGTTGGATCCGGATGAGAGGTGGTCCAAGGGGGAGTTGACCGGGGGTCAACAATCCCCCGTGGACCAATCAGATAATTCTAAAATTAATTTAAAAATAGAGGATGATTTAATTTTAAAATATTTACAAAATGAAAAATGTTTATTATTTTTCAAATTATTTTTTAGCGATTTTTATTTATTTTTTTGAAAAATAAATTAATGTATATACATAATATAATATTATATACATGTATAAAATACCTATGTATTTTATAGTTTTATTTTTATTTTCTTATTTTTGTATGAATACTCCAATTTTATATTTTTATTTATTTACAACATAAAATTTAGAGTATAAAATAATTTTTATTTTATTTTTATTTACTATTTGCAAGAGTGAAAAAATAGATATAGATACATATATACATGGTATGTACAATGTGAAGAGAGAGAAATTACTTTATTTTTATTTTATTTTATTTTTCTCAATATATACAAATTAATAAAAACCCATTTTTATTTTTGTTTTTTAAGGAAAATAAAATATACACATGAAGGAGAGTGTATTTGCAAGGTGAATGGCTCTATCTCTCTCTACTTGGTTTATTTTACGGTCAGGCCTTTGCTGGACCCTCCCTTAGGTTCGGGTCACTCAATATTTATTCTAAATATCTCCGTCTTTTTCTTTTGTTTCTTTATTCATTTATTTTTGCACAAATACATTCTAATTATTCATATTTACACAAAGTACGCATTTTGGTAACTTATTGTATTTACAATCATATACATGGTATTTTGCCAAGATATCTAGCTAAACTAAAAGAATAAAGAGTGATGAATGGGGATTCATCATCGACCGAGTGAGTTTTGTCAGAAAAGGTTAACGTTAATTAATCTTCTTTTATTTTTATTTATACTCCTAAACAAGATGTATAGTGTCAAGTACGGGAGTGTCGAACTCTAGAAGGTAAACTGTTTAAAACAGAGGTCAAACTATAGAAACTATGGTAAAGGGTTCCTAATTTTTATTGTATTTTTGATTTTTTATGGTTTTTTTATTATTTTATAAAATGTATTGTAACCTTTATTTTAAATTTTGTTTTGTACTTTTTATGCTTTAAATTTGTTTTACGGTTTTTATGGATTTTTAGAGGATTGTTAAAATGTTTACGGAGTTTGATTTATTTTAAAGTGAAAAGTTACATGAATATGGAAAGCTGTGACGTATTTTGAATTTCTAATGTATCAAACAGTAACAAAACATTTTTATTTTATTTTTGTTGAAAATAAGATGAAATTATCTTCGAAATGATATGTTGTGCGCTTTTAGGGGATCTTTAGTTATTTAGTTATCATTTTTTGAAGTTTTATGTGTTTTATAATTTTTATTTATTTTATTACTTACTTTTTATTTTTTTGAATTTAATATGCAAAATATGGTAAAATATACCAAGTGTAATTTTTGTAGGATTTTAGGTAGGCTTTTATATTTTTTATGTGTTTTGAATGTTTGTTATATTTTTGTGTTTTTAAATGATTTATTTAATGATAAAAAGTATTTTTATTTTCAAAATATTATTTAATACCATATATAGTTTAGTATAGAGTATTTTTATGTATTTTTATTATATTTTTATGTTTTATAATTTATTTATGATGTATATAGCATACTATATAAAAGTTATATATAGTATAGGGGTGTTTGTGCAGTTTGTGAAAAATGCAGGGGTTTGAATGTAAATAGTCAGGAATGTGCGTACACTGCACGTGCTAGCTTATCCTCCAGGGACCTGTATGGGAAGTCAAAACGTTCTAGGGTTCAATCTACAATTTGCGAAAAGATATCCTCCGCACGTGAATAATGCGTGCGCGCATTTATCGGTGGTGCCAAGGTTTTAAAAACCGAACCAGACATCAAACCGATCAAGTGTCGGTTTTGGGTTTTTATGGTCGAACCTATGGAACTGACCGGTCGAACCGGTGATGACGTCATCAATTTAATTAAACCGTAAAAAACCAAACCAGTACATTACTGGTTTGGTTCATACGGTCCGACCGGGTCAAACCGAGTTGGACCGTCAGTTAATACAAATATATGCATTATGTTACATCTTATAAATAATATATTTGCAAAAAAAACCCATATAAAGACATATGCCTACATTATTATGCACTATGTATTAGAAAAATTAATTGAGATTACCAACATGGAAACTTTGACTTTGGTATCTACACCTGTATTAATGCATGAAATTAAGATCAAGCAAAATAAAAAAATGGAATGTTAAAATGTATTCATTTAAAATTTGCATGGACAATGCTACTAGTATTGTTTATAAGGACTCAGATATGTTGCTATTAGTATTTGTTGCATTTTCCGAGACAAATAAACTAGTATTTGTTGATAACTTGATACTTCAAATGTATAGCTACCACTTACCGGTTTGTTCAAATGCATATATGTAAATCAGATAACCAAATTACCCTAATACAAGTCAGTAGCCTAGTAGTTTGATGCTTTTGATACATGCTTGGACTTCCCCAAACAAGTGACACAAGGAATACATATAAGTTATATAACTGTATAAGATCTTATCTAATCTAATTTCTTGAAATGTGAAGTCCTTGCAAAATAAACTACTCATCTCATCCATCCTTGTCCTAAAAATTTAACCATGCTACATTGTACAAATAGCAAGCCCCCAAAAAATATGTTAAATGATATAGAAGCTAGAAAGTATTTCTAAGTTTTTGAGGTTTTTGTCTCTCGTATACATGGATTGCAAGATAAATAGCAAGCCCCAAATAGCACCTTGCGGAGATTTAATATACATCTACCTTATTTACCGTCAACTGCAAAATGATGTTTCAACGGTGAGTGGGTAGAGACTTCCTATAATGGCGTAGCCAAGAGAAGTAAACAACAAATGGGAGAAGCTGTACCAGTTTATCAACAGAGTTAGCAAGACTGACGTGCAGATGTGTTGCTATGCTCTCGCCGCTTGAAGACAGATGATCGGCATCCGCAGAGGCGCATATATTGGAAGGGAACAAATACAGTGACGGTAGGGAGATAGGAATGGAGAATGGAGTAATGTGTATGATCTGTGCAGGGAGATATGAATGGAGAAGGGAGTAGTACGTACTATCTTTGCAATCGATGGGGAATGGGAATACGAAACGTTTTAATATTTTATAATAAAAATAAGATCGGATCTTTGCAATTGCAATCGATGGGGAGATTTCTATTGTGTTATTTTGGATTTGTTTAAAATTAAGATTTTTTCTCCAAAAAATAGTGGTTCAACCGGTGGTTTGGTTCAAGCGGTTTAAGTGGTTCAACCAGGTTTTGACCGGTTTTGATTGGTTTTGACTGGTTTTGACTTCCTTTCTAAAAACCGGTTGGTCCAACCGTCCTCCCTCCGGTTCTTGGTTCAACCGGGTTGAACCTGCCGGTTCGGTTCGGTTTTTAAAACCATGGGTGGTGCTGCGGATGTTTTTTTGAGCCGACATATGGTGAGGGACTGAACCGTGCGATCAATGCGTTATCAACGACAGGAAATTGAGGGACGGAGGAAATCTGAGATGTACGATCAGAAATGAT
Source organism: Ottelia alismoides (assembly GCA_037367405.1). Taxonomy (NCBI): domain Eukaryota; kingdom Viridiplantae; phylum Streptophyta; class Magnoliopsida; order Alismatales; family Hydrocharitaceae; genus Ottelia; species Ottelia alismoides. Next base: position 1,048,368 of record JAZKJV010002851.1, on the reverse strand, counting down.
CGAAGACTCCCAAATAATTTAGTTTTTTTATGCGATTCTTCCCTAATCGGAGTTCACGGTGGAGTTCTGGAGATGCAGACCTGCTTGCGCAGTGGTTGCGTGCTACTCTTGAACTGATTCCCTCCAAATAGTGGTGTTTTTTCTGCATATCGCAAAGCTGGCAAAAGGTTCCTTTCTGGGCGATGATTCATGGCTGAAGGAAGTATACTCGATGAAGCTCCAGATGCAAAGATGGTGTAGTTGATCTGTTCCTCAATCGTGGATGTGCTCCCAATTACCGAAGCTTCAATTATGAAGCAAAGGTGCTTGACATGCAATGTTTGTTTATTTCTCTTCCACGCACAATGTTCAACGAAGCTATTTGGTCACAGTGCTTCAATTTCACTCAACTAATTCTGATATTTTTGTTTGAGACGAATGGTTCAAACAACGAATAAGGCTGTCCATTTGAGGATATTATACTAATGCTCCAGGCAACGATGTACGGTGGTTCACAACGGTGCAGGGAATCGACTATATGCGTATTTACTGCTGCTTTACTCCACGTAGCAGAAGTTTTCGAGGTGGAAGGCGATTGTGCTCTGATGCGCTGTCGTTTCAGATCGTCGACGATGGAGTGTATTGTTTCGATCAGGGACGATTTTCGTCTCCAGACTCCAGGTACTTCTTCCAGCGAGGTGCGAGTCAAGCTCCTGCACAAGTTGTCCACGCTCCGAATCCAGCAATTGCAAATTAACCGAATGGCTCGAGGATCCTCTTCCTCGACCGGAGATTAAAAGAAATACGAAAATGAATGTGGATGGATCGTTTCTATGAATTGAGGGAAATAGATCGAGATTCTCACATCGGTGATGGATCTGAGTTGTACAGATTTCTGAAAGGGGATGGAGAAAAGGATTCGATGAAGTGAGAATTGGAGATCGGGACTGGTGTCGATTTGAAGAGAAGAGAACGGAGAAAAATGGAAGAGAAAAGATGAGGAGGAAGGAGAGAAGAAGAGAAATAGGACCTACCCGGAGAACGGAGGAGCATATTGTTCTCCTGGAATGAAGGTGTTTTGCGCCTATGGAGCTCGAGAAATTCCAGATGTTGACCTCGACACGGGCTGCGCGTTCCTCGGAGGTTGCTTGCGGCAGTGACGCCTCTCGCCGGAATCCTCTATCCTCGTTGCGACACTGGAGGACTCCAAGTGTTGTCATGACACACGGAGAGGGTGGAGCTCACAGGAGTTGGAAGTCAAATGGCGGATCGGCTGCCAGAGGGGGTTGGGGAGCTATATATAAGGAAGATGGAGTCCGCTCACCGGTAGGTGGAGACAGGAAGCGAGGATGTTAGAAGAACGGCCGGCCAACGACTGGTCGTTGGGTAGTTGAGGAGCGGTTGAGGCCGGCGGCAACGTTGGGTTGGAGGAAGAAGACGAGTTGCTTGGAGAAGAAGGGGAGAAAGAAGAACAACGAGAGTGAGATTGGGAAAGTATGAGAGAGAAAAGAAAGAGAGAGAAAGGACGGGAAAATGAGATAAAAATAATAAATAATAAATAAAATTAATATTAATATAATTAAATAATAATTAAATTAAATTAACTACAATTTTTTAATTAATTAATTAATTAATTAAGGTTATTAAGTTTTAAATATTAATTAAATAATTAAGTATGTAAGTACTAATTAAATTTAATTAAATAAATAAATAAATTAATGAAATATAATTTATTTTTTAAACAAAAATAAGCGATTAATGTATTAAATAATAATATAAGTTACGGCTTATTGTACAATATACCAATACGGACCAAAAAATCATATTTTTCGCTTAACTCCAGTTTTAGCGAAACTAGTGTCATTGTGTATATAATAAAAAAATGTATCTTTAGGGATAGAGTTTGCTCAATTCGGAGTTCATACGACCGTATTATGAGGCCCAGACGAAATAAAGTAACGGTTTCGGGCCTCCAGATTTTATTGGTATTTTAAGTTAATTTTATTTTTATATTTTTATATACAATTTTAGATGATTTTAGGAAAAAGAATTAAGTTAATACGGTTTATGGTTATTTATCTAAAAACTCGGAAAGTTTCTACATATAGTACATATATACAAAGGGTCCAAAAAGCCGAAACTCACCAATTTTATCCGAATATTTTTTTTATATTTTTAATAAATAACACTATCTATAAAACGGATTTTAGAAGTGAGTTTTGTCAATTTGGAGTTTTCTATAAATAGATATGAACCTAGAAAGTCGGCTTTTGCGGCTTTTCCGGTTCATTATGGTTATTTTATTTTTATTACCGAAATATTGTTCTGATATTTTTATCTTATATATATATATATGAACAATTTTATAAAGGGAGTATTTTGATTTGAGGTGGTTTTGATGATAAATAAAATAGGTGAAGTTTTTTACATGGTGAAAAGTGGATAATTTATATTTTTGGTCTTGATTTTCTTGGTATTTTTATAAGTTAAGATCCTTATCTCCCCCTACTTATTTCTTTTGTCGACCCGGTCAATATTGACCGAGTCTCAGGGCTAGGATCAGTCTGTATAATACATATACATCCTTCTTTTATTTTTATTTTCCTTTTTCTCTTTATTCTTTTATTTTAATAAAAATATATGTTAAAAATATAAAATTAATATTTGTGGTGAGACTGTTAATTAGATGGAACTAGTGATTATTTACATGTATTTTACCAAGGATTTTAGCCAAAATGAAAGAATAAAGGCAATGAATCACGGATTCATAATTGCCCAAAGTCCAAACCCAACTCCTTTACCTAGTTGGAGCTCTGTCGAACCAATAAAATCCTTGTCGGAGCACCAACATTGTTGGTGGAAAAGTTTGGTCGATCAACGATTTAAGAGTGCTGTCGCAAAAGATTCCCGAGGTCATCATTGTGCATGCAACCTTGTTGCATGAAACACATATTTGGATGCTTTTTTCTATTATATATTCAGGGGCATATAAACAAACAACCTCAAAAACCCATTCTGGAATAGTGAGAGGAGATTACAATGGAACATCCATGAAAGTAACGATTTTATCATATTCCTTGTGTTTGGATTCACACAAATTCTTGAACCTATGTGTATGCAAATCCTTAATGCAAAATTAGTGTTTCTTTGTGTACTTTAGAGTTTTGATGATAAGTGGGATGTCAACATTTTTCTCATTTGTGAAAGTTCCACAAACCGGATTTTTACATACGATAAAACGTTGCAATGAGAGAGACGAGAGGAATGAATGAACATGTTAAAACTGAAAGTTGTTTTGAAATGTTTTACACTAGTCGATAGGGTCAAAGTGAGCGATTGGTCAGTTTTAACTATTGGACATGAACTGATTGGTTAGTCTGTCTAAATATTCAATCTGTTTTGCTCCATGGACCTGAACAACTCAATTCGCCCAACCAAATTGGTCGATTAGTAGTTGATTGATCAGCCCGGCTAGATTGATCTATTAACTGACTTGTTGGACCTGAACTGAAAATGTGAATGGGAAGTTTGACCATAAATATTGATAGAAATGTGTAAGAAATCATGGGAAGGTATGAACTAAGATAAATGGATGTTTTATGATTAAAATGACAATTTCCAGTATTGAGTATAAAGGAAAAAGGATTTGGCTCCCTACCGAAATGAAAAAAATACCACATTGTGAGCTTCATGAGTGAGTGCCTTATGTCAAAACAGGCATATAAATAAAAATCGAAAGCCTGACAGGTCGTTATATTGTGATGGTTGGTTAGTTGTTTGTGCCGACTCTTCTCCCAATGGACCTTCACCTTCACACAGATGTATATTCCACCGTGTGCATGATGATGGAGATAGGTGCATACACCATTGGGTTCTAGGTTAAAAGTTTAACATGACTTCAATGAACTTGTTGGGTAACATGTTATACTTCATGCCCAATGTTACATTTTGGTGTTTGGAGGTAGATATCATGTTTGATATCAAGTAGTGTTGTTGGTAGTCCGAGGTTTGTTTTTACACGGTGTTCCTACTTAGATGTTGGTTAGTGTTTTGTTGCATGAATTGGTTTTAGAGTATTGACAACATGAGGGGAAGTCTGAGTTATGGTAAGCGAAAGAGAAGATGATGTACCAGTATCCTATATGCAGAGAAAAATAGAGGATGTTCAGGATTCTTTACCCAATTGTGTGATAAAAGGATGGATTCGTGATTGATAACACCAACTCGTGTCCACATGTCATTAATAATTAAATGATGGATACCCATATTATGTTTGGTATGTGAGCTTACGACGATGCAATAAAAGTTATGACAAATCACCTAATCTGAAATAAAGAATAATTAATTTGCATAATAGGTTCCCTTGTAAAATTAAGGTTATGTACCATGGTTATCTTGTCATTATATAATTGTTGATCTAGATGTTGGATCATAAAAGTTAGTGCAAAGTTGAATATCTAAAGGGTTAGATTGAAGATCAACTGCCTATCAAGTGATTATCAAGAAAAGATTGCTAGCATGAGAAGGAGATGACAATTCTCACTCTAAAGACTAATATTCGATTGACCTCTTGATGTAGGTCCTCTGTATAGGAATAAAGATTCAGAGGTATCGTATGAGCTAGGTCAAAGAGTAGACTTAGCAAGATCGAGATAACTTAGACCTATATTGTATACTAGAATGATACATGCATGCATCCTCTGATCGAAGATAGCTACTATACGTCTGAGTATGTACATTTGGCAGATTTATAGATTGATCACCTAATCAAGGTTTATACACGGATGCACTAGTGTTCATATGATAAGATATGAGGAATGCCATCTCTAAAAGGTATCATATAAGTTCACTACTAAATTGGAAGACATGGTCTCACTCATGAAATATTAGAATTAATCGAATTCCAATATATATTGGTTATCATGTTATGGAAACAAGTCATGAATTGAAGGTGTAATATATTATTTTGGAATGCATAATATAGATGCTGACTCCGAATGATAAAATGAGAAAGATTGCATTAAATCACGAAGGAGACAATTAAAAATGGGATCCGAACTTCAGGTTTAATCACAATCTTCCATTTTATTTGCAGGATGTACGAGTATTGTGAATACTTGAGGGTGATGTCATTTTAATCAACTGTTTACCACAACTTTTCTTGTCCTAGACGGTGATGAAATATTTGGATTTTAGTGACTATGCTTAATAGACTAGTTATCCAACTTTAGTCCAAAGGTTAGCCATTGATCTGAATTGGATTCAGATACAATGAAAAGATTGATACACTGATTAATATAATCAAACAACATCTAACGATCCTCCAAATCTAGATGTGAGAAAGGATCTCATTATTGAAGTCACTATAACTAACATATCCAATCTTCAAACCTTATCTCCAAGTATCCCTAGAGAATGCAGACTATCCTCAAATGATTTGAGGAATTTTCATAAAGAGGTAAATCTAAGTATTCATCAAAGATGAGGAATTTAGTATGTTTAAATTGGATGTAATTACCCTGGATAACATTGGATATTATTATCCATGGTACTCCAAGAATGACGTGGATAAAATTCACATTATTTTTAGGTATGTTTAGAGAGTAATTTAAAATTATTAAACTAGATTTAATATTCTCTTGCAAAACATTATCTTCGATAGTGTTGTTGATAACACTCCAAGAATAATATGGATAAGATTCCCAATGTTTTTGGGTATGTACACAGAGGAATATACGATAATTTATTGAGTTTTAGTTATCTTAGAAAATATAAATGTGTATAGTCCTATCCACAATAATTAGAGATAGTGTGGATAAGATCTGCGTTATCTTATTGAGACATGATTGTGAACATGATTCACATATATAATGCTGATCTAAATTGGATTCAATTACTACAAAATGTAAATTAGTTTTACATTTAATTTAGACTAATATATATAATTTATAATTTTGACATTTTTTAAATTATCGCAAAAAATTTAGAATTATTTGGTGATAATTAACTTCCAAAGTTGGTTAACATGTAAAAGATAATGGTTGATGAGATAAAAGAAAAACAAAACGAAAAATGCAGTAGTAAGGAGATGCCCGTGGTCGGTTCCAGCATGGGGGCATCCCCACCTTTTATGTACATTATCCCATTTGTGTTCCCTATTTATACTCTTTCTTTATAATAGTAGTAGGTGACTAATTCATTAAATAGTTGATAATATTTATAAACTTTTATCTTCAAGTTGTTGAGAATTACAATTAATCATAACCATCTATTTAGTGATTGGATTCCAATACCCATAGCCTAAAAAAGTATATAAGGGGAGGCATATCCGACCTTCCGATTAACAATACACATAGATGTAAATCAACAAATCTCTCTATATGGTGTCTCTCTCTCTCTCTCTCTCTCTCTCTCTCTCTCTATATATATATATATATATATATATATATTGAAGCGGTCCATCCCCTGCTTCAGGGTCGTCCCCTTGCTGCGACGATGCCCTTAATGGAGGTCTCCCCCTTGCCTCCTTGGGTTATCCCCATCCCGGTTGATACCCTTAATGGTGATGATGAATCCTCATTTCATCACCTTTATTTTTTATTTTGGCTTTTGAACCCTAGCTAAATGCATGTATATCTCATTAATTTGCCTAAATAAACACTCGGTAAAGTGTACAAAATATTGTATAAAATACTGTATAAATACTATATTTTTACAAAAAAAAAGAATAAAGAAAATAAAAAGAGTGAAATGTTGAGAACACTGAATGACCCTAGCCCCCAAGACTCAATCATCATGATGACTTAATTGATAAGAAATAAAGTATGGGGAGAGAGGGCAGCCAATTGTACATATTATACAATCTAAAAAATCCTAAATATATAGGCCATTGTTAACTTTTAGAATATATGTTATTCTTTATCATTTATACCTCAATAAATAAAATTTGTACATGAAAGTTGTAGATAAAAAGACAAAGAAAAATACAAAATTGATTTCACAGGAAAATATTGCACAGTGTGTCCGTGACATACAAAATAAAAGTCGTAAATAAAACTTCATAGAATTGTATGTTCTCCATACTATATCGAAATGGATCAAAATCACTTTAAGTATATATAACTTTTAATAAGCTATTTAATGAAGGTAGATTCATTCAAATTGGAGCTAAGATTAAAAAGTTATGTTTTGGGTCCATTTTGTGCAATATACCTGTATATTTTATTCAATATAATTATTCTTTATAATTTTAAATTTCTTCTATTTTGATAAAATTGCAAATATTATTTGAAACACATATTCATAATTAAAATAAAATAAAACTATCAGAATAAAATCAAAATAAATATGTATATAAACATGCATAGAAGATTTACTTATACATATATCTATAAATAAATACCTTTATTTATAAATGTATAACCGTTGAAATAGTCTTATATTGAAATCTTTTGAATTTAATATAAGAGATTCTTTGTATTAAGCAATGGTTGTTTATAGATGAAGAAAGCGCAGTGGAAGCATGGGTCTGATCGATGTATGAAGGAAAGTCAAGAAATTGACTGTACTTCTGTAATTTCCATATGACATCCAAAGAGTTGGATGAATGCCAATATTCTAATAAACTGATGTATTGATAAGGTGACTATCTAGTCTATCTAGAATCCTTAGAGAAGGACTCAGATAGTGCATCGGAATATCTATATCTACATGTCATCTTTGAAATTGACTTACTTATTGGATAAGATTAAGAGTTTGATAATTGTATTCCATTCTTCTAATAACACTTGAAATTCGTTGCATATGTATTAAAATACTAGAAATTTGATCTTAAGGTTTAATAGTCATACATGGATATTGATGCAATGGTTGCAACAATCTCTATTGGATTGATAGACTTCTTAATTTCAGTGGGAGAATCCTTAGTCTTAAAGAATGTCTCTATGACCTAGATATTAGAATACATTTATTGTGTATTTCTAAATGTTGGAAATAAACATGATTCTGAAATAGACCTATCATAAACAGTTACGATGGATATATTTCAAATAGTAATCTATATCTAGTGGACTCTATTAAATTAGAAAATTAATGATTGAAAATTAAACCTTAAAAGATCAATAGGAGGATGAAGATCATTTGACAATGATCTTGCAGAAATCCTAGGATATAAGTATGTTGATGAGATCAATAGACTAGAAAGAGATGAAACTTTAGAATGTCTAAAATTTCAAATCTTACATACTTGTGAATATTGTATTAAAAGTAAAAATGTCCAATGCACCCTTCTCTGGAATGGTGTATGATGCCAAGGTATTGAAGATCTTTTTACATATTTATGTATGTGGATCATCTATATCTTAATAAACATAGATGATATGTGATATCATTCGATGGTTATTTATGATATGAGGTCTCTTTCTTAGTAAACTTTGAAATGTTCAAATATTTCATAACTTTGGTTTAGAATCAAAGTTTGAAGGAACATGAAATGAATTTGATCTAACCTAGGTATCATGAACCTATTAGATGAATTCAAAGGAATACCTTATGGAGAAAGGAATATCATTCCTATCTCACTCCTTCTAATACAGCTTAACTCAATAGAGTTATAGGGAGATACAATTGGATCATGTGTGACATGATCTTATTAATTATGAATCTTAGCATAATTAGCTATACCTAGACTAGTTTAGCATTCGCCGGAGGAAAAGTATTATCGTCGGTGGATTGGGCTTCACCAGTAGATTCTATGGGACATAACGAGAGGCTTAGGCCCTAGGTTTGAGCTCGGGTAGAAAGATCAAATATTTCAAAATCGATGATCTAGGGAACCTTATATATCTATTAAAAGCTCCCTCCTTCCAACTAGTATATAATCTTTCGATTCAATTAGGAATTAGTTGGACCCTCATTGATTTGCGTAAACAAGTCAATGCTCTTTTGATAGTGAGAAGCCTAGCCACGGACTCTATGAGTAAGAACGTACGAATGCCCCCTTATCAATAGTCATAATCAGGACAGAAATAGGGGAAGTCTTAGATGATACTAGAAGTGAAGAGACATCAATTCTCCCGGGAATAGAAACCTGTTGAGATTTCACACTTCCTGACCATCCGATGCCGATATCTGAGTAGCAATATCTCGATATAGAGCTCTTCCTCCTTCTAGTCTGGCATGGAAGAGCCATCTTGATGTTTTTAAGGTTGGAGCTACTAGGTCTTAAGATGAACCATGTGAATCTTAGTGGGATTGACATTATGTTCATTGTGCTAAATGTAAATGATATCCTAATCATTTGGAATGATATAAGGATAATAATAAGTGTTTTATAATATGGCTATTCCATACCTTGAGATATGATCTCAAGGATACCACTTAGATCTTAGTTTTGAAATTGTTCAGAAGTAAAGAGAAGAGGGTATTGGGACTGTCACATTAGTAGTACACCTTGGACATTTTTATTTTCTAAAAAATTCCAAGAATGACTTCTTTCCCTTATGATATGGTTCTGAACTTTCTAAAGGGATATCACCTCAAGGAGTTGAGGAAGTAAATGCTAGAAATGCTTGCCCTTGTGCATCAGTTATGAGAAATCCGGTGTATGCTCGATGTGTACAAAAATATCTACCATGCAGTGGGAGTAGTAAACTATCGCTAATCTTATTGTGGAAATAAAACATTTTGTTGCAGTAATAACAAAATCTTCGTATATAACAAGATTTTCTTTAGAGACAGTGATCTCAAAGTCCTATCTTCAAGAACTTAAGACTTTCTGAAAGAGATCTAAACGGTCTTAACTATAGATACCTTAGGAGATAGAGATCTCCAGGAATAAGGGTATTCATATAAGGAAAATGGAAATATTGGTTATAATAATTATTAAGTTGTAGTGTCAAGGACACTATAACTGACAATACTAAGTATTGGTTGCATAAGATGCAACATTCGCATTGGAAGCGAGCACTGTTACTGGGGGATATGCAAGTGCCATAAAAGGACTCGGTATAGTCTCTCAGGAACAGAGTTATTGATCAACTTACCTAGCTATTTTTCTAAATAGCCTATGATTGTCACATGAGTACGTGTTTAAATGATTAACCCATTAATGGATCTTTGAGCTTGCGGGAGATTGTTGGACATGCAAACCCATGGAGAGCTATTATGCAGTAAATGTTATTGCGAATATCATTCCCTGACTTGAAATGAAGAATAATTAATTTTCATAATAGGCCCTTTAGTACAATTAGGGTTATGTACCATAGCCATCTTAATGATCTTACAGCTGTTGATTCAATTATTGAATCATAAAGGCTAGTGCTTGGATGAATATCTAAAGAGTTAGATGGAGGACTCATCAAGCACCGTCAAATGATTATTAAGAGAGGATCTCCATCCTGAGAAGGAGATGGCAATCTTTTCTCTAAAGAATGCTATCTGACCGACCTCTTGACGTAGGTCCTCTACATAGGAATAGAGATTCAGAGGTGTCAGATTAGTTAGGTCAAAGAGTTGACTTAATGAGATCGAGATAACCAAAGTTCTATGTCATATGTTGTCACGATAAAGGCATGGATCCTTTGACCGGAGGCAGATGTATTACTATTTGTTTGAGTATGTGCATTTGGCAGACCAATATATTGATAATCTAACCAAGATCTACACACTGGCACGCTAGTGTGCATGCAAGGACATATGAGTAATACGATCTCTGAAAGGGATCATACATGTTCATTTATTGAACCGGAAGACATGATCTCACTCATGAGATATTGAGAAGAATCAAATTATGTGTACGGTCGTCTTGATTTGGAAGCTTGACTGAATTTGTAGGTTTGATATATACTTTTGAAAAGTATATTATCAACACATGGGTATGATATATGCTTCTGGAAAGTATATGATCAATACCAACTACCAATGATCGAATGAGAAATTTAATGATAAAAACCTGTAGGAGACAGTCCAAATCTAAAGCTTCAGGTTTATTCTTTGTCTTCCAGTCTGTAAAATGTACAAGTATTAGGAATAACTAAGAGTGATGTGATCATAAAGGATTGTATAGCCATGACACTCCATTCCGAGGGAGTGATGAAACATGTCTGGACTTTAGTGATTCCTCGCATAGAGAAGTAATCTGATCTTAGTCCAAATGTTGGACCTTGGTCTGAATGTGATTCAAATATAATGAGAAGACTAGATCTACGGCTTTGACTTAATCAAACATGTATGGGAGGTCCGCAAGGTCTGGATTTGAGATGTGATCTCAATATCCAAGTCACTATATGTGGAACAATACAATCACCCTATCCTTATCTCCAAGTATCCGCGGAGAAAGCGCATTATCATTGAAAGAGTTCAAGGATAATTTCATTGTTGATATGTTTGTATTTGAGCGTTGAGAAAATTGATAATTAAATGTGATTTAATTATCATTAATAATATATATTTGATTCATATTGTAAGGAGAGTTATCTAAGATAATTAAATATGATTTAACTATCAATTATGTGAATAATGTGATTGTGATTCATGTTATTTAGACACATGAGAATAGAGATACAAGATGATTAAATGTGATTTAATTATCATGAATATTAATAATATGGATAGAACTATCCATATTAATCATATATATTATAAATGTGATTTATAATATATAAGAGAGAGCTATTTGTGATTTATATTTTTGATTAATTATTGATGTGAATTGGATTCACATTGGATAATTAATTGAAAATATAATTTAAATTTTGTTTTGGGATGTGAATGTGATTCACATTTTTCCAATAGCCTGATCGCAAGATAATTATGAATTATTTTTGTGAAATAATGTACAAGAATTGTTGTTGTAACTAGGAGATATCATGAGATAATGAGATCTCATGAGATGATTGGTGGTTGTCCCCCCCTTTTAGGGTATATGGATAGTCCCCTCATTATCTCCAAGACTGGCCAATTGATTTGATTTGAAATTAACTTATATTGATTTATCACTATATATTAATTTAAAATAAATTAATTGTTGTTGTGTTTTTACAACAAGATCACAACCGTTAAAAGAAACACAAATCAATCTCACCCATTGATTGTGTGATGTCCATGGATTGGGATCTATGGACTCCCAAAATCCTATATAAGAAGAGACACCCCTTACTTTTCGAGACATAATAATATGATCAATCCATAAGCTCCCTCTCTCTCTCTATGCACCAAAGGTCCTCTCCCTCTCTCTCATTGTGGCCGTCCACCATGGATCCCAAAAGAGAGTCATCATCGCAGCTGCATCGTCGTTATGCTGCCGGATCATATACTCATGGATCTTCATCTCCTTCAGTGCGCCTCGCTCGTGAAGAAGATGTTGGATCTCGTATGATGAGATCACGAGATTCACCACTTGGATCATCAACATGGATTGCGATGAGCACATATCTCATCAACGCACTCGCAAGCATCTCCTCCTTTGGATCGAACTTGAGACAGGAGGTCTCTTCGTTTAGAGACTCAATAGTAATCATACTTCAAGAGGTAACCCTAGTACCTATTTGTGGTTTAGATGAAACAATACAAGAAGTGTTCTTGGATCATGTGGTTTCATCATTTTAAATTTTTAAAATTCTGTTGTCCGGAGCGACTAGTACAACTAGCCGCTCTCGATCGCATTCGATGCGATCCTCATTCTTCTGTGATTCTCTTAAGGATCTTCTCATATCCTTCAGAAGATGGTCGAAGGATGAATAAATGGTTGTCAGAACTCAACTCCGTTAATCAAGAAATAAAGCCAAATTAATTGCAAAGTTGAGCTACACTACGCTAATATGGGTCGTACGAATAGAAAGGAAGTTAAAAATAGGGCTCTAACTCAAGAAATGAATAAGCATGGAGGAGTTATGTCGTAGAAGGCCGGCGATGCTCGGATCACCCCTCCAACGCCTCTTCCTCCTCGCCAAATGGTCGGTGGATATTGCCGTCATCACCAGCAACCTAGAACACTCAGAAATTTGGGGATTTTGAGAGCTAAAAGGGATCGAATTTAAATGGAAGTTAATGGAGGCGTATATGTACCATAGGGATGTTGACCCAAGCTTCTTATCACATCAACGTTCCATCGACCGAGGAGTCAATGTGGTGTGAAACAACAAGGATCGAGGATGAAAAGTCAAGAAGGGATCGATCAAAAAAATAAAAGAATCAAATGGGATAAATCAAAGAAGATGGGCTATCACAAGTCTGACATGCCTAGGCCCTAGATCAGGGGAGTTGACTGCAGATCCACGGTAGACTAGCCCTGATTGGTCCACGCCACCCACAAAAAGATAAGCCATAAATTAAAAGATTAAATAAATCGAAAAGAAATAGTAAATGATTTTATTAAATTTTTCATAAAACATAAAAAAACTTTATTATTTTATGTAGTATTTTACAATGATTTTTATTTATTTTTTGAGTTGATTGATTATACATTACTTTTTACAAGTGCATTTATAAGTATATTGACATATATTGGGTATTTTATTTTTTTTCTATTTTAAGTTTTATATTTTTATAAACATAATATACATGGTTATAACTTATTTAAACACACATAATATATTTTATGGTATTTTTTGAAGTTGTTTGTCTACTTAAATAATTATAGCTATTTATTATATAGGTATATGTAGGTGTATTTCATCTATATATTTTTGTATACATATTTATTTTATGATATTTTTAATGTTTTTATTGTAGTTTAACTATGTAAATGTATTATAAGTAATATTTATAAAATTATAAAAATATAAAAATGAAAAATATGAGGAATAAATAAATTGATTACTTTATTAAGGTAATTTGCACAACAGGGGCTCAAAACCTAACCATTGCATCCTAACTCCAAATTGAATGGAACCACCTCATTAAATAGACAATTAAATTTTATATACAATTAAAATTGGGTTTGGTCAATTTTGATATAGATGGATAAGATATAGGTCTGTGAATTTTAGTTTTTGGTTTTTTATTCTGAGTGTCTAGGACACACTGTACATTATTTTTAAGTGAACTAAATTTGTATTTTTCTATGTATTTTTATTTGAAATTTTTATGACAAAGTTTATTGATATTAGTTATAAATAATAAAGAATAAAATAGGTCCCAAATTGAACATGAATTAAAAACTAGGGTTGTGACTTATTTTTGGTCATTATCTCCCACTACTTTACTTCTTGTCGACATAATCATCATGATGCCTAGGTCTCGGGGTTTATAGCCATTCAATACCTATATAATTTCATTTCTTTTATTTTTATTTCTTTATTCTTTTATTTTGGCATTAAATAGAGTATTTTATACACTATTTACATTGTAAATAATAGATGTTTTTTAATACAAAATAAGGCTATATGCATGCATTTAGATAGGGTTTAAAGGATAAAATGAAAGAATAAATGTGAAAAATTGGAGATTCATTAGTTAGCAGACCAATTTTCACAAAAAAATGTGTTTGTGTGTGTGGGCGGGGGTAACTCTTTCTCATTGAGGACTTGCCTCAAAGTCTGAGACTTGGATGACCCACGTCTGGGGTTCAACTGATCTACTGTATGTTATCTGCAAACAAATTCATTCCGAGGACTCAACCTCTCTTTTGTATAATCCCGTTAGTGAAACCAACCCCTACATAAGATTTTCCTTGAGATCTTTCAGTTGGTAAAAAAATCAAATCAGTTATGGAAGGCCTAAATTCCTAGAAATCCAAGAATAATGGGTTTTAATGCCTAGCGAATAGATTACCATTGTGGTTATGGTATAATTTGGGATCACTTAAGAAAATCTTTATTGTGGTTCATGCTTCGATTATAGATGACCTAAAGGATAGTACTATGTTCCCTTTCTTTATCATCAACAATAGAGACTCCACAACTAAAAAAATTATAATCTATTGGCTAATGGAGGGACTGCTACTTCCTTCCACCAATTCTTTGGTCTAATTCATTTGAACCTAGAGCGACTTACTTTTTTGCGGTTGCTTGCTCATAAAAAAATAATAATACAGGACTATCCATACAAGTTCTATATATCATCGGTGAATCATTTTTATCTATTTCTTCAACATTCTAAAAGCATTCACCACCTATTTAGCGAATGTGGTTTCACAAAAGGCCTTTTTTGTAGGAGTTTGATTCGACCACAAATTTCTATGACATCTTATGTAATTTAACAAATCAAATGACAATTAATGACATTAGGTTGGATTGGACCAATCTTGCATTGAGAGCGACTTTGTTTTGACCCGTTTGGAAAACTTGATGTAGAGCTTATTACCAAAACATTCATGATGTGGCTTGCGAGATTAAACTTATCATCCTAACTAGAATGTATATCAACTTAGACGAGGATGAAAATGGATCACGATCCAAAGATTTTGGGAACAAGGACTATCATCAAGAAAATGTTCTTTGAATGTTGTAAAGATGTCTGATGGAGATTGCGTCTCCATCAGCCGGAACAAATCGAGAGCAAGAAATTAACACCTCTATAATTGGCGGTGGCGGTTATACGCAACTTTTTGATGTAGCAATAACTATTACTATTCTCTTTTATCCAAAACTATGCTTTTCTACTATTTGTGCCATGTGTATATGCATGCCTCTAGCCCATGTGAGATGTACTATTTGACTATTAGTTAGGACTCTTTGGGCTGGTTTGGTCATTGGGGAGTCCCGATTTATTAATCTGGTAAATCACCCTACAAATCTTGACTGAAATTTCATTATAAATGAATGTGACATCACATCACATTTCTTACTCCAGCCTGCTACCAACCTTCATAACCATTCAAACATTTACTATTCACACGAAGTTACCCCAACCTAACAAACCCAGTGACCAGACTAGCCCTTTGGAACGGGCTCCTACTACTTAGTTTATGATAAAAGGACACTAATCTTTTTTTTCAAAAAAAAAGTAAACCACATGCGTTATCCATTCAATTAGTTGAAGTTTTAAAAATAGCAACAGATAATTATCGTCATATAGGATTGTCACTAATGATATAGCAACATTTATGATATTCGTTGCTAATTTCAAGAATAAAAAATTATTTCGCAATGAATAATTGTTGCAATATAATTAACAACGGCTGATTTAATAATATATTTTTAAAAACTGTGTCACTATAGCCCATGTAGTGATAGCAGAGAATTGATTCTGAAACACAATTGATAAGAGAATGCTACAAGGTATAGCAAATCCAAAGTAAATCGCAATCAGGGATAAAATCTAATTATTAAAAATAAATAAAAAATGCATGAAAATTTTTTAACACGAAACCCCTAATGTGAGGGTAAAAACCGTTGGAGATAATTGCAACAAAAAACCAAGCATTATAGTCAGTTTCCAGTGAAGGCCTACAAATAGCTAACTGTCGCAAGACTTGAAGTATAGAAGATGATTCCGATCCTCACTGAGCTAGGTTTCAATCCTCCACAGATGAAATAGCTGAATTACAAAGGACGATTCAAAATACTTATCCCGTTTTGGTTTATATAATACCATACAGACAAATCTCCATGAATAGATAGATTCTCTATACACATGAAGATTTCCGCAATTGTTAACAAAAGGAGGATATCCAAACCTCCCCCAACGGGAAGAACATATGGTTTCGAGAACTATCAAAATCCAAATGGTTCATCTAATCAAGTATGATATGAAAGGATTATCTATTTACAATATGAAAAAACTCATTTTTCTGAAATTAGAAGAGTTCTTAATATGAAATGGGATAATTGAGCATTATATCACATATAACTCATCAAGACCTTTCCAAGAAGTTCAAGATCATTAAAATCTAAATCTGGGTGGTAAAGATAAATGTGTTTTAGAGCAATTGAGTTGGGATCCATGTCAGGATAAGAGTTGGATACAGTTAGACTCCTAATCACTATAGATATAAAGGTGGCTGATTGCCCAAAGTACAAAACCAACTCCTTTACCTAGTTGGAGCTCTGTCGAATCACTAGAATCCTTGTCGGACCACCACCGCTATCGGTGAAAAAGTTTTGTTGATCGACGATATAAGAGTGCTATCGCAAAGAGATTCCCGAGGTCATCATCGTGCATGCAACCTTGTTGCATGAAACACACCGCATGAGAGGAGATTACAATGAAGCATCCACGGAAGTAACGATTTTATCATACTCCTTGTGTTTGGATTCATACAATTTCTCGAACATATGCGTATGCAAATCCTTAATGCAAATAGGTATTTCTTCGTGTACTTTAGAGTTTTGATAATAAGTGTGTTGTCAACATTTTCCTCATTTGTGAAAGTTACATAAATCGAATTTTTACATGCAATAAACCGTTGCAATGAAAGAGATGAGAAAATAAATAAACATGTTAAAACTGAAAGCTTTTTTGAATTTTTTTACACTGGTCGATTGGGTCAAAGAGAGTGATTAGTCAGTTTTAACTATTAGACATGAACTGACTGATTAGTCTATCTAAATATTCAATCTGTTTTGCTCCATGGACCTGAACACCTCAATGCGTCCAACCAAATTGGTCGATTAGTGGTTGATCGATCAAACCGGAGAGATTGATCGATCAACTGACTTGTTGGACCTGAGCTGAAAATGTGAATGGGAAGTTTGACCATAAAAATGATAGAAATGTGTAAGAAATCATGGGAAGGTATGAACTAAGATAAACAGATGTTTTACGATTAAAATGACAATTTCCTGGATTGAGTATAAAGGAAAAAGGATTTGGCTCCCTACCGAAATGAAAAAGTACCATATAGTGAGTCTCATGAGTGAGTGCCTTATGTCAAAACATGCATATAAATAAAAATCAAGGGCCTGACAGGTCGTTATTATATTGTGATGGTTGATTAGTTGTTTGTGCTGACTCTTCTCCCAATGGACCTTCACCTTCACACACATGCATATTCCATCATGTGCAACATGATGGAGATAGGTGCATACACCATTGGGTTCTAGGTTAAAAGTTTAATCATAACTTCAATGAACTTGTTGGGTAACATGTTATACTCCATGCCCAATGTTACATTTTGGTGTTTGCTCGATGGAGGTAGATATCATGTTTGATATCAAGTAGTGTTGTTGGTAGTCCGAGATTTGTTTTCACATGGTGTTCCTATTTACACTACAAAAAAATGAGCTATAGTGACGGTTTTGAAAAAAATCCATCACTAAATTAGCCGTTGTTAAATATATAATGATGATATTGTTTGTTGCGAAATGAGTTTCCATACTCAATATTAGCAACAAATATCATATCGTCATTATATCATTAGCAACGGTCCACATAGCGATGTTTATTCGTTGCTATTTTTCAAAATTTTAACTAATCGTCGCTAAAATTTGAACTAAAAAACAGCGACGATTAGTTGATATTTTGAAAAATAGCAATGGATAAGCATCGCTATGTGGACCGTTGCTAATGATATAACGACAGATATGATATTCGTTGCTAATTTTAAGTGCGAAAAAACATTTTGCAATGAATAATATCGTCATTATGTATTTAACCACGGCTAATTTAGTGACGGATTTTTTCAAAACCGTCCCTACAGCTCAATTTTGTTGTAGTTTAGATGTTGGTTAGTGTTTTGTTGCATGAATTGGTTTTCGAGTATTAACATCATGATGGGACGTCTGAGATATGGTAAGCGAAAGAGAAAATGATGTAACAGTATCCTATATGCAGAGAAAAATAGAGGATGTTCAGGATTCTTTACCCAATTGTGATATAAAGAAATGGATTCATGATTGATAACACTGACTCGTATCCCGCAGGTTATTAATAATTAAATGATAGAAACAATAATTGCGTTGGCATGGGAGCTTATGGAATGCAATAAAAGTTATTACAAATCACTCCTTAATCTGAAATAAAGAATAACTAATTTGCATAACAGGTTCCCTTGTAAAATTAAGGTTATGTACCATGGTCTACTTGTCATCATACAACTGTTGATCCAGAGGTTGCACCATAAAGGTTGGTGCAAAGTTGAATATCTAAAAGGTTAGATTGATGACTCAACTACTTATCAAGTGATTATCAAGAAAAGATTGCTAGCTTGAGAAGGAGTTGGCAATCCTCACTCTAAAGGCTTACATTCGACTGACCTCTTGAAAGAGATCTACTATGTAGGAATAGAGTTTCAGAGGTATCGTATGAGCTAGGTCAAAGAGTAGACTTAGCAAGATCGAGGTAACTAAGACATATATTGTATACTCTAATGATACATGCATGCATCCTCTGATGGGAGATAGATGTATTACTATATGTCTGAATATTTACATTTGGTAGACTGATAGATTGATCACTTAATCAACGTCTATACACGGATGCACTCATGTTCATATGATAATATATGAGGAATGCCAACCTTAAAAGGGATCATATAGGCTCACTACTAAATCGGACGACATGATCTCACTCATAGATATTAGAATAAATTGAATTCCGATATTGGTTGTTATGTTATGGAAACAAGACATGATTTTAAGGTGTAATATATTTTTTTGAATGCATAAGATAGATACTAAATCCAAATGATAAAATAATAAACTTTGTATTAAATCACGAAGGAGACAATCCAAAATGGGATCCGAACGGTTTAATCACAATCTTCCATTATGCAGGATGTGCAAGTATTATGAATACTTGAGGGTGGTGTCATCTTAATCATTTGTATATCACAACGCTTCTACTCCAAGAGGGTGATGAAATAAGCTGGGATTTTAGTGACTATGCTTAATAGACTAGCTATCCAATTTTAGTCCAAAGGTTAGACATTAATCTGAGTTAGATTCAGATAAAATGAAAAGATTGGATATACTGATTAAAATAATCAAACAATTGCGAAAGGTCATCATATCTAGATGTAAGAAAGGATCTCATTATCGAAGTCATTATACCTAACATTTACAATCCCCCAAACCTTATCTCCAAGTACCCATAGAGAAGGCAGACTATCCTCGAAGGATTTGAGGAAATTTCTTGAAGAGATAAATCTGACTATTGGGCAAAAAAGGAGAAACTAAGGATGATTAAATTGGACGTAATTATCATGGATAACATTAGATAATATTATCCATGGTACCAAGAATGACGTGGATAAGATTCACAATTTTTAGGTATATTTAAAGAGTAATTTAGGAGGATTAAATTGGATTTAATATTCTTATGCATAACATTATCTCCAATAGTGTTATTGATAGTACTCCAAGAAAAATATGGATAAGATTCACATTGCTTTTGAGTATGTACGCAAATGAATATATGATCATTTATTTATATTTTATTATCTTGGATAATATTAATGTGGATAGTGCTATCCACAATAATTAGGGATATCGTGGATAAGATATGCGTTATCTTATTGAGACATGATTGTGAATAGGATTCACAAATATAATGTCGATCTAAATTGGATTCAAATTACTACAAAATGTAAAATAGATTTGGATTACATTTAATTTTGGACCAACAAATATAATTAATATATTTTGACTATTTTTTTGAAATTATCGCAAACAATTTAGAATTATTTGGTGATAATTAACTTCCAAAGTTGGTTAACATGTAAAAGATAATGGTTGGTGAGGTAAAAGAAAAATAAAAAGAAAAATGCAATAGTAAGGAGACATCTGTTGTCGGTTCCACCATGGGGGCATCCCCGCTTTTATGTACATTATTCCATTTGTTTTCCCTCTTTACCCTCCTTGTTTATAATGTTAGTAGGTGAGTAATTCATTAAATAGTTGATAATAATTTATCAACTTTTATCTTCAAGTTGTTGAGAATTACAATGAATCATAATTATCCATTTAGTGATTGGGATTCCAATACCCACAATATGAAAAAGTATATAAGGGGTGCAGATCCAATCTTCTAATTTACAATAACGTAGTTGTAAATCAACAAATCTCTCTCTCTCTCTCTCTCTATATATATATATATGTGTGTGTGTGTGTGTGTGTGTGTGTGTGTGTGTGTGTGTGTGTGTGTTGTAGTCCACCCCCTGCTTCAGGGATGTCCCCTTGCTGCTATGATGCCCTTAAAGGAGGTCGTCCTCCTTGCCTCCCAAGTGTTATCATCATACCAGTTGATGCCCTTAATGGTGGTGATGAATCCTCATTTCATCACCTTTATTATTTCATTTTGTCCTATAAACCCAAGTTAAATGCATGTATATTTCATTAATTTACCTAAATAAACACTCAATAAAGTGTACAAAATATTGTATATGTATAAAATATTGTATAAAATACTATATAAATACTGTATTTTTGCCACAATAAAAGAATAAAGAAAAGAAAAAGAGTGAAATGTCGAGAACACTGAATGACCCTAGCCCCCGAGACTCAGTCATCATGATGACTTAGTCGACAAGGAATAAAGTAGGGGGAGATGGGACAACCAATTATACAGATTACACAGTTTGAAAACCCTAAATATAAAGGCCAATAGTTACGTACCAATTTTATTCTTTATTATTTATACATAAAATCAATAAATTTTGTACATGAAAGTGCAGATAAAAATTCAAATAAAAATACAAAATTGATTGCACAGAAAAATAATGTACAGTGTACCCGCGACGCAAAATAAAAAGCCATAAATAAAACATCACAGACTTGTATCTTCTCCATAATATATCAAAATGGACCAAAATCATCTTAATTATATATAAATTTTAATACGATATTTAATGAAGGTGGATTCATTTAAATTGGAGCTAAGATAAAATAGTTAGGTTTTGGGTCCATATTGTGCAATATACCTATATATTTTATTCAATTTCTATTATTTCGATAAAATTGAAAATATTATTTGAAACACACATTCATATTTAAAATAAATTAAAATTATCAAAATAAAATTAAAATAAATATAATACAAAATGCATAGACGAATTACTTATACATATACCTATATAATAAATACCTTTATTTATTTAAGTATACATATTATATCAGAAAAATATACAAAAAATATCTATGTTTATTTAAATAATTTATAAATATATAAAATACACAGATAAAATAACAAATATTAAAATACAAAAAATAAAGTATATCTAAATATATATGTAATTATAATTGTAAATAATAACTTCTAATAAATTACTCAAAAAATAAATAAAAATATGAATTAAATACTACATAAAATTAAGAACATTTTTTAAGTTTAATAAAAATGAATTAATTTGTATGATATTTTTTATTCATTTACAAGGCATTTTTGTCATGAAATATGCTGGTTGGTCCACATTGACCAACCATGTGCATTTGTTTGTTGACTTGGCGGTCAATTGTCTGCCCTAGGCTCTAACCTGTGACAGAACCTCACGATATGCCTAATTTCTCCATTTTCTTACTCCATCACCATGTGCATCCTTGCCCTCGAGCTCCTCCATTTCTGATGTATGTACTACCATCTCCCTCGCCAACCCATGGTTCTTCACCTACCACCTCCTCCTTCCATGAAATCTCCCCTCGAAAGCTTCACTTCTGCCTGTCTATAAAATCCCTTTCCATCTTTTTTTTATTTTTAGGTTTGATTCCTCTTTTCTTTTAGCCCCTCAGATATACCCTAGAAGCTTCCCCTTGGTGATAGTAAGGGTTGGCTGGAGTTCTACAATGAGGAGAAGGCACGAGGAGGTGGTTTTAGAAAACCATTTAACATAGATTTCAATTTCGCTTTTAGTTTGTTGTTTAATCCAGTAGGGTTAGAGTAATCAAAGAGATCTAGTACAAACCTGGAGCTTGGGCTCCATCTCTATTTCACTGTAATTTTTCCTCTATTCTGATGCATACACACTCCCATTCCAAACCTCTTCACATTCTTCACTCGAAGCACCCCTTTTCCCTCTGGATTCAACTTGCATTGAAGTGATTCGGAGCTTATATGTCATCGTCGCCTCGAGCTTCATCACCCCATCCATCCATGCAGCTTCATGTTACCTTTTTGGGTCGAGGACCATCACCTCATGCTACCCAAACTTTTTATGCAGGAGAGAGTCCAAGATGACACCTTGAGAGGGGATCAGGACCCCATTTGGAAGCTCTAGGTGCAGTGAATTTAAAGAAACCCCAAGTCCCCATCGCTAGGAGTAGGATCGATTGGAGATCCCCTATTTATGTAGAAGGCTTCTTAGAACAATACGAGTCCCTCGACGTAGCGATCAGACCACGGAGGCAGATGGAATCATCGATCCAAGCAAGACGTCACCGACGTTCTTCCCCATTCATCCAAAGGCATCGAGGATTGTCGGATGACGAACACAATGCTGACCTAATCTGGGCCATCTAATAATATGAAAGGGTACGCGTTAAGGGCCCTCCGATCGTCCATGTGGTAGCGCCAGGGTAGTCTGATCCAAAGTGCTTAGTGGGTAAATATTAAAGACCCCCTCCACCTTTTATTATTTGTCGAGATTGTAAATATTTTATTCTGTTAAAAAGGTAGTGGACCATTTCCATGTATGTCAAATATTTTAAATATTGTAAAATGGTTCCTGCTTGGCTCACGTGCATCTGCACATGTATGTTGTAAGTTTTGCATGTAGACCCTTACAGTTTCTTGTAATTTTAGTTCAATATTAAAACTTCTAATATCAGTTATAAACTTTTGGGTTGTTTGCATATCAGCTCCTATATTTTATTTTAATTACAAAAATACCTTGCTACATTATGAAGCATATGAGAAGATTCTCAAGCGCATCATGGAAGCGTGTGGATCGCATCGTGCGCGATCAAGAGCGACTAGTCGCACTAGTTGCTCCGGGCAGTAGAATTTAAAATTTTTAAATGATGAAACCACATGATCCAAGAACACTTCTTGGATCGTCACATCTAAAACACAAATAGGTACTAGGGTTACCTCTTGAAGTGTGGTTGCGATCGAGTCTCTAAACGAAGAGACCTCCTATCTCAAGTCCGATCCAACAGAGGAGACGCTTGCGAGCACGTTGATGAGACGCGTACTCCTCGCTATCCATGTTGATGATCCAAGCAGCAGATCTCCTGATCTCGTCACATGAGATCCAACATCTTCTTCACGAGCAAGGTGCACCGAAGGAGATGGAGATCCATGAGTAGATGATCCGACAGCATAACGACGATGTTGCAGCGATGGCGACTCTCTCTTGGGCTCCATGGTGGACGACCACAATGGGAGAGTGGGAGAGCACCTTTGGCATGTAGAGAGAGAGAGAGAGCTTATGGATTGATCATATAACATGAAGAACAAGGGGTGCTTTTTCTTAGATAGTGTTTTGAGATCCATGGATCTCAGTCCATGGACAGCATAAAATCAATGGATGAGATTGATTTGTGTTTCTTTCAATGGCCATGATTTTGTTGTGAAAAAAGAACAGTAATTAACTTAATTTAAATTAATATATATCGATAAATAAATATATTTAAATTCAAATTAAATCAATTAATTATCATTGGAGATAATGTGGAGATAAACCACATCCCCTAAAAAGGGGGACGACTACCAACATCTCATGAGATCTCATTATCTCTTGAGATCTCATTATCTCTTGAGATCTCATTATCTCATGAGATCTCATTATCTCGTGAGATACCATTATCTCATGATATCTCTAGGATTTACAACAACAATTGTTGTAAAATTATTTCACAAAAATAATTCATAATTATCTTGTGAAATATTGCAATCTTGCCATTGGAAAAATGTGAATCACATTCACATCCCAAAACAAAATGTAAATTATATTTTAATTAATCATCCAATGTGAATCCAATTCACATCAATAATTAATTAACAAATATAAATTACAATATACTCTCTCTAATATTTTATAAATCACATTTATAATACTATCCACATTATTCATATCCATGACAATTAAATCACATTTAATCATCTTGGATCTCTTTTCTCATGTATCCAAATAATATGAATCACATTCACATTATTCACATCTTTGATAATTAAATCACATTTAACTATCTTAAATAGCTCTTCTAATATGGATAAATAATATGAATCAAATTCATATTATATTGTATGATTAAATCACATTTAATCATCCATGTCTCAATGCTTGGATATATATAAATCAATAATGGAATCATTCTTGAACACTTTCAAGGATAATGCGCTTTCTCTGTGGATACTTGGAGATAAGGACAGGGTGATTGTATTGTTCCACGTATAGTGACTTGGATATTGAGATAACATCTCAAATCCAGATCTTGTAGACCTCCATAGATGCTTGATTAAATCAAGACTACAAATCTAATCTTCTCATTGCATCTGAATCACATTCAGATCAATGTCCAACATTTGGACCAAGATCAGATCACTTCTCTACTGAGAGGAGTCATTAAAATCTAAACCCGTTTCATCACTCCCTAGGAATGAAAGCGTCATGGTTATACAGTCGTTTATGATCACATCACCCTCAGGTATTCCCAATACCTATACATCCTGCATACTGGAAGACCCAGATTAAACCTGAAGTATTATATCTCTTTTAGATTGTCTCCTTCAAGGTTTTATCATTAAGTTTTCTCATTTGATAATTAGGAGTCGATATCGATCATGTACTTTCCAAAAGCACATATCATACCTAGGTGTTGATCATATACATTCCAAAAGCATATATCAAGCCTACAAATTCAGTCAAGCTTCCAAAGCGAGATGACCACGCAAGGAATTTGATTCTTTCCAATATCTCATGAGTGAGCTCATATCTTCCGGTTCAGTAATGAACCTGTATGATACCTTTGAGAGATCGTATTACTCATATGCCCTTATATGCACACGAGCTCATCGGTATATAGACCTTGGTTAGGCCATTATCCTGTCGGTCTACCAAATGTACATACTCAGACATATAGTAACACATCTGTCTCTTGTCAGAGGATGCGTGCCTATACCGTGACATCATACGACATAGGTCTTTGGTTATCTCGATCTCGTTAAGTCAACTCTTTCATCCAACTAATATGACACCTTCGAGTCTCTATTCTTATGCTGAAGACCTACATCAAGAGGTCGGTCAGATATCAACCTTTAGAGATAAGGATTGCCATCTCCTACTCGGGCTGGAGATCACATCTTAACAATCATTTGACGGTGCTTGATGAGTCCTCAATCTAACTCTTTATATATTCATCCAAGCACCAACCTCTATGATTCAATAATTCAATCAACAGCTCCTTGATCATTAAGTTGGCCATAGTACATAACCCTAAATGTACTAAGGGACCAATTATGTAAATTAGTTATTCTTCATTTCAGATTGAGGAGTGAATTGCAATAACATTTATTGCATAATGGCTCGCCATGGGCTCGCATGTCCAACAATCTCGCACTAGCCCCAAGAGCTATTAATGGGATAATCACTTAAACCCACACTCATGTGACAATCATAGGCTATTTAATATAGCAAGGTAAGCTTATCAGTCACTCTGTTCCCGAGAGACTATTCCAAGTCCTTTTACGGCACTTGCATATGCCCTAGTAACAGTGCTCACATCCAATGCGAATGTTGTATCTTATGCAACCAATACTCAATATTGAGGCAGTCATTATGACTTTGACAATACAACTCATCAATCGTTATAACCACTGTGTAATTTCAATTATCCTTATCATAATACCCTTATTCCCTGAGATCTCTTTCTCTTAAGGTATCTGCAGAGTAGACCTCTTAGATCATTATCTATAAAGTCTTAGGTTCTTGATGATGAGACTTTGACATCATTATCTCTAAGTCTTGTCATCTTTGAAGATATTGTTTTATTACTGCAACTAAGTGTTTTATCTCCATAACAGGATTAGCAACAGTTACTACTCCCATTGCATGGTAGACATCTAGCTTTTCGTACATATCTAACATATACCAGGCTTCTAGCAACCGATGCACAAGGGCAAGCAGTTTTAGCATCATCAACACTTGATATGCTATCCCTTCAGATTGGTCAGTACCAAATCTTAAGGGAAAGGAGCCTTCCTTGGATAGAATATATCCAGGTTGTATCGATAATGTGACAATTACAATTCTCTCTTTTCTCTTTGCTCCTGAACAACTTCAAAACTAAGATCTAAGAGGTATCCTTGAGATCATATCTCAAGGTATGAAATAGCTAGATCATAAAACATTTATTATTATCCTTATATCATTCTGAATGATTAGGATACTATCTACATTTAGGACGATGAACACATTGGTACTCCCACTTAGCTTCACTTGGTTCATCAAGATTCTATTTGAAATCATAACATTTATAATTTCATCAAATCTTACGTTCCAACTAAAAGAAGCTTATTTGAGTCCATAGATGGATTTATTCAACTTGCACACCTTGTTTTCCTCAACCATGAAGCCCTGGGGATACTACTTATAAATATCCTCGGAGAGGTATTCATAGAGGAATGCAATCTTGACTTCCATCTCGAAGATGTCAATGTCAAGTTGTGCAGCTATAGTTAGAAATATTCTGATGGGTTTAAGCATGGTCACTAAAGAAGAAGTCTCATCGCAATCGATGTCTTCTCTTCGTGTGTATCTTGTGGATACGAGTCGTGCTTTGAAGGTCTTTACCTTCTCATCAGGTTCCCTCTTTCTCTTGAAGATCCATTTACATCTTAACGGGTCTTACCCTTATAGGTGAATCCTCGAGGGTCCATATACAACACTTGTATATGAAGTCTCATTTAGACTTTACGGCTAACATCCATCTCTCCATGTCCCGATCTTCAAAAGCTTCATTATATGAAGCCAGATCATTGTCAGAATTATCTAGCATATGGAAATCATCTTCAAACTCATTTGAAGAGGTATTCGTGTTTTATCTTTTGTTGTCCTTTTAGTTTCCAACTTAGGGAGCCTCATCTTCTTCTCAAGATTCAATGAGTTCCTTCACTTCATTTTCATCTTGATTCTCAAGAAAGTCATCATCTTAGAATCATATTCTTAGAGATGAAATTCTTTAAGAATCTCAAGGTCATAAAGTAGGCATCCAATACCATTCTTTATTTTCCTAATGAAGTAGCACTCTCTGGTGCTAGATTCCAACTTACTTGCATGGAACCTTATTAAGGATGTATATTGTAGTCTCTACTACATATATACCTTGGAAACTAAGAGATAACTATGCAAAAGTTAATCATTTATCAAATCATGTCACACATGATCTAATTGTATCTCCCTACAACTCCATTGAGTTTAGGTGTATTATGAGAAGTGAGATAGGAATGATATTCCTATCTCCATAATGTATTCCTTGAATTCATCTAATAGGTACTTTCTACCTAGGTTAGATCAAATTCATTTCATCTTCCTTCAAACTT
Source organism: Ottelia alismoides (assembly GCA_037367405.1). Taxonomy (NCBI): domain Eukaryota; kingdom Viridiplantae; phylum Streptophyta; class Magnoliopsida; order Alismatales; family Hydrocharitaceae; genus Ottelia; species Ottelia alismoides. The sequence continues at coordinate 1,020,036 of JAZKJV010002851.1, read as the reverse complement.
TGGTTCTAAATAAAATTGTGAAATCTTTGAATATTTCAAAGGTTTGTAAGGTGAAGGAAAGAAATATCATATCACAAATAATCATTAATAGATATCACATATCCATAATGTTTATTCTGATATAGATAATCCACATACATCAAATGTATGAGATCTTGAATACCCCAACATCTTACACCATTCCCAAAGAAGGGTGTATTGGACATTTTGCTTTTAATACAATATTCATAAGTATGTAAGTTTTGAATTTTTTAGACATTCTAAAGTTTCATCTCTTACTAATCTATTGATCAAATCAACAGACAAATGTCCAAGGCTTGATGCTAGATCATTGTCAAATGATCTTCATCCTCCTATTGATGTTATAAGGTTTGATTATTAGTACTAGAAGTCTTAATGAACTATTCATTAATTTTCTAATTTAGTAGAGTCCACTAGATGCTAGATTACTATATGAAATATATTCATCATAACTCTTTATGATAGGTTTATACCATAATTCATGTTTATTTCTAACACTTAGAAATAAACTATGAGTGTATTCTAATATCGAGGTCATAGAGACATTCTCTAAGACTAAGGACTCTCCCACTGAAAATATGAAGTCTATCTATCCAAGAGAGATTGTTGCAACAATTGCATCAACGCCCATGTGGATGACTATTAAACCTTAAGATCAAGTTTCTAGTCTTCTTAAACATTTGCAACCAATTGCAAATGTTATTAGAAGAATGAGATACAATTATTAGACTTCTACTATTATCAAATAAGAAAGTCAATTTCAATGATTATATGTAGATGTAGATTATTTCGATGCACTATCCGAGTACTTCTCTAAGGATCCTAGATAGACTAGATAGTCATACTATCAATACATTGGCTTATTGCAGTATTGGCATTCATCCAGCTCTTTGAATGTCATATGTATAGAAATCATAGATGTACAGTCAACTCTTTGACTTTCCTTCTAACTTGGGTCCAACCCATGCTTCCACACCGCTCATTTCATCTCTAAACAACCATTGCTTAAGACAAATGATCTCTTATGTTGAATTCAAAAGATTTCAATATAAGAATATTTCGACATTTATATATCATTTAATTCATACAGTATGAACATTATAAAGCTTCATGAATGACTATAGTATAGATAGTAGGATGATGACACTCATCATATCTACATACATCTTAACTCTTAAAGACTTAGGTTCAGGTAGGTATTCAAATATTTTGAATACTTCATCTCTTAGTAGTGCTACCGTTCTGCATAATGCAGTGAACCATGTCATTCATGATTAAATGTTGAGAACACATATGTATGTCAAAACATCTTCTTTGATTTTATAGGGATTATTTGATAATTATGATCATCATCAACATGTCACTTCCAAAGTACATTCAATGAGATCAAGACTATAAAGACATACAAGCTCTAAGGTCATAGTCCTATTGTCTATTTAATTGTCATTCCTCTTTATTATGAGGATACTTGCACATTGCAACCACATACATTATGTGTCCAATTGTAAGGATAATATCTTGATCATGAATTCAATTCATGATATTACACTGGTTATTATTGAGTGTATCTTTGAGTGGATTTAATGAGGATTATCTGAAATAAGAAATGTACATAAATATATACATATTTTACTTTGATTTGGGAATTTTTTATATCAAAGTTGTCTTACCATGTCAACATTGAAAGTTCATTCCCTTAATCACTTTCAATGTAAGATATATTCTTACCATTATATCTCTAGTAAGATCTGGGATATCCTTTCCTATCTTTGTTGCATCCCCATAATATGAGAAACTACAACTCAAATAAACAGAAGCGGGAACTCATTCCGACATGCAATTTCAACTCGCATTTCCCATTTCGGTCTTTAACACCCGAGCCCACCATCCCTAAGGTGATGTTGACCCATTGTTAATTGAACTAACCGTCAACAGGAATGGAACTTGCTATGCGCAATCCAACGTCGTCCCAATAATATGAGGAACCGATACTAGGGTCACTACGCATACGACCTTACTCTTTCGAGAAGCAAAGAGACCGATCCAGATGCGCCTGCATGCATGAGCTGTCACTTCGGACATGCGTCTTCCACACACAATCCCTGGCGACGTATTCTTTCGCCTTGACGAGAGACCATGGATGTCACTTCATATTTGAAATTTAATTAATTATCATGAATCATATTCATGTAATTAATTCTTCTAAGGGAAATACACATCTATCATAGTAGTGTGTATTAATTGGATATAATTAATTTAATGTCATTAAATCAATTATCAATCCAATTCATTCAACAAACTTGATTGTTACTTGAAATAGTGGTATTATCTCAAAGTACGTATTATTCGAATTTTAATAAATAGAAAATACATCATGATCTCTCAAGCATTATCTGTTCCCTACTCGCTGTCATGGTCAGTACCGACGGGAGTGGGACATACCACACACAATGCAACCTGCTACCCTAACGCTCCCCGATTAGGCACCATATCCGCCTCGAGAAAAATACTGTCGAGTCAATCACTTTGTACTTGAGATGATCATCGGTTTTCAACCGAAATTATACCATATAGTAATAATCAAAACCATTTTGATTATAAGAAAATTTGCTAAACAAATTCCCAAAACCTATTCAAGTAGCAAGTTTGATGAAAGTGTATCAAGTAACCAATTGGTGATCTAGATCTAATCTAATCATTCTATGGTTGAGGCAATGCCATTTAAGGGAAAATTTATTATTCCAATATTTCCCAAATATTATCTATAATTATTTCAGGAAATTAAACATTAATTTCACAAGATTCTTAAATGATAATCACAAGGTTCATGGTTAAGTATGTAATTTTCAACAGTGACCCATACTCTTTAAAAATAACATATCTCATTCATTTTAAATCCAAAGTAAGCAAAAACAATTTTCAGAATTTGATAATTTGATTTAAATCAAAAACCATATTCTTAGCATGCATTTCCATGTTTTTAAAATAGTAATTAACATCTTAATTACGTCACTAAACGCCATCCCCGAAACAATGGACATATGGTCATTAAAACGATCATATCTTCAACAAACGAAATCCAAATTACGCAAACTCAAATTTCAAATTTTCTTTGTTTAGTGGGTAACATTATCCATATGATAATTTCATGTTTAAACATTTTAAACAGGCCCGAAAAAAATATCACAAAACAGGGATGCAAAAATTGAAATGCTAAAATCTTCATTAACCCTAACGAGCCCAAATCTTCATAGGTTCATGGATCTAATCCGAAGCCTTCGACAACCTAGCTTTGATACCACTTGAAGGATATGAGAAGATCCTCAAGCGCATCACGAAAGTGTGTGGATTGCATCGTGTGTGATCGGGAGCGACTAGCCGCACTAGTTTTTCCGGGCAGCAGAATTTAAAAAATTTAAATGATGAAACCACATGATCCAAGAACACTTCTTGGATCGTTTCATCTAAACCTCAAATAGGTAATAGGGTTACCTCTTGAAGCATGGTTGTGATCGAGTCTCTAAACCAAGAGACCTCCTGTACCAAGTCAGATCCAACGGAGGAGATGCTTGCGAGCACGTTGATGAGACGCGTACTCCTCGCAATCCATGTTGATGATCCAAGAAGCGGAACTCCTGATCTCGTCACATGAGATCCAACATATTCTTCTCGAGCGAGGCGCACTGAAGGAGATGGATATCCATGAGTAGATGACCCCGCAGCATAACGATGATGCTGCGGTGATGACGACTCTCTCTTGGGCTCCATGGTGGACGGCCACAATGGGAGAGAGGGAGAGCACCTTTGGAGTGTAAAGAGAGAGAGATTATGGATTGATCATGTAACATGAAGAGCAAGGGGTGCCTCTTCTTAAATAGTGTTTTGGGATCCATGGATCTCAATCCATGGACAACACAAAATCAATGAATGAGATTGATTTGTGTTTCTTTCAATGGCCATAATTTTTTTGTGAAAAACAACAATAATAATTTAATTTAAATTAATATATATCAATAAATCAATATATTTAAATTCAAATGAAATCAATCAATTATCATTGGAGATAATGTGGAGATAAACCTCATTCCCTAAAAAGGGGGGACGACGACCAACATCTCATGAGATCTCATTATCTCATGAGATCTAATTATCTCATGAGATCTCATTATCTCATGAGATACCATTATCTCATGATATCTCTAGGATTTACAACAACAATTGTTGTAATGATTTCACAAAAATAATTCAAAATTATCTTGTGAAATATTGCAATCATGCTATTGAAAAAAATGAGAATCACACTCACATCTCAAAACAAAATGCAAATTATATTTTTTATTAATCATCCAATGTGAATCCAATTCACATCAATAATTAATTAACAAATATAAATTACAATATGCTCTCTCTAATATATTATAAATCACATTTATAAAATATATGATTAATATGGATAGTGCTATCCACATTATTCATATTCATGATAATTAAGTCATATTTAATCATCTTGGATCTCTTTTCTAATGTGCCCAAATAATATGAATCACATTCACATTATTCACATCTTTGATAATTAAATCACATTTAATTATCTTACATAGCTATTCTTATATGGATAAATAATACGAATCAAATTCATATTATATTTTACGGCTAAATCACATTTAGTCATCCATATCTCAATGCTTGGATATATATAAATAAAAAATGGAATCATTCTTGAACTCTTCCAAGGATAATGCGCTTTCTCAGTGGATACTTGGAGATAAGGACATGTCGATTCTATTGTTCCATGTATAGTGACTTGGATATTGAGATCACATCTCAAATCCAGATCTTGCGGACCTCCCATAGATGCTTGATTAAATCAAGACCACATATATAATCTTCTCATTGCATCTGAATCACATTCAGATCAATGTCCAACATTTGGACCAAGATCAGATCACTTCTCTACTGAGAGGAGTCACTAAAATCCAGAACTGTTTCATCACTCCCTAGGAATGGAAGCGTCATGGTTCTACAATTGTTTATGATCACATCACCCTCAGGTATTCGTAGTACCTGTACATCCTGCATACTGGAAGACCCAGATTAAATCCGAAGTATTAGATCTCTTTTAGACTGTCTCCTTCATGGTTTTATCATTAAGTTTTCTCATTCGATCATTAGGAGTCGGTATCGATCATGTACTTTCCAAAAGTACATATCATACCTAGGTGTTGATCATATACTTTCCAAAAGCATATATCAAGCATATATATTCAGTCAAGCTTCCAAAGTAAGACAACCGTGCACGGAATTTGATTCTTCCCATATCTCATGAGTGAGCTCATGTCTTCCGGTTTAGTAAATGAACCTGTATGATCCCTTTGAAAGATCGTGTTACTCATATGCCCTTATATGCACACCAGCCCGTCAGTATATAGACCTTGATTAGGCCATCAACCTATAGGTCTACCAAATGTACACATCTGTCTCCGGTTAGAGGATGCGTGCCTATACCGTGATAATATATGACATAGGTCTTTGGTTATCTCGATCTCATTATGTCAACTCTTTGACCTAACTAATCTGACACCTCCAAATCTCAATTCCTATGTAGAGGATCTGCATCAATAGTTCCATCAGATATCAGCTTTTAGAGATAAGGATTGCCATCTCCTGCTCAGGCTAGAGATCACATCTTAACAATCATTTGACTGTGCTTGATGAGTCATCAATCTAACTCTTTAGATATTCATCCAAGCACCAACCTCTATGATTCAATAATTGAATCAGCAGTTGTATGATCATTAAGATGGCCATGGTACATAATCCTAATTGTACTAAGGGACCTATTATACAAATTAGTTATTCTTCATTTCAAATTGAGGTGTGAATTGCAATAACATTTATTGCATAATGGCTCGCCGTGGGCTCGCATGTCCAATACTTTAAATAGTTTTGTGCTTATTTTTCTAATTTTTATTAATACCATCTGTGCTCCAAAAATTATTGGAAAATAGGATAATGTACATGATTGCATGTTATTTCATGCTATAGATTTTATTTTTTATATTTTTTTGCACATTTCCTATTTTTAAAAATTAAAATATCACATTTACTTGGATGTCTAACATAAAATTTCAAAAAAATACAAAACTGTAGTTAAAATTCCAAAAAAACCTACTATTTAATATCTTAATTCTTACCATAGAATAAAAATCCAAAAAAGAAAAAAAGAAAATCATAAAAAATTAAAAAGCTCTAAAATCCCGATAAAAATAAAAAAAACATTAAAAATACCAAAAATTTTGGATTATGTCCTGTAATATTATATATGTATTAGTATATATTAAAATCAGTTTTCAGAAATTGTGAACTTATTTAGTATTTTTAGATCTCAGAACTATTCAACCCATTTTCAAATTTTCTGATTTTATATATTTCAGATTTTAAAAATACCTAAAAATAACAAAATTTTTTGAAAACTTATAAAAACATTAGAAAATATAAAAAACTCAAAAATAATTTATTTTCTGATTTTTGATTATTTTTATCTATATTTTTATATATAGAATCCCTATATAGTCTATTATTACATATATATTATATTTATTATAACTATTATAAATACATACATACATATATATATATTTAATACCTTAAAAAATAAAAAGGACTTTACCTATAGGTATTTTCTAATTTTGTATATTTATTATATAGTTTATATATATTACTTATAATATATATACATTCTCTTATATACATATCTATATACTCTATTACATATAGGTGTATATATATTTAATATATAATATTAAATAAAAATATAAAAATAGAATAAAATATACAAATAATAATAGATATAATTAAAAATTAAAAACCCTATTCTTTTGAATAAGAGTATGCATACCTATATACATACATACATATATTATTTATTTATAAATGATATTGCATGTTACTATGTGTGTTCCCTATGTTTGGCACCCTACTATGGTTGCCACTATACACATTTATTTGTAGGTTTTAAAATAAATTATGATTCACACCTGCTTGATCTTGTATGATTATTTAGTATGGGTTAATTGTTGCTTAGTCTCTTGGTCTTTGTGAGCGGTCGTCGCATGGACTACACTCCCGCTTGTGTGAAGTGCAAGTCCCTCCTCACATGATCTTGTGACTAAACAAATAGCGCTATTGACGGGGAGAAACAAATCATAACACATTTTGTATATTGTTGTTCATTATTTTTCTCATTTATTTCTTGCTATTAATTTTTGATAATTATTTGACTCTTCTAATACTTGTTTCTTTGTTGACCTTTCCTGCGAGGGACCATATGGTGACAACTATCTCTTGGGAGGTGGTCGCACCCAAGCTGCGAGGAGGTTGGTGGTTCTTCTTTGAGTCAACCATGAGAGGCACAAGAGTGGCAGAGAGAGAAGGAGAAGAGCTGGCCGTAGCCTAGCATTTTTATTTTGTGAGAGATGGTGTTTTATTTTTGCATAATTAATTTGTAATTAATTTGGATACTTAGACTCCCCACAACGCGAGGACCAGTGTCCAGGCGATTGTTCACCTGGGGGACTCGTCGGATTTTTCACGTCTTCTTCATCTTTATTTTATTTGTTTCTCGTGATTTGAGCTTTCTGCCTCTATTTCTATTTGTTTTATGTTAGTGAGCCCTTAGATATTAGGTTTTCTTAACTCGGTAGCTAGGGACAAAGCCCTAATTATATTGGATGCACCCATAGTGAAACACACTTAGACTTAGATAAATAACTAATTGCAAATTTCTTGAATTTGGAATTGCATGCAGTGAGAGACACCATACAACGCTAGCAAGAGCCCTTGTGGCGTGCACCGAGGAGCCTCTTAGACCACTCTTAGTTCCATTTTTTTAGTGATTTTCATATTAGTTCTTCCCAATAATAGCAGCTACTATTTAGGATGATTTCTCGCATTGCATATCACCATATAGAGTAGATATTTTTAAATTCTGCATTAAATCCTCCATGGAGAGAGCATGGAAGCATTGTAAGTTATTCTAACTTTGCATGCATGATTAGAAACTTAGGTGAGATTTCTACCTTAGCCTCGACTTGCATGACTTTCCTGTCCTCTCCTCCTGTGTTTATATCACTTAGGATTTAAAAATAAAAAAAAACATTAGGTCGATTGCTTTGAAAGATATTCAAAAATTTAAAACTCAAAAATTAAAACAAATGGACTGCTAATAAAACTTTGACCTTCGTAAAATCATAATGTAGTTTATTGTTTGGGCTTCATAAAGCCTCATCTACATTCCAGGCTAAGAGAGGTGTAACCCCCTAAGGTAGATCCGAAATCCCGATCTGTGGTGCTTTGACAATTACCTAAGATGGTGAAGTATTGGCGCTTCTATCGTATACGACTTAGTAGGGCCTTGTCGAGCATGGTGTTCTCGCCTTGTGTGGAGAATCCAACTTGGTCTGAAGTACTTAGCTTAGTCCATGTCCTCATGGGCGTGTCTATCTCATCGGTTTGCATCCGAGTAGGTCCTTGCATACGCCCAAGTGATTCCGTTGTGAGCTTGGTCCAAAGTATTGGTTTCACCTATTGACTTCCTCTCTTATTCTTTGGATAAACCCCCCCCCTAGACATGAGATCAAAGACCTTTCACTACGTAGATCACATGTTACAAAGGAGGTGGAAGAAGTACGAGGCTCTCGCTTGGCAGTACACAATTTCCTAGATGGATAGCGTACTTAAGGACTTGTTATACGATTTGCCAAAAAAACTAGAACTAAAACTAAGCTATATTCTAGAAATTAAACTAGAACTAAAATTAATCTAGGAAGCAAGGAATGAATACCTCAAATGGAGCTAGGCCGTGAGATGTACCTCACAACGAAAGAGGTCACTGGAGATGGGTGGAAGCCTACCATAGGATGGTACTCGATCAACCAAACTACTGGGCGAGGAGGTTGTCACCCTCCTCGAGACCTTGAGCGCAAAAGGAGGAGAGAACACTACCAAAAGGAGATTCAAAAATGGAAGGAAGATCAAGGAGGGTATTTGTATTGGTGATGAACATGGGCCCAAGAACGAGGAAGAACCTGACCACGTCACATCAAAAGGTTGGGTTTTTCCTGGTTGGTCCACCTGGACCGACCACATCGCATCAAAAGTTGACTTTGGTCAACTCTTTTGACACCTAACTAACCTCTGACACACCTCATTTGACCCCGTTTTTCTTCTATTTTTGGAGCTTGATTCAAGCACCATTTTCAAATGATTCCTTCCTGAATTTTTCTCCTCGATCTTCCCTCTTTCACAAGCCATGATTGCTTCGAGGATTGGATAACTGATTTTCCCATTCTTCCTTCTTCTTTGGCCCATGTTCATTATTGATACACATACCCTCCTCGATCTTCCTACAATTGTTGAATCTCCTTTTGGTAGTGTTCTCTCCTCCTTTTGCATTCAAGGGCTCGAGGAGGGTGACAACCTCCTCGCTCGGTAGTTTGGTTTATCAAGGACCAGCTTAGGGCAGACTTATACCCATCTCCAGTGACCTCCACCGCCATGAGGTACATCTCGCGGGCTAGTTCCGTTTGAGGTGATCTTTCCTTGCTTCCTTGCTCCGTTTGAGGTAATCTTTCTAGGGCATTCACTTCATGTGCCCATTCCCCAACTGCCAGGGTTTTGGGTATATTCTGCTCGATGTCAACTATGTGAGTCGTTGGGAGGAGGCTATCCCAACCTCAGCTGTCAACAGGCACAATGTCTATCGGTTTCTAAAAGATCACATTATTGCATGGTTCAGGATCCCCAAAATTTTTATATTTAATGGTAGTAGCCATTTCATCAACATAGAGGTGAAGAAATTGACACAATAATTTTGTATTGAACATTGTGTCGCCTCTCCATACCACCCACAATCTAATGTCTTGATGGAATGTTCAAATAGGAAGATAAAACAATTCTGCAGAAGCCGATATGCCCCAACAGGAAGAACTGGCCACTGTTACTTGATTCAGTTGTTTATGCCTATCGAACCATGTACAACTCACCTTTGGGAATGTCTCCCTATCACCGGGTACGGCAATCCATTCCATTTTACAGTTGAGCTCATTCACAAATCGTGGTGGGCAATTAATGCCTATAATTTGGATTCCAAGAAGGCCAGAAAGAATAGAAAGTTGGATCTGAATCAGCTTCTTGAATTCCATGACTATGCATATGAAAACAACCTAATGTACAAGGTGAAGGTCAAAAAGTTGCATGAAAAACACATCAAGACTTTCGAGTCATGTCAGAAGGTTTGGTTGTTTGATGCAAAGTTGAAACTACTCCTAGGGAAGTTCAAGAAGCATGTGCGTGACAATGGCAGTATTGTTACATCCGATTTGTAAGCAGATATACAACCATTTGTGATCAAAAGACAACTACTAAAGCCTTATCTCAAACATGATACATTCATGCCCATGGTTGATTCTATCTAGGAAGTCTATGATGAAGATCTTACGGCCACAACATCAACACAATCACACGAGGCCATCAAAAACATTTTTGAGTAGTTAATAATTTTCTTATTTTCTTTTTTCATTTCTTATTCTTTTATTCTTTCTAAAGCTTCATTCATCCCATTCATCATTTCTATACTTAGGATATACTTCATCCTAAGTATAGGGGGGATGAGTATATTCGGGCGCACATTCTTTAATCCCTCATCTGTCTCCTCAAGTTTTGGCTTTCTTTATGTACTTAGGGATATTTTACCCTAAGTATAGGGGGAGACAGGTCGAGCTGTTGATTTTATGCGTCCCCACCCTCGACCATCCCTGCATTTATACACAATCTGCTATACTTAGGAAATATTGATCCTAAGTACAGGGGGACAATCTATTTCTCATTCTTTAGTCATTGTATTATAGACGTATACTTAGTAAGAGTTACGTCTTCCTTTCTCTTCGATCTATGAGGAAATTGGTCAAGATAAGTATAGGGGGGTCGTATATACATCGTATATACTTTAGCCGTAACTCATACTTTCCTATTTTTAATAATATGGCTAATTAATAAAAAATAATTAAATTAAAATACATTTAAACTCTTTGTATATATTGATTAATAAATAAGGTTAAAATGATATTGCAAAATGGTTGAAAATGGTTGAAAATTTCTCTTTGAAAAATATTTTGAAAACTATTTCTAAAATATTTTGTAAAATATTTTCAACTTTGTTAAAATATTTTTTTATTGTTAAAATTTCTCTTCTTTTTTTAATAAAAAGCTTTGAAAATGTACTTACAAATGACTTGTAAAGTGGTTGCAAAAATGTTTCAAAAAATCTATACATATTGTTTGAAAAATATTTGCAAATGATCTTCAAATATTGCAATTGTTTGTAAAAATTATGTCAAATTTTTTTTGTAATAAAGTTTTCAAAATATTTGTCAAAATCCATTCAAATTATTTTTAAAAACTTGATTCAAAATTCCAGTAAATAAAAATTTTACAAACCATGTACAAAAATCTGTTAATAATTAATGTATTCCATGTGAATACCTAGTGTACATTCTTAAACATAATTCTTGTAAATAACAAGATGCATTCCCATGTAAATATTTGCATATAACTCTTTTCTATCTCTTTTGATTTTCAAAAATCCCTAAAAAATTTTACAAAATAAAAAAATCTATAAAAAATGGCAAAATATTTTCAAAATTGCGCAAAAACTTTCAAAACTTCTTTAAAAACGTATAAAAAGTTTAAAACCAGAAACTTGCTTCGCAAAAGCATTTTCTTGAATTGACATAGCATTTGCATTTTTTAGAATTGGAGATACTTCAGTTCTCCTTGACGTAATTCTTTAGGATCCGTGAGTCAATTCACTGTGTCCCAATAAAGCCCTTCATATCATCCGTAAGATTCTTTAGACAGTGATTTGATTGGAAACTGCTCACCTAGCACTTAGCTCGACCCAGATGGATTGTTGAAAAATCTTTTAGTTTATGTTGGGACGATGCAAGGCTGCTTCGTCAAGGGTGTCTCAGGAATAATTCTTGGGATTATCCGACACCGGTACTATAACCCACTTCTTTTGGTAACAATGATATCTAAAGATTGGAGATGGATTGAGATAATTCTTTAGTTGAGGAATGGTCTACCGCCACAACTTTTTCCAAGACACCAAAAAAAATACATGGACAAAAATATGCTATATTCGCTAGGGCATAAAAAAGAATGCAGAAGCTACACAAAGTCAAAGAAAATAGCTAAAGGAAGCCTACATCAAAAATTCCACAGAAGTTTGAGCTTCAGAAAATCCTGCTTCTTGGTGAAGACCTGGTTACATTGACCGACATCACGAGGGAATGAAGACTACACTAGTCCATTCCCACTTCTTTTCCCACTTCTCACCTCCTTCCCCATTTAGTTGTAATGATCAAGAACACATGACCTTAGAAGGGAATATCTGTCTCCACGAAGATGAGTTTCTAGAAGAGAAGACGCCTTGATGATTCAATTGTTTTGTCTGAGGAGAGTTGAACAATTTCACACACATGGTTCTATCACTTCAAGGTAGCAAGAGTATGCGACTAAGACGATGGTTCTGACTTGAATGTGAATTGGACTGAATGATAGGACTATGGAACCTAAGGGATTTTGTGTTACAATTCCTAACCTCAAAAGCAGGTTCCGAATACACAAATAACCCACATGCATTCTCTGAGCTCTAAAATTCGACATTATTAAGAAATTTTAAAAATTGAAAATTATTCCAAGTTATTTATTTTTCTTTTATGTGTTTTCTTTTCTTCACTTATATGCATAAGTGTTTACTAGGGACTAGCAAAGGCATGTATATGGTGAGATGAATCCTCATTTCATCACCTTTATTCTATCATTTTGGCCTCTAAATCCTAGCTAAATACATGTATATCTTATTAATTTGGCTAATAAGCACACGGTAAAGTGTACAACATAATGTATAAAATACTATATAAATACTGTATTTTTACCAAAATAAAAGAATATAGAAAATAAAAAGAAAAGGAGTGAAGTGTCGAGGATACTGAATGACCCTAACCTCCAAGACTCAATCATCATGATGACTTAGTCGACAAGGAATAAAGTATGGGGAGATAGGATGGCCAATTGTATAGATTACACAATATGAAAACCCTAAAAATATAGGCCAATAGTTATATTTTGAGACCTAATTCAATCTTTATTATATATACATCAAATTAGTAAATTTTGTACATGAAAGTTGTAGATAAAAATATAAGGAAAAATATAAAACTTATTTCACAAAAAATAATGCACAATGGGCCGGGGACACACAATAGAAAAGAATAAATAAAACTTCACATATCTATATCTTCTCCATTATGTATCAAAATGGAGGAAAATCACTTTACTTCTATATAAATTTTAATAATGCATTTAATGAAGGTGATTTAATCCAAATTGGAGCTAAGATACAAAATTTAGATTTTGGGCCCATATTGTACAATATGTACATTTTATTCAATATATTAGTTCTTTATATTTTTAATTTTTTTTATTTTTTTTATAAAATTGTAAATATGATTTTCAACGCACATTCATAATTAAAATAAATTAAAATTATAAAAATAAAATCAAAATAAATATGTTTACAAAAATGCATAGATGAATTACTTACACATATACCTATATAATAACTACTCTATTTAAGTGTATATATTATATCAGAAAAATACAACAAAATATATTTATATATATTTCAATAAGTTATAAATATATAAAATAAATAGATAAAATAACAAAATTTAAATTAAAAATGAAAATAAATTATAGGTAAATATACCTATAACTATACTTCAAAAAATAACTTATAATAAATTGCTTGTAAAAATAAATAAAAATATGAATTAAATACTACATAAAAATGTAGGAATTTTTTTATGTTTTTTTAAAAAATAATTGAATCATATGATATCTTGGAATTTCCTAATAGGTCAACGTGGACCAACCAAGCATGTTTGTTTGTTGACATGTACGATCAACTACCTGTCCTAGGCTCTGATCTGTGTCAAAACCTCACAGGACAACCAATTTCTCCATTTTCCTACTCCATCTCCATGCACATCCTTTCCCTCGAGCTTTACCATTTCTGATTTCTGTATATCCCTCTCCCTCGCCAACCCATGCTTCTTTACCAACCACCTCCTCCATCCACGAAATCCCCCCTCGAAATCACCACCTCTACCTAACTATAAAATCTCCCTCCTGTCTTCTTTTTTAGGTTTGATTCCTTTTCAAGTCCTTTAACCCCTCAAATCTACCCTAGAAGCTTCCCTTTATGGTTGGAGTTCTGCAACGAGGGGAAGGCACGGGGAGGTGGTCCAGGCATCTCTGGCAAACCTACCGTCGTGAGGTTCTGCTTCGTGGTTCCGGCCATGTTGAGCTCCATTTCTACTCGTCATTATGTAATCATTTAGCATAGATTTCAATTCTGCTTTTAATTTCATATAGTTTAATCCAATAGGGTCAGAGTAATAAAAGATCTGTCATAAACCTGGATCTTGGGCCGCCGGTGTATTTCAATATAATTTCTCCCCAAATACGACGCACACATGCTCCCAATCTAAACTCATCGCATTCTCCACTCGACACCCCTTTTCCTCTTCGATTCAGCCTGAATCGAAGTCATTCGGAGCTCATCTGTCACCAACCGCCTCGAGCTTTGTCGTTACATCCATCCACACAACTTCACATTGCCTTTTTGGGCCAAGGAACATCGCATCGTGCTGCCCGAACTTTTCGTGCGTGAGAGATTCCAAGATGACATATGGAGAAGTGATATGGCCCCATTTAATGCTCCAGGTGCACCAAACTGGAGAAAAATTCGTCTAGAGGTATATTTTTAAATATATTGATCATATACAGTCGTCAATATTTTTTTTGTTATGTACCATAGGTAAGCCGTCTTTTCAAGAGGAGGCTTTGTCCTTAAAGTTTTCATGTGTTACATACAAGTGAAAGCCGCCTCTTGAAGATGCGGCTTTGGCTAAAACCAAAGCTGCCTTTTCAAAAGGCGGCTTTCCCCTTGAAATTTTTGTGGCATATTTCAGTAAGAGCCGCTTCTTGAAGAGACGGATTTGACTAAAATCAAAGCCGCCTCTTCAAGAGGCGGATTACCTACGGTACATAACAAAAAAATATTACCGACCGTATAGAGCCAATATATTTCAAAACATACCTCTCGGAGGAATTTTCCTCCACCAAACTGAAAGAAACCCCATGCCCCCATCGCGAGGACCTGGGATTGATTGGAGATCCCTTGATGATGCGGAATGCTTCTAGGAATACGATGAGTCCCTCGACGTAGCGATCGGACCAAAGAGGCGGTCGGAATCATTGATCCAAGGTCCCTCCGATCGTCCACATGTGAACGTGAGGGTGGTCTGATCGAAGTGCTCAGTAGGTAAATATCGAAGACCCCTATGCCTTTTGTTATTTATAATCGATCTTGTAAATATTTTATTCCATTCAAAAAGTAGTGGATCATTTGCATGTATTCCCTTGAATATTTATATATTGAAAAATGTTCCCTACATGGCTCACGTTCACCTGCACGTGTATGCTGTAAGTTTGGCATGTAGACCCTTGCATATTCTTGTAATTTTAGTTTATTATTAAAAGTTTTAATATCAGTTATAAACATTTGTTTTGATTGCATATTAGCTCATGTTCTTTAATTTAATTGCAAATATGCCCTTACTAGTTTAAGAATTCTTATGCTTATTTGTCTAAGTTTTATAAACACATCCATGCCCTAAAAATTGTAGGAGAATGGGATAATATACTTGATTGCATATTATTTCATGCTATAGATTTTATTTCGCATTTTATCCACATTTCCTATTTTTTAAAAATCAGAATAGCATGTTTTATTCCTTATATAACTTAAAAATTTCAAAAAATATAAAACCACAGTTAAAAATTCCAAAAAAAACCTAGTGTTTGTTACCATATTTTCTCACCTTAGATAAAAAATCATAAAAATTGAAAAAGGAATAAAATATTAAAAAGCTCCAAAATATTTATAAAAATATAAAAAATCGCCAAAAATATTGGTTTATGTCCTGTAATATTTTCTATACATATTTGTGTATATTCAAATTAGTTTTGAACATTTTTGGACTTATTTAGTATTTCTAACTATCAAAACAATTCGGTCCATTTGAAAAGTCCCAAATTCTATATATTTTGGACATTAAAATCCCTATAAATTAGAAAGAATTACTGAGAGTCACATAAACATTGGAAAATATAAAAAACACAAAAATAAGTTATTTTCTTGCTTTGATTATTTTTATTTATATAAATATTCATAGAATCCCCATATAGATTATTATACTTATATGTATTTTATATTTATTGTAACTATTATCTATATCTATACATTTTTTATTACCTTAGAAAATAAAAAGGACTTTACATTTAGGTATATTCTAATTTTGTATATTTCTTATATAGTTTATACATATTACTTATAATATATATACACATTCTCTTATATATATTTATATACTCTATTATCTAGACCTATATATTTATCTTTATTATGTAAGATTAATTAATAAATGAATTTAAAAAGAGAATAAAATTACAAAATTATAGGAATACTACTACTTCTACTACTACTAATAAAATATATATTTGAAATTTAAAAAACCCCATTCTTTGATTAACAATCTACATCCCTACATACATACATACCTATATTATTTATTTATAAATAATATTAAGTGCTACTATGTTTGTTCCTTGTGTTCGACTTCCTACTCTGCATGTCACTACACACATTTATTTGTAGGGTTTATAATAAATTTTGATTCATATCTACGTGTTCTTGCTTAATTATTTAGAATGGGTTGATTGTTTCTTAGTCGCTTGGTCTCTATGATTGGTCGTCACATTGACTGCACTCCTGCCTTGTGTTGAGTGCAAGACCTTCCTCACATGATCTTGCGACTAAACATGTTGTCGACCCTGTTGTTGTTTTCTGAATCGATTCAACCAATCTCGTTGAGAGGTTCTTCTTCTTCTTCAATTCTTCTGGATCACAAATAAGGAGGGTTTCGTTTGACAAAATCAGGAGTAGTGTGTCCCATATAGTCTCATTGGATTGTTGGGAGTTTTTCGTTCATCTATGCGCCTGCAAGTACTATCTTTCGAATGATACTTGAGAGATGTTGTCTCTTCGCTTAAGACTCAAGGGTCACAACCATGTTTTAAAAGTATGTCTTTTATTCATATGATCATGATGGAATTGGTTAGGAATGGTTCCCAATCTATGTGATACCATCGATTTTTTTACGATTTCCATTGCTATCTCGACTCCATTTTAATCAGATACAATTTAATCCATATGCTTCGTTCTTGTTAATCAAATTCTTCGAAGTATGTAGAATAAATGAGTATTTGGAATACTTTGGGTTGTTGTGATCATAAATATTCTAAGACATGGTGCTTCTACTTTGAGGGAGTGATGAAATCAGATGGATTTTAGTGACTCCATTTATGAGCATGAATTAATGAAGTTCGATTTCAATTCATAGAACTAAATCACAATCTCAAGAGTTGGAAATGGATCTAAAAGTATTTATGAATCCACGATTCACCATCGTCATTCTTTCAGTTAAGCATAAAATCCTTAGTAAAAACATGTAAATTAACAATAATTCTCATATTTTCCACATTAACATGAAATGTTAATAGTACATATTACACACCAAAATAAAAGAATAAAGAATAACTAGAAAAATAAAAGAAGAAGGATGCATATATATATATATACTAGAGATACAAACTAACCTATTTTATATACAATTTTGTATATAAAAATGTACACGCAATAATAATAATATTTTCAAAAATAAATCTTGCATAGGTGACGGGCCTGCAAATACCCTAGCTAATTGCGTGGAATTAAATTTAAAAGTGCGTTGTAGGTGAGCAATTCATATCGATCAAAAATGCTAAAATTAATTTGGCAATTAAATCAAGCGATCAATTTATTTTTCACTTGGGCAAGCTCAAGGTCTAACTCCGGGAGGAAGCTATCTCCTCAGTTGATTTATAGGCGATCAAGAAGCTAGGATTTCAAGGAAGCATTTTTTATATTTTTATGCAATTAATAAATGCAATGCCATTTCGGTAAAGTTCGGGGACTAAAATATACTTTACTATCAAAGAAAGTACAAAAATCCTCAAACCTAAAAACAATGTGGATGAATGCAAAGTTAAGCTAATATATATTTTCTTAGAAATTTTTGATGTAATATGAATTAATTACGAATTAAATATACTAGCATGGTCATTTTGAGCAAATCTATTTAACAAAATAGCAAACCTAATTATTTTCAAGAACTAAACCTATCCTAAATGTATCTAATTAGGATCTACTCAGGAAAAAATCTAAACCTTAAAAATGTTGAGTTTATAGTCTATTCAAAATCAATCACTAAATAACAATTTATTTAATTCCAACCTCAATATGCAGGCAAATAACATGAAATTTGGGCGCGATGTAGAACAATCCAAAATCTACCTATTGTGAATTTTGGTAATTTTAGGAGCAACGATTAATTTAATATGGAATTAATAGCACATAGTGGGTGATGAATCACCACTTTATCATCTTTATTCTATCATTTTGGCCTCAAAACCCTGGCTAATTCATGTAAATACCACTAATTTGTACAAATTAACATTCATTTTTTTATTATTTGCATAAAAAATACAATTTTTAATGCCAAAAAAGAACAAAATATCAAAGATATTTTATGACCATAAATCTCTAGACCAAGTCAAGAATTGATTTGGCAACAAGGAATAAAGTGGGAGGAGATAAGGGCCAAAAATCACCAAAAATCACATTCTTTTATTCTTCAATAAGTCCTTTTTGAGACCTATTTTACTCTTTATTATTTTTACCTCAATAAAGAAACATTATACACAAAATTTTTATGTAATAATGTAAAGAAAAATGTAAATTTAATTTCATACACAAATAATATATAGTGTATTTTTATACAAAAAATAAAATCCCAAAACCCAAACCTCACTGACCCCTATATCCTAAATAGAAACTCAAAATGTATCAATTGTACATAACTTTTAATAAGCTATTTGGAGAAGGTGGTTTCATTCAACTTGGAGTTAGTATGTGAAAGTTAGGATTTGGACCCATATTGTATGGTTTACCTATATAAAATATTCATTTTATTTGTTATTTTTTAATTTTTTAATTTTATATTTTTATAATTTTGTAAATATTATTTATAATATGTATAGGTATTTAGAATACGATAAAACCATACATAATAAATTAAAATAATATAAAATACAAAAATACATAGACAAAAATCTATACTTATACATATATATTACATACTTATATTTAATTATGTGTATATAATATATCATAAAAATACAATAAAAATATATTTATGTATATAAAAATAAGTTGTAAATATACAAAATAAGTGAACAAAATAATAAAATCAAAAATACAAAATAAAATACTCAAAAAATATGTAAATATAACTATAAATAAAATCCTAAAAATTAACTTGTAATAAATAAGTTCAAAAAAAATAAATAAAAAACTTATTAACATACAAAATAAATAAATATTTTTTTATTTTATAAATTAAAATTAATAAAATAAAATATCATTTATTATTTAATTTCTGATTAATTTTGCGTTGGGTTTTTCATAGGTAAATATACCTATAAATAAAACCTTAAAAATTAACTTGTAATAAATAAGTTCAAAATAATAAATAAAAATCATATTAAAACACTACAAAAATAATAAACATTATTTTACTTTATAACTTAAATTTATCAAATATTTTATTACTTATTATTTAATTTCCAAATAATTTTGGGATGGGTTTTCCTGGTTTATCCATGTGGACCAAACCAGTCGCGTCAAAAGTTGACTTCGATCAACTCTTTTGACAAAAAGCTAGGCTCTGACAAACCACGTTTGACCCCATTTTTCTTTGATTTTTGGAGTTTGATTCAAGCACCATTTCTGAATGATTCCTTCATGACTTTTTCTCCTCAAGCTTCCCTCTTTCATGCGCCGTGACCGCCTCAAGATTGGATCATTAATTCGACCATTCTTAGTTGTTCTTTGGCCCCTATTCATCACCGGTACATATACCCTCCTCGATCTTCCTTCCATTTTTGAAACCCCTTTTGTCGTGTTCTTTCCTCCTTTTGTGCTCAAGGGGCTCGAGGAGGGTGACAGCCTCCTTGCCTAGCAATTTGGTTGATCGAGGACCAACCTAGGGTAGACTTCTAGCCATCTGCATTCGACCTCGCCGCCATGAGGTACATCTCGCAACCTAGCTCAGTTTGAGGTAATTTTTCCTTGTTTCCTAGCTTAATTTTAGTTCTAGTTTAATTTCCAGTCATTAGATTTAGGTTTTATTAATTTTCTTGGCTTAGATTCATTAATTCATAGTTTATAAGAGGCTAGCTCTGACAAACCCCTATCACTGTGCTCCGATCCTTTTGCGACCTGCTACCACCTCCACCTCATTCCTCTCCACGATCCGATCATCTGGAGTGCCCATTTTTTATCTACACTATTGGATTGTACGTTTATCTATCGTTCAATCACCAGTTGAGATCTAATGCTAACCCTTCATGCGGACCGTCAATGCGTGCCCACCACTCGCCATGCATCAAGTGGGAAGATCTGCACCGTCCAACAACATGTATTGGAGTATATTTAGTCCCTGATTTTTTTATTATTTGTAATTAAGTCCTATAATTTTAAGTTACGCTTTAATTTTTGTGTGAAATTTACGTGTGAACTTGCATTCCTATTTGATATTACATTTTGGTACATGCCATGTCACCTCATGTGTCGTCCCGCGTGAGGTGATGATGACACAAGAATTATGATCGACTAAGGTAGAAAACAATCAATATCAGTGTCCCTAATCAATCAATTTGGTCAATCAAGAAGAATAAAACCACTCGATAAAGGATCAGACAATCACGCAAAATGTAAGTGGTTTCGCTATTTGTTTTACATGGTATAGCAACCAGGGTCGAACAAAAGGAGCATGAGTAAACCTACAAAGTAGTCAAATCTCATAAATGGAAAACATATTTCTGGTGGTTTTAAATTTTACAAATGCTTGTATTTTTAATAAAGGAGTGAAATCCACAAACATGGGAATAATGGAACACACAAGCCTTTTTGGATTTTTTTTATTGCTAAAAATGCTCAGAAAATTAATATAAAAATACTTTTGGGTTTCCTAATGTTTTGAGATGTTTTTGGTAATTGTCAATAGTTTTGCTAATGTTTTTATGATTTTACAAAATTCAAACAGTGATTCAAAGAACAAACAATACACAACTAGGATTAAATTGCAAGTTAAAATGACTTAAAATGCCTTAAAGTACATGGGAGCAATTTTATAACAAAATAGAGATGATAAAATACAAAGAGGAACTGAAATGAGAATTTTTTATTTTTCTTGAATTTTATATGATTTTTATAAATTTTTAGGTATTTCGTAATTTTTAGGGTTTTATAAAGGATTTTTAAAAATTACTACTTTAGACAAAACATACTAAAACACACTCATACGATTTTTTAAAAAAATTCAAAATTTCAAGTATTTTTAAAATAGACAGAACAGTTCTTATGGTTTTTTGATTTTTCACAAAAATATCATAAATACTACATTCAACAAGAGTGAATTGTAATTTTTATGGACTTTTTGGGATTAATTTGATATTTATTTAATTAACCAAGAGAAGGCAATTCATAGGGACTTAAGTGCAATTAAATTAAAGTACAGGGCCAAACAATAACACATAAGAAAAGTACAGGTCCTTAAATACAAAAATTCCAACAAATCTTGCGCACAACATGTGAATCAGGCTCGTGCAAATATCGAAACCCTTCGTTCATTTTATAACATCATAAAAATTCAGGTAAGGGAATGGAAATAACCCATAGGGTCACGTTTATGTCCATGCGCTACTCACAAAGAGGGACTAACATGTAAATATATGAAAATATGAGGTCTAAACTATAAAATGTCTATACTACAACTTTTATTTATTGGACTAAATAGCTAAGCATAAAAGTGCGAGTGTAAAAGAGAAATATACCCTCCCAGGCTTGTGCGGGGCACATGGCGGGCTCGGGTGCAGGCGTTGGCATACGAGAGTCATCTCTTGACGTTGTAGATATGATGGCCAGAGAATGTCAGGGACGTACGGTTGGATGGTGTCAGATCTAACAGTGGAAAAATTGTGGCGGTCGGCGGCTGAGATGGAATCTGACAAAGAGAGCCAATCTAAAGGTGGTGAGGAGGTCTGCAAGAACTCGTCCTGAGCGAACTTCGATCAAGGCAAGGAGCGATCTACTGACACGATAGAAGGTCTGAAGGGTCCAGCAGTGTCGCGAGAGGTTCCCTCATCCGGTGGAATGCTCCGATGGTGACGGTGACGGTCGGATGGGCGTGGCGATCGGGAGGGGGGGAGCAACTCTGCTTGAGGAGCTGGAGGGCCAAATGAGGTCTGTTGTACAAGCCAAAGCCTGCAAAAGATACACTGCTTGGAGGCAAAACTCTGGCACTATTTATTGAGCCCAAAACAAGGGAAGCGTAGGTAAATGGAGCTTTGGCTTCCAACAAGGATGGGAGGAGTAAACTCGAGCCGAATCTCACCCTAAAGGCTGAGATTTAGGATGATCAGACTGTGAGGGAAGGTGGGGTGTTCATCGAGGTGTCGATTTGTGCGGGTAAGGTTGGGTGATGGAGCTCCAGCCAGAATGTCGGAGCTCAAATATCGGCGACAGAGCGAGATAGTAAGATTTGAATGAATGGTAAACTCCGAAGGATAAAGGGAGTACCTGAAGCTACCAGCTAACGTATGAACTTCAGGCAAACATGAACGTCGGGGTGATGGCCTTGAGCTATTGTGGTGGGTGAGAGAGGCTGCATCTAACGGAGGACTCCAGCCACGTCGAGTTACAAGCCTCCAAGAAACTACCTAAGGATCCTAAGCGGTGCCTTGAGTGGATGCTACTTCACTGAAGGTGGCTAGGGAATGAATGGAGTACGAGGGATGAGCTATGCAGCTTGGAGGCGAAGGAGAAGGATTTATACGCCAAGTGAGGGTCCAGAAAGATCGACGTATAACACATAACCCTAAGGAGATCCGAATCATCCTAGGGATTTGCGAGGATCACGGAGATCCGAGGAATCACGCTTCCAAGAATCTAGGTGAGTGGCGATCAGAGCCAGGTTGGGTAATTGGGAGAAAAGGCTCTGGTGAAGGCGTTTCAACCCGACCAGAGCTAGGAGGGGGCGTTGACTGGAGTCAACAAACCTTCTTAGACTAATCACAAAATTTGATTGTACAAAATAATTGAAAATTAAATA
This sequence comes from Ottelia alismoides, assembly GCA_037367405.1. Lineage (NCBI taxonomy): Eukaryota > Viridiplantae > Streptophyta > Magnoliopsida > Alismatales > Hydrocharitaceae > Ottelia > Ottelia alismoides. The sequence continues at coordinate 996,553 of JAZKJV010002851.1, read as the reverse complement.
AAAAATAGCAAATGAATTTAAAATAAAAAGTGTATAAAATAAAAAAATGTTTCTTTTTTTTCAAACTATATTTCTATGATTTTTAATTATTTTTAATATAAATAAATTAATGTATATACAAATATATTATTATATACAGGTATAGTATACGTATGTATTGTGTACACGTATTTTATTATTTTATTTTTACAGATATAAACTTATTTTATTTTTTATTTATTATAAAAAATTATTTTAGGAGTATAAAATAATTTTTATTTTATTTTTTAAATTATTTAATGATATATAATAAATAGTGGACGTAATATGTACATAAGTGCTTTGTACATTGAATGGAGGATTATACTTTTATTTTTATTTAATTTTTCTGATTGTTATATTATTTTTAGAAATATGTAATAGGGTTAAAATAATTCTTTAATTGTATTTGTCAAATATAAGTGTATAATTAATAAGTACAGGTATAGATAGTGTATGCAGTATATAGTGGACCCTATCTCTCTCTACTTATTTTATTTTGCGATCAGGTCAAGGTTTAACCTTCTCTTGGGATTTGGGTCACTCTGTATTTATTGTAAATACATCATTATTTTTCTTTTCCTTTATTCTTTTATTTTTTTCCATAAATGCAAGCGAAATATGCAATATAAACTCAGGCATGCAAATTGCTAACTTATTGTATTTGAAGGAATTTACATGATGCTTTGCCAATAAAAAGAGCTAAAATAAAAGAATAAAGAGTGAGAATTAGAGATTCATCACTCCCCTTTACTTTAACTTTTCTAGTCCCTTAGCAAACACTTATTTGAAAAAGAAGTGAAAAGAGAAAGAAAATAAAAAGAATCAAAGTTGATTATTAAACTTATTTTCATTAAATTGAAGCACGGAGCTCAGTCAAACCTTTGGATTATTAAATTGTCGAAACCTTATTGGGAAATAAGTTTAAGACTCAACAACCTCTAAGTTCCATTATTCTATGGTCAAGACTCCTCAATAATCCAGATCAGAACAAGTCTACATACACAAACTCTAATGACTATACTTCTCTCCTTGTATTGTGTAAGTGATATGTAGCTCCCCGCCTCATAAATGACAAAGAAACAACCTCCCTCAATAAAGTAACTCTAATTCCTCAATCTAGCATCTCTTCCCTTGAGGAGCGGGGTATTTCCTTCTAAGTTCAAGTGCAACCATCTCAAGAAGAGGGGGAAAGAAGAAAATGGACCGTGACCAGTGTAGCCACGTATCCCTGGGTGCCTAACCAGTGGAGCTAAGTCTCTCGCTGCAAGCTGCTTGAGATGAGAAGGTATAGTACACAAGCTTTGCTTTACTTGACTATATACACTCCGACAGGCATTTTATTTTCAATCAGCATGTCCACTTTTTTGGAGTTTTTCTTGATTTTGTACCTTTTTTGTGTGTGCATATGTACAACTTATCTACATGCTGCAACATATACATAAGGACTTTTTCTTCTTGAGCCAGTAGATTATCCATCTCTTGAAGCATTATTGCAACCCACAACTCCTATCTTTAGAGCTCAGCACCGCTTGACCCAATTGAGGTGCACATCCCTCCCTAAAGGAAGATGAGAGGTTCTGCCTAGAAGTACTACCCTCGTATGCTACCCCAAGGCAAAGGATTCTGCCCCCTCACCAACTCATCCGTGTAAAGCTATGTGTAAGGTGCTAGTCCAAGTAAAGGCATTGTCTGTGAGAGTCATGCGTACATTGTTAAGTGTTCTACTTAGGCTCATCAAGATGACATGTGAACATAACAAATTGGAATCAAAGAATTAAGCCACTAATGGACCTAAAAAGTCTTAACCCCAAATCCTATAAGGTTCCTATGAAAGTTAGGTGGATTAGGGTCTTAACCAAGATTAATTTTCCAATTTAATTCCAGACTAGTTCAAATGTGAACTATGATTAAGAAGAATATACGAGAATATGAACAGAACTCCTTTTGATGCAATTTTCAAAATATGCAAAATTTTTGAAAATGTTTGAATGCAAGGAAGAAGAGGAAGTTTTGCAAACTATTTTCAAATATTTACAAAACAGATTTTTGCAAACTTTTATTTTTCAAACATTTTTCAAAAATTTTGTACTATATACATAATTTTGATACAAAAATATTTACAAGAATTTTACAATGAACACATTTTTACAAACATTTTTACAAAAATAATTTGTACACATGCATGTACAAGAAAGAATTTTATATTCTAGAAAATTTTTAAAATTTTAATGATTTTTGGCTTTTGGTTTTTAGCCATTCTATTTATTAACACACTCACACAAAGTATGAGGTATGGCTAAAGTATATATATAATATATACGACACCCCCTATACTTAGCTCGAACGATGTCCTCAAAGTGATCAAAGAGCGATGAAGAAGACATAATTCATGTTGAGTATTGGGAAGTGAAAAGAAAGGTTATACTAAAATGATGAATAAAAGAATGGAATGAATGGAAATCGGTGATCCCCTATACTTAGGATCAAGTAATCCTAAGTATAGAAATATGTACACAAGGGGAAAACCGAGTCACAGAATGTACAAGTTCTACCTCCCTATACTTAGGGTAATATATTCTTAAGTATAGGCGGCAAAACAACTAAAAAGAATCAAAAGAATAATAAAAAATCTAACATTCACTCTATACTTAGGGTAAAGTACACCCTAAGTACAACATAATCATAAGATGAAGATGGGGTTGAAGGATATTGTGAATCCTTAAGCGCATCACGGAAGCGTGTCGATCACATCGTATGCAATCGGAGCAACTAGTCGTACTAGATGCTAGATGCTGCGGAAATTAAAATTTTTAACTTCAAAGATGAAACCACATGATCACGAGAACATTTCTCGGATCGTTTCATCAAACCACAAAGTATAAGGAATACCTCTTGAAGCGTGGTTGTGATCGCGAGATCCCAAAGTAGAGATCCTCCTGTCTCAAGTCCGACCCACGGAGAATGCACTTGCGGGCACGATGATGAGTCGCGTCCTTCCCGCAATCCTTTGACGAAGATCCAAGCGTCGAAGCGAAGCCAAAATGCTCTCCTTCCTAATACACAAAGTGGACGGCCACTTGAATATTAGGGAGAGCCCACACGAGAATGAGAGAGAGAGAGAGAGTAGAGTTCTTCAACTCTAGATGATGTAATTTTGAAGGCAACCCTAGCCCTCCTTTTATACTAGTTTAGGATCCAATGGATCTCAATCCATGGGACACATGGATCCAATGGACATGCTTGGTCCATGCTAAATCAATGGCTATGATTGTTGTTGGTTAAAACCAACAACATTAATTTAAATTAAAATATGTTGCAATTTTATCAACATAATTTAATTTAACATTAACTAATTAAGAGATAATGTGATAATTAAAATGGAGTCAACCAACCACCCCTAAAATTAGGGGGCGTCACCCATGAACAATTCATAGGTGACGCCACCTATGAATGGTGGTTATTTGGCTCCTTTTTATTTATCTTATTATTCCTTAATTAATTTTGTATTCACAAAAATATTCACCAAATTAATTCCCAATTAATTTGTGAATATTTCAATCATGCCATTGAATATTATGTGAATCATATTCACAACCCAAACTAGTTAGTAAATTGCATTTCCAATTAATTAATAAATGTGAATCTAATCCACATTATTAATTAACAAATGCTATTCACATAAATTCTCTCTCTTATATATGTATATTATAAATCATATTTATAATACACATATATCATGGATAGTGTTATCCACATTCTCTTAATCCTTGATTATTAAATCCCATTTAATTATCTTAGATAATCATTTTCACAATATGAATTATATTCATATTAAGCTTGATAATTAAATCTCATTTAATCATCAAGTCCTTGCTTGGATATTTCATCAAATGAATTATTCTTGAACTCTTTCAAGAATAATGTGCTCTCTCCGCAGATACTTGGAGATAAAGATAGGGCGATTGTATTATTCCATGTATAGTGACTTGGATATTGAGATATTATCTCAAATCAAGATCTTACGAACCTTCCACAGATGCTTGAATAAATCAAGACCGCAAATCCAATCTTCTCATTGAATCTGAATCCCATTCAGACCAATGTCCAACACTTGGACTAAGATCGGATTGCTTCTCTACTGAAAGGAGTCACTAAAATCCAACCTGTTTCATCACTCCCTCGGAATGGAAGCGTCATGGATGGATATACAATCGTTTGTGATCACATCACCCTTCAGGTATTCCCAATACCTGTACATACTGCATACTGGAAGACCCATGATCAACCCGAAGATCAAGATCATTTTACACTGTCTTCTTCAGGGTTTAATCATTAAGTTTCTCAATCTTGGTCATTGGGATTTGGTATCAATCATATGCTTTCCCAAAGCATATATCATACCTTCAAATTCATGTCATGCTTCCAAAGCACGACGACCATGCATGGAATTTGATCGGTCCCAATACCTCATGAGTGAGCTCATGTCTTCCGGTTCACAAGTGAACCTGTATGATCCCTTTGAGAGATCATATTGCTCATATACCCTTATATGCACACCAGCTCGCCGGTGTATAGACCTTGGTTAGGTCATCAACCTATTGGTCTGCCAAATGTACATACTCAGACATATAGCAATATATCTGTCTCCAGTCAGAGGATGCGTGCCTATGCTGTGACAGCATTCAGCATAGGACTTTAGGTTATCTCGATCTCGTCAGGTCAACCCATTGACCTAACTAATCTGACACCTCCGAATCACTATTCCCATGCAGAGGACCTGCATCAAGAGGTCAGTCAGATATCAGCCTATGTGAGAAAGGATTGCCATCTCCTACTCAAGCTGGAGATTTCCACTTGACAATCATTTGACGGTGCTTGATGAGTCCTCTATCTAACTCCTTAGATATTCATCCAAACACCAGCCTCTATGATTCATTTAATGAATCAACAGCTATATGATCATCAAGCTGGCCATGGTACATAACCCTAATTGTACAGAGGGACCTTATAGTGCATTCATTCATATAATTTCAGAAAGGGAGTGAAACATCAATAACTTTTATTGATAAACATAAATATTACAATAACATTTATTGTAAGAATGGTTCGCCCAGGGCTCACAATCTAACAGGGGTGTTAGACTAAATAATGTGTGATATACAGTTGGGAGAGAAGTGATATTCAGGCATGCAAATGATGTGAATCAAAGACCACATCTCATGCAAAATGAATACGGGCAACGTCAACGATCAGCGGATCATGATCTAGATATGGCTTCAAGCACTGACCGTTAACTAAAAAGGTGGAATCAGATGACATCTCAGATATATCAGTGGGGAGATGCAAATACAGTTGGGAGATAAGTGACAATCAATCATGAGATGCAAATGATGTGAGTCAAAGACCACATCTCATGGAAAATGAATAGGGACAATGTCAACGATCAGCGGATCATGATCTAGATATGGCTTCAAGCACTGATCGTTAACTCGAAAGGTGGAATCAAACGACATATCATATGTATCAATACTACCATTGCCGTGCACCTTTCGGACCAAGGTTGCAAAAAGCAGTATGCGGTATTCAGTCGGTAGGGCCACTGATTACTGATTAAACGGTATGCGGGAGTTTAAACGGAAATTAAACGGGTTATGCGATTTTGCATTTTTAATTAATAAAAATTATTAAATACATATAATTAAAAAAAAGTATAAATAAATAATAAAAATATAATCACATATTCACAATATATATCAAATATTGTCAAATTCAAGGAAATGTTTCATCTAAATGTCAAAATAGGCAAGATAAACAATTACAATTCATAGCATGAATCCAAAAAGTCATGGATAATGATGATCCTTTGAAAAAAGTAGATCCATGTTCTTAAAGGGATGTTTCAGACAGCTTAAAAGGACGCATAAGACCGCTTAAGGCCGTTTAAACGACCGTTTAAGGCCGTTTATGCGGCCTGACCGTCTATGGGTCGCTTTTGGTTAAACGATGCGGTCAGGCACTGCATACGTTTAAAAGGCCTTTTAAAAGGACGCTTAAACCGTTTTTTGCATCCTTATTTCGGACCAAGTATGGTCCTTTCCGCTTGCTCTACAACTTCCCTGAAAATAACCTCAACCTGACATCGAGTAACCACACTCTCTAGTTTGGCTTGAACTGCTTATGGCTGATATGATAATCATGCCATATCTTTACTCTCCTCTTATACTGTAGGCTACTCAAAAAGGTTGTATCTCTAAGCTCCTCCAGGGCTACTAACTCTATTTTCCTCTGATCTCCTATGCTCTCTGGATCCAATAATATCTCACTGACTTCCCATAGTGACTTGTGTTTTATCTCCACAGGTATATGGCATGGCATTCCATAAACGAGACGAAAGGGAGACGTACCCAAAGTTGTCTTGAAGGAAGTCAGATAGACCCACAAGACCGAGTCCAAAATCTATGACTGATCCTTTCGGTATGGAAGGACAACCTTCTGCAATATAGTCTTAATCTCCTTGTTTTGTACTCCAGCCGGACCATTTGTCTGAGGGTTATATGGAGTGGCAACTCAATGGTCAATGTTGAACTTGTTAGAGAGCCCTTACCTAGTTGTAGAGAAAATGAGTCCCCTCGCATGATATCAAAACTCTAGGAAACCCAAACCGTGAAATAATATTTTTCCTAAAAAATCGGAAAATAGTATTAGGATATGCAGTTCGGGTGGGGATGGCCTTAACCCAACGACTCATATAATCCACAATAAGCAGAATGTACTCGAACTCCTGACTCTTAGGGAATGGACCCATGAAATCAATGCTCCATGCATTAAAAACCTCACAGAAGTGAATGGACTGCATCAACATCATGTCACGCTGTCCACAAGTGCCCATCCTCTGACAGTCAGTACACCTCTTCACGAATTCATCAGAATCCCTGAAGAGGGTAGGCCACCATAGGCCAAATTGGAGCACATTATGTGTTGTCCTCCTCTAAGAATGATGTCTTCCTGCCTCAAGCTTGTAGCAGTATGTGAGGATGCTATGGTCCTCCGCCTGAGGAATTCACCGACACCAGACACTATCCCCACCTTCATGATAAAGGATGGGATCCTCCCAATGGTATGACTTTGCCTTCGCAAGGAAGATCTCAAGTCACTATTTGGGCCAACCTTGTGGAACTTTCTTAGCGACAAGATTATTCACAATGTCGGCATACCATGGAAGCGAGGCAATAGAAAGGATCGCCTCATCTGGGAATGTCTTTGTAATAGTTGCCATATGCTCTGAATCCTTAAGGTACTCTAATCGCGAGAGGTGATCCACCACTACATTCTTGACTCCAGGCATATCCTTAATCTCAATGTCAAACTCCTGGTGTAGAAGGATCCATCTGGTGAATCTAGCTTTGGCATCCTTCTTTGCCATGAGGTACATGATGGTGGTATGATTGGTAAAAATTATCACTCGGGATCGAAGAATATGAAATTATCCAAGAAAAAGACTACAGTTAGCATCTCCTTCTTTGTAACAGTGTAGTTCCACTAGGCGACATCCAAAGTACGGCTAGCGTATTGAATGGCATAAGGAAATCCATCCCTCCTTTGTCCGAGCATAGCCCCTATGGAAAAATCAGAAGTATCTGTCATGATCTTGAATGGAAGAGACCAATCAGGCAGCTGAAGGACAGGAGCCTCAACAACTAATCCCTTGAGAGTCTTGAAGGACACTAGGTACTTATCATCTACAATGACCTCAGTGTGTTTCATCGGCAAATCCGTAAGCAGTCAGGAAATCGGACTGGAATCCTGAATGAATCCTCGGTAGAAACCGACATGCCCAGAAAAGATCATAACTGCCACAAATTGGATAGTGGATTGAGTTTCCTATGATATCCACCTTGGACAAATTGACCTCCATTCCCCTTGTTGGAGATGATATGACCAAGTATTGTCCCTTGAGTCACCATGAAGTGACTCTTCTCCCAAGATAAGATAGGATGGCCCTCGATACAACGCTTAGGTATACAGTCTAGGTAGTCAAGACAAGCATCATACCCATCACCATAGATCGAGAAATTATCTATGAAGACCTCTAAGCAATCACCCACCATATCCGAGAAGACGGACAACATGCACCTTTAGAATGTAGCCGAGGTAGTACATAGACCAAAGGACATCCGTCTGAAAGCATATGTCCCAAACGGACAGGTGAATGTTTTTTTCTCCTGGTCTTCGGGCGCTATGGCCACCTAGTTATATCCGAAGTACCCATCAAGAAAGCAGTAATGACTCTTCCCATATAGCCTCTCGATAATCTAATTAATAAATGGCAGTGGGAAATGATCCTTCTTGTTGGTCTGATTCAAGCATTTGTAGTCTACACAGACCCTCCATCTTGGAGTCGGAGATGGGGTAGATAAAATCAGTGCTCCACCATTTTGATATATCTTTCATGACCAATTCTTGAAGGTTCGAGTTCATCCGTAGTTGAAACTCACGTGATATCTTAGTGTCCTCTTCAAGATAAATATGGTGGGAGCACATGGCCGGACTTATCCCCTAGAGATCAGCTATGCTCCGTCAAATATCCTTGTGGTTTCTTTTAGAAACCTTTATCAAACGAGATTTTTATTCTCCAGTCAAATCTGCCGAGATAATGACTGGGTACATCTCTGGCTCGCTGCAAGGAGTCTGTACTTCATCGACTGTGGCAATGTCTACAACTCTGGGCAACTGGGAGCTGGCAAATATAGCTTCTGAAATGTTCGAGTGAAAGCAACCACATCTACATGGGAGAACTCTCATTGTATGTGAACATCAGGTGAAGATGGCCCTGCTGGTGTGTTTGTAATCGATGCTGGCTCAATCTCCACCCTAGTTGTCAGCTCTGTCGGAATCAGACAAGGTAAAATCTCATCAAAATCATCCAAATTAATGTCTGAATCAGAATCACATGAAATATACTCTGCTCCTCTCTCCATCGCGCGATTGTCATCCTCAAATGTGTCCTCTGCCAAGGGTATGCTATTCGAACTCTTATTTGTTGGAAGTTGTAGATATGTAGTATCCGAAGGTGAAACAAGAGATTGTGAAACAAGGTTGGACCAAACTGATTCATCATTTGTGATCACGAAATCACACTCCTAGTGGACGTCTCGCTCTACATCTAGCATTTGCTCTGCATTGTTGAACTGCTCGGAGCAAGCTGAATCTCTTGCTCTAGTCTCATCGATCGTCTTTATTTGTACACTTTCACCCTCGACATGAAAGTAAACCTTCCCACTATCATGATATGACACCGCCTTGGCTGTGGCTAAGAATGGACGTTCTAGTATGATGGGGGTATCTGTCACAGACTCAGGGATGTCCATGTCGAGTACAACAAAGTCCATGGGGAATTTTAAGCCCTGATTGTGATGACCACGTCCTTCAAAAACTCATTCGTCATCTTGACATATCTATCAACAAACTGAAGGACTGTCCTGCTCTATTGAAGAGTTCCAAACTCAAATCGGTCGAGTAAGGCTTCCTGAAGAAGGTTGATGGAAGAGCCGCTGTCTAATAGAGTCTGATTGAACCGCTGCTCATGAATATGGCACCTGACGTATGGAGCTCCAGCATCTGGCCTCTTGGCTGACAATCAATTCTGGATGGTGAAGCATGTGGCACAAGTGAGCACATGGATCGCTGCATTGTGGTTCCTTCTCTTCCAGCAGATGGTGGTCTTCTCTCTCAAGATCTCCTAGAAGAGAGGGATATGCTTAAGTACCTCCTGTAGAGTCAGCTGATTTGAAATCTGTTGATCATCTATTAATTGAACTATATCTGCTGTGTCATTTTTGGATTTTCTTTTTTACTCTCCTTCGCTAAGCGGAGTTCTTAAGGGAAGGGGATAGGTGGACCCTCCTCAGATAGAGAGTCAAGAAGAGGTTCCTGTGTCTGCGAAGGAGTATAGTCCATACCAAGATCATCATGCAACACATATGTACTTGAAGAAGATATAGAAACCTTATTCATATTTTTGTTCTTTTCCATTTCTCTATTTTTTTGTATTTTTCTGGAATTATCTTGAGATACATGACATCGTAACACAACTGAATAAAAATTGGTGGCATCAACACCATCCATGGTGTCTGTCTTCATGACAATAGCACCGCGCTCTGGCTCATCATCTGGTAGAAGGATGGCATTAGTACCACCAACTGCATCTAGAGGATGACCTCAGTACCGTCGGTTGGATCATCATCCGTGGTGGCTTCAGCACCACCATCATCAACATCATTAGCGGCATCAAAATCGCTATCCTCCTCGTCTGTCACTATTGTATGCTCATGTTATCGTCGCTCAGACGAGGAGCCGCCGACTGGCATCCTACTACTCCTAAGTGTCACAAAATAAACATCAAATATGTAGGAAGAAATATCACCCAAGGAATCACTAGGAGTGATGGTCTCTGTGAACTGTACCTTCTCAGAGTTTCTCTTCAGATTGTTCGGGTTAGGCTCAATCTAAGCGGGTATGGTGGCCTTGACCTTGATTATGTCTCTCATCTCATGCCGGAACTCATCGATCTCCCATCGGTAAGATGCCTGCTGATATGAAAGTAGGGAGGTGAGATCGTCAAGGGCTGTGTTCTCATAGATAGGTCAAGGATAACCGGACGGATTGACTCTCTGGAAATGAGGCTGGCTTTGCTGGTAATAGTGAGGGGGGGGGGCTGAGAATACTTTTGAGGTCGCTGCTGCCTCGACTGTTGTCCCTAATGGTAGGGACAAGGACCCTACTGGTACTGTTGTGATGGTTGGGAATATTAGGGGTGTTGCTGATGCTTGCTGCTCTATCCACCGGGAGCTAGAGGTTGTTGCTGAGACGAGGTACCTCTAGTAGACCACATGAATTCGAGATGATCACGAGGATACCTGATTGCTATCAGTCATAGCAAATCTCATCGACTTCCATCATCGACTCCTGCTTGTAAGGGGGCAGGGGAAGAACCACCAAGGGCTGATCCAACTGATACACCACCATCAGAGTATCTCGAGATAGCGGTGGATGAGAGTAGTGATGCAATGGCTGAACCGACTCTTCCTGAATGTGGTGAACCTGAAGGTACTGGGCAGATGGATGGGAAGAGCTGCTCGTACTGTGATTAGCCTTTAACCTGAGATGAGGCTGTGGAGCCGTCTTTGCCTCCTAGAGACACATGATTTGGGTCTTCAGGTCACTAAGCGTTTGTACTTATTGATCTATCTGAGTGAGTCCCTGGTACACCATCTTCTCTATAATCACAATGTGGTCTAACTTCTCGCTGATAATCCCCATGTTAGTTGCGGATGACTCTGCTTAAGCTGTTGTTGCTGGCGAAGTAGAAGGACCTGCAATGACCCGTGCTATCCTATGATAGGACACGACCTGTGGAATGGGATTCCCTTGTGTGTAGACCCAAGTTTGGGACATCATCGTGTAGTTTTCTGCCATCTCCTTGTAGATGGCCCAAACTTTGTCCTCATCCTTGGTAAAATAAGACTCCCCACATGAGGCATTCATAAGCCCCTGCTCCTCGGGTGTTAGCCCACAAAAGAAACTCTGTACTAGATTGGGATTTCATATCTCTTGGTGCGGACACCGATCAATGAGCTCTCTAAATCGATCTCAGGCCTCGTGAAACTGCTCGTTGAGGATCATAGTGAAATTGTCGATCAAAGCTCTAGTTGCATTGGTCTGGTCGAGTGGGTTGTACTTGTTCAAGTACTCAGTCCGGAGCTGCTGCTCCCAACTGATAACATACTTCCCCAAATGCTTTAGCCTGTAGGTTGCTTTGTCGACTAAGGAGAAGGGGAAGGTCAACATCTTGATGGTGTCCTCATCCACGAATCTATCGTGGACCGTGATGTAGATCATCTAAACTCCTGGAGGTGCAGATACGGCTCCTCCGTGTATATCCCATGGAACTTGGGTAGTAATTGAATCGTTTGGGGGCGAAACATGAAGTCACCCAGAATCTTCAAAAGCTGGATCCAACGATGGGTGAGGGTTGCAACAGGGTTGTTCAACTACCTCATCGTATGTGCGGGTCTTGCTGGCTCCTGTGAATCCTCTGGAATCTATCTCCTCCTCCTCGAGCTGCTGGTATATTTCCACCGACTAGTCTCTGCTCTGGCTCTCCTCTGTCTGCTCGCATCTGTGCTAACTCTGAGTGCACCTTTGCCATGAATGCTCCCTGATCTCTAATCTATCTCTACATAGTCTCCATGGAGGCTAGAAATGTGTTATTGATGGAACCTAGATCAAGTACGTATGTTGAACCCTAGGGCTGCTCATTAGTGCGTCCCTCACTGCTGGCCATCTCTCAGGTCTCTGCAAAGGCAAAAGACCCCGACTCAGGTGCCATCGAATGGAAAAATAGTTGTGTTGGTCTCTGCTCCAGCACCTCATGAGTGGAAGAAGGGTGATCGAGGGGGAACAGGGTGGTAGAGAACTTAGGTTTGGAGAGCAGGTCTAGGCTCTTTGAAACCACCCTAGATGAATGAGGAGGAGTGCTCGAAAGTAGTGCTACCAAAGGTAGTCTAATAGACCTCCTACCCATCATCGTGATGTGGGGATTAATGTGGATGAGATATGGAATGCAAATAAGATCAGAAGTCAAACCCCCAATTCACCTGCACAACATGGGAGCTGATGATCGTAAAGTATCGGTCATTAATCGTGTCAAATTTTATTTAGGTAATCAGTCAATCTATCATAGCGATTAAGTGAGATGTTCGGAACTTGATGCTCAAAGGAGACTGGTCCAATACCACAGTTAGTTTTTCCTAGCCAGTATAGATTGCATACCATTTACTGGCTACCCGATCTATCCACTCTACTAAGGATGTCCTAGACCGCTTTCGGCTACGTGGAGAAGTCCTCACTGGAGAACAATCAACCACAATACTAGTAGTCTGAAATAAGTTCAGGTATGGCTCTAGCCTAGGGTGTGGATCACTCTCTCGTTGTAAACAAACCAACCAATCAGGAGGCGAATCTCCCAAAAAAAAGATTTTTCAATGAGGTGAATTTTAGGGTCAAGTTTGCATTATCAGTCCCAATTTTATTGTTTTCATAGGTATTTTTAAGATAAAGGCAACACCTAACGAATTTTTTATTTCCTTGGTTATTTTGAGTCCAAAAGCTAGGGGAGGAAGTCGAAAAAGATGATGCACGATCAAACACAATGATGCATGCAACGATAGAAATGCATACTTGTCTTTAGCACTCTACATGCAGTATGCACGCATAAATTTAAAGATTGAAAGTAAACTAACTATATGACGAACGAGGAAATCAGACTTAGACGAGCAACTTCTATTGATAATGAAGAACAATAGCTAGCTAATCAAATCGAGTCTGGAGACTGATCTTGGGAGTCACTCGGTGCCCACCACAATGGGTACTGCTAGCGTTGTATATGACTCCTCATAGCATGTGGTCTCAAATTCAATTAAGCTAACTTTTTAATTTATTTTTAGATTGGTCCAATTATGATCTATAGGTATAGGCATACAATTAAGTGTTAGGCCTTAGCTAATTACATCACAATCAACAAAAATCCTAAGTCTAAGGGCCAAATCCACGAGAATCAAATAGAAAGTAAGTCAGTGAAATCAAAGCATAAAAAAGCCACGGCGAGGTCCCCCAAGTGTAACGACACTAGACAAAACAATCCTGAAATGTGTCAAGTGTCCAAGTGCTCAATATTACAATAATAATAGTTTATGCGAAAAATCAACTACTCTATATGCTATAACTATTCTCTCCTCCTCTCTTGCTCCTCTGGGGGTGCAGGTACTCCAACAGAAAGCCGAAGCATCCTCGGGCGGTTCCTCGCACAAAAGGCAAAATAGAAAGTATGTAAAAAAACAATTATATCCAAGAGTCAAAAATATGAAAAGTGACTACTAAGTCGTGCTCCCCGACAACGACATCATTCTGATGACATGAAAATTGAGTCTGACTAAGGTGGAAAATAATCAATGTCGTTGTCCCTAATCAATCAATTTGGTCAATATAAGAATAATACCACTCGATAAAAGATTAGACAATCACACAAAATGTAAGCGAATTCACTTTTTTTACCTAGTATAGCAACCAGGGTCGAACACAAGTAGCACGAGTAAACCTACAAAGTAGTCAAATATAATAAATGGAAAACATATTTTTGGTGGTTTTAAATTGTGCAAATATTTGCATTTTTAATAAAGGAGTGAAATCAATAAATAAGGGAATAAAGCAACACACAAGTTATTTTATATTTTCTTTATTGCTAAAAATGCTTAGAAAATTAATATAAAAATATTTTTGGGTTTTAATGTTTTGAGTGTTTTTGGTAATTTTCTAGAGTTTTGAAATTTTTTTTATAATTTTATAAAATTCAAACAGTGACTAAAAGAACAAACAATACACCACCAGGATTAAATTGCAAGTTAAAATGACTTAAAATGCCTAAAAGTCCTGAGAGAAATTTTATAACAAAATAGAGATGAAAAACTACAAACAAGAACGAGAATGAGATTTTTATTTTTCTTGAATTTTATATGATTTTTATAAGCTTTTAGATCTTTTGTAATTTTTAGAGTTTTTATAAGGGATTTTCAATCAAAATTGGTGCAATACATAAAACATAATAAAACGCACTCACATGAATTTTTTAAGAGTTTTTAAAACAATTTTTGAATTTTTAGGTATTTTCAAAAATACACGAAACACTTTTTATGTGTTTTTATTTTTAAAAAATAATAAATGTCATGAAACTAATAAATAAAAAATACCATAAATACTATATGTCAACAAGAGTGAATATTATTTTTTATGGAATTTTTGGGACTAATTTTATATTTATTTAATTAACCAAGAGATAATAAGTTCATAGGGACCTACGTGTAATTAAAATAAAGTACATGACCAAATAGCAAGACATGTGAAAAGTATAGGGCCTCAAATGCAAAAAGTCCAGGAAATCATGTGCACAACACATGAATCAGGCTCACAGGGGCACGAATGCAAATATTAAAACATTCCATTCATTTTATAACATCATAAAAGTTCATGCAAGAGAATGCAAATTTAACCTAAAGGGTCACGGGTATGTCCATGTGCTACTCACAAAGAGGGACTTGCAGATATATGAAAATATGAGGTCTAAACTTGTAAAATGTCTATACTACAACTTTTATTTACTGGACTAAATATCTAAACATAAAAGTGTGAGGGTTAAAGATAAATATACCCTTTCCAAGCTTGTGTGAGGCATGTGGGGACACGTGGGAGCTCGGGTGTAGGCGCTGGCGTATGGGCCTAATCTCTTGACGTTGCAGATCTGATGGCTAGAGAATGTTTAGGACGTGCAGTCGGATGGTGTCAGATCTAACGGTGAAAAAGCTGTGGCGGTCGACAGCTGAGATGGAATCTGGCAGAGAGAGCCAATCCAACTATGGGGAGGAGGTCTGTAAGAACTCCTCTTGGGCGAACTTCGATTGAGCGAAAGGGGCGATCCACGGACCTGATAGAAGGTCGAAAGGGTCCAATAATGTTGTGATAGGTTCCCTCATTTGGTGGGATGCTCTGATGGTGAAGACGAGGGTCAGAAGAGTTTGGCGACGGAGGGGGACCTGGGGCAGCTCCGCTTGAGCAGCTGGAGGGCCAAATGGGGTCTGTTGCATGAGCAAAAGCATGCAAAGGATACACTGCTCGGAGGTGAAACTTCGACGAGGTTTTTTTAGCGCAAAACAAGAGAAGCGGGCATGAATGGAGCTTTGGGCTTCCAACGAGGATGGGAGGAGGACACTTGAGCTTAATCTCACCATGATGACTGAGATTTAGGGTGAATAGACTACGAGGGAAGGTGGGGTGTTCATCGAGGTGTCGATTTGTGCGGGTAAGGTTGGGTGATGGAGCTCCAGCCAGACTGTTGGAGCTCAAATGTGGGTGGTGGAGCGAGATAGGAAGATTCAAATGAATGGTAAACTATGAAGGTTAAAGGGAGTACCTGAAGATACCTGTTAACGCACGAACTCCTGGCGAAGATGAACGTTGGGGTGAAGGTCTTGATGTGTTGCGACAGGCAAGAGAGGATGCATGGTGTATGACTCTAGCCACGTCGCGCTACAAGCCTCCAAACAACTCTCTAAGGATCCTAAGCAGTGCCTTGAGTGGTTGTTACTTCATTGAAGGTGGCTAGGAAATGAATGGAGTGTGAGGGATGAGCTTCATCGCTTGGAGGCGAAAGAGAAGGATTTATACGTCAAGTGAGGGTCCAGAAAGATCGATGTAGAGCACGGAACCCTATGGAGATCCGGATCATCCTAGGGATCTGCGAGGACCACAGAGGTCCGAGGAATCATGAGTCCAAGAATCAATATGAGTGGAGATCAGAGTTGGGCTAGGTAATTGGGAGAAAAGTCTCCGGCGAAGGGGTTTCGAACCAACCTGAGCTAGGTGGGGGCGTTGACTGGAGTCAATAAACATTCCTGGACCAATCAGAAAATTTGGTTGTACAAAATATATGTAAATTCAATAGAAGTAACAAATTAACTTAAAATAAAAAGTGTATAAAATAAAAAATATTTCTTATTTTTGAAACTATTTTTCTGTGATTTTTAATTATTTTTGTAAAAAATAAATTAATGTTTATGCATATATAGTATTATATACATGTATAGTATACTTATGTATTTTGTACAAGTATTTTTTATTATTTTATTTTTACACAAATATCCTTATTTTATATTTTATTGATTTACAAAATAATTTTAGGAGTATAAAATAGTTATTATTTTAGTTTTATAAATTATTTAATGGTATATAAAAAATAGTGGAGGTAATATGTATACACGTGTTTTGTATAATGAATGGAGGTTTTTATTTTTATTAATTTTTTCTGATTTTTATATTATTTTTAGAACTATGTACAAGGGTATAAAATAATTCTTTGACTTTGTTTTTTCAAAAATGGATGTATAATTAATAAGTACAAGTACTAGTAGTATATGCAATACATAGTAGTAAACACATCATTCTTTCTATTTTACTTATTTTTTTCCAAAGATTCATGCTAAATATGCAATATAAACGCAGGCATGCAAATTGCTAACTTATTGTACTGCACATGAATTTACATGATGCTTTGCCAAGAAATAGAGCTAAAATAAAAGAATAAAGAGTGAAAATAAGAGATTCATCAGGTGACATTTTTTCATTTTAAACTATTCAGCTTTTTTTGTATTTCGTCCAGAAACATTCCTTGGCAGTTATAATTTTGGACATTTTGCATAAGGAACCTCACATTTATTTTTAATTACATATATGCACCTACTAGTACATGCATTTTTTATTATTTTTCTATTTATTAAATATATCATCTGTGCTTCAAAAGATTTACTAAATTAGGATTAGGTGCATGTTAGTCTGTAGAATCATGTTATAATTTTGGATTTCATTTTTGTCACATTTATTATTTTATAAAAATAAAAAAGAGCACAAAAAGCGCTTAGAAAATACAAAAAATATAAACCTTCTCTAAAATTTTCAAAAAAATATTTATTTTGTTTGCTTATTTATTTTACAACTCCAGAGCATAAAAAACCTAAAAATAAAAAAAACATAAAAATAAAAAGCTCCAAAACTCATTATGGAAAGATAAAAAAATTACAAAATCTTTAATATATTTATTTCTACTATGTAATTTCTCATGTATTATTATCTACCTTTTCAAATTGGTTTCAATAATTTTATACATAATTTTCTATTTTTATTTCTCACTTCAATTCACTCTATTTATTATTTCTCTGATTTGAGAAAATTTTGACTTTATAAATCCATAAAATTAGCAAAACTAACTAAAAATTACAGAAACATTAAAACGTTATTTAAAACCAAAAAATATTTTATTTCTTGTATTTTATTTCTTTTTAATTATATTTATTATTATATTATCCTACATTGTATGTATAATATTATATATTCTTATTTTATATATTTAAAAGAAAAAGAAATTAAAAATATGAAAATATAAAAAGAAAATAAAATTATAAAATAAAAAAAGTTTAAAATTAATAAAACAAAGATATAAATATAAAAACCTACAAAAACAATAAAATTATACAAGGAGAAACACATCCATTTTTGCATACTTCGTTGCACAATCTATCCATTCTGCTCCCAAAGTTCGACCTATACTTGCAACTATACACATACATTGTAGAGTTATAATAAATTCTAACTCCATACTTGACTCTCATTGCTTGATTCTATATTATGGGTTAATTATTGTTTGAAGTTGGGTTTAGTGAGAGACTTCCACAACGATAGTGTTCTCGCCTTGTGAGAATACTTTTAACCCTCACAAAATCCTCTTCAACAAATGACATCGTTGCCAAGGAGCTACTGCGCATAGATTGGTTTTATTTGATTGTGCCTTCTTGTCTCTTGTGTCTATATTTTTTCTTTATTTTTTCTCTTTTATTTGATATTTGTTGTTGAATTGTCTAACCACTCTCCATGTTTGACTTTGTTGCGAGGAACCACGGATCGACGGAGGCACTCTTCTAGGAGTGCTTACGTACCCACGTGAAGCCAAGCTGGCTTTTTGACTTGTTGTCAGAAGGAAGCAACAAGGCATTGGAGGATTTTTTATGACTATTGCACTTACTTTTTTTCATTTATTTATTTGGAATTTAAATAAAAAGAGATACATTAATTGTAATGATTCAGGAATTTCAAGATACTCTACCAGGATTCACAAGGTCCATTGCCCGAGGGATTGTTCCCTTGCTCATAGTTTTTGTCATATTTTTATCATCTTCTTTTTATTTGTTTTTCGACTTTATTTTTATTTATTTTGTGTCATTGAGCCCAAGTTGTAGGAATTGCTTTGCGATAGATTAAGGTCCACACACCTAATTATCATTGCATGTACCCATAGATTTGTGTTTGGACTTAGTAAAACTAAATCACTAATTATTTGGATTTGAGACCACATGTCAAGAGAGGTCGCATACAGTGTTAGCAGCATCCAATGTGACGGGCACCAAGTGGCATCGAAGACTGGACTTAGATCTCATTTCTGACTAGTTAACATCTTATGCTTCACGTTAATAGCAACCCCTGTACTTAGGGCGATTTCATCGACTTTGCATTTCCTATAGATAGTTTTCAATCCCATATAATATCCTGCACGAAGAGAGTTGGAGGCAAAGTGGGCATTTACACTTTAGCATTCATAATCGATTTATTGCTTGCGTTGCTTTTCTAACTCTCTTCCTCTGATTTTGATCACTTAGGTTGCTAAAGGAAATTACTTCCCCAATTGGAATTGTGTATTTTTTATCAAAAATACAAAAAAGCGATAACTAATAAAATTGGAACTGTTAAGCTTACTCTACCCTAAAATCAACCAAAATCATTACCTTGGGGATAGTAACCCCCTCATTGTCTTTTTTTTAATTGCTCAGGTACATATTAAGGGCTAGTGCCAAAATACCAGGGCCCTAAGCATTTTTATAACTTTGTCTTCTCACTTAGCTCTAAAAATTGAAAAGAATAAAAAAGGCCAAAGTTTTTTGGTCCTCACTATGTTCAATCGGTGAATTAAGTAGTTGTGTTTTGTCTTATGTATATTGTTAGTGATTGATTGTGGGTATTCTCGATCCAAGTGCAATGTGCCTTCATCTTGGCATATCTTGATTTTGACTTCATATTCTCCTCATCATTTTGTTTTGTTTCGGAGATGGCCGACTGGAGTGATTTTTATCCGATGTTTGCAGATCCCTCGTATCTTCCAACAAGCCCGCCTCCCTTTTTCTAGGACTTTCCTCCTAAATTTTGTACATATCCTCCTAACCCACTATTTTAGGAATCAACTTTTGATTTTCACCCATCATTACCACCACCATGACCTTCATATTTCGACAACCTACTTTTCCAAGAAAACTTTTCCTCGGAATGTGATTTTTGCCCATACCCACCACCCTCATTCAACTCACCCAATACTAAGGTTTTTGAGTCACCTCTTATGAAGTCCATGCTTAAGACCTTAAACTAGATGATGGAGCATATGAATTTGAGGATTGATGATCTAGTTAGCATAAATAGGAACGACAATGCTGATCCACTATTTGAGGATATGGATTCACTTGAGGACACCCATGAGAACTTGTAATCGCTAAAAATACAAAAAATAAGAAAAATTTAAAATTTCAACACCTTTCTCAGTCATCTTGTGAGGAGAGGACAGACATGCTAGATCTTTTGCCCACACACTCATTCACCCCATGTCCCACCTTTGACCCCGAGGACGACACTATACAGACTACTCTTAGTTGTCCTTGTGTAGATGATAACTCCGATCTCCTCCCTTGTATTGAGGAGATCCAGAATATAAAAAAATTGTTGACCGAACCTGAAGTGGTGGCAATTATTCACGAGATTATTAAGGCCCACTTTGCCAGGCCATGACCCACTTATCTGCTCCTCAAACCAAGAAGATGAAGTGAAGGAGCAGATCTGAGTGACACATTTTGACCATGGCCACTTCCCATGCCATCACCCACCACCCTTCTTCTAGGAAAGGGAACACTACAACACCATTCATCATATGCATCATTTCTGACTATTCATGTGATCACGCTCTCATTGATGGTGGTGCTTCAATTAGCACAATATCCTTCTCATTGGTACTGTCTCTTCACTTAGGGCTT
Organism: Ottelia alismoides; assembly: GCA_037367405.1. Lineage (NCBI taxonomy): Eukaryota > Viridiplantae > Streptophyta > Magnoliopsida > Alismatales > Hydrocharitaceae > Ottelia > Ottelia alismoides. The sequence goes on along the minus strand of JAZKJV010002851.1, from coordinate 975,803 downwards.
CTTAAGAAAGCTAGTATGATCGTTCAATTTGCTGATGATCAATAAAGAGATTGAAGGGTATTTGCGAGAAAAATGTCATTTGGATTCAAGGCATGAGTTTCACTACTGACTTCATTGTATTGCCCATTGAGACCTCCACCCTCATGGAGCATCCTCTAATCATCCTAGGATGGCCCTTTCTCGCCTTTGCGAGAGCCATTATTGATTATGGATCTGGAGAGATTCGCTTTCATTCTAATGTTAGAAGTGATGTCTTGATCACCCCATCTACCACAAATCGGAGACCAGCATCTGATGAGAGTGTGTCTCTGTTAGCCGACCCCGTGACTATGACCTTGATGAAGATATCAAAGAGTTTTGTTGTATTGGATGACATTGAGACCCAAGAATTCCTCTGTAAGGAGGAAACTCAGAATGCATAGACCTTGGAGTTTCTTCTTCCGATACATGGTGTTGCATTAATGACATCCGCGGGACTTACATGATAGGCACTTTAGAGTAGAGGGCAGCCTTAGTAGAGACTCCAGAGGACGTATTTTATTTGATTGCTTTTATAAATGAATTCATGCCTTTTAGTGATGACTTACCAAAGACTCACAAGGATGGACTTGACATGACTACTTCCATTGATAAGTTTGAGCCTTTTAACTTTGATATCTACGAGATTTCATAGTCTAGATATAGCCACGCTATTTCCACTGACCAGTCCATCCTATCCAGGTGAAATCAGTTGAGGACCTCGATATCGACCTACACCTTATCAGATCCATTCCTCAGTGGTCCCACAAGAAGGTCTACTATCTATCTTCTTGATCTTTGTATATCCACCTCTTGTATATCCACTTTCATTTACCTCCTTCCATCCACCATATCGCTCATCCACGCCCTTTCTGTGTGTTTTCCTTGCTTAGAATGTACTTTATCCTATGTATAGGGGGTGGATGAGCTGATTGCTCTTTCTTCGTTCCGTTTGATCACCCTTGTTGTTGCATATACTTAGTGCTCTTTTACCCTAAATATAAGGGGGTGATGCGTACATCCGACCTCCTTATCTTTCATTTTATTTTATTTTATCCCCTCCACTGTCTCCTCTTCTGTTCATATCATTATCTATACCTAGGGATATCTTACCCTAATTATAGGGGAAAACAGATGGAGTCGTGATTTGTTCATTCCCACCCTCAACCCTCCCTGCCTTGTTTACAATATTCTATACTTAGGATTACTTGATCCTAAGTATAGTGGGGATGGTCTACTTTTCTTTCATTTATCCATTTTTTGATTCATTATTCTTTAGACTCTTTAACACTCAGTACGAGTTATGTCTTCTCTTTTTCTCTCTGATATATGCGGATATAGTTCAAGCTATGTATAAGGGGTTCATATATACTTTAGCTACAACTCGTACTTTCATATTTTCAATAAGTATGGCTAAAATACTCTTAAGTAATCAATATACGTATATTAAATCCATTAAAATTCTTTGTATATACTAATTAATAAATCAAGTAGAAATTATTTTGCAAAATATTTTGAAAAATAATTTAAAAATCTTTTTGAAAAATCTTTTGAAAATTGTTTCAAAATTTTTGTGCAACATATTAACAACTTTTGTAAAATATTTTGTTTATAAAAAATATCTTTTCATATTGTAATGTTTGTAAAAAATATTTTTCTTTTTATTTTTCAAAAATATATAAAAACTTGCAAACATAAAAATTCTATAGAAAATTTGAAAAACTTTTCAAAAATCCATAAAAAGTCGATAATTGAAAATGCATCACAAAAATATTTTATGCATTATGAATAGCATTTGCATTTTTCGGATTGAGTTTGATAATTGAACTAGCCTAAGTAAAATTTGGAGATTGGAGCTTATTGGACCTTAATCATAGGAACCTTATAGGAAGTGGAGTTGAGATACTTCCTTCCTAGTTGACTTAATTCTTTGAGATCATGAGACTTGGTTCAATGTCGTCTTGATTGCCCAAGTAGAGTATTTTGGAGCACACACACGACTCTTGTTTATAATTAACTATCTTGAACACCTGCACCTTTCACTTTTGCTTTCCTCAGTTGAAGTGGTAGAGGGCTGGATTTGTCAGCATGAGATACAAGCCAATGGAAACATCAGAAGTCATACATCTGTGACCACTGCTCCCCAACCCGAAACAACGAGGTCTAAAGACAGAAGTTTTTGTTGTAATAATGCTTCAAAAGAGGGATAGTCTACTGTCTCAAGAGGAAAAAGTCTGTATGTAAACACTGTTGTATATAGTATTTAAAAAATCAAAAACTCCAAAAAAAGTGGACATGCCTGATTAAAGATAAATTGCTGCCGGAATGTATATATTTGTATAGTCAATAAGCAAGCTTGAGCTTCAAAGTTATATATATATATATGAGAAAAATGGGGTTGCTCTCTAGGAGCAGCCAAGGAGCTGCTCCCACCCCCATTTCCCTCCAATTTTTTTATTTTTTTGGAAAATAAAAATTTATATATTCATCATTAAATCCCTCTAACAATTTATTAAAATTTTGTCAGAAACAGAGACTCCTACGACCTCCATCCCAACATGGTCGATTTAAAAAATCCTGCGACCGCTAAAAAATGACGTCTGGATGGAGGGCCTAGGAGTCTCTGTTTCTGACGAAATTTTAATAGAATGTTATAGGGATATAGTGATGAATATTCAAATTTTTATTTTCCAAAAAAAATAAAAAAAATGGATGAAACATAGGGGTGGGAGTAGTCCCGTTGGCTCCTCCCAGGGAGGAGCCCCATTTTCTCTCTCTCTCTCTCTCTCTCTCTCTCTCTCTATATATATATATATATACATATATATGAGAGCCTGCAACTGGATGACTTGGCTACACCGGTCAAGAATCCTAGGATAGGTAGATACACTATCTACCGTACATTCTTCTCTCCACCTCCTCTTCTTGAGTTAGTTGCCACTTTAACTTACAAGGGAATAGCTCACTTCTCGAGGAAATAATTGTTGTATTGGGGAATTGCGGTCTTCATGTTGGAGAAGACTAACTTTTACTGCTTCATCTGAGGAGAGCTATCCATCACACACACTATCCAAGATAGATTTATAGTCATAAGGGTTTACATATGAGTCGAAGTATTCTAACATGTCTATTGAGGAGACTTGAGCAGAGTTTTGTGATTTTCAAAGGTTGTTGTATTTTCAAATCTGATTCCCAATAAGGTTCCAACCGCAACTAATTGTCCAAAGGTCCGACTTAGGCTCCAATATTTGATTTTGTAATTGTGAATATGATTCACAATTTTCCAATGGAAAGATTGCAATATTCACAAAATAATTATCAATTATTTTTGTAGAATTTACAACAAGTGTTGTTGTAAATCTTAGAGATTTCCATGGAATAATGTAGTCTCATGAGATTACATGAGATTGCCACCAAATCCAATATTATGGAAGGAGGCAATCTTCATTCCATAATCTCCATGCTTAATTGATTTAATTTGGGATAGATTTATATTGATTTATCAATATAGATTTAATCTAAATTAAATTAATTGTTGTTGGTTTTTACCAACACAAATCTTTGCCATTAAAAGAAACACAATCAATGAGAGCCAATGGATTTGAGTTGTCCCATGGATTGAGATCCATGGATCCCAAAATGTTATAAAAGGAGAGGCACCCCTTTGCTCTTATTTACACAACAAGTGAGACAACAACTCTCTCTCTCTTTCTCTCTACACGTCTACTCTCTCTTCCTCTCTTATGGTCGTCCACCATGGATGCCCTAAAGAGGTTCTCCATCGCCGCAGCATCGTCGTTATGCTGCCCGATCGTTTGCTTGTAGATCTCCGTCTCCTTCGATGCGCCTCGCTCATGAAGAAGAAAATGGATCTCGTGTGTTGAGATCAGGATATACACCACTTGGATCATCAACAAGGATTGCGAGAAGCACGCGGTTCATCCCCGCGCTCGCAAGCATCTCCTCCGTCGGATCGGACTTGAGACAGGAGGTCTCTTCGTTTAGAGACTCTATCGCAACCATGCTTCAAGAGGTAATTCTATTACTTGTTTGTGGTTTAGATGAAATGATCCGAGAAGTGTTCTTGGATCATGTGGTTTCGTCACATAAATATTTTTTAATTTCCGCTGCACCGAACAACTAGTACGACTAGTCGTTCTTCTTCGTATTTGATACGACGATCACGCTTTCGTGATGCGCTTGAGGATCTAACCTTGTCCTTCAGATCCGGCTTACTGTCCTCCAGTCAGTACACCTCCATTTTATCAAGAGGACTTTTTCTCCTGACTTTTCTTTTTGTGCATATCCTCACCACCCACAGTTTCAAACATTGGATTTTGACTATTTCACACCACCAGCAACACATTGCCCACCGTCACACCCACCCAATAGTAATCTATTGAAGTTACCTCTCATAGACACCACTCTTGATTACTTGACCCAGGTAGTGAAGCAATTACAATAGAGAATTGATGACCTATTTGATACGATTCACATTGAAGCTTCACCATATGGACCTATGGATTCACTATTTTCTACCACAAAGAGATTGCAATCACCAAAGATATAAAAATGAGAGAAAAATATAAAAGACCAAAAAGATAATAATATGAGACACTTAATCAGGCCAGTTTGCGAGGAGAGGGCACCCGTACCACATCCTTTGCCCCCACATATATTTACGAAAATTCCCACCTCCTAACCACCCAAGGATGACACTGTACATACTTTTTTTTGTCATCCTTATGTACACGATGATTCTCATCTCTTCCCTATTGTGGAATAGATAGGAAATTTAAAAAATTTTAACCATCATCAAAGTGATGGTTGCTATTTAGGATATCTTTGATGCCCTACTTCAAAAAACAGGAACATTCTGCATGCTCCCGCACCCAAGAAACAAAATAGACCATGTAGAGCCGAGCTTCACATTCTTACCATGTCCACTGCCCATACCATCACCCATTAGCTACCCTATATGAAAGGGGACATTGCTACACCATTAATTAGTTGAGCCATTGTTGGCCACTCTTGTGATCACACTCTCATTGACGGTGATTCTTCTATTAATATAATACTGACCTTACTTGTCAAGACACTTGCTCTCGATCCTCCCAAGAAAAGTAGGATGATTTTTCAATTCAATGATAGATCAATAAGAATGAAGGGTATTCTTGAAAACGTTGATATATAGATATAGGGCATAAGCTAAACCGTTGATTTCGTTGTAATACCTATGGAGACCTCCACCTTTATGGATCACACTACAATCATCCTGGGGTGGCCTTTCCTCGCCACTGCCATAGCTATTATTGATTATGGATCTAGAAAGATGAGCTTTCATTCTGATAAAGACAACCTTTTGATTGAGAAGATCATCACACCCGCTGCAAGCCAGAAACTCACATCTGATGTGAGTATACCTGCATTAGCCGACCCTAAGGACTACGACCTTAACGTTGAGATTAGAGACATTTTCTTTACCATGAATGGCACATAGAACCAAGATGTCATCTTCAAGGAGGAAGATTCAGAAAGCATAGGCCTTAGAGTCCCATCTTCCGATGTGTGCGATGTGTTGATGAGATCCATAGTATTTACACTATAGACACCCTATCACGGAGGGAAAATTTATGAGAGATTTATTAGGCCTAACCCTACCTTGCTTCTTCCATAGATCCATTTGCCTTTCTATTCTGGGAACATCAGGATTCACATCATGTCGATCTTGATCGGGCCTCATCATCTATTGACTTTGATATCTACTTGCACCATGTTCTCTCTATTTCTCGACGGTCGTGCAAGAAGGTATTGTTCTTACCTTCTTGATATTTGTATATCCCTCTCTCCTTGTATATTCCTTTCATTTTATTCTTTCAATCTTCTGTTTGTTTCATCCACCTCGATTCGTGTGTCTGTCTTGCTTTGTATTTACTTGATCTTAAGTATAGTGGAGATGGATGATTCAAGTGTACTTTCTTCATTCTGTTTCATCACTCCTATTGTTTCCAATACTTAGGGATCTCTTAACCTAAGTATGGGTGATGTGTTCATTTTCGCATCGTATTTTTTCTCATTTTTATTAGTCTATTTATCCCCTCGCATGTCTCCTCTCTTCTTAATTTTCTATGCTATACTTAGGATATGTTACCCTAAGTATAGGGAGAGACATGTCGGGTCATTGATTTGTCTATTCCCACCCTTGAACCCACTACTTTGTATGCAGTCTGCTATACTTAGGATTAGTTGATCCTAAGTATGGGGGGGGATCTAGTTGTCATTCTTTTGTTCTTTCCTTAGTCGTTGTAGGATATGATTTTCTATACTTAGTACGAGTTATGTATTCCTTTTTTCTCTCTGACATATAAGGACATAGATCAAGCTAAGTATATAGGGGTCGTATATACATTGTATATACTTTAGCTGTAATTCGTACTTGCTTATTTTCTAATAATATGGCTAATATACTACAAGAGTAAGGGTATACGATAAATCAATTGTAAAGAACACACTTTTATAAACTTTTTTAAAAAATCTTTTTATATACTTATTAATAAACTGGTTTAGAAATATTTTGAAAAATGATTTGAAATGGATGTAAAATGACTTGTAAATCTTTTGAAATTTGTTTGGAAAATGTTTGCAAAATATTTTCAAACCTTTGTAAAACTTTTTATTTGCAAAAGAATTCTCATGTGTTTGACTAAATTTTTGAAAATTCCATTTGTCAATGATTTGAAACAGTTGTAAAATTATTTCAAAAAATATATACGTACTGTTTGAACAATTTTTGCAAAATGATTTTAAAATTTTATAAATGTTTCCAAAATTATGTTGTAAAAAATATTTGCAAAATAAAGTTTTCAATTTTTTTGTAAAAAGGTGTCCAATTTATTTTAATAATTCTATATACAATTATAGCAAAAAAATTCCATCATAATTCATTGTACAAAATTTGTAAATGATAACAAACACCTAACATGTACATATTTTTCAACTTATTATTGTAAATGCAGATACACTCTTGTGTAAATAACTGCACATACTTCTTTCACTAACAATTTATATTTCAATATCCCTAAAAATTTTCAAAATTTAAATCCCATAAAAAAATTTACAAAAACTTTAAAAAAATGCATAAAAATTTGGATTTTTAAAAAAATCCGTAAAACATCAAAATCAGAAATTTGCTTCAAAAAAAGATGTCCTTCTTATTGCATTACATTTGCATTTTTTTGAATTGACAATGACAATTGAACTGGTCTAAATAAAATTCAAAGATTGGAGCTTAGTTGGACCTTAATTCACTTTATCACAAGAACCTTACAGGTACTGGAATTGAGACTCTTCAGGTCTGCTAGACTTAATTATTTGCAACCATAATATTTGGTTCATATGTCATCTTGACTACCTAAGTAGAATATTTCAAGACACATGCATGCTGACAGTGACCTAGCTTGGACACTTGCACCTTAAACTTTTAACAACTATGTTGAAGTAGTAGAGGGTTGGATTTTCTGGCATGAGACCAAGCGAATGGAAACATATGAAGTCACAATCTATAGACATTGTGCCCCAACCCGATCCAGCAGTGACAAGGTCCAAGGACAAAAGGTTGTGGGTGGAAATAAAGCTTCAAAGAGGGATAATATACTGGCTCAAGTGGAAACATTCCTTATGTAAATGATATTATATATAGTAATAAAAAAGGGTTGAATAAAAGATCTAAAAAGTTAGAGGGGCAAAAAGTTAAAGAAAAATAAATTCCCATCGAGTATGTATTCAATAAACAAGTTGATGCTTCAAAATCAAAGATTTATGTGAGCATGCAGTTGGATGACTTGGATACACCAGTCAAGCATCCTAGGATATGTAGCTATATTGGCTACCATCCATTCCCTTTTCCATCTCCTCTTCTCGAGCTGGTTGCACTTGAACATAGAAGGAAATACACTGCTTCTTGAGGAAAGAGTTGCTGGATTAGGGAATTAGGGTCACCGTGTTGGAGAAAATTGTCTTCTACCACTTCAGCCGAGGGGAGATACATATCGCTTACACTGTACAAACTCATAGTCATAAGGTTCTGCTTATGACATAGACTTGTTCTGATCTGGCATTAAGGATACATTGGGAAAAGTTTTTTGGTTCTTAGAGTCTATTGAGTTTGAAGTCTGCTTCCCAATATAGTTTTGACCAAACCTAAATTCTCAAGGCCCAACTGATATCCGAAATTTGACTTTATGAAGATAAATTTAAAAGTTAAAATAAATCCATGTAGTTCCTTTTCTAGTTCCTTTTCACCTCTTTATTTTCTTTTTCTGCACTTATTAACATAAGTTTTTGCTAGAGATTAGCAAAGATGAGTATAAGGTGGTGATGAATCTCCATTTCAATACCTTTATTCTTTCATTTTGACTTTAAATCCCTAGCTAAATGCATGCATATAGCTTTAATTTAATCAAAATAACATTCATTTATCGGCTTATAAATATTGTATAAAATATTGTATTTAATGCCAAAATAAAATAATAAATGAAATAAAAGAAAAAAGATGAAGTGTAAAAGGCATTGAGTGACCCTAGACCCCAAGACCAAGTTATCATGATGACTTGGGTAATAAGGAATAAAGTATAGGGAGATAGGGCAGTGAAATTGTACATATAATATAAGTAAAAACCTATTTTCTTTTCATCTAAGATGGCCTTTTGATCACTATTTTATTTTGTTATTTTTACACCTCAAATCAATAAACTCTTAACACAAACATTGCACCTAAAAATACAAAGAAAATGCAAAATTGATTTCACTCAAAAATAATACACACTGTGCCAGGAACACACATAATAAAAAGCCGCAAAGAAAATTTCACAGACCTGTTTCTTCTCCATACTAACTCAAAATTGACAAAACTCACTTTGTTGTTGAAAAAAAATTATCTATTTAATGAAGGTAGTTTCATTAATTTGGAGTTAAGATGTGAAAGATGACTATTGGGCCCTCACTGGGCAAGTATATGTATATAAAGAAATGGGAAAACTCATTCCTCATTATTTTATTTCTTGTATATTTTTATTTCCCTGTAAACATTATTCTATTAAATTAAAAATATAAACATAAAATAAATTTGTTAAAAATTCATTAAAAAAATATTGTACATTAATATATAGGTAAACTATACCTATAATATACATGTATATAATTATTTAATTGATAAATAAACTAAGAAAAATACGATAAAAATATATTAATATGTACTTAAATAAGTTATAAATATTAAAAATATCAATGTAAAATAATAAATACAAAATACAAAATAAATATAAAACGGACTAAGTACATGTATATATACCTATGTATATACATCTTAATATTAACCTATAATAAATTAACTTGTAAAAATAAATAAAAATACCCTCAAAATATTACATAAAATTACCAACATTTTTTTATATTTTAGCAAAAATTAATAAAATCAATTACTAATTAATACTGATTTAAGAAGGGATTTAAACCCCGGAATTATCTGGTTGGTCCATGTCGACCAACTAGAGCTCTTTGTTTGTTGACTTCAGTCAAATGTATCGTCCGATGCCCACGATCTCTGTAAGAACCGCACATGCTTCCTCTTCTCTCCACTTCTCTCCTCCTCCTTGCTTTCACACCCCTTGATTTCTTCACCAAAGTTCTTCCCCATACCACCCACTCCCTCACCATCATCCTATCTACCACCAACTCTTCTCCCACCTCACGCAATCCCTTCACCTTTTTTCTCATAACCCACCTATATAAATTCAACCCTCTGCTCTCTTTTTGTAATTTTGATGCTTCTTGGCCTCCCTAAACCCTTAGATCCCACCCAAACAAGTCAAGCATGGTGAGAACTAGCTCCTTGTGGATTTGTAACGTGCGAAGGGGCGCGAAGAATGTGATCCACATCTCATCAGACCACCTCTGGAGAGGTTCCTGCTCCCTGATCTTAGGTATGAGCTGCTCCCTTTTACTTTCTTTTTTGGTAGAATTTATTTGTAGTTTTCATCTCTAGTTTTTATTTTATACTTTAATCGTTGGTTTTAGTGTAGAATCTAGATCTACAGTATGTTGGAGCTCTAAAGCTTAGGCCTTCATTTCACCTTTAAGACCTATGTTCCGACGACCATTTTTTATGCTTCATACTCCTCTTCTATTTCTCCACCTTACTAACCATCCAAACACCTTTCTCCCTCTCTAAATCAAGCTACCGAGGTCCCCTCCTCCATCTTAACTGGAGACCTCTCCATTCCACCTTACCACTTCTAAAGTGACCACGAAAAAGGGCCAGGGATAATCATCTTCGCCTCACCATTCTTCCCACATCATTTGCAGTCTTTAAGGGGCCATCTAAGGCCCAATCACTCCTGGTAACTCAGTCCAAGGGCACCAAACTTCACCAAGCTACTAGGACCCCACCAATGGGGCCATGTCATTTTAGAGACCGTCAACAGTTGTAGACACCTTCTAGGAACTTCTTGAGCACCTCAATAGCAAGGGGGAGGGACAGAGGATGAAGATTCAACAGAACCAAGCATGGAGGTGACATGGTTCTTCCATGTTCTTCCAAGTCCCTTTACAATCATTTGATCAACACCCACATCGCATGTAAGTAGCTACTGTCATATTGAGGCGTATCACGACTGTCAGATCCATGAGTGGATGTAATCCCATCCGCTCATCTAAGAAGGGATAGTGAGCAACGAGGCAATACCATGTGGATAAGTGAGAGATCAACTGCCATCGGATCGCGTACTTCTTTGGGGTAATTGCACAAAACCCCCTCTACCTTTATTTATTGTATTTTGCTCTTGTAAATAATACATGTGTAAATAAATGTGCAATAATTTCTAGTGACACTTTTATGAACACAATTTTGCGAGGGTCGTACGATCTCACAAGGCGAGGTTGCAGTCGATGTAATCACCTCTCATGAAACCTTGATTCAAACAATAATTAACCCACAACTAAAAATCAAGCAATGAAATTAAAAATGTGGAGTTAAAATTTATTATAAATCTACAATGGATGTGTATTGGTGGAAGGTATGCAGAGTGTCGAACAGAGGGAGCAAACGGTTGGTTGGGCGAATTAGTGCGCAAAATTTAAGTTCCTCTTCTTGCCTATTTATTGTTTTTGTGTGGGTTTTTCATTTTATATTCTATTATGGAGTTTAATTTTATATTCTTTTAAGTTTTTTTAAAATTTTATATATTTTATTTTCTTTTTTAGTTTCCATTCGTTAGTTTTCTTTTTCTTTTTAAATATGTAATACTAGAATATATAAGGCTATATATACAATGTAGAGTAATATATTTATAAGAATACAAAAAATAATCCAAATACATGAAATAAAATATTTTTAGGTTTTATAAAACTTTCCTGTTTTGTGAGTTTTTAAGTAATTTTGCTAATTTTTATATATTTTAAAGTAAAAAATAAGCCACATCATGGAATAAATAATCATTCTTATAGGAAACAAATCAAAAATTTTCAAAAACTATTTTTAATAAATAATATATAATAAAAATGTACAGAACATAATGGAATATTTTTAGGGGGTTTTGTGGATTTGTAATGTTTTTATAAAGGATTTTGAAGCTTTTTAATTTTTAATTTTTTCTATTTCTTTTTTAGATATTTTGGGTTCTAAAGTTTTAAAATAAATAGATAAACAAAATATATGTTTTTTTAGATTTTTTCAAAAAGGTTTTATATTTTTATGGTTTTTTTACTACAAATAGGGACTTTTTATGCTCTTTTTTATTTTTATAAAATAGGAAAGTCCTAAAATGCCAAACTAAAAATGTGGCATGAAACTACGAGCTGGCAAGAACTTAATCCTCTTTCTCACAATTTTTGGAGCACAGATGCTATTTTTAATAAATGAAAGCAACTACAAAAATTATTGAACTAGCAGGGGCATATGTACAATTAAAAATAAAGTTGAGATTCTTTCTATGAAATGCCCAAAAATATATAACTGCAAATGAAAGTTTTTATATTAAAGTGAAATACAAATGGGCACAAGGGCCTAACTATAAAATTCTTAGCTCACGTGGGGAGCCACGTGAGCTGAGCTAGACTGGACTAAAAATCAAATAGAGATAAGCATAGGGAGTTTTCGCAAATATTAAAAACTATTATAGTGCAAGATGAATGTTAAAGTGCTAAACAATAAAATACAATGACAAGGGGGTTTAAAATACAAAATTCTCCAAACATGCATGCTATCGAACGGTAGGATGTGATCCATTTATACACGTGGTGCGCTCTCCTCGCTCGATGTCGCTTTATCGATGAATAGATGAGATTAGATTTGAGGCTTCATCAAATGCCTGAGGCATATTCAATGAAAGATGGAGATTATAACTGGAGCGATTCGAGCATCTAATGACTCTGAGGGTGTCTAGATGAGATCGGAAGAACACAACCCTGGACCTCCTTCGATCCACAAAAATCCCGCTGCTTTGGCCTCCTTCTTTGTTGTCGATGAGCTCGTTGCATTCCCAGAGTGATTCCGCAGCATATGAAAGCTCCAAGGAAGTCAGAGGCTCATTAATGGAGATGTCTCTGTACATGTAGAAGTCGTTGGGAAACAGAAGGAGGAAGATTGGTTAGTCGGAGACAAGGCAAAACATAATGAAATGCTTAACCAGAGCAGATCTCCTACGAACTACAAAATGAGGATGTAATGCTAATTCAGGCAATTAAAACCTAATATAAAGACAGTGAATGAAAGCTATTGCTAAGATCTACATAGGAAAATAGGAAAAGGTTACCTCAAATGACCGGAGCCATGAGATCAGAACCTTGATGGTGAGGTGGTCTGAGATGGCTAGGAACGTCTCAACACTGCTCCTTCCTCACTTCGAAGTGCTGCGGAGGCTCCTATCACAAACCTCTACACGAAAAGAGTACTTCGAGGGGTTGAAGTAGGCCGAAAGTGAACCAAAAAATGAGGAAGAAGAGGAGATTGTTATATACATGAGATGGGCAGGTGAGGTTCGAGGCGACGTGGACATTGAAGCAAGACAACATGGTGTGAAATATGCATTCGGTGAGAATCGTGGGTGAATAGTAGTCGAACCTCATGAAGGAAGTAAAAAGCCTCGAGCCTTGTAACATGAGGGAAGAAGTTGAGAAGATATGCGGGCAGAGCTAGTCTGACAACCTAACACCTGGGGTAAGTGTTGATCAGGGTCTCCTCTTGTCTCCCACTTCTTGGTCCACGTGGACCAACCAGAAAAAAGGTAGCCCGAAATTATTTATAAAATCAATATCAATTAGTAAAGGAATTAATTAAATTAAAGTTATAAAATGAAAAGTGTTTGTATTTTTTGCAATATTGTAATATGATTTTTATTTATTTTATGGGCTTATTTATTACAAATTATTTTTAGGTGTATATTTATAGGTATATTCATCTATGTTTTGCATATTTTAATTTTATTTTAATTTTATTATTTTATTTTCTTAATTTATATAATTAAAACTAAATTTTATGTACATAAATATAATTTTGTTATAATTTTCTGATATACTAACTATTTAAATAAATATGTGTATACTTATTATATAGGTATATGTATAATATATTCATATATGTTTATAGTTATATTATTTCTTTGGTTTTATTTTATCTGTATATTTTTAGTGGAATATAAATCATATTTACAAAGGTAAAATAAAAAAAAGAATAAGAGAATGGTTTTCACCTTTATTTTTCTACATGTATAAGCATAGATGATTCATCTATATATTTTTATTCATAATTTTCTTTTACTTTCTTTTTGATGAATTTATTTAAATTTGATGATGTATATATAATATATATGATATTTACAAACTTATAAAAATATAAAGTTATGAAAAATATAAATATAAATAAAATGACTATTTTATTCTGGTATATTGTACAATAGGGTCCAAAACCAAACTTTTGCCTCTTAATTCCCAATTAAATAAAACATCCTTCATTAAATATCTTATTATAAGTTATATGCAATTAACATGATTTTGGTGCATTTTGAGTTCATATGGAGAAGATATGGGTTTGGGAAATTTAGGTTTTGGATTTTAATTTGAGCATAAAATGTAGACTGCATATTATTTTTGTATGAAATAAATTTTGTATTTTTATATACATTTTTACCTACTACTTTCATTTACAAAGTTTTTTTATTTAATGAATAACTAATAGAGAATAAAATAGGTCCAAAAATGGACTTATTGATGAATAAATGAGGGGCATTTATTTATGAATTTTAGCCATCTTCCACTACTTTATTCCTTGTTAATCAAATCAATTGTTGACTTCATCTTGGGATTTAAGGTCATAAAATACATTTGACATTTTATTCTTTTTATTTTCTTTTCTTGATTCTATAATTTTAGCATTAAAAATAGTATCTTATATACCGTGAATAGAATAAACAGTGAGTGTTATTTTGTATGACATAATGGAATTTACATGCATTAGATAGGATTTTTAAGGCCAAAATGATAAAATAAAGGTGATGAAATGGAGACTTATCACCCCTCTATACTTGCCTTTGGTAGTCCCTAGCAAACACTTACGCAATATGTGCAGAAAAGAAAACCAAGAAAAGAAAAAAAGAAAGAACTTGGATTGATTTTAATTCTCAAACTTGTCTTCATAAAATCAATGTTTGGAGCTTAAGTCGGACCCTTGGATTATTAGTAGGTCAGAACCTTATTGGGAATCAGATTTGAAACACAACAACCTTTGAGAGTCATAAAACCCTGCTCAAGTATCCTCCATACCCAGGTCAGAATACTTCAACTCATACACAAACATGACTATAAATCTATCTTGGACAGTGTATGTGATATGCACCTCTCCTTGACTAAAGCGGTAAAAGTCAATCTTCTCCAACATGATGACCCTATTTCCCCAATTAAACAACTCTTTCGTCGAGAAGCGGGGTCTTCCCTTCTATGTTCAAGTACAACCAACTCAAGAAGAGGAGGTGGAGAGAAGAATGGACGGTATCCAGTGTAGCTACATATCCTACGATGCTTGGCCAATAGCCAAGTCATTCAGCTTCATGCTCACATGGATATGACTTTGAAGCTCATGCTTGCTTGTTAACTATACAAATTTGTACACTCCTGCAGGCATTTTTTTCAATCAGGCTTGTCTATTTTTGGAGTTTTTTATTTGATTTTTTTGAATACTATATACAACAACATATACGTAAGGACTTTTTTCCTCTTGAGCTAGTAGATTGTCCCTCTTTTAAAGCATTATTGCAAGCTACAACTTCTACATTTAGACCTCTTCGCTACTGAATCGGGTTGGGGTACAATTACCACAAAAGTGTGACTTCCGATGTTTCCATTGGATTGTGTCTCATGTCGGCAAATCCAACCAACTACCAGTTGACAAGAGTCTTTCATATGCTCTGAAATACTCTACTTATGCAGTCAAGATGACACTGAACCAATACTCGTGATCTAAAAGAATTAACTATAGTAGACCTTAAGCACCTCAATTCCAGTTCCTATATGGATCCTGTGATTAAGTGGATTAAGGTCCAACCATGCTTCAATATTCAACTATACTTAGACTAGTTCAATATCTAATTCAATCCAAAAAATGCAAGTGCTATGTACAATGCATAAAGTATTTCTGTGATGCAAATTTCAAAATTTGAACTTTTTATGGAATTTTTGAAAAAGTTTTACAAATTTTTATAGAGTTCTTAATTTTGCAAATTTTTATAGATTTTTGAAAAATAAAATAAAAACGAATTTTTACAAACATTTACCAAAATTTGAAAATCATTTGCAAATATTTTAAAAACAATATGTAAAAATTATTCAAAATATTTTTGCAACCATTTTCTAAATCTTTTCCAAATAGATTTTCAAAATAAATTTATTCACACAAAGAAAATTTTTACAGGCAAAATATTTTTACAAAAATTAAAAATATTTTACAAAACATTTTACAAATAGTTTTCAAAAGATTTTTTAAAAAGTTTTCAAAACATTTTTCAAAATATTTTCTACTAAATTTATTACTTAGTATATATAAAGAATTTTAATGAAATTTATACAAGTGTATTTATTATTTGGATTTTAGCCATATTTATTGTAAATACAAAAGTACAAGTTATGGATAAAGTATATACGTAGTATATACCACCCCCATACTTAGTTTGAGCTATGTTCTCACAAATTAGAGAGAAAAAGAGAAAATATAACTCGTACAAAGTATTGAAGATCCTAAAGAATAATTAAGGAATGAAGGAATGAATGAAAGAGAAGTTGATCGTCCCCCCTATACTTAGGATAAAGTAATCTTAAGTATAACAGATTGTATATAAGGCGAGGAGGGTCGAGGTGGTAATGAACAAATCACAACTCGATTTGTCACCTCCTATACTTAGGGTACGATATCCCTAAGTATAGATACAAATATAAATATGAGAGGA
This sequence comes from Ottelia alismoides, assembly GCA_037367405.1. Classification (NCBI taxonomy): domain Eukaryota; kingdom Viridiplantae; phylum Streptophyta; class Magnoliopsida; order Alismatales; family Hydrocharitaceae; genus Ottelia; species Ottelia alismoides. The sequence goes on along the minus strand of JAZKJV010002851.1, from coordinate 959,295 downwards.
GACATGTGAGGGTATCAAAGAATGAAAAAATTGGGGTGCACAACCTCTATTTTAGGACAAAGTACATCCCAAGTATAGCCATGATGAATGTGGTGACACCTTTTTGGAAAACAAAGATGATAAAAATGAAAAGAAGAAAAGAAGAAAAGATTGACGAAGATGGAAGAAGGGATTAAAGAAAAAGAGAAGATACATTGAGTGGATATACACATCACATCCCCTATACTTAGGGTAATAGATCCCTAAGTATATTTAACAATGAGAGTGATGAAACAGAATGATGAAAGAACACTCGGCTCATTCATCCCTACCATACTTAGGAAAATACACGTCCTAAGTTAGGCAAGCACACATAATGGGATGGATGAGTATAATAGAAGATGGAAAGATAAAACGAAAGCATAAATATAAGGAGATGGATGTACATATATCAAGAAAGTAGAAAGCAAACATTCTTACAAGATTGTTGAAGAATGGATCCGACAAGGTGTAGGCCGATATCAGGGTCCTCAGTAGACACAAACCTGATTTAGGATCGACTGGGTGAAGATCCTCAATGGTCTCAAAGCAGAAAGTCGCAAACTGGTTAGTTGAGGTAGTGTGGTTGTGTTCAACCTAGGAAGTCTCGCAAATATCAAATTTAAAAGGCTAAACTCATCAGCGAAAGTAGTGAGGTCAAGTATAGCCTAGCGAGTCTCATCTAGGTTTTCATCGGAAGGCCTGAATTCCTTTATAAAAGATGTAAGATGAAATTTGACCTCTACCGGTCTTTTTAGGTAAATCTGCCCTCCAAACTAGGGTGTCTATAAATGTTGCGGATGTCATCAACACATCACCAATCACAGGATGAGGGAACTCCAAGGCCTATGCTTTCCGAGTCTTCCTCCCTACAGTGGAATTCTTGAATGTTATCATCATCCATAAAGCAAACATCTCTGATATTAGTAGATAGGTCATATGCCTTCGGGTCGACTAAGACATGTGTAGTCACATCATATGTAGGTCTCTAGTCGGTAGTTGTTGTATTGATGACCACAACGCTCTCATCATCAGGACAGAAGTGAATCTCTCCTAATACATAATCAATAACGACTCCGACAGAGGTGAGAAAGGGTTGTCCCAAGATGATTAGAGAGCTCTCCAGGGGTAGAAGTTTTCATGGGCAATACAACCAAATCTACAATGTAGATCACTCCACGAATCCAAATGACAGCATTCTCTAGAATACCCTTCGACCTCTTAATTGATCCATCAGCAAATTAAATTGTCATCCTGATTTTATTGAGAGTCCCTAATTGAAGATATTGTACCAATGAGAAAGGTATTATGTTAATTGAAGTACCATCGTCAAGGAGAGTATGATCACATGAATAGTCAGAAATGGTGCATCTAATAAATGGTGTAGTGGTGTTCCCTTTCCTTGAGGATGGACGATGGATGATGGCATGGGCAGTGCCATGTTCAAAATGTGTCGCTTAGATCTGATCTTTCTCTTTCTCTTCTTAGGTTTAGGAGTAGATAAATGGGTCATGGCCTGATGAAAAGGGCTTCAATAATCTCTTGAATAGCTACCGCAACTTTAGGTTCAGTCAACATTTTTTTAAAATTTTGGATCTCCATATAAGGGAGGAGATCAAAAAATACATCTACAGAAGGACGACGAAGAGTAGTCTATATAGTGTCATTCTTAGGATTAATGGTGGGACATGAGCTGAGTGATTCTGTGGTCAAAGGCTCTAACAAAGGTGCCATCTCCTCACAAAATGATTGCAAGCTCTCATGGGTATCCTAAATTGAATCCAAATCAACATATGGTGAATCATCATTATGGCTCTTATTTAGACTAGTGATATCACCCATCATTTGTCTCATGTGTTCCATCATCTGAGTCAAGGTCTCAAGTGTGTACCCCATGGAAAGTGACTCCAACAACTCAGTCTCGAATGGGTTTATTGGATGAAAATGTGAGGGTGATGGTGGATAGAAGTTTGAGGCCTGATACTATGGCTAAGGTCGATATGTACAAAAAGAAAAATCAGGAGCAAAGGTCTCCTCGTAAAATGGAGGTGGGCTGGTTGGAGGGTGTAAGGGATTCGTAAAGTCTTGATAAAAATCACTCCAGTCAGCCATCTTCGAAACAAAAGGAAGAGATCAGAAGATCACAATAATAAAATCAAGATATGCTGAGAGAAAGACACAATTGCACAGAGATATCGAGTATACTCACAAGAAATCACAAACAAATATACAAAAAACAACCCCTCAATTTACCTACTCTACACAGTGAGGACCGTGAAAGATAGACCTTTTTATATATTCAGTTTTAGAGTTAGGTGATAAACAAAAAGTTGTAGAAACACTTGGGTTGACCTGAGATTGTGGCACTAATCATTAGTGTGTACGTAGGAGAATTAAATGCGAAGACAATAAGGGCTTTACTCTTTACAAGACAAAGATTTTTCCTTTTTTATTTATTTTAAGGTCGAGTAATATTAACGATCCTAATTTTATTTGTTATCACTTTTGTTTTGAATTTTTAATGAGAATAGACGAACCTATTAAGGAGTCAATTCTTTTTTGCAACCTAGGTTATCAAAATCAGATGGAGAAGGTGGAAATGCAATGCGAGTCGAAAATGATGATGTATGCTCAGATAGAAGACTCACAGTGATTCCTAGCGCTCTCCATGACGGATGTTAGGAAGAATTGAAACCTATCTATATACAAATACAATCCGATCAAATCTCCCTTGATACAGGAATTGTTATTAACGTGAAGTACAAGAGTTGAATATCTATGGAAGAAACCTAATGTCTGATTTTGGAAACCTCTCGGTGCCCACGACATTGGGTCTTGTAAGCATTGTGTGAGGTTTCTCGTGGCATGCCGTCTCAAATACAAATAATTACTATTTAAGTTGACTAAGTAATAAAGAGAGCTATAGATACATGTAATTATTTTAGAGATTTGCACCTTAATCTATTGTCAAACAACTCCTAATGATAAGGCTCAATCTCATAAAATAAGGAAAAGCAAAAAACTCAGAAAACAAAAGAACGGAAAGCGATGAAAACATGATAAGAACTGACGAGGCCCCCAAGGGAACAAAACCTCAGGCAGTGGACCTTAAGAAGAGTGAAGTGTCCTGGAGAGTCATGCTAATTACAATAAATGTGTGTCTCTCTCAATTAAATTACAAAGAGAATAAAGAAAATAAATGAAAAATACAAATGTCTTAAAAAATCTTCTAAGTCCTCCTTTGATGCTCTCTCCTGACTGCTAGGTCAGAAAAGCCGACTCCTCTTCACATGGGTGCGCATGCACTCCAAAGATAGCCTCCCTAGATCTGTGGTTTCTTGTAATAAATTCAAACTTGGAGGATGGTTAGATAATTAAACAAATAATATCAAATAAAATAAAAAGAAATAAAGTGGCAAATAGACAAAGAAGAAGACATGAGTAGAAATCCAACCTATGCAATGTTTCTCCCCGGCAATGACGACATTTGATGAACAAGTTTGCAAGGGTTATACGGTTTCATGAGGCGAGACCGTAATCGATGTAATGACCTCTCATGGAACTCTGATTCAATCAATAATTATCCCATAAATAAAAATCAAGGAATGAAAATAATAGTATGGAGTTAACATTTATTATAACTCTACAATGGATGTGTATAGATGCAAGTATTTAGAGTGTCAAACACAGGGAGCAATTAGTAGATTGGGCAACTTAATGTGCAAAATTTGTCTTCCTATTCTCGTCTATTTATCATTTTTGTGTGGGTTTTTATTTTATATTTTTTCCATGGAGTTTAGTTTTTATATTTTTTAATTGTTTTTAATTTTATAAATTTTATTTTCTTTTTATATTTTCTAATTTCTAATTTTCTTTTTCATTTCAAATATTTAGTATGGGAATATATAAGATATATATAATGTAGTGTAATATATTAATAAATACTATTAAAAATAATAAAAAATACATGTAATTAAAGGTTTTTGGTTCTTATATAATTTTCTAATCTTTTTGTGATTTTTAAGTTGTTATTTTAATTTTGAATTTTTTTAAAGTAAAAATATCCCAAAATCAGGAATAAATATTTAGGTCGATTTATTTTTGTATTTAAAAACAATCAAAAGTTTTCTAAAACTGTCTTTAATGAATTATAAAAAGAAAACTAAAGAATAGAAATGAACATTTTTGGGTTTTTTTGGGCTTTTTTATGTTTTTATAAAGGATTTTGTATCTTTTATTTTTTGCCTTTTTCTTTTTCTATTTTAGGATTTCAATTTCTGAAGTTATAAAATAATTATCTAAACAAAATAAATATTTTTTGGATTTTTTGAAAAGGTTTTATATTTTCATGGGTTTTTTACTACTAACAAGGACTTTTTCTTCTCTTTTTTATTTTTATAAAATAGGAAAACTTCTTAAAATGTCAAACTAAAAATGTGACGTGAAACTACAAGCTTCAGGAACTTAACCCTTTTTTCATGATTTTTGGAGTTAGAATGCTATTTTAAATAAATGAAACAACTATAAAAATTACTAAACTAGCATAAGCATATATGCAATTACAAATAAGAGTGATGTTCTTTTTGCAAAATACCCTGAAATATATTACTGCAAATGAGAGTTTTTATATTAAAATGGAATACAAAAGCACAAGGGACTAACTACAAAATGCTTAGCTCACGTGGGGAAACATGTGAGATGAGCTGGACTGGATTAAAAAGAAAATAGAAATAAGCACATGGGGTTTTTCACAAATATTACAAAACTATTATAACGAGAGAAGAATGTTTAAGTGCCAAACAATAAATTACAAAAATAGGGGGGTTGAAAGTATAAAATACTCCCAACATGGGCACTATCAGACGGTCAGATGTGATCCAGTTATACATGTGGCGCGCTCTCCTTGCCCCATGCCACTTCGTCAATGAGGGGACGGGATAAGATCTAGGGCTTTGTCAAACGACCGAGGTGCTTCATGGACTTATTTTTTAATTAGAAAATAAGTTTGATGTTTTTCCATTATAGTTCGATTTATAAATGAAGTTAAAAACTCAATTTGGTACTATGTCAAAGTTATTAGTCCTTACTCACGACATGTAGCCTTTTCAATCTTCTCGTCCTATTCTACATCAAATCGTTAATGCTCATACTTCCGAGTTGAATGTGATTTTTGAATGCAAACATCAACATACTATTGATATCACATGTACCTTTCTCATAAATTATCATATTCCTTCGACATACTTGTCAAATGCCATTCTTATTGCCACATTTCTCATCAATTGTATGCCATCTACTACCATTGATAAGCAGGGTCCAATGAGACCATTTTCCTAGAAAAAGTAGTATTTCATGTTCCTCCAAGAGTGTTTGGGTATGTGACCCTTGTTCACCTCATTAGTCACAAAAAAGACAAACTAGCACAAAAATTCTAAAATGTGTGACCTTAGGATACATCGGGATTAAGATTAGATATTGGGGTTACGACCCTAAGTCCATAAAGCAATACATCAATGCTCATGTTACATTCTTTAAGTCCCTTTCCTTTTATTCTAGTTCTGGAATATATGTATATGTATATGTGTGTGTGTCTATATATATATATATATATATATATATATATATATATATATATATATATATAGAGGAAAATGGGGCTGCCCCCTAGGGGGAACTAACTTAGCTCCCCCCATCCTATTTTCTTCAATTTTTTTATTTTTTATGAAAATTTTTTCCGTGAATATTCATCACTATATCCCTATATTATGTCATAAAAATTTCGTGTGAAACAGAGACTCCTAGGGCCTCCATCCAGACAGTCATTTTTTTAACGGTAACAAGATTTTTTAAATCGACCCCGTTTGGATGGAGGTCGTACGAGTCTCTGTTTCGCATGAAATTTGAATGATAATATAGGGATTTAATAATGAATTTACACGGTTTTAGATTTCAAAAAAAATAAAAAAATTTGTGAAAAAAAGGCGGGGGGAGCTAAGTTAGCTCCCCCTAGGGGGCATACACATTTTACCCATATATATGTAGATATATGTATATATATGTATATATATATGGAAAAAATGGGGCTACCCCCACCCTATTTTTCGCAATTTTTTTATTTTATTGGAAAAATATCACCATGTATATTCATCCCTATATCCCTCTTATATGTCATTCGAATTTCGTCAGAAACAGAGACTCCTACATCCTCCATCCAGAAATCATTTTTCTAACGGTTGCAGGATTTTTTAAATCGACCCTGTCTAGATGGAGGCCGTAGGAGTCTCTGTTTCTGACGAAATTCACGTGGTATATTGGAGGGATATAGGGATGAATATACATGGTGATTTTTTTCAAATAAAATAGAAATAAAATTGACAAAAAACGGGGCAGGGCAACCATGCTGGGCAGACCCATCAATCCCTACACACACGCGCGCGCACACACGCACGCACACACACATGCATGCACACAGAGAGAGAGAGAGAGAGATATGTCTGCTCTACCTCTTACAATGAATGTTAATCCTCTTCTTGTTCCTATTCTACAATATAATCAGTAAAGGACCATTTATTAGTAGAGAAATACCGCTTCTAATTGTTCAACCTTTCTCCCTCCAATATGCCATCCAAGTGAAGTTTTACATATGGTATTTATACTTCCATAGACACAAAACATGTGCAGTATATGACCAAGTGTGTGAAGTAGTAGACCTTCCCATAGCCCTACCAATCATCCTATTTCGTTTGCAATGTCCTTTCTTTTCTTGGCTTAAATCTTCTTATAGAAAATTTACTGAAGCAAGTTCGACAAAGTTATCCCTCGTATTCACGATAATAATCTTCGTGATCTCAGATGGTGACTAGCAATGAAAGTAGATATGTTTGCACGAGTTCAACGTAGTACTTGAAATCTTGTTGGTCCACATGGTAACAATAAGGTGGTTGGATCCAAATGGGCACTCATAGTGGAGTACAATCTTGATGGATTGATTTCTCCATACAAGAATCGCTCAAGCTCCCAGCAACTACTCCAACTCAGCTTCTCCACGACGTGATCTCCGGTAGCAAGTGGCAGCTTGATCCAATCAATTGAAGGAGGGGAGGAGGAAGGAAGTGCATACTTAGTTTCTTCCCCAAAGAACACAAAGTATCAACACTCATAAGTGGAAAATGGAATGGTTGGGTACCCACAGATTCTGTCTGCTAGTGAGCTGAAATTGCCTAGACAAATTTCAACAATACCCGATTATGTATGTTTCCCAACAAAGTTAACATGGGTTGGAATTTTCTGGGTGTATTCACTGCTGAACACAAAGGATACAAAAAGGAACCCCTAGCTTGTACCTCTAAAATTCAAGGAAAACACATGTAAATAATCATTCAATATCATCTCTTAACATAATAAATCACTAAGATGAAGCCGTTTATGCGGCAACAGTGTCATCGGATGAACCGCTAATTAGTTATGTTAGTTCATATTTATTATAATACGACCAATTAACAATTCATCAGAACCACATTAATAATATTTAGGTGAATATAATATGTCTAAGTTATCATGGATGAGTCTAGGGACAATCTCAGGGACACGAGCTATCTTCATGATTAATTGAATTATAACAACTAAGGTAAGTGATGATTAAGGCATCTAGGTCAACAAGGACATAATACAATGTAAAATGTTATGAATGAACAGAATGCTTTTTATGATTTCATGAAAGTTAATTAAAAAAATGAGAAAAAATGACATAATATGTAATACAAATGCTAACACATGAATATGCCGCTAAATCAGTTCATTAAATTGAGCGATAAAGATAAATCTGATCTCATTATTCATTCAATGCCCAAAAGTACATCTATGTGTAATCTAATGGTAATTAAACGAGTAAAGATAGACACATTATATATCAAATTAAATATACTACTATATGAGTCAAATCAAGAATTATATCATGCCATTAGATAGAGAATTTGACAAGCATCAAAGTGAAATTGAATTCATCAGAATCAAAGTTCAAATGCTCAAAATATAAAAGAATGGTCCAAGACATAAATACAAAAAAAAACATGAAAATATATACAAGATTCTTCACAAATAGGTCCCTACATGGGCATTTTTGCAAATATGAAAACATGGCAGGCCTTTCTTGTAATTTTCACAAACGTATAGGGACATAAGTGTAATTTTGAGAAGTCAACATGGCCCCCACACAAAATTCCCGAACACGCCATGTAAGGCACACGCTAAAGGACCTATTTGTAGTTTAGAGAAGATGGAGGGTGCTGCTGCAATTTTCTTGGGCCAACACGTGGGGAGCAAGCGAGTAGAGGCTCAAGGCACGGTTTGGGCCGATGCATGTGCTTTGGGCCACGTGGGTGTCCCGAGGAGACTCGGGTGAGGTTTGATCCCACCAAACCTAGCATGTCTCGGACTGGCGACATGGCATTCCATCAACCATTGGATGGGCATCGAGAGGTTGCCATCTAACGGTACTTGTAGCTCAAAGCTCCTCCCCATCCTCCGCTCCGTGGTGACAAACAGAGACCTTTGGGGAGAACACTGGAGCTCCTCCTCGGTCCTCTGCTACCACTGGTGATCTTAGAATCCTCCTAGAAGGTCAACAAAAAATCTTGAGCAGCGGAGGGCAGCCGGAGACATCTGGATTGGGCTAGCAATGTACGCTTGTTGGAGGTGAAGTTCTAAAATTGTACCCCCCAAGTCCATCCATTGAAGGAATGATCTACAAGATAGGTTAGTGATAGTCAAAGCAGGTGTACATGTTAGCGTTGTGAGTGATACGAGGACTTACAGAGGTGTTGAAGGTGGAGTTCAGACGGGTTCCTCCGCCTTGGTGTATAAGGAATGGGAATGTGTGATCAATCATATAGGAGAAAGGATATGGTAATCAGAATATCCTGCAAAGATCATGTATCCTCGACGGATCTCTAAGGCTAGTCTGATTCGAGTGAGGTGAAGTATGCAACATGAGAAAACTGGGAATCCAACAACTCCTAGGGTGTCTAGATAAACTCAGAAGAACATGACCCTAGAGCTTCTTCGATCTCCAAAATCCAATTGCACTGACCTCCTTCTTCACTGTTGATGAGCTCATTGCATTCTTGGAGTGATTACGCAACAGATGAAAGCCTCAAGGAAGTTTGGGGCTCATCGATGAATCCCTGGAGCACCGAGGTATCTGGAGGCTGTTATTGGGATCAAAAATGCCTCAAATGAGGCTGGAACACTCGGGTACTTACAAGGTTAGCACAAGAACATAAAAACGAAGGTTCCCGATGTGTTCTTGCGGTGGAATGAGTAGGGTGTATCGAGCAGAGCAATCTGGCATAAGGCGAAGGAGGGAGAGAGGATCTCCTGATCTAGAGAGGTCAGGGTGAATGGGATGGCTCTAGATGTGGAGCAGTCATTGGGAAACAAAAGGAGGGTGATAGATGAGTTAGAGATAAGGTAGAGCACAATGGTATGGTTCACCATAGCGGATCTTTAGCGAACTACAAAATGGGGACGTTATGCTAATTTAAGCAATTAAAACCTAATCTAAAGGCAGTGAATGAAAGCTATGGCTAGGGTCTACTTAGGAAAATAGGAAACAATTACCTCAAATGGCTTGTGTCACGAGATTAGAACCTCGACGGTGAGGTGGTCGGAGATGGCTAGGAATGTCTCCGCACCTCTTCTTCCTCGCTACAAAGTGCGGCAGAGGCTCCTGTCACAAGCCTCTACACGAAAAGGGCACTCTGAGGGGTTGAAGCAGGCCGAAGGTGAACCAAAAAATGGAGGAAGAAGAGGAGCTTGTTTGTTTACAGGAGATGGATATGCGAGGTTCGGGGCGACATGGTGATCAAAGGAAGACAACATGATGAGAGATATGCACTCAATGAGAATCGAGGGTGAATAATGGTTAAACCTCATAAAGGAAGTACAAGGCCTCGAGCATTGTATCATAAGGGAAAAAGTCAAGAAGAGGAGCGGTCAAAGTTAGTCTGACGACCTAGCACTTGAGGAGAAGAGCTGACCGGGTCAACTCTTGACTCCCCCTAGTTAGTCCACGTGGACCAACCAGAAAAAAGGTAGCCTAAAAACTATTTATAAAAGAAATTTCAATTAGTAAATGAATTAATTCAATAAAGTAATAAAATAAAAAGTATTAATTATTTTGCGTAGTATTTTAATATGATTTTTATTTATTTTATGGGTTTATTTATTACAAGTCAATTTTTAGGTGTATATTTATAGGCATATTCATTTATGTTTTTCATATTTTATTTTTATTTTGTATTTCATTTTCTTATATTATTTTCTTAATTTTTATAATTATAAATTAATTGTATATACATAAATATATTTTGTTATATTCATCTATGTTTTTCTCTATATTATTCATTTTAGAGTATTTTCTCTAGTTTTATTTTATCTTTATATTTTTAAAGGAATATAAATAATATTTACAAAATTCAAACAAATAAAAGAGTAAAAGAATGGTTCTCACCTTTATTTATATACTCGTATAAGTATAGATGATTCATCTATATATTTTTATTCACAAATTTATTTTACTTTCTTTTTAATGAATTTATTTAATTTTAATGATGCATATATTTAAAAAATTATAAAAATATAGGATATGAAAATATAAAAAATAAATAAAATGAATATTTTATTATGATATGTTGTACAATAGGGTTCTAAAACCTAACTTTTGCATCTTAACTTCAAATTAAATAAAACCACCTTTACTAAATAGCTTATGAAAAGTTATATACAATTAAAGGTGATTTTAATGCATATCGAGTTCATATGGATAAGATGGGTCTGAGAGGGTTTCGACTTTTTATTTTCGAGTGTAAAATGTACACTACAAATTATTTTTATATGAAATAAATTTTGTATTTTTATATGCATTTTTATCCACAAATTCCATTTACAATGTCTCTTTATTTCATGAATAAATAATAAAGAATAAAATAGAACCCAAAATGGACTTATTGATGAATAAATGAATGGGATTTATTGGTGATTATCAGCCCTTAGCTCCCCTACTTTATTCCTTGTCAACCAATTATTTTTTGACTTCGTCCTGGGGTATAGGGTCATAAAATACCTTTGTAATTTTATTCTTTTTATTCTATTTTCTTTATTATGTAATTTTCGCATTAAAAATAGTATTTATATACAATGGATACAATAAATAATGACGGTTAATTTGTACAAAATAGTGCTATTTACATGCATTAGCTAGGGTTTTAAGGTCAAATGATAGAATAAATGTGATGAAATGGAGATTCATCATCCTCGCATTTATTTCATATTATATTCGAGTCCATGCTAGCTCACCTCACACAACAGCCCACGTGAGGTGAGTAATTAGTAGGGAGACTCTTCTGCCTTTATTTATTTAGTTTTGGTATATAAACTTCGTAAATACATGTTAACTTTTAGTTTATTTGCATGTAACCCCTTGTACTATAATTTTATTGCAAATATAACCCTACCTTGTCTTTTATTTATTTATTTGCACTTCTACTTTTGATTAGATGGGTCATGTGCTTATAAAATTTAGAAAAGTTATAGGATATGCTCTGTGAAATGATCAATCACACTATTATTTCATTTGTAATTTCATTGCATCTTCTATTTATTGAAAATCATTTAAGAACTATTTATTCCATGTTTAGCTTTAAAAATACAATTAATTGAAAACCTCATCCAAAAGTCGAAAATAATTAGATAATATATACAGATATAATATAGCTATATTAAAAACCACAAAAAAATTACAAAAGAAAAACACTAAAAATAAAAAAGCTCCTAACCCTGTAAAAACTTTCGAAAATTATATAAACTCAAACAAAAATAGTTTCCTTCTATATATTTTTATTTATATCGTATATTACAAATGAAAAATCTTTTTGAGAAATTTTGAGTTTATTATCTATTTTTAGTCTTAAAGCAACTCAACCTATTTATTAACTCCATGTTTTAGAGTATTTCAAATTTTAAAAAGAGGATAGGGAGTATGCACCGGGCCTATAGCTCCCACATTTTTTACTTTTCCGAAAAATACCATCATGTATATTCATCTATATATCCCTCCTATATGTCATTCCAATTTCATCAGAAACAGATACCCCTACATCCTCCATCTAGAACACATTATTTTAACGGTCTTAGAATTGCTGTAATCGACCTGTTCTGGATGGAGGACGTAGGGGTCTCAGTTTCTGATGAAACTGGAATGACATATAGGAGGGATATATAGATGAATACACATGGTGGTATTTTTCGGAAAAGTTAAAAATGTGGGAGTTATAGGCCCGAGTGCATGTAGAATTACATGCAGCTGGGTGCGTACTCCCTATCCTCTTTTAAAAATACCTAAAAATTATTAAAAACCATCAAAAAATTCACAAAAAATGAAAAATATTAAAAACACAAAAATATTTTACTTTGTAAAATTTGAGTATTTTTAGCTATATTTGTAAATATAAAACCCTATATATTATTTATACTACACATTACTTATTTACTTATTCATAATATTATAAATGCCTTTATATATTTTTAGTACATATAAAAAAATAAAAGTGACTGTACCTATATATAGTTTAACCATTTATATTCGTTTATTATATATTTCATATATAGTATCTTATATATATTATACATATACTTATATATTATAACTTAAAAACAAAAAGAAAGTAAAAATCAAAAAATATAAAATAAAAATGAAAATTATAAAATAAACAACACAAAATAATATAAACAATTAAAACCCACAAAAATAAAAAAATGGTAAAAGTACCAAACATTTATTGTTTATTTTTAGACAATAAATAGCATACCCCCTAGCTCTCTATGGTTTGACACTCTACACATATTCACTATACACTTATTTTGTATAAGTAAAATAAAAGAAATATTTTGACTCATTCATTTTTACAGATTTATCTTAGATTGTGGCTTGATTGTTGATGAGAGATTGAGACACGATCCAAGTACTGCGAGAGCAACTGACACAACAATTGCTAGATCTGACTTGTCGGACACTGCATGCCCTCTATGATCAAGTGATAGGATCCTGTGTCCAAGTCTCTTTCAATCACAATAGGGGTTGATGAATCTCATATTCATCATCATTATATTGAGTTTCTAACCCTTTATTATTACCTAATCGGTTGATTAAGCAATTAGTTAAATATAATTAACATTCACTACAAACTGGACGGCCTTTGGGGACGGTGACAGAGCAACCGTCCCCTATACAACTATAGGGGACGGTTGTATACTGACCGTCCCTTCTGTATAGTTCCCGCGACAGTCAATTATAACCGTCGCCTTTAATATGACATTTAGGGACGGTTATATAACCGTCCCGTATGAGCAGAGCCCCAGGTTGGTTTTTTATCTAACCGGGCATGTAGGGGACAGTCATAACCATCTCTGTTACTTCATTGTGGCCGTCCCTTATACGAAACTATAAGGGACGGTTACAACCGTCCCTTATAGATGGTTTTATGGGACGGTTGCGTAACCGTCCCTAAAACCAATCTAATTTGGCGCGCTGGTGAAAATATCTCCAACCAGAGGGGACGGTCCACTAATAACCGTCGCCGATTATTATTGGAAGGGACGGTTGTAATCGTCCCCTATAGTAGGTTATATGGAACGGTTGCGTAATCGTTCCTAAAAACAACCAGAGGGGACGGTTCACTTATAACTGTCCTCGATTATAATTAAAAGGGACGGTTGAACGACCGTCCCCGATGGTCATAAAACCATTTCTTATTAAGTTTTTATACTAATGTTTATTATATTTGTTGTATAAGGCTTTCTTTACATGGGAACGAAATGCCCATATCGATTCCCAAATTCTCTCCCATGCTGCTGAGTTGTTGCGTCGATACAATGGACGCATAAAGGTGAAGGTATGGAGAATTTTTTATTTTTAATTCTGAGATTTAAGATTAACGATATTTGTTTTTCCATCTTTAGTATTACATCCCCCATATTCCATATGAGCAGCTTGTGCAGAACGTCCCACCTAGTGTTACACCATAACAATGGAGGGAGTTGATTAATTTTTGGTCCACTGAGGAATTCGTGGTACATACATTGTTTACTTTTTATTTGTTTTATGCATGTACTAACGTTGTTTAATTTCAGTCGATTTCTACTAAAAATACGACGAATCGATCCAAAGGCTTTCGGTCCACCCATAAGATGGGAAGAAAGAACACCAACCAGCTGAAGGATGACTTTGTAAGTATTTAAAAATTTTCTAGAATTATTAAGTTTGAGTGTAGAATTTATTTTAAAAACTTCTCTTATGTTTTTTTAGTTGAGGGATAATGAAAGAGAAATGTCCCGCATAGAGGTTTTTGCTGGGTCCAAGAGCCGGGATTTAGGAGAAAAAGTGCAGTAGGTTGATGATGCCTACGCACCAATTCATGTAAGTAATATTTATTTTTAATTTATATAGTGACTTAAGTTATTATATTGACAATATTTATAATTTTTATACATGCAGGAAGAAATGATTAGGCTCTCTACCACCTCCTCGCAAGACAGCACGGGGACGAGCCAACCCCCGTTGTCGGCCGATGATGCATTCCGTCAAGCCACTGGTCCAGAACACAGTGGACGTATCCGTTGCGGAGGACGTGGAGAAACGATCCGTACATGGTACGGAATGGGTGGTGGAGGTGGGTCACACTCTGCCTCGCAAGGGAGCCAGAGAGAAAGAGAGATGGAGAAAGAGCTGCAGGAGGTAAAGGTAAAGATGTCTGCACAAGATCAAGAGATGGCGAAGATGCGTTTGGAAATGGCGAATGTCATGTCCTTTATAAGCCGTCTTCAAAGTCAAGCCACGCCACCTGTACAACCAACATGTCTCGGCGACGATGAAAAGAGTGAGGAGGAGAGCGACAAGAGCGACGAGAGTGAAGGATCGGAGTAGATAACAATGCTTGTAGTAAATTTTAGTTTTTTGTTGAACATTTTATTGTAATATTTCTATTAGTGCCTAAGACTATGTAGTATTGACAACATTTTCATTTGTAACTATAAATGTCTTATTTATATCTTGAATTTTGAGTTTATGGAATGTATTATTTGATTTCGCAGAGGGAGCGTGAAGAAAACACCATGAAGCTAGTATTTTTTTTTCCAGTCAGGGGTTATTGGGGACGGTTATAACCGTCCCCTATGGTGCTACAGAAACGTCCCCCTTTTGAGGATAGCTCAAAGATTAATGGGGACGGTTACAACCGTCCCCTATACCCTTATGTTGGCGTCGCTATAGACGCCATTCTAGATGGGACGGTTGTACACTTCTGTTGGCGTCGCTATAGACTGACTATATGGGACGGTTACAACCGTCCTGTAAACGCTTCTGTTGGCGTCGCTATAGACCCCACACTAGATGGGACGGTTCCAACTGTCCCCTATATGCTTCTGTTGGCGTCGCTATAGAGCCCAAACTAGATGGGACGGTCACAACCATCCCCTCTGTTCCTCAAGCGGGACGGTTCTAACCGTCCCCAATGCTTGACATCGGCCGAAAGACCTAATGGGGACGGTGTAAACCGTCCCCACAGGTATTCTGTACTCGTCGCAAAATGATTGACCATTGGGGACAGTTACAACAACCGTCCCCACCGATCTTCTGTGCCCATCGCGAATTGTTTTAGCATTGGGGATGGTGACAACCGTCCCTACTATTCGTGGTACTAGGGACGGTTGTAACCGTCCCCAATGTTAATTACTAAAGGGACGGTTTCAACCGTCCCCAATGGTTTATTAAAAGAGACGTTCATGAGAACCGTCCCATCTACTCAAATGAGACAGTGGCAGAAGGGACGGTTCATCGACCGTCCCCTCTGAACAGAAGGGACGGTTATTGCTACAAAGAGGACGGTCCTCGACCGTCCCCTTCGAGCCACCGGCCTGTAGTGATTATATACCTTGTAGATAATTAATGCTAATTGTTATAGATATAGTCTCAATTTGTTGTATATATCTATATGTTCTCTTTATTTTTTGTTTTCTATATATTTAAAATCCCATAATAAATGATGCAATATTGTAAATAATAGATTGTATATTAACTTATATTAAAAAAATACAGAAAATATTTAATAGGTACTTTTATATATCAAAATACCTACACAAATATTATTATGTATATATATATATTGTATTTTGATTTTGTGTTCTAGATAAAAATTATAAATCTTTAAAAATACACAACTTTCATATTAAATACTTTTTATTTGGACTTAATCTTACTATTTTATTTTTATATAAATTTATTTTTTATCTTTCTATTTTCTAATTGGATGTGGCTTCTTCTAAGCTACTCATGTGGCAGGCTCTTTAATCCTTCTCTCCTCCAATCTCCATCTTCTGATCTCTTGATCAGACGGTCCACAACTATTCAGCCTCGCTCGCATCTAAAGCGTCTGATGAAATGATCATACATTCCCCATGATGAATCTCAGATTCATTACATAACTATACTAAACTTAAACTAGTCCATAAGTTAAATCATATACCTTTTGTTTCATGATATTCTAAGAAAGTTGTACTATCTTCATCATGCATCAAATAGTCCATAATTAATCTATTTCGATGACTTATTAATGTATTTGAATAATTCATTTGTTCAATGCATTCCATTGATTTCTATCAAAACTATTCCAATCAACAATACCATTTGTTCAACTTCCCCTTCCCTAGGAAACTATTATAACCATTCAATCCCATTGTATTTTGCTATGCATTAAACATAGATAGAAAAAAGTGGGGATTGATGAATCACTAGAAGGTGATGTCAGAATTCACCATCCTTTGTAAATATTTTTCCAATAAGGAGCATGTCGCAAACTTCACAACTTATCAGTTGTTTTCAATTATAATGTTGTTAATGTATGTAAAAAGATCTAAAAGTGTACCATCTTAATATTGCTTCTTTATGTGTCATGCCAATCACAAGTTACTAGTCAAATACTCAGCTTTGAATTAGCAATGAATATATACTTGTATAATACTTAATTGTAGGACATTAATATATATTTCCAATGTGACAATGCCACTTTTTTGTAAAAAAATGTGACAATGCCACCACCTCCATTGTCTCAAACACTGCATATGCATGGACCATGCAAGAGAACGTGGATGTCCAACATGGATTCGGGTACACATGCACCATGCATTTTTATGTGGTGCACCATTCGTGAGATTTGTTTGCAGTTTGCAGTAACAAACATGTGGTTGGGAATTGACGGCTCAACCATCATTAGTTGGAAAAGGTGACATTATTGTGAAAAGGTATGCATGTTGATGGGAAAAGGCACGATTATCTTTGGGGCCATTTGGAAAAGATGCAATATCCATTTGAATGGATGCATGCATTATCGAAGAGGTGTATCCCTTGTCTAGAAACGACCATGCGTAGGTGTATATTTATACCATAGGAGAAAGGGACTGTGGGGTTCATTTGATTATCATTCTATTACGATCCAATTTTACTACCATCCAACGATCATTCCATTACCATCAAACATTTGGCGATTGGCGTTCGATTCCATGCCATCCAACTCCCAATCTCTCCAAACAAGACTAACCTTTAGCTTTATCTATATCCAAGAGTGAAGTTATCTTGCTATCAACGTGCAACCACCTTCCTTAGGAAGTATCGAAGTTCGAGACGCTCACTTCGATGTTCAGTGCAAGATCGTGGTGGCGACGACCTATGACCTTGCAATATTATGGTAGCAACTGAGTTTATCGAGTCACCTGGAGATACTTGCGACTTCTCACCAACTTGTGCATTTAGATGCCTAGTGAATCCGACTCTTGAGGCTCTACATCGAGTGCGACAAATATCCATCAACAATTGATTTCTTGGACCCTCTATGATTCTGTCTTCAGAGGCTTCCCCTCGAGTTGTCGTCCATCATATTTTTATTATTTCACCATTATTTTATTACTTTACATTTTTATATCTATCTTATTTTTTATGTTTCTCTTTCACGCGGGTAGTGGCCGAGAATATGGCAAGGATCCATTATTACCGGTGACCATCCTCGACTCCTGGAAAATTGGGCTATGACACGAGGCTTGAGTTCAATATGTGATAGTAATTGTAGCAAACTTGCCTTATTGGGACACCAAAGATTGCAGTGGTTCAGGAAATCTACTAGAGTTGTGTAAGTGTTGGAGATTACTATGTTCGAGGAGAATGATCATCATTCGCCAACCAGGACCATTATGGTCTCTCCATTTAAATTTAGTCTTTTTAAATTTAAGTTATTGAAATATTTTTCAAAAAATCTTCAATTATAAAATTATTGTTGTTTTATTTTCAAGATAAAGTGCATCTTAGTTCGGTCCATGTGGATTCTACCATGACTTACCAAATACCATGTCTAGTGCATGATATAGCCAAGTTCAGTAATTTATTTGTCTATAGTGTGTTTTTGCGGGTGTTCATACTATCCGACATAAAAATCGGATATATAAACATGCAAAAAAATGCCTCAATACTTGATTCACCTAATTGTGCCCAAATTAGGGATGTTGGATCCGATCCAACAACCCCCCTTCATCATCAACCTCCACCTCCTACCTTCCACGCACGATAACCTCCACAATAGAAGTTGTTCTCCCATTTTCCCTGCATCTACATGTGTCATATTCTACTAGTTCTTGTGCCATTCACTCACATTCTCAACTGCCTTCTTCGCCAACTCCGCCATCACTATAGTACACATAAAGCTCAACTACCTAGCAGTGGTTGAAATCTCCACATCCCCCCAATTTCTCCTTGAACAAAATTGAGGAGCTAGTAAATTACTCCTATCCATATGTATGCGAGAGATCTTCGAGTTCCCTTTTTCCACCAATAACGTGTGGTGCAAGTGGTCTGTATCAGGCTAGGAGGACGCTCGTGCATACGTGTCGTGCTCCTATCGGTCAACGTAGGCTCGGGTCAAGCTTGGGCGGTCCTATCCCAAGGCATGAAACATTGCCTTGGATGATAGTGTCTGAGTGAATGATTGTTGTTAGATTTGATCTAGGGAGTCAAATCCAACAGTAGCTGATATGGGGCATTCTTCCCTTTCTGTCGAACGAGATTGAGATCAAGCGAAGCTCGGCAACTACCAATATTCTCCTACATGTGTCTCCACTAAAATTAAAGGTCGTAGAAGAAGATGATGTGATGAAAGCCAGATGAATGTTGTACTGGTCCATCGATGAAATTACTTCATTGATGGAATTCAAGATCGGTGCTCGATAGAAGTTTCGACCAATCAAGTTTCTTCTTCACATGCAGTTGTTAGATAAACAAAGCTCAAGAAGAGGGGAATCGTCTCAGATAAAGAGGAGGTGGAATGGCAGGCTCTCATGTGGCAAAGGATTGAGGCTTAGAATGAGTTCTTCTTCGTGCAAAATAAGAAGAAGGATCGAGATGGTCACAAGTATGGAGAAGTGATATGAGAAACTGGAGGTACACTCGTGAAAGATGATGGATCAATGAGTCGAATATGAAATTACTTGACGAAGACAAAGGAATTGAATAGGCCTAGAGGTAGAGCTCTGAGCTCCATTCTTCGCTTAACGAGCATGAGGCTATAGTCAAGAAGATCGAGTAGCAATGGAGCTGCAACTCATAGAGGGAAATGAAGATCTCGTCGGAGGTTGTTGTTCCATTATTGCGCTTGTCTTCTCACTATAACTGTCACAAGAGCAAGAGAAGGTTAGAAGAAAACTTGGATAAATGGCAGATCATGGTTAACGATGGTGGAGAAAGGATTTTGATGATGGGTGGTTTGATAGTTCAAATGGTCGAGATGGAGGTTTCAACTGCTGATGGAATGAACATATTAGGTGGATGATGGATTCTGAAGGTTGGGTGATGATGACTGTTGATCGAGGAAGAGATAGAAGGTGAGGGTTGAAGAGGTGGTTACTGAAAGTTTATGGGAGAAAAGAAGTAGATAGACATGAACCATCGCGTCTGTTCAGAGGTGATGGCCGAAAGTTGAAGATGCACTTCAGCCATTGGATCTCGACATCAAATGGTTGAGGCTAAGGTAGAATGAACTGAAGAGACGGGGCCACATGGTGCATCCAGAGGGCACCATGTGGCCCAATAAGAATTAAGTTAAATACACAAAATAATCTATAAATACAAAACAAATAAGAGAGAGAGGAAAGAAAGTTGTAGATCTCGACGAGATCTACAACTTTTATGTATAACTATGGGAGAAATAAAATCAACTATACATATTTATTATTTTTACAAGTAATTTAAAGTATTAAATTACTTAATTTTGTTTACTTTTATTATTTTTATTGATTTTTATTTTATAGATTATGTTTAATTATTTGTACTAATTTTTATGATATTTTTGATAAATAACAAACACATAAAATAATAGCATAGTAAAAGGTAAAATAAAATATAATGATTAAGGATATTTATATACTACAAACACCTAGTTAATTAGGGTTTACTGTTAATTATTTTTATCGATTTTCTTAATTAGAGAGATAATAATAGAAACTAATGTAGATGAATCTGAGATTCATCACTCCCTAAAGATTAGCTAAGCTCATCCTCGAGCTAATAAATAAAGAATTGGTTATAAAGTTAGTGATTTTAGTGAATTACCCTTGACTTGTGCATGTGCAGAAACAAGGCTTAAGAAAATCAGAACACTTTATTTTAGAGATCCTAAGACTGAGTTGAACTTGTCCTAATCAAAAGGAATTCAACTGCTCTAATTATCAAACTCCAAATGTATACATATATGTAAGAGGTATGACTTAACGTGTTGCTTGCATTCACGAGAGTAGAGTTGAAGTGTCACCTAAAGTACCAATACCAAAGATCCTCCTAAGGTCCTAATCCTCAACATTAGGGATTATATCTAGTCTTGCTTCAATCCACCATCTCTTTAGTTTACCAGACTTCATAGTGTGGACGACAGGCCAGATTAATGGATGTATAAGGATTATGTCATTTCTTTTGTCCCTCTCATTAGAACAAGGTATCTATCAAGTGCCTTATTTAACTCAACACAGTAATTTTTGTTGCTAATCAGTGAGTTTGTCAAAAGATATTGAGTTGTCTGTTCTTGTTTTCATGGGAACGCACTTGGGTGTGTTTCTTTTGAGTATCTAATCTAGACCTGTAACACTTACGATGTAAAGACCTTTTTGATGTACTTGAATGACTCACAAAAGCCTAATTATTTTGTCCAAATGGATACATAAAAGTCAGGAATGCTCGCCATTTGTATAATCTCATATGAATGTAACTTCGTGTTGCTTTGATATTTTCTTTTCATCGACATTCTTATCTTTTCTTTTTGGCTAGTTCCATTATTTTTACAGAGGATTGTTGTACACTGATCAATAATTTACTTTAGTATTACCACACCTGTTATTGGTCAAGAGATTAGTATGAGAACCATGTCCCATACTGGCTAAGATACTGGCACTCAGGTTTCATGAAGTCTTCATTAATCTTATCCCATACTTGAGTATCACAAGATATGGTCCAAACATAAATCTCAACTCCCAGTTCCCCAAGTGAAACCTCAACTCATCTCAATCATGAAAGCAGTCGTGCATGTGAGTGACAAGTCATATTCTTTTAAGTAAAGATTAAGCATGTAATATAGCACACAAATCTTTCAAACTATGAAAGTTTGAATTATTAATTAAAAGACCCTAATGATTAAGACATGTTAACTCTAAGTCTCTGGATCTCATAAACCAAGTGCTAAAGAACATTTCAAGCGTTGAATGAAAATTGTAAGTGTTAGGGAAAAGCACCAACTAAAAAGTTAACATGTTAAAAAGTTAGAGATTAATTCAAGAATTTTTATTAACAAGAACGTGAACCCTTAAGACATAAATATAACTGACAAGACAAGGATATCCAAACACAACACAACTCAACTTTTGTTCCTCTTTATCAAAAATCTGACTTGAATTTTCCGTGCTTGAAATCACAAGCTACCTTATGCTTCATTTTCTTTCTTCTCACAGAATAAACTTCAGAATTTGAATAAGAAAGATCTTCATCAATTTAGACATTGACACGCCTAGAATGATGCCATTCTTCCTCAAAGGAAATATCCATATGAGCATGGGAAGATCTAAAATTCTACAAAATATAGGGAATATTCAACCCTTGGCACCTGCAACAGAATTATGAGTTTTCCTTAAGAGAGAAAAACTAGACACAAGAGGGGAACCTGACTCACAAGTAGGACGACAATCATAGAATTGAACGTCCTCAAGAAAAGGTATAGGCTCCTCATATCTAATTCTTCTAAAAAATATTATCTTCCTCAAGACCATCACTCTTTTCAAAGAACTCCATATCGACTTGATCTTCTAAACTATAGAAGTTAAATTCAGACTCTCTTTCAAGCTCGACCTTGTAAAAAAACCTAACACCAGACAACCTTATATAAGCCAAAAGCTTGACATTTCAGTGAACAGTCACATCCTTTTAGAAACCCAAGACACTAGATTAAAATGTAAGAGATATAAGGGTTAGTCTTTATTTACAAGTTAATTCCTTTTACACCCTTAAAGTTTGAAAATAATTTTGAAAACTTTTAACAAACCATGTCACATAAGTATAGGTTTTTCAAAGATTTTACAAATATTTTCAAAATAAGTAAAACCATATTTTCATAAAATGATGTAAAATACTTTGAAAACCTTGTCAAATAGGTGTGTGTGTGTGTGTGTGTATATAAGTTTTTAAATACTTTCAAAACAATTTGTATAAAACTCAGTTAAAAATTAATAATATACCCATAACCCCAAGAGTTTGAAGAAGATAAAACCATGAGCTATGGCTAAAGCATATATGAAATATACACTTTACACCCCCTTTACTTAGCTTTTGCTATATCCTCATAGCACAAAGTGATATGATGTCATAGCTCTTGCTAAATATAAATAAATGTACAAATACTGAATTAAGAATCAAGGTGTGTCAAGAATAGTGAAAATAATAATTCAACAGAGAATATAATGAAATGATCCACCTATACTTAGGCAAAAAATATCCTAAGTATGAATAAGAAAGGAAAAATAAAGTAGAGAGACGAACGGAAGGGTAGCTATGAAGAATATGCAAGACATGGTCGGGTTCCCCCTAAGACTGAAAATAGCCTAAGGTGGGAATAAAAATCTATAGATAGGAGAAACTAAAGCCAGAAAAAATAGGGTAGGAAAGAATCTGAATCTGTGTGATACTGAATCTGACTAATGTGAATCTTCAACCTGCAACTTCATGTTGTTTCTGATATATCTACAAAGGACTCTATCGGCATGAAGTCAATAACCTCAACAGAAATCAAAATTCTTTGGATTCCATAAAGTGTTTAGAAACTCCCATTGAAAAAGAAAGAAGGTGCGCCATCAGAAAGATCTGCAATGTTTACACTGCCATTTTCATGCACTTCCCTAACTATGTAAGGAACTTTCCATCTGGAATTCAATTTCTCATGGAAAATTCATAACTTATCATTAAATAATTATACCTTTTGTCCTGAAACAAAGTTCTAGCATCTAATGTGTGAATCATGCCACTTCTCAACTTTTTCCTTATAGATCAAGCCATTATCAAATGCTAGTTACGATTCTCCACTAGCTCATTAAGGTTTAGGTCTTTAAAATATTTCGAAGGTCATAACTTTAATTTATTTTCTTTATTACCCACTCAGAATTGTGAATTGATTTAGTGAAAAAATGGCATGGCTTCCCATAAATCATTCTAAAAGGTGAAGTACCTAAAGGGGTCTTGTACATTGTCCTATATGCCCACTGAACTTGGTCCAACAACTGTGACCAGTTCTATCTATCGAGATAGACTAACTTCTGAGGTATACTCTTCACCTCTCTATTGGAAACCTTGACCATTGAAAGACCCGAAAATCGCATTTTTAATAGTGTCGAATTAATGTTTGAAATTTATTTTAGGTAGGTAAATTCGAATCATTCAAAAATTACAATTTAATTATTGTCAAATTAAAGCAAGAGGTCTATTTTTTTACTTGGACAAGCTCAAGTTCGAACTCAAGGAGGCCATTATCTCCTTAGGGTTATTTAAAGTTGATCTGAATATTAGGTTTTCAAAGAGGCATTTCTTTTGTATTTTTAGTGCAATAAAAAATGAAATGCAATTTTAGGTTAGTTTAACAGTTAATATGCAAATTTCGATCAATTCAAGTCCAAAATCCTCAAACTTAACCAGAAGTTGAATAATGATGTCCTTAAGATAGTACAATGTTTTTAGATTTTTCTGACTCAATATAAATTAATTATGAATAAAATATGGAGACTAGCTGATTTTTGTAAATTTAATTATAATAAACAGCAAACAAATTTATTTTTCAGAACTAAAATTATCCTAGATGAGTCTATATGAGAAAACCTAGGAAAATTATTAGATTTCAAAAATAATTGATGTATAACCTATCAAAAATTAATTACATGAATCACCAATTAATTCATTCTACCCTAGATATACATGCAAATTGATGAAATTTGGCACAAAGTATAACAACATAAAAACTAATTACTACTAATTTTTGGGAATTTCTGGAGCAACATATAATTTAGTATCAATGAAATTTCACGTATAGGAAAAAATAAGTTATTTTCCACAATAATACTAATATTAAATCAAATGCAACTCCTACAATATATCCAGTGTCCACAATAATAGAGCAAGAATTTTTCTACAATATGAAATTTTTAGAATGATAAAATAATACTCAATCAATGTTTAAATTAATATGCAAACACCAAGGTATGATTACAATACATAAAAATAAAGTAACTGAATGAAGTGGACATGGACTAAAATGAAGATACCTAGCCTCGGAGGGGGTCTTTTGCAATTTCTCCATCAGGACACATGCATGGCACATGCCTGCTTGAGAGGTTGGGATTGATTGTGAATTGGTTGTTCTAAGAGGGTGTAGCTGCAAAAATCCCAAAGAGCACGTGTCTTGGACGTGCCCTGGCTGGTGAGGATAGCATCTGTATATGTGGGAAGAGCAGGGGCTTCTATCAAAATATACCCTGACCTCACGTGTCGTGCATGTGAGATTGGGATGAGGATGAGCAGAGGGGTGTGCGTTCATCCTCAAGATGTCCTTGTCACGCTAGTTGAGGATGCGAAGGTGCGGGAGTGGAGGCGCACGGTGTGTTGCTCGACGAGGGAGAGGGTGAGGCGGTGTTGGCAACTTGGACTACACACTCCTAGTCCGGTCAGGTGCGAATGGAAATGAGGAGGCTGAGAGTCGCATGCGGTGAAGTTGTCCAGGTGTCGAGGCCGTGTCGATGAAGATGCAGGGGACAGCGGACCGGTGAAGAGTAAAGGTGGAGGACCTGATGACGAAGCCTCTGAAGGCCAGTGGAGTAGTTGTAGTGAACATTTAGCTTGAGGTCGATGTTGATGGCAGCTTTGGTTGGGAGCCCCATGGCAGTGGCGTGATGGTGGATCGAGGAATGAAGGAGTCATATGAGAAGATACTTTTTTCTTGGACTCCTGTAGTTGTCTGAGAAAGCGAACGAAAGGGTGAGGGGTAAGGATGGGGAGCTGATGCGGAGTTGACCGAAGTCGAGGCAAAGGAGCACAACGTGTGCCTCAAGGTGTTGCCATCGAGGTGGCCAAAGAAGATGCGCAGATTGATGCAACGACGACGCATGACTAAGCCACATGAAGGTCGGTCAACAGTAAAGGGACGGAAGGGGGTTTTGTGGCGTGTGAAGACGATGGCAGGTGGATGGTGACCGGAGATGTTGGTGAGCTAATGCAGTGGGTCGTGGACTTGAAGAAGATGATCAAAGTGGGTGGAAAAAGAATGAAGTGGTGCGGTGTGGTAGTGGAGGCGACCGATTTGGGAATAAGGAGAGGTAGCAGAGAGAGAAACAAAGGAATAGGGACAAACAGAGGAAAGAAGAAACAAAGGAATAGGGACAAACAGAGGAAAGAAGTGGAGGAAGAAGGAGAAGGAAAAATAGAGGCTTTACTTGGGATTACACCTGAAGTAGGAGGAGTAGAGGTTACCTCTAGTTATCGCCTCAAAGTGGCCGAGGCACACGACCATGAAGCTTGAGCGGCAAGAGTGGAGCTCGCTGAGGCAGGAGGATGTGTCTCCTGGATCTCACCAGCGAGGTCGTCGCTCAAAGATGGAGGTATGTTGTTGTCATCGTGAGACCTCCTTGAGCTCTCTCTCTATCATGCGTTAAGGCATGATGTGGTGGATGGTTCCTATTGGAGGAAGCTAACATTGTTTTATTGGCGTTTCGATGGGTGTCGGGATTGATGGAGAGTTGGGAGGTGGAGGCGACTACGTGGGTGTGCGGTTCGTGCAGAGATGACAGAATTGGTGGGAGGTGGCTACGTGGGTGTGTGGTTCATGCAGAGATGACGGAAGTGGTGGGAGGTGGTCATGATGGGTGTGGGGCTGTGGCAGTTGCCGAGAGAAGCGGAGAGGCGGGCGTAGGTGAGATGGGAGGAGGCACGTGTGAGGTAGAGGCAAGCGCACAACGTGGGAGGAGGCAACCGGGTCAGCCGTGATGGTTGCGTAGGGGAGTGGAAAGGGAAGGAGAGGGGACTCCCATGTGGCGCGTAGGGGCGTCCACGTGGCGAGATTAAAAATAATATTTTTTAATTTATTTTTTGAATAAAAATTATAAATAAAATAAAATATCAAATAATAAAAAGTAAATAATAATTAAAGTAATTAAAATAATTAAAATAAAGGTAAATAAAATGATTAGACTAAATAATAATATAATAATAATTTAAAAATAAATGAATAATTAATAATTAAAATAGTAAATAAAAATAAATAAATAATTAATTAATTAATTAAAATAATAAATAAAAAATATGGAGGTGACACGTGGTGGCTTTAGGAGCGACCACATGTCTCTCCCAGAAATCAAAAAATAAACGTGAAGAATAAAAGAAATAACAAAAGGGGAGAAATCAAAAAGTAGTCAAAACGAAAGTTGCTCTTCTCAACGCGATCTACAACTTTTGTGAAGGACCAAAATCAACTGAATTTATATATACAAAAAGTATTTTTGGGTGATATCTTATATGTATAAAATACCATATTTTTGTATTTTGCAATTTTTTGTCATTTTAAATAATATAAAAATCAAATAAGATCAGAGAAAATATGAAAGAAATTTTTGCAACTTATTATATTTTTTAGGTTTTTAATATTTGAGAAAATAAAAGATAAAATGAAGGGTATTTTAGTCAATATGTATAGTATATAATAGGGGCCCAAAACACAAGTTTCCCTTAAAACACCAGTTTTATGAAATTACTCTTGTTTTGAAGGTCTTTGAATGTAAATTACTTTAAAGTAACTAGACCTAAATTAGACACTATGTGAGAGAGATATTCACAATTTAAGGTTATTAATCTAAAACTAGGGCTCGGGTTTTATTGGTTAATTTTACAAGTTAGTATTATTTTTTATATTTTTCATTATTACTGTTAGTAATATATACATAATAGAGTTGATTTTATTGGATTTGGGGTTAGTATAAAATAGATACAAATAGGTGAATTTAACTAATAGACAGGTGAATATATACAAGTGAATTTGGCTCCTTATTTAATGCAAATACACATGCTAAATTGTGAATATTATTTCTAAATACATGGATACAAATAATGCATAATAAAAGGAAATATGCAGGTAATTTCTTAGGAACAAAGCTCTATTTTTGACTTTTAGGGTGATGAATCACAGATTCATCAATCATGCCATTCGATTGTAGGTGGTAAGGACTAGTTACTCGATGCTCACAATAACAATCCTTAGCTAATGATTTCATGTCTCTATTCACAAAATGACTAACCTCATCATATATCAAAACCTTTTGAACCCAGAATCTTGAAACAATGTGATCTTTTATGAAATTACAAACAGTTCTACTGTTTGCGGCTCGGGTTGGGATAGCATCCACCAATCTCGAAAGATAATTCACCACTAATAATATATACTCAAATTCATGACTATTAGGAAATGAACCTATGAAATCTATGCCCCATGCATCTAATACATCATAGAAAATCACAAGTTGCAGGGGCATTTCTCTCTATAATCAACTGTCCCTCCCATCCTTTGACATACAGGGCTCGACCACACAAAATCAGTTGCATCTCTAAACAAGGTTGACCAAAAGAGTCCATGTTAAGTACCTTGTGAGCATTTTTTTCATGAACGATGTCCTCCAACCTCAAGCGAATGACACTACATAAGGAGACTTTGGTATTCCTCCTGAGGAATACACCTCCTCCGAACACAATATAGTCTCTCAAAGAAAAGGAACGGATCCTCGCAATGGTATCTCCTCGAATCTGACTTCAGTCGAACAATACTACTCCTAGTCCAACCATGGGGAACCTTCTTGGAGACAAGATAGTTCACCAAGTTAGCATACTAAGGGAATGAATCGACAATACACATTGACTCATCTGGGAAGGTCTCTCCGATTGTCTCTAAATCATAGGGAATCCTTTAACTCAAGTCTAGAAAATTGATCAGCCGCTACATTCTTGACTCTAGGTTTATACTTAATTTTTAATTCAAATTGTTGGAGTAAAATATCCACCTAAGGAGATGCACTTCGCGCCCTTCTTTTCCTTGAGAGACCTTATGGCTGAATGATCTGTGTAAATCATCATATTAGATCCCAAGATGTAAGACCCAAACTTCTCTAAAGGCTAGACTACTGCGAGCATTTGCTTTTCAATAATTGTATATTTTTTCTTAGTTGAATCTAAAACTTTTCTTACGCATGAATAACAAATGAATCCGATTTCATTGAATGATATGTAATAATCCTCAAGCGCATCACAAAAGTGTGTGGATTGTATCATATACGATTGAGAGTGACTAGTCGCACTAGTCGATGCAATGGAATTTAGAAAAATTTAAATCGATGAAACCACATGATCCAAGAGCACTTTTGGGATCATTTCATTTAACCACATAATTGGTAAAGGAATACATATTGTACTGTGGTTGCAATCAAGCCTCTAAGAGAAGAGACCTCCTGTCTCAAGTCTGATCCGTCGGAGGAGATGCTTGCGAATGCGGAGATGAGTCGCATGCTTCTCACAATCCAAGTCGATGATCCAAGCAATGGATCTCCTAATCTCATCACACGAGATCGAATGTCTTCTTTACATGTAAGATGCATCAATGATGATGGTGATCCGAGAGCCATCGAAGCAGTAGCACAACAACGATGCGACGATGAAGAGAACCTTCTCTCTGTGTGAAGAGTGGATGGCCACTCAAGTAGAGGGAGAAGAGTTAGCGTGAGAAATAAGAGAGAGAGAGAGAGATGTTGTCAAGATCGTGTAATCAAAGAGCAACGAGTGCCTCTTCTTTTATAGGGTTTGGGAAGTCCACTTATCCTAATAGATGCTCAACACTAAATCAACGGATGAGGTTGATTTGTCTTGAATCCAATAGCCATGATTTATGTTGTTAAAAAACACAACAACAATTGATTTAATTTAAATTAATATATATTGATAAATCAATATGATTAATTTCAAAATTAAATCATCTAATCTTGGAGATAATGATGGAAGAGAATGTTTCATCCCTAAAAAATGGGGGGGGGGGTCCACCAAGTCCTCTTGGGACAATGTGGCCATCCAACCTCTTGACTTGGTATGAGTTAATCTCATTCCAAGTCATGTGATTACATATTCTCATGTAATTTTCAAGATTATCTCACAACGATAACTCACAATTATCTTGTGAAGATTGCAACCATGCCATTGGAATTATGTGAATCACATTCACAACCCAAAACAAAATGTAATCATAATTTCAATTAAAAATCCAATGTGAATCCAATTCACATCAATAATAATCAACAAATATAAATCATAATTAGTCTGTCTTCTATATATCATAAACCACATTTATAATATATATGAAAAATTAGACAGTATTATCCACATTATTTAATCCATATTCACTAAATAACATTTAATTATATCAAATTGTTATTCTCATGCATCCAAATAATATTAATCAGATTCACCATATTCACGACAATTAAATCACATTTAATTATCCATTTTTCAATACTAGGATATAATTTCAACAATGGAATTATTCTTGAACTCTTTCAAGAATAATGTGCTTTCTTCGCAGATACTTGGGGATAACGACAGGATGATTGTATGTTCCATGTATAATGACTTGGATATTGAGATTACATCTCAAATCCAGATCCCATGGACCTCTCATAAATGATGGATTAAATCAAGGACGTAAATCTAATCATCTTATTGCATCTGAATCTCATTCAGATTAATGTCCAATACTTGGACAAAGATCAAATTGCTTCTCTATTGAGAGGAGTCACTAAAATTTAGACTTGTTTCATCACTCCATTGGAATGGAAGCATCATGGTTATATAATTGTCTATGATCACATCACCTTTAGGTATTCCTAATACCTGTACATCATGCATATTGGAAGACCTATGATAAATCCGAAGATATAGATCAATTTTACACTGTCATCTTTAGGGTTTCATCATCAAGTTTCTCAATCTTGGTCCTTGGGAGTTGGTACTGATCATATGCTTTCCCAAAGCATATATTATACCTACAGGTTCTTGTCATGCTTCAAAAGCACGATGACCATGCATGGAATTTGATTGGTATCAATAGCTCATGAGTGAGCTCATGTCTTTCGATTCACAAGTGAACTTGTATGGTCCCTTTGAGAGATTATATTTTACTCATATGCCCTCATATGCACACCAGCTCACCAGTATATAAACCTTACTTTGGTCATCAACCTATTGGTCTGCCAAATTTACACACTTAGACATATAGCAACACATCTGTCTCTGGTCAAAGGATGTGTGTCTATATCGTGATAGTGTACGACATAGGAATTTGGTTATCACGATCTCGTTAAGTCAATATTTTGACCTTACTAATCTGACACCGTCGAATCTCTATTCCCATGCAGAGGACCTACATCAAGAGGTCGGTTAGATATCAAACTAATGTGAAGGATTGCCATCTCCTACTCAGGCTGGAGATCATTACTTAATAATCATTTAATGGTGTTTTATGAGTACTCAATCTAACTCCGTAGATATTCATCCAAACACCAGCCTCTATGATTAAATTATTAAATCAACAGTTGTATGATTACTAAGATGGCCATGTTACATTACTTTAATTGTACAAAGGAACCTCATAGTGCATTCATTCATTTAATCTCAGAAAGGGAGTGAAAGAATAAATAACATGTATTGATAAATCAAATATTACAATAACATTTATTGTAGTAATGGTTCGCCTCGGGCTCACATGGATAACACTCATCACTTCCTCAATATGGCTCCTATAACAAAATCCGATGCATCAATCAAGATCTCAAAGGGAACAAACTAATTAGGATCCTATAGAATCAACGAGTCATAAATCCTTCTCTTTAAGATCTCAAAGGCCTCTAGACACTTGTAATCTACCATGAACTTAGTGTCTTTACCTAAGATCTTAGTCAATGGTCCTGCAATCTTTGAAAAATCGTGAATGAATCGTCTATAAAATCCCACATGCCTTAGAAATGACCTCACTGACTTTATGTTGGTTAGTGGATCAAGGTTCTTGATCACATTCACCTTGGTAGGGTCAATCTCCATTCCCTTGCTAGATATGATGTGTCCCAACACGATACCCTCCTTAACTAGGAAATGACTTTTTTCCTAGAAGAGTACCATATTCACTTTCCTACAGCTTCGAAGAACTCAGTCTAAGTGCACTAAACATGAATCAAATGAATGACCATGGACCAAGAAATCGTCCATAGTAACCTCTAGGAAATCCACTACCATTTCAGCAAACACATCAATCATGCACTACTGAAAAGTACCTGGGGCATTGCAAAGCCCAAAAGGCATGCGTCTGAATGCTTATGTGCTGAAAGGACAAGTAAAAGTGGTCTTTTCCTGGTCTTCAGGGGTGATAGCTACTTGATTTTAGCCAAAGTACCCATCAAGAAAACTGAAGAACTCCTTTCCCGCCAGTCTCTCCAAAACCTGGTCAATAAAAAGCTAGGAGAAAGTGGTCTTTCATGGTCATGACATTCAGACGTCTATAATTGACACGGATGCGCTACTATGTGGTACTCATGTCGTAGTTTCAACTCCCTCCTTGTTAATAACCATATGAGTTACCAGGTTCTTTAGCACAACATGTAGGGGGGCACCCATTTGGAGTCAAAGATTGGGTAAATAAATCCATATCCATATCATTTTTTGATCTCTTTCTTAACTACTTCTTGAAGATTTGGATTAAGTCTTTCCTAGAACTCACGGGAAGGTCTAGAATTATCCTCAACATAAATATGGTGTGAACATAGTACAGGATTTATGCCCACGAGATCCGACACAGTCCATCGTATAGGCTTGCAGTTCCTTTCCAAGATTTTTGGCAATCTAGAATCATGTTCTATAATCAACTTAGAACTAATGATTATAGGAAATCTATTATTAGGTCCCGCAAGAAAAGAATACTTCAGTGTAGGAGATAATGGCTTCAGTTGTGGTAAAGATGTATTATCTATCAAATATGGTTGAACTGATGCTGAATCTGATTCTATGCTGCATGAAGGTGGTGTTGACTTTGTATTTTTGACCACCAACTAAACAGAGTATGGAGTCGGATCACCAATGAAATGCGGTAAGTAGACCAAAGTTGTGTCCAACTTTAATCTAATTCCTTTGATTGTTCCACGAGGATAAGAACTAACAGATCTGCAGAAATCTCTATGTCATCAAAGGAATAGATAGATGATCTGTCTCTTAAGCAAGGAAAAACCTCACAAACTTCATCCTATGCATTAGCCTCCCCATATGAGAGAGTCTCGCTCCACCCTGTTGGGTTTTATTTCCATACCCCAACTATACTAACAAATATGCAATCTGCCTCAAATTATCAAGAGAAATCTCTACTTGATTCGAAGTCAGGCCTCTACCATTTCATCTACTTCATTTTGAGTTCCACTTCTCCTCTTGGAGAACGGAACTTCAACATCCACATCTGATAATTGAATGAAGCGTCGCTGGTCCTAAGGAAAGGCTATCCAAGGATGATATGTGAATCTCTCCAATGATTGAGGATATCCATTTCAATGATAGTAAAGTCCACTATATAATCTTGTCCCTCAATTAATATAATAATGTCCTTGAACTCTCCCTATGCCATCTACATAGATTTATTGGCAAACTGGAGTAACGCTCTTGATTTTTTAAGTGATCCCAACTCCAGTTTCTCACACAAGGTAAAAAGGGAGTAGATTGATCGAAGAACCGTTATCTAGGAGAGTGCGTGCAAACACAATGCCATCAAAATTACTCACCACATAGTGTGCTCCTAAACATCTCTTCTTTCATGGTAACTGTTGTTTCTTGAGACAATAAGTAGTGGCAATTGATGAGACATGAGTTTTTACATAACTATTCGGTTGCTTCTTAGTAACCTTGCTAGGTGTACAAAAAATCTTCAAGTATTTCTGAAAAGCAGGATGACTCGCCACATACTCATCAAATGGCGCATTCACCATAATATTATATTTTAAAAATTATGCCATTTCAGGATCATCTTTCTGAATCTTTTTGACATTTTTCTTTCCTACCGTGAGAGCACAAGGGAAAGGGATTGAGCAAGCAATAAATGAATGCGAAGAATTTGAATCATACACAAAGACGTGCTTTTTATTTAGAAAAAGAGTTATTAACAATTGAATCTTCTACAAATAACTTGGAATTAGAAATAGCATCATCTATTATAGGATGGGGAATGCCAACTAAATGTGCATTCTCCTTAACCAAAGGCGCAAGGTCCCCCATAGACTCTGAATCTTACTCGTGCTACAGTGAAGCTCTCATACTCCTCCTCTTTCTTGTCATTGGTGTCTTCGTCTCACGATGAAGATGCTACCGATGACCCTCTCCACATCATCCTCTGAAGTCTCCTTAAGGTGAGCTTCAGATGTTCTGTCCATCTCCATTGCCTGATCAAGCATGACCATGGTCCTTCCGCTCTTGAGTTACATGTAATTAATAGAATCAAAAATTGGATCTCGTACTCAGATTTACGATAATCGTAGTAATATACCTGATCATGTGTCTAGTTATGCTGAAACTTGCTCAAGATGTTGGGATCAGCCTGAACTTGAGCAGGAATGGATGCAGATGGGGTATTGTTTGCTCATAGTGAAAATGGGACAAGAGGTTGAGGTCAACCGACAAATCCTATATCTCATTACTGTAGGAATATAAATCTTCTAGAACCTGCCTTTAAAAATTTATGGGAATAGATGAAGACGGTTGCTGCTGTGAGGAAATGAAAGACGAACATGAAAAGTAGACTTGATAGCCATGGTACTGCTGTTGTTGGGTAGGATGATGCACATGTGGGCCTTGTTGTCCATGGTGATACATCGATTGGCAAATGTACGAATGGTGTTGTTGCATCAATGCCTATGAAGGATAGTCTCCAGAGCACTATGTACTGGAAGAGGTGTAGGAGTAAATGATGTGTTGTAGAAAGTCAGGGGATACTGATAAGAGAAACGATCCCTTGAACTTCCCTACCGGACAAGGTCATGCGTATACCACACACCATTTACCTTCCGCACCTGGGAAGGCTCCTATGTTACTGTCTCTACAGACGATGGCTATTGCTGACAAGAATGGGTAAGAGGATGATCCTCTACCAACAATTGTTGTGGAACTGACATATGCTGCTCTTGAATGTTGTGAACACGGTACATGGGAGCATCAGATGTAGTCGTGACAGGTGTCCCAATCTTGGATACCTTCTCAGAAAGCTCTTCCATCTGCTTCGGCAATTTAGATAAGTTTTCCAACTCATCCATCCTTCTGTCGATCCTCTCTATGACTGTGACTTTGTCTGCTGAGAGGCCCATATCAAAAGGATCATCTATAGCCTTTGTTCCCCCTCTGGTACAAGTGTAAGGGGGTAACAATCTGAGCTCTTCTTGCGATATGTGCTCAGCTCTACTCGACCATTCGCTCGAGCAGCTTCTAGACTGTGTCCGCACCTCAAGAAGTAAAGATGCCTCCACAAGTAGCACTAACCAAACCTTGCACCTCAGGGTTAAGACCACAGTAAGTTGACTGAACCATGACAGGTAGATATATATCGTGACAAGGAGACTTCTATAAGAGATCTTTGAATCTCCCCCATGTATCACAGCATGTTCCATTGGGAAGTTCAGAGAACTCGTGATGTTGAGCACATCAAGTTAGTTCTACTCAAAGCGTGGAATATCTTCAAGAATAAGTCCTTGAACTGAGTGTAGGTAGTTACAACTACCACCATGTTCTCCATCCAATAATCCACCTTATCTTTCAATGCAAAAGAGAGGGATTTGAGCCAAATGTAATCTTGGATAACCCTAGGATGCCTAAGGTTAGAAAAGAACAACTCAAAGTCCTTAAGGAATTCATATGGCTCCTCATGTGCATTCCCATGAAAATGTGGAAACAAACTCAAAAACTACGGCTTCAACTCATATACTTCGGGTTTGATTAGACTCAACCAATTGGTCATTTGGTATTGCCCAGGGTTGCATGCCATGTCC
The DNA here is from genome assembly GCA_037367405.1 of Ottelia alismoides. Classification (NCBI taxonomy): domain Eukaryota; kingdom Viridiplantae; phylum Streptophyta; class Magnoliopsida; order Alismatales; family Hydrocharitaceae; genus Ottelia; species Ottelia alismoides. The sequence goes on along the minus strand of JAZKJV010002851.1, from coordinate 923,520 downwards.
ATGGGTGCATCTATTCCCAAATTCAACTGGCCAATTTGCACTCTCATTAATGATGTGTTCTGCTCAGAAGTTTCTAGCCTAGCTAGTACCGCTTGCATTGGGTCTTCTCGCTCTTCCTCCTCTTCATTATGCTTCTTAGGAGGCATCATGAATGAATCTTCTACACCTTCATCATCAAAAGGATTCAGTGAGATATTGACAAAGATAAGGACATCAAATCGATCTCAACAATTCAATGGTGTTCCTCAATGAGAAGATAAGAAAGAAAGGGATTGGTTGGGATATAACCACTCCTACAAATAAATCACGATACACCAGATCAAAACAAGAGTTATATTGAATCCAAGAAGGTCCACGAGAAAGTGGTAGTTGGACCATAGAAGATGTGATATTTGGACGGTTCAGAGAAAGGTTCGCGAAGTACAAACAAAAATACAACCAATTATCCATCTTCGATTAAAAGGAGGTTACGTAAATCGGACACACCCGATTCAAGAAAGAAACCTAGTAAGTACAGTGCACGTAAATGTGCGGAATAAAATTATACAATACAATGCAAATAAACCCCTTTGAATATGTTCACCAACTTAACATGTTAAAGATGTAAGAGTTCGGCTTATTTTTATCTTGACGATTTTGTGTTAGTGATTCAAACAATCTTGTACATGCACACAGGGAGTCTCCTACTACACCCACTTGAAGTCTTAAAAAACCTCAATCAACAGAACGATGTTCCTGGTCTGTCAGGTTCATTATCACACCCCAAAAGGAACTTATAGGCACATACGACCAAAATGTATTTCTAAGTTTGGAGGTAACCACTTGCAACTCCCAAAATTCGTAAGAGTCAGACTTGGAGACTTAGGGTGGAAGTGCAAGGTTTTGGGCTCGAACCTTAGGGATCCGTCCTCACTCATTCTATCTGCGGTAAGTTCCTGCATACAATAAGGGTGTTTCTGCTCGAAAAACAAGGTTAATTTTATTCCAAATTATTTGTTTCCACATGCATCAATTCAGTCCTAATTTTATTGTTGGTTATCTTTTGGAATTAGGTAACCATAATAAATCATCAAACGTGCAGTCCCTTTATCCTTTAATCCTAGGTCAGAAAAAACCGAGGGAGAAAGCAAAAAAAGAATGCAAACAGAAACCTATGATGAATGCAGTCGTTTAGGAATACCTATAGTGATTCCCACCACTCTCTATATCGATGCAAAGCTTAATTTGTAATGTAATTTATGTGTGTTTGATGAACCTCCAAAGATTTTATGATTGTGAATCTTATGAGATTATCTAATATGTCAAAAGTTATGAAAAATAATCAAGAAAATATGACCTCAGATATGACTATTTGGAGCATTGTGGCTTTATAACGACCCCAATTTCTGGCCATCAGATCCTCCCATATCCGGATTTGGTTACTCGGCAATAATGTATTCAACAATCACAACTAACATTCAAAAACTGACTGCAAATAAAAATACTAAGAAGGAAGTATTTCAGCACTTTTCCATTCATAAAATAAAGTTTTCATGATTTATTGTCCCACTATAACCATTTACATGTACATCGGCTGGAAAGGAAATGCACAGAAAAATTACTAACAACCTCAGAGAGTTAAGCTACTGCGGCTAACTGGATGGCTACAGTACTTGCAATGGTTCACCGACACCTGTTGGGATTTCCATAAATCATAGGATAATAATTAGTGAATGCTAAGTAATGAAGAAGAGAAAATCAAACTAATGGTGTATTTTTTCAAAACTTGATAACACAAAAAGATTCATTCCTTCTCATTAGTTTAAGTCTTATTCCTTTCTATCCCACGTCACAGATTAATGCGGGGAATTACCTCACCACTATATGGACTCCGACGCTGTAGACACTTCGAGATTGGAGATTGCATTGATCTGGTGAGAATATGCTGTCGTACATCACCTCAACAAATCCTCCAATACTACCATGACAATTTCCTTTTCTTTAATTAATCAGGGTTTCAAATCCTCAGCCTGGCAAATAAAGGAGCACACCGTCCTCAAGGATCCGATTTCTTAAAACCTCAGGCTAATCTTTAATCATATAAACTAGTGACTTTAAATACATGTTATCATGACTCAACCGCTATGGAACCACCCGTGCCTCTAGATGGAACAACCACATCTCCCGTCATTCAATCCGAATATATTGGCTCCCGATACCATGTGTTGAAAATCATTCATTTTGTGTGCACTTATCATAACAGGCAACCGTGTACCACCTAAGTACGCCAACACCAATACAGATTCCTTCCGACAAACCTACAGGTTGCATGCCCGACATGTAGTTCTACTCCCAGCCATTCTTAATGTAAGACAAGATCCAACTCAAAACACATCAATTCCCATGATGTAATTCCTCTTAAGCCTTAGATTTGCATAATAATAAGATACTGAGTATAGACTTGCACATATATTAATTCATATATTTATATACTCATAATTATGCTCATTTTAACTTCCAAACCCTAACTTTCCACGCCAATGTATCCATTCAATGCTTGGAACTTATTTTAATTAAAATCACAAAGTAACTTTTCATATTTTCTGAAAATAGCTAAATTAGGGTTATTCATAGCTAGAAGCATAATTACAGAAATCGCAATGATCTCATATGAAAACCCAATATAAAAAGCAAGGATTTTGTTAGTAATCGAGATCTCTCTCACGTATGCAATGCTTTATCGTGATTCGTTTTCAGAAAGGATGATTTACATCTCCTAAAATGATCGAATTTCATGTTTATATAAAAATGATAAGAACATGCTAAGAACGAGAAGAAGAAACTAAGAATGAGAAGAAGATACGAAGAACACGAAGATCATATTTTCTCTTAGAATTTCGGTATTGCTTCCCCTTATAGGGGTGATATTTCGAGGAAAAGTTCGGCAGATTTTCCCCTTATACTGGGACATATTTCTGTGAATATTTTGGCATAATTTCCCCATGTATAGGTACGTATTTCTATGAAATTTTTTGATAGAGTTTCCCCGTATATTAGGACATTTTTAAAAGAAAAATAGAAAGAGTTTTCTCTATAAAATCATCGACAGGAAAACAACAACGAAATTAAAAGTATATAATCAAACAACAAGAGATGAAGAATCTGTAGACATCATGCATCTTAGATGAGTGAATGTGTGACGAATCACAAGGTTCACTAACATACATAGCTGCCCGCACCTAAGTAGGGTGTTACACATATTTCTCCATCAAAATAACTTTAAAAGAAGAATTGAAAGAATAGAACCATAAGAGATGGAGAATCGGCAGACACCACGTGTCTTAGGTGATTGAAAGCGTGACGAATCACAGGATTCACTAACGTGCATAGACACCCGCACCTAAGTACGGTGTTAGACAGATTTCTCCTCGAACCACAACAAAAAATGAATCGAAAAAAAGAAAGATGAATCTAAAACAAAGCTAGAAGAAGATGAATTGAAAACCTAGATCAAGTTATAGCTTACTTACGAAGAAAACTAAGAGATTATTGTACCTTCCTCCTCCTCGTTCTCCCGGCACCGCTTCACTAGTGTTATTTTCCCGCCTCCCACTTCTCCTCCTGACCTCTCAACCCCATCCCTTGGGGTGGTGGTGGTAGTGGAAATCGTAGAGAATGAATGGGTGGGGGAGTATTTTATAAGCTTCGGAAAACTGCTAACCATGGTTTGTAAACCATGGTTCAGAACTTAATCACGGTTAGTAACCCATGGTTTTAGCCAAAGCTTATCAAAACATAGGGCTTAAGTTAGAACTATCCAAAAGGTTCTAGATATACTAATAATGCCTAATTGGCGCTAATCATAATTAACTTTAACTAATCGTGATTTAACCTTCATGGATTATGCTTAACTTTTGCTAAACATTGATTAGTGTTCTCTTATGATTATTAACGATCCTTCATCCATCAATATTTCCTTAATCATGTTTAATTAGTCTTATTGATGGTCATTACTTTTTAATGGTGTCTTCAACCTCCTCACTTCTCTTTCTTCCGAAAATTATAACAAATCAAAACGAAGTCCAACTCACACGAAACAAATTCAGTTGGTTTCCTCTTGACGAGCCAGATCTTATGATATAAGATTCAAGAGACAACCAAATTCAAGGATTTACAATTATAATATGCTTAAAGAAATTCTCGTCCTCGAGACTAGAATTGTAGGCATAACAACCTTAAAGTGGATTGAAAACATAGAAACCTTAAAGAGAATGAACATCATTTCATTTATAATGAAGATATACACAATACATAGTGTTATTATTCAAACAAGTAGGGATATTTTTCTCTCATATTCACCTCAGGTTCCCATGTAGCTTCTTCAAATTCTTGGTTCTGCCACAATACTTTAACTAGAGGTACCTCTTTTTTGCTCAATTTTTTGATATCCCTGTCTAGTATTTGCATAGGTATGTCAAGTCTGTCTCAACATGAAGATCATCATAGATTGTCTTATACTCAGGATCCTTAATATATTTTCTAAGATTCGATACATGAAAAACGTCATGTGTTGCCGAAAGATGTGGAGGAAGTGCCAGACTATATGCAACTTTCCCAATCCGCTGAATAATTCGAAGGGACCTACAAACCTGGATGCTAATTTCCCATGAAACCAAACCTCTGAACTCCCTTCATAGGCGATACATTGAAATACAAAGTCACCTACCTCAAACTCAAGGTCTCTTTGCATGGTATCACTATAGATTTTTTTGGTGACTCTGAGCAGTTAATAGTCTTTTTCGAGCAAGCTCTATAGATTTCTGTGTCTCCAAGAGTCTATCTAAATAGCAAAGGTTCTTTATCCCGACCTCTTGAAAACACAAAGGAGTAGTACACCTTCGTCCATATAGTGCTTTAAACGGTGCCATGTCAATACTTGCATGGTTACTATTAATGTAGGTGAATTCTAGAAGAGGCAAATGTTTCACCCATGATCCTTTCCATTCCAAGGAACATGCTCGTAGTATATCCTCTTAAGTATGAATCGTACGTTCTGATTAACCATCTGTTTGTGGATGATATGCTATGTGCCTAAGGCTTTCATGAAGTTCTCCCTATAGTGCGAAGTGAATCATGAATCTCTATCGGAAACTACCTCCTTCAGAATACCATGGAGGAGGATCACATATGTAATATATAACTCAACAAGCTAATCTGGAGTGGAAGATAAGATTATTGGAATAAAGTGTGCTACCTTGGTCAGACGATCTATTATAACCCATATATTATATTTACCACCAGTCGTCTGAGGTAGGCAAGTAATGAAGTCCATGGAAATGCTTTCCCATTTCCATTCAGGTATAGGGGGAAGTTGCAACAATCCTGGTAGATTTTGATGTAAAGCCTTTACATTTTAGCAAGTAAAACATGAACTCACAAATTCAACAACATCCTTCTTCATTCCCGACCACCAAAAGTTAAACGAAGATCCTTATACATCTTTGTAATTCCTGGATGAATGGATAATCTAGAACAATGTGCTTCACATAATATATCTTTCCTCAATTCAGGTATGTTTGGTACACAAACACTGTGATGGTTATATAGTAACCCATCTTATATCTCAAATCTATTTATCTCATTCTTCTCAAGTTGTTGTCTCAAGTCTTTAAGGACTGGATCATCCTCCTGTCCTTTCTTTATTCTATCCCAGATCTCTAGTTTATATCGATGAGGAATAGTTATAGTATCAACACTACTATCAAATGATTTCCATTCACTTAACGTAGATAGTAAACCCTAGAAGCGGATAGCACTCACCAACCCATGTGAATAAGTTCTTCTACTAAGTGCATTTGCTACGACGTTCCCCTTACCAGGGTGGTAGGAGATGGCTCAATCATAGTCCTTCAATCTCTCTATCCACCGCCTCTGTCTCATATTGAGCTCCTTCTGATCAAACAGATATTTCAAGCTTTTATGATCACTGAAGATTTCAAAAGTAATACCATAGAGGTAGTGTCTCCATATGTTTAAATATAAGAACACGACAACTAATTCAAGGTCATGTGTCAGGTAGTTCCTCTCATGTGTCCTAAGCTGTCGCGATGTATAGGCAACTACCTTACCATGTTTCATAAGAATTGCCACAAGTCCTTCGCTAGATGCATCAATGTACACTGTAAACCCTTTAGTTCCAGAAGGTTGAGTAAGGATAGGTGCAGATTTTAGGCATTCTTTCAGTGTCTGAAAGATAGCTTCGCATGCATCAGACCATATGAATGGGACTTTCTTCTAAGTCAGCCTAGTCATTGGTAATGTTATTCATGAGAAGTCCTTCACAAATCTTCTACAATATCAAGGTAGACCCAGAAAAGATCGTATTTTTGTGACAGTCTTCGGGTGTTCCCAACTCATCACCGCACTAACCTTTGTAGGATCAACTGTTATAGCTTCCCTAAAAATAACATGGCCTAAGGACGATACTTCGGACAACCAGAAGTCGCATTTGTTATATTTAGCATACAGTTTGTTCTTCCTTAGTGTTTCAAGTGCCTGCCGGAGATGGTGTTCATGCTTATTTATCCTTGGAGCAAATAAGCATCTCATAAATAAAGACTACTATAAAGTAATCTAGGAACTCCTTGAATATTCTATTCATGAGGTCCATGAAGGTTGCTGGGGCATTTGTCAAGCCAAAAGGCATAACTAAGAATTCATAATGTCCATATCTTGTTAGAAAGGCTGTCTTAGGAATATCTACATCTTTAATCTTCAACTAATGGTATCCAGATCTTAGGTCAATCTTGGAATACATAGTTGAACCCTGTAACTGATCAAAGGGATCATATATTCTTGGCATAGGATACTTGTTCTTTACTGTCTTCTTGTTTGGTTGTCTATAGTCAATGCACAACCACATTGACCCATCCTTTGTCCTCACAAATAAGACAGGTGCACCCCATGGTGAAGTATCAGGACGAATGAATCCTTTATCTAACAGTTCTTGTAACTGTACCTTTAAGTCTAGTAACTCAACTGGTACCATCTTATCTGGAGGAATATAGATAGGATGAGTATCAGGTGTGAGAGAGATTTCAAATTTAATCTCTTTCTCAGGTGGTAACCCAGGTAGTTCTTCTAGAAATATATCAAAAAACTTGCATACTATAGGTACATCATCTATCATTCTATCTGACCCTGATAGTGGATATATAAGCTAAATAGTCCGACACCCTTGCTCTAGCAAATGTTGTGCCTTCATAGTAGAGATGTATTTGACATTATCATTGGATGTCTCTCCAATGAACTGGAACTCTATCAAGTTAGGAAGGTGAAAAGTTACCATCTTCTGAAAACAGTAAAGGCATGCATGATGCCTCTCTAGCCAGTCCAATCCCAGGATGAGATCAAAGTCATCCATTTTGATTAGTAGTAGCGAAACACGTAACTGATATGATAATTACTATTCAATTATCCAGGATTTCTCGTATTATAAATACTTGACATCGTGATCCCTAATCAGATAGGATTGTTGTACTTCCACTAGTACCTTACCCAAAGTGGGCACTAACCATTGAGCAATAAATGAATGTGAAGCACTATAATCAAACCAGGCATGTACTGAAAAACCATGAATAGTAACAGTACCTCGTACGATCGTGCCTGAATTGTAGGCTTGTTCTTCAATGATGGAATTGAATTGACCGTTAGGAACATGCAAGCTAGACATGTCTTCCTCCGCGTGTTGCTCCATTGCTCAGGATGGGTGTTATAGTGTTAATAGGAGTTGGTTTAAACCTCGAACCTCTCAACTTTGGACAATCTTTTCTGATATGGCCTTCCTAATGACAGTAATCACACGTACATGTTACAATCCGTGCTGAAGACCCAGCCACAGAGGTAGTAGCTCCTGCTGCTATGTTGTGAGGATATACTGGAGGTCAAGAGAAACCCCCTCTTTCGTATAATTCCTGACCCAAAGTCTGTGGCGAGCTTATACTGGAACCAACAGGATGATATCGACAGTCTCTGTGGTTATAGTTTGCCTTACATTTGGATGGTTCACCAGTAAAGTGGAAGCTTCTTCTTTGGCGGTTTTCATCCCTTTCCATCTCAAAATGAGAGGTGATGTCCATGGCTTCATCTAGAGTGGTGGCTCCCTGAAGTCCACTAACAAATTTGGAAAGACATTCATGTGGTGAAGCTTCTAGAGCTGGGGAGTAACGTAGCAACTCCATAAAGTGAATATGATAATCTCGTACATTCTTGGAACCTTGGGTCAAAGAAGTCAGCTCCCTCCTCTTAAATTCTTCCCAATGAGAGGGGCAAAAGTGAGCTGAGAACATTCCTTCTTTGAATAGAAATATTAATGCATTTAGTCATTAATAGAACATCATTAGAATACCTACATGTGTAAATAATATTTGCATTTCATCATGCATAATTACATTAAAAATTTTAAGTGTAAATTAGCCCAAAAAACCACTAACTTCTCATATTTTTAGTTGATTCATCCTAACTCCGATTGGCGCCAAACTACTCCATTGTGTAGATATTACTAAGAAGAATAAGTAAAAAATACAAAAAATTACTAACTTAAATAAGTGTCAAATAATCTCAAAGTCTAATTTCACATCTGACGGACTAAAATGAGCATATCTCCCTCATACAGTGTCTGATTTGGTCTACTTACTTTTGAAGTACTCTAATTTTAAATACCTTTAATACAAAATCAATTTCATAAAATTCGGAGCTCATATGTGAATGTTGGGTTTTGGGCCTCTTTTGTGCATTTTGACTTTTTGCTATTTTTTACCTGAGTTTTTATATAAATAATTAAGCCTTTTAATTTTATTTATTATTTACTTGTGTCCTTTGATGAAAGTTTTAATAAGCGACATAAAAATCCAAATCCAGACTAAAATTGAAATCAAAGAAACTGATTATGTTCGGGTGTCCGTTGTCGGTTTGTACAAAAATGGTGTGTTTCATACTTCCATTTTATTTTCCCACTTTCTTATTTATTAAAAAAAACAAAAAAATCAGATTAGTGTATAATTAATTTTCTTATATTTTATTGTATTTTTTTAAAACTTTTATCCTCTTTAAAACCACCAAAAGAATTACAGAACCTCAAAAAGTCGGTTTTCTATACGGAATAAATGGGACTGCCCCCTGTTGGCTGCCCCCGCCCCATTTTTCATCAATTTTTTTTAATATTTTTTTGAAAAACATCACAATGTATATTCATTCCTATATCTCTCCTACATGCCATTCGAATTTCATCAGAAACAAAGACTCTTACGACCTCCATCGAGATGGTGTCAATTTAAAAATTCTTGTTACCGTTAAAAAATGATTGTCTAGATGGAGGCCATAGGGTCTCTGTTTCTGATGAAATTCGAATGCCATATAGGAGGGATATAGGGATGAATATACATGGAGACATTTTTTTGGAAAAAAAATAAAAAAACACCAAAAATGGTGCTGGGCAGCCATCTTGGGGCAGCCCCATTGAACTCTTTCTATACACGTGGAGAACCACCAAAAAGTCCACTTCACACATATGACCTCTTTTGCTCACAGGTTCTTCATAAAAGTTGTAGATCTCTTCGAGATGAACAACTTTGATGAATAAAATTTTTCGATGAGAGGTCTCCTTCTATTTCTTTTCTATTTTTCTTTGTCTTTAAATTTTGTATTTTTTTAAAGTGCCACGTTGCACCCCCTGGGCATGCCACGTGGCACCCCTCTTCTTCTCTCTCCAGCCCCCAGGTCACGTGCCCAACATGTGACCTGTGCCTCTTCCTTTTCCAGCCATTTTCATCTTCCCTTTCTCCCATGCGTTGCGTACACCTACGCCCGATCCTCCGCGTAACGGCTGCCGCTTCATCACCTTCTTCTCCGGCCGTTACGAGGCAACCTCGTCCACTGCAGCCGTTACTCGACTCCCTCCTATAAAGCTTCTCCCCTCGCAAGACATCAGCCCCATCCGCCATCGTGTTCACCAAACACTTTATCCTCTAGATTCTGGGGGTGACAGGTCCCAAAGCTTGGTTGAGAACCCACGAGCATGAGGGAGGCGTGATCCAAGGAGCTCGAGCTCCTTGTTTATAGCAGATACATCTTCCATCCGAGCTCCAGCTCTGCCGGCTGTCGAGCGAAAACTGTCCAAGGGCGATCGACATTTGGCCACTCTCCCAAGGCACCTCAACCCCGCTCTTCCTTGATCCCCTCACACCACTAGGTAACACCTTCCTCCTTTTCTTCTTCTCCGTTCACCTTCCTTGTGTTGCCTCTATGCCTCATTTCCTCGCTTTCCGACCACCATACACCTCCACCTCGTCATCATCGACCTCCGTCCTCGCAAAGGCCGAAGCTTAGCCCCGTTCACTCACCGACACTCGGAGCCCCGTTCCCCTTTTCCCCATTCGTGTTTTGCTAACTCTATAGGTCTGCGCCTCCGCCCCACACCACTGGACAACATCGGCATCTCTCCACGCTCCGCCACCTGTGGCCACCCTTCCTCCACCATTGCGCCACCGCCCGGACGCGACATCGCCCGCCACCTCTGCTCCTCCGTACGCCCACCGCCTCCGATCGAGCCGCGCCCCCGACATACAGTTGTCGTTGGATCAAGGGCAAACCCTTGATCAGACAACTACGATCAAGCATCGTCAGCCAGATCGAGCCTAGACCCCAGCTTAGCAGCTCGAGCTCCCCAAGCCTCCACCAGCCACCGTTTAGGCTCGGGACCTCGGAACCTCCGCTTCGACCCTCGAACCTCCGCTCAACTATCGAGCCTGAGGTCCAACATCCGAGCCTCAACCCCGGCCGCCTGACCCTTTGCCTCTCCGTCCGAGCCTCAAGGTGCACGTGCGACGCACGTACGTTGGGGAAAATTGCACTGATGCCCATGCAATTTCCAGATATTATAATAATACCCCTGTTTGGGGTAAATTAGAGAGGGGCCCTTCAACTTTGCTAAATTACAGATAAGCCCCTTCATGGGCATCTTTGAAGAAAAACTTTATTTTAATTACAGTTTAGTCCCTATAATTTCATTTTAGCATATCTTTTTCATACGAACTCCATTTTTAGCATATAATTTGCCATTTTGAAGCTCTTTTCATGCTCTATCACTTGGCATAGTTTGTGGGCAGATCTTAGGTTGCTTATTTGTAATTATCATTTGAGGATCTCTTTTGATATTTGCATGCTAATTGTGACATATTTGTGCTTGAGAAATTAACGACATCTTCTACAGGAGTTCAATTGAGGAATTTAATTTGATTAACTCCTTGAGGATTGTTACCAATAATTCAATCTATGCAGGGGTTAAATCGAGTATAAACATATTCGACTCCATATATCACTAACCCACTATTAATTTTGAGGAGTAATTTACATGAAATTTTTAACAGGAATATTCATTGATTAATCTCTTTACCTATAACTTGGAGTTGATAAATCTTTCTGGGTGTTAATATCTTTCGATCTGTGATTATCTCTCGAGAATTAATTGATTAATTTCACAGAGGATTGAATCGTAAACTTCACAGATCCTGGACATAATCTTCTCTGTTTATTTTCTTTGCATCGCATCTTCATCATTGCATTGTATTATATTGTCCCAACACAGAAATTAATCAACCATTAATTAATTATTTAATTTAATTTAAAACCACACAACTAAGAATCACTGTTCCCTGTGTTCGACCATGCTATACTTGCCAAGAAAAATTCTCCATAACATTCAAAGTTTGTGGTTTTTGATCGACCGATTTTCGCCTCCTATACTACAATTATCGATTATTAAAGAGGCGGATTTCGTGTTCATCATGCATGTATTATTCTCAACATCTTGTTGACATCATCAAACCATAGTTTTGCCTCAACAGGTGTCTCTATGCCTCTGAATCGAGGAATATTTCCCTTTCGTTAATTGTCTAGTAATTTTTGGTGTCTAAGAAGGGCCTTCTCCATAGCTCCTTCAACTAGAGTAGGAGCAGGCTCAGTAGAAGGATGGTAGCTAGATTCTTCCTCAGAAAGATGGATAGAACCTTTAATCCTATCATCCACATGTTTAGATGCCCCAGGTCTCTCAGCTTGTGCATTTAGCCTCTCCTCTATTGCTTGCTGCTTTTGCCCCATTTCTTGCAGCAGTGTCATCATAGACGCCAATTGCCTAGACACTTCTTGGTCTTTCATAATCTTAGATGAGTCATGGCCAAAGGTTAGGTATTATACATTTTAGCATGATGTATGTAAGGGACAATGACTTGTGCATGATGCTGCAACCACTTATTAAGATCAAAGGATCTTAAGACCCCCTTTGTTTCTGAATTCACCTCATAGTTTTCAAGTACCGAGTAAATTACTGAAGTAACTGGGATTTGATACCAATCTATAACGACCCCAATTTTGAGTCATCGGATCTTACCATATTTGGATCTGGTTACTCAGCAATAATTTATTCAATAATTACAACTAACATTCATAAACAAACTGCAAATAAAAATACTAAGATGGAAGTATTTCAGCTGTTTTCCATTCACAAAATAAAATTTTCATGACACATTGTCCCACTACAACCATTTTCATGTACATAAGCTAGAAAAAAATGCACAAAAAGATTACTAACTACCTTAGAGAGTAAAGCTATTGTGGATGACTTGATGGCTACAGTCCTTCCAATGGCTCACGGACACCTATTGGGTTTTCCTTAAATAGGATAACAATTAGCAAATGCTAAGTAACCAAGAAGCGAAAAGCAGACTTATGGTGTAATCTTTCAAAACTTGATAACACAAAAAGATCCACTACTTCTCATTATCTTAAGTCCTATTCTTTTTTATTCCACGTCAGGGATTAGTTCAGGGAATTACCTCACGATTATATGGACTCCAAAGTTGTAGACACTTCAGGATTGGAGATTGCATTGATCTGGTGAGCTTATGACGATGCACGCTGCCTCAACCAATCCTCCAATACTACCCTGACAATTTTCTTTTCTTTTATTAATCAAGATTTCAAACCTACAACCTGGCAAACAAAGGAGCACACTGTCCTTGAGGATACGGTTGCTTAAAACCTCAAGCTAACCTTTAATTATATAACCTAAAGGCTTTAAATACATGTTATCATGACTCAACCACTATTGAACCACCCGTGCCTCCACATGGCACGACCACGTCTTTCGTCGTTCAACCCGAATATATTGGCTCCCAGTACCATGCGTTGCAAATCATTCATTTCGCGCACACTTATCATAACAAGCACTGTGTACCACCTAGGTAGTCCAACACCAATAAGGGTCCCTTCAAACAAATATACAGGTTGCATGCTCGACCTATAGTTCTACTCCCGGTCATTCTTAACGTAAGACAAGATCCAACATAAAACACATAAATTCTCATTGTGTAATTCCTCTTAAGCCTTAGATTTGTTTAACCATAAAATACTGAGTATAGACTTGCACATATGTTAATTCATATATTTATGTACTTATAATTATGCTCGTTTTAACTTCCAAACCTAACTTTCCAAGCCAATGCATCTATTCGATGCTTAGACCTTATTTTAATTGAAATCACAAAGAAACTTTTCATATTTTCTCAATAATAGCCAAATCAGAGTTCATCATAGCAAGAAGCATAATTACAGAAATCTCAATGATCTCATATGAAAACACAACATCAAAAGGAAGTATTTTGCTACTAATCGAGATCTCTCTCATGTATGCAATGCTTTATCGTGATTCGTTTTCAGAAAGGATGATTTATAGCTCCTGAAATGATTGAATTACATTTTTATATCAATAATGATAAGAACGTGCCAAGAACGATAAGAACAAACAAAGAATGTGAAGAATATACGAAGAACATGAAGAACGTGAAGATCATATTTTCTCTTAAAATTTCGGTAGAGCTTCCCCTTATACAGGGTTTTATTTCTAAGAAAGTTTTAATAGAGTTTCCCCTTATACTGGGACATATTTCTATGAAATATTTGGCAGATTTTCCCTTTATATCGAGAAATATTTCTATGAAAAATTTCGACAGAGTTTTCCCTTATATTAGGACATTTTTAAATGAAAAACGGAAAGAGTTTCCTCTATAAAATCAATAGGAGGAAAACAACAAAATATAATCAAACAACAAGGGATGAAGAATCTGAAGACACCACACGTCTTAGGTGAGTGAATGTCTGACGAATCTTAGGGTTCACTAACGTGCATTGCCGCCCGCACCTAAGTAGGTTATTACACATATTTCTTCATCAAAACAACTAAAGAAGAAGAATCGAAAGAATAGACCCTTAAGAGATGGAGAATCCGTATACACCACGCATCTTAGGTAAGTGAAAGTGTGACGAATCACAGGGTTTACTAACGTGCATAGCCGCTGACACCTACATAGGGTATTAAAAAGATTTCTCCTCGAATCACAACAGAAAATGAACCGAAAAAAAAAGATGAATCGAAAACAGAGATGGAACAAGATGAATCGAAAACCTAGATCAAGTTATAGCTTACTTACGAAGCAAACTAAGAGAGGATCATGCCTTCCTCCACCTTGTTCTCCCGGCAACGCGTCGCTAGCGATTTATCCCTACCTCCCACTCCTCCTCCTAACCTCTCAACCCTAGCCCTTAGGGTGGTGGTGGTAGTGGAAATTGTAGAGAATGAATGGGTAGGGGGTATTTATAAGCTTTGGAAAACTGCTCACCATGGTTAGTAAACAATGGTTCAGACCTTAATCATTGTTAGCGGCCCATGGTTTTGGACAAAGCTTATCGAAACATAGGGCTTAAGTTATAACTATTAGAAGGTTCTAGATTCGTTAATGATGTTTAATTAGCACCAATCGTAATTAACTTTTACTAATCGTGATTTAATCTTCGTCACTTATGCTTAACTTTTGCTAACCATTGATTAATGTTTGCTAATGTTCATTAATGATCCTCTATCCATCATTAGTTTCTTTAATCATGTTTAATTATTATTAATGATGGTCATTACAAGTTAATGGCATCTTAAACCTCCTCACTTCTTCCGAAAATCATAACAAATCGAAATGAAGTCCAATTCACACGAAAAAATTCCATTGGTTTATCTTGACGACCTGTATCTTATGATATAGGGTCCGAGAGACAACCAAGTTCAAGGCTTTACAAGCTTGACCGTGTTTGCCACTTAAATCGAGAATCACTCTCGACATAACGACACAAATAATAGAAATAAAATGAGCCTTTTTTACATGCATGAGAACTCAATAGTGGACCACCGTAAATCGGTAATCATTATAAATTAATTACTAGAAAAATTACAACAAATACTTCATAATAAAGTATAACACAAATCTATTTAATCAACTAGAAATCTTCTAAGGTCACTTGCTCTATGGTCTCTTCAGTTGAAGCTCCAAGCTCCTCGCCTTATCAATCCTCGTAGCTTCGTAAGCTCTGTAGTCCCTACCACAAAGCAAATAAAATGTCAAACATATCCTTAGAATAATGTAGCAATTAATGTATCCATAAATGATAGAAAATAAAAACAAGACAAAAACAATATAACACTATAATAACATAACTAAGAAACTCTCAAAATCACAAGAATTAATAAAATTAATGCTAAATATAATCAAATAATGTGTCACGTCATCGACAATGATTCAATCTGATGAATTGTCAAAAGGAAATAATAAAGTGTGCACATGCTAAATGACAATCAACAAAATCGAGATAAAACCTCCATGAAGAGTTGTCAACTTTAATTTATACCTGGATAAGTCTGAAGGATTGGGAAGATCCTTAAACACATCACGAAAGCAAGAGGATCGCATAGAATGCGATCGGGAGAGACTAGTCGTACTAGTTGCTTCGGGAAGCAAAATTTAAAAATTTTTAAAGCGATGAAACCACATGATCCAAGAACACTTCTCGGATCATTTCATCTAAACCACAATTAGGTATTAGGATTACCTCTTGAAGCGTGGTTGTGATCGAGTCTCTAAACAAAGAGACCTCCTGTCTCAAGCCCGATCCGACGGAGGAGACACCTACAAGCACATTGAAGAGACGCGTACAATCCATGTTGATGATCCAAGCGATGAATCTCCTGATCTTGTCACACGAGATCCGACATCTTCTTCACGAGCGAAGCGTACCGAAGGAGATGGAGATCCATGCGAAAACAATCTGGCAGCCTAATGATAACGCTGCAGCGATGGTGACTCTCTCTAGTATTCCTCTTCTTACATAGTATTTTGGGATTCATGGATCTCAATCCATGGATAGTACTAAATCAATGGATGAGATTAATTTGTATTTCTTTCAATGATCATGGTCTTGTTGTAAAAACGCAACAACAATTAATTTAATTTCATTTAAATATATTGAATAATTAATATAAATTAATATCAAATCAGATTAATTAATCAATCTTGGAGATAATGAGAAGATTGACTATATCCCCTAAAAAAGGGGGAGACTACTCAATCATCTCATGAGATCTCCAAGATTTACAACAACATTTGTTGTAAATTATCTCACAAAAATAATTCATAATTATCTTTTGAGCATTGCAATCATGCCTTCGGAAATTTGTGAATCACATTCAAAATCCAAAATAACATGTAAAATATATTTTCAGTTGATTATCCAATGTGAATCAAATACACACTAATAATTAATCAACAAATATAAATCACAATAGGCTCTCTCTGATATATTATAAATAACATTTGTAATATATATGAATAATTGGATAGTGCTATCCACATTATTCATATACATGATAATTAAATCACATTTAATCATCTTGGATCTAAATTCTCATGTGCCCAAATATTATGAATCACATTCACATTATCCACATCTTTGATAATTAGCACATTTAGTTAACTCAGATAACTCTCCTAATAACATGAATCAAATTCATATTATTCATAATAATTAAATCACATTTAATTATTCATTTTTATCAATGCTCGTATACATATATCAACAATGAAATTATCTATGAACTCTTTCAAGGATAATGCGCTTTCTCCATGGATACTTGGAGATAAGGACAGGGCAATTGTATTATTCCACGTATAATAACTTGAATATTGAGATCACATCTCAAATCCATATCTTGTGGACCTCTCATATATGCTAGATTGCATCAAGACTGCAAATATAATATTCAAATTGCATCTGAATCACACTCAGATCAATGTCCAACACTAGGACTAAGATTAGATCACTTGGACTAAGATTAGAACACTTGGACTAAGATTATATCACTTGGACTAAAATCTAGACTCGTTTCATCACTCACTTGGAATGGAAGCGTCATGGTTATATACTCATTTATGATCACATCACCCTTAAGTATTCCTAATACATGTACATCCTGCATATTGGAAGACCAAGAATAAAACTGAAGTTTTTATATCTATTTTACACTTTCTACTTCTGGGTTTTATCATAAAGTTTATCATTTGACTATTGAGACTTGGTATCTATCATATACTTTCCAAAATCATAGATCATACCTAGGTGTTGATCATATACTTTCCAAAAGAATATATCAAACCTACAAATTCAGTCAAGCTTCTAAAGCGATACGACCATGCACAGAGTTAGATTCTTCACAATATCTCATGAGTGAGGTCATGTCTTCTGCTTCAACAATGAACCTGTATGATCCCTTTGAGAGATCGTATTACTCATATGCCCTTACATGCACACCAGCATGCCGGTGTATAGACCTTGGTTAGGTCATCAACATATTGGTCTGTCAAATGTACATAGTTAGACATATAGTAACACATCTCTCTCCGGTCAGAGGATGCATGCCTATATTTTGACAACATACGACATAGGACTTTGGTTATCTCGATCTCGTTAAGTCAACTCATTGACAAATTAATCTGATACCTCTGAATCTCTATTCCTATACAGAGGACTTGCATCAAGATATCGGTCAGATATCAACCTTTAGAGAAAGGATTGACATTTCCTTCTCAGGCTTGAGAGCCTCTCTTAACAATCATTTAACGGTGCTTGATGAGTCCTCAATCTAACTCTTTATATATTCATTCAAGCACCATTCCATATGATTCAACAATTGAATCAACAGATGTGTGATCATTAAGATGGCCATGGTACATAACCCTAATTGAACTAAGGGACCTATTATGCAAAATAGTCATTCTTCATTTCAAATAAGGATATTCGCAATAACATTTATTACATAATTTCTCACCGTAGGCTTGCATGTCCAACAAAGTCATCGGTTGAACACAGGTTTGCAAGCAATTATTTAATCAAATTTAATGTTAGATAATTAATCAAGTGATTTTTGTGTCCTAAGTCAAGCTCAATGCAAATAAACACAAAATCGACGTATTTTTTCAAATCATTTTTTATGCATTTATTTGAATTTACATACACTCATACAATGAACAAACAAGGACATATAAACAAAACTATCCTACTAATTAAGTAAAGAATTACATGTGATTTAGATTAGATTAACTAATGATAATCCAATGTCAGTTAGAGCCAATTCAACAAAGAATATTCAAATTTATTCAATATTAAGGTTGAATGTTCAAGATTAATACTCTAAAATTAAATACGTACAATATAGATAAAAAATGTTATTTAAATGCATTAAATTAAAGAGGCTCAAATGAGCTTTCCAACAACACCAAATTTATTAAAATAAGATTTATGGATAACATGTTATTGTCAATACAAGGCAGGGGCTTATATTCAGGAATACATATTTTTTATTACAGAAGAGTTCAAAAAGGACTAAAGTACAAATACATAATCCAGCTAGGATTAATCTACAATTTTTCAAAGGGTAGGGACTTATTTATAATATTGATAAAGAATTGGGCTATTATACAAATTTTGCACCAATAGCATGTGGTGCACATTGTCTATATCAAGCTAGAGCGGAGGCTTGTGCACGCGTGTCGTGCTCATATCGGTCAACATATGCACGAGTAAGGATTGGAAAATCCTATCCTGAGGTATGAAATGTTGCCTTGTATGCTAGGGTCGGAGTGAATGATGGTCGTTAAATCTGCTTTGAGGAGTCAGATCCAACGGTAGCTGTTGTGAGGCATTCTTCCCTCTCCGTCACGTGAGGCTGAGATCAAGCGGAGCTCCAGTGACTACCATTCTTCTCCTCTATGCGTCTCTGCTGAAATTAAAGTTCACAAAACCTTCCTAACATCATAGCAAAGAAGAAGATGACGTGATGAAAGTCAGATGAATGTTGGTATGGTTCGTTAATGAAGATACTTTAGTGACGGAATTCGAAATCGATGCTCGATAGAAATTTTGACCAATCAAGTTTCTTCTTCTCCTGCAGTTGTTAGACAAACAAAGGCCTCGAAGAAGTAAATCTTCTGAGGTAAATATAAGGTGGAATGGTAGGCTCCCAAGTGGTGAAGGATAGAGCCCTAGAATGAGTTCTTCTTCATGTAGAAGAAGAAGATGGATTGAGATAGTCACAAGAATGGAGAAGTGATATGAGAAACTGGAGGTACATGCTTGAAAGATGATGGATCAATGAGTCAAAATCTGAAATGGACTCACGAAGACAAAGGAAAGGAATGGTCTTGGACATGGAGTTCTGAGCTCCGTTCTTGGCTTAAAGAGCCTGATGCTATGACAAGAAGCTTAAGAAGCTATGGAGCAACAACTAGTTGAGAGAGACGAGGATCTCGTCAGAAGTTCCTGCTCAGTTATTGCGCTTGTCTTCTCACTATCTTTCTGACATGAGAAAGAGAAGGCTAGGAGAAAGCTCAGAGAAATGGT
Source organism: Ottelia alismoides (assembly GCA_037367405.1). Lineage (NCBI taxonomy): Eukaryota > Viridiplantae > Streptophyta > Magnoliopsida > Alismatales > Hydrocharitaceae > Ottelia > Ottelia alismoides. The sequence goes on along the minus strand of JAZKJV010002851.1, from coordinate 903,711 downwards.
GGATCACTATTAATGATAGTGGAGAAAGGGTTTTAATGATGGGTGGTTTGACAGTTCAAGTGGTGGAGATGGAGGTTTCAACAGCTGATGGGAAAAATACAAGAGGTGGATGATGGATTTTCAAGGTTGGGCGATGATTACTGATGATCGAGGAAGAGATAAAGGTGGGGGTCGAAGAGGTGGTTGTTGGAAATTGTCAAGAAAAAATGGAGAAGGTAGATAGGCACAGAGTGTCGCATCTGTTCAGAGCTGAAGGCCGGAGTATAAAATGCACCTCTGTCGTTCGATCTCGAAATCCAACAGTTCAGGTTAAGGCAGAGTGAACTGAAGAGACGAGGCCACATGGCACATCAGAAGGGTGCCACATTGCCAAGTAAGAATTAAGTTAAATACATAAAATAATTTAAAATAGAGATCTACATACAAAATACCAATTGAATTGTTCTGACTAGCCAATTTCAAGTTCTTAATCAATCAGTCATTATAGACATCACTAACAAAGAGAAAATGAAATAGATAGAAAAAGGCACAAATAGATTTATCCACTAGGGCACTGACCGCAAATTGTCATTATTGGATAAAAAATCATAGATGAATTGTGTAACTGGTGATGAGTCTAAAGTAGTCAATACGTCTACGGGTAAAGCACCGGGTACATATAACAGCTTGCCACCTACGCTCCACCATCTATTCCAAGTGTGGGGACCTGGGTGAGGGTATCCCGATCAAAGAGCTGACGCAAGGGATGAGCGGAACAGGGAGTCTACTGGACGCAGTTCCACTTTCGGAGACTCTTGGAACAGCTGGAGTCAGAAGTCCCCAAGTTTTCGTCTCCTGGGGGATCGTCAAGCACATCCGGCAAGGATCAAGGGGGATCGAGTTCTTGCAGGGATCAGGTCGGAGCAACGTGCCATCGGACGTGAAACAGGCAGTCTCACGATCGGGCATGAGTGTCCGGAAATGATTTAAATTTGAAATTAATTATATTATTTTATCAATATAAATTAATTTAGTTTAAATCAAGTGTTGTTGTGTTTTTACAACAACATCATTGCCATTGAATAAAACACAAATCAATCTCAACCATTGATTTTGTGTTGTCCATGAATTGAGATCCATGGATCCCAAAACTCCATATAAGAAAAAGCACCCCTTGCTCTTCGTGAGACATGTTTTTACAACGTAGAACTCAAAGAGAAATAAAATTAACTATATATAGTTCTTCTTTTGTAAGTAATTAAAAGTATTAAATTATTTTTTGTTTTCTTTTTATTATTTTTATTGATTTTTATTTTATAGATTATGTTGAATTAATTATATACAATATTATACTATTTTTATGGGAAATTTAATAAATAACAATCATATAAAAAATATCATGATAATAAGTAAATAATATACGATAATTAGGGATATTTATTTACAGCACACAGTTAGTTAATTAGTGTTAATTTTTAATTATTTTTATTGGTTTTCTTAATCTAGAGAGATAATAATAGAAACTAACATAGATGAATCTGGGATTCATCAATGTACCATGTGACTTATGCATGATTTTTGTTAGCCAATATTTTTATTTTTCATACAGTAAGGTGTACAATTTTTGTTTTGAAAATATTATTGTTTGAAGTGCGTATAATGACAAATAAATAGTGTAAGTTTGCGTTATGCACACACTATTCTACATTAGAAAAGAATTAGGATTTTCTGTGTATTTTGTACATTATTTCTTATTTCCCCCTACTCTATTCTCGGTTGACCTAGTCAATATTTAACTTGTTTTTGAAGTTCAAGGTTAGTCAATATCTTTGATACAACCTTTAATTTTCTTTTCTTTATACTTTTATTTAGGGTGTATTTTTACTTTTATTTAGGGCTTAAATACATCTATTTATATAGTAATGTTAGTATGTTAATTCATATAAGCTAGTCATATTTACATGTATTTAGTTAATGATTTAAAATCTAAAACAATCAATAAAGGTGAATGAATGGTTATTCACCCCCCCCCCCCCCCCCCCGAAATTGGAATACATGGTAGCAAAATTATAGGTTGAGCAATTAGCAAGTCTATCAGAACTGCACATAATATATTTTGGTGAAGAGAGTGTGGTTTAATTTTATATCTAGATAAGTCCAGGGTCGAACATAAGTACACGAGCGATTAAGTTATCTAAGCTAGGGTTTAAATATCAAAGTTATTTGTCTTAATGTGATCTAGGTCAATATTAATGCATGAATGGTTTTTGTGCTAATGCAATAATATGTATATAAAATGCAAAATAAAATATGAATACATTATATATAAATATATATGAACCTATAAATAATAGTATACAATAATAGACTATATTAAATAAGGACGTAAAAATAAATAAAAATCACCAAAAAAATAGTTTATTAAATAAGAAACATTTTTCATGTTTGAGTTTTCAAGATAAATTCACATACTATTATATTTTGAATTTACTCTCATTTTTATTTTCCTTTTGTTTGTGGTGGTCCACATGGACCAATCACATGCGCTGGAGTGTTGATCCCCCAATCAACACCACCTCTACAACCTAGCCTTGTTGTACATTCTCAACCCGACTCCTCCAATTTCTTACTCATGCTCCACATCTCTAAACACCTCAATTCCTTACAAAATTGATTGTCAATATATGGTCTCCTACAACCTAATCATAGGTTTCACCTACCACCATCGATCTCTGAGCTATCCAATATGGAAAGCACCATCTTCGTTCATCTTAGATTTTCTTCTTCCACCTCCAGCTCAATTTTGTTACCCTCTAGACCATGTAACCCCAAGAATCATCAGTTTAGGCATGCCTTTTGCAATAGGAAGGAGTACCTCATGGTTTAACGATGAGGAGAAGGATGAGAGGCGAGTTTCGACCATCAGCGGAGTTCCTCCACCACTTCTTCTGCTCCCAAGTCCCTCGACAAAGTACGAGTTGTAGTTTATGTTATTTCACTTCGCATTTCAATTTCAAGTGTAGAGTGCCTTTTATTTCCAATCATTTTATCTTGTATTGCGTAAAAAAATCATCAGAGCACTAGGCTCCAACCTCATTCGACTGTTCATGACCCTCTTCCAACTAAGTCAACCACTCCATTATCTTCCCCATCACCTTCTTCATGTTCCTGATCATCACAACCCACTTGATCTTGCACAGATCGAGACCTCAAATCTCATCATGCTGTCGTATCTTCTCCCATCACTGCTTATTGGAGATCTATCCATTCCATCCCATCCCCGCCATTTCACCTCATAAATACGGTAGGAAGCTTCTCCCTCATGCCCTCGTTTGTTTCATGTAGGATTGATCCCAAGAGAACCCCATCTCGGGGTCAATCGACCATGAGAATGCTCCACAAGTGATGTTATTCTTCCTCATGTTCTAGGCCTCCTCCGATGAGGCTTGGACATTCATAGCATCTTTAACCACTATGGGAAGCCTCCTGGGCCTTTTGTGCCTCTCAGCAGCTCGAGAGGACAATGGAGATAAAGAGATGGGGGTAACATCAAAGCAGCCCCATGCGTCAATTTTTCTGAGTTCCTCTAGGTTGCTTCTCTACCATCCGATGAGGAGCACAACCAGTTCTCATATGGGTCATTGGATCTGAACAAATCGCTGCGATTGAGGGTCATCGATCACTTTAAGTGACGTGCCTCTGTCATTGATTAAGTAGCACATGTACGTGAGGAGGCATGCACCTTGTTGGTATATTTGCATCGAACCCCTCCGCTTTCATATTTATTTTTAATTCCTATAATTATTAAACAATATGTAAAATATTTAAGTTATTTTACATCTAGACACTAAAACTTTATAGTATTTGCAATTAGGTCCTTGTCAGGTTACCTTATGTGTCATCCTTTACGAGGCGACTTTGGAAATTTTGCGGGTGTACCCCTAAACTTTGTGGGATTGTTATTAAATGAATGTTTAGTTTGTAAAAGTTACAAATATGTCATTGTATTGTTGTATTAATTTTTTGTGTTTTTTGTCTTTATTAAATGTTTCTTTTATGCCTAATAGTATAGGAAAATTCGGATAGATGCCTAGAATATAGGTCTTACACACATATTTTTTTATTTAGCATTACATATTTTCTTATTTATAAAAATATAAAAACATGTTCATTTTCCCTATTTGCCAATTAAAAATCCATAAAAATTCAATTATCGTTTCCAAACAAATTATATTAACTAGATCATATTATATTCTATGACATATCTAAAATAATTACAAATACAAAATATGAAATTGAAAATTGAAAAACCTAAAAAATCTTATAAAAATTAGCAAAAATTCTAGAAAAATCCATATATATATATATATTTCTGAATTTTTTATTATGTATAGTATATTTAGGGATAATTCTGAACATATGCATATTTTTAAAACCCTAAACAAGTTTGTTAATTATCATCACTCGCTATTTTGGAGTATGTATAACTTCAAAAATATATCAAAGTTAGGAAAATACTATAAAGTTACCACTAACAAAAAAATTTAATAAAACCACAAATATTCTATTTTCTTTATTTCAATTTGGTTTGACTCATTTAAAATATAAAAAAAATCTTTTTTTCTTCGTATATATTATTATCTATATTACCAATTATTTTATTTAAAAAGTAAAAAGAAATTCTAAGTTTGTAAAATCTAAAAACATAAAACAATTAAAATGAAGTAAATTTAGAATATAATAAAAATCCCACAAATATTTAAAAACAAAAACATAAAAGCAAAAAAAGATAAAAAAATATTAGTTAGAATAATTGGTGATAATTTTCTATCCTTATTTTCTTCCCTGTGTTCAACACTCTTACTGCTTACACCCATACATATTTTAGAAGAGTTATAATAAATTTCGACTCATATTCACATTTTTTACACTTAATGTGGGTTGCTTGGTGATCTATTGTGCATCCGTCTCTACAACGATTACTGACCCAGCTTGTTAGGTTAGTGTTGACATGAGTTTTGCCAGGGTCAAATGTATTCTTACAAGGCGAGGACACTATCGCTGTGGTGGCCACTCACAAAACCCAAAATCCAACAACAATTAACCCACAATTAGATTAAGCAATGCAAAATAAAATGTGGAGTTTAAATTTATTATAACCCTACAAAATGTATGTATATTGCAAGTATGTAGAGGTCGAACATAGGGAGCAAGGGGAATAGATCACACAAATTGGCAAAAGAGACAATGAATGTTTTTTGTGTTTTTATATGAGTTTTTAGTTTTTTTATGGGTTTTAGCGTTTTATAATTTTTATGAATTTTGAATTTCTTTATTACCTATTTCGATAGTTTTGATTTATAATTTATAATTTTCTTTTTAATATATGTAATATGTATCTATAAGTATAGAGAGATAATACATAATATAATGGCTTTGTAGGAAATAAATATATACTAAATAGGCAAAAATGAAAAAACCCAAGTAGAATCCTTTTTATTTATTATAAGGGTTTTTAAAATAGATAGGATATTTTTAATAATAATATAAGTGATATAAGTAAATATAACTATATATAATATAGGCCAGTATGTATATAAATAATTCTATAAAAACTCAAATTCTGAAAGTAAAATATTTTTGTCTTTTTATTTTTTTTCAAATTTTGGAATTTTTTTTTGAATTTTTACTAATTTATTTGTGATTTTAAATGGATAAAATGATAAACTATTGAGTAACAATATATAGACGGATTATTTTGGAATTTAACTAAGTAGAAATCTCATAATTTCCAAAACTATTTTTTATGTATAATAAATGATATTAATAAGATAAACAAATAGAGAATGTATATCTTGATCTTTTGTGATTTTTTAATAATTTCTTTAACTTAGGGAGGGTTTTTGATTTTTTGGTTGTTATTTTGTGTTTTTTTAGTGATTTTTACTATGTAGGTGTAAAATACAGTAACTAATATACCCTATTTTTTTAGAATTTTTCAAAACATTTTTCTTATTTTGTTTATTTTTAAATGAAAATAGGGAATAAAAGCAGTATTTTTTAAATGACCTCAAGAAAAATATGTGTGATTTAATATAAACTCATGCACTTAAAATAAACTTTCTATGATTTTTTAATGTAAAATGATATTTTTATACGAGAAACACAATAAATAAAAAACACATAATATTGCCTGGGTTCTAATTACAATTAAAACTAAATAAAAATACAATCCAGAACATAATTGTACTATAGGGGTATCCACACAGATTTTCTCAAAATATTTAATTCATACAATGCTAGTAGGGTTATAAATGTAATTTTCAAAAAGAGGTAGGACATACATGCAAATTATCTAAAAATTTTTGATGTGGATTATAAATTTTAAGGACTAAACAATCACAATAAATCATCATAGGTGCCTTACAAAAACCCACCCCCTCACACACACATGCATGTCAGGTGATGTGGAGAGGGACCTGAATGTAAATAACAAAAGTTTTACTTTTTGAACTAAAAATAAAATATAAAAAACCGAGGGTAGGCTGCAAAATTACCCCACTTAGGCGCTGGCGAACGACTAGACATGCTTCACTAATACACATGTCGCGCACTCAATGATGGATGACACTTCGTGCTTGGATGGATGGAATTAGATCCTAGCGGTTGATCTGATGGTCGATGGTGCATTCATCCGACGATGGGTGGAAGACCTGGAGTGTCTCGACGATCTAATGGTGTAGAGCCCTGGAGTAAGAACATGGATGAACACCTGCAAAGGCGAACTTTGATCCGGCCTCCTGAGCTGCTCTGAAGGTCTCAGGATATGTGGCAAGGCTCAAAATACTCTTGGTAGTGTCTTGCAGCAAGTGTATGCTTAAGATGGATCTTAGGATCTCTAACGAGGTCCCACAAGGTCGATGAAGCCTCAGATCTCCAGGACCCTTTTCCTTGGACAAAGTCGACCCAGGAGGGGTCCTTGGAATCCAAGACCTGCACGGTTAGTCTCACAAAATAAAAAAGAAGGTCCTAGGGCCTTATTGAGGGTGAACAAAGGTGAAATGAAGTCACCCGGAGGGCCTTCCATGAGCGGTAAAGTGGGAGGCATGATCTCCTGATCCAAAGAGGATCAGGGTGAATGGAGGTGTGTGGGACAGAGTATAAGTGATAGGGAATAAATTATGGCGAGCAATTTGCGGTGGAAGATGGTCGGAGGATGAGGAAACGGTACGGGATCTCAGCTCTGATGTACCAGGAAGATTCGATTTAACGAGAAATAAAGCAAAATTAACTGCAAAGACAAGCTACACTATGATAATCTAGGTCATACAAATGGAAAGGAAGTTAAAACTAGGGCTCTACCTCAAGAAAAGAATGAGCATGGAGGAGCTACACCGTAGATGGCCAGCAATGTGTGGATCACAACTCTAGTGCCTCTTCCTCCTCGCCAAACTATCGGTGGAGATCATTGTTGTCACCATCAACCTAGAGCACTCAGAAATTTGGGGATTTCGAGGGGCAGAAGGGATCAAATTTCAGTGGAAGTGGTGAAGGTGTATTTGTACCATCGGGACTTTGACCCAGGCATCTGATCGCATCAGCGCTCCATCGATCGAGGAGTCAATGTGGTGTGAAACAACAAGGATTGAGGAGGAAAAGTCTAGAAGGGATCGATCAAAAAAATGAAAGAATCAACGGGGATCAATCGAGGAAGATGGGGCTATCTCAAGTCTGACATGCCTGGGCCAGGGGTTAGGGGAGTGAACCGCGTGTCAACGGTAGACTAGCTCTGATTTGACCACATCACCCACAAGAAGAGAAGCCATAGATTAAAAAATAAAATAAATCGAAAAGAAATAGAAAATGGTTTTATAAATTTTTCATAAAAATATAAAAAAAATATTTATTATTTTTTGTAGTATTTTATGATGATTTTTATTTATTTTTTCGAGTTTATTTATTTTACATTACTTCTTGCAGGTGCATTTATAGGTATATTGACCTATGTTTGTGGTATTTTAAATTTATTTTCTATTTTAAATTTTATCTTTCGTAAACATAATTTATATGGTTATAAATTATTTAAATACACATAAATATATTTCTTTGGTATTCTTTTGAATACATTAATAATTTTAAATATCTATTATATAGGTATATTTAGGTGTATTTCATCTATATATTTTAATGTGCATATTTATTTTATGATATTTTTAATATTTTTGTTTTATTTTAACTATGTACATGTATTATAAGTAATATTTATAGAATTAAAAAATATAAATATTGAAAATATGAGGAATAAATAAATTGATTATTTTATTCAATTAAAGTGCACAATAACTGTCCAGAACCAAGCTTTTGCATCTTAACTCAAAATTGAATGGAACCACCTTCATTAAATATATAATTAAATTTTATATAAAATTAAAGGTGAAATTGGTGAATTTTGATATAGATGGAGAAGATACATGAATGTGAATTTTGGTTTTTTGATTTTATATTCTGAGTGTCTAGGGCACACTGTACATTATTCTTAAGTGAACTAAATTTTGTAGTTTTCTATGTATTTTTATCTACAATTTTTGTTGACAAAGTTTATGGATTTGAGGTATAAATAATGAAGAAAAAGGCCCCAAAATGGATTTATTGATGAATTAAAAACTAGGGTTGTGACTTATTTTTGGCCCTTATATCCCGCTACTTTATTCCTTGTCGACCTAGTCATCATGATGCCTAGGTCTCGGGGTTTATAGTCACTCAATACCTATGACATTTTATTTATTTTTTATTTCCTTTTCTTTATTCTTTTTTTTGGCTTTAAATAGAGTATTTTATACACTATTTACATATTAAATAATAGATGTTATTTAATGCAAAATATGGCAATATACATGCATTTAGCTATGGTTTAAAAGTCAAAATGAAAGAATAAAGGTGATAAATTGGATATTCATCTATTATAAGCAGATCGATTTTCACAAAAAATGGGGCGAGGGGGTGGAGGTTAACTCTTTCACATCGAGGCCTTTCTTCAAAGTTTGAAACTTTGATGACCCACATCAAAGAAATTCATTCCGAGGACTCAACCGCTCTTTGATATTATCCCATTAGTAAAATCAAACCCTTAGTAAGATTTTCCCAGAGATCTTTCAGTTGGTAAAAAAAAATGGTCACGGAGGGCCTACAATCCTAGAAAGCCAAGAATAATGGGTTTAAATGCCTATCGAATAGATTGCCATCGGGGTCATGGAATAATTTGGGATCACTTAAGAAAATCTTGAACGTGGTTCATGCTTCGATTATAGATGACCAAAAGGATTGTACTATATTCCCTTTCTTTAGCACCAACAATAGAGACACCACAAGTAAAAAAAATATAATCTATTGGCTAATGGAGGGACAACTACATCCTTTCACCAAATTTCTTTGGTCTAATTCATTTGAACCTAGAGTGACTAACTTTTTATCGTTGCTTTCTCATAAAAAATAACAACACCGGACTATCCATACAAGTTCTATATATCGTAGGTGAATCACTTTTATCTATGTCTTCAACATTCTGAAAGCATTCACCACCTATTTAGCGAATGCGGTTTCACAAAAGGCCTTTTGCAGGAGTTTGATTCGATCTCAATTTTTTATGACATCTTATGTAATTTAACAAATCCAATGACAATTAATGACATTAGGTTGGATTGAAACAATCTTGCATTGAGAGCAACTTTGTTTTGATCCATTGGAAAAGTCGATGTAATCCCACGAATAATCTCTGATGTGGCTTGCGAGATTAGACTTATCATCCTAACTAGAATCCAGATCAACTTAGATGAGAATGAGAATGGATCACGATCCACAGATTTCGGGAACAAGGACTATCATCAATTAAATATTCTTTGAATGTTGTAAACATGTAACAAATCGAGAGCAGGAAATTAACACCTCTGTAATTGATGGCATAAGATCTACCTGAGCTCTATGAGGAAAAGAAACTGAAGGACTCTTTGGCGGTTCCAGCAACTTTTTGGATGTAGCAATAACTATAATTATTCTCTTTTACCTAAAACTATGTTTTTCTACTATTTGTGCCATGCGTATGTGCATGTTCCTAAATCTTCTGAGATGTACTATCTGACTATTATCCTCTAATCTTCTGTATTTTTGTATTTTTGTATTTTTGGCAATTTCAAGCTCTCATGGGTGTCCTAAAATGAATCTAAATACATAAATGATGGAGTGGCATGCTGCCTCTTATTTATACTAGTAAAATCGTTAATCCTCGAATTCATATACTCCAATGATCGGGTCAAGGTCTTAGCAGCAGTCTTCAGGAGAGGTGACTCCAAAATTTCAGTATCAGGTGAGTGAAATGAGGTGCTGGTGGCGGGCAAAAATCACACTCCGGGTCAAGATCTTCTTTGAAAAGCAGGTAATCAAAATGTGAAGGTTAAAATAGAGGTGATGATGGGTGGAGATCAAAATCTGATATGTGAAATAATGGGTTTGTTAGATATGTACAAAAGTCAGAAGGAAAGTCCTCCTGGAAAAATGGAGGTGGACCGACTGGATGGTACGAGGGAACCGTGACGGTCGGATAAAAATCACTCCAGTCGACCATCTCCTAAAAAAAGAAAATGATCGGGAGAACACGATAGTCAAATCAAGAGAAGTGAAGAAAAAGGCATAAGTGCCCAACAAGATTGAGTATACACATAATCAAACACAAACAATATACATAACACAAAAGAAACCCCTCAAATTCAACTACTCAACACAAATGAGGACATAAAATTTTCCGTCTTTTATCTTCTCGGTTTTAGAGTTAGGCGAGAATCACAAATTTGTACAAACACTTGAGGGCCTAGGATTTTTGCACTAGTCCATAGTGTTTACGTGAGCCGATAAAAATAAAAATAACGAGGGGATTACTCTCCCCAAGATAAAGATTTTTTCTTTTTGGTTAATTTAGGATCGAGTAATATTTAACAATCCTGATTTTATTGATTATCACTTTTTTGTTTTTTTAATGAAAATGCACGAATCCTATTGGGGAATCAATTCCTTTTAGCTCCTAGGTAATCAAAATCAGATGGAGAGAGAGTCGAAAAAGTAATGCAAGCAAAAATGATGATGAATGCTAAAGAGAATTGCTCACCTTGCCTTAAGTTCCCTTCATGCAAGGATGCAAAGCAGAATTGATAAGGTCCCATCTTCGATGTCGCTCGGTGCCTACCCCAGCTGGTCCTGCCAGCATTGTATGCAGCCTCTATCAACACGCGGTCTCAAATCTGAATAATCAACAATTTAATTTGACTAAGTCCAAGCACGAGCCTATAGGTACATGCAATTATATTAGGTGTTTGACCTTAATCAATCGACAAGCAATCCTATGCTAGGTCTCAATTACATAAAATAAAGAAGAGCGAAAACTCGAAAAATAAATGAAAAGAAAGCGATGAAAATGATGAAAAACTGGAGAGGCCCCCAAGGGAACCGTCCCTCGGGCAGTGGACCTCGTGAAGTGTCGTAGTGTTCTGAGAGTCCTGAATATTAAAAAGTTAATGGTCTCTCTCTCAATTTAAATTATAAATAAATAATTGGAAATAAATGCACAAAAATTTGTCTTCAAAATTTCTCCAAGTTCTTCTATGGTGCTAGGTTAGAAAGTCGCCTCACGTTGGTGTGCATGCACTCCTAGAAGAGCCTCCTTCGATCCATGGTACCTCGCAACAAAGTCAAACAAGGAGTGGGTTAGACAATTCAACAATTATATCAAATAAATCAGAAAATAATAAGGAAAAAATATTGAAAAAGGTGAAACAATAAAATAAAACCAATCTATGCGCAGTTACTCCCCGGCAACGGGGCCATTTGATTAATGAGAATTTGTGAGGGTCTAGATATGTCTCACACAAGGCGAGAGATCCAGTCTATGCGGTGACGCTCATGAAACCTCAATTAATCAACAATTAACCCACAAATAAATCAGGCAATGAAATAAAAGTGTGGAGTCCAAATTTATTATAACTCTACAATAAAAGTGTGATAGGTGTAAGTATTGTGCAGAGGTTGAAATCTAAGGAGCAGAATGGGTGGATTAGGCAATGAGGTATAAAAACTAATTGTATAAGCTTCTTGTCTAATTTTTTATTATTTTTATGGGTTTTTTATTTTTGATTTTTTCATTATTTGATTTAATACTTTTTATTTGTGTTTTAATCTTCCGAATTTTATTTTCTTTTTATATTTTTAGATTTTTATATTGCTTTTTCTTTTAAATATGTAATATAGAATATATAAGCTTACATGTACACTATAGTCTAACGCAATTATAAATACAACTAAAAATATTCAAAATATAGAAAATAATTTTTTTGGGGGGTTTTAAATATTTTTCTATTACTTTTGTAGATTTTATGATATTTTGATAATTTTTGCGTTTTTTTAAGAAAAATATCCTAAATCAAGGCTTAATTAAATAGGACAAAATTGAAATGAAGATGAAAAATATCAAATGATGTCAAAAAATCTTCAAAGTAAAATTACCTAGGTATATAATAATATAATGAAAATTCAAAAATAGAAAATTATATTTTTGGAATTTGTAGGGATTTTTTATCTTTTTATATTAGAATTTAGAGCATTTTATATTTTTGGAAGTTTATTTTTCTATTTTTAAGATTTTTGGTTTCCAAAGTTACGAAATAAATAGACAAACACAATATATATTGGAATTTTTTAAAAACTTTTTATATTGTTTTGGATAATCTAAGTCAAACATGGCAAAATGTGCTCGAAATGATTTTTATAAAATAGAGAAAAGTCCTAAAATGCTAAAGTAATTATAGGGAGTGAAAATAGAAGTAGAATGAAGAGTCAATGACACTGAATGACTCGAGATCGCTAGACCCAGTCATCATGGTCACTTGGTTGACAAGGAATAAAGTAGGGGGAGATAGGGCAGAAGCATTGTACCAAAATAAACAGAATATCATACATGAAACCTAATTTTATTTACCCAATAATTACTTTTTGATATCCATTTTATTTTATTATGTTTACACCTCAAAAAATAAAACCATTTATATGAACATTGTAATTCAAATAGAAAGAAAAATACAAAATTTATTTCATAAAAAATAATGCACAATGTGTTTGGGGCACAAAATAAAAAGCTGCAAATAAAACTTTGCTGGCCTATATCTTCTCCATACTTCTAATTTGACCAAGCTCACCTTTATTGTTTATAAATCTACGTAAGCTTTTTAATGAAGGTGGTTTCATTTAATTTGGAGTTAGTGCAAAAGATAGGTTTTGGACCATCATTGTGCATTTTTATACATGTAAAAAATATTCAATATATTTATTATTTTTTTAAATATATTATATATTCATAAAATTTTAAATATCATTAGAAATACGAGTCCATAATTAAATAAAATAAAAACATCAAAATGGAAAACAGAATAAATAATGTGTTTCGAAACATTGATGGAATGTACCTATACATATAAAGAATATATATATAATTAGGTACATAAATGAACTCATAAAAATACAACAACAATATCTAAATCTGTAATTAATTAAATAAGAAATATAATATATATTAATAAAATATACAATACAAGTTAAAAATAAAATACCCAATATATAGGTATATTTAACTATAATAATATATGGAAAATGTAACTTATAATAAATGACTGAAAAAATAAATAAAAATACGCATTGAATACTACATAGAATTATAAACATTTTTTTATAACCTAAAATTAATTAATTCATTTTTTATTTTTATTCATATTACAATGCATTTTTTGTCTAGATTTATCTTGTTGGTCCATATGGACGAACCAGATAGCAGCATTTGTTGACCTCTGGTCAACTATACGTTCAAGCTCTATGGCCCTTGTGAGACCTCGTTTCCACCCCGACTTGTCTCATTTTCCATGCCACTTCGTAACCTCCATCTCCGTCGAGTGCACCACCTCCATGTAGCCAGACCATCCTCACCACCACCCTTACTCACAACTTCACCAACCCCTTTGCCACTGCACACAATCGATAATCAAAATATGCTCCATTCCAGCCTATAAAACTTCATCCTCTCCATTTTTTTGGGTTTGATAATGAACCTTATCTCCTCATCTCTAGTGTGTCTCATCTCCTTGATGACAACAAGAAGCTCGGTGGAGCTATAGCGAGGAGGAGATATAAAGGTTGAGATCCACGACCACCGCTGGAGCACCTCTGATCGGTTTTGCCTCCTTGGCCTCCAACAAACTTGGGGCCATTTTCCTCTGCTTTCTATGTAATTTTAGACTATAGGTTTCATTTTGTTCTTTAAATGTAGCTTTTAATCGTTAGGATTAGCCTTAATCAGAAAACCCTAATTAATGTGGAGCTTGAGCTCCATGCGAAAATTGTGTTGTTCCCAATCGTGAATCACATCCTTGTTCATTCCATATACTTCCCCTATACCTTCTACCCAACTCCCCCCATCTTTCAAGCCAGGTCACGTACTGACCGGGTGAATCAAGCTCTTCCGCCCACACTTTGTCGAAGCTTCATCACATTCCGCTCTGTGTTAGCTTCATCTTCAATCAAATGGTCGAGGAGAGAGCCCTCAAACTGTGTTGATTTTTCGTGCATGTTTTGGGTCTGCAAACCCCTATGGAGCCAAGGAACAACAAGGAAGAAGCTTTAGATCTCCTAGAACTAACTAAACTCCTCGATTCCTCTCGACCCCACCTAAGGTTCATCTAAGCCATATGTACATACAGAGGACTTTTAACAACACTTAGTCACATTTAGATCGAAGAACCATAGCCTAACAGAGGAGAACGAAGAGATCTAATCTCGTTGGAGGTGAGTTCATCTACGGTTCTTCCAAAACCCCCTTTGATCGTCCCATCAAGAACACAACCCATATCTAATATTCAAATTTATGTATGCTATTTCCTAAAAATAGTACTTTTGCTCCAAAAACCGTAAAAATTAGGATTAATTGCTTGATTAATTACTTGTCCACACCATCTATTATATTTAGCATTTTCATGCATTTCCTATTTATTAAAAATCAAAAGGGCACTTTCTATTCTCTGTTTGCCACGAAAAATATAAAAATATAAAAACTTTACTAAAATTTCTAAAAAAATTACTTTTATACCGTATTTTATCATTCTAGACACTAACACTAAAAATTATAAAAAATTCTCCAAAATTCAAAAAAAGTCTTTCACATATTTTTATATATAATATTATCTATATATTAAAAATAATTTTGAGAAATTTTGTCTTTATTGTTCTATTTTTAATCCTCAAAACAATCCAGCTTATTTATATTGTCACTATTTTGGACTATTTTCACTTTAAAATACCTACAAATTAGCAACAATTCTAAAAAATCACAAAATTTGAATAATATTTGAAAAACACAAAAAAATTATTTGGCTATTTTTGGCTATATTTGTATTTAAATATAGAATACCTTATATAGCGTATATATACTTATTATAGTTATTATTATTATAGTTAAAATACTCTAAATATAATTTAAAAATCTTTAAAAAATAAAAGTATTGTACTAGAGTATATTTCTATATTTTATATATATTTACAACATTTATTATATATATAACCTATCTTATACATATTATTACATATATACTTATATAGACACTTAATATATATTTTAAATATAAAAACGAATTCAAAATTATAAAAACATAAAAACAAAATAAAGATTATAGAAACAAAAACAAAAAATATAAAAATTAAAAATTAAAAATAAAAAATTAAAAATATAAAAATTAGGTAATTAAAAAACCACAAAACCTAAGTAGATATTATGCATATGTATGCATACATACCTTTATTATTTAGAGATAAATAATATAACTGCTATGCACCATGTTCCCTATGTTATACACCCTACCTGGTTTTCCACTGTTGAATCTATGATTCTCAATCTTTATTGTTTTATTTTATATGTTAGCAAAACTACATTAAATACTTGTAAATACAATAAATTAACTTTGTGCATTTCATTATTAATATCTCATAATTAATACATGTTTTTCAAAAATAATAAAATAAAGAGAAAATAAAAAGAAGGATGTATTTAGAATACATAGAGAGTGACCAAACCCCATGAGAAGGTCAAGACTTGACCTGATCGCAAACAAATAATTAGAGAGAGGTACACTCGGTATTGTACATACCACCAATACTTGTATAAATAACTATTATATTTATTTTGACAAGATATAAATATCTTATCACTTTAAACACTTGTTATAGTACTAGAAATAAAAATAAGAAAAATGAAATAAAAAAATAAAATCCACAATGTACAAAAACCACATGTATATAATACAATACCCATTTATAATTAACTCATAAAAATCAAATAAAAATCATTTTATAGTCCTGAAATTATTATGTAAATAAATAAAATATAAAATAATGACAATTGTTTTCGTAAACCTTTTAAATTGAAAATACATGTAGATAATACATAGGTATAATATACTTGTATATAACATATTATACTGTATATACCCTATTTTCGTTGTTTATAAAAATCATTAAAATCAAAGAAAATAATTTATAAAATTATAAATTTTTTTTATTTTATATACATTTTATTTTAAAATCATTTACTAATTTATATTTAATATTTTTTACTTTTGTAAATCATGCATTATGATTGGTCCACGTTAGAAGGTTGACCTCGGTCAACCTTCTCCCCATATGACCAGACCCAGTAGAACCTTCGCCGAACCTGATTTCTCCAATTTATCCAGACCAAGTCTGGCATCAATTTGCCTCAAATACACTGCTTGATTCCACTCCTAGGATCTGTGATCCTCGTGAATCCCTAGGTAGGATCAGATCTATGTATGGTTTCGTCCAACTTATCGATCTTTTCAGACCCTAAGGCATGCCTATATATTCTACCTTTCACTTTTCTAGCTCCTTAGCTCATTCCTCACGCCACCACAGACCCCTAGATACCTTCAGGAGAGTGACAGCTCCTTGAACAATCATTCGGAGCTTTGTTGGGTGGTCTGATTGATCATAGCTCATCGCGTGATCGGAGATCCACTGCGAGAAGCCTACTTCACCTGTCGTAGCCTAGTCGAGGCCATAACTCCTTTTGTCCACTTCATTGGATGGCCTTGAGTTCTTCAGTATCTCTAATTAACCTTCATTCCATTTATCTTTCACGTTTCGCTTCGATTTTTCCATTTCAACCATCATCTGTTCATGAGCTCCGACCACTGGGGTTGGAGCTCCACCCCTCACACCTCACCACACAGGTCAACACCCTGACTCATAGTCCATCCTGATACGTAGTCTGACCCCCCTTAGGCTCGCTTATCAGAGCGGGATTAAGGTCTGGTTTCCTTCCCCCATGTACATCAGAAATCAACACCTGCTTCCTCATCGCTTCTCCATGTTTCATAAGCAATAATCGAACAGAATCACAACCCCCGAGTCCTGCTACCCTTTTGTAGGTGTTGGTTCGCACAAGGAGCCTCTGTTGGTACCCTAGATGCTCAAGAAGAACATCTCCTAGAAGCCCATCGCTGCGACGCACATCCGACCATCTACCCTTCCTGCTAAGTTGACCACTCGACACGGGACGCCTCTACGAAGGTTCTGGACCCCTTGGGAACTAGATCAGCCCAGCACCGTGACGTCCAACTTCAATTGAAGTTCCCTCACTATTTGTTCTTCCAGACCGTTCCTTTGTCATCCAATGAAGAGCTGAGTCCCAGATCTGATTATAGCAGTACAAGTACGCCTCATTCTTAATGGTTTGATTAGACTTCGGGCAAATTCCAACTGCCCGACATGTAGCCTTGCAGACCGTTAGATCATATATGATGCAACATTTCTGACCGCACGTCCTCGATCAACTCTAAGCTGTCAGATTCTTTTGCAGAAAGCCACCAGAGCCGTCAGAGCCCTCACACACGCCTCACATGCCCTCGGGGTATATTTCCTTATTATCCTTGCATGTTTTCACATTTCTCTTTAGTCTAGTAAAAAAATGTGTAGTTAAAAACATTTGTAGTTCGGACCCTCTAGTTTTTATATTCGCATTTTAGTCTAGTCAAGTCTGAGTCACGTGTGTTCCCCTATGTTACCTTGGGTTATTTGTAGTTCTCACCCCGAACTCTTTATCTGTTATGGAAAGAATTTCATGTTTTGATATTTTCATGTATACCCCTGTCTGTCTGGATCATGTGTCATCAAACGATTTGTTTGGATAAATTACGTAAGAGGCCCTTGAGCGTTAATATTTGTTATCTGCTAGGCCCTAGAACTTATTTTCTTTGCGGAAGGGTCCTTGTAAGTTGTTTATGACTACTTTTATTTTATTGAATGAAATAAATATCAAATTGGCTCTAAAAATTCTACAAAATACTAGTTTGCTCCTTCTTTCTTATTATTTACGAGGCAAATTTGGTTTTGCTATATTGTTTTTATTTTGTATTATTAAAAATTCAAGAACCCATAAAAAGTGTTATGTTTGTATTATAAAAATTATAACAACTCAAAAATATCTTGAAAAATTCCATAAAAATTAGAGTAGTTGTTGTTTAGTGTCTTTTATCTCCAATAATAATTTTGTTTGACAATTCCTTATAAAAATCCTAATAATTACAAAACACTTGAAATCATGTAAAAATTGTATAAAACTGAAGAAATACTAAAAAATAATTTTTTAATCTCTCTTTGTAGATTTTTACTTGTATATTATCATAAAATACTATCCAGGAGTTTTGGGCATTTTTATTTTTAACTTGCAAATATCTCTTGCTTGTGCATTATTTAATATTTTTTTTCTACTGTTTGATTTTCAAGAAGATTACAAAAACATTTAAAACAATTACAAAAATTACAAAAACATTTGAAAACCTTTAAAATAAAAAATTATTTTAATTATAATTTTCTGAAAATATTTGATAATTTTAAAAAAATAGAAAAAGAGTGTGGTGTATGTCTTTCATTACTTGTGCCTTTTTTTATCTCATTGAAAAATTAAAAATTTGCGAATTTAAAAAGCACTTAAAATATTGTGTATTTTAGAAATCCAGCTCCTATGTTTTGAAATCATGCTCCTTATTTCGACTTTCATTGCTATACCAGATAAATAAAATAGTGAAGATGCTTACATAGATTTGTTGATTTTATGAGTGGTTGATTTTTCTCGTTGATTGTGTTGATTAATTTGGGTCACAATGACATTTGATTAATTTCATACTTAACCCTAGTTGATCGGTCGATCCTCCGAATGGCTCCATTGTTGGGGAGCACAACTTTGTAGTTTGATTTCATTTTTGACTAATTTTGTAACTATCCATTATAATTGTTTTCTGACCATCTTCTGTTTCATTTTTGTGCGAGGAACCGCCCGAGGGACGATTCGATTCGCTTTTGGAGGATCCTGCATATGAGGAGGAGCAGAGGAAGCAATTATTTTAGATAGATTTTATTTTAGCAAAACTACTGTTATAATAATTTAGAACTCTTGAGACTTTCTGGACACTTGGATTATTCAAGGTCTGTTTTGTCGAGTGTTGATGCACTCAGGGGACCTCACCACGATTTTTTGAAAATTTTCACACTTATTTTCTATTTTATTCCTGAGAATTTGACCAATAGATTTAGGATTTATATTTGCTTGAGCTCAGTAATTAGCTATGTCCAAACATCCTAATAGACGATCTGTTCCTATAGAACAGAATTGCATGTTGTAAAATAAAAAGTTAACTTAATTAGTTAAGAAACCACGCATCATGAGAAGTCGCATAAAGTGAGACCCGTTGTGGCAGGCACCGAGCGACTTCCAAGATCAGATTTAGGTCCTATATCTGATTAGATGAATGTCAACTCTTCCCGCTAATAGAAGTTGCTCATCTTAGCGATGATTTCCTCGTGCATCATAAAGGTAGTTTTATTTATGTCTTTTAATTCATGCACGTATCACCCTGCATTTAGAGTGTTGGAGCAAGGTAAGCATTTCTATCACTGCATGAATTATAGTGTTTGAATGTGCATCGACTTTTTCGCCTTTCTCCCCCATTTCTTTGGACGTAAATAACAAGGAAATTAAAAAATTTGTTAGACATTGCATTTCTTTAGAAAAACTCATAAAAAGAGATAATCAATAAAATCTATGTCTGCTAAAGAAAACTTTACCTAAACCAAAACTTCATCAAAAATCTTTGTTTTGGGGAGAGTCACCCCCTCATTATTTGATTTATCTACAGTGAGAGAGCGGCCCACACACTTGGATAGAGCTAAGCCTAAACTCTCTTCAAACTGTCGGTTTTATTGATTGGATATTTTCCATTTAGGATATCTATAGTACTCTTTTGATTAAATACCAAATCGTCCATAAAGACTATTCATAAGGATTTGAAATACCCAGGACAAGCCGATCTTTCCTTCTTCTTTTTCTTTACTTCTTTTAGAGTATAATGTATCTACCAATGAAGTAAACATTCCTTCACTTTTTTGATATAAATATCCTCTTAAAACTACTACTTTATATCCTATCTCTTTTGCTTTAATAAGTTCTTCACTAAAAAATACTCTAAAGAATCTTCCTGTAGGAAAAATAAGACTCGATGTTCTTTACGATATGGAAGAAAGGGTTTTTTTAATCCCTTATGATAGTTAACATATGCTTCTACAAATCCATAAATATCTTCTAAATTATGGTTAGTTAAATTACCTACCCACTTAGGGTTTCCAATAGGCATTGATTTACTAGACATAATACTAGGATATAATGAATTTACGTCATAATAGTATAGATCCTTTCCATATGGTTTATATAAATCAGCGTGTCCCCCATAATAACCCCTACGGATAAAAAAATCCTCATTTGATGATGGAATATGTATAGGGTAGCGTACATCATCAAAGAATTTAATACGATAAATATTAATTGCAAGAGATGAAATGGTTATCTTATCTACAATATTGATTCCAAACTCATTAAATATAATATCTTCTGCTTTTAACATTATACCTGCTAAAAGATAAATATCTTGATGCACATAAGATATCAATTCTCCCTTCATTGATAAGATATTATTAATATTAATAGAATTGTGATCAATATCACATTTTTTACCTAAATGAGGGCATAAATCCATAGATAATGAAGCTAGGCTACTCGACAAAAGAAGACAAGAGTCTCTAAATATAAAACAATGTCTTTTATTAAAGAATACTTTTATTTCATATAATATACAATTTCTCATTAATGGTTTAAGACTATAATTGCTATGGTATGGAAATAAACAATAGTTGTTTTTCTTTCTTTCTTTCTTAGCAATTGTTTCTAGATATTTAATAAAGTTTGATAGTATCCTAGAACTGTGATCACTAAATGACAATAGATGAATATGATCTTCTGAAAACCAACTTATTATATCATTTGAATTTTTATCTTCTTTAGGATTAATTAAGAAGTCCTATAGAATATGGTACATGAATACCATTATTATTTAGAATTGTTTCTATATCAGCTACAAATGATTTCTTATAAGATGGGCCTTTCTTTAATTTATGAAATATTCCCCACAAGCATTGCCACCTTATAGGATAAAATAATTCGATTAGGCTTTCTTCCTTTTGCTTAACACTGCTTTTTTTCTCCCATTCATGATTGGAATATGATACTATATACAGTCATAAAGATGATATGGTAAATGGGTTTGCTTTTTGCACCTATTTACTTCACATGTTTTAATCGTATTTAGATTAAGTTTTGACCCTATTTTGCGTGAGGTAGATTGTAGGTGTAGATTTTTGGTCTGCGAGCCCACTTCAAGCAGGGTAGTACGTAACATGTGGGGCTGGATATAGCACCGAGCTTAGGTATTCCACTTCATTGTTGAAATTCTTTCTGCTGCGATAAGCATGTTCGCATCATCTAGATGCTCCTGACTTCTTCATGTATATGATACTTCAATTGCTTTTTATCCAATGGGGAATGTTAGTTCTATCATGGGCTAAAGACCTACTTGTGTGGTGGGTCTTGGGTACTTTACCGTAATTTAGAGAATCTGAGGTGTGGTTAGGGCGCCTAGTTTCACATGTCTTCATCGTGCTTGGTTTGTGTAGTTTCGGTTACCTTACCGAGCTATACTCCACTATTCTGCTTCGATACTGATCGGTGAAGCTGGGTTTTTGACTCTGATTTCATCATCCTTCGAGTAGGGTAGTATGTAACATGTGGTCAGTAGAATATATTCTCTTTCTCTCGTCCTACTCTACTGATACCTACACTTGACTGTGTAGGATCAGTTAGTTTCACACAAGGTAGGTATGCTGGCCTACGCCTAGTAAAAAATAAAAGAATAAGGCTTTCCTGAGTTAAAAGGCATAATGATGATTTACCAACCTCACTCTTGTCTTCTGACAAGGAAATTGACGTCACGAAGTATGGATCCACCATAAAATATCAAGCTTTTTTCTACTTTACCTAAACATGATACTTTGATAGAGTTTAGTAATAAATATTACTCTTCTCATAATATTAAGTTTTATTTTATACATAAAAAGGAAGGATTTATCAATGTAGAAATAAATATGCAGGAAAAAATGATGGAAAATGCCCCTGTTTCTGTTGGTGATATTAGTTATATAAGTGAATTAATTTTAACTACTTTATTTGAAGAATTCATATCAGAGATCATATATGATTCTAGAATTATGATTTCCTATCAAATATCCTTGAAGGATGTACCTAATTTAATTACCTATACTATAGGAGAATCCATCAACTTCACAAATGAAAATGGATTGCTTCATCCATATTTCCATAGGAATTTTAAACTTCTACTTTTAAAATCACAAAATAATGCTTATGACTCCTCTAAAGGTATCGTAATTAAAATCATGATGAGATTAGCATACTATAACTATATAGGTAAACTACTTGTATCTGATAAAGAGAATAAAATTCTTAATTCTTATAATTTAATTAAGAAATAAATGGCTGAATGGGAATCTACCGAATCTAAGGAAGAACAACCTAAACATGAAGAAGAATCTGCTATTAAGAGCAGCAAGAATGACAAGAAATATGGAATAATTCATAAATTAAAGAAAGGCTCATTTTATAAGAAATCATTTATTGTAGCTGATATAGAAACAATTCTAAATAATAATGGTGTTCATGTACTATATGCTATTGGACTTCTTAAGATTAATCTTAAAGAATATATAAATTCAAATGATATAATAAGTTGGTTTTCAGAAGATCATATTCATCTATCGTCATTTAGTCATCGTAGTACTAGGATACCATCAAACTTTATTAAATATCTAGAAACAATAGCTAAGAAAGAAAGAAAAACAACTATTGTTTATTTCCATAATATGAGTAGATTTGATGGAACTATATTAATAAAACATTTAGCTATAAACCATAGAAATAGTCTTAAACCATTAATGAGAAATGGTATATTATATGAAATAAAAGTATTCTTTAATAAGAGACATTGTTTTATATTTAGAGACTCTTGTCTTCTTTTGCCTAGTAGCCTAGATTCATTATCTAGGGACTTATGCCCTCATTTAGGTAAAAAAGGTGATATTGATCACACTTCTGTTAATATTAATAATATCTTATCAATGAAGGGGGAATTGATATCTTATATGCATCAAGATAATTATCTTTTAGCAGGTATAATGCTAATAGCACAGGATATTATATGTACTGAGTTTGGAATCGATATTGTAGATAAGATAACCATTTCATCTCTTGCATTTAATATTTATCGTACTAAATTCTTTGATGATGTAAGCTACCCTATACATACTCCATCAGCAAATGAGGATTCTTTTATCCGTAGGGGTTATTATGTGGGCACACTGATGTATACAAACCATATGGAAAGGATCTATACTATTATGACATAAATTCATTATATCCTAGTTTTATGTCTAGTAAATCAATGCCTATTGGAACCTAAGTGGGTAGAAAATTTAACTAACCATAATTTAGAAGATATTTATGGATTTTTAGAAGCATATGTTAATTGTCCTAAGGAATTAAAAAAATCCTTTCTTCCATATCGTAAAGAATATGGTAGTCTTATTTTTCCTACAGGAAGATTCTTTGGAGTATTTTTCAGTGAAGAACTTATTAAAGCAAAAGAGGTAGGATATAAAGTAGTAGTTTTAAGAGGATATTTATATCAAAAAGTGAAGGAATGTTTACTTCATTTGTAGATACACTATACTCTAAAAGAAGTAAAGCAAAAGAAGAAGGAAAGGTCGGCTTGTCATGGGTATTTAAAATCCTTATGAATAGTCTTTATGGATGATTTAGTATTAATCAAAAGAGTACTATAACTGAATTGTGTACTAGAGAAAGACATACTCAATTAGAACAAGGTAGACAAAGAGTAGTATCAGTTGAACCATTGGCTGATAAAACAATTATATGTTCTTACTGGAATGTACCAGATGAAGGATCTGGCGAATGGAATAGAAAGCTTGGAGCAGTACAAATAGCAACTGCTATTACAACTCATGCTAGAATATATATGTATGATTTTATCAGTAGAAATGATTGCCTATACACAAATACTGACTCAGTAGTGTTAGAAAATCCTCTTCCACCCGAATATATTGGAACTAGTTTAGGAATGTTCAAGTTAGAGCACATAGTAAAAGAGGGAATCTTTCTAGCACCTAAGAGCTATAGTATAACTATTGATAAAGATGTAGTTAAATTAGTTCATAAAGGAGCTGCTAAACCTCATGTAACTAATAAATGGTTTGAGGAACAGTTACTAAACGAGGATTTGAAAAGAAAAGTCAAAGTTACTAGTACTTTCCGAGTAGATAAGAAAAAGATGGAAGTTAGGCAAGTAATATCTGAGCACGCTCTAGGAATACCAATCGTATCTAGAAGAAATAAGATTTATAATAAAGAACAAAAATGGATTGATACCAAACCTATTCATATCAACTTGAAAGTTGATTCATAGACTCGTTTGCTTACAAGAAAACTAGAAAAACTATCATAAAGAAAATGCTCAAAATCCTAATAATTACCTTACTACTTTATCCCCATTCCTATTCCTCGCTTTCAAGAGAATGTTCCTACCCATCACTATCGGATTGTTACCCTTTTATTTTATTGTTATTGCACCTAATCATCATTATCCCTATCCATCATAGTTGGATATCCTATCCAACATAGTAGGTGTGGGACCCTCTCTCTAGAGAGAGGGTAGGTCACATATTACAAAGGATCTCAGAATTTAATTGCTTAGATATGAAAGGTAGGAGGCTAGTAAAAGTAGGAGGCTAATGGAAGTATGACAGTAGTGACTTACCCATTACACTTATCTGAGATACTTATAAAAATGCTTACCCCACATTTTATATTATTTTTATTTATTTTTTATTTCATTGTGATATGCATTTTTATAATATATTACAAAGGATCTCAGAATTTAGAGAGAGGGTAGGTCATATATTACAAAGGATCTCAGAATTTAGAGAGAGGGTAGGTCACATATTACAAAGGATCTCAGAATTTAATTGCTCAGATCAGAAAGGTAGGAGGCTAGTAAAAGTAGGAGGCTAATGAAAGTATGACAGTAATGACTTACCCATTACAATTATCTGAGATACTTATAAAAATGCTTACCACAATGAAATAAAAAATAATAAAAAATATATAAAATTTGTGGTGAGCATTTTTATAAGTATATCAGAAAATTTATTGGGTAAGTCACTACTGTCATACATTCATTAGCCTCCTACTTTTACTAGCCTCCTACCTTTCAGATCTGAGCAATTAAATTCTGAGATCCTTTGTAATATGTGACCTGTCCTCTCTCTAAATTCTAATATACTCATAAAAATGCTTACCACTATGTAAATAAAAAATAATAAAAATGCATAAAAAGAGAGGGTCCCACACCTACTATGTTGCATAGGATATCCAACTATGATGGATAGGGTTAGTGATGATTAGGTGCAATAATAATAAAATAAAAGGGTAACAATCCGATAGTGATGGGTAGGAACATTCTCTTGGAAGCGGGGAAGAGGAATGGGGGATAAAGTAGTAAGGTAATTATTAGGATTTTGAGCATTTTCTTTAAGATAGTTTTTCTATTTTTCTTATAAATAAACGAGTCTTTGAATCAACTTTCAAGTTGATATGAATTTAATTGCTCAGATCTGAAAGGTAGGAGGCTAGTAAAAGTAGGAGGCTAATGAAAGTATGACAGTAGTGACTTACCCATTACAATTATTTGAGATACTTATAAAAATGCTTACCACAATGAAATAAAAAATATATAAAAATAATATAAAACTTGTGGTAAGCATTTTTATAAGTATCTCAGATAATTGTAATAGGTAAGTCACTACTGTCATACTTTCATTAGCATCCTACTTTTGCTAGCCTCCTACCTTTTAGATCTGAGCAATTAAATTCTGAGATCCTTTTTAATATGTGACTTACCCTCTCTCTTATAAAAATAAAAAATTTGTTTTTATAATTATAAGTATAATTTTACAAAAATTATAATTTCTCAAATCCCGAATAAATAGTCCTTGAGGCATGGGATCGATTCAGATAGCTCATTGACAAGTGTCCCCACCACGAGATCAACTAGCCCAACCTCGTACAAAGTTTATTTTGTGGGCTGGCACCTAAGCTCCAAGGGCTTGTGAACGCTTCGTGAAGAGGTTCCTACTTCGCCGAGGATGAAGATCAGGTTTGGGCAATCTATGAGGAGATGGCAGATAACTACACGATGATGTCCTAGACCCGCATCTATACTCAAGGGAAGCCTCTCCCGCATGCGGTTTCATATCAAAGGATTACAAGCATTGATATCGGTCCCTCCCCATCTTCGTCAGTAGCAGCACTGGTCGAGTCTTCGGTCGTCGACATGGGCATTATCAGCCAAAAGTTGGATGGGATAGAGATCATAGTAAGGAAACAGTGCCAGGGCATGTATAAGCTCAACAAGATCGATGAGATGGTCCAAATCTTGAGTGACCTGAAGACCTAGATCATTTGTATCCAAGAGGCACAGACAACTTCTCAGCCTCGTCTCAGGTCACAGACTAATCCAGGGAGCAGCTCTACTTAGACTTCTACCTCGTATCGCCAGGTTCACCACATTCAGGAAGAGCCAGTCTAACACCTCCAGTAGTACCAATAGCCACCGCCGTTTTTAGACACTCAGATGGCGGTATACCAGTCAGATAAGTCTTTGGCATCCCTCCCCCCCACTTCACAAGCAGTAGGAGCTGTTGATGAAAGTCAACGTGATCTGGTACTACCAGTACCAACCACAACCCGTTATTCGTCGTAACCATCCTGGTTTCCGATGGTCTACTGGAGGCACCTCTTCCCAATAATAGTCTCTAGCTCAAGTAGGGCAGGGCAATCAGCCTCAACAACCCCGGTACTCCTACCACCAACCACCAGCATGGTCCTCGTCCCCACTATCAATGACAACAATGGAGGTAGCTACAATAGCCTCAACAGTACTCCCAACCCCCTCCTCACTATCAGCAGCAGGGTCAACCTCATTTTTAGTGAGGCAACTCGTTCGGTTCTCATGCACCAGTCTATGAGAACCCAATTCTTGATGACCTCTCCTGCTTTCTCTCTGATCAGCAGGCCTCCGTTCGACGAGAAATGGACAAATTTCAACAGGAGATGAGGGATATAATAAAGGGAAAGACCACCATGTCCGGTCAGATCGAACTCAATCCGAACAATCTGAGGAGAAAATCTAAGCAGGAACAGTTTACAGAGACCACCACTCCTAGTGATATTTTGGATGATACTTCTTCTATATTTGATGTTGATTTTGTGACACTTAGGAGGGGTAGGAAGCCAGTCGATGGTGACTCATTTGAGCGACATACGCTGCAGATTCTAGGGCACCAAATGATGATCGAAGCGGTATTGATGTCGCTTATCTTGATAATGATGATGATGGTGGTGATGACGATACCAAAGATGTTGATCCAGACGACACTTTTGAGGTCGTCGTATTTCCAACTGCAGATGGTGGTATTGATGCCACTGAGTTACCAGACACCAGGCTAGACTGCGGTGCTGATGCCGCAAGTTCAGATGTTGTTGGTGGTTCTAATGCCACCAAGTTATCATATGTTTAGTTGACTCACTTTGTACCTCAGGACACTTATGGAAGAATAGAAAAAGTGGAAAAATAACAAAAAATAAAAAAAATATGAATAAAGGAAAGGTTTCTATATCTCCTATGAGCCCATCTATGTTGCCAGATGATCATTGCATGAATTCAAGCCTATTGAATGCACATGAACCTGCTCCCAGCCCTCATCTTTCAAAAGAGGGTCCTTCCATCCCCTTCCCTGACTGCTTAGGAATGGGGATCGAAACAAAAAAATCCAAAAAAGAAGCACCAAATAGAGTTCAAGGAGCAGATGGTAGACAAATTCCATATACAACTGACTCTTCAGGAGGCACTTCAGCACATCCCTCTTTTCTAGAACTTTAGAGAGAAGACCACCATCTGTAGGAAGAAGAGGAACCACGGTGTAGAAATCCATGTGCTTATCTATGCTACCTGCTTTGCTATCCAAAATAGTTTGCTATCTAAAAGATCATAGCAGGAGCTCCTTATGTTAGATGCCACATTCATGAGCAGTGGTTCAATCGTACTCTATTAGGCAATGGTTCTTCCATTAACCTCCTCCTAGCTGTCGTATTCGATCAATTCAAGTTTGGCACTCTTAGGCAGAGTAGGACAATCCTTCAGTTTGTTGATAGATCTGTTAAGAGTCCAAAGGGGTTACTAAAGGATGTTGTCTTCACAATTCAAGGCCTGAAATTCCCCGTGGACTTTGTTTTACTGGACATGGAGATCCTTCAATCCGTGATAGATACCCCCATCATTTTAAGATGACCTTCTTGACCATAGACAAAGCAATGTATGATCATGATAGTCGGAAGGTATACTTTCGTGTTGATGGTGAAAATGTACTAATAGAGACGATCGAGGATACTCGAGACAGAGATTCAGCTTTCTCATAACATACTTTTGACTTAGAGTAGATGACAGATGTAGAGCTAGATGTCCACTAAGAGTGTGATTTTGTGATTACAAATAATGAACCAGTTTAAGAAGATCCAACATCACTAACTATTGTCACCCACTTCAGACACTGCATAGCTACAAATTACAACAGATGAGATTTCAAAGAGCACACTCATGGCACAGGACACCTTAGAGGTTGATGATCGTGCTCAGGATATCGAGGTAGATTTTATTTCATGTGATTGAGTTTCAAATCCCTCATATTCACACACTGATTTGGATTGGCAGGACTTTAATAACTATTTTCCGTGTCTGATTTCATCAAAGCCGACAGCTAGGCCAGAGTGTGATCCAGGACACTTGACAGATACACTAAGAGAACTATCTTTGACCGATTCATAGATTCAACAAGAGTTCTCACCTGCAGAGTTGGTAGCCTTCACGTAGACATTTCAGAGGCCAGATTTTCCAGCTCCCGCTTGTCTTGAATTGAAGACCTTACCGTAGAGCAGGAAGTGTAGATTCATTGTTGGTGAGATAGATGTGTTCCCAGTCATTATCTCACAAATTTGACTGATGACCAGGAATCTTGTTTGATGGACGTTCTTGAAATAAACCACAAGGCAATCAAATGGAGTGTAGTTGACCTTCAGGGGATAAGTCCAACCATGTGCTCACACCTCATCTATCTTGAGGAGAATGCCAAGCTATCATGTGAGTTCTGGTAAAGGTTGAACTCGAATCTTCAAGATGTGGTCATGAAAGAAATATCTAAGTCATAGAGTGCCGATTTTATCTATCCCACCTCCGACTCCAAATGGGTTTGTCCATTGCATGTGGTACCCAAGAAAACAGGTATCACCGCAGTTGTGAGCGAGTCTGGATAGAGATAGCTACCCGAGTACCCATTTCTTGGAGGATTTGTGTAGACTACAAATGATTGTATCAGACCAATCATTTCCCGCTTCCTTTTCTTGACAGGTACTCGGGATACAATCAGGTGGCCATAGTGATCGAAGACCAAGAGAAAAAGACGTTCACATGTCTGTTTGAAACGTATGCTTTCAGGACGGAGGCCCTTTGGTTTATGTAATGGCCCGGCTACATTCCAAAGGTGCATGTTTCCATCTTCTCGGACATGGTAGGTGAATGTTTAGAGGTCTTCATGGATGACTTTTAGATCTATGGCGATGGGTTTGATTCTTGTCTTGACTGCCTAGACTGAGTACTTCAGCGCTGCATCGAGGTCATCCTTGTTTCTATCTTAAGAGAAGAGTCATTTCATGATGACTCAGGAAATGGTCCTCGGCCACATCATCTCCAATAGGGGCATGGAGGTTGATCCGACATAGGTGGATATCATCAAGAAACTCAATGCACTGTCCAATTCGCAATAGTTGCGATCCTTTCTGGGGCATGTCGGTTTCTACCGACTGTTCATACATGACTTCAGTAGGATTGCCCGACTGCTCACTAATCTGCTGACAAAGGACATCGATTTCATTGTAGATGATAAGTATCTTGTGTCATTTGAGACTCTTAAGGGATTAGTTGTTCAGGCTCTTGTCCTTCAACCACCGATTAGCTCTCCTTTTGAGATCAAGATGGACGCTTCTGATTTTACCATAAGGGTTTTGCTTGGACAGAGGAGGAAGGGATTGTTGCTTGCCATTCACTACTCTAGCTGGACTTTGGATGCTACTCAACAGGAATCACCATGACTGAGAAAGAGATGCTAATCGTAGTTTTTACTTTGGATAAGTTTTGAATCTTACATTCTTGGAGCTAGAGTGACTATCAACACGGATCACACCGCCATGCGATACTTCATGGCAAAGAAGGATGCCAAAGAAAAATTCTAGACGGATCCTTTTTACTCCAGGAGTTTTATATAGAGATTAAAGATAAACTTGGAGTCATGAATGTGATGGCGGATCACCTCTCTCGAATAGAGCATCTTGAGGATTCAGAGCAGACCACACTTATCACAGAGACTTTCCTAGACGCGACGATTCTTCCTATCACATGGCTTCCATTGTATGATGACATTATTAACTATCTTGTCGCCAGAAAGTTCCACAAGGATGGCACAGACTGTGACTTGAGACCTTCCTGGTGAAGGCCTAGTCATACCATTGGGAGGATATCACCGTTTACCGTTAAGGGGGATACTGTCTGGTATCAGTGTATTCCTCAAGATGAGCACCACAGTGTCGTTAACTACTAAACCATAAGCTTGAGGCAGAAAGACATCATTCTAGGAGACGGGCATCATAGAAAGTTCTCCAATCTGACCTTTGGTGGCCTACCCTCTTCAAGAATTCATATTAATTCATGAAAAGGTGCACTGACTGTCAGAGGATGGGTACTTGTGGACAACGTGATATGATGTCGATGCAGCTCATTCACTTTTACTAGATTTTTATGCATGGGGCAGCGATTTCATGGGTCCATTCCCTAAGAGTCAGGGGTTTGAGTACATTCTCCTTGACGTGGATCATCTTGGTCATTAGGTTGAGGCCATGCCACCCAAGCTGCAGATGCTAATACTGTTTGCAAACTTTTGAGGAAAAAATTCATTTCACGGTTCGAGGTACCTAGAGTCTTGATTTCAGATTGGGGGACTCATTTTATCAATGACAAGGTAAGGGCCTTTGTTAACAAGTTTAGCATTGACCATAGAGTTTCCACTCCATATCATCCTCAGACTAATGGTCTTGCTGAAGTATCAAAATAGGGAAATCAAAACTATTTTGTAGAAGATTTCTTGCCCAGACTGAAAGGATTGGTCACAACTTTTGGACTCCGTCTCATGAGCATATAGGAAACCCTTTAAAACACCTTTGGGTACACCTCCCTTTCAGCTCGTTTATGGAAAGTCATTCCACATACCAATGGAAATCAAGCATACATCACATTGGGCAGTTACAGAGGTATTATTGGATCCCAAGAGTGTAGGAGATCAAATAAAGCAAAACTGGCAGCCCTGGAGGAGTGAGAGACACAACCTTCTCAAATGGTCTACAGTATAAGGATAAAATGAAGATATGGCATGATTCTCATATCGACCATAAACAGTTTGAGTCAAAACCAGAGAGTATGGTTATTTGATGCATGGTTGAGATTATTTCTAGGAAATTACAAAGCAAATGGAAGGGACCATACTTGGTCAGTAAGGTGCACTACAACGGAAGCATTAATATATCTGATTCGTCATCTGATTCCACCTTTTGAGTTAAAGGTCATTGCCTGAAGCCTTATCTTGATCCTTATCTGCTAATCATTGACGTTTCCCCTATTAATTTTGTATGAGATGAGATCTTTGACTCACATCATTTGATCTCATACCTGATTATCACGTCATCTTTGCAGATGTATAGATCCAGGATTTTCCATATCATACATTTCTTTTTGTCTGATACACCGTTGCATCTTATGATTTTGCTATACTTAGGGACACTTTGCCCTAAGTATAGGCGGGTATAAGACATGTGATTATTCATTTGATTTCATCACTTTTTTTTGTTGCTTATACTTAGAGATATTTTACCTTAATTATAGGGGAGGTAGTATTTGTACATCCTATTCTCCGATTTTTCCCCTTGTGTACAGTCTTCTATACCTAGGATTACTTAATCCTAAGTATAAGGGGATCATTGATTTCTATTCATCATATTCTTTCATTCCTCATTGTATATAGCATTCTTTTCACTTCCCCATGCTCAGCACGAGTGATGTCTTCTTTCATTGCTACTGGATCACTCCGAGTACATCATTCGAGCTAAGTATAGGGGGGTTATGTATATATTGTATACATACTTCGGACATAACTTGTACTTTATGTGCGTGTGTGTTAATAATATGGCTGAAATCACAATAATTTTGAAATTTTTTCTTACATAAATGTTAGTAAAAGCCTGTTGTAAAATATTTTTTGTACAAACTTTTGCAAAAATGATTTTTATTGTAAAATTTTTGTAGATATTTTTTGTATCAAAGTTATGTATATTGTACAAAATTTTTGAAAAATTGTGTGAAAATAAATGTTTGCAAAATTTTGTTTGTAAATGTTTGTAAAAATATTTTTCAAAGTTTTCCTCCTTTCTTGCATTCAAAAAAATCCATAAAAAATTTGCATATTTTGAAACATTTTCGACAAAAAGAGTTTTGTATATACTTGTTTGTATCGTGGTTGACATTTAATCTAGTCTGGAATTAAATTGAAAAATGGTGTTTGGTTAAGACCTTAATGCACTTATCTTGAGAGGAACCTGATAGAATTTGGAGTTAAGACTTTTCATATCCATGGAGACTTAATTCTTTGAGTCCACTCGGCTATGTTCACATGTCATCTTGATGAGACAAAGTAGAACACTTAACAACGCATGCATGACTCTAAGAGATAATGGCTTGACTTGGACACACACCTTACACCTAGCTCCGTGCAGATGAGGTGGTGAGGAGGCAGAATCCTTTG
The DNA here is from genome assembly GCA_037367405.1 of Ottelia alismoides. Classification (NCBI taxonomy): domain Eukaryota; kingdom Viridiplantae; phylum Streptophyta; class Magnoliopsida; order Alismatales; family Hydrocharitaceae; genus Ottelia; species Ottelia alismoides. The sequence goes on along the minus strand of JAZKJV010002851.1, from coordinate 870,144 downwards.
GATTGCGGTAGCATACGAGGGTAGTACTGCTAGCCTAATCCTCTCATCTTCCTCTAGGGAAAGATGTGCACCTCAACTTGGTCTAGTGGCATTGAGGTCTAAAGACAGGACTCAGTGGGTTGTAATAATTCTTCAAAAGAGGGATAGTGTACTAGCTCGAGAAGAAAAACACCTTATGTGTACGCTACACCATGTAGATATGGTGTACATATGCACATAAAAATGTGAAAATCAGGAAAAACTCTAAAAAAGGGGACAAGCCTGATTGAAGATAAAATGCATGCCGAAGCGTATATAGTGAATAAGCAAAGCTTATGTATTTCACCCTCTCATTTCATGGAAGCTTACAGCCTAGACTTAGCTACACTGGTTAAGATCCAATGGATACATGGCTATAATGGTCATGGTTCATTCTCTTCCTTACCCCCCCCCCCTCCCTTCTTGAGCTTGTTGCACTTGAACTTAGAAGGGAATACCAGTCTCCTCGAGAAAAAAGCTACTAGACTGCGGAATAAGAGTTACCTTGTTGGGGGAAGCTATTTATTTGCCATCTCTACGGTGGTGATCTACATTTCACTTATACACTATAAGGAAAGATTCATAGTCATTAGAGTTTGTGTATGTAGACTTGTTCTTACTTGGTTATTAAGGAGTCCTGACCATAGAACTGTGGAACTTGGAGGTTGTTGAGTCTTAATCCTATTTCTCTATAAGGTTCTTCCAAACTAATAATCCAAAGGTCTGACTAAGCTCCATACTCAAATTTAATGAAGACCAGTCTAATAATCAACTTTGGTTCTATTTCTTTTCTTCCCTTCCTTTTCACTTCTTTTTCAAATAAGTGTTTGCTAAGGGGCTAGCAAAGGTAAAGTATAGGGGATGATGAATCTACGATTCTCATTCTTTATTCTTCTGTTTGAGCTTTATCTGTTAGAAAAACTACCTGTAATACATGTAAATACAATAAATTAACTTTGTGCATGTAATTGTTAATATCTCATAATCAATACCTATTTTTCAAAAAAAAGAATAAAGATAAAAGAAAAGGAAAGATGTATTTAGAATAAATAAAGAGTGACCCAAACCCTAAGAGAAGGTCAAAACTTGACATGTTCGCAAAAGAATAAGTACAGAGAGATAAGGGCACATTGTGTATTTTACATACCACCTATACTTGTACAAATAACTATTTATATTTATTTTGACGTGTGGCTTGCGAGATTAAAGTTATCATCCTAACTAGAATCCATATCAACTTAGATGAGAATGAGAATGGATCACGATCCAAAGATTTCGGCAACAAGGACTATCATCAATTAAATATTCTTTGAATGTTGTAATCATGTAACAAATCGAGAGCAGGAAACTGACCCTTCTTTAATTGGCGGCAAAAGATCTGCCTGAGCTCTATGGGTAAAAGAAACTGAAGCTCTTTGACGGTTCCAGCAACTTTTTGGATGTAGCAATAACTATAATTATTCTCTTTTACCTAAAACTATGCTTTTCTACTATTTGTACCATGCGTATGTGCATGTTCCTAAACCTTGTGAGATGTACTATCTGACTATTATGACTCTTTGGGCTGGTTTGGTTAGTGGTGTGTCCTGAGTGTAACTGGGGTAACCCGATAAATTATCCTACAAATTTAGGTTGAAATTATGTCATAAATCAATGTAACATCACATCCCATTAATTATTCCGACCCTCATGATCATCCAACCTACTATTCACATGAAGTTACCCCAACTTAATCCAATTCAGTAACCAAACTAGCCCCCTTTGGAACGGGCTCCTGCTACTTAGTTTATGATGAAAGAACTTTGCTCTCTTTAAAAAAAAGTAAACCACACGCGTTATCCATTTCACACTTCACCTTCCTATATTCCATGTCATTTTCTCCCCTCGGCAGCATTCTCTCTACCACGTGATGTCTAAACGTCATATTGAAGTAAGATTTACATTTATTTTTTTATATTAGAGAATACAGACATAATGTTAATATATTAACTATTTTTAAAGAAGTGACTCTTACGAAATTATAAATTTTAACAAATTTTACTTTTTAAAATAGTTATCCGAATTGCACGTAGAGCAACTTTATGCATGTTAAAAAGAAATGTCACGAATACACTAAAATAAAATCAAGCTATAGTGACGGTTTTTCTCAAATTCCATCATTAAATTAACCGTTGTTAAATATATAGTGATAATATTATTCACTACGAAATGATTTTTTTAAAACTTGAAATTAGTGATGAATATTATATCTGTTTTTATATCATTACTGACAGTCCAAATTGCGTCTCTTATCCATTGCTATTTTCTGAAGTTTTAACTAATCGTCATCAAATTTTGAACTAAAAAGTCTGCAACAATTTTTTAAAATTTTGAAAAATAGCAAAAGATAATTATCATTATATTGGATTGTCACTAATGATATAGCAACATATATGATATTCGTTGTTAATTTCAAGTATAAAAAAATATTTCACAGTGAATAATATTGTTGCAATATAATTGAAAATGGTTGATTTAATATTGAATTTTGAAAAACAGTGTCAGTATAGCTCAGTTTGTTGTAGCGATATTAGGGAACCGAAACACAATTGATAGGAGAATCCTACAAGGCATAGCAGATCCAAAGTAAATCACAATCAAGGATAGAATCCAATTATTAACAAGAAAAACCCCTAACGTGAGGGTAAAAACCCGTGGAGATAATTGCAACAAAAAGTCAAGCATTATAGTCAGTTTCCAGCGACGGCCTGCAAAAGGCTCTGTTGGAAGAATAGAAGTAGAGAATTACATAGGATGATTCAATACACTTGTTCCATTTAGATTTATATAGTACAATGTAGACAAATCTTCATTAATAGATAGATTCTCAAATCTCTATACACACGAAGATTTCCCAAATTGTTAACAAAAGGAGAAGGATATCCAAACCTCCCCCAACGGGGAGAACATATGATTTTGAGAACTATCAAAATCCGGATTGCTTATCTCAGAAATTGTGTTTTCATTATTATCTGACAAAGCGACAATTACTTAGATATGTGCATATCGCTGATCAAATATAGTATGAACAGATTCTCTAATCATAATATGAAAAACCCATTTTTTTCTTAATATCCAAATGGGATAATTGAGCATTATATAATGTATAACTCATCAAAACCTCTCCAAGAAGTTCAGGATCATTAAAATTTAAACCTGGGTGCTAAAGCTAAATGTGTTTTAGAGCAATTGGGATGGGATCCATTTGAGGATATGAGTTGGATCGAGTTAGACTCCCAATCAGTATAAATATAGAGGTGGGCGATTTCCTGAAAAACACCACTCGATCACTTCTTTATTCCTAAAAAAGACAAAAATAAGTTCGCGGTCGTTGTATCGACTGATGACCGTAAAAATCTGCACGATCCAAGTAAAGGTATGAATAATCAGGTTGTTGCGACCCAAAACGCAAGACTCAGTCAACAAGAAAAATCATACCACTAAATATGAAGAAAATCAAACAAGTCAATCCAAATAGCGGTCTAGCTATTTATTTAATCTGGTATAGCTACTAGGGTCGAACTCAAGGAGCACGGACTGGATAAGTCCTACGAAGTAGTCAAAAATCAAAATAAAAAGATAAAATATTTTTTGGTTGATTTTTAAGTTTTTAATTTTTTTGTGATTTTTAATTATAAAGAAAATATAGAAAAGGGGTGAAAGTCACAAACAACAATTTATTCAACACACCAAACCTAGAAAATTGCAATAAATATATTTTTGGATTTTATACCTTTTCAGGTGTTTTTGATATTTTTCACAGATTTTTATGATTTTTAGTGAATCTTATAAAAATGAAAGAAGGCAAAAAAAATACAAGTTACTTTGCAGCCAGAATCTAAAGGCTATTCAAAAGTATCTAAATAGCATATATAATTCATGCAATAATTTTATGAGAAACTAGAAATAAAAGACTAACTACAGAAACTGAAATTGCATTTTTTTTAATTGTTTAAGAATTTTTAATGATTTCTCTAAGGTTTTTGGGGTTTTTCCCATTTTTAGGGTTTTTAAAAGTCCAAATGTAATAAAATTCGGACAGAAGCAAGAACACACCAAAATAAGCAACAGTAAATTTTTTGGATTTTTTAGAGGGATTTTAGAATTTTTGTTGATTTTTCAATTTAGACAGTAGCGAAATAAGGGAATTTTGAATTTTTAAAAATAGAAAATCAAAACAAAAATGTTCCAAAAATTTACTGAAATTTTTACAACATGGCAGGAGCCATGTTTCCAAATTTCATGATTTGGAGATGATTTGATATTTTATTCAATCAATCAAACATGCACAGCACACAGGGACCTAAGTGTAAAGAAAATAAATTCCAGGAGCCAGATGATAACACGCACAAAAAGTATGGGGCCAAATCTACAAAAAGCCCAAGGCTGCACGTGGGCGACACGTGAATCACACTCAGAGTGGGCATAAATGTCATTCCAATTAATAAAACTTCAAACAACAACAGCACTACTCTCTAGGGAAGAACATGCAAATGACCCGCAATACACGTTACAGACCACGTGAACCACACTCAGAAGGACCTAATTGCAAATTAAAGAAAATTAAGGTCCTAAATGCAATTTATACCGAATATAAACAACGGTGAAATATATTTACAGGACTACAAAATAAATGCCAAACTAAGGAGAGCCTAAGTATCATTTACCCCTTTATTGAAGATCCAACGGCCAAGGGGCTCCGCGTGAGATCGGACGGTTGTGATTGGTTGTACCCCTTTGGCGATAGACGCTCAGGATTAGATCCTGAGCTAGATCCCATGGCTGCGATCCTCGGATGATGGACAATGGGGATCAGAGCTGGCGAGGATGCTCGATCGGACGGCTGGGAGGGTCCCTGGAAGAACAGCTCGCCGGCGAGGGGCTCCTCCGGGGCTCCTCTGATGGGCGAAATGAAGCTTGAGGACATCCGCAGCTGATGGTCTGCTCTAATGGAGCTGAGGAATCCTGGAAGACCACGGCGACGTCATGGACCCGTAGCGGTTGTGCGTAGTTGCTTGGACCTCCATGTGAAGTCCTTTCTACTTCAATCCTGCACAGGACGAAAGGTGGGTCGAGGGCAAAATGCCTCGACCCAGTTACAGGCGGAATGGGCGGCTGGGTGAGGCGGAGCGATGCTCTCCAGCGAGGCGATGGCGGAGGAGAAGGAAAGCCCTATTCCGGGTCGAACCAGGGTGGCTGAAGGGATAAAGAACGTGGATAGGAGTCCGGCGAAGAAAAATGGCTAGTCGGAATGGTAGATGGATGATCGGGGGACGCACGGTGGTCCGATGAAGGGTTTTGACCGGAAAATGAAAAATCAAACTCTAAGGAAGACTAAAGAAGATCTAACCTAACTGATGGCTGAAGTCGTCTGGGCTGGAGGTGCTGGACCTCGGGGGGTCTTTGCCTCAATGGGGCGATGCGTCCAGAGGCTTGGGCTCACCGGTGGCGAAGCATGGCGAGGAGTTTGCCGGATCTGAGGCTAGAGGCCTCGGTCCCTCGCTTCTACACGCTCCCTCGCTAGCTGTCACTCAAGGAAGGAGGATGGAGATCACTGGGGTCGAAGACAATGGCCGAAGATGCATGAAAATGGCGGCTCCGACGACCTTTATACTATGTAGGGTCCGATAAAGATTGGAGTGAAGCACGTGGATCGAGGGATGTGTCCCTAGAGGATATGGCAGGCGTGAATCACGGATCATCCCTCGTCATTTGGAGCCTCGGATCAACGCAAATGGAGATCGGATCGACTAAAGAGAAATCGACGAAATCGGGTCGAAAGTCAGATCCGGATGAGAGGTGGTCCAGGGGGAGTTGACCAGGGGTCAACAATCCCACGTGGACCAATCAGATAATTCTAAAGTCAAATACTTATAAATTAAATTAAAAATAAAAACAATTTTATTTCAAAAAAAATTTACAAAATGACAAATGTTTATTATTTTTCAAATTATTTTTTAGTGATATTTATTTATTTGAAAAATAAATTAATGTATATACATAATATAATATTATATACTGGTATAAAATACCTATGTGTTTTATATTTATATTTTTATTTTCTTATTTTTGTATAAATACTCTAATTTTATATTTTTATTTATTTACAACATAAAATTTAGAGTATAAAATAATTTTTATTTTATTTTTATTTATTATTTACAAGAGTGGAAAAAATAGATATAGATACATATATACACGGTATATACAATGTGAAGAGAGATAAATTACTTTATTTTTGTTTTATTTTATTTTTCTCAATATATACAAATTAGTAAAAACCCATTTTTATTTTTGTTTTTTATGAAAATAAAATATATACATGAAGGAGGGTGTATGTACAAGGTGAATGGCCCTATCTCTCTCTACTTGGTTTATTTTGCGGTCAGGCCACTACTTGGCCCTCCCTTAGGTTTGGGTCACTCGATATTTATTCTAAATATCTCCTTCTTTTTCTTTTGTTTCTTTATTCTTTTATTTTTACATAAATACATGCTAATTATTCATATTTACGCAAAGCATGCATTTTGGTAAATTATTGTATTTACAATCATATACATGGTATTTTGCCAAGATATCTAGCCAAAATAAAAGAATAAAGAGTGATGAATGGGGATTCATCACCCCCCCCCCATACTTTACTTTTGCTAGTCCCTTTGCAAACTCTTATTTGAAAAAGAAGTGAAAAAGAGAACGAAAAAGAAAAAGAAGGGAAATCAAGGTTGATTATTAGACTTTCCTTCATTAAATTGAAATATGGAGCCCAATCAGACCTTTGGATTATTAATTTGCCGGAACCTTATTTGGACTTAAGCTTAAAACTCAACAGCCTCTAAGTTCCACCAATATATGGTCAGTACTCCTCAATAATCCAGATCAGAACATGTCCACATACACAAACTCTAATGACCATGAATCTTTCCTTGTACTGTGTAAGTGATATGTAGCTCCCCACCTCAGAAATGACAAAGCGACAACCCCCCTTAACAAGATAACTCTAATGCCTCAGTCTAGCAACTCTTTCCTCGAGGAGCGGCGTATTCTCTTCTAAGTTCAAGTACAACCGGCTCAAGAAGAGGGGGAAGAAGAGAATGGACCATGACCAGTGTAGCCATGTATCCCTAGGAGCCCAACCAGTGTAGCTGAGTCTCCCGTTGCAAGCTTCATGAGATGGTCATGTGTAACATAAGCTTTGCTTTATTTGGCTATATACACTCTGGTGGGTATTTATTTTCAATCAGATCCACCACTTTTTGGAGTTTTTTCTTTCTTTGCACATTTTTTATGTGCATATGTACAACATATCTACATGGTGCAGCATATATACATAAGGAGTTTTGCCTCTTGAGCCAGTAGACTATCCCGCTTTTGAAGCTTTACTGCAACCCACAACTCCTGTCTTTAGACTTCATCACCACCATACCAAGTTGAGACGCACTTCCTTCACTATAAGAAGAAGAGAGGTTTCGCCTAGAAGTACTACCTCATGCGCTACCCCAAGCCAAAGGAAACTGTCTCCTCACCACCCCATCCATGGAGAGCTATGTGTAAAGTGTTGGTGCAAGTAAAACCATTGTCTCTGAGAGTCATGTGTGCGTTGTTAAGTGTTCCACTTAGGCTCATCAAGATAACATAAGCTCATAGCCTAGTGTACTCAAAGAATTAAGTCCCAAATGGACCTAAAAAGTCTTAATTCTAAGCCCTATAAGGTTCCTCTTAGATTTAGGTGGATTAAGGTCTTAACCAAGCTCCATTTTTCAATTTAATACCAGGCCAATTTAAATTTTAATCAAGATTCTGGAAAACTGTTCACATATTTACAAATATGCAATCTTTACAAGATTTTTGAAAATTTGCAAAATTTTTGAAAATGTTTGAAAACATGGATGTATGCATGAATGTGAAATTTTGCAAAATATTTACACACATTTATACAAGGTTTTTGTAAACTTTTTGTTTTTCAAACATTTTACAAAAATTTTGTATTATATACATAATTTTGATATGAAAATATTTCACATTATTTACACAAATCATTTTTACAAACATTTGTACAAAAAAAATTATAAATAGTTATGCATGTGCAAGAAGAATTTTATGTACAAGGAAAAATTTTAAATTTTTATTGTTTTTGGGTAAAAGGATTTTTAGCCATTTTTATTTATTGACATACTTACACAAAGTACGAGTTATGGCTAAAGAATATATGGAATATATACGACACCCTCAATACTTAGCTCGAACTATGTCCTCAGAGTGAATCAAGAGCGATGAAGAAGACATAACTCGTGCTTAGTATTTGGAAGTGAAAAGGAATGATATACTACAACGACGAATCAAAGAATAGAATGAAGAGGACTCGGTGTTTCCCCCTGTACGTAGGATCAAGTAATCCTAAGTATAGCAAGCTGTACATGAAGGGAAATCCGAGTAGGAGAATGTACAGGGTCTACCTCCCCTATACTATTGGAAATGCGAGCCCACGACGAGCCACTATGCAATAAATGTTATTGCACATATCATTCCCTGATCTGCAATGAAGAATAAATGGTTTGCATAATAGGTCCCTTAGTACAATTAGGGATATTTACCATGGCCATCTTAATAATCATATAGCTGTTGATTCAACTATTGGCTGGTGCTTGGATGAATATCTAAAGGGTTAGATTGAGGACTCATCAAGCACCGTCAAATGATTATTAAGAGGTGATCTCCAGCCTGAGTAGGAGATGGCAATCCTTATCTCTGAAGGCTGATATCTGACCGACCTCTTGATGCCGGTCCTCTGCATAGGAATAGAGATTCGAGGGTGTCAGAGTAGTTTGGTCAAAGAGTTGACTTAACAAGATCGAGATAACCGAAGTCCTATATCGTATACTGTCACGATACAGGCACGCATCCTCTGACCGGAGACAGATGTGTTACTATATGTCTAAGTATGTACATTTGGCAGACCAATAGGTTGATGACCTAACCAAGGTCTATACACCGGCGCGCTGGTGTGCATATAAGGGCATATGAGTAATACGATCTCTCAAAGGGATCATACAGTTTCAGTTACTGAACCGGAAGACATGAGCTCACTCATGAGATATTGGGAAGAATCAAATTCCGTGTGCACGGTCGTCTCGCTTTAGAAGCTTGACTGAATTTGTAGGTTTGATATATACTTTTGGAAAGTATATGATCAAGACCTAGGTATAATATACGCTTTTGGAAAGTGTATGATTGATACCAACTCCCAATGATCGAATGAGAAACTTACTGATAAAACCATGAAGTAGACAGTATAAAGTTGATCCAATACTTTGGGTTTAGTCTGAGTCTTCCAATATGCAGGATGTACAGGTATTGGGAATACCTGAGGGTGATGTGATCATAAATGATTGTATAACCATGACGCTTCCATTCCAAGGGAGTGATGAAATGGGTATGGATTTTAGTGACTCCTCTCAGTAGAGAAGTGATCTGATCTTGGTCCAAGTGTTGGACATTGATCTGAATGTGATTCAGATACAATGAGAAGATTAGATTTATGGTCTTGATTTAATCAAGCATCTATGGGAGGCCCGCGATCTGGATTTGAGATATGATCTCAATATCCATGTCACTATACGTGGAACAATACAATCGCCCTGTCCTTATCTCCAAGTATCTGCGGAGAAAGTGCATTATCCTTGAAGGAGTTCATGGATAATTCTATTGTTGATTTATGTATCCGAGCATTGAGAAAATGGATAATTAAATGTGATTTAATTATTATGATTAATATGAATTCGATTCATATTATAAAAAGAGTTGTCTTAGATAATTAAATATGATTTGATTATCAAAAATGTAAATAATGTGAATATGATTCATGTTATTTGAGAACAAGAGAATAGAGATCCAAGATGATTAAATGTGATTTAATTATCATGGATATGAATAATGTGGATAGCAATATCCATATTAGTCATATATATTATAAATGTGATTTATAATATATAAGAAAGAGCTATTTGTAATTTACATTTGTTAATTAAATGTTAATGTGAATTGGATTCACATTGGACATTGAATTGAAAATGTAATTTACTTTTTGTTTTGGGTTGTGAATATGATTCACAAATTTTTCAATGGCAAGATTGCAGTGTCTACAAAATAATTGTGAATTATTTTTGTAGAATAATTGCAACAAAAGTTGTTGCAAATAATAGAGATTACATAAAAGATGAAATAGGCACCTTCCTAATAAAGGAGGGTGGACGGCCACCACTCCCATTAGGAAAGGGAGGCCGTCCCCTCTCTCTACATGGAAGGAGGCTTTCTCTCCTTTCATTATCTCCATGTATTGATGATTTAATTTTGTGATTAAATTTTGTTGATTTATCAACATATATTTAATTTAAATTAAATTAATTGTTGTTGGTTTTACCAACACAAATCTTAGCCATTAAAAGAAACACAATCAATGAGAGCCATTGGATTTGTGTTGTCCCAAGGATTGAGATCCATGGATCCCAAAACCCTATAAAAGGAGAGGCACCCCATTGCTCTTCTTTACACACACACACACACTATGCTTGAGAAGCATATCTCTCTCTTTCTATTCTCTTTACACGCCCTCTCTCTCTCCCTCTCATGGTCGTCCACCATGGATGCCCTAGAGAGGTTCTCCATCGTCGCAGCGTCGTCGTTATGCTGCCCGATGGTTTGCTCGTGGAACTCCATCTAGTTCAGCATGCCTTGCTCGTGAAGAAGACGTCGGATCTCGTGTGTCGAGATCAGGAGATCCGCCTCTTGGATCATCAACATGGATTGCGAGAAGCACGCGGTTCATCCCCGTGCTCGCAAGCGTCTCCTCTGTCGGATCGGACTTGAGACAGGAGGTCTCTTCGTTTAGAGACTCGATTGCAACCACGCTTCAAGAGGTAAACATAATACCTATTTTTGGTTTAGATGAAACGATTCGAGAAGTGTTCTTGGATCATGTGGTTTCGTCACATGAAAATTTTTTAATTTCCGCTGCATAGAACAACTAGTGCAACTGGTCGTTCTTCGTCGTATTCAATACGACGCTCACGCTTCCATGATGCGCTTGAAGATCTAACCATATCCTTCAAGTGGTATCAGAGCCTTAGGTCGGTGGTTTTGGATATGATCCATAAACTGAGGACGACTTGGGTTCATTAGGGTTTGCGAAAGTTTTCGTGCATTTCATTTTCGCATCTCTGTTTTGATATTATTTTAGGCACTGTTTAAATTGTTTAAACACGAAATTAATAATTAGATTTTATTCTCCATTAAATAAGGAAACCGTAGGATCTGAGTGTACGTGATTTCGATTCCGTTTGCTCTATATATGCTCATTTTAGTGAACATGTATCCACTGTTTCGGGGACTGCGGATCATGACGTAATTAAGATGTTAATTGCGGATTTGAAACGCCTTGAAATGCATGCAAATTACTTGAGTTCTGTTGTAAATCAAGTTAGCAAACTTTAGAAATTTACTTTGCTTAATTTGGATTTAAATTGATTGAGATATGACATTTTTAGTAAGTGAGGGTCACTGCTGGAAATACTTTCCTAATCAAGAACCTAGTGATTGTCATTTAATCAATAAGTGAAATTAAATTGTTTCATTTCCTGGAATAATTATGCATAAATATTTGTGAAATATTTGATGATAATTATGTCCTTAAATGACTTTGCCCTAACCAATAAATGATTAGATGTGATCTAGATCAAGATTGGTTACATGATCTATATGATCTACATTCCAACAAACATGTTGCTTGAATAGGATTTGGGATTTGTTTAGCAAATCTCATGATAATGTTAATCAAAATTGTTTTGATTATTATTATATGGTATAATTTCGGTTGAAGAACCGATGATTATCTCAAGTACAAAATGATCTATTTTGCATTATCCTTTCCCGAGGTGGATATGGTGTCTAGTCAGAGAGCATTAGGGTTACGTGTTGTAACGTATGTGGTCCGTCCCACTCTCGTCGGTACTGGCCATGACAACAGGTAGGGTTAGTATAATGCTTAAGAAATCATGATGTATTTCAAATTATTATTCAAAATAATACGTATTTGAGATAATACCATAATTCAAGTAATAATTAAAATTGTTTGTTGGATATTAATTGAATCATTAATTTAATATGATTAGATTAATTGGAATCCAATTAAAATTAGAACATTCTATTATGAATAGAGATGTTATTTCTCTTGTAAGAATTAGTCATAATGAATATGATTCATAATGATTAATTAGAATTTGAATATGATATGGAGGATCACATAAGTGACCTCCATGATCTCCCGTCAAGGCGAAGGGTTCCGTCGCCAGATATTGTATGTAGGAGACGCCTGTCCGAAGTGACAGCTCCTGCATACGATCCATTTGGATCAGGCTCTTCACTTCTCGGAAGAGTAAGGACGTATGCATAGTGACCCCAATATCGGGTCCTCATATTATTGGGGCGATATTGGATTGTGCATAGCGAGTTGTATTCCTGTTGATGGTTTGTTCAATTAATGACGGGTCAACATTGCCTTAGGGGTGGTGGGCACGGGTGTTAAAGACCGAATTGGGAGATGCAAGTTGGACTTGCAAGGCGGAATGTGTTCCCGCTTCTTTTTATCCGAGTTGTAGGTTCTCATATTATTGGGATGCAACAAATATAAGGAAGGAGATCCCAGATCTTGCTTGAGATATAATGGTAAGTATATCTCTTACGTTGAAAGTGACTAAGGGAATGAACTTTCAATGTTGACATGGCAAGACAACTTTGATATAAAAATTCCTAAATCAAAGTAAAATATGTATATATATAAATACATACATCTATGCAAATTTCTTATTTCAGATAATCCTTCATTAAAACCCACTCAATGATATACTCAATAATAAACAGTGAAATATCTTGGATTGGACTCATGATCCAGATATTGTACTTGCAGTTGGACACATAATGTATGTGGTTGCAATGTGCAAGTTTTCTCATAATAATGAGGAATGACAATTAAATAGATAATAAGACTACAACCCTAGGGTTTGTATGTCTCTATAGTCTTGATCTCATTGGATGTACTTTGGAGGTAACATGTCGATGATGATCGCAATTGTCAAATAATCCTTATAAAATCAATGAAGATATTCTTGCATACATATGTGCTCTTTACATTTAATCATGAGTGACATGGTTCTCTGCATCATGTAGAATGGTAGCTCTATAAGAGATGATGTATTCAAATTGTTTGAGTACCTACCTGAACCTATGTTTTAAGAGTTTAGATGGATGTAGATGATGAGTGTCATCATTCTACTATCTATACTCTAGTCATTCATGAAGCTTCATAATATTCATATTGTATGAATTTAATGAAGCACGTATAAATGTTGAAATGCTCTTACATAAGAGATCCTTAGTCTTAAGCAATGGTCGTTTATAGATAAAGGGAGCTCAGTGGAAGCATGGGTTGGACCCGAGTAAGAAGTATGGTCAAAGAGTTGACTGTACATCTATGACTTCCATATGTCATCCGAAGAGTTGGATGAATGCCAATACTGCAATAAGTTGATGTGTTGATAGTATGACTATCAAGTCTGTCTAGAATCCTTAGAGAAGGACTCGGATGGAGCATCGAATTAATCTACATAAATCATTTATATTGATTTGCTTATTAAATAAGATAAAGTCAAATAATTGTATCTCAATCTTCTGATGACATTTGCAATAGGTTGCATATGTTTTAGAAGACTGGAAAATTTGATCTTAAAGGTTTATAGTTATCCACATGGATATTGATGCAATTGTTGCAACAATCTCTGTTGGATTGATAGACTTGTTAATTTCAGTGGGAGAGCCCTTAGTCTTAGAGAATGTCTCTATGACCTGGATATAAGAATACACTCATTGTTTGTTTCTAAATGTTGGAAATAAACATGAATTCTGAGATAGAACTATCATAAAGAGTTATGATGGAAATATTTCAGATAGTAGTATAAAATCTAGTGGACTCCACTAAATTATAAAATTGATGAATGGTTCATTAACATTTCTAAATGCTGAAATTAAACCTTAAGATCAATATAAGGATGAAGATCATTTGACAATGATCTAGCATCAAGCCTTGGACATTTGTTTATTGATTTGATCAATAGACTAGTAAGAGATGAAACTTTAGAATGTCTAAAATTTCAAAACGTACATACTTATGAATATTGTATTCAAAGTAAAATGTCCAATACACCCTTCTTAGAGAAAGGTGTAAGATGTCAAGGTATTCAGGATCTCATACATATTGATGTATGTGGATCATCTATATCATAGTAAACATTATGGATATGTGATATTTGTTGATGATTATGTATGATATGAGATTTCTTCTCTTCACCTAAGAAACCTTTGAAATGTTCAAAGATTTCATTATTTTTGGTTTAGAACCAAAGTTTGAAGGAAGATAAAATGAATTTGATCTAATCTAGGTAGCAAGTACCTGCTAGATAAATTCAAAGAATACCTTATAGAGATATGATCCTCCTAACACACCTTAACTCAATAGAGTTATAGGTAGATACAATTGGATCATGTGTGACATGATCTTATTAATGATGAATTTTAGCATAATTATCCCTTAGTTTCCAGGTATATATATATGTGTAGTAGAGACTACAATGTATATCCTTAATAAGGTTCCATGTATGTTGGAATCTAGCACTTGAGAGTGCTGCTTCATTAGGAAAATAAAGGATGATATTGGATACCTACTTTATGACCTTGAGATTCTTAAAGTATCTCATATCTGAGAATGTTATTCTTAGAGGTTGAGACTCTTGAGAATTAAGATGAAAATGGAGTGTAGGAACTCATTTAATCTTGAGAAGATAATGAGGCTCCTGAAATTGGAAACTAAAAAGGACAATTAATGATGAAACATTAATACCTCTTCAAATGAGTTTGAGGATGTATTCCATGTGTCAGTTAAGTCTGACAATGATCGGACTTCATGTGATGATGCTCCTAAGGATCATGACATGGAAAGATGGATTTTAGCAATAAAAGTGCTAACGTAGACTTCATATACAAGTGTTGTATATGGACCCTCGAGGATCCACCTATATGGGTAATACCTGTAAAGGTGTAAATGGATCTTCAAGAGAAAGGGAACCTGATGAGAAGGTGGAGACCTTCAAAGCACGGTTCGTAGCCATGAGCTACACACCGGAAGAGAAGACATTGTTTGCGATGAGACTTGCTCTTCGGTGACCATGCTTAAAACCATCAGAATATTGCTAACCTTATCTACACAACTTGACTATTGCATCTTCAAGATGTAAGTCAAGATTGCATTCCTCTATGAATACCTCTCTGAGGATATTCACATGAAGTAGCCCCAGGGCTTCATGGTTGAGAAAAGCAAGATGTGAAAGCTAAGAATCCATCTATGAACTCAAATAAGCTTCTTGAAGTTGGATCATAAAATTAGATGAAATAATAAATGTTATGATTTCAGATAGAATCTGGATGAGCCATGTGAAGCTTAGTGGGAGTGTCTTTGTGTTCATCGTGCTAAATGTAGATAATATCCTAATCATTTAGAATGATATAAGGATGATAATAAGTGTTTTATAGATTGGCTATTCCATATCTTGAAATATGATTTCAAAGATACCTCTTAGATCTTAGTTCTGAAATTGTTCAGAAGCAAAGAGCAGAGGATAATGGGACTGTCACATTTGTAGTACACCTTGGACATATTCTATTCTTAAAAATTCCAAGAAAGACTTCCTTCCCTTAAAGATATGGTACTGGCCTATCTAAAGGGATAGTACCTCAAAGAGTTGAGGAAGTGAATGCTAGAACTACTTGCCCTTGGGCATCAGTTCTGAGAAGCCGGGTGTGTGCTAGATGTGTACAAAAGCCAGATGGCTGCCATGCATTGTGAGTAGTAAACTGTTACTAATCCTACTATGGAAATAAAATGCTTGGTTGCAGTAAATGCAAAATCTTCATAGATGACAAGATTTTTGAGATAGTGATCTCAAAGTCTTATCTTCAAAAACTTAAGACTTTATAGATAGAGATCTAAAAGGTCTTAACTGTAGATACCTTAGGAGATAAAGATCTCCAGAAATAAGGGTAATCTGATAAGGATAATGGAAATACTGGTTGTGATAATTGTTAAGCTGTAGTGTCAAAGACACTGTAATTAACTAGATTGAGTATTGGTTGCATAAGCGTAATGGATGCGAGCATTGTTACTGGGGATATGCAAGTGCCGTAAAAGGACTTGGCATAATCTCACGGGAATAGAGTGACTGATCAACTTACCTAGCTATTGTCTAAATAGCCTATGATTGTCACACGAGTGCAGGTTTAAATGATTAGCTCACTAATGGCTCTTTGGGCTAGTGGGAGATTGTTGGAAATGCGAGCCCACGGCGAGCCATTATGCAATAAATGTTATTGCACATATCATTCCCTGATCTGAAATGAAGAATAAATGGTTTGCATAATAGGTCCCTTAGTACAATTAGGGATATGTACCATGGCCATCTTAATAATCATACAGCTATTGATTCAACTATTGAATCATAGAGGTTGGTGCTTGGATGAATATCTAAAGGGTTAGATTGAGGACTCATCAAGCACCGTCAAATGATTATTAAGAGATGATTACCATCCTGAGTAGGAGATGGCAATCCTTATCTCTGAAGGCTGATATCTGACCGACCTCTTGATGCAGGTCCTCTACATACGAATAGAGATTCGAAGGTGTCAGAGTAGTTAGGTCAAAGAGTTGACTTAACGAGATCGAGATAATCGAAGTCCTATATCGTATACTGTCACGATACAGGCACGCATCCTCTGACCGGAGACAGATGTGTTACTATATGTCTAAGTATGTACATTTGATAGACCAATAGGTTGATGACCTAACCAAGGTCTATACACCGGCGCGCTGGTGTGCATATAAGGGCATATGAGTAATACGATCTCTCAAAGGGATCATACAGGTTCAGTTATTGAACCGGAAGACATGAGCTCACTCATGAGATATTGGGAAGAATCAAATTCCGTGCGCACCATTGTCCCGCTTTGGAAGCTTGACTGAATTTGTAGGTTTGATATATACTTTTGGAAAGTATATGATCAAGACCTAGGTATGATATACGCTTTTGGAAAGTGTATGATTGATACCAACACCCAATGATCGAATGAGAAACTTACTGATAAAACCATGAAGTAGACAGTATAAAGTTGATCCAATACTTTGGGTTTAGTCTGAGTCTTCCAGTATGCAGGATGTACAGGTATTGAGAATACTTGAGGGTGTTGTGATCATAAACGATAGTATAACCATGACGCTTCCATTCCTAGGGAGTGATGAAACGGGTCTGGATTTTAGTGACTCCTCTCAGTAGAGAAGTGATCTGATCTTGGTCCAAGTGTTGGACATTGATCTGAATGTGATTCAGATACAATGAGAAGATTAGATTTACGGTCTTGATTTAATCAAGCATCTATGGGAGGCCCGCGATCTGGATTTGAGATATGATCTCAATATCCATGTCACTATAGGTGGAACAATACAATCGCCTTGTCCTTATCTCCAAGTATCTGAGGAGAAAGCGCATTATCCTTGAAGGAGTTCATGGATAATTCTATTGTTGATTTATGTATCCGAGCATTGAGAAAATGGATAATTAAATGTGATTTAATTATCATGATTATTATGAATTCGATTCATATTATAAAAAGAGTTGTCTTAGATAATTAAATATGATTTAAATATTAAAGATGTAAATAATGTGAATATGATTCATGTTATTTGAGAACAAGAGAATAGAGATCCAAGATGATTAAATGTGATTTAATTATCATGGATATGAATAATGTGGATAGCAATATCCATATTAGTCATATATATTATAAATGTGATTTATAATATATAAGAGAGAGCTATTTGTAATTTACATTTGTTAATTAAATGGTAATATGAATTGGATTCACATTGGATATTGAATTGAAAATGTAATTTACATTTTGTTTTAGGTTGTGAATATGATTCACAATTTTTCAATGGTAAGATTACAGTGTCTACAAAATAATTGTGAATTATTTTTGTAGAATAATTTGCAACAAAAGTTGTTGCAAATAATGGAGATTACATAAAAGATGAAATAGCCACCTTCCTAATGGAGGAGGGTGGACGGCCACCACTCTCATTAGGAAAGGGAGGCCGTCCTCCCTCTCCACATGGAAGGAGGCTTTCTCTCCTTTCATTATCTCCATGTATTGATGATTTAATTTTATGATTAAATTGTGTTGATTTATCAACATCTATTTAATTTAAATTAAATTAATTGTTGTTGGTTTTAACAACACAAATCTTAGCCATTAAAAGAAACACAATCAATGAGAGCCATTGGATTTGTGTTGTCCCATGGATTGAGATCCATAGATCCCAAAACCCTGTAAAAGGAGAGGCACCCCATTGCTCTTCTTTACACACACACGCACTATGCTTGAGAAGCATCTCTCTCTCTTTATATATTCTCTTTACACACCCTCTCTCTCTCTCTCCCTCTCATGGCCGTCCACCATGGATGCCCTAGAGAGGTTCTCCATCGCCGCAGCGTCGTCGTTATGCTGCCCGATGGTTTGCTCGTGGAACTCCGTCTACTTCAGCGTTCCTTGATCGTGAAGAAGACGTCGGATCTCGTGTGTCGAGATCAGGAGATCCGCCGCTTGGATCATCAACATGGATTGCAAGAAGCACGCGGTTCATCCCCGCGCTTGCAAGCGTCTCCTCCGTCGGATCGAACTTGAGACAGGAGGTCTCTTCGTTTAGAGACTCGATTGCAACCACGCTTCAAGAGGTAAACCTAATACTTGTTTGTGGTTTAGAAACGATTCAAGAAGTGTTCTTGGATCATGTGGTTTCGTCACATAAAAATTTTTTAATTTCCGCTGCATAGAACAACTAGTGTGACTAGTCGTTCTTCGTCATATTTGATACGACGCTCACGTTTCCGTGATGCGCTTGAGGATCTAACCATATCCTTCATGAACTTAGGGTAACACATCCATAAATATAGGAAAACAGAGGTAGAAAGAATCAATAGAATACCCGAGAGTCCTACACCCCTATACTTAGGGTAAAGTACACCCTAAGTATTGCATAATCATATGATGAAGATGGGGTGTGGGACTAAAGAATGGAGTGATATGGACAACTGGATATATACAAAGCGGAAGAATAGTGATAATCAGGCGTAAGATGCAGTAGATGTGAGTCAAGAGACCACATCTCACGCAAAATGAGTGGGGGCAACGTCAACGACCGGCGGCTCATGGTCCAGATATGGTTTGAGCCGCTGCCCGTTGACACGAAAGGTAGCCTCATATGACAACTCGAATATGTCAATGCTTCCGTTGTCCTGTACCTTTCGGACCAGATAGGCTCCCTTCCATTTGCTCTGTAGCTTCCCTGGAAATAAACGAAGCATGGCATCAAACAACCATACTCTCTGTCCTGGCTCAAATCACTTGTGGCTAATATGAGAATCATGCCACTCCTTTACTCTCTCCTTATAGTGTAGGCTGCTCGAAAAGGTTGAATCACGAAGCTCCTCCAGGGCTGCTAACTCTGCCCTTCTCTGATCTCCTACACTCACTGGATCCAAAAGTATATCAGTGACTGCCCAAAGTGACCTATGTCTCAGCTCAACAGGTAAATGCCAGGGCTTGACATAAATGAGGTGAAAGGGAGATGTACCCAAAGGAATTTTGAAGGACGTCCGATATGCTCACAAGACCGAGTCCAAAAGCTGTGACCAATTCTTTTTGTCAGGGAGGACGACCTTTTGCAATATAGTCTTAATCTCCCTGTTCGACACTTCAGCAAGACCATTGGTCTGAGGGTGGTATGGAGTGGCTACTTAATGGTTTATGTTGAACTCGCTAGCAAGGGCCTTTACCTTGTCATTGACAAAATGAGACCCCTGGTCAGATATCAAAACTCTAGGCACCCCGAACCGAGAAATGATATTTTTCTTCAAGAATCTGCAAATAGTCCTAGTATCTACGGTTTGGGCAGGAATGGCCTCAACCCAATGACTAACATAATCAACGGCCAACAAAATGTTCTTGAATCCCAGACTCTTAGGAAATGGACCCACGAAATCAATGCCCCATGTGTCAAAAACCTCACAGAAATGAATGGGTTGCATCAGCATCATATCACGGTGTCCACAAGTGCCCATCCTCTGACAGTCAATACATCTCTTCATGAACTCATCAAAGTCCTTGAAGAGAGTAGGCCACCATATGCCGGATTGGAGCACTTTCTGCGCCGTTCTCCTCCCAGATTTTGTCCTCCTGCCTCAAGCTTTTGGCAGTAGGTGAGGATGCTACGGTGCTCCTCCTGAGGAATGCACCGTCGCCAGACACTATCCCCTCCCTCATGGTAATGGATGGGATCCTCCCAATGGTAAGACTTTTCCTTCTCCAAGAAGGTCTCAAGTCTCTGCCTGGGACAACCTTGTGGAACTTTCTTGGTGACAAGATAGTTCACAATGTCAGTGTACCACGGGAGTGAGGCGATAGAAAGGATCGCCTCGTCTGGGAATGTCTCACAAATAGGGTCAATCTACTCAGAATCCTCAAGATGCTCTAATCGGGAGAGATGATCCGCCACCACATTCTTGACTCCAGTCTTATCCTTAATCTCAATATCAAACTCCTGGAGTAGAAGGATCCATCTAGTTAATCTAGCCTTGGCATCCTTCTTGGCCATGAGGTACCCAATGGCAGTGTGATCGATGTAAATAGTCACTCTAGATCCAATGATGTACGATTCGAAATTATCCAGGGTAAAGACTACGGCTAGCATCTCCTTCTCTGTGATCGTATAGTTCTGTTGAGCGGCATCCAAAGTACGGCTAGCGTAGTGAATGGCAAAAGGCAATCCATCCATCCTCTGTCCTAGCATGGCCCCCATGGCAAAATCGGAGGCATCCGTTATGATCTCGAATGGGAGAGACCAATCAGGCGGCTGGAGGATAGGAGCCTCAACATCTAGACTCTTGAGAGTCTCAAATGATGCAAGGCACTTATCATCAACTATGAACTCGGTGTCCTTGGTCAGCAAATCAGTCAACGGTCGGGAAATTCTGCTGAAATCATGAATGAATCGTCGGTAGAAACCGACGTGCCCCAGAAAAGACCGTTACTGTCGCAAGTTGGACGGTGGATTGAATTTTCTAATGATATCCACCTTGGCTGGATCAACCTCCATGCCCCTGTTGGATATGATGTGGCCAAGCACTGTCTTTTGAGTCACCATGAAGTGACTCTTCTCCCAAGGCAAAACAAGGTCGACCTCAATGCATCGTTGTAGGACACGGTCTAGGCACTCAAGACAAGAATCGAACCCATCGTCGTAGACCAAAAAGTCGTCCATAAAGACCTCCAAGCACTCACCCACCTTGTTCGAAAAGATGGACAACATACACCTTTGGAATGTCATCAGAGCATTGCATAGACCAAAGGGCATGCTTTTGAAAGCATATGTCCCGAAGGGACAGGTGAATGTGGTCTTGTCTTGGTCCTCTGGCGCAATGTCCACCTGATTGTATCCGGAGTACCCGTCCAAAAAGCAGCAATGTCTCTTCCCCTCCTGCCTCTCTCTAATCTTATCAATAAAAGGCAGCGGGAAATGATCCTTCTTCATGGCCTGATTCAATCATCTATAGTCCACACAGACCCTTCATGATGTGGGCACCCGGGTAGTGATCTCCTCTCCAGACACACTCACATCTGTAGTGATGCACGTCTTCTTGGGAACCACATGTAATGGACTAACCCACTTGGAGTCGGAGATGGGGTAGATAAAATCGGTGCTCCACCATTTCGAAATTTCCTTCATGACAACCTCTCGAAGATTCGGGTTCAGCCTCCGCTAGAGTTCATGCGACGGTTGCATCCTCCTCGAGATAGATATGGT
This sequence comes from Ottelia alismoides, assembly GCA_037367405.1. NCBI lineage: Eukaryota > Viridiplantae > Streptophyta > Magnoliopsida > Alismatales > Hydrocharitaceae > Ottelia > Ottelia alismoides. The sequence continues at coordinate 848,075 of JAZKJV010002851.1, read as the reverse complement.
GGGAGCATAAGGCCGGACTTATCCCTTGGAGATCAGCTACGCTCCATCCTATCGCAGTTCTTTTCAAGAACCCCCATCATACAGGATTCTTTCTCTCTAGTCAAATCCGCTGAGATAATGACTGGGTGCATCTCATGCTCACCTGCAAGGAACCTATACTTTAGCTACTGCGGTAAGGTCTTCCGCTCTGGGCAACTAGGAGCTGGTGGATATGGCCTCTGAAAAATCTGAGTGAATGCGACCAAATCTGCATGGGAAAATGAGAACTCTCATTGACAATATAAATCTGGTGAAGGTTGCTCTGATAGTGTGTCTCTGCTCTGCATGTAATCAACCTCCACCCTAGTTGTAGGCTCTGTAGAAGTCAAACATGGTATCAAATCATTAAACTTAGTCTATATCTGACTCCGAGGGGTCTGTATCTGAATCAAAAGAATTGTCCGCCTTGCGATCGGAGACCGGCTCTGCTGCCAGAAATGTATCCTGGACCAGGAATGCGCTCTCCAAGCTCTCCTCTACTGGCATCTGTGCATCAGCGGACTCTGAAGGTGAGAGGATGGGTCATGAAACTGGATCAGACCAAATTACCTCATCATCTGTAATCACAAAAATCATAGTCCTGGTGGATGTCTTGCTTTGCCTCTATCATATGCTCTGAATCTGAAGGTGGCTCTGAGCAAGCTGAATCTCTGGCTCTAGTCTCCTCGATCGTCTCTTTTGTATACTTTTGTCCTCGACGTGAAAGTATACCTTCCCGCTATCATGATTGGAGACTGCCTTGGCTGTGGCCAAGAACGGACGTCCTGAAATGATAGGGGTATCGGTCACGGACTCAACGATCTCCATGTCCAACACAACGAAGTCCACAGGAAATTTCAAGCCCTGAATCGTGACAACACGTCCTTCAGCAACCCCTTGGCCTATTGACAGATCGATCAACAAATTGAAGGACCATCTTGCTCTGTCATAGAGGGCCCAACTCGAATCGGTCGAGTAGGCTGTCGGAAGTAGGTTGATCGAAGAACCATTGTCTAATAGAGTACGGTCTAACCTCTACTCATGAATGTGGCATCTAACATAAGGGCTCCTGCATCTGGCCTCTTTACTGGCATACGGTTCTGGATCGCAAAGCATGTGGCACGAGTGAGCACATGGATCTCTGACCAGTGGTTTTGCCTCTTCCTCCGAACTGTAGTCGTATCTCTGAGGGATCTCTAGAAGAGAGGTATGTGCTCCAAGGCCTCCTGTAGAGTCAGTTGTATATGAAATTGGTCCATCATCTGCTGGCTGAACTCTAGCTGGTGGGACTTCTTTGGGTCTTTTTTAGTAGGCCCCTTAGCCAACCGGAGTACTTGGAGAAAGGGAACGGCTGGGTCCTTCTCAGGTGAAGGACCAGGATCAGTTTTATGCTGCTCAAGCAAAGTAGAATCCATACAATCATCATCAATCAACACAGATGGATCCATAAATACTAAACCCTTTCCTTTATTCACAGAATTATCCTAAGATAAATCAACTGAATGAATAGCAACAAGAAATGAAGAACTGGAAATGGTGGCCTCAGCACCACCCTCGACATCTGGAATAGCGGCATCAGTACTGCACTCTGGCTCAACAACAATGGTGGCATCAGTACCACCTCCTCTATATGGTGAAGCAACAACCTCAGTACAGTCGGTTGGATCAACGTCCTTGGTGGCATTAGCGCCAGCGTCATCATCATCTCTAGCAGCATCAACACTGCTCTCCTCCTCGTCTGGTGCTCCTGAGGCTGCATGGGGTCGTCTCTCAGACGAGGTGTCGCCTGCTGGCATCCTACCGCTCCTAAGTGTAACAAAATCAGCATCAAATATGTATGCAGTAAAATCACCAAGTGAAGCACTAGGAGTGGTAATCTCAGTGAACTCTACCTACTCAGACTTCCTCTTCAGGTTGTTCGGATTTGGCTCGATCTGGGCAGGAATGGCGGCCTTCCCTCTCACAATCTCCCTCATCTCCTGTCGAAACTCATCCATCTCCGTCGGAAGGTGGCCTGTTGCTCGGACATGAGGCGGGCTAAGTCATCCTAGACGGGGTTCTCATAGGTGGGCCCATGAGAACTTGATGGGTGGCCTCTCTGAAATTGAGGCAGCTGCTGTGGAGGAGGGTGAGAGGGGTACTGCGAGTGATACTGCTTCTGAGGTTGCTGCTGCCTCCAAGACTGTCTCTGTTGATAGGGACGAGGATCATATTGCTCTCTCTGCTAGTACGGATGGGCCTGCTGCTGCTGTGATGGGAACTGGGGCTATTGGTGCTGCTCTCGCTTATGGTCGTACTGGCCACCCTGAACTAGAGGTTGCTGCTTGGAACTGGTACCTCCGGTCATCCAACGGAATCCGATATGGTCTCGTCGTATCCCAGGCTGGGGTCAGTCATACCATATCCCGTTGACATCCATCAACGACTCTTGCTTGTAAGTGGGTGGGGGAGTACTGCCAGGGGCTGGTCCAGCTTATACACCACCATCTGGATGTCCTGAGATGGTGGAGACTGGACGTACTGTTGTTGCTGTGGCTGGTAGGGCTCCGCCTAAACAAGGTGAACCTGTCGGAACTGGGCAAATGGCTGGGCCGAACTGCTGCTGCTTCCGGTGTCTGCATGTGACCTGAGACGGAGCTGAGAAGCCGTCTGTGCCTCCTGGAGACACATGATCTGTGTCTTCAGGTCAATCAACGTCTATGCCATCTAATCAATCTGCGTCATGCCCTGGCACTGCTTCTTCTCTATCAACTCGATCCGGTCCAGCTTCTCGTTGATGATAACCATGTCGGCGACTGTCGACTCTGCCTGTGTTGCTGCCGCAGACGAAGTAGAAGGACTGGCATTGACCCGTGCTATCCTCTGATATAACACAGCTTGTGGCTGGGGTCTCCCTGAGTGTAGAGGCAGGTCTGGGACATCACCGTGTAGTTCTCGATGCATTCACTAACCCCTGTAGCTCCGGTGTAAGCCTACAGAAAAGCTCTGAACAAGGTTGGGCTTCGATATGTCGTGGTGGGGGCACCGGTCTGTGAGCTCTCGGAACCTCTCCCATGCCTTGTGGAATTTCTCATTGGGGAGCATGGAGAAGTTGTTAATCAAGGCCCTCGCTGCATTCGTCCGACCGAGTGGATAGTACTTGTTCAAGTACTCAGTTCGGGGCTGCTCCCATGTGGTAACAAATCTCCCTAGATGCTTCAGCCAGTTGGCTTCTCTGTCTACGAGGGAGAACGGAAAGGTGATCATCCGTATAGTGTCCTCGTCCACATGCCGGTCGTGGACAGTGCTGCATATCATCTCAAAATCGTGGAGATGGAGGTGTGGCTCCTCAGTAGTGAGCCTGTGGAAGCAGGGAAGAAGCTGAATCGTCTGAGGGGGGAACTTGAAGTCCCCCACAATCACCGGCAGCACGATCCATATGTGTGTGAGTATCGATCTGGGGTTGTGCAACTCCCGCATTGGTCTGGCTGGTGGTGCTGGCTGGACTGGCTCCTCAGGCTGATATGAAATATCTCCCTCTCCTGCGGCTCTCCGCTGATCTCTATCTGCTCTCAGTCCCTCCATCTCTCGGTGCATCTCAACCATGAAAGACCCCCTGATCTTGAATATGTCGTTGCATCGTCTCAATGGTGGCTAACAGGGTATTGTTGATCGCACCCTGGTCCAACAAATATGTCTGTTCCGGTCTAGGACCATCTGTGCGCTCCTTGCTACTGGCCATAGTCCCTACAAAGGTAAAAGACCCAAACTCAGGTGTCGATAAATCAACTGGCTATGCTCTCTCTGATCAGGCAACTGGTACCTCAGAACTGGTGGTAGAAGGGTGGTCAAGGGGGAACGGGGTGGAATCGAACTCGGGTTCAGAGAGCAGGTCTCGGCTCTCACGAACCAAACTAGACGAGCGGGCTGGAGTGGTGTAAAGCGGTGTAGCCAAAGGCTGCCTAAGAGACCTCCTTCCCTCATCTTGATCTGGCGAGTGAATGCGGATGAGATCTGGAAACACGCAAGATGAGAAAGCAAACCCCTGATTCACCTACTCAACGCTGAGCTGATGACCATAAAGGTTTGGTCAATTATCTTTTCAATTTTTATTAGGTGATCAGATCAGTCATTCAGAGCGATTAAACGAGCTGATAGGAATCCAATACTCCCAACAGACTGTCTGTATAACAGGCCAGTAGTCTGCTCGGAAATCGGATGTGTCTCTAGCCTAGTGTGGGGGTCACTCTCTCGCTCATCCAAACCAAACAATGAGGGGATTACTCTCCCCAAGAAAGATTTTTAGGTGAGGTGTCTTTTAGAGTCAAGTATGTTTAGCAATCCCATTTTTTGCTTTTTTTTATATATTTTTTCAAGAAAATAATGTCTAAAGTCAAAAAACCGGGGGGAGAAGGCAAAAAAACTGATGTGCGATCAAAGACAATGATGCATGCAGAGTAAGAAATGCGTACCTGACTCCAGCTCTCTACATGCAGGGTGATCCACGCATAAAAGTAAAGACAGAAATAAAACTACCTATATGATGCACAGGGAAAACGGCCTTAGACGAAGCAATTCTACACGCAAAGTACAGTAGTCGGGTAATCAAACTAAAGTCCAGAGTCCGATCTTGGGGAACTACTTGGTATCCGCCACAACGGATCCTGCACGCGCTGTATGTGGTTCCTCACGGCACGTGGACTCGAGCTAATTAATCCGACTTTTTCTTAGTGAGTTAATTAATTAGGTCCAATTATCGAACTATAGGTACATGCAGATAATTTGGGTTTGGCCTTAATTAATTACATCACACTCAAATAAAATCCTAAGGCTAAGGATAAATCCTCAAAAATCATATAAGCAGTAAAAAGGCGATAAAAACAAAACCAGCAAAAACTGCGGTGAGTTCCCCCGTGCACACCGGTGCTCGGCGAAACAGACCCCGATAAACACCAAAAAGTCTCTGAGAGTCCAAGTCTGTCCTGTATCATTACAATAATAATTCTACAGAAAATGAAAACTACTCTACAGCTATCTACGGCTATCAACGCTCCCAAGCTCCTATTTGCCTTCCTCGTGCTCTCCTACGGCTCTATATAGAAAAAGAGCTGCCTTCGAGTCCCACGGTTGCATTGGCTTCCCGAAGAAAGCCGCCTCGATCCTAGACCCTCGCAAGAAAATCAAACATAAGTGTGTCAGTCCACAGATTATTATCAAATTGTGATAAAAATGGAATACAAAATTATTGCTAGAAAATGCATGTAAATACAAAAAGCCGAAAAATAAAAACCGACTATTAAGTCGTGCTCCCCGACAACGACGCCATTCTGAAGACCGTAAAAATCTGTGCGATCCGAGTAAAGGAATGAATAATCAGATCGTTGCGACCTGAACCGCGAGATTTAGTCAACAAGAAAATCAGACCACCAAATATGAAGAAAATCAAACAAGTCAATCCAAATAGCGGTCTAGCTATTTATTTAACCTAGTATAGCTACCAGGGTCGAACTCAAGGAGCACGGACTGGACAAGTCCTACGAAGTAGTCAAAAATCAAAATGAAAAGATAAAATATTTTTTGTTGGATTTTTTAAGTTTTTAAATTTTTTTGTGATTTTTAATTATAAAGAAAATATAAAAAAAGGGAAGAAAGTCACAAACAATAATTTACTCAACACACCAAACCAAGCCAAAAAATTGCAATAAATATATTTTAGATTTTATATTTTTCAGGTGTTTTTGCTATTTTTCTCGGACTTTTTATGATTTTAGTGAATTTTATAAAAATGAAAGAAGGAAAAAAATATAACTTACTGTGCAGACAAAATCTAAAGGCTATTCAAAAGTATCTAAATAGCCTATAAAATACAAGCAACAATTTTATGAGAAACTAGAAATAAAAGACTAACTACATAAATTGAAAGTGCATTTTTTATTTTTTTAAGAATTTTAAATGATTTTTCTAAGGTTTTTAGGGTTTTTCAATTTTTAGGATTTTATAATTCCAAATGCAATAAAATTCGGACAGAAGTAAGAACACACCAAGCATGCACAAAGTAATTTTTTTGGATTTTTTAGAGGGTTTTTAGTATTTTTAGTTGATTTTTCAATTTAGACAGGGTTTTGAATTTTTAAAAATAGAAAATCAAAACAAAAATGTTCCAAAAATTCATTGAAATTTTTACAACATGGCAGGAGCCATGTATCCAAATTTCATGAAGTTTGGAGATGGTTTGATATTTTATTTAATCAATCAAACAAGCACATCACACAGGGACATAAGGGTAAAGAAAATAAATTCCAGGAGCCAGATGATAACACGTGTAAAATAGTATGGGGCAAAATCTGCAAAAAGCCCAAGGCCGCACGTGGGCGACACGGGAATCACACTGAGAGGGGCATAAATGTTATCCCAATTAATAAAACTTCAAACAGCAACAGCACTAAACTCCAGGGAAGAACATGCAAATGACCCACAATACACGTGACCGACCACGTGAACCATACTCAGAGGGACCTAATTGCAAATTAAATAAAATTAAGGTCCTGAATGAAATTTATACCGAATAAAAACAACGACGAAACATATTTACAGGACTATAAAATAAATACCAAACTAAGGAGGGCCTAAGTGTAATTTACCCCTTTATTAAAGATCCAACGGCCAAGGGGCTTCGCATGAGATCGGACGATTGTGATTGGCTATACCCCTTCAGCGATAGATGCTCAGGATTAGATCTTAAGCTAGATCCCACGGCTGCGATCCTCGGATGATGGACAATTGGGATCAGAACTGGCGAGGATGCTCGATCGGACGGCTGGTAGCTCGTCGGAGAACTTCGACCGGCCAATACGCGTGCCTGGGGGCTCCTCCGGGGTCTGCTCTGATGGCAAAACGAAGCTTGAGGACGTCTGCAGCTGATGGTCTACTCCGATGGGGCCAAGGAATCCTGGAAGACCCCAGCGACGTCAAGGACCCGGAGCGGTTGTGCCTGGTTGCTTGGACCTCTAGATGAAGTCCTTTCTTCTTAAATCCTGCACAGGATGAAAGCTGGGTCGAGGGAAAAATGCCTATGACCCGATTACGAGCGAAATGGGCGGCTGGGTGAGGCGGAGCGATGCTCTCCGTCGAGGCGACGGTGGAGGAGAGTGAAAGCCATGTTCCGGGTCGAACCAGGGTGGCTGAAGGGATGAAGAACGTGGAGAGGAGTCCGGCGAAGGTGAATGACTAGTTGAAATGACAGATGGATGATCGGAGGACACATAGTGGTCCGATGAAGGGTTCTGACCGGAAAATGTAAAATCAAACTCTAAGGAAGACTAAAGTAGATCTAACCTAACTGATGGCTGAAGTCGTCTAGGCTGGTGGTGTTGGACCTCTGGGGGTCTTTGCCTCAATGGGGTGACGCGTCCATAGGCTTGTGCTCGTCGGTGGTGGAGCACGACGAGGAGCTTGCCGGATCTAAAGCTAGAGGCCTCGGTCCCTCGCTGCTAGATGCTCCCTCGCTAGCTGTCACTCAAGTAAGGAGGATGTACGTCATTGGGGTCAGAGACAATGGCCGAAGATGCGTGAAAATGGCGGCTCCAGCGACCTTTATACTATGCAGGGTCTGATAAAGATAGGAGTGAAGCGCGCGGATCGAGGGATGGAACCCTAGAGGATATGGCGGGCGTGAATCATGGATCATCCTCGTCATTTGGAGATTCAGATTAATGCAAATGGAGATCGGATCGACTCAGGAGAAATCGGCGAAATCGGGTCGAAAGTTGGATCCGGATGAGAGGTGGTCCAAGGGGGAGTTGACCGGGGGTCAACAATCCCCCGTGGACCAATCATATAATTCTAAAATTAAATTAAAAATAGAGGATGATTTTATTTTAAAATATTTACAAAATGAAAAATGTTTATTATTTTTCAAATTATTTTTTAGCGATTTTTATTTATTTTTTTGAAAAATAAATTAATGTATATACATAATATAATATTATATACATGTATAAAATACCTATGTATTTTATAGTTGTATTTTATTTTCTTATTTTTGTATGAATTCTCCAATTTTATATTTTTATTTATTTACAACATAAAATTTAGAGTATAAAATAATTTTTATTTTATTTTTATTTATTATTTGCAAGAGTGAAAAAATAGATATAGATACATATATACATGGTATGTACAATGTGAAGAGAGAGAAATTACTTTATTTTTATTTTATTTTATTTTTATCAATATATACAAATTAATAAAAACCCATTTTTATTTTTGTTTTTTAAGGAAAATAAAATATACACATGAAGGAGAGTGTATGTGCAAGGTGAATGGCTCTATCTCTCTCTACTTGGTTTATTTTACGGTCAGGTCTTTGCTGGGCCCTCCCTTAGGTTCGGGTCACTCAATAATTATTGTAAATATCTCCTTCTTTTTCTTTTGTCTCTTTATTCTTTTATTTTTGCACAAATACATTCTAATTATTCTTATTTACACAAGATACGTATTTTGGTAACTTATTATATTTACAATCATATACATGGTATTTTGCTAAGATATCTAGCTAAAATAAAAGAATAAAGAGTGATGAATGGGGATTCATCATCGACCGAGTGAGTTTTGTCAGAAAAGGTTAACGTTAATTAATCTTCTTTTATTTTTATTTATACTCCTAAACAAGATGTATAGTGTCAAGTACGGGAGTGTCGAACTCAAGAAGGTAAACTGTTTAAAACAGAGGTCAAACTATAGAAACTATGGTAAAGGGTTCCTAATTTTTATTGTATTTTTTATTTTTTATGGTTTTTTATTATTTTATAAAATGTATTGTAACTTTTTATTTTAAATTTTGTTTTGTACTTTTTATGCTTTAAATTTGTTTTACGGTTTTTTATGGATTTTTAGAGGATTGTTAAAATGTTTATGGAGTTTTATATATTTTAAAGTGAAAAGTTACATGAATATGGAAAGCTGTGACGTATTTTATATTTCTAATGTATCAAACAGTAACAAAATATTTTTATTTTATTTTTGTTGAAAATAAGATGAAATTATCTTCGAAATGATATGTTGTGTGTTTTTAGGGGATCTTTAGTTATTTAGTTATCAATTTTTGAAGTTTTATGCGTTTTATAATTTTTATTTATTTTATTACTTACTTTTTATTTTTTTGAATTTAATATGCAAAATATGGTAAATTATACCAAGTGTAATTTTTATAGGATTTTAGGTAGGCTTTTATATTTTGTATGTGTTTTGAATGTTTGTTATATTTTTCTTTTTTAAAATGATTTATTTAATGATAAAAAGTATTTTTATTTTCAAAATATTATTTAATACCATATATAGTTTAGTATAGAGTATTTTTATGTATTTTTATTATATTTTTATGTTTTGTAATTTATTTATGATGTATATAGCATACTATATAAAAGTTATATATAGTATAGGGGTGTTTGTGCAGTTTGTGAAAAATGCAGGGGTTTGAATGTAAATAGTCAGGAATGTGCGTACACTGCACGTGCTAGCTTATCCTCCAGGGACCTGTATGGGAAGTCAAAAAGTTCTAGGGTTCAATCTACAATTTGCGAAAAGATATCCTCCGCACGTGAATAATGCGTGCGGCATTTATCGGTGGTGCTGCGGATGGTTTGTTGAGCCGACATATGGTGAGGGACTGAACCGTGCGATCAATGCGTTATCAACGACAGGAAATTGAGGGACGGAGGAAATCTGAGATGTACGATCAGAAATGATCGAAGACTCCCAAATAATTTAGTTTTTTTATGCGATTCTTCCCTAATCGGAGTTCACGGTGGAGTTCTGGAGATGCAGACCTGCTTGCGCAGTGGTTCCGTGCTACTCTTGAACTGATTCCCTCCAAATAGTGGTGTTTTTTTCTGCATATCGCAAAGCTGGCAAAGGTTCCTTTCTGGGCGATGATTCATGGCTGAAGGAAGTATACTCGATGAAGCTCCAGATGCAAAGACGGTGTAGTTGATCTGTTCCTCAATCGTGGATGTGCTCCCAATTACCGAAGCTTCAATTATGAAGCAAAGGTGCTTGACATGCAATGTTTGTTTATTTCTCTTCCACGCACAATGTTCAACGAAGCTATTTGGTCATAGTGCTTCAATTTCACTCAACTAATTCTGATATTTTTGTTTCAGACGAATGGTTCAAACTCCGAATAAGGCTGTCCATTTGAGGATATTATACTAATGCTCCAGGCAACGATGTACGGTGGTTCACAACGGTGCAGGGAATCGACTATATGCGTATTTACTGCTGCTTTACTCCACGTAGCAGAAGTTTTCGAGGTGGAAGGCGATTGTGCTCTGATGCGCTGTCGTTTCAGATCGTCGACGATGGAGTGTATTGTTTCGATCAGGGACGATTTTCGTCTCCAGGTACTTCTTCCAGCGAGGTGCGAGTCAAGCTCCTGCACAAGTTGTCCACGCTCCGAATCCAGCAATTGCAAATTAACCGAATGGCTCGAGGATCCTCTTCCTCGACCGGAGATTAAGAGAAATACGAAAATGAATGTGGATGGATCGTTTCTATGAATTGAGGGAAATAGATCGAGATTCTCACATCGGTGATGGATCTGAGTTGTACAGATTTCTGAAAGGGGATGGAGGAAAAGGATTCGATGAAGTGAGAATTGGAGATCGGGACTGGTCGATTTGAAGAGAAGAGAACGGAGAAAAATGGAAGAGAAGAGATGAGGAGGAAGGAGAGAAGAAGAGAAATAGGACCTACCCGGAGAATGGAGGAGCATATTGTTCTCCTGGAATGAAGGTGTTTTGCGCCTATGGAGCTCGAGAAATTCCAGATGTTGACCTCGACACGGGCTGCGCGTTCCTCGGAGGTTGCTTGCGGAGGTTCCTCGGAGGTTGCTTGCGGCAGATGTTGACCTGGTCCATTAAAATGATAATTTCCAGTATTGAGTATAAGGAAAAAGGATTTGGCTCCCTACCGAAATGAAAAAATACCACATTGTGAGCTTCATGAGTGAGTGCCTTATGTCAAAACAGGCATATAAATAAAAATCGAAAGCCTGACAGATCGTTATATTGTGATGGTTGTTAGTTGTTTGTGCCGACTCTTCTCCCAATGGACCTTCACCTTCACACAGATGTATATTCCACCGTGTGCATGATGATGGAGATAGGTGCATACACCATTGGGTTCTAGGTTAAAAGTTTAACATGACTTCAATGAACTTGTTGGGTAACATGTTATACTTCATGCCCAATGTTACATTTTGGTGTTTGGAGGTAGATATCATGTTTGATATCAAGTAGTGTTGTTGGTAGTCCGAGTTTGTTTTTACACGGTGTTCCTACTTAGATGTTGGTTAGTGTTTTGTTGCATGAATTGGTTTTCGAGTATTGACAACATGAGGGGAAGTCTGAGTTATGGTAAGCGAAAGAGAAGATGATGTACCGGTATCCTATATGCAGAGAAAAATAGAGGATGTTCAGGATTCTTTACCCAATTGTGTGATAAAAGGATGGATTCGTGATTGATAACACCAACTCGTGTCCACATGTCATTAATAATTAAATGATGGACACCCATATTATGTTTTGTATGTGAGCTTACGGCGATGCAATAAAAGTTATGACAAATCACCTAATCTGAAATAAAGAATAATTAATTTGCATAATAGGTTCCCTTGTAAAATTAAGGTTATGTACCATGGTTATCTTGTCATTATATAATTGTTGATCTTGATGTTGGATCATAAAAGTTAGTGCAAAGTTGAATATCTAAAGGGTTAGATTGAAGATCAACTGCCTATCAAGTGATTATCAAGAAAATATTGCTAGCATGAGAAAGGAGATGACAATTCTCACTCTAAAGGCTAATATTCGACTGACCTCTTGATGTAGGTCCTCTGTATAGGAATAAAGATTCAAAGGTATCGTATGAGCTAGGTCAAAGAGTAGACTTAGCAAGATCGAGATAACTTAGACCTATATTGTATATTAGAATGATACATGCATGCATCCTCTGACCGGAGATAGTTACTATACGTCTGAGTATGTACATTCGGCAGACTTATAGATTGATCACCTAATCAAGGTTTATACACGGATGCACTAGTGTTCATATGATAAGATATAAGGAATGCCATCTCTAAAAGGTATCATACAAGTTCATTACTAAATTGGAAGACATGGTCTCACTCATGAAATATTAGAATTAATCGAATTCCAATATTGGTTGTCATGTTATGGAAACAAGTCATGGATTGAAGGTGTAATATATTATTTTGGAATGCATAATATAGATGCGGACTCCGAATGATAAAATGAGAAAGATTGCATTAAATCACGAAGGAGACAATTAAAAATGGGATCTGAACTTCAGGTTTAATCACAATCTTCCATTTTGCAGGATGTACGAGTATTGTGAATACTTGAGGGTGATGTCATCTTAATCAATTGTTTACCACAACTTTTCTTGTCCAAGACGGTGATGAAATATTTGGATTTTAGTGACTATGCTTAATAGACTAGTTATCCAACTTTAGTCCAAAGGCTAGACATTGATCTGAATTGGATTCAGATACAATGAAAAGATTGATACACTGATTAATATAATCAAACAACATCTAACGATCCTCCAAATCTAGATGTGAGAAGGATCTCATTATTGAAGTCACTATAACTAACATATCCAATCTTCAAAACCTTATCTCCAAGTATCCATAGAGAAGGGAGACTATCCACAAATGGTTTGAGGAATTTCATAAAGAGATACATCTAAGTATTCATCAAAGATGAGGAATTTAGTATGTTTAAATTGGATGTAATTACCTTGGATAACATTGGATATAATTATCCATGGTACTCCAAGAATGACGTGGATAAGATTCACATTATTTTTAGGTATGTTTAGAGAGTAATTTAGGATTATTAAACTAGATTTAATATTCTCTTGCAAAACATTATCTTCGATAGTGTTGTTTGATAACACTCCAAGAATAATATGGATAAGATTCCCAATGTTTTTGGGTATGTACACAGAGGAATATACGATAATTTATTGAGTTTTAGTTATCTTAGAAAATATAAATGCGTATAGTCCTATCCACAATAATTAGAGATAGTGTGGATAAGATCTGCGTTATCTTATTGAGACATGATTGTGAACACGATTCACATATATAATGCTGATCTAAATTGGATTCAATTACTACAAAATGTAAATTAGTTTTACATTTAAGTTTAGACTAATATATATAATTTAATAATTTTGACATTTTTTAAATTATCGCAAAAAATTTAGAATTATTTGGTGATAATTACTTCCAAAGTTGGTTAACATGTAAAAGATAATGGTTGATGAGATAAAAGAAAAACAAAACGAAAAATGCATAGTAAGGAGATGCCCGTGGTCGGTTCCAGCATGGGGGCATCCCCACCTTTTATGTACATTATCCCATTTGTGTTCCCTATTTATACTCTTTCTTTATAATAGTAGTAGGTGACTAATTCATTAAATAGTTGATAATATTTTATAAACTTTTATCTTCAAGTTGTTGAGAATTACAATTAATCATAACCATCTATTTAGTGATTGGATTCCAATACCCATAGTCTAAAAAGTATATAAGGGGAGGAAGATCCGACTTCCGATTAACAATACACATAGATGTAAATCAACAAATCTCTCTATATGAGGTTCTCTCTCTCTCTCTCTATCTATCTATATCTATATATCTATCTATCTATCTATATATATATATATATATATTGAAGCGGTCCATCCCCTGCTTCAGGGTCGTCCCCTTGCTGCGACGATGCCCTTAATGGAGGTCTCCCCCTTGCCTCCTTGGGTTATCCCCATCCCGGTTGATACCCTTAATGGTGATGATGAATCCTCATTTCATCACCTTTATTTTTTATTTGGCTTTGAACCCTAGCTAAATGCATGTATATCTCATTAATTTGCCTAAATAAACACGCGGTAAAGTGTACAAAATATTGTATAAAATACTGTATAAATACTATATTTTTACAAAAATAAAAGAATAAAGAAAATAAAAAGAGTGAAGTGTTGAGAACACCGAATGACCCTAGCCCCCAAGACTCAATCATCATGATGACTTAGTCGATAAGAAATAAAGTATGGGGAGAGAGGGCAGCCAATTGTACATATTATACAATCTAAAAAATCCTAAATATTTAGTCCAATTATTAACTTTTAGAATATATGTTATTCTTTATCATTTATACCTCAAATAAATAAAATTTGAACATGAAAGTTGTAGATAAAAAGACAAAGAAAAATACAAAATTGATTTCACAGAAAATATTGCACAGTGTGTCCGAGACATACAAAATAAAAGTCGTAAATAAAACTTCATAGAATTGTATGTTCTCCATACTATATCGAAATGGATCAAAATCACTTTAAGTATATATAACTTTTAATAAGCTATTTAATGAAGGTAGATTCATTCAAATTGGAGCTAAGATTAAAAAGTTATGTTTTGGGTCCATTTTGTGCAATATACTTGTATATTTTATTCAATATAATTATTCTTTATAATTTTAAATTTCTTCTATTTTAATAAAATTGCAATATTATTTGAAACACATATTCATAATTACAATAAAATAAAACTATCAGAATAAAATCAAAATAAATATGTATATAAACATGCATAGAAGATTTACTTATACATATATCTATATATAAATACCTTTATTTATAAATGTATAACCGTTGAAATAGTCTTATATTGAAATCTTTTGAATTTAATATAAGAGATTCTTTGTATTAAGCAATGGTTGTTTATAGATGAAGAAAGCGCAGTGGAAGCATGGTCTGATCGATGTATGAAGGAAAGTCAAGAAATTGACTGTATTTCTGTAATTTCCATATGACATCCAAAGAGTTGGATGAATGCCAATATTCTAATAAACTGATGTATTGATAAGGTGACTATCTAGTCTATCTAGAATCCTTAGAGAAGGACTCAGATAGTGCATCGGAATAATCTATATCTACATGTCATCTTTGAAATTGACTTACTTATTGGATAAGATTAAGAGTCTGATAATTGTATTCCATTCTTCTAATAACACTTGCAATTCGTTTCATATGTATTAAAATACTAGAAATTTGATCTTAAGGTTTAATAGTCATACATGGATATTGATGCAATGGTTGCAACAATCTCTATTGGATTGATAGACTTCTTAATTTCAGTGGGAGAATCCTTAGTCTTAAAGAATGTCTCTATGACCTAGATATTAGAATACATTTATTGTGTATTTCTAAATGTTGGAAATAAACATGATTTCTGAAATAGACCTATCATAAACAGTTACGATGGATATATTTCAAATAGTAATCTATATCTAGTGGACTCTATTAAATTAGAAAATTAATGGTTGAAAATTAAACCTTAAAAAATCAATAGGAGGATGAAGATCATTTGACAATGATCTTGGAGAAATCCTAGGATATAAGTATGTTGATGAGATCAATAGACTAGAAAGAGATGAAACTTTAGAATGTCTAAAATTTCAAATCTTACATACTTGTGAATATTTTATTAAAAGTAAAAATGTCCAATGCACCCTTATCTGGAATGGTGTATGATGCCAAGGTATTGAAGATCTTGTACATATTTTATGTATGTGGATCATCTATATCTTAATAAACATAGATGATATGTGATATCATTCGATAGTTATTTATGATATGAGGTCTCTTTCTTAGTAAACTTTGAAATGTTCAAATATTTCATAATTTTGGTTTAGAATCAAAGTTTGAAGGAACATGAAATGAATTTGATCTAACCTAGTTATCATGAACCTATTAGATGAATTCAAAGGAATACCTTATGGAGAAAGGAATATCATTCCTATCTCACTCCTTCTAACACAGCTTAACTCAATAGAGTTGTAGGGAGATACAATTGGATCATGTGTGACATGATCTTATTAATTATGAATCTTAGCATAATTAGCTATACCTAGACTAGTTTAGCATTCGTCGGAGGAAAAGTATTATCGTCGGTGGATTGGGCTTCACCAGTAGATTCTATGGGACATAACGAGAGGCTTAGGCCCTAGGTTTGAGCTCGGGTAGAAAGATCAAATATTTCAAAATCGATGATCTAGGGAACCTTATATATCTATTAAAAGCTCCCTCCTTCCAACTAGTATATAATCTGTCGATTCAATTAGGAATTAGTTGGACCCTCATTGATTTGCGTAAACAAGTCAATGCTCTTTTAATAGTGCGAATCCTAGCCACGAACTCTATGAATAAGAACGTACGAATGCCCCCTTATCAATAGTCATAATCAGGACAGAAATAGGGGAAGTCTTAGATGATACTGGATGTGAAGAGACATCAATTCTCTCGGGAATAGAAACCTGTTGAGATTTCACACTTCCTGACCATCCGATGCCGATATCTGAGTAGCAATATCTCGATATAGAGCTCTTCCTCCTTCTAGTCTGGCATGGAAGAGCCATCTTGATGTTTTTAAGGCTGGAGCTACTAGGTCTTAAGATGAACCATGTGAATCTTAGTGGGAGTGACATTATGTTCATTGTGCTAAATGTAGATGATATCCTAATCATTTGGAATGATATAAGGATAATAATAAGTGTTTTATAATATGGCTATTCCATACCTTGAGATATGATCTCAAGGATACCACTTAGATCTTAGTTTTGAAATTGTTCAGAAGCAAAGAGAAGAGGGTATTGGGACTGTCACATTAGGTATGCATCAGTTATGAGAAATCCGGTGTATGCTCGATGTGTACAAAAGTCAAATATCTACCATGCAGTGGGAGTAGTAAACTATCGCTAATCCTATTGTGGAAATAAAACATTTTGTTGCAGTAATAACAAAATCTTCGTATATAACAAGATTTTCTTTAGAGATAGTGATCTCAAAGTCCTATCTTCAAGAACTTAAGACTTTCTGAAAGAGATCTAAACAGTATTAACTATAGATACCTTAGGAGATAGAGATCTCCAAGAATAAGGGTATTCATATAAGGAAAATGGAAATATTGGTTATAATAATTATTAAGTTGTAGTGTCAAGGACACTATAACTGACAATATTGAGTATTGGTTGCATAAGATGCAACATTCGCATTGGAAGCGAGCACTGTTACTGGGGGATATGCAAGTGCCATAAAAGGAGTCGGTATAGTCTCTCGGGAACAGAGTTATTGATCAACTTACCTAGCTATTTTTCTAAATAGCCTATGATTGTCACATGAGTACGTGTTTAAATGATTAACCCATTAATGGCTCTTTGAGCTTGCGGGAGATTGTTGGACATGCAAACCCAGGGAGAGCTATTATGCAGTAAATGTTATTGCGAATATCATTCCCTAACTTGAAATGAAGAATAATTAATTTGCATAATAGGCCCTTTAGTACAATTAGGGTTATGTACCATAGCCATCTTAATGATCTTACAGCTGTTGATTCAATTATTGAATCATAAAGGCTAGTGCTTGGATGAATATCTAAAGAGTTAGATGGAGGACTCATCAAGCACCGTCAAATGATTATTAAGAGAGGATCTCCATCCTGAGAAGGAGATGGCAATCTTTTCTCTAAAGACTGCTATCTGACCGACCTCTTGACGTAAGTCCTCTACATAGGAATAGAGATTCAGAGGTGTCAGATTAGTTAGGTCAAAGAGTTGACTTAATGAGATCGGGATAACCAAAGTTCTATGTCATATGTTGTCACGATAAAGGCACAGATCCGTTGACCGGAGGCAGATGTGTTACTATATGTTTGAGTATGTGCATTTGGCAGACCAATATATTGATAATCTAACCAAGATCTATACACTGGCACGCTAGTGTGCATGCAAGGACATATGAGTAATACGATCTCTGAAAGGGATCATACATGTTCATTTATTGAACCGGAAGACATGATCTCACTCATGAGATATTGAGAAGAATCAAATTCTGTGTACGGTCGTCTTGATTTGGAAGCTTGACTGAATTTGTAGGTTTGATATATACTTTTGAAAAGTATATGATCAACACATGGGTATGATATATGCTTTTGGAAAGTATATGATCAATACCAACTACCAATGATCGAATGAGAAATTTAATGATAAAACCCTGTAGGAGACAGTCCAAATCTAAAGCTTCAGGTTTATTCTTTGTCTTCCAGTCTGTAAAATGTACAAGTATTAGGAATAACTAAGAGTGATGTGATCATAAAGGATTGTATAGCCATGACACTTCCATTCCGAGGGAGTGATGAAACATGTCTGGACTTTAGTGATTCCTCGCATAGAGAAGTAATCTGATCTTAGTCCAAATGTTGGACCTTGGTCTGAATGTGATTCAAATATAATGAGAAGACTAGATCTACGGCTTTGACTTAATCAAACATGTATGGGAGGTCCGCAAGGTCTGGATTTGAGATGTGATCTCAATATCCAAGTCACTATACGTGGAACAATACAATCACCATATCCTTATCTCCAAGTATCCGCGGAGAAAGCGCATTACCATTGAAAGAGTTCAAGGATAATTTCATTGTTGATATGTTTGTATTCGAGAGTTGAGAAAATTGATAATTAAATGTGAT
Source organism: Ottelia alismoides (assembly GCA_037367405.1). Lineage (NCBI taxonomy): Eukaryota > Viridiplantae > Streptophyta > Magnoliopsida > Alismatales > Hydrocharitaceae > Ottelia > Ottelia alismoides. Next base: position 829,471 of record JAZKJV010002851.1, on the reverse strand, counting down.
TTAATTATCATTAATAATATATATTTGATTCATATTGTAAGGAGAGTTATCTAAGATAATTAAATATGATTTAATTATCAATTATGTGAATAATGTGATTGTGATTCATGTTATTTGGACACATGAGAATAGAGATCCAAGATGATTAAATGTGATTTAATTATCATGAATATTAATAATATGGATAGAATTATCCATATTAATCATATATATTATAAATGTGATTTATAATATATAAGAGAGAGCTATTTGTGATTTATATTTTTGATTAATTATTGATGTGAATTGGATTCACATTGGATAATTAATTGAAAATATACTTTAAATTTTGTTTTGGGATGTGAATGTGATTCACATTTCTCCAATGGCCTGATCGCAAGATAATTATGAATTATTTTTGTGAAATAATGTACAAGAATTGTTGTTGTAACTAGGAGATATCATGAGATAATGAGATCTCATGACATAATGAGATCTCATGAGATGATTGGTGGTTGTCCCCCCTTTTAGGGTATATGGTTAGTCCCCTCATTATCTCCAAGACTGGCCAATTGATTTGATTTGAAATTAACTTATATTGATTTATCACTATATATTAATTTAAAATAAATTAATTGTTGTTGTGTTTTTACAACAAGATCACAACCGTTAAAAGAAACACAAATCAATCTCACCCATTGATTGTGTGATGTCCATGGATTGGGATCTATGGACTCCCAAAATCCTATATAAGAAGAGGCACCCCTTACTCTTCGAGACACAATAATATGATCAATCCATAAGCTCCCTCTCTCTCTCTCTACGCACCAAAGGTCCTCTCCCTCTCTCTCTCTCTCTCATTGTGGCCGTCCACCATGGAGCCCAAAAGAGAGTCGTCATTGCAGCTGCATCGTCGTTATGCTGCCGGATCATATACTCATGGATCTTCATCTCCTTCGGTGCGCCTCGCTCGTGAAGAAGATGTTGGATATCGTATGATGAGATCACGAGATTCACCACTTGGATCATCAACATGGATTGCGATGAGCACATATCTCATCAACGCACTCGCAAGCATCTCCTCCTTTGGATCGAACTTGAGACAGGAGGTCTCTTCGTTTAGAGACTCAATAGTAATCATACTTCAAGAGGTAACCCTAGTACCTATTTGTGGTTTAGATGAAACAATACAAGAAGTGTTCTTGGATCATGTGGTTTCATCATTTTAAATTTTTAAAATTCTGTTGTCCGGAGCGACTAGTACAACTAGTCGCTCTCGATCGCATTCGATGCGATCCTCATTCTTCCGTGATGCTCTTAAGGATCTTCTCATATCCTTCAGAAGATGGTCGAAGGATGAAGAAATGGTTGTCAGAACTCAACTCCGTTAATCAAGAAATAAAGCCAAATTAATTGCAAAGTTGAGCTACACTACGCTAATATGAGTCGTACGAATAGAAAGGAAGTTAAAAATAGGGCTCTAACTCAAGAAATGAATAAGCATGGAGGAGTTATGTCGTAGAAGGTTCGGCGGTGCTTGGATCACCCCTCCAACGCCTCTTCCTCCTCGCCAAATGGTCGGTGGATATTGCCGTCATCACTAACAACCTAGAACACTCAGAAATTTGGGGATTTTGAGAGCTAAAAGGGATCGAATTTAAATGGAAGTTAATGGAGGCGTATATGTACCAGAGGGATGTTGACCCAGGCTTCTAATCACATCAACGTTCCATCGACCGAGGAGTCAATGTGGTGTGAAACAACAAGGATCGAGGGTGAAAAGTCAAGAAGAGATCGATCAAAAAAATAAAAGAATCAAATGGGATAAATCAAAGAAGATGGGCTATCACAAGTCTGACATGCCTAGGCCCTAGATCAGGGAAGTTGACTGCAGATCCACGGTAGACTAGCCCTGATTGGACTACGCCACCCACAAAAAAGATAAGCCAGAAATTAAAAGATTAAATAAATCGAAAAGAAATAGTAAATGATTTTATTAAATTTTTCATAAAAAATAAAAAAAAACTTTATTATTTTTATGTTGTATTTTACAATGATTTTTATTTATTTTTTGAGTTGACTGATTATACATTACTTTTTACAAGTGCATTTATAAGTATATTGACATGTATTGGGTATTTTATTTTTTTTATATTTTAAGTTTTATATTTTTATACACATAATATACATGGTTATAACTTATTTAAACACACATAAATATATTTTATGGTATTTTCTGAAGTTGTTTGTCTACTTAAATAATTATAGCTATTTATTATATAGGTATATGTAGGTGTATTTCATCTATATATTTTTGTATACATATTTATTTTATGATATTTTTAATGTTTTTATTGTAGTTTAACTATGTAAATGTCTTGTAAGTAATATTTATAAAATTATAAAATATAAAAATGAAAAATATGAGGAATAAATAAATTGATTACTTTATTAAGGTAAATTGCACAATAGGGGCCCAAAACCTAACCATTGCATCCTAACTCCAAATTGAATGGAACCACCTCATTAAATAGACAATTAAATTTTATATACAATTAAAATTGGGTTTGGTCAATTTTGATATAGATGGATAAGATACAGGTCTGTGAATTTTAGTATTTGGTTTTTTATTCTGAGTGTCTAGGGCACACTGTACATTATTTTAAGTGAACTAAATTTGTATTTTTCTATGTATTTTTATTTGAAATTTTTATGACAAAGTTTATTTATATTAGGTATAAAGAATAAAGAATAAAATAGGTCCCAAATTGAACATGAATTAAAACCTAGGGTTGTGACTTATTTTTGGTCATTATCTCCCACTACTTTATTTCTTGTCGACATAATCATCATGATGCCTAGGTCTCGGGGTTTATAGCCATTCAATACCTATATAATTTCATTTCTTTTATTTTTATTTCTTTATTATTTTATTTTAGCATTAAATAGAGTATTTTATACACTATTTACATTGTAAATAATAGATGTTTTTTAATGGAAAATAAGGCTATATACATGCATTTAGATAGGGTTTAAAGGATAAAATGAAAGAATAAATGTGAAAAATTGGAGATTCATTAGTTAGCAGACCAATTTTCACAAAAAATGTGTGTGTGTGTGTGGGGGGGGGGGTTACTCTTTCTCATTGAGGACTTGCCTCAAAGTCTGAGACTTGGATGACCCACGTCTGGGTTTCAACTGATCTACTGTATGTTATCTGCAAACAAATTTCATTCCGAGGACTCAACCTCTCTTTTGTATAATCCCGTTAGTGAAACCAAACCCCTACGTAAGATTTTCCTTGAGATCTTTCAGTTGGTAAAAAAATCAGTTATGGAAGGCCTAAATTCCTAGAAATCCAAGAATAATGGGTATTAATGCCTAGCGAATAGATTACCATTGTGGTTATGGTATAATTTGGGATCACTTAAGAAAATCTTTATTGTGGTTCATGCTTCGATTATAGATGACCTAAAGGATTGTACTATGTTCCCTTTCTTTATCATCAACAATAGAGACTCCACAACTAAAAAAATTATAATCTATTGGCTAATGGAGGGACTGCTACTTCCTTCCACCAATTCTTTGGTCTAATTCATTTGAACCTAGAGCGACTTACTTTTTTGCGGTTGCTTGCTCATAAAAAAAATAATAATACAGGACTATCCATACAAGTTCTATATATCATCGGTGAATCATTTTTATCTATTTCTTCAACATTCTAAAAGCATTCACCACCTAATTAGCGAATGTGGTTTCACAAAAAGGCCTTTTTGTAGGAGTTTGATTCGACCACAAATTTCTATGACATCTTATGTAATTTAACAAATCAAATGACAATTAATGACATTAGGTTGGATTGGACCAATCTTGCATTGAGAGCGACTTTGTTTTGACCCGTTTGGAAAACTCGACTTAGACGAGGATGAAAATGGATCACGATCCAAAGATTTTGGGAACAATTACTATCATCAATAAAATGTTCTTTGAATGTTGTAAAGATGTCTGATGGAGATTGCGTCTCCATCAGCCGGAACAAATCGAGAGCAAGAAATTAACACCTCTATAATTGGCGGTGGCGGTTATACGCAACTTTTTGATGTAGCAATAACTATTAGTATTCTCTTTTATCCAAAACTATGCTTTTCTACTATTTGTGCCATGTGTATATGCATGCCTCTAGCCCATGTGAGATGTACTATTTGACTATTAGTTAGGACTCTTTGGGCTGGTTTGGTCATTGGGGAGTCCCGATTTATTAATCTGGTAAATCACCCTACAAATCTTGACTGAAATTTCATTATAAATGAATGTGACATCACATCACATTTCTTACTCCAGCCTGCTACCAACCTTCATAACCATTCAAACATTTACTATTCACACGAAGTTACCCCAACCTAACAAACCCAGTGACCAGACTAGCCCTTTGGAACGGGCTCCTACTACTTAGTTTATGATAAAAGGACACTAATCTTTTTTTTTCAAAAAAAAGTAAACCACATGCGTTATCCATTCAATTAGTTGAAGTTTTAAAAATAGCAACAGATAATTATCGTCATATAGGATTGTCACTAATGATATAACAACATTTATGATATTCGTTGCTAATTTCAAGAATAAAAAATTATTTCGCAATGAATAATTGTTGCAATATAATTAACAACGGCTGATTTAATAATATATTTTTAAAAATTGTGTCACTATAGCCCATGTAGTGATAGCAGAGAATTGATTCTGAAACACAATTGATAAGAGAATGCTACAAGGTATAGCAAATCCAAAGTAAATCGCAATCAGGGATAAAATCAAATTATTAAAAATAAATCAAAAATGCATGAAAATTTTTTAACACGAAACCCCTAATGTGAGGGTAAAAACCGTTGGAGATAATTGCAACAAAAAACCAAGCATTATAGTCAGTTTCCAGTGAAGGCCTACAAATAGCTAACTGTCGCAAGACTTGAAGTATAGAAGATGATTCCGATCCTCACTGAGCTAGGTTTCAATCCTCCACAGATGAAATAGCTGAATTACAAAGGACGATTCAAAACACTTATCCCGTTTTGGTTTATATAATACCATACAGACAAATCTCCATGAATAGATAGATTCTCTATACACATGAAGATTTCCGCAATTGTTAACAAAAGGAGGATATCCAAACCTCCCCCAACGGGAAGAACATATGGTTTCGAGAACTATCAAAATCCAAATGGTTCATCTAATCAAGTATGGTATGAAAGGATTCTCTATTTACAATATGAAAAAACTCATTTTTCTGAAATTAGAAGAGTTCTTAATATGAAATGGGATAATTGAGCATTATATCACATATAACTCATCAAGACCTTTCCAAGAAGTTCAAGATCATTAAAATCTAAGTCTGGGTGGTAAAGATAAATGTGTTTTAGAGCAATTGAGTTGGGATCCATGTCAGGATAAGAGTTGGATACAGTTAGACTCCTAATCACTATAGATATAAAGGTGGCTGATTGCCCAAAGTACAAAACCAACTCCTTTACCTAGTTGGAGCTCTGTCGAATCACTAGAATCCTTGTCGGACCACCACCGCTATCGGTGAAAAAGTTTTGTTGATCGACGATATAAGAGTGCTATCGCAAAGAGATTCCCGAGGTCATCATCGTGCATGCAACCTTGTTGCATGAAACACACCGCATGAGAGGAGATTACAATGAAGCATCCACGGAAGTAACGATTTTATCATACTCCTTGTGTTTGGATTCATACAATTTCTCGAACATATGCGTATGCAAATCCTTAATGCAAATAGGTATTTCTTCGTGTACTTTAGAGTTTTGATAATAAGTGTGTTGTCAACATTTTCCTCATTTGTGAAAGTTACATAAATCGAATTTTTACATGCAATAAACCGTTGCAATGAAAGAGACGAGAAAATAAATAAACATGTTAAAACTGAAAGCTTTTTTGAATTTTTTTACACTGGTCGATTGGGTCAAAGAGAGTGATTAGTTAGTTTTAACTATTAGACATGAACTGACTGATTAGTCTATCTAAATATTCAATCTGTTTTGCTCCATGGACCTGAACAGCTCAATGCGTCCAACCAAATTGGTCGATTAGTGGTTGATCGATCAGACCGGAGAGATTGATCGATCAACTGACTTGTTGGACCTGAGCTGAAAATGTGAATGGGAAGTTTGACCAAAAAATGATAGAAATGTGTAAGAAATCATGGGAAGGTATGAACTAAGATAAACAGATGTTTTACGATTAAAATGACAATTTCCTGGATTGAGTATAAAGGAAAAAGGATTTGGCTCCCTACCGAAATGAAAAAGTACCATATAGTGAGTCTCATGAGTGAGTGCCTTATGTCAAAACATGCATATAAATAAAAATCAAGGGCCTGACAGGTCGTTATTATATTGTGATGGTTGATTAGTTGTTTGTGCTGACTCTTCTCCCAATGGACCTTCACCTTCACACATATGCATATTCCATCATGTGCAACATGATGGAGATAGGTGCATACACCATTGGGTTCTAGGTTAAAAGTTTAATCATAACTTCAATGAACTTGTTGGGTAACATGTTATACTCCATGCCCAATGTTACATTTTGGTGTTTGCTCGATGGAGGTAGATATCATGTTTGATATCAAGTAGTGTTGTTGGTAGTCCGAGATTTGTTTTCACATGGTGTTCCTATTTACACTACAAAAAATTGAGCTATAGTGACGGTTTTGAAAAAAATCCATCACTAAATTAGCCGTTGTTAAATATATAATGATGATATTATTTGTTGCGAAATGAGTTTCCATACTCAATATTAGCAACGAATATCATATCGTCATTATATCATTAGCAACGGTCCACATAGCGATGTTTATTCGTTGCTATTTTTCAAAATTTTAACTAATCGTCGCTAAAATTTGAACTAAAAAATAGCGACGATTAGTTGATATTTTGAAAAATAGCAATGAATAAGCATCGCTATGTGGACCGTTGCTAATGATGTAACGACAGATATGATATTCGTTGCTAATTTTAAGTACGAAAAAACATTTTGCAATGAATAATATCGTCATTATGTATTTAACCACGGCTAATTTAGTGACGGATTTTTTCAAAACCGTCTCTACAGCTCAATTTTGTTGTAGTTTAGATGTTGGTTAGTGTTTTGTTGCATGAATTGGTTTTCGAGTATTAACATCATGATGGGACGTCTGAGATATGGTAAGCGAAAGAGAAAATGATGTAACAGTATCCTATATGCAGAGAAAAATAGAGGATGTTCAGGATTCTTTACCCAATTGTGATATAAAGAAATGGATTCATGATTGATAACACTGACTCGTATCCCGCAGGTTATTAATAATTAAATGATAGAAACAATAATTGTGTTGGCATGGGAGCTTATGGAATGCAATAAAAGTTATTACAAATCACTCCTTAATCTGAAATAAAGAATAACTAATTTGCATAACAGGTTCCCTTGTAAAATTAAGGTTATGTACCATGGTCTACTTGTCATCATACAACTGTTGATCCAGAGGTTGCACCATAAAGGTTGGTGCAAAGTTGAATATCTGAAAGGTTAGATTGATGACTCAACTACTTATCAAGTGATTATCAAGAAAAGATTGCTAGCTTGAGAAGGAGTTGGCAATCCTCACTCTAAAGGCTTACATTCGACTGACCTCTTGAAAGAGATCTACTATGTAGGAATAGAGTTTCAGAGGTATCGTATGAGCTAGGTCAAAGAGTAGACTTAGCAAGATCGAGGTAACTAAGACATATATTGTATACTCTAATGATACATGCATGCATCCTCTGATGGGAGATAGATGTATTACTATATGTCTGAATATTTACATTTGGTAGACTGATAGATTGATCACTTAATCAACATCTATACACGGATGCACTCATGTTCATATGATAATATATGAGGAATGCCAACCTTAAAAGGGATCATATAGGCTCACTACTAAATCGGACGACATGATCTCACTCATAGATATTAGAATAAATCGAATTCCGATATTGGTTGTTATGTTATGGAAACAAGACATGATTTTAAGGTGTAATATATTTTTTTGAATGCATAAGATAGATACTAAATCCAAATGATAAAATAATAAACTTTGTATTAAATCACGAAGGAGACAATCCAAAATGGGATCCGAACGGTTTAATCACAATCTTCCATTATGCAGAATGTGCAAGTATTATGAATACTTGAGGGTGGTGTCATCTTAATCATTTGTATATCACAACGCTTCTACTCCAAGAGGGTGATGAAATAAGCTGGGATTTTAGTGACTATGCTTAATAGACTAGCTATCCAATTTTAGTCCAAAGGTTAGACATTAATCTGAGTTAGATTCAGATAAAATGAAAAGATTGGATATACTGATTAAAATAATCAAACAATTGCGAAAGGTCATCATATCTAGATGTAAGAAAGGATCTCATTATCAAAGTCATTATACCTAACATTTACAATCCCCCAAACCTTATCTCCAAGTACCCATAGAGAAGGCAGACTATCCTCGAAGGATTTGAGGAAATTTCTTGAAGAGATAAATCTGACTATTGGGCAAAAAAGGAGAAACTAAGGATGATTAAATTGGACGTAATTATCATGGATAACATTAGATAATATTATCCATGGTACCAAGAATGACGTGGATAAGATTCACAATTTTTAGGTATATTTAAAGAGTAATTTAGGATGATTAAATTGGATTTAATATTCTTATGCATAACATTATCTCCAATAGTGTTATTGATAGTACTCCAAGAATAATATGGATAAGATTCACATTGCTTTTGAGTATGTACGCAAATGAATATATGATCATTTATTTATATTTTATTATCTTGGATAATATTAATGTAGATAGTGCTATCCACAATAATTAGGGATATCGTCGATAAGATATGCGTTATCTTATTGAGACATGATTGTGAATAGGATTCACAAATATAATGTCGATCTAAATTGGATTCAAATTACTACAAAATGTAAAATAGATTTGGATTACATTTAATTTTGGACCAACAAATATAATTAATATATTTTGACTATTTTTTTTGAAATTATCGCAAACAATTTAGAATTATTTGGTGATAATTAACTTCCAAAGTTGGTTAACATGTAAAAGATAATGGTTGGTGAGGTAAAAGAAAAATAAAAAGAAAAATGCAATAGTAAGGAGACATCTGTTGTCGGTTCCACCATGGGGGCATCCCCACTTTTATGTACATTATTCCATTTGTTTTCCCTCTTTACCCTCCTTGTTTATAATGTTAGTAGGTGAGTAATTCATTAAATAGTTGATAATAATTTATCAACTTTTATCTTCAAGTTGTTGAGAATTACAATGAATCATAATCATCCATTTAGTGATTGGGATTCCAATACCCACAATATGAAAAAGTATATAAGGGGTGCAGATCCAATCTTCTAATTTACAATAACATAGTTGTAAATCAACAAATCTCTCTCTCTCTTCTCTCTCTCTCTCTCTATATATATATATATATATATATATATATATATATATATATCTGTGTGTGTGTGTGTGTTGTAGTCCACCCCCTGCTTCAGGGATGTCCCCTTGCTGCTATGATGCCCTTAAAGGAGGTCGTCCTCCTTGCCTCCCAAGTGTTATCATCATACCAGTTGATGCCCTTAATGGTGGTGATGAATCCTCATTTCATCACCTTTATTATTTCATTTTGTCCTATAAACCCAAGTTAAATGCATGTATATTTCATTAATTTACCTAAATAAACACTCAATAAAGTGTACAAAATATTGTATATGTATAAAATATTGTATAAAATACTATATAAATACTGTATTTTTGCCATAATAAAAGAATAAAGAAAAGAAAAAGAGTGAAATGTCGAGAACACTGAATGACCCTAGCCCCCGAGACTCAGTCATCATGATGACTTAGTCGACAAGGAATAAAGTAGGGGGAGATGGGACAACCAATTATACAGATTACACAGTTTGAAAACCCTAAATATAAAGGCCAATAGTTACGTACCAATGTTATTCTTTATTATTTATACATAAAATCAATAAATTTTGTACATGAAAGTGCAGATAAAAATTCAAATAAAAATACAAAATTGATTGCACAGAAAAATAATGTACAGTGTACCCGCGAAGCAAAATAAAAAGCCATAAATGAAACATCACAGACTTGTATCTTCTCCATACTATATCAAAATGGACCAAAATCATCTTAATTATATATAAATTTTAATACGATATTTAATGAAGGTGGATTCATTTAAATTGGAGCTAAGATAAAATAGTTAGGTTTTGGGTCCATATTGTGCAATATACCTATATATTTTATTCAATTTCTTTTATTTTGATAAAATTGAAAATATTATTTGAAACACACATTCATATTTAAAATAAATTAAAATTATCAAAATAAAATTAAAATAAATATAATACAAAATGCATAGACGAATTACTTATACATATACCTATATAATAAATACCTTTATTTATTTAAGTATACATATTATATCAGAAAAATATACAAAAAATATCTATGTTTATTTAAATAATTTATAAATATATAAAATACATAGATAAAATAACAAATATTAAAATACAAAAAATAAAGTATATCTAAATATATATGTAATTATAATTGTAAATAATAACTTCTAATAAATTACTCAAAAAATAAATAAAAATATGAATTAAATACTACATAAAATTAAGAACATTTTTTAAGTTTAATAAAAATGAATTAATTTGTATGATATTTTTTATTCATTTACAAGGCATTTTTGTCATGAAATATGCTGGTTGGTCCACATTGACCAACCATGTGCATTTGTTTGTTGACTTGGCGGTCAATTGTCTACCCTAGGCTCTGACCTGTGACAGAACCTCACGATATGCCTAATTTCTCCATTTTCTTACTCCATCACCATGTGCATCCTTGCCCTCTAGCTCCTCCATTTCTGATGTATGTACTACCATCTCCCTCGCCAACCCATGGTTCTTCACCTACCACCTCCTCCTTCCATGAAATCTCCCCTCGAAAGCTTCACTTCTGCCTGTCTATAAAATCCCTTTCCATCTTTTTTTTATTTTTAGGTTTGATTCCTCTTTTCTTTTAGCCCCTCAGATATACCCTAGAAGCTTCCCCTTGGTGATAGTAAGGGTTGGCTGGAGTTCTACAATGAGGAGAAGGCACGAGGAGGTGGTTTTAGGAAACCATTTAACATAGATTTCAATTTCGCTTTTAGTTTGTTGTTTAATCCAGTAGGGTTAGAGTAATCAAAGAGATCTAGTACAAACCTGGAGCTTGGGCTCCATCTCTATTTCACTGTAATTTTTCCTCTATTCTGATGCATACACACTCCCATTCCAAACCTCTTCACATTCTTCACTCGAAGCACCCCTTTTCCCTCTGGATTCAACTTGCATTGAAGTGATTCGAAGCTTATATGTCATTGTCGCCTCGAGCTTCATCACCCCATCCATCCATGCAGCTTCATGTTACCTTTTTGGGTCAAGGACCATCACCTCATGCTACCCAAAATTTTTGTGCAGGAGAGAGTCCAAGATGACACCTTGAGAGGGGATCAGGACCCCATTTGGAAGCTCTAGGTGCAGTGAATTTAAAGAAACCCCAAGTCCCCATCGCTAGGAGTAGGATCGATTGGAGATCCCCTATTTATGTAGAAGGCTTCTTAGAACAATACGAGTCCCTCGACGTAGCGATCAGACCACGGAGGCAGATGGAATCATCGATCCAAGCAAGACGTCACCGACGTTCTTCCCCATTCATCCAAAGGCATCGAGGATTGTCGGATGATGAACACAATGCTGACCTAATCTGGGCCATCTAATAATATGAAAGGGTACGCGTTAAGGGCCCTCCGATCGTCCATGTGGTAGCGCCAGGGTAGTCTGATCCAAAGTGCTTAGTGGGTAAATATTGAAGACCCCCTCCACCTTTTATTATTTGTCGAGATTGTAAATATTTTATTCTGTTAGAAAGGTAGTGGACCATTTCCATGTATGTCAAATATTTTAAATATTGTAAAATGGTTCCTGCTTAGCTCACGTGCATCTGCACATGTATGTTGTAAGTTTTGCATGTAGACCCTTACAGTTTCTTGTAATTTTAGTTCAATATTAAAACTTCTAATATCAGTTATAAACTTTTGGGTTGTTTGCATATCAGCTCCTATATTTTATTTTAATTACAAAAATACCTTGCTACATTATGAAGCATATGAGAAGATTCTCAAGTGCATCATGGAAGCGTGTGGATCGCATCGTGCGCGATCAAGAGCGACTAGTCGCACTAGTTGCTCCGGGCAGTAGAATTTAAAATTTTTAAATGATGAAACCACATGATCCAAGAACACTTCTTGGATCGTCACATCTAAAACACAAATAGGTACTAGGGTTACCTCTTGAAGTGTGGTTGCGATCGAGTCTCTAAACGAAGAGACCTCCTATCTCAAGTCCGATCCAACAGAGGAGACGCTTGCGAGCACGTTGACGAGACGCGTACTCCTCGCAATCCATGTTGATGATCCAAGCAGCAGATCTCCTGATCTCGTCACATGAGATCCAACATCTTCTTCACGAGCAAGGTGCACCGAAGGAGATGGAGATCCATGAGTAGATGATCCGACAGCATAACGACGATGCTGCAGCGATGGCGACTCTCTCTTGGGCTCCATGGTGGACGACCACAATGGGAGAGTGGGAGAGCACCTTTGGCATGTAGAGAGAGAGAGAGCTTATGGATTGATCATATAACATGAAGAACAAGGGGTGCTTTTTCTTAAATAGTGTTTTGAGATCCATGGATCTCAGTCCATGGACAGCATAAAATCAATGGATGAGATTGATTTGTGTTTCTTTCAATGGCCACGATTTTGTTGTGAAAAAAGAACAGTAATTAACTTAATTTAAATTAATATATATCGATAAATAAATATATTTAAATTCAAATTAAATCACTTAATTATCATTGGAGATAATGTGGAGATAAACCACATCCCCTAAAAAGGGGGACGACTACCAACATCTCATGAGATCTCATTATCTCTTGAGATCTCATTATCTCTTGAGATCTCATTATCTCATGAGATCTCATTATCTCGTGAGATACCATTATCTCATGATATCTCTAGGATTTACAACAACAATTGTTGTAAAATTATTTCACAAAAATAATTCATAATTATCTTGTGAAATATTGCAATCTTGCCATTGGAAAAATGTGAATCACATTCACATCCCAAAACAAAATGTAAATTATATTTTAATTAATCATCCAATGTGAATCCAATTCACATCAATAATTAATTAACAAATATAAATTACAATATACTCTCTCTAATATTTTATAAATCACATTTATAATACTATCCACATTATTCATATCCATGACAATTAAATCACATTTAATCATCTTGGATCTCTTTTCTCATGTATCCAAATAATATGAATCACATTCACATTATTCACATCTTTGATAATTAAATCACATTTAACTATCTTAAATAGCTCTTCTTATATGGATAAATAATATGAATCAAATTCATATTATATTGTATGATTAAATCACATTTAATCATCCATGTCTCAATGCTTGGATATATATAAATCAATAATGGAATCATTCTTGAACACTTTCAAGGATAATGCGCTTTCTCCGTGGATACTTGGAGATAAGGACAGGGTGATTGTATTGTTCCACGTATAGTGACTTGGATATTGAGATAACATCTCAAATCCAGATCTTGTAGACCTCCATAGATGCTTGATTAAATCAACACTACAAATCTAATCTTCTCATTGCATCTGAATCACATTCAGATCAATGTCCAACATTTGGACCAAGATCAGATCACTTCTCTACTGAGAGGAGTCATTAAAATCTAAACCCGTTTCATCACTCCCTAGGAATGAAAGCGTCATGGTTATACAGTCGTTTATGATCACATCACCCTCAGGTATTCCTAATACCTATACATCCTGCATACTGGAAGACCCAGATTAAACCTGAAGTATTATATCTCTTTTAGATTGTCTCCTTCAAGGTTTTATCATTAAGTTTTCTCATTTGATCATTAGGAGTCGATATCGATCATGTACTTTCCAAAAGCACATATCATACCTAGGTGTTGATCATATACATTCCAAAAGCATATATCAAGCCTACAAATTCAGTCAAGCTTCCAAAGCGAGATGACCACGCAAGGAATTTGATTCTTTCCAATATCTCATGAGTGAGCTCATATCTTCCGGTTCAGTAATGAACCTGTATGATACCTTTGAGAGATCGTATTACTCATATGCCCTTATATGCACACGAGCTCATCGGTATATAGACCTTGGTTAGGTCATTATCCTATCGGTCTACCAAATGTACATACTCAGACATATAGTAACACATCTGTCTCTTGTCAGAGGATGCGTGCCTATACCGTGACATCATACGACATAGGTCTTTGGTTATCTCGATCTCGTTAAGTCAACTCTTTCACCTAACTAATCTGACACCTTCGAGTCTCTATTCTTATGCTGAAGAACTACATCAAGAGGTCGGTCAGATATCAACCTTTAGAGATAAGGATTGCCATCTCCTACTCGGGCTGGAGATCACATCTTAACAATCATTTGACGGTGCTTGATGAGTCCTCAATCTAACTCTTTATATATTCATCCAAGCACCAACCTCTATGATTCAATAATTCAATCAATAGCTCCTTGATCATTAAGTTGGCCATAGTACATAACCCTAATTGTACTAAGGGACCAATTATGTAAATTAGTTATTCTTCATTTCAGATTGAGGAGTGAATTGCAATAACATTTATTGCATAATGGCTCGCCATGGGCTCGCATGTCCAACAATCTCGCACTAGCCCCACGAGCTATTAATGGGATAATCACTTAAACCCACACTCATGTGACAATCATAGGCTATTTAATATAGCAAGGTAAGCTTATCAGTCACTCTGTTCCCGAGAGACTATTCCAAGTCCTTTTACGGCACTTGCATATGCCCTAGTAACAGTGCTCACATCCAATGCGAATGTTGTATCTTATGCAACCAATAATCAATATTGAGGCAGTCATTATGACTTTGACAATACAACTCATCAATCGTTATAACCACTGTGTAATTTCAATTATCCTTATCATAATACCCTTATTCCCTGAGATCTCTTTCTCTTAAGGTATCTGCAGAGTAGACCTCTTAGATCATTATCTATAAAGTCTTAGGTTCTTGATGATGAGACTTTGACATCATTATCTCTAAGTCTTGTCATCTTTGAAGATATTGTTTTATTACTGCAACTAAGTGTTTTATCTCCATAACAGGATTAGCAACAGTTACTACTCCCATTGCATGGTAGACATCTAGCTTTTCGTACATATCTAACATATACCAGGCTTCTAGCAACCGATGCACAAGGGCAAGCAGTTTTAGCATCATCAACACTTGATATGCTATCCCTTCAGATTGGTCAGTACCAAATCTTAAGGGAAAGGAGCCTTCCTTGGATAGAATATATCCAGGTTGTATCGATAATGTGACAATCACAATTCTCTCTTTTCTCTTTGCTCCTGAACAACTTCAAAACTAAGATCTAAGAGGTATCCTTGAGATCATATCTCAAGGTATGAAATAGCTAGATCATAAAACATTTATTATTATCCTTATATCATTCTGAATGATTAGGATATTATCTACATTTAGGACGATGAACACATTGGTACTCCCACTTAGCTTCACTTGGTTCATCAAGATTCTATTTGAAATCATAACATTTATAATTTCATCAAATCTTACGTTCCAACTAAAAGAAGCTTATTTGAGTCCATAGATGGATTTATTCAACTTGCACACCTTGTTTTCCTCAACAATGAAGCCCTGGGGATACTACTTATAAATATCCTCGGAGAGGTATTCATAGAGGAATGCAATCTTGACTTCCATCTCGAAGATGTCAATGTCAAGTTGTGCAGATATAGTTAGAAATATTCTGATGGGTTTAAGCATGGTCACTAAAGAAGAAGTCTCATCGCAATCGATGTCTTCTCTTCGTGTGTATCTTGTGGATACGAGTCGTGCTTTGAAGGTCTTTACCTTCTCATCAGGTTCCCTCTTTCTCTTGAAGATCCATTTACATCTTAACGGGTCTTACCCTTATAGGTGAATCCTCGAGGGTCCATATACAACACTTGTATATGAAGTCTCATTTAGACTTTACGGCTAACATCCATCTCTCCATGTCCCGATCTTCAAAAGCTTCATTATATGAAGCCAGATCATTGTCAGAATTATCTAGCATATGGAAATCATCTTCAAACTCATTTGAAGAGGTATTCGTGTTTTATCTTTTGTTGTCCTTTTAGTTTCCAACTTAGGGAGCCTCATCTTCTTCTCAAGATTCAATGAGTTCCTTCACTTCATTTCATCTTGATTCTCAAGAAAGTCATCATCTTAGAATCATATTCTTAGAGATGAAATTCTTTAAGAATCTCAAGGTCATAAAGTAGGCATCCAATACCATTCTTTATTTTCCTAATGAAGTAGCACTCTCTGGTGCTAGATTCCAACTTACTTGCATGGAACCTTATTAAGGATGTATATTGTAGTCTCTACTACATATATACCTTGGAAACTAAGAGATAACTATGCAAAAGTTAATCATTTATCAAATCATGTCACACATGATCTAATTGTATCTCCCTACAACTCCATTGAGTTTAGGTGTATTATGAGAAGTGAGATAGGAATGATATTCCTATCTCCATAATGTATTCCTTGAATTCATCTAATAGGTACTTGCTACCTAGGTTAGATCAAATTCATTTCATCTTCCTTCAAACTTTGGTTCTAAATAAAATTGTGAAATCTTTGAATATTTCAAAGGTTTGTAAGGTGAAGGAAAGAAATATCATATCACAAATAATCATTAATAGATGTCACATATCCATAATGTTTATTCTGATATAGATAATCCACATACATCAAATGTATGAGATCTTGAATACCCCAGCATCTTACACCATTCCTAAAGAAGGGTGTATTGGACATTTTGCTTTTAATACAATATTCATAAGTATGTAAGTTTTGAATTTTTTAGACATTCTAAAGTTTCATCTCTTACTAATCTATTGATCAAATCAACAGACAAATGTCCAAGGCTTGATGCTAGATCATTGTCAAATGATCTTCATCCTCCTATTGATGTTATAAGGTTTGATTATTAGTACTAGAAGTCTTAATGAACTATTCATTAATTTTCTAATTTAGTAGAGTCCACTAGATGCTAGATTACTATATGAAATATATTCATCATAACTCTTTATGATAGGTTTATACCATAATTCATGTTTATTTCTAACACTTAGAAATAAACTATGAGTGTATTCTAATATCGAGGTCATAGAGACATTCTCTAAGACTAAGGACTCTCCCACTGAAAATATGAAGTCTATCTATCCAAGAGAGATTGTTGCAACAATTGCATCAACGTCCATGTGGATGACTATTAAACCTTAAGATCAAGTTTCTAGTCTTCTTAAACATTTGCAACCAATTGCAAATGTTATTAGAAGAATGAGATACAATTATTAGACTTCTACTATTATCAAATAAGAAAGTCAATTTCAATGATTATATGTAGATGTAGATTATTTCGATGCACTATCCGAGTACTTCTCTAAGGATCCTAGATAGACTAGATAGTCATACTATCAATACATTGGCTTATTGCAGTATTGGCATTCATCCAGCTCTTTGAATGTCATATGTATAGAAATCATAGATGTACAGTCAACTCTTTGACTTTCCTTCTAACTTGGGTCCAACCCATGCTTCCACACCGCTCATTTCATCTCTAAACAACCATTGCTTAAGACAAATGATCTCTTATGTTGAATTCAAAAGATTTCAATATAAGAATATTTCGACATTTATTTATCATTTAATTCATACAGTATGAACATTATGAAGCTTCATGAATGACTATAGTATAGATAGTAGGATGATGACACTCATCATATCTACATACATATTAACTCTTAAAGACTTAGGTTCAGGTAGGTATTCAAATATTTTGAATACTTCATCTCTTAGTAGTGCTACCGTTCTGCATAATGCAGTGAACCATGTCATTCATGATTAAATGTTGAGAACACATATGTATGTCAAAACATCTTCTTTGATTTTATAGGGATTATTTGATAATTATGATCATCATCAACATGTCACTTCCAAAGTACATTCAATGAGATCAAGACTATAAAGACATACAAGCTCTAAGGTCATAGTCCTATTGTCTATTTAATTGTCATTCCTCTTTATTATGAGGATACTTGCACATTGCAACCACATACATTATGTGTCCAATTGTAAGGATAATATCTTGATCATGAATTCAATTCATGATATTACACTGGTTATTATTGAGTGTATCTTTGAGTGGATTTAATGAGGATTATCTGAAATAAGAAATGTACATAAATATATACATATTTTACTTTGATTTGGGAATTTTTTATATCAAAGTTGTCTTACCATGTCAACATTAAAAGTTCATTCCCTTAATCACTTTCAATGTAAGATATATTCTTACCATTATATCTCTAGTAAGATCTGGGATATCCTTTCCTATCTTTGTTGCATCCCCATAATATGAGAAACTACAACTCAAATAAACAGAAGCGGGAACTCATTCCGACATGCAATTTCAACTCGCATTTCCCATTTCGGTCTTTAACACCCGAGCCCACCATCCCTAAGGTGATGTTGACCCATTGTTAATTGAACTAACCGTCAACAGGAATGGAACTCGCTATGCGCAATCCAACGTCGTCCCAATAATATGAGGAACCGATACTAGGGTCACTACGCATACGACCTTACTCTTTCGAGAAGCAAAGAGACCGATCCAGATGCGCCTGCATGCATGAGCTGTCACTTCGGACATGCGTCTCCCACACACAATCCCTGGCGACGTAATCTTTCGCCTTGACGAGAGACCATGGATGTCACTTCATATTCAAAATTTAATTAATTATCATGAATCATATTCATGTAATTAATTCTTCCAAGGGAAATACACATCTATCATAGTAGTGTGTATTAATTGGATATAATTAATTTAATGTCATTAAATCAATTATCAATCCAATTCATTCAACAAACTTGATTGTTACTTGAAATAGTGGTATTATCTCAAAGTACGTATTATTCGAATTTTAATAAATAGAAAATACATCATGATCTCTCAAGCATTATCTGTTCCCTACTCGCTGTCATGGTCAGTACCGACGGGAGTGGGACATACCACACACAGTGCAACCTGCTACCCTAACGCTCCCCGACTAGGCACCATATCCGCCTCGAGAAAAATACTGCCGAGTCAATCACTTTGTACTTGAGATGATCATCGATTTTCAACCGAAATTGTACCATATAGTAATAATCAAAACCATTTTGATTATAAGAAAATTTGCTAAACAAATTCCCAAAACCTATTCAAGTAGCAAGTTTGATGAAAGTGTATCAAGTAACCAATTGGTGATCTAGATCTAATCTAATCATTCTATGGTTGAGGCAATGCCATTTAAGGGAAAAATTATTATTCCAATATTTCCCAAATATTATCTATAATTATTTCAGGAAATTAAACATTAATTTCACAAGATTCTTAAATGATAATCACAAGGTTCATGGTTAAGTATGTAATTTTCAACAGTGACCCATACTCTTTAAAAATAACATATCTCATTCATTTTAAATCCAAATTAAGCAAAAACAATTTTCAGAATTTGATAATTTGATTTAAATCAAAAACCATATTCTTAGCATGCATTTCCATGTTTTTAAAATAGTAATTAACATCTTAATTACGTCACTAAATGCCATCCCCGAAACAGTGGACATATGGTCATTAAAACGATCATATCTTCAACAAACGAAATCCAAATTACGCAAACTCAAATTTCAAATTTTCTTTGTTTAGTGGGTAACATTATCCATATGATAATTTCATGTTTAAACATTTTAAACAGGCCCGAAAAAATATCACAAAATAGGGATGCAAAAATTGAAATGCTAAAATCTTCATTAACCCTAACGAGCCCAAATCTTCATAGGTTCATGGATCTAATCCGAAGCCTTCGACAACCTAGCTTTGATACCACTTGAAGGATATGAGAAGATCCTCAAGCGCATCACGAAAGTGTGTGGATTGCATCGTGTGTGATCGGGAGCGACTAGTCACACTAGTTTTTCTGGGCAGCAGAATTTAAAAAATTTAAATGATGAAACCACATGATCCAAGAACACTTCTTGGATCGTTTCATCTAAACCTCAAATAGGTAATAGGGTTACCTCTTGAAGCATGGTTGTGATCGAGTCTAAACCAAGAGACCTCCTGTCTCAAGTCAGATCCAACGGAGGAGATTCTTGCGAGCACGTTGATGAGACGTGTACTCCTCGCAATCCATGTTGATGATCCAAGAAGCGGAACTCCTGATCTCGTCACATGAGATCCAACATATTCTTCTCGAGCGAGGCGCACTGAAGGAGATGGATATCCATTAGTAGATGACCCGGCAGCATAACGATGATGCTGCGGTGATGACGACTCTCTCTTGGGCTCCATGGTGGACGGCCACAATGGTAGAGAGGGAGAGCACCTTTGGAGTGTAAAGAGAGAGAGAGATTATGGATTGATCATGTAACATGATGAGAAAGGGGTGCCTCTTCTTAAATAATGTTTTGGGATCCATGGATCTCAATCCATGGACAACACAAAATCAATGAATGAGATTGATTTGTGTTTCTTTCAATGGCCATAATTTTTTTGTGAAAAACAACAATAATAATTTAATTTAAATTAATATATATCGATAAATCAATATATTTAAATTCAAATGAAATCAATCAATTATCATTGGAGATAATGTGGAGATAAACCTCATTCCCTAAAAAGGGGGGACGACGACCAACATCTCATGAGATCTCATTATCTCATGAGATCTAATTATTTCATGAGATCTCATTATCTCATGAGATACCATTATCTCATGATATCTCTAGGATTTACAACAACAATTGTTGTAATGATTTCACAAAAATAATTCAAAATTATCTTGTGAAATATTGCAATCATGCTATTGAAAAAATGAGAATCACACTCACATCCCAAAACAAAATGCAAATTATATTTTTTATTAATCATCCAATGTGAATCCAATTCACATCAATAATTAATTAACAAATATAAATTACAATATGCTCTCTCTAATATATTATAAATCACATTTGTAAAATATATGATTAATATGGATAGTGCTATCCACGTTATTCATATTCATGATAATTAAGTCATATTTAATCATCTTGGATCTCTTTTCTAATGTGCCCAAATAATATGAATCACATTCACATTATTCACATCTTTGATAATTAAATCACATTTAATTATCTTACATAGCTATTCTTATATAGATAAATAATACGAATCAAATTCATATTATATTTTACGGCTAAATCACATTTAGTCATCCATATCTCAATGCTTGGATATATATAAATCAAAAATGGAATCATTCTCGAACTCTTCCAAGGATAATGCGCTTTCTCAGTGGATACTTGGAGATAAGGACATGTCGATTCTATTGTTCCATGTATAGTGACTTGGATATTGAGATCACATCTCAAATCCAGATCTTGCGGACCTCCCATAGATGCTTGATTAAATCAAGACCACATATATAATCTTCTCATTGCATCTGAATCACATTCAGATCAATGTCCAACATTTGGACCAAGATCAGATCACTTCTCTACTGAGAGGAGTCACTAAAATCCAGAACTGTTTCATCACTCCCTAGGAATGGAAGCGTCATGGTTCTACAATTGTTTATGATCACATCACCCTCAGGTATTCGTAGTACCTGTACATCCTGCATACTGGAAGACCCAGATTAAATCCGAAGTATTAGATCTCTTTTAGACCGTCTCCTTCATGGTTTTATCATTAAGTTTTCTCATTCGATCATTAGGAGTCGGTATCGATCATGTACTTTCCAAAAGTACATATCATACCTAGGTGTTGATCATATACTTTCCAAAAGCATATATCAAGTATATAAATTCAGTCAAGCTTCCAAAGTGAGACAACCGTGTACGGAATTTGATTCTTCCCATATCTCATGAGTGAGCTCATGTCTTCCGGTTTAGTAAATGAACCTGTATGATCCCTTTGAAAGATCGTGTTACTCATATGCCCTTATATGCACACCAACTCGTCAGTATATAGACCTTGATTAGGCCATCAACCTATAGGTCTACCAAATGTACACATCTGTCTCCGGTTAGAGGATGCGTGCCTATACCGTGATAATATATGACATAGGTCTTTGGTTATCTCGATTTCATTATGTCAACTCTTTGACCTAACTAATCTGACACCTCCAAATCTCAATTCCTATGTAGAGGATCTGCATCAATAGTTCCATCAGATATCAGCCTTTAGAGATAAGGATTGCCATCTCCTGCTCAGGCTAGAGATCACATCTTAACAATCATTTGACTGTGCTTGATGAGTCCTCAATCTAACTCTTTAGATATTCATCCAAGCACCAACCTCTATGATTCAATAATTGAATCAGCAGTTGTATGATCATTAAGATGGCCATGGTACATAATTCTAATTGTACTAAGGGACCTATTATACAAATTAGTTATTCTTCATTTCAGATTGAGGTGTGAATTGCAATAACATTTATTGCATAATGGCTCACCGTGGGCTCGCATGTCCAATACTTTAAATAGTTTTGTGCTTATTTGTCTAATTTTTATAAATACCATCTGTGCTCCAAAAATTATTGGAAAATAGGATAATGTACATGGTTGCATGTTATTTCATGCTATAGATTTTATTTTTATATTTTTTGCACATTTCCTATTTTTAAAAATTAAAATATCACATTTACTTGGATGTCTAACATAAAATTTCAAAAAAATACAAAACTGTAGTTAAAATCCCAAAAAAACCTACTATTTAATATCTTATTTCTTACCATAGAATAAAAATCCAAAAAATAAAAAAAGAAAATCATAAAAAATTAAAAAGCTCTAAAATCCCGATAAAAATAAAAAACATTAAAAATACCAAAAATTTTGGATTATGTCCTATAATATTATATATGTATTAGTATATATTAAAATCAGTTTTCAGAAATTTTGAACTTATTTAGTATTTTTAGATCTCAGAACTATTCAACCCATTTTCAAATTTTCTGATTTTATATATTTCAGACTTTAAAAATACCTAAAAATAACAAAAATTTTTGAAAACTTATAAAAACATTAGAAAATATAAAAAACTAAAAAATAATTTATTTTCTGATTTTTGATTATTTTTATCTATATTTTTATATATAGAATCCCTATATAGTCTATTATTACATATATATTATATTTATTATAACTATTATAAATACATACATATATATATATATATATATATTTAATACCTTAAAAAATAAAAAGGACTTTACCTATAGGTATTTTCTAATTTTGTATATTTATTATATAGTTTATATATATTACTTATAATATATATACATTCTCTTATATACATATCTATATACTCTATTACATATAGATGTATATATCTTTAATATATAATATTAAATAAAAATATAAAAATAGAATAAAATATACAAATAATAATAGATATAATTAAAAATTTAAAACCCTTATTCTTTTGAATAATAGTATGCATACCTATATACATACATACATATATTATTTATTTATAAATGATATTGCATGTTACTATGTGTGTTCCCTATGTTTGGCACCCTACTATGGTTGCCACTATACACATTTATTTGTAGGTTTTAAAATAAATTATGATTCACACCTGCTTGATCTTGTATGATTATTTAGTATGGGTTAATTGTTGCTTAGTCTCTTGGTCTTTGTGAGCGGTCGTCGCATGGACTACACTCCCGCTTGTGTGAAGTGCAAGTCCCTCCTCACATGATCTTGTGACTAAACAAATAGCGCTATTGACGGGGAGAAACAAATCATAACACATTTTGTATATTGTTGTTCATTATTTTTCTCATTTATTTCTTGCTATTAATTTTTTATAATTATTTGACTCTTCTAATACTTGTTTCTTTGTTGACCTTTCCTGCGAGGGACCATATGGTGACAACTATCTCTTGGGAGGTGGTCGCACCCAAGCTGCGAGGAGGTTGGTGGTTCTTCTTTGAGTCAACCATGAGAGGCACAAGAGTGGCAGAGAGAGGAGAAGAGCTGGCCGTAGCCTAGCATTTTTATTTTGTGAGAGATGGTGTTTTATTTTTGCATAATTAATTTGTAATTAATTTGGATACTTAGACTCCCCACAACGCGAGGACCAGTGTCCGGGCGATTGTTCACCTGGGGGACTCGTCGGATTTTTCACGTCTTCTTCATCTTTATTTTATTTGTTTCTCGTGATTTAAGCTTTCTGCCTCTATTTCAATTTGTTTTATGTTAGTGAGCCCTTAGATATTAGGTTTTCTTAACTCGGTAGCTAGGGACAAAGCCCTAATTATATTGGATGCACCCATAGTGAAACACACTTAGACTTAGATAAATAATTAATTGCAAATTTCTTGAATTTGGAATTGCATGCAGTGAGAGACACCATACAACGCTAGCAAGAGCCCTTGTGGCGTGCACCGAGGAGCCTCTTAGACCACTCTTAGTTCCATTTTTTAAGTGATTTTCATATTAGTTCTTCCCAATAATAGCAGCTACTATTTAGGATGATTTCTCGCATTGCATATCACCATATAGAGTAGATATTTTTAAATTCTGCATTAAATCCTCCACGGAGAGAGCATGGAAGCATTGTAAGTTATTCTAACTTTGCATGCATGATTAGAAACTTAGGTGAGATTTCTACCTTAGCCTCGACTTGCATGACTTTCCTGTCCTCTCCTCCTGTGTTTATATCACTTAGGATTTAAAAATAAAAAAAAACATTAGGTCGATTGCTTTGAAAGATATTCAAAAATTTAAAACTCAAAAATTAAAACAAATGGACTGCTAATAAAACTTTGACCTTCATAAATCATAATGTAGTTTATTGTTTGGGCTTCATAAAGCCTCATCTACATTCCAGGCTAAGAGAGGTGTAACCCCCTAAGGTAGATCCGAAATCCCGATCTGTGGTGCTTTGACAATTACCTAAGATGGTGAAGTATTGGCGCTTCTATCGTATACGACTTAGTAGGGCCTTGTCGAGCATGGTGTTCTCGCCTTGTGTGGAGAATCCAACTTGGTCTGAAGTACTTAGCTTAGTCCATGTCCTCATGGGCGTGTCTATCTCATCGGTTTGCATCCGAGTAGGTCCTTGCACACGCCCAAGTGATTCCGTTGTGAGCTTGGTCCAAAGTATTGGTTTCACCTATTGACTTCCTCTCTTATTCTTTGGATAACCCCCCCCCCTAGACATGAGATCAAAGACCTTTCACTACGTAGATCACATGTTACAAAGGAGGTGGAAGAAGTACGAGGCTCTCGCTTGGCAGTACACAATTTCCTAGATGGATAGCGTACTTAAGGACTTGTTATACGATTTGCCAAAAAAACTAGAACTAAAACTAAGCTATATTCTAGAAATTAAACTAGAACTAAAATTAATCTAGGAAGCAAGGAATGAATACCTCAAATGGAGCTAGGCCGTGAGATGTACCTCACAACGACAGAGGTCACTGGAGATGGGTGGAAGCCTACCATAGGATGGTACTCGATCAACCAAACTACTGGGCGAGGAGGTTGTCACCCTCCTCGAGACCTTGAGCGCAAAAGGAGGAGAGAACACTACCAAAAGGAGATTCAAAAATGGAAGGAAGATCAAGGAGGGTATTTGTATTGGTGATGAACATGGGCCCAAGAACGAGGAAGAACCTGACCACGTCACATCAAAAGGTTGGGTTTTTCCTGGTTGGTCCACCTGGACCGACCACATCGCATCAAAAGTTGACTTTGGTCAACTCTTTTGACACCTAACTAACCTCTGACACACCTCATTTGACCCCGTTTTTCTTCTATTTTTGGAGCTTGATTCAAGCACCATTTTCAAATGATTCCTTCCTGAATTTTTCTCCTCGATCTTCCCTCTTTCACAAGCCATGATTGCTTCGAGGATTGGATAACTGATTTTCCCATTCTTCCTTCTTCTTTGGCCCATGTTCATTATTGATACACATACCCTCCTCGATCTTCCTACAATTGTTGAATCTCCTTTTGGTAGTGTTCTCTCCTCCTTTTGCATTCAAGGGCTCGAGGAGGGTGACAACCTCCTCGCTCGGTAGTTTGGTTTATCAAGGACCAGCTTAGGGCAGACTTATACCCATCTCCAGTGACCTCCACTGCCATGAGGTACATCTCGCGGGCTAGTTCCGTTTGAGGTGATCTTTCCTTGCTTCCTTGCTCCGTTTGAGGTAATCTTTCTAGGGCATTCACTTCATGTGCCCATTCCCCAACTGTCAGGGTTTTGGGTATATTCTGCTCGATGTCAACTATGTGAGTCGTTGGGAGGAGGCTATCCCAACCTCAGCCGTCAACATGCACAATGTCTATCGGTTTCTAAAAGATCACATTATTGCATGGTTCAGGATCCCCAAAATTTTTATATTTAATGGTAGTAGCCATTTCATCAACATAGAGGTGAAGAAACTGACACAATAATTTTGTATTGAACACTGTGTCGCCTCTCCATACCACCCACAATCTAATGTCTTGATGGAATGTTCAAATAGGAAGATAAAACAATTCTGCAGAAGCCGATATGCCCCAACGGGAAGAACTGGCCACTGTTACTTGATTCAGTTGTTTATGCCTATCGAACCATGTACAACTCACCTTTGGGAATGTCTCCCTATCACCGGGTACGGCAATCCATTCCATTTTACAGTTGAGCTCATTCACAAATCGTGGTGGGCAATTAATGCCTATAATTTGGATTCCAAGAAGGCCAGAAAGAATAGAAAGTTGGATCTGAATCAGCTTCTTGAATTCCATGACTATACATATGAAAACAACCTAATGTACAAGGTGAAGGTCAAAAAGTTGCATGAAAAACACATCAAGACTTTCGAGTCATGTCAGAAGGTTCGGTTGTTTGATGCAAAGTTGAAACTACTCCTAGGGAAGTTCAAGAAGCATGTGCGTGACAATGGCAGTATTGTTACATCCGATTTGTAAGCAGATGTACAACCATTTGTGATCAAAAGACAACTACTAAAGCCTTATCTCAAACATGATACATTCATGCCCATGGTTGATTCTATCTAGGAAGTCTATGATGAAGATCTTACGGCCACAACATCAACACAATCACACGAGGCCATCAAAAACATTTTTGAGTAGTTAATAATTTTCTTATTTTCTTTTTTCATTTCTTATTCTTTTATTCTTTCTAAAGCTTCATTCATCCCATTCATCATTTCTATACTTAGGATATACTTCATCCTAAGTATAGGGGGGATGAGTATATTCGGGCGCACATTCTTTAATCCCTCATCTGTCTCCTCAAGTTTTGGCTTTCTTTATGTACTTAGGGATATTTTACCCTAAGTATAGGGGGAGACAGGTCGAGCTGTTGATTTTATGCGTCCCCACCCTCGACCATCCCTGCATTTATACACAATCTGCTATACTTAGGAAATATTGATCCTAAGTACAGGGGGACAATCTATTTCTCATTCTTTAGTCATTGTATTATAGACGTATACTTAGTAAGAGTTATGTCTTCCTTTCTCTTCGATCTATGAGGAAATTGGTCAAGATAAGTATAGGGGGGTCGTATATACATCGTATATACTTTAGCCATAACTCATACTTTCGTATTTTTAATAATATGGCTAATTAATAAAAAATAATTAAATTAAAATACATTTAAACTCTTTGTATATATTGATTAATAAATAAGGTTAAAATGATATTGCAAAATGGTTGAAAATGGTTGAAAATTTCTCTTTGAAAAATATTTTGAAAACTATTTCTAAAATATTTTGTAAAATATTTTCAACTTTGTTAAAATATTTTTTTATTGTTAAAATTTCTCTTCTTTTTTTAATAAAATGCTTTGAAAATGTACTTACAAATGACTTGGAAAGTGGTTGCAAAAATGTTTTAAAAAATCTATACATATTGTTTGAAAAATATTTGCAAATGATCTTCAAATATTGCAATTGTTTGTAAAAATTATTTGTCAAATTTTTTTTGCAATAAAGTTTTCAAAATATTTGTCAAAATCCATTCAAATTATTTTGAAAAACTTGATTCAAAATTCCAGTAAATAAAAATTTTACAAACCATGTACAAAAATCTGTAAATAATTAATGTATTCCATGTGAATACCTAGTGTACATTCTTAAACATAATTCTTGTAAATAACAAGATGCATTCCCATGTAAATATTTGCATATAACTCTTTTCTATCTCTTTTGATTTTCAAAAATCCCTAAAAAATTTTACAAAATAAAAAAATCTATAAAAAATGGCAAAATATTTTCAAAATTGCGCAAAAACTTTCAAAACTTCTTTAAAACCCTATAAAAAGTTTAAAACCAGAAACTTGCTTCGCAAAAGCATTTTCTTGAATTGACATAGCATTTGCATTTTTTAGAATTGGAGATACTTCAGTTCTCCTTGACTTAATTCTTTAGGATCCATGAGTCAATTCACTGTGTCCCAATAAAGCCCTTCATATCATCCGTAAGATTCTTTAGATAGTGATTTGATTGGAAACTGCTCACCTAGCACTTAGCTCGACCCAGATGGATTGTTGAAAAATCTTTTAGTTTATGTTGGGACGATGCAAGGCTGCTTCGTCAAGGGTGTCTCAGGAATAATTCTTGGGATTATCCGACACCGGTACTATAACTCACTTCTTTTGGTAACAATGATATCTAAAGATTGGAGATGGATTGAGATAATTCTTTAGTTGAGGAATGGTCTACCGCCACAACTTTTTCCAAGACACCAAAAAAAATACATGGACAAAAATATGCTATATTCTCTAGGGCATAAAAAAGAATGCCGAAGCTACACAAAGTCAAAGAAAATAGCCAAAGGAAGCCTACATCAAAAATTCCACAGAAGTTTGAGCTTCAGAAAATCCTGCTTCTTGGTGAAGACCTGGTTACATTGACCGACATCACGAGGGAATGAAGACTACACTAGTCCATTCCCACTTCTTTTCCCACTTCTCACCTCCTTCCCCATTTAGTTGTAATGATCAAGAACACATGACCTTAGAAGGGAATATCTGTCTCCACGAAGATGAGTTTCTAGAAGAGAAGACGCCTTGATGATTCAACTGTTTTGTCTGAGGAGAGTTGAACAATTTCACACACATGGTTCTATCACTTCAAGGTAGCAAGAGTATGCGACTAAGACGATGGTTCTGACTTGAATGTGAATTGGACTGAATGATAGGACTATGGAACCTAAGGGATTTTGTGTTACAATTCCTAACCTCAAAAGCAGGTTCCGAATACACAAATAACCCACATGCATTCTCTGAGCTCTAAAATTCGACATTATTAAGAAAGTTTAAAAATTGAAAATTATTCCAAGTTATTTATTTTTCTTTTATGTGTTTTCTTTTCTTCACTTATATGCATAAGTGTTTACTAGGGACTAGCAAAGGCATGTATATGGTGAGATGAATCCTCATTTCATCACCTTTATTCTATCATTTTGGCATCTAAATCCTAGCTAAATACATGTATATCTTATTAATTTGGCTAATAAGCACACAGTAAAGTGTACAACATAATGTATAAAATACTATATAAATACTGTATTTTTACCAAAATAAAAGAATATAGAAAATAAAAAGAAAAGGAGTGAAGTGTCGAGGATACTGAATGACCCTAACCTCCAAGACTCAATCATCATGATGACTTAGTCGACAAGGAATAAAGTATGGGGAGATAGGATGGCCAATTGTATAGATTACACAATATGAAAACCCTAAAAATATAGGCCAATAGTTATATTTTGAGACCTAATTCAATCTTTATTATTTATACATCAAATTAGTAAATTTTGTACATGAAAGTTGTAGATAAAAATATAAGGAAAAATATAAAACTTATTTCACAAAAAATAATGCACAATGGGCCGGGGACACACAATAGAAAGGAATAAATAAAACTTCACATATCTATATCTTCTCCATTATGTATCAAAATGGTGGAAAATCACTTTACTTCTATATAACTTTTAATAATGCATTTAATGAAGGTGATTTAATCCAAATTGGATCTAAGATACAAAATTTAGATTTTGGGCCCATATTGTACAATATGTACATTATATTCAATATATTAGTTCTTTATATTTTTAATTTTTTTTATTTTTTTATAAAATTGTAAATATGATTTTCAACGCACATTCATAATTAAAATAAATTAAAATTATAAAAATAAAATCAAAATAAATATTTTTACAAAAATGCATAGATGAATTACTTACACATATACCTATATAATAACTACTCTATTTAAGTGTATATATTATATCAAAAAAATACAACAAAATATATTTATGTATATTTCAATAAGTTATAAATATATAAAATAAATAGATAAAATAACAAAATTTAAATTAAAAATGAAAATAAATTAAAGGTAAATATACCTATAACTATACTTCTAAAAAATAACTTATAATAAATTGCTTGTAAAAATAAATAAAAATATGAATTAAATACTACATAAAAATGTAGGAATTTTTTTATGTTTTTTAAAAAAATAATTGAATCATATGATATCTTGGAATTTCCTAATAGGTCAACGTGGACCAACCAAGCATGTTTGTTTGTTGACATGTACGGTCAACTACCTGTCCTAGGCTCTGATCTGTGTCAAAACCTCACAGGACAACCAATTTCTCCATTTTCCTACTCCATCTCCATGCACATCCTTTCCCTCGAGCTTTACCATTTCTGATTTCTGTATATCCCTCTCCCTCGCCAACCCATGCTTCTTTACCAACCACCTCCTCCATCCACGAAATCCCCCCTCGAAATCACCACCTCTACCTAACTATAAAATCTCCCTCTTGTCTTCTTTTTTAGGTTTGATTCCTTTTCAAGTCCTTTAACCCCTCAAATCTACCCTAGAAGCTTCCCTTTATGGTTGGAGTTCTGCAACGAGGGGAAGGCACAGGGAGGTGGTCCAGGCATCTCTGGCAAACCTACCGTCGTGAGGTTCTGCTTCGTGGTTCCGGCCATGTTGAGCTCCATTTCTACTCGTCATTATGTAATCATTTAGCATAGATTTCAATTCTGCTTTTAATTTAATATAGTTTAATCCAGTAGGGTCAGAGTAATAAAAGATCTGTCATAAACCTGGATCTTGGGCCGCCGGTGTATTTCAATATAATTTCTCCCCAAATACGACGCACACATGCTCCCAATCTAAACTCATCGCATTCTCCACTCGACACCCCTTTTCCTCTTCGATTCAGCCTGAATCGAAGTGATTCGGAGCTCATCTGTCACCAACCGCCTCGAGCTTTGTCGTTACATCCATCCACACAACTTCACATTGCCTTTTTGGGCCAAGGAACATCGCATCGTGCTGCCCGAACTTTCGTGCGTGAGAGATTCCAAGATGACATCTGGAGAAGTGATATAGCCCCATTTAATGCTCCAGGTGCACCAAACTGGAGAAAAATTCGTCTAGAGGTATATTTTTAAATATATTGATCATATACAGTCGTCAATATTTTTTTTGTTATGTACCATAGGTAAGCCGTCTTTTCAAGAGGAGGCTGTGTCCTTAAAGTTTTCATGTGTTACATACAAGTGAAAGCCGCCTCTTGAAGATGCGACTTTGGCTAAAACCAAAGTCGCCTTTTCAAAAGGCGGCTTTCCCCTTGAAATTTTTGTGGCATATTTCAGTAAGAGACGCTTCTTGAAGAGACGTCTTTGGCTAAAATCAAAGCCGCCTCTTCAAGAGGCGGATTACATATGGTACATAACAAAAAAATATTACCGACCGTATAGAGCCAATATATTTCAAAACATACCTCTCGGAGGAATTTTCCTCCACCAAACTGAAAGAAACCCCATGCCCCCATCGCGAGGACCTGGGATTGATTGGAGATACCTTGATGATGCGGAATGCTTCTAGGAATACGATGAGTCCCTCGACGTAGCGATCGGACCAAAGAGGCGGTCGGAATCATCGATCCAAGGTCCCTCCGATCGTCCACATGTGAACGTGAGGGTGGTCTGATCGAAGTTCTCAGTAGGTAAATATCGAAGACCCCTATGCCTTTTGTTATTTATAATCGATCTTGTAAATATTTTATTCCATTCAAAAAGTAGTGGATCATTTGCATGTATTCCCTTGAATATTTATATATTGAAAAATGTTCCCTACATGGCTCACGTTCACCTGCACGTGTATGCTGTAAGTTTGGCATGTAGACCCTTGCATATTCTTGTAATTTTAGTTTATTATTAAAAGTTTTAATATCAGTTATAAACATTTGTTTTGATTGCATATTAGCTCATGTTCTTTAATTTAATTGCAAATATGCCCTTACTAGTTTAAGAATTCTTATGCTTATTTGTCTAAGTTTTATAAACACATCCTTGCCCTAAAAATTGTAGGATAATGGGATAATATACTAGATTGCATACTATTTCATGCTATAGATTTTATTTCGCATTTTATCCACATTTCCTATTTTTTAAAAATCAGAATAGCATGTTTTATTCCTTATATAACTTAAAAATTTCAAAAAATATAAAACCACAGTTAAAAATTCCAAAAAAAATCTAGTGTTTGTTACCATATTTTCTCACCTTAGATAAAAAATCATAAAAATTGAAAAAGGAATAAAATATTAAAAAGCTCCAAAATATTTATAAAAATCTAAAAAATCGCCAAAAATATTGGTTTATGTCCTGTAATATTTTCTATACATATTTGTGTATATTCAAATTAGTTTTGAACATTTTTGGACTTATTTAGTATTTCTAACTATCAAAACAATTCGGTCCATTTGAAAAGTCCCAAATTCTATATATTTTGGACATTAAAATCCCTATAAATTAGAAAGAATTACTGAGTCACATAAACATTGGAAAATATAAAAAACACAAAAATAAGTTATTTTCTTGCTTTGATTATTTTTATTTATATAAATATTCATAGAATCCCTATATAGTTTATTATACTTATATGTATTTTATATTTATTGTAACTATTATCAATATCTATACATTTTTTATTACCTTAGAAAATAAAATGGACTTTACATTTAGGTATATTCTAATTTTGTATATTTCTTATATAGTTTATACATATTACTTATAATATATATACACATTCTCTTATATATATTTATATACTCTATTATCTAGACCTATATATTTATCTTTATTATGTAAGATTAATTAATAAATGAATTTAAAAAGAGAATAAAATTACAAAATTATAGGAATACTACTACTTCTACTACTACTAATAAAATATATATTTGAAATTTAAAAAACCCCATTCTTTGATTAACAGTCTACATCCCTACATACATACATACCTATATTATTTATTTATAAATAATATTAAATGCTACTATGTTTGTTCCTTGTGTTCGACTTCCTACTCTGCATGTCACTACACACATTTATTTATAGGGTTTATAATAAATTTTGATTCATATCTACGTGTTCTTGCTTAATTATTTAGAGTGGGTTGATTGTTTCTTAGTCGCTTGGTCTCTATGATTGGTCGTCACATTGACTGCACTCCCGCCTTGTGTTGAGTGCAAGACCTTCCTCACATGATCTTGCGACAAAACATGTTGCCGACCCTGTTGTTGTTTTCTGAATCGATTCAACCAATCTCGTTGAGAGGTTCTTCTTCTTCTTCAATTCTTCTGGATCACAAATACGGAGGGTTTCGTTTGACAAAATCAGGAGTAGTGTGTCCCATATAGTCTCATTGGATTGTTGGGAGTTTTTCGTTCATCTATGCGCCTGCAAGTACTATCTTTCGAATGATACTTGAGAGATGTTGTCTCTTCGCTTAAGACTCAAGGGTCACAACCATGCTTTAAAAGTATGTCTTTTATTCGTATGATCATGATGGAATTGGTTAGGAATGGTTCCCAATCTATGTGATACCATCGATTTTTTTACGATTTCCATTGCTATCTCGACTCCATTTTAATCAGATACAATTTAATCCATATGCTTCGTTCTTGTTAATCAAAGTCTTCGAAGTATGTAGAATAAATGAGTATTTGGAATACTTTGGGTTGTTGTGATCATAAATATTCTAAGACATGGTGCTTCTACTTTGAGGGAGTGATGAAATCAGATGGATTTTAGTGACTCCATTTATGAGCATGAATTAATGAAGTTCGATTTCAATTCATAGAACTAAATCACAATCTCAAGAGTTGGAAATGGATCTAAAAGTATTTATGAATCCACGATTCACCATCGTCATTCTTTCAGTTAAGCATAAAATCCTTAGTAAAAACATGTAAATTAACAATAATTCTCATATTTTCCACATTAACATGAAATGTTAATAGTACATATTACACACCAAAATAAAAGAATAAAGAATAACAAGAAAAATAAAAGAAGAAGGATGCATATATATATATATACTAGAGGTACAAACTAACCTATTTTATATACAATTTTGTATATAAAAATGTACACGCAATAATAATAATATTTTCAAAAATAAATCTTGCATAGGTGACGGGCCTGCAAATACCCTAGCTAATTGCGTGGAACTAAATTTAAAAGTGCGTTGTAGGTGAGCAATTCATATCGAACAAAAATGCTAAAATTAATTTGGCAATTAAATCAAGCGATCAATTTATTTTTCACTTGGGCAAGCTCAAGGTCTAACTCCGGGAGGAAGCTGTCTCCTCAGATGATTTATAGGCGATCAAGAAGCTAGGATTTCAAGGAAGCATTTTTTATATTTTTATGCAATTAATAAATGCAATGCCATTTCGGTAAAGTTCGGGGACTAAAATATACTTTACTATCAAAGAAAGTACAAAAATCCTCAAACCTAAAAACAATGTGGATGAATGCAAAGTTAAGCTAATATATATTTTCTTAGAAATTTTTGATGTAATATGAACTAATTACGAATTAAATATACTAGCATGGTCATTTTGAGCAAATCTATTTAAAAAAATAGCAAACCTAATTATTTTCAAGAACTAAACCTATCCTAAATGTATCTAATTAGGATCTACTCAGGAAAAAATCTAAACCTTAAAAATGTTGAGTTTATAGTCTATTCAAAATCAATCACTAAATAACAATTTATTTAATTCCAACCTCAATATGCAGGCAAATAACATGAAATTTGGGCACGATGTAGAACAATCCAAAATCTACCTATTGTGAATTTTGGTAATTTTAGGAGCAACGATTAATTTAATATGGAATTAATAGCACATAGTGGGTGATGAATCACCACTTTATCATCTTTATTCTATCATTTTGGCCTCAAAACCCTGGCTAATTCATGTAAATACCACTAATTTGTACAAATTAACATTCATTTTTTTATTATTTGCATAAAAATACAATTTTTAATGCCAAAAAAGAACAAAATATCAAAGATATTTTATGACCATAAATCTCCAGACCAAGTCAAGAATTGATTTGGCAACAAGGAATAAAGTGGGAGGAGATAAGGGCCAAAAATCACCAAAAACCACATTCTTTTATTCTTCAATAAGTCCTTTTTGAGATCTATTTTACTCTTTATTATTTTTACCTCAAATAAAGAAACATTATACACAAAATTTTTATGTAATAATGTAAAGAAAAATGTAAATTTAATTTCATACACAAATAATATATAGTGTATTTTTATACAAAAAATAAAATCCCAAAACCCAAACCTCACTGACCCCTATATCCTAAATAGAAACTCAAAATGTACCAATTGTACATAACTTTTAATAAGCTATTTGCAGAAGGTGGTTTCATTCAACTTGGAGTTAGTATGTGAAAGTTAGGATTTGGACCCATATTGTATGGTTTACCTATATAAAATATTCATTTTATTTGTTATTTTTTATTTTTTTAATTTTATATTTTTATAATTTTGTAAATATTATTTATAATATGTATAGGTATTTAGAATACGATAAAACCATACATAATAAATTAAAATAATATAAAATACAAAAATACATAGACAAAAATCTATACTTATACCTATATATTACATACTTATATTTAATTATGTGTATATAATATATCATAAAAATACAATAAAAATATATTTATGTATATAAAAATAAGTTGTAAATATACAAAATAAGTGAACAAAATAATAAAATCAAAAATACAAAATAAAATACTCAAAAAATATGTAAATATAACTATAAATAAAATCCTAAAAATTAACTTGTAATGAATAAGTTCAAAAAATAAATAAATAAATAACTTATTAACATACAAAATAAATAAATGTTTTTTTATTTTATAAATTAAAATTAATAAAATAAAATATCATTTATTATTTAATTTCTGAGTAATTTTGCGTTGGGTTTTTCATAGGTAAATATACCTATAAATAAAACCTTAAAAATTAACTTGTAATAAATAAGTTCAAAATAATAAATAAAAATCATATTAAAACACTACAAAAATAATAAACATTATTTTACTTAATAACTTAAATTTATCAAATATTTTATTACTTATTATTTAATTTCCAAATAATTTTGGGATGGGTTTTCCTGGTTTATCCATGTGGACCAAACCAGTCGCGTCAAAAGTTGACTTCGATCAACTCTTTTGACAAAAAGCTGGGCTCTGACAAACCACGTTTGACCCCATTTTTCTTTGATTTTTGGAGTTTGATTCAAGCACCATTTCTGAATGATTCCTTCATGACTTTTTCTCCTCAAGCTTCCCTCTTTCATGCGCCGTGACCGCCTCAAGATTGGATCATTAATTCGACCATTCTTCGTTGTTCTTTGGCCCCTATTCATCACCGGTACATATACCCTCCTCGATCTTCCTTCCATTTTTGAAACCCCTTTTGTCGTGTTCTTTCCTCCTTTTGTGCTCAAGGGGCTCGAGGAGGGTGACAGCCTCCTTGCCTAGCAATTTGGTTGATCGAGGACCAACCTAGGGTAGACTTCTAGCCATCTGCATTCGACCTCGCCGCCATGAGGTACATCTCGCAACCTAGCTCAGTTTGAGGTAATTTTTCCTTGCTTCCTAGCTTAATTTTAGTTCTAGTTTAATTTCCAGTCATTAGATTTAGGTTTTATTAATTTTCTTGGCTTAGATTCATTAATTCATAGTTTATAAGAGGCTAGCTCTGACAAACCCCTATCAATGTGCTCCGATCCTTTTGCGACCTGCTACCACCTCCACTTCATTCCTCTCCACGATCCGATCATCTGGAGTGCCCATTTTTTATCTACACTATTGGATTGTACATTTATCTATCGGTCAATCACCAGTTGAGATCTAATGCTAACCCTTCATGCGGACCGTCAATGCGTGCCCACCACTCGCCATGCATCAAGTGGGAAGATCTGCACCGTCCAACAACATGTATTGGAGTATATTTAGTCCCTGATTTTTTTATTATTTGTAATTAAGTCCTATAATTTTAAGTTACGCTTTAATTTTTATGTGAAATTTACGTGTGAACTTGCATTCCTATTTGATATTACATTTTGGTACATGCCAGGTCACCTCATGTGTCGTCCCGCGTGAGGTGATGATGACACAAGAATTATGATCGACTAAGGTAGAAAACAATCAATATCAGTGTCCCTAATCAATCAATTTGGTCAATCAAGAAGAATAAAACCACTCGATAAAGGATCAGACAATCACGCAAAATGTAAGTGGTTTCGCTATTTGTTTTACATGGTATAGCAACCAGGGTCGAACAAAAGGAGCATGAGTAAACCTACAAAGTAGTCAAATCTCATAAATGGAAAACATATTTCTGGTGGTTTTAAATTTTACAAATGCTTGTATTTTTAATAAAGGAGTGAAATCCACAAACATGGGAATAATGGAACACACAAGCCTTTTTGGATTTTTTTTATTGCTAAAAATGCTCAGAAAATTAATATAAAAATACTTTTGGGTTTCTTAATGTTTTGAGATGTTTTTGGTAATTGTTAATAGTTTTGCTAATGTTTTTATGATTTTACAAAATTCAAACAGTGATTCAAAGAACAAATAATACACAACTAGGATTAAATTGCAAGTTAAAATGACTTAAAATGCCCTAAAGTACATGGGAGCAATTTTATGACAAAATAGAGATGATAAAATACAAAGAGGAACTGAAATGAGAATTTTTTATTTTTCTTGAATTTTATATGATTTTTATAAATTTTTAGGTATTTCGTAATTTTTAGGGTTTTATAAAGGATTTTTAAAAATTACTACTTTAGACAAAACATACTAAAACACACTCATACGATTTTTTAAAAAAATTCAAATTTTCAAGTATTTTTAAAATAGACAGAACAACTCCTATGGTTTTTTGATTTTTCACAAAAATATCATAAATACTACATTCAACAAGAGTGAATTGTAATTTTTATGAACTTTTTGGGATTAATTTGATATTTATTTAATTAACCAAGAGAAGGCAATTCATAGGGACTTAAGTGCAATTAAATTAAAGTACAGGGCCAAACAATAACACATAAGAAAAGTACAGGTCCTTAAATACAAAAATTCCAACAAATCTTGCGCACAACACGTGAATCAGGCTCGTGCAAATATCGAAACCCTTCGTTCATTTTATAACATCATAAAAATTCAGGTAAGGGAATGGAAATAACCCATAGGGTCACGTGTATGTCCATGCGCTACTCACAAAGAGGAACTAACATGTAAATATATGAAAATATGAGGTCTAAACTATAAAATGTCTATACTACAACTTTCATTTATTGGACTAAATAGCTAAGCATAAAAGTGCGAGTGTAAAAGAGAAATATACCCTCCCAGGCTTGTGCGGGGCACATGGCGGGCTCGGGTTAGGCGTTGGCATACGAGAGTCATCTCTTGACGTTGTAGATATGATGGCCAGAGAATGTCAGGGACGTACGGTTGGATGGTGTCAGATCTAACAGTGGAAAAATTGTGGCGGTCGGCGGCTGAGATGGAATCTCACAAAGAGAGCCAATCCAAAGGTGGTGAGGAGGTCTGCAAGAACTCGTCCTGAGCGAACTTCGATCAAGGCAAGGAGCGATCTACTGACACGATAGAAGGTCTGAAGGGTCCAGCAGTGTCGCGAGAGGTTCCCTCATCCGGTGGAATGCTCCGATGGTGACGGTGACGGTCGGATGGGCGTGGCGATCGGGAGGGGGGGAGCAACTCTGCTTGAGGAGCTGGAGGGCCAAATGAGGTCTGTTGTACAAGCCAAAGCCTGCAAAAGATACACTGCTTGGAGGCAAAACTCTGGCACTATTTATTGAGCCCAAAACAAGGGAAGCATAGGTAAATGGAGCTTTGGCTTCCAACAAGGATGGGAGGAGGAAACTCGAGCCGAATCTCACCCTAAAGGCTGAGATTTAGGATGATCAGACTGTGAGGGAAGGTGGGGTGTTCATCGAGGTGTCGATTTGTGCGGGTAAGGTTGGGTGATGGAGCTCCAGCCAGAATGTCGGAGCTCAAATATCGGCGACAGAGCGAGATAGTAAGATTCGAATGAATGGTAAACTCCGAAGGATAAAGGGAGTACCTGAAGCTACCAGCTAACGTATGAACTTCAGGCAAACATGAACGTCGGGGTGATGGCCTTGAGCTATTGTGGTGGGTGAGAGAGGCTGCATCTAACGGAGGACTCCAGCCACGTTGAGCTACAAGCCTCCAAGAAACTGCCTAAGGATCCTAAGCGGTGCCTTGAGTGGATGCTACTTCACTGAAGGTGGCTAGGGAATGAATGGAGTACGAGGGATGAGCTATGCAGCTTGGAGGCGAAGGAGAAGGATTTATACGCCAAGTGAGGGTCCAGAAAGATCGACGTATAACACATAACCCTAAGGAGATCCGAATCATCCTAGGGATTTGCGAGGATCACGGAGATCCGAGGAATCACGCTTCCAAGAATCTAGGTGAGTGGCGATCAGAACCAGGTTGGGTAATTGGGAGAAAAGGCTCCGGTGAAGGGGTTTCAACCCGACCAGAGCTAGGAGGGGGCGTTGACTGGAGTCAACAAACCTTCTTAGACTAATCACAAAATTTGATTGTACAAAATAATTGAAAATTAAATAAAAAATAGCAAATGAATTTAAAATAAAAAGTGTATAAAATAAAAAAAATGTTTCTTTTTTTCAAACTATATTTCTATGATTTTTAATTATTTTTAATATAAATAAATTAATGTATATACAAATATATTATTATATACAGGTATAGTATACGTTTGTATTGTGTACACGTATTTTATTATTTTATTTTTACAGATATAAACTTATTTTATTTTTTATTTATTATAAAAAATTATTTTAGGAGTATAAAATAATTTTTATTTTATTTTGTAAATTATTTAATGATATATAATAAATAGTGGACGTAATATGTACATAAGTGCTTTGTACATTGAATGGAGGATTATACTTTTATTTTTATTTAATTTTTCTGATTGTTATATTATTTTTAGAAATATGTAATAGGGTTAAAATAATTCTTTAACTGTATTTGTCAAATATAAGTGTATAATTAATAAGTACATGTATAGATAGTGTATGCAGTATATAGTGGACCCTATCTCTCTCTACTTATTTTATTTTGCGATCAGGTCAAGGTTTAACCTTCTCTTGGGATTTGGGTCACTCTGTATTTATTGTAAATACATCATTATTTTTCTTTTCCTTTATTCTTTTATTTTTTTCCATAAATGCAAGCGAAATATGCAATATAAACTCAGGCATGCAAATTGCTAACTTATTGTATTTGAAGGAATTTACATGATGCTTTGCCAAGAAAAAGAGCTAAAATAAAAGAATAAAGAGTGAGAATTAGAGATTCATCACTCCCCTTTACTTTAACTTTTCTAGTCCCTTAGCAAACACTTATTTGAAAAAGAAGTGAAAAGAGAAAGAAAATAAAAAGAATCAAAGTTGATTATTAAACTTATTTTCATTAAATTGAAGCACGGAGCTCAGTCAAACCTTTGGATTATTAAATTGTCGAAACCTTATTGGGAAATAAGTTTAAGACTCAATAACCTCTAAGTTCCATTATTCTATGGTTAAGACTCCTCAATAATCCAGATCAGAACAAGTCTACATACACAAACTCTAATGACTATACTTCTTTCCTTGTATTGTGTAAGTGATATGTAGCTCCCCGCCTCATAAATGACAAAGAAACAACCTCCCTCAATAAAGTAACTCTAATTCCTCAATCTAGCATCTCTT
Organism: Ottelia alismoides; assembly: GCA_037367405.1. NCBI lineage: Eukaryota > Viridiplantae > Streptophyta > Magnoliopsida > Alismatales > Hydrocharitaceae > Ottelia > Ottelia alismoides. The sequence continues at coordinate 787,959 of JAZKJV010002851.1, read as the reverse complement.
CCCTTGAGGAGCGGGGTATTTCCTTCTAAGTTCAAGTGCAACCATCTCAAGAAGAGGGGGAAAGAAGAAAATGGACCGTGACCAGTGTAGCCACGTATCCCTGGGTGCCTAACCAGTGGAGCTAAGTCTCTCGCTGCAAGCTGCTTGAGATGAGAAGGTGTAGTACACAAGCTTTGCTTTACTTGACTATATACACTCCGACAGGCATTTTATTTTCAATCAGCATGTCCACTTTTTTGGAGTTTTTCTTGATTTTGTACATTTTTTGTGTGTGCATATGTACAACTTATCTACATGCTGCAACATATACATAAGGACTTTTTCTTCTTGAGCCAGTAGATTATCCATCTCTTGAAGCATTATTGCAACCCACAACTCCTATCTTTAGACCTCAGCACCGCTTGACCCAATTGAGGTGCACATCCCTCCCTAAAGGAAGATGAGAGGTTCTGCCTAGAAGTACTACCCTCGTATGCTACCCCAAGGCAAAGGATTTTGCCCCCTCACCAACTCATCCGTGTAAAGCTATGTGTAAGGTGCTAGTCCAAGTAAAGGCATTGTCTGTGAGAGTCATGCGTACATTGTTAAGTGTTCTACTTAGGCTCATCAAGATGACATGTGAACATAACAAATTGGAATCAAAGAATTAAGCCACTAATGGACCTAAAAAGTCTTAACCCCAAATCCTATAAGGTTCCTATGAAAGTTAGGTGGATTAGGGTCTTAACCAAGATTAATTTTCCAATTTAATTCCGGACTAGTTCAAATGTGAACTATGATTAAGAAGAATATACGAGAATATGAACAGAACTCCTTTTGATGCAATTTTCAAAATATGCAAATTTTTTGAAAATGTTTGAATGCAAGGAAGAAGAGGAAGTTTTGCAAACTATTTTCAAATATTTACAAAACAGATTTTTGCAAACTTTTATTTTTCAAACATTTTTCAAAAATTTTGTACTATATACATAATTTTGATACAAAAATATTTACAAGCATTTTACAATGAACACATTTTTACAAACATTTTTACAAAAATAATTTGTACACATGCATGTACAAGAAAGAATTTTATATTCTAGAAAAATTTTAAAATTTTAATGATTTTTGGCTTTTGGTTTTTAGCCATTCTATTTATTAACACACTCACACAAAGTATGAGTTATGGCTAAAGTATATATATAATATATATGACACCCCCTATACTTAGCTCGAACGATGTCCTCAAAGTGATCAAAGAGCGATGAAGAAGACATAATTCATGTTGAGTATTGGGAAGTGAAAAGAAAGGTTATACTAAAATGATGAATAAAAGAATGGAATGAATGGAAATCGGTGATCCCCTATACTTAGGATCAAGTAATCCTAAGTATAGAAATATGTACACAAGGGGAAAACCGAGTCACAGAATGTACAAGTTCTACCTCCCTATACTTAGGGTAATATATTCTTAAGTATAGGCGGCAAAACAACTAAAAAGAATCAAAAGAATAATAAAAAATCTAACATTCACTCTATACTTAGGGTAAAGTACACCCTAAGTACAACATAATCATAAGATGAAGATGGGGTTGAAGGATATTGTGAATCGTTAAGCGCATCACGGAAGCGTGTCGATCACATCGTATGCAATCGGAGCAACTAGTCGTACTAGATGCTAGATGCTGCGGAAATTAAAATTTTTAACTTCAAAGATGAAACCACATGATCACGAGAACATTTCTCGGATCGTTTCATCAAACCACAAAGTATAAGGAATACCTCTTGAAGCGTGGTTGTGATCGCGAGATCCCAAAGTAGATATCCTCCTGTCTCAAGTCCGACCCACGGAGAATGCACTTGCGGGCACGATGATGAGTCGCGTCCTTCCCGCAATCCTTTGACGAAGATCCAAGCGTCGAAGCGAAGCCAAAATGCTCTCCTTCCTAATATACAAAGTGGACGGCCACTTGAATATTAGGGGGAGCCCACACGGGAATGAGAGAGAGAGAGAGTAGAGTTCTTCAACTCTAGATGATGTAATTTTGAAGGCAACCCTAGCCCTCCTTTTATACTAGTTTAGGATCCAATGGATCTCAATCCATGGGACACATGGATCCAATGGCCATGCTTGGTCCATGCTAAACCAATGGCTATGATTGTTGTTGGTTAAAACCAACAACATTAATTTAAATTAAAATATGTTGCAATTTTATCAACATAATTTAATTTAACATTAACTAATTAAGAGATAATGTGATAATTAAAATGGAGTCAACCAACCACCCCTAAAATTAGGGGGCGTCACCCATGAACAATTCATAGGTGACGCCACCTATGAATGGTGGTTATTTGGCTCCTTTTTATTTATCTTATTATTCCTTAATTAATTTTGTATTCACAAAAATATTCACCAAATTAATTCCCAATTAATTTGTGAATATTTCAATCATGCCATTGAATATTATGTGAATCATATTCACAACCCAAACTAGTTAGTAAATTGCATTTCCAATTAATTAATAAATGTGAATCTAATCCACATTATTAATTAACAAATGCTATTCACATAAATTCTCTCTCTTATATATGTATATTATAAATCATATTTATAATACACATATATCATGGATAGTGTTATCCACATTCTCTTAATCCTTGATAATTAAATCCCATTTAATTATCTTAGATAATCATTTTCACAATATGAATTATATTCATATTAAGCTTGATAATTAAATCTCATTTAATCATCAAGTCCTTGCTTGGATATTTCATCAAATGAATTATTCTTGAACTCTTTCAAGAATAATGTGCTCTCTCCGCAGATACTTGGAGATAAAGATAGGGCGATTGTATTATTCCATGTATAGTGACTTGGATATTGAGATATTATCTCAAATCAAGATCTTACGAACCTCCCACAGATGCTTGAATAAATCAAGACCGCAAATCCAATCTTCTCATTGAATCTGAATCCCATTCAGACCAATGTCCAACACTTGGACTAAGATCGGATTGCTTCTCTACTGAAAGGAGTCACTAAAATCCAGACCTGTTTCATCACTCCCTCGGAATGGAAGCGTCATGGATGGATATACAATCGTTTGTGATCACATCACCCTTCAGGTATTCCCAATACCTGTGCATACTGCATACTGGAAGACCCATGATCAACCCGAAGATCAAGATCATTTTACACTGTCTTCTTCAGGGTTTAATCATTAAGTTTCTCAATCTTGGTCATTGGGATTTGGTATCAATCATATGCTTTCCCAAAGCATATATCATACCTTCAAATTCATGTCATGCTTCCAAAGCACGACGACCATGCATGGAATTTGATCGGTCCCAATACCTCATGAGTGAGCTCATGTCTTCCGGTTCACAAGTGAACCTGTATGATCCCTTTGAGAGATCATATTGCTCATATACCCTTATATGCACACCAGCTCGCCGGTGTATAGACCTTGGTTAGGTCATCAACCTATTGGTCTGCCAAATGTACATACTCAGACATATAGCAATATATCTGTCTCCAGTCAGAGGATGCGTGCCTATGCTGTGACATCATTCAACATAGGACTTTAGGTTACCTCGATCTCGTCAGGTCAACCCATTGACCAAACTAATCTGACACCTCCGAATCACTATTCCCATGCAGAGGACCTGCATCAAGAGGTCGGTCAGATATCAGCCTATGTGAGAAAGGATTGCCATCTCCTACTCAAGCTGGAGATTTCCACTTGACAATCATTTGACGGTGCTTGATGAGTCCTCTATCTAACTCCTTAGATATTCATCCAAACACCAGCCTCTATGATTCATTTAATGAATCAACAACTATATGATCATCAAGCTGGCCATGGTACATAACCCTAATTGTACAGAGGGACCTTATAGTGCATTCATTCATATAATTTCAGAAAGGGAGTGAAACATCAATAACTTTTATTGATAAACATAAATATTACAATAACATTTATTGTAAGAATGGTTCGCCCAGGGCTCACAATCTAACAGGGGTGTTAGACTAAATAATGTGCGATATACAGTTGGGAGAGAAGTGATATTCAGGCATGAGATGCAAATGATGTGAATCAAAGACCACATCTCATGCAAAATGAATACGGGCAACGTCAACGATCAGCGGATCATGATCTAGATATGGCTTCAAGCACTGACCGTTAACTAAAAAGGTGGAATCAGATGACATCTCAGATATATCAGTGGGGAGATGCAAATACAGTTGGGAGATAAGTGACAATCAGTCATGAGATGCAAATGATGTGAGTCAAAGACCACATCTCATGGAAAATGAATAGGGACAATGTCAACGATCAGCGGATCATGATCTAGATATGGCTTCAAGCACTGATCGTTAACTCGAAAGGTGGAATCAAACGACATATCATATGTATCAATACTACCATTGCCGTGCACCTTTCGGACCAAGGTTGCAAAAAGCAGTATGCGGTATTCAGTCGGTAGGGCCACTGATTACTGATTAAACGGTATGCGGGAGTTTAAACGGAAATTAAACGGGTTATGCGATTTTGCATTTTTAATTAATAAAAATTATTAAATACATATAATTAAAAAAAGTATAAATAAATAAGAAAAATATAATCACATATTCACAATATATATCAAATATTGTCAAATTCAAGGAAATGTTTCATCTAAATGTCAAAATAGGCAAGATAAACAATTACAATTCATAGCATGAATCCAAAAAGTCATGGATAATGATGATCCTTTGAAAAAAGTAGATCCATGTTCTTAAAGGGATGTTTCAGACCGCTTAAAAGGACGCATAAGACCGCTTAAGGCCGTTTAAACGACCGTTTAAGGCCGTTTATGCGGCCTGACCGTCTATGGGTCGCTTTTGGTTAAACGATGCGGTCAGGCACTGCATACGTTTAAAAGGCCTTTTAAAAGGATGCTTAAACCGTTTTTTGCATCCTTATTTCGGACCAAGTATGGTCCTTTCCGCTTGCTCTACAACTTCCCTGAAAATAACCTCAACCTGACATCGAGTAACCACACTCTCTAGTTTGGCTTGAACTGCTTATGGCTGATATAATAATCATGCCATATCTTCACTCTCCTCTTATACTGTAGGCTACTCAAAAAGGTTGTATCTCTAAGCTCCTCCAGGGCTACTAACTCTATTTTCCTCTGATCTCCTATGCTCTCTGGATCCAATAATATCTCACTGACTTCCCATAGTGACTTGTGTTTTATCTCCACAGGTATATGGCATGGCATTCCATAAACGAGACGAAAGGGAGACGTACCCAAAGTTGTCTTGAAGGAAGTCAGATAGACCCACAAGACCGAGTCCAAAATCTATGACTGATCCTTTCGGTATGGAAGAACAACCTTCTGCAATATAGTCTTAATCTCCTTGTTTTGTACTCCAGCCGGACCATTTGTCTGAGGGTTATATGAAGTGGAAACTCAATGGTCAATGTTGAACTTGTTAGAGAGCCCTTACCTAGTTGTAGAGAAAATGAGTCCCCTCGCATGATATCAAAACTCTAGGAAACCCAAACCGTGAAATAATATTTTTCCTAAAAAATCGGAAAATAGTATTAGGATATGCAGTTCGGGTGGGGATGGCCTTAACCCAACGACTCATATAATCCACAATAAGCAGAATGTACTCGAACTCCTGACTCTTAGGGAATGGACCCATGAAATCAATGCTCCATGCATTAAAAACCTCACAGAAGTGAATGGACTGCATCAACATCATGTCACGCTGTCCACAAGTGCCCATCCTCTGACAGTCAGTACACCTCTTCACGAATTCATCAGAATCCCTGAAGAGGGTAGGCCACCATAGGCCAAATTGGAGCACATTATGTGTTGTCCTCCTCTAAGAATGATGTCTTCCTGCCTCAAGCTTGTAGCAGTATGTGAGGATGCTATGGTCCTCTGCCTGAGGAATTCACCGACACCAGACACTATCCCCACCTTCATGATAAAGGATGGGATCCTCCCAATGGTATGACTTTGCCTTCGCAAGGAAGATCTCAAGTCACTATTTGGGCCAACCTTGTGGAACTTTCTTAGCGACAAGATTATTCACAATGTCGGCATACCATGGAAGCGAGGCAATAGAAAGGATCGCCTCATCTGGGAATGTCTTTGTAATAGTTGCCATATGCTCTGAATCCTTAAGGTACTCTAATCGCGAGAGGTGATCCACCACTACATTCTTGACTCCAGGCATATCCTTAATCTCAATGTCGAACTCCTGGTGTAGAAGGATCCATCTGGTGAATCTAGCTTTGGCATCCTTCTTTGCCATGAGGTACATGATGGTGGTATGATTGGTAAAAATTATCACTCGGGATCGAAGAATATGAATTTATCCAAGAAAAAGACTACAGTTAGCATCTCCTTCTTTGTAACAGTGTAGTTCCACTAGGCGGCATCCAAAGTACGGCTAGCGTATTGAATGGCATAAGGAAATCCATCCCTCCTTTGTCCGAGCATAGCCCCTATGGAAAAATCAGAAGTATCTGTCATGATCTCGAATGGAAGAGACCAATCAGGCAGCTGAAGGACAGGAGCCTCAACAACTAATCCCTTGAGAGTCTTGAAGGACACTAGGTACTTATCATCTACAATGACCTCAGTGTGTTTCATCGGCAAATCCGTAAGCAGTCAGGAAATCGGACTGGAATCCTGAATGAATCATCGGTAGAAACCGACATGCCCAAAAAAGATCATAACTGCCACAAATTGGATAGTGGATTGAGTTTCCTAATGATATCCACCTTGGACAAATTGACCTCCATTCCCCTTGTTGGAGATGATATGACCAAGTATTGTCCCTTGAGTCACCATGAAGTGACTCTTCTCCCAAGATAAGATAGGATGGCCCTCGATACAATGCTTAGGTATACAGTCTAGGTAGTCAAGACAAGCATCATACCCATCACCATAGATCGAGAAATTATCTATGAAGACCTCTAAGCAATCACCCACCATATCCGAGAAGACGGACAACATGCACCTTTAGAATGTAGCCGAGGTAGTACATAGACCAAAGGACATCCGTCTGAAAGCATATGTCCCAAACGGACAAGTGAATGTTTTTTCTCCTGGTCTTCGGGCGCTATGGCCACCTAGTTATATCCGAAGTACCCATCAAGAAAGCAGTAATGACTCTTCCCATATAGCCTCTCGATAATCTAATTAATAAATGGCAGTGGGAAATGATCCTTCTTGTTGGTCTGATTCAAGCATTTGTAGTCTACACAGACCCTCCATCTTGGAGTCGGAGATGGGGTAGATAAAATCAGTGCTCCACCATTTTGATATCTCTTTCATGACCATATCTTGAAGGTTCGAGTTCATCCGTAGTTGAAACTCACGTGATATCTTAGTGTCCTCTTCAAGATAAATATGGTGGGAGCACATGGCCGGACTTATCCCCTACAGATCAGCTATGCTCCGTCAAATATCCTTGTGGTTTCTTTTAGAAACCTTTATCAAACGAGATTTTTATTCTCCAGTCAAATCTGCCGAGATAATGACTGGGTACATCTCTGGCTCGCTGCAAGGAGTCTGTACTTCATCGACTGTGGCAATGTCTACAACTCTGGGCAACTGGGAGCTGGCAAATATAGCTTCTGAAATGTTCGAGTGAAAGCAACCACATCTACATGGGAGAACTCTCATTGTATGTGAACATCAGGCGAAGATGGCCCTGCTGGTGTGTTTGTAATCGATGCTGGCTCAATCTCCACCCTAGTTGTCAGCTCTGTCGGAATCAGACAAGGTAAAATCTCATCAAAATCATCCAAATTAATGTCTGAATCAGAATCACATGAAATATACTCTGCTCCTCTCTCCATCGCGCGATTGTCATCCTCAAATGTGTCCTCTGCCAAGGGTATGCTATTCGAACTCTTATTTGTTGGAAGTTGTAGATATGTAGTATCCGAAGGTGAAACAAGAGATTGTGAAACAAGGTTGGACCAAACTGATTCATCATTTGTGATCACGAAATCACACTCCTAGTGGACGTCTCGCTCTACATCTAGCATTTGCTCTGCATTGTTGAACTGCTCAGAGCAAGCTGAATCTCTTGCTCTAGTCTCATCGATCGTCTTTATTTGTACACTTTCACCCTCGACATGAAAGTAAACCTTCCCACTATCATGATATGACACCGCCTTGGCTGTGGCTAAGAATGGACGTTCTAGTATGATGGGGGTATCTGTCACAGACTCAGGGATGTCCATGTCGAGTACAACGAAGTCCATGGGGAATTTTAAGCCCTGAATTGTGATGACCACATCCTTCAAAAACTCATTCGTCATCTTGACATATCTATCAACAAACTGAAGGACTGTCCTGCTCTATTGAAGAGGTCCAAACTCAAATCGGTCGAGTAAGGCTGCCTAAAGAAGGTTGATGGAAGAGCCGCTGTCTAATAGAGTCTGATTGAACCGCTGCTCATGAATATGGCACCTGACGTATGGAGCTCCAGCATCTGGCCTCTTGGCTGACAATCAATTCTGGATGGTGAAGCATGTGGCACAAGTGAGCACATGGATCGCTGCATTGTGGTTCCTTCTCTTCCAGCAGATGGTGGTCTTCTCTCTCAAGATCTCCTGGAAGAGAGGGATATGCTTAAGTACCTCCTGTAGAGTCAGCTGATTTGAAATCTGTTGGTCATCTATTTATTGAACTATATCTGCTGTGTCGTTTTTGGATTTTCTTTTTTACTCTCCTTCGCTAAGCGGAGTTCTTAAGGGAAGGGGATAGGTGGACCCTCCTTAGATAGAGAGTCAAGAAGAGGTTCCTGTGTCTGCGAAGGAATATAGTCCATACCAAGATCATCACGCAACACATATATACTTGAAGAAGACATAGAAACCTTATTCATATTTTTGTTCTTTTCCATTTCTCTATTTTTTTGTATTTTTCTGGAATTATCTTGAGATACATGACATCGTAACACAACTGAATAAAAATTGGTGGCATCAACACCATCCATGGTGTCTGTCTTCATGACAATAGCACCGCGCTCTGGCTCATCATCTGGTAGAAGGATGGCATTAATACCACCAACTGCATCTAGAGGATGACCTCAGTACCGTCGGTTGGATCATCATCTGTGGTGGCTTCAGCACCACCATCATCAACATCATTAGCGGCATCAAAATCGCTATCCTCCTCGTCTGTCACTATTGTATGCTCATGTTATCATCGCTCAGACGAGGAGCCGCCGACTGGCATCCTACTACTCCTAAGTGTCACAAAATAAACATCAAATATGTAGGAAGAAATATCACCCAAGGAATCACTAGGAGTGATGGTCTCTGTGAACTGTACCTTCTCAGAGTTTCTCTTCAGATTGTTCGGGTTAGGCTCAATCTAAGCGGGTATGGTGGCCTTGACCTTGATTATGTCCCTCATCTCATGCCGGAACTCATCGATCTCCCATCGGTAAGATGCCTGCTGATATGAAAGTAGGGAGGTGAGATCGTCAAGGGCTGTGTTCTCATAGATAGGTCAAGGATAACCGGACGGATTGACTCTCTGGAAATGAGGCTGGCTTTGCTGGTAATAGTGAGGGGGGGGCTGAGAATACTTTTGAGGCCGCTGCTGCCTCGACTGCTGTCCCTAATGGTAGGGACAAGGACCCTACTGGTACTGTTGTGATGGTTGGGAATATTAGGGGTGTTGCTGATGTTTGCTGCTCTATCCACCGGGAGCTAGAGGTTGTTGCTGGGACGAGGTGCCTCCAGTTGACCACATGAATTCGAGATGATCACGAGGATACCTGATTGCTATCAGTCATAGCAAATCTCATCGACTTCCATCATCGACTCCTGCTTGTAAGGGGGCAGGGGAAGAACCACCAAAGGCTGATCCAACCGATACACCACCATCAGAGTATCTCGAGATAGCGGTGGATGAGAGTAGTGATGCAATGGCTGAACCGACTCTTCCTGAATGTGGTGAACCTGAAGGTACTGGGCAGATGGATGGGAAGAGCTGCTCGTACTGTGATTAGCCTTTAACCTGAGATGAGGCTGTGGAGCCGTCTTTGCCTCCTAGAGACACATGATTTGGGTCTTCAGGTCACTAAGCGTTTGTACTTATTGATCTATCTGAGTGAGTCCCTGGTACTCCATCTTCTCTATAATCACAATGTGGTCTAACTTCTCGCTGATAATCCCCATGTTAGTTGCGGATGACTCTGCTTAAGCTGTTGTTGCTGGCGAAGTAGGACCTGCAATGACCCGTGCTATCCTATGATAGGACACGACCTGTGGAATGGGATTCCCTTGTGTGTAGACCCAAGTTTGGGACATCATCGTGTAGTTTTCTGCCATCTCCTTGTAGATGGCCCAAACTTTGTCCTCATCCTTGGTAAAATAAGACTCCCCACATGAGGCATTCATAAGACCCTGCTCCTCGGGTGCTAGCCCACAAAAGAAACTTTGTACTAGATTGGGATTTCATATCTCATGGTGTGGACACCGATTAATGAGCTCTCTAAATCGATCTCAGGCCTCGTGAAACTGCTCGTTGAGGATCATAGTGAAATTGTCGATCAAAGCTCTAGTTGTGTTGGTCTGGTCGAGTGGGTTGTACTTGTTCAAGTACTCAGTCCGGAGCTGCTGCTCCCAACTGATAACATACTTCCCCAAATGCTTTAGCCTGTAGGTTGCTTTGTCGACTAAGGAGAAGGGGAAGGACAACATCTTGATGGTGTCCTCATCCACGAATCTATCGTGGACCGTGATGTAGATCATCTAAACTCCTGGAGGTGCAGATACGGCTCCTCCGTGTATATCCCATGGAACTTGGGTAGTAATTGAATCGTTTGGGGGCAAAACATGAAGTCACCCAGAATCTTCAAAAGCTGGATCCAACGATGGGTGAGGGTTGCAGCAGGGTTGTTCAACTACCTCATCGTATGTGCGGGTCTTGCTGGCTCCTGTGAATCCTCTGGCATCTATCTCCTCCTCCTCGAGCTGCTGGTATATTTCCACCGACTAGTCTCTGCTCTGGCTCTCCTCTGTCTGCTCGCATCTATGCTAACTCTGAGTGCACCTTTGCCATGAATGCTCCCTGATCTCTAATCTATCTCTACATAGTCTCCATGGAGGCTAGAAATGTGTTATTGATGGAACCCAGATCAAGTACGTATGTTGAACCCTAGGGCTGCTCATTAGTGCGTCCCTCACTGCTGGCCATCTCTCAGGTCTCTGCAAAGGCAAAAGACCCCGACTCAGGTGCCATCGAATGGAAAAATAGTTGTGTTGGTCTCTGCTCCAGTACCTCATGAGTGGAAGAAGGGTGATCGAGGGGGAACAGGGTGGTAGAGAACTTAGGTTTGGAGAGCAGGTCTAGGCTCTTTGAAACCACCCTAGATGAATGAGGAGGAGTGCTCGAAAGTAGTGCTACCAAAGGTAGTCTAATAGACCTCCTACCCATCATCGTGATGTGGGGATTAATGTGGATGAGATATGGAATGCAAATAAGATCAGAATTCAAACCCCCAATTCACCTGCACAACATGGGAGCTGATGACCGTAAAGTATCGGTCATTAATCGTGTCAAATTTTATTTAGGTAATCAGTCAATCTATCATAGCGATTAAGTGAGATGTTCGGAACTTGATGCTCAAAGGAGACTGGTCCAATACCACAGTTAGTTTTTCCTAGCCAGTATAGATTGCATACCATTTACTGGCTACCCGATCTATCCACTCTACTAAGGATGTCCTAGACCGCTTTCGGCTACGTGGAGAAGTCCTCACTGGAGAACAATCAACCACAATACTAGTAGTCTGAAATAAGTTCAGGTATGGCTCTATCCTAGGGTGTGGATCACTCTCTCGTTGTAAACAAACCAACCAATCAGGAGGCGAATCTCCCAAAAAAAAGATTTTTCAATGAGGTGAATTTTAGGGTCAAGTTTGCATTATCAGTCCCAATTTTATTGTTTTCATAGGTATTTTTAAGATAAAGGCAACACCTAACGAATTTTTTATTTCCTTGGTTATTTTGAGTCCAAAAGCTGGGGGAGGAAGTCGAAAAAGATGATGCGCGATCAAACACAATGATGCATGCAACGATAGAAATGCATACTTGTCTCTAGCACTCTACATGCAGGATGCACGCATAAATTTAAAGATTGAAATTAAACTAACTATATGACGAACGAGGAAATCAGACTTAGACGAGCAACTTCTATTGATAATGAAAAACAATAGCTAGCTAATCAAATCGAGTCTGGAGACTGATCTTGGGAGTCACTCGGTGCCCACCACAATGGGTACTGCTAGCGTTGTATATGACTCCTCATAGCATGTGGTCTCAAATTCAATTAAGCTAACTTTTTTAATTTATTTTTAGATTGGTCCAATTATGATCTATAGGTATAGGCATACAATTAAGTGTTAGGCCTTAGATAATTACATCACAATCAACAAAAATCCTAAGTCTAAGGGCCAAATCCACGAGAATCAAATAGAAAGTAAGTCAGTGAAATCAAAGCATAAAAAAGCCACGGCGAGGTCCCCCGAGTGTAACGACACTAGACAAAACAATCCTGAAATGTGACAAGTGTCCAAGTGCTCAATATTACAATAATAATAGTTTATGCGAAAAATCAACTACTCTATATGCTATAACTATTCTCTCCTCCTCTCTTGCTCCTCTGGGGGTGCAGGTACTCCAACAGAAAGTCGAAGCATCCTCGGGCGGTTCCTCGCACAAAAGGCAAAATAGAAAGTATGTAAAAAACAATTATATCCAAGAGTCAAAAATATGAAAAGTGACTACTAAGTCGTGCTCCCCGACAACGACATCATTCTGATGACATGAAAATTGAGTCTGACTAAGGTGGAAAATAATCAATGTCGTTGTCCCTAATCAATCAATTTGGTCAATATAAGAATAATACCCCTCGATAAAAGATTAGACAATCACACAAAATGTAAGCGAATTCACTTTTTTTGCCTAGTATAGCAACCAGGGTCGAACACAAGTAGCACGAGTAAACCTACAAAGTAGTCAAATATAATAAATGGAAATCATATTTTTGGTGGTTTTAAATTGTGCAAATATTTGCATTTTTAATAAAGGAGTGAAATCAATAAATAAGGGAATAAAGCAACACACAAGTTATTTTATATTTTCTTTATTGCTAAAAATGCTTAGAAAATTAATATAAAAATATTTTTGGGTTTTAATGTTTTGAGTGTTTTTGGTAATTTTCTAGAGTTTTGAAAATGTTTTTATAATTTTATAAAATTCAAACAGTGACTAAAAGAACAAACAATACACCACCAGGATTAAATTGCAAGTTAAAATGACTTAAAATGCCTAAAAGTCCTGAGAGAAATTTTATAACAAAATAGAGATGAAAAACTACAAACAAGAACGAGAATGAGATTTTTTATTTTTCTTGAATTTTATATGATTTTTATAAGCTTTTAGATCTTTTGTAATTTTTAGAGTTTTTAAAGGGATTTTCAATCAAAATTGGTGCTATACATAAACATAATAAAACACACTCACATGAATTTTTTAAGAGTTTTTAAAACAATTTTTGAATTTTTAGGTATTTTCAAAAATACACGAAACACTTTTTATGTGTTTTTATTTTTAAAAAATAATAAATGTCATGAAACTAATAAATAAAAAATACCATAAATATTATATGTCAACAAGAGTGAATATTATTTTTTATGGAATTTTTGGGACTAATTTTATATTTATTTAATTAACCAAGAGATAATAAGTTCATAGGGACCTACGTGTAATTAAATTAAAGTACATGACCAAATAGCAAGACATGTGAAAAGTATAGGGCCTCAAATGCAAAAAGTCCAGGAAATCATGTGCACAACACATGAATCAGGCTCACAGGGGCACGAATGCAAATATTAAAACATTCCATTCATTTTATAACATCATAAAAGTTCATGCAAGAGAATGCAAATTTAACCTAAAGGGTCACGGGTATGACCATGTGCTACTCACAAAGAGGGACTTGCAGATATATGAAAATATGAGGTCTAAACTTGTAAAATGTCTATACTACAACTTTTATTTATTGGACTAAATATCTAAACATAAAAGTGTGAGGGTTAAAGATAAATATACCCTTTCCAAGCTTGTGCGAGGCATGTGGGGACACGTGGGAGCTCGGGTGTAGGCGCTGGCGTATGGGCCTAATCTCTTGACGTTGCAGATCTGATGGCTAGAGAATGTTTAGGACGTGCAGTCGGATGGTGTCAGATCTAACGGTGAAAAGCTGTGGCGGTCGACAGCTGAGATGGAATCTGGCAGAGAGAGCCAATCCAACTATGGGGAGGAGGTCTGTAAGAACTCCTCTTGGGCGAACTTCGATTGAGCGAAAGGGGCGATCCACGGACCTGATAGAAGGTCGAAAGGGTCCAATAATGTCGTGATAGGTTCCCTCATTTGGTGGGATGCTCTGATGGTGAAGACGAGGGTCAGAAGACTTTAGCGACGGAGGGGGACCTGGGGCAGCTCCGCTTGAGCAGCTGGAGGGCCAAATGGGGTCTGTTACATGAGCAAAAGCCTGCAAAGGATACACTGCTCGGAGGTGAAACTTCGACGAGGTTTTTTGAGCGCAAAACAAGAGAAGCGGGCATGAATGGATCTTTGGGCTTCCAACGAGGATGGGAGGAGGACACTTGAGCTTAATCTCACCATGATGGCTGAGATTTACGGTGAATAGACTACGAGGGAAGGTGGGGTGTTCATCGAGGTGTCGATTTGTGCGGGTAAGGTTGGGTGATGGAGCTCCAGCCAGACTGTTGGAGCTCAAATGTGGGTGGTGGAGCGAGATAGGAAGATTCAAATGAATGGTAAACTATGAAGGTTAAAGGGAGTACCTGAAGATACCTGCTAACGCACGAACTCCAGGCGAAGATGAACGTTGGGGTGAAGGTCTTGATGTGTTGCGACAGGCAAGAGAGGATGCATGGTGTATGACTCTAGCCACGTCGCGCTACAAGCCTCCAAACAACTCTCTAAGGATCCTAAGCAGTGCCTTGAGTGGTTGTTACTTCATTGAAGGTGGCTAGGGAATGAATGGAGTGTGAGGGATGAGCTTCATCGCTTGGAGGCGAAAGAGAAGGATTTATACGTCAAGTGAGGGTCCAGAAAGATCGATGTAGAGCACGGAACCCTATGGAGATCCGGATCATCCTAGGGATCTGCGAGGACCACAGAGGTCCGAGGAATCATGAGTCCAAGAATCAATATGAGTGGAGATCAGAGTTGGGCTAGGTAATTGGGAGAAAAGTCTCCGGCGAAGGGGTTTCGAACCAACCTGAGCTAGGTGGGGGCGTTGACTGGAGTCAATAAACATTCCTAGACCAATCAGAAAATTTGGCTGTACAAAATATATGTAAATTCAATAGAAGTAACCAATTAACATAAAATAAAAAGTGTATAAAATAAAAAATATTTCTTATTTTTGAAACTATTTTTCTGTGATTTTTAATTATTTTTGTAAAAAATTAAATTAATGTTTATGCATATATAGTATTATATACATGTATAGTATACTTATGTATTTTGTACAAGTATTTTTTATTATTTTATTTTTACACAAATATCCTTATTTTATATTTTATTGATTTACAAAATAATTTTAGGAGTATAAAATAGTTATTATTTTAGTTTTATAAATTATTTAATGGTATATAAAAAATAGTGGAGGTAATATGTATACACGTGTTTTGTACAATGAATGGAGGTTTTTATTTTTATTAATTTTTTCTGATTTTTATATTATTTTTAGAACTATGTACAAGGGTATAAAATAATTCTTTGACTTTGTTTTTTTCAAAAATGGATGTATAATTAATAAGTACAAGTACTAGTAGTATATGCAATACATAGTAGTAAACACATCATTCTTTCTATTTTACTTATTTTTTTCCAAAGATTCGTGCAAAATATGCAATATAAACGCAGGCATGCAAATTGCTAACTTATTGTACTGCACATGAATTTACATGATGCTTTGCCAAGAAATAGAGCTAAAATAAAAGAATAAAGAGTGAAAATAAGAGATTCATCAGGTGACATTTTTTCATTTTAAACTATTCAGCTTTTTTTGTATTTCATCCAGAAACATTCCTTGGCAGTTATAATTTTGGACATTTTGCATAAGGAACCTCACCTTTATTTTTAATTACATATATGCACCTACTAGTACATGCATTTTTTATTGTTTTCTATTTATTAAATATATCATCTGTGCTTCAAAAGATTTACTAAATTAGGAGTAGGTGCATGTTAGTCTGTAGATTCATGTTATAATTTTGGATTTCATTTTTGTCACATTTATTATTTTATAAAAATAAAAAAGAGCACAAAAAGCGCTTAGAAAATACAAAAAAATATAAACCTTCTCTAAAATTTTCAAAAAAATATTTATTTTGTTTGCTTATTTATTTTACAACTCTAGAGCATAAAAAACCTAAAAATAAAAAAAACATAAAAATAAAAAGCTCCAAAACTCATTATGGAAAGATAAAAAAATTACAAAATCTCAAATATATTTATTTCTACTATGTAATTTCTCATGTATTATTATCTACCTTTTCAAATTGGTTTCAATAATTTTATACATAATTTTCTATTTTTATTTCTCACTTCAATTCACTCTATTTATTATTTCTCTGATTTGAGAAAATTTTGACTTTATAAATCCATAAAATTAGCAAAACTAACTAAAAATTACAGAAACATTAAAACGTTATTTAAAACCAAAAAATATTTTATTTCTTGTATTTTATTTCTTTTTAATTATATTTATTATTATATTATCCTACATTGTATGTATAATATTATATATTCCTATTTTATATATTTAAAAGAAAAAGAAATTAAAAATATGAAAATATAAAAAGAAAATAAAATTATAAAATAAAAAAAGTTTAAAATTAATAAAACAAAGATATAAATATAAAAACCTACAAAAACAATAAAATTATACAAGGAGAAACACATCCATTTTTGCATACTTCGTTGCACAATCTATCCATTCAGCTCCCAAAGTTCGACCTATACTTGCAACTATACACATACATTGTAGAGTTATAATAAATTCTAACTCCACACTTGACTTTCATTGCTTGATTCTATATTATGGGTTAATTATTGTTTGAAGTTGGGTTTAGTGAGAGACTTCCACAACGATAGTGTTCTCGCCTTGTGAGAATACTTTTAACCCTCACAAAATCCTCTTCAACAAATGACATCGTTGCCAAGGAGCTACTGCGCATAGATTGGTTTTATTTGATTGTGCCTTCTTGTCTCTTGTGTCTATATTTTTTCTTTATTTTTTCTCTTTTATTTGATATTTGTTGTTGAATTGTCTAACCACTCTCCATGTTTGACTTTGTTGCGAGGAACCACGGATCGACGGAGGCACTCTTCTAGGAGTGCTTACGTACCCACGTGAAGCCAAGCTGGCTTTTTGACTTGTTGTCAGAAGGAAGCAACAAGGCATTGGAGGATTTTATGACTATTGCACTTACTTTTTTTCATTTATTTATTTGGAATTTGAATAAAAAGAGATACGTTAATTGTAATGATTCAGGAATTTCAAGATACTCTACCAGGCTTCACAAGGTCCATTGCCCGAGGGATTGTTCCCTTGCTCATAGTTTTTGTCATATTTTTATCATCTTCTTTTTATTTGTTTTTCGAGCCCTAGTTGTAGGAATTGCTTTGCGATAGATTAAGGTCCACACACCTAATTATCATTGCATGTACCCATAGATTTGTGTTTGGACTTAGTAAAATTAAATCACTAATTATTTGGATTTGAGACCACATGTCAAGAGAGGTCGCATACAGTGTTAGCAGCATCCATTGTGACGGGCACCAAGTGGCATCGAAGACTGGACTTAGATCTCATTTCTGACTAGTTAACATCTTATGCTTCACGTTAATAGCAACCCCTGTACTTAGGGCGATTTCATCGACTTTGCATTTCCTATAGATAGTTTTCAATCCCATATAATATCCTGCACGAAGAGAGTTGGAGGCAAAGTGGGCATTTACACTTTAGCATTCATAATCGATTTATTGCTTGCGTTGCTTTTCTAACTCTCTTCCTCTGATTTTGATCACTTAGGTTGCTAAAGGAAATTACTTCCCCAATTGGAATTGTGTATTTTTTATCAAAAATACAAAAAAGCGATAACTAATAAAATTGGGACTGTTAAGCTTACTCTACCCTAAAATCAACCAAAATCATTACCTTGGGGATAGTAACCCCCTCATTGTCTTTTTTTTAATTGCTCAGGTACATATTAAGGGCTAGTGCCCAAATACCAGGGCCCTAAGCATTTTTATAACTTTGTCTTCTCACTTAGCTCTAAAAATTGAAAAGAATAAAAAAGGCCAAAGTTTTTTGGTCCTCACTATGTTCAATCGGTGAATTAAGTAGTTGTGTTTTGTCTTATGTATATTGTTAGTGATTGATTGTGGGTATTCTCGATCCAAGTGCAATGTGCCTTCATCTTGGCATATCTTGATTTTGACTTCATATTCTCCTCATCATTTTGTTTTGTTTCGGAGATGGCCGACTGGAGTGATTTTTATCCGATGTTTGCAGATCCCTCGTATCTTCCAACAAGCCCGCCTCCCTTTTTCTAGGACTTTCCTCCTAAATTTTGTACATATCCTCCTAACCCACTATTTTAGGAATCAACTTTTGATTTTCACCCATCATTACCACCACCATGACCTTCATATTTCGACAACCTACTTTTCCAAGAAAACTTTTCCTCGGAATGTGATTTTTGCCCATACCCACCACCCTCATTCAACTCACCCGATACTAAGGATTTTGAGTCACCTCTTATGAAGTCCATGCTTAAGACCTTAAACTAGATGATGGAGCATATGAATTTGAGGATTGATGATCTAGTTAGCATAAATAGGAACGACAATGCTGATCCACTATTTGAGGATATGGATTCACTTGAGGACACCCATGAGAACTTGTAATCGCTAAAAATACAAAAAATAAGAAAAATTTAAAATTTCAACACCTTGCTCAGTCATCTTGTGAGGAGAGGACAGACATGCTAGATCTTTTGCCCACACACTCATTCACCCCATGTCCCACCTTTGACCCCGAGGACGACACTATACAGACTACTCTTAGTTGTCCTTGTGTAGATGATAACTCCGATCTCCTCCCTTGTATTGAGGAGATCCAGAATATAAAAAAATGTTGACCGAACCTGAAGTGGTGGCAATTATTCACGAGATTATTAAGGCCCACTTTGCCAGGCCATGACCCACTTATCTGCTCCTCAAACCAAGAAGATGAAGTGAAGGAGCAGATCTGAGTGACACATTTTGACCATGGCCACTTCCCATGCCATCACCCACCACCCTTCTTCTAGGAAAGGGAACACTGCAACACCATTCATCATATGCATCATTTCTGACTATTCATGTGATCGCACTCTCATTGATGGTGGTGCTTCAATTAGCACAATATCCTTCTCGTTGATACTGTCTCTTCACTTAGGGCTTCTTAAGAAAGCTAGTATGATCGTTCAATTTGCTGATGATCAATAAAGAGATCGAAGGGTATTTGCGAGAAAAATGTCATTTGGATTCAAGGCATGAGTTTCACTACTGACTTCATTGTATTGCCCATTGAGACCTCCACCCTCATGGAGCATCCTCTAATCATCCTAGGATGGCCCTTTCTCGCCTTTGCGAGAGCCATTATTGATTATGGATCTGGAGAGATTCGCTTTCATTCTAATGTTAGAAGTGATGTCTTGATCACCCCATCTACCACAAATCGGAGACCAGCATCTGATGAGAGTGTGTCTCTGTTAGCCAACCCCGTGACTATGACCTTGATGAAGATATCAAAGAGTTTTGTTGTATTGGATGACATTGAGACCCAAGAATTCCTCTGTAAGGAGGAAACTCAGAATGCATAGACCTTGGAGTTTCTTCTTCCGATACATGGTGTTGCATTAATGATATCCGCGGGACTTACACGATAGGCACTTTAGAGTAGAGGGCAGCCTTAGTAGAGACTCCAGAGGACGTATTTTATTTGATTGCTTTTATAAATGAATTCATGCCTTTTAGTGATGACTTACCAAAGACTCACAAGGATGGACTTGACATGACTACTTCCATTGATAAGTTTGAGCCTTTTAACTTTGATATCTACGAGATTTCATAGTCTAGATATAGCCACGCTATTTCCACTGACCAGTCCATCCTAGCCAGGTTAAATCAGTTGATGACCTCGATATCGACCTACACCTTATCAGATCCATTCCTCAGTGGTCCCACAAGAAGGTCTACTATCTATCTTCTTGATCTTTGTATATCCACCTCTTGTATATCCACTTTCATTTACCTCCTTCCATCCACCATATCGCTCATCCACGCCCTTTCTGTGTGTTTTCCTTGCTTAGAATGTACTTTGTCCTATGTATAGGGGGTGGATGAGCTGATTGCTCTTTCTTCGTTCCGTTTGATCACCCTTGTTGTTGCATATACTTAGTGCTCTTTTACCCTAAATATAAGGGGGTGATGCGTACATCCGACCTCCTTATCTTTCATTTTATTTTATTTTATCCCCTCCACTGTCTCCTAATCTGTTTATATCATTATCTATAACTAGGGATATCTTACCCTAATTATAGGGGAAAACAGATGGAGTCGTGATTTGTTCATTCCCACCCTCAACCCTCCCTGCCTTGTTTACAATATTCTATACTTAGGATTACTTGATCCTAAGTATAGTGGGGATGGTCTACTTTTCTTTCATTTATCCATTTTTTGATTCATTATTCTTTAGACTCTTTAACACTCAGTACGAGTTATGTCTTCTCTTTTTCTCTCTGATATATGAGGATATAGTTCAAGCTATGTATAAGGGGTTCATATATACTTTATCTACAACTCGTACTTTCATATTTTCAATAAGTATGGCTAAAATACTCTTAAGTAATCAATATACTTATATTAAATACATTAAAATTCTTTGTATATACTAATTAATAAATCAAGTAGAAATTATTTTGCAAAATATTTTGAAAAATAATTTAAAAGTCTTTTTGAAAAATCTTTTGAAAATTGTTTCAAAATTTTTGTGCAACATATTAACAACTTTTGTAAAATATTTTGTTTATAAAAAATATCTTTTCATATTGTAATGTTTGTAAAAAAATATTTTTCTTTTTATTTTTCAAAAATATATAAAAACTTGCAAACATAAAAATTCTATAGAAAATTTGAAAAACTTTTCAAAAATCCATAAAAAGTCGATAATTGAAAATGCATCACAAAAATATTTTATGCATTATGAATAGCATTTGCATTTTTCGGATTGAGTTTGATAATTGAACTAGCCTAAGTAAAATTTGGAGATTGGAGCTTATTGGACCTTAATCATAGGAACCTTATAGGAAGTGGAGTTGAGATACTTCCTTCCTAGTTGACTTAATTCTTTGAGATCATGAGACTTGGTTCAATGTCGTCTTGATTGCCCAAGTAGAGTATTTTGGAGCACACACACGACTCTTGTTTATAATTAACTATCTTGAACACCTGCACCTTTCACTTTTGCTTTCCTCAATTGAAGTGGTAGAGGGCTGGATTTGTCGGCATGAGATACAAGCCAATGGAAACATCAGAAGTCATACATCTGTGACCACTGCTCCCCAACCCGAAACAACGAGGTCTAAAGACAGAAGTTTTTGTTGTAATAATGCTTCAAAAGAGGGATAGTCTACTGTCTCAAGAGGAAAAAGTCTGTATGTAAACACTGTTGTATATAGTATTTAAAAAAATCAAAAACTCCAAAAAAGTGGACATGCCTGATTGAAGATAAATTGCTGCCGGAATGTATATATTTGTATAGTCAATAAGCAAGCTTGAGCTTCAAAGTTATATATATATATATATATATATATATATATATATATATATATGAGAGAAATGGGGTTGCTCTCTGGGAGCAGCCAAGGGGCTGCTCCCACCCCCATTTTCCTCCAATTTTTTTATTTTTTTGGAAAATAAAAATTTATATATTCATCATTAAATCCCTCTAACAATTTATTAAAATTTTGTCAGAAACAGAGACTCCTACGACCTCCATCCCAACATGGTCGATTTAAAAAATCCTGCGACCGCTAAAAAATGACGTCTGGATGGAGGGCCTAGGAGTCTCTGTTTCTGACGAAATTTTAATAGAATGTTATAGGGATATAGTGATGAATATTCAAATTTTTATTTTCCAAAAAAAATAAAAAAAATGGACGAAAAATAGGGGTGGGAGTAGCCCCGTTGGCTCCTCCCAGGGAGGAGCCCCATTTTCTCTCTCTCTCTCTCTCTCTCTATATATATATATATATATATATATATATGTGTGTGTGTGTGTGTGTGTGTATATATACATATATATGAGATCCTGCAACTGGATGACTTGGCTACACTGGTCAAGAATCCTAGGATAGGTAGATACACTGTCTACCGTACATTCTTCTCTCCACCTCCTCTTCTTGAGTTAGTTGCCACTTTAACTTACAAGGGAATAGCTCACTTCTCGAGGAAATAATTGTTGTATTGGGGAATTGCGGTCTTCATGTTGGAGAAGACTAACTTTTACTGCTTCATCTGAGGAGAGCTATCC
This sequence comes from Ottelia alismoides, assembly GCA_037367405.1. Lineage (NCBI taxonomy): Eukaryota > Viridiplantae > Streptophyta > Magnoliopsida > Alismatales > Hydrocharitaceae > Ottelia > Ottelia alismoides. Next base: position 765,258 of record JAZKJV010002851.1, on the reverse strand, counting down.
ATCACACACACTATTCAAGATAGATTTATAGTCATAAGGGTTTGCATATGAGTCGAAGTATTCTAACATGTCTATTGAGGAGACTTGAGAAGAGTTTTGTGATTTTCAAAGGTTGTTGTATTTTCAAATCTGATTCCCAATAAGGTTCCAACCGCAACTAATTGTCCAAAGGTCCGACTTAGGCTCCAATATTTGATTTTGTAAAGACAGATTTGAGAACTAAAATCAATCTAAGTTCTTTCTTTTTCTTTTCTTTATTTTTTGTTTATGCACTTATTTAATAAGTGTTTTGCCAGGGAATAGTAAAGGCAAGTATGGGGAGATGAATCTCCATTGCATCACCTATATTCTATCATTTTTGCCTTAAAAATCATAGCTAATACAAGTAAATACCATTAATTTGTACAAATTAAAATTCATTCTTTATTCTATTAATTGTATATAAAATACAAATTTTAATGTTGAAATTATAGAAAAAGAAAAGAAAAAGAATAAAATACCAAAGGTATTTTATGACCCTAAACCAGGTCAAGAATTGATTTGTTAAACAAGGAATAAAATATGGTGAGATGAGGGCTAAAAATCACCTAAAAATCACATTCTTTTATTCTTTAATAAGTTCTTTTTTGTACCTATTTTCATCTTTAGTATTTATACCTCAAATTAAGAAATATTGTACATGAAATTTGTATATAATAATGTATAGAAAATAAAAAAATGGTTTCATACAAAAATAATATATAGTGCATTTTTTATACACAAAATAAAATCCAAAAGCCCAAACTTCACTGACCCATATCTCCTCAATAAAAAATAAAAATTCATAAAATCACGTTTAGTTTATATAAGTTTTTAATAAGCTATTTAATAAAGGTGGTTTCATTTAATTTGGAGTTAGTATGTGAAAGTTAGGTTTTGGACCCTTATTGTATAGTTTCCCCATATAAAATATTAATTTAATTTATTCTTTATTATTTTACAATTTTATATTTTTACAATTTTAAATATTATTTATTATGTATATTAATATTTAGAATATAATAAAATCATAAGTAAAACACAAAAGTAAAATACAAAAATACATAGATGAAATATCTATACTTATACCGATATGTTACATACTTATATATTTAAGTGTATATATTATATCATGAAATTATAAGAAAAATTTATTTATGTATATATAAATAAGTTTTAAATATAAAAAATAAGAGAACAAAATAATAAAATCAAAAATACAAATTAAACTAAAATACTCAAAATATAGGTAAATATACCTATAAATAAAGGGGTTGATGGGGCTGCCCCCTGGGGTCAGCCAACATGGCTGCCCCGTCCCATTTTTGGGCAAATTTTTTTATTATTTTTGAAAAACATCATCATGCATGTATATTCATCCCTATATCCCTCCAATATGCCATTCGAATTTCGTCAGAAACAGAGACTCGTACGACCTCCATCAAGAAAGGGTCGATTAAAAAATCCTACGACCGTTAAAAAATGACGTATGGATGAAGACCGTAGAAGTCTCTGCTTCTGACGAAATTCGAATGACATATAGGAGGGATATAGTGATGAATATACATGGTAATATTTTTCCAAAAAAGTAAAAAAATTTTGCGAAAAATAAGGTGGGGGCAGCAATGTTGGCTGCCCCTAGAGGGCAGCCCCATTTTTCCCATAAATAAAACACTAAAAATTAACTTGTAATAAATAAGTTCAAAATAAATAAATAAAAATCATATTAAAATACTAAACAAAATAATAAGCATTTTTTTATTTTATAACTTAAAATTAATAAAATCTATTAATATTTATTATTTAATTTTTGAATAATATTTGGTTGGGTTTTTCCTGGTTGGTCCACGTGGACCACCCACGTGGCATAAAAAGTTAACTTCCTTCAACTCTTTTGACATCTAGATAGCCTCTGACACACCTCATTTGATCCCATTTTTCTTTGATTTTTGGTGCTTGATTAAAGCACCATTTTATAATGATTCCTTCACGACTTTTTCTCCCTGAGCTTCCCTCTTTCACGGGCCATGATCACCTCGAGGATTGGATCACTAATTCGGGCATTCTCCCTCGTTCTTTGGCCATGTTCATCACCGATACATATACCCTCCTCGATATTCCTTCCATTTTTGAATCTCCTTATGGCATTGTCCTCTCCTCCTTTTGCTCTTAAGGGATCAAGGAGAGTGACAACCTCCTCGCCCAGTAGTTTGGTTCATCGGTTACCAGCCTAGGTCAGACTTCCACCCATCTCTAGCTACCTCCATCGCCGTGAGGTACATCTCGTGGACTAGATCTGTTTGAGGTAATCTTTCGGTGTTTCCTAGCTTAGTTTTAGTTCTAGTTTAATTTCCAGGTCACCTCGCGCGGCATCCCAGGTGAGGTGATATTTTGCATTTTAGCCTTTGTGGATTTTTATATTTTGTATTTGGTCCAAAAACATTCCTCGATAGTTATATATTTTGGACATTTTGCAGAAAGGCCTTCACATGAATTTTTAGTATTTGCTCTATTTACTAAATATACCATAAACACTCCGAAAAATTCCCAAAATTAGGATTAGGTGCCTGCTCCTGTGTAGACTCACGTTATAATTTTTAATTTCCATTTTAGACATATTTATTATTTTATAAAATAAAAAAGAGCACAAAAAGCCCTAGTTTGTCTTAGAAAATACCAAAAAATATAAAACATTTCTGAAAAATCTAGAAAAATATTTTGTTTGTTTATTTATTTTACAACTCCATACCCAAAACATTTAAAATAGAAAAAATACATAAAATTCAAAAATTTCAAAAATCCATTATAGAAACGTAAAAATTCCCCTAAAACATATTTATTTCTACTCTGTAATTTTTTTTATACTATTATCTATCATTTAAAATAGATTTTAAAGATTTTAGATATCATTTTCTATTTTTAACCTTCATTTTAATCCATCTTGTTTCTTATTTCCCTAATTTGGGATATTTTGACTTTAAAATCCATAAAATTAACAAAATTAGCCTAAAAATCATATTTTGCTAAAAATCACAAAAATAATAATATATTATTAAAAACCCCAAAAATTTGATTTCTTGTATTTTATTTATTTTATCTATATTTATTATTATATTGGCCTACATTACATATATACTCTTATATATTCTTATTATATATATTTATATATATATTCAAAAGAAAAAGAAGTTAAAAATCTAAAATATAAAAAGAAAATAAAAATTATAAAATTATAACAATTTATATAAAAAACAATAATAAAAACTATAAATATAAAACCCACAAAAACAATAAAATTAGACAAGGAGAACACAACAAATTTAACACACTTTATTGCATAATCTATCCGTTCTGGTCCTTGAGTTCGATCTTTACAGTACTTGCACCTATACACATATCTTGTAGAGTTATAATAATTTTCAACTCCCACACTTTACTTTCTTTTCTTGATTCTATATTGTGGGTAAATTATTATGTGAAGTTGGGTTTAGTAAGAGGTCGCCACAACGATAGTGTTCTCGCCTTGTGAGAATACTTTTGTCCGTCGCAAAGTCCATATCAATAGTGGGTAAAATATTGAATTTTTTCCAAACTAATTATATTAAATCAACCATGTATCACAAAATATAATCAAGCATCCACAATGTTAAGCATAAGTTGTTATACAAGTGCAAATTTTTGGAGTTGAAAAAATGATGTAAAATGTAGGTCAAACAAATGTGCGAACACAAGGTTCTGAATACAATACAGAAATAAAATTAATAAAAAAATATATGTTGATAGAACTATTATGCAATTACCAAGACTCTGGGGGATGCCTATGGAATTTTTCCAATGGACATGTGTTGCGCACGTGCTCCTCAAAAGGTGAGGTTGTTCTCGATAATTGCGAAGAACTGGGAGTTGCTGTTGTAATTGTCCCCCCCAGCAGGGGGTCATCTTGTAACTAACCCTTGCCCCACGTGCTTCTCACTTGATGGAGGGGGAGAAAGCTAGGATGTCAATGCACGCTTCGATATGGCTCGGTGGCGAGGCAAAAGGTCAACAAAGGTCGAGGTAGTGGTGTTGGGCGATGGGTCTTCATTGAAGGATATTGTCCTTGGTCAGGGCGTGTGGTGGAGAGGGCAGAGGAGCGGGGATCCCCATCAAAGGCTCAATGATCAGGCGATGATGTTAGTGGAGTTAGGTCAAGGGCTTCATTGGAGCTCGACTGGAGCACATGGATGGCGAGGGTCGTACACGAGACGAAGCTGTGTATCACTCGAGGAATGGTCCTCCAAGTGGTCCAGGCGAAATGGGCAAGGCACATTTGATCGATACACGATCGACAAAGGGGGTGCAAGATGAGTGAAGGTGGTGTATGTGGCCATGTAGAGGAGGTGCGAACGTCAAGGATGAGTGGACAATCTTGTAGGGGCGAAGCTCAGTGTGGAAGGAGATGGAGGCCGATGGCATGGAGTGGGTCGATATGTTCCTTGGTGTTGGCGTGGAGGGAGGCAGAGCAGACACACATCACCTCCTGCTGAAGAGACATACCCTCCTTGACCTGCAAATAGTCGAAGAAGCTCAAGCTAATGCTCGGCTGCAGGTTATGGGTGAATAAGAGTAAGGAGATGTAGAATAAAATCTCTGTTGAGACGAAGGATCAGAGCAGATTTTTGGCTGAGAACTCGAAAAAAGATGGGAGATATGGGACATAAACCATAAGCGGTAAGGGCATGAACGTGACTATGTTGCTCGGATTTAATCGATTTGGGTTGTAGATTATGGAATTCAGATCACAACAGATGGAAGAGGGAATTTGGGGGAAATGATTGCAAGAAGGAAATTAGCAAAAAAAAAGAAGAATAACTATCAAAAGAGGAGGATAGGAAGAGGGATCGGAGAATGGTTACCTAGATTAGGAGTTTTCTCCTGAGGTTAGAGCTCGAAGGAGCTCCTATTGTTGCCTCAAGAGCTACAACGATGTATAGCTTAAAGCTCAGCAACCATGGTCGTAATTGTTGCAGCGAGGAAGGATCTCACAGGATCGCACCGGCAGGGAGAATGGTGATCACTCAACGATGGACTCTCTCCCTTGCTGTCACCCAGAAAGAGGTTGAGCTCCATGTCCTCGCACTCAAAATGGTAGATGGTGTGCGACATAGGCAGTGATCATGCATTTATGTGTGGCTGGAGGAGGTGTGAGAAGTGGCTGAGGAAGACGGGGAGAGTGAGATGGTTGCAACAATTGTGGGGGTCATGTCTGAAGATAGAGAGAGGGTGTATGGTCCTGCGGAGTGAAGGTAGCTACCTGTGAAGATCGTGTGGGGTGACCATCACGTAGGTGGTTGTGGTTGTAGCCATGCTCCGCAAGGCACGAAGCTGCTATTGGGGCTGAGCGCGCATAAGGAGAGAGAAGGGGGGGCACCACATGGCACGTATAGGAGCAACCACATGGGGGTAAAAAAAATAAGAATTAATTAAAATAATAAATAATAATAAATAAATAAATAAATAAAATAAACATAAATAAATAAAATAAATAATATGAATAAAATAAATAAATTATGAACATAAAAATAAAATAGGGTGATACATGGTAGCTCCAGGAGCGACCACGTGTCACACAAAAAAAATCAAAAATTAATGCAAACAATAATTAAAAATAAATAACAAAAGGGGGTCAAAACAAAAAGTAGTCAAAATTAAAGTTGCTCATCTCGACGAGATGTACAACTTTTGTAAAGGATCCAAAACCAAAATAAATCATTAGTTGTAAAAATATTTTTGGTGGTATCTTATATGTATAAAATACCGAATTTTTATTTTTTGCAAATTTTTGGCATTTTTAAATAAGATAAAAAAATCAGAAAAAATATGAAATAGATATTTACAATCTAATCTATTTTTTGTATTTTTAATAATTAAGTAAATAAAAGATAAATATAGGGGTCATATGTACAATATACAATAGGAAGCTAAAACCCATATTTCACATACAAACTCTGATTGTTTTAAATTTAGTCTTGTTCTGAATGTAATTTAATGTGCATTACTTCAAAAGTGAGTAGGAATCCATAGGAGACTGTTTGAGAGAGATATTCATGTTTAAAGGTTTTTAGTCTCAAACTGGAGTTTGGGTTTTATTAGACAATTTTTACAAGTTATCATTTTTTGATATTTTCATTTCTCTTTTAAGAATATATATATATATACACTCATTAGGATTAATTAATTATATAGAGTGGAAGTTAATTTAAGTTAGATAAGTAGAAATTTTATTGAATAGTTTAAATAAAGAGGATAGTGAACAATAAATAATATGATGAATCACATATTCATTAATAGGAAACATAGTACAGTGATCCAAAAAGCCATGAAAGCAAAAGGCTTCTTTTATCTTCTCCATATGAACCCAGAATTCACCAAACTCACATTCATGTACTAAGCATAAAATTATCTATAAAATAGTTTCAATAAAATTGAATTTATGATGTGAAAGTCCTTTTTGGGGTACTTTAGTATTTGCACCACTGTATATTATGTACATAATATTTTATTTCTTGTATTTTATTTCTCTATTATATTTTTAATGTGTTTTACTTATTTTGTAACATATATAATTTAAATAAAAATCACAAAATTGAAAATCATAAAAAATAAATGATTTCATGTAGTATATAGGTATAACATACCTATATGGTATAATAATGTATTTCTTTATGCATGTAAAAACATACATAAAAATTTAATAAAAATATATTTATTCTAAAAAATTATGTTTCGAAAATACAAAATATAAAAATAAATAATATAAGCATAAAAAAAACAAATAAAAATATCTGCATAAATATACATGTATAACATAATTTATGTTTATCTTAATTTAGATGATAACTCATTCATTTTCAGCTAAAATGAAACATGTAAATATCTTATCTTGTAGAAAATAAAATTAGTCAAATGGTATATGTTTCTTAAATTTAAAGACATTTTATCTTTATTTTTATTTATTTTTATCTTTTTATATATCTTAGGGAATTGGTAATTAGCTACCTCAGCAAAAGGCTGGCCCTTCATTGGGCATGTATATAGATACCTACATAACTATGCACAACTATGCACATAGATACATGCATACTTATTTAACTACATACATACAAAGAAACCTACCTACATTCAAATAAAACACACACACACATACACAGAGATACGTACTTGGACACATATATACCTACATACATAGATACATAGAAACACACATACCCACTTTGATACATACATCAGATATATGTATACGAAGATAGAAATACATACACATTGAGCTATCGTGACAATCATATGTTTTCTTGATTGCATATATCCCACAAATCTGTCGATCCCACCTTCTTCAACTTTCTCTACCTAAATACATCGACCCCCTTTCATTGACCAACCATTTAACCTCCCATCAACAATGGCAATCATATCCTCTACTATTTTCATGTCCCCCTAGGAGAACAACTCTTGTAGCACTCTCATTCGAACATGTCACCAAAGGACTTCATTCCTCTCATACAAGCATCGCCTCCTCACATGAAAACACATTTAGCTTCGATCATTTTTTATGCTACAATATTCACAGTATTACCAAGAGCCTTTCACATATATTTACACAACAATCATTAAATCAAAATTAAAATAAATGGCATTCTGTAGATGAGAAACGATGATATTGTCGTGACAGATATATTAAGATCAAAGCCACTATATATTTCATCATAGAAAGATAAATTTGCAGACAATGAAAAATACATTGTTATGCATCACGATATACAAAAATAACGAAATAAGTAAATCGTCCCAAGGTTTCTATCTTGTTTTACATCATTGTATACAAGAAAGAACAAAATAAAAATAAGAACCTAGGGTTTATACCATGTTGGGTAGCAGGGTCTTCAAAGAGAGGAGGAGGAGGGAGGTGGCTGGGCAGTGTAGTCGAACATGGAGTTGGACGATCGGCTCAGTAATGGAGAAGGTAGGGAGGAGGACAAGGGCTTGACAATGGAGATGGGTGGCAAAATCAGTTCTAGCAACAAAGATGTCTCTCTATCGGTGATCATGAGGAGGAGGATCTCGGTATAGGAGGCAAAGAGAAAAGTGAATGAAATGTAGGGCGTGGTTCTGGAAATAGGAAAACATATTTGTAATGGTCACATTAATCAATTACCTTATTAATACAAAAAAAACAAGTTAACTTTTATGATGATTCAATAACTTTTATGGCAATTTTCTTATGATACCGCTCCATTGATGACAAGTGAGGACGTATTCTAATTGATTTAACCCAAAGACCATCCTAGTTAGTTCATTATGGTCGTTCATCACAAACATCACTAATTTTTACATGGGTAAAAAAGGATAGGATCTAGTACAAGAAAATAAATGAAGGTTTCCATGTCTAGTTAGTGGCGTCTCACAAATAACTAATTGATTATGATGCCAACCTTCAAGAAAAATGATACGATTACCAAAAATAATACACTAATGGCCAAATTACTTTCTAGTCATAGGAGTAGGCAATCACCTATCTGTTCTTTCATGGTCCCCTTCACTCCTTTGGATGATCCTCCTCTTTTTGGTGATGTCGTTATTTGGTACCATAGTTGAAATTATATTTTTTAAATTTTAATGATAATTGTATTTTTAAATTTTTTACATGTAATTTTTGAAATAATTTTAAAAATGTAAAATTTATTTTTTTTGTAATTTGAAAATTGTATTTATCTATAAAAATATATATTAACAAAGTAAAGATCATATCTTAGATATATATTTTTATTTTATTTTATAATTATATGTATTATTCTCGATGGTTTTACAACCATCTCATTATTATTTTGACCTCCAAGGAAGGTCACCTTATTAACATGGTTCTTCGACTCCCAAGTATGGTCGACAAAGGGGTGCAGGTAAATAGCCTACCCACGGTTGTAAAAACTGCCAATGAAAAAATAAGCATCCTTGATAGTTATTTCAACCGTTGGTGATGCTATCTTCGTCAACAGAGCTTGAATTCACCAAGGGTAAAGATAATCATTAATGGTTATTGAACATCAATAATAATGCCTCGTCTCAGTGGTTTAAATATGCATTAATGTAAATGGGAAAATAATTGACAATATTAACATCGATAAAATTTTTATCCATAGATCACACAATATTATTGTGACAGTTTTCGAATTTTGGCAGCGGCTTTGAACTGTCGATGAAGTCACGGAAAATTATAGTGATAATAGACCAAAAATCAAGCTTAAAAGTGATATCTTTTTGTAGATAGTTGAATGTGTCTCACTTTGAAGATGAGCAATGTATAATAAATATCGGTATGTATGAGAAATTCACCTTAAAATTTCAGCTGACTTAAAAACAAGGTTTGTGTTTATTTGTCATACATACAAATTAGTATTTTTTATTTTTCTTGGATTAAGATTAGTATCATGTACTCAATCAAGATAGTTCCACGCCATTTGGAGTTAACATGAATTTACGTAAAATAAACAAAAATTGTGAATCATATATAAACAAGTGAAAACCTACAAGTACGTCTATATATTTTGTTGACCGATATTACTTCCAGAGTCTCAATTGTTTGATGGAATAAATAGAGATGACACCTTATATTTTTCTGATTTTTTTGATAGTTTATACAAGTACATTTTTCTCTTTGATTTTCTTGATTTTTTACTTTTGTTGTATTTTTATATTAATTAATAATTTTGAATAATAGATTGTATTCATGTAGGTAAAAAGTATAAAATGTTGATTTTAAAATTTTTTAAGGGTATTTACTAAGGAAAAGAGTTAAATTAGGTTTATTGAGTAGATTAATATGTGAATCAACAAAGCCCCTCCAATCTTTAGACTTATCCAACATTTTTAGTTTAGTGGTTAATCTTGATCCAGACCCATTTCTCAATAGCCACTGAATGCTGGTAGGGTTGGATTCATAAATCTTCACATTCTTTTCTAATTAACCCATATAGTCCCAACTACCATCTACTGTTACTAACATCCTTCTCCCCATTTTCAGTAGACCTCAATCATCTTTTTTAGTAAACGATCATACTCCATTCACCATAATAAAGTTTGCAACAATGAATTTCTCAACAACCAAGCAAGCAAAAAGAGGGACGCGCATTTAGTACAACCTAAGAATACTATGTAGGTTTAAAAGGGTGATATTGTTCATAGGACTTAAAACAGAAATTGTTTCTTCTCCATTCAAGGAAAAAAGCAATAGGTGGGACTAGAGATTGTGCATTCTATGTGAGAAGATGGCACAGATGGGGCTTCATTTCTTTGCAAATAGTTGATGGCGGGTGTCAGGGCGCGAGCTCATGGAGCTGATAATATCTTGGCTGTAATAATGGGTTAATGGTTAATTGTAACATAAAGTGAGCTTAACTCAAAAAGATTTGGGTTAAATTTATAACAAAATTTGAGCTATGTCGAATGAGTAAAAAATAATAGGGCATCTTTTGCACTTTGCACGAGAGGATAAAAAATATGCTGGAACATCCTCGAACAACGCTCCTTTCAAGTCAACCATCGCATTGGTGGATATATGCCAATGGGATGAGGAATATGAATGTGAATTCTCTTGTTCAAAAAAATCCAGTAGGCTCCCATAAAAATTTGAATAGAACTATATGAATTATAATAGTAAAAGGACAAAAAGGAATAGGCGGGGGATTGTTTCATTATCAACAATGCATAGTGGACATGCATTCAAAGTTGAGATGATAGGAAGCAAATGTCTATCTTGCACCCATAGCTTTCTATGTTTTAGTGACCATAAGAAGAGGGAGATCTGGGGGTGGAATGGTTTCGATCAGAATTTAAGGTTAAGATTACCTCCCAACCCCCACAAGAGAGAACATTAAATAGATCATTATTGAGTCTGGGGGAGGCTATTCTACCTGGGATGATTATAGTATCCGCAGAGGTTGGGAAAGAGTGATGGTTGTATAAAAGTTATTTTAATTTTTAAAATCTCGGGGGTATAATTCATCTTTGTGTAAGGGTTTTTAGCCAATTTTGATTGGTGCCAAGCATCTAGTGGCCTTTGGATAAGGTAATGCATTTGTTAGGTATGGTCTCTCATATGGAGGGAAAGAGTTTGCAAAGTGGAGGATCTCAGTTAATACTGTCAAACCGAAAGCAAGTTTGATCTGTCGAACTTATGGCCAGGTTTTATATGGCCATCGACCCAACAACGATGGATCCCCAACTTGGAGGGTCTTGATGGTTCTAAAATGAGGATATGTCTGGAATTGTGATGTCTCCGTGATAATTCTAGTAAAGATGAAAACATCATTTTCTTGAGTTCTGACCTATGTTTGAGAGAGCATAGTGTAATTAATGAGTTCTAGATTTTTGATGCCCATGCCATCGTTGTATTTTAGTTGGCAGATGAGTTCCCATTAGTGAATTTCAGTTAGCAGATGACCTCAAACATCTTATAGCTCTTAAAAACCACCTTCCTACCTCCATTACCAACAACCTTACATTCTATCATTAAAAAAACCTCCAAAATGCTATAGATGTCTACATCGACACATCAAAAGGGGGAGCCAAGATTTGCAACTTTAGTAGTACTCTCATCGATGTCGATCTACAACATTTCTGTCCCTTATTATATTATCTCACTCCCTTGATTTTGTTTCATTTGTTGAACTACTCTTTTGTATTGGTTATTCTAGTTTTGTGGCTTATTCTTTTCATCCTTACCATTTTATTTCAGGTAATAAGTTCATGTCATCACTTCCTCAAACCTTGTGATGAATGCAAAAATCGAGAAGTCTAAAATGAGCCTCACAAGGCGAGCACTCAGTTGCTGTGATGACTTCTCAACACTTGTGTTTGATCAACAATTAACCCACACAATGAGTAAAACAACAAACCAAGTATGAATCAAAATTTATTATGACATACTAAAGATGTATAATGACAAACAAATAGGGGTCGAACTCAGGAAGTAATGGTGTAGATCAATGTAAGATAAAAATCAAAGCACAATCTATCTCTCAAATACTTAGCCAAATTATGATTTTTTGGGTTTATGATTTTATCATTCTTTATGGATTTTTGTTTTATATTTTCATATTTTACATTTTTTAAATTTATATTTTTGTACTTTCTTTTTATATTTTCAATTTCTTTGTTCTTTTTATAAAAGATAATATAAATATATAGGTAAATATATGTATAATATAGGTAATATATAGATAGAATATATAATAATTAATCAATAATTAGGAAATTAATTGTTTTGTGTTTTTATTACTTTCATACTATTTTTGTGATTTTGGGGGATTTTTTTGCAAAATTGCAAGGATTTTTAATTGGATAAAAAGGTAAAAACAATGCAAAAGTCATGAGTATTTTTATCTTAAAATATAAACACCCACTGAATATTCCAAAATTATTTTAAATCAAAATATACTCCAAAATACAAAATCCATAACAAAGAAAATTATTTTTAGATGTTTTAAGAATTTTCATAAGATTTTTAGTGTTTTGAGATTTTAAGGGTTTTGCTTTCATATTTTTGTTTGATTTTTGCTGAGATGATAAAACAACTCAAAATAGATAGAAACTAATTTTTGCGGAAATTTTCAAGACATATTAACATTTTCTTTTATTTTTAAATGGTGAACGGAGAATAAATGTTCTCTTTTTTATTTTTATATGATATTAAAGTCCTAAATTGTAAAATTGAAAATATAGTGGGAAAGTATGTTCAACAAGTAGCTTAACCCTATTTTTTGGAAATTTTTGGAGCACAGACACTATTTGTATTAAATAGAGATAAATCACAAAAATACAAGTCCTGAAAAGGGCATAAATGTAGTAAAAAATAGCGAGGATGCAATAAATCACATTTATTATTTTGAGCTCCATAGAATGACACATTATTAACATGGTTCTTCGACAACCAAGTATGGCCGACCAAGGTGTGCTGGTAAATAACCTTAAGCCCGTGTTTGTATGAACTGCCAACAAAAATAAGCATCCTTGATAGTTATTTCAACCGCTGATGATGTTATCTTCGTCGATGGATCTTAAATTCACTGAGGTAAAGATAATCGTTAGTGGTTATTGAACAATCGATAATAATGGCCAATGTCGATGGTTTAAATATGTGTTGACTTAAATGGAAATACAATTGACAGTCGTGTTATCAATAGAATTTTTATACACAATTCCCACAATATTATCCTGACAGTTTTCGAGTTTTGGTAGTGGCTTTTAACTGTCAACGAAGGCATGCAAAAATATACTGATAACAGGCAAAAACTCAAGCTTCACATATGAACTCCTATTCCTTTCAAAGTGATCTCATTTTGTAGAAGTTGAATGTGTGTCACTTTGAAAATGAGCAATGTATAATAAGTATCGGTATGCATGAGAAATTCACCTTATAATTTTAGCTAACTTAAAAACAACGTTTGTGTTTATTTGCCATACATTCAAGTTATTTTTTCTTGGATTAAGGTTAATATTATGTACACAATCAAGATAGTTTAATGCTATTTGGAGTTAATATGGATTTATTTTAATAAATGAATTTCGTGAATCATATATACAAGTGAATACCTACAAGTATGGCAATATATTTTGTTTACCAATATTACTTTCATAGTCTCAGGAGATTCTTATTTTTTGTCAGTTTATAGAAGTACATATTTCTCTTTAATTTTCTAGATTTTGTACTTTTGTTTGATTTTTATAATAATTATTAATATTAACTGATAGATTTTATTCATGTGGGTACAACATATAAAATGGTGATTTTAAATGTTTTTATGGTATTTACTGAGGAAAAGAGTTAAATTAGGTTGATTGAGTAGATGAATATAGGAATAAAAAATTCCCATCCAATCTTCATATTTATCCAACATTTTTATTTTAGTGGTTAATCTTGATCCACACTCATTTCTCAATAGCCATTGAATGATGGTAGGGTTGGATTCACAAATCTTCATATTCTTTTCTAATTAACCCATGGAGCCCCATCTACCATTTACTATGACTGACATCCTTCTCCCCATTTTCAGAAGGCCTCAAATATTTTTTTAATAAATGATTATATTGCATTCATCATAATAAATTTGTAACAATGAATTTCTCAACAACCAAGCAAGCAAGAAAAGGCCAACTAAAATTGAACCTTGGGGTCGTGCATTTAGTACAACCTAAGAATGCCACCTAGGTTTAAAAGGGTGATAATGTTCATAGGGCTTAGAACAAAAATTGTTTCTTCTCCATTCAAGGAAAAAAGCAGTAGGTGAGACTAGAGATTGTGTGTTCTGTGTGAGCAGATGGCACAGACGTGGCTTCATTTCTTTGCAGTTGTTGGCGGGTGCTGGGGCACAGGTTCATGGAGTTGATAATATCTTGGCTACAATAATGGGTTAGTGGATAATTGTAACATAAAGCGAGCTTAAGCCAAAAAGATTTGGGTAAAATTTGTAACAAAGTTTGAGCTACATCGAATGAGTAAAAAGAATCGGGCATTTTTTGCACTTTGCATAGAAGGATGGGAAATATGCTGGAACATCCTCAAACAACGCTCCTTCCAAGTCAACCATCGCATTTGCTGGATATATGTCAATGGGATGAGGAATGCGGATGTGAATTCTCTTGTTCAAAAACTATCCCTTAGGCTCCCATTAAAATTTGAATAGAATGGTAATAATAATAATAGTAAAAGGACAAAAAGGAATAGGCGGGGGATTTTTTCATTGTCAACAAGGCATATGGACATGCATTCGAGATTGATATGATAGAAAGCAAAGGTATATCTTGCATCCATAGCTTTCCATTTCTTAGTGAACATAAGAAGAGAGAGATCCAGGGGTGGAATGGTTTCGACCAGAATTTAAGGTTAAGTTCAACTCCTAACCCCCATAAGAGAGAACATTAAATATATCATAGTGAGTCTGAGGGAGGTTGTTCTACCGGGGATGATTATAGTATCCACAGAGGTTGGGAAAGGGTTATGGTTGTATAAAAGTTATTTTAATTTTAAAAGATCCTGGGGTATATTTGATCTTCGTGTGAGGGCTTTTAGCCAATTTTGATTGGTGTCAAGCATCTAATGGGCTTTGGATAAGGTAATGTATTTGTTATGGAGATAAAACAATGAGGGAGGGTCTACCCATATGGAGAGAAAGAGTTTGCAAAGTGGAGGGTCTTCGTTAATACTGTCAAACCAGAAGCAAGTTTGATGTCTTGAATCGATGGCTATGTTTCTTATGGCCATCGACCCAACTTGGGCGGAGGGTTAGGAGAGTCTTGACGATTCTACAACGAGGATATGTCTAGAATTGTGATATCTCCCTAATAATTCTAGTAAAGATAGAGGCACCGTTTTCATGAATTCTGACCTATGATTGAGAAAACATAGCATAATTAAAGAGTTCTAGATTTTTGATGCCCAAGACATCATTGTATTTTAGTTGGCAGATGAATTCCCATTAGTGAATTTCAGTTAGCAGATGACCTCAAACATCTTATAACCCTCAAAACCTACCTTCCTACCTCCATTACCTACAACCTTACATGCTATCCCTAAAATAACCCCAAAGCACTATATATATTTACATCGACACATCGAAAGGGGAGCCGAAAACTGTAGTTTTAGTAATACTACTTCCCATTGATATAAATCTAGAACATTTCAGTCCCATATTGTCTTATCTTTCACTCTCTTGATTTGTTCCCTTTGTTGAATTACTCTTTTATATTGGTTATTTTAGTTTTATGGATTATTCTTTTTGTCCTTACCATTTTTTTAAGCAATAATTTCATGTCATAACTTCCTCGAACCTTGGCAAATTCTTCTCCCTTTGATGTAGCTTTAGGTTTTCTCCTCCTCGAGGACTTGGAAAATACATAGAATTGTCTTTATGCTCTACAAAAGGATCCCACTCATGCCCAAGGGTATTAGAATTAAAAACCGTCCTCCTTGGAGTTAGTTGGGTGTCCAAGGAGCTAAGATGCAACTTATTCCCATCTTCCTTTTATTCTTATTTCAGTTATATCCTTATTTTTTATTACATTCTAGTCCATGTCTACAAACCTTGTTATTACATCAGTAATATAGATCTCGAGAATTTGTATAAAAGGTCAAAAACTTGTTGGCAAATATTATGATGTTTAGATTTATTTTTCTTAGATCTTAACATGCTTGCCTTTTTCTCACATCGAAGTAATTGGTTAACATACAACCCTAGTCCTAATATTTGTCGATATGCTTGCCGTAAACATTGCCTCATAATTTTTGTACTGTCGATATTTATATTTTTTTCGTTGATAATTAAAGTGCTTCATAATGACATGCTTAAGACATTGTAAACCATTGTCATTAAGCAACTTCCTAGAAACTTCTTATAATTCTTTGGACTAAGAACATCAACCATTGCCATCAAGTAATACAATATAATTTGTGAATTATAGGAATGTTTTGTGGTATGCAAAACCTTTATTAGTTTTGCATTTAAACAGATAAAAAATTACAATATTGAATAGTTGGACCTTACAAGGATACCTTTCACAACAACAAATCATAATAAATTTGGGCATGATGACAATAGAAATTTATTGACATTGAGTTTGTCACACATGAACTTCCCATCACAATTTCATAAACAAAACAAAGTAAAGGAAGGAAATAAATATGAAGAGACATCTAACCATAAGATTCCATAATTCTAGCTATTCGTGTATCGTTTCTCCCTCAAGGTCCATGTCTTACTTGGTTAATGCTTCAAAGGAGGATCCATACACTTTTTTTCGCTCAAAGGTGTTCTCTTGATCCCGACTATATTAATGATTACACAAATGTTCATTAGTAAATAGGTATTACAATCTAAGAAGATTTAAAATGCAATAGATTTTTTGCAAACTTACTTATAGAAAGGAGTTCTAAAAAGAGGTAATGAAGCTCCATAAGTAATCAATCTTTTTATTAGGAAGAACTGAGTTACCAATGCATCATGATCTGGCAATCATGGATCATTTTTTCTATTTATATTGGCCGATGATTGCATTTTGGAGACATATTCATTTTTTAAGTGTTAATCCTTGCACTTTTGGGTGCCTACCTTCTCGTGTAGATCCTATAAATGTAAAAATATATGATTAATGTTTGTTATTTTAAAGATTGCATGATGTAGAGAATAATAAAGTCATCTACATTGACATACCTTTTTTCTTGACTTTGTTTATGAAGGTCTTTCTAAGTCCATGGAATAGACTTTTCCTTTGATATTACACTCAATAGATTTATCTTCACATCTCCTGAAAAGATCTTCTGGCATGCTTTCTTCTCAAACTAAATAAATAAAAATATTAATATTGATACATAATTAGAATATCATTTCTAAACATTTTAATGTACCTCAATATTTATAAATCTCTCCATTGAATCACCAAAGCGATCTATAAGAATATCCCTATGTTCGGATAAATCTGACAAGTAAAGAAGCGATTTAGCTGCAAACATTAATATGAACACTGCTTTCTTATCCTCTTTGGTTAATATCCTATGAAAAATTTATAATTTAAGAAACATGAGTTAGAAGTGGTTGTAAATGTCATGACAGAATAATGCTTTTGCATATAGTTTTATGGAAATATCGAATCTATTGAAGAATGATACATATGTATGCGTACCTTGACTTCTCAAGAGTTGGAATCTGATTTATGATATGTTGGAAGAACCTATCAACCATATCACAACATGCGACTTGATTTGCTTCAATTATAATTTCATTCACCTGCTCCATATATATGTAGTAATGCATCATGATATACACATGAAATCAAGTTTACACATGAAATCGTTAATAAAATAAATATTTGAATCAGATAGAATATATTTTATTAAGCTGGATAATAAAATAAAGTGTGATTTCATGATCAATAGGTTACATAAAGTTGTTAACATCGTTATTGGAATTTATAATGATTGTATTTAACTAATTATTAGTACTAGTTTGAATATAAGGACTAATATCACAAACACAAAGAAGATAGAATAATAGTATTACTTAAAATCAAATGCTCGAGCGGAATGGTGAGCACATTTGTATTTTTTAATCCAAGGAGTTACTTGTGTTAACTACCCAACACTTTCATTTAAAAAATGTTAAAATATTTTATTTGAAGAAGGAAATTTTTATAAGGATATGTGAGATACGAGCAACTATGTCCCACTGTATCTTTGATAATAATAACTTTTCTAAATGCGAGCAAATGGCTTACCTGGTTTTGGATCCAAGAGATTTGAGGAAATCAAAGCTTATTGGGTGGAGGTACTATTTTCTTTGTACCACAAATATGCTTTCATATACACTTTGGAACTCATGATCAATTATTGTGGACTATGAAGATGGTACCATAATTAAATTTTCGGTCGATATGCCAGACGTTCATCTCATGTCAAAGATAATTGAAGTGACATTTTCCACTATGGATGGAGTCTTTGAATCCATTTTTCACCACCATTGCTTACAATATGGAGGTTGGCTTTGCGCATTATGATTCATCAATTTTTAGAAGTAGCATTTCAAGCCTTATATTATCAAACTTCAACCTTGAAGGTTCCCATCAAGGAGTTTCTTTACATGGAATCGTGAACATAACGACTGCCCAAATATTATGGAGCTAATTCCAGATAAGATTGAACTTTGTTGAGAAGCGTCTTATATCCAGGTGAATGTAGATATCAACCCCTTTCTTTTCCATCACGACCCATTAATGAAAGATGAAAATAGGCTTACACAAGTTGTTGTATAAAGAGCGCCGTCATGGAATACCATACTTTGGTTTCATCATATGATCATGGCAACTAATTATAAAATATGGATGTTGATATCATCCCTTTTGTCCAAAAACAAGCTTTCAAAAGGATGAAACAAACTAAGGAGATAAAGGAAGCACACCAACCTTGAACATGGCTTCTCCTAAGTATATAGAGCAACTTGTTGTGGAAACATCCCCCATGTTTGGTAAAGAAACCATACTTTCCAAGATTAGCTCAATTACATCTTCTTTTATTTTAGCTTAGCTTTTTGAATCCCCACATCTTGAATGCTCTCCTTGATGATTAAGTGCACCAATTTGAGAAAGAGGTCATGCATGCATTATTACAAGTGTTAATTCAAATACAATTCTTTGTTCTAGTAGAATGCCTTAGAACTTGGGCTTGAGCATTGTGGGTTCACCTAAAAAGCCTATTGTATAAAAGAGATGTGGCAAAAAAGTACGATATTTTTGTATATTCCTTGTTGGTACCTTATTGATATATGGAATTAAACATGTTATCTTAGGATATAAATGGATTGGGGTTTCTTTAAAGTTGAGTTGCCTCCAAATCATAGAAAAATAAAAAAACTAAATATTCTTGCAATCCAAGAAACTATTGAACATTCCTATTAAGCTAGATAGTTTACAACATTCTGATTCACATTCTAGCCCATGATGACAGTCTGGGGAATCTTAATGGGTCAGAATCATACTTGCTTTATCATCACGGAAGTTAAGTATGATACCTTCAGCTTTAGACAAGTTAATATTTCTGGCTTTCATTAAGAGAAGATGAAAAAAATTTTCCTAGTTCTTCTACATTCTTTACCCTTTCGATTGGGCCACACAATTATGAGGGGATTTCATTTTTGTGAGATTTGAAAGTGAAAGGTCATCAAATTCCATGATATCACAAGATTGTAGAGCGCTCAATACATGAATTCTAACTTCTAGTTAGTCAAACCTGGAAGTTCTAGTTATAACTTTGCTTTGATTGATGGCTTCTCTCGAGCTATATGAGTGAAATTAGACATGGCCCTTTGCAACGAATTACTAGCTTGCTTGGCTTTATCTATGAGCTTGTGAATTCTTCTTAAAACTTTTTATGACCATAAACCCCTTATAGCTAATAATTTGGAGAGGGAACAAATAATCTTTCATCAAAAGAACAACAAAGGATCCTTGGATTTACAAGAGGAGTAATGCCACATCGAGGGGATGATGATACATGAGTTGTCTTTCTGAAAACCTTCCCTATATTGCTTTGGGTTTCTAGGTCTACTCTCTCTAAACTCTTCGCTCAAAGGTTCGTGCATCCGTGATATCCCATTGCTCCACGCTATTTAACATCGTTACAAATGCAAACCTGTGACTCCTTTACCATTACCATCCCCAAATGTGCATAACCTTAACCCTCGTCTACCAAACACGTTGAGCATTTTGGAATCAAATAAATATTTTCTTCTCATTTTTAAAAAGTCATCTAGAAAAATCAAACTCCCCCTTCCAATAGAGTAATACAAAATATCCTTCACAAACAAAATAATAAAAGCATGCTAAAAAATTACGGTACTGTGAATGGAAAACATGTGCTAAATGTTAGTGCCATAAACAGTCTCCCTAAAGGCATTTATGTCCCATTGTGGGATTGAAAGAGGGCTAACCCGAATTCTCTCTTTTCGAATGGAAACTACCCACTACACATGATATCAGTTGGTGGCTACTGGCTCATCTCCTCTACATGATCTATCTACATATGCGAATCAAACAAGTACCATCTTCATCTCCTAAATGCTATCTCTTTTATATCCCACGTGTAATACAGTAGGTGCTATAATCCATAGAACCATCCAATGGGGTCGGACGAACCTCATAGGGGAGCGAGGATGATCGACCTCCTATGAGGGTTGCCCGATCCCCATCGGATGGTTCCCTTGGTTACACCACATGTTGTATTACAACAGAGGATCCACTTTGTTCCATGGATGCCTCATTGTGGAGTTTTCCAAAAATATCTCCTTGTAAAATGGGTGAGAGAGCACCTAGTTCTGGAGATATCTCCATAAACATAGCACTATAAAAAAACATCTAAATGCCAACACATAACCTAAGTTACCTTGTAGAGATTGTAGAATGAACTCACTAACAACTCAGTTAAGGTGGTGGATGTCTCCACCATATGGGTCTACAAGTGGTGCATATCATTCGAGGTCATTAGGGTGGAGGAGATGCGAGCCTACCAGGAATCCATTCTTAGTATTCTTCTACACCACCACTATATATATAATAATAATCATCTTGTTAAAAATATTTGAAAAACTTCTTACCTTTGAGGTACCCTCCCTCTTGTCGATCAACGAGATATTCATTCGCGTTAAACTTCTGGTTGACATTCCAAACACTACTACCACATGTTTGGGGGTTGCGGTTGAATAGATGACATCTTTGAGGAAACTTTCTTTACCCTCGAATATAAAATACATGTGGCTTTTATTAAAAATATAAGTAATTTGCAATTTGTCCATATAGAATTGTTATCACTAATGGACCCTTTCACTTATGAGCCTAAAGTCGTCCACTCAAATAATTAAGAGAGAGCTCACTTTTGACAAGATTATAGAAAAGATAGAGGTGTAAAAAATATCTAGATATTTCTCGCCCTTCCACTAAAATATCTAGATATTTCTCCATGAAGGAGGAGGACACTTGAAAGACTCTTATGGTGGCATTATGTGTGTTGTGCTTCTTCTTGTTGTTGTGTTCAAATGTTGACCTCTTAGGTGGTATTTATAGGCCCTCCAAGAGGGTGGAGATATTTTATAAGTGGGATCTAGAATCATCTTCCATGTTTATCCCTTTTAGTAGAAATATCTAGATATTTTGGTGGAAGGTGGAGAAATATCTAGATATTTTCTTCGCCTCTGTCTTTTCTAAAATCTTCTCTCAAGTGCTTATCTTTACGATGCTTCTCCATATGTAGGTGGAGGATAATAGGCCCACATCTCATGTGGGTGGAGGATTGTATATCCATTTGTATAAAGGCATATTGATATAATAATACCTAAAGGGAAAATTACAAAATATATTTTCAATACCCCCTCTTAATTTGTAATTTACATTATCCTAATGTAGTGCTGGAAGCTTTCTGTTGGAAGTTCCATTGCAAAGATATATATATATATATATATATATATATATATATATATCTTGATATTTTGTATTAACAAATTTCGTCTTCATTCTTCACTCTTGTACATGGTGATGTTGAAGTCCATTGTTTTGTCTTCTTCCTTAAAATATCATATTCCTTTTCATAATAGCAGCTGGCGCATTTTTGCATAATGTAGTTGTTGGAAAATATTCAGCCATTTGTATGTCATTAGTTGTGCTTGAAGTAGAAGTATGCTTAACTTTTGCATAATGACTTATTTTCTGCTACATCTTAGAGTACTGAGATACTGCCTGACGAATCTTCATTCCATCACTTTTATTCTTTCATTTTGACCTTTATTCTCTAGTTAAATGCATATATATGACATTAATTTGCAAAAATAAACACTACACTGAATGACCATGTATAAAACAATGTACAAATACTATACTTCTTGCCAAAATAAAAGAATAAAGAAAAGAAAAAGAGTGAAGTGTCGATTATAGTAAATGTCCCTAGCCCTGAGACTCAATCATCATAATGATTTAATCGATAAGAAATAAAGTAGGGAGAGATGGAGCAGCCAATTTTACAGAAAACACAGTCTGAAAACCGTACAAGTATAGGCCAATAATTACCTTTTGGGACCTATTTTATTCTTTATCATCTATATAACATATCATTAAACTTTGTACACGAAAGTTGTAAATAGAAATACAAAGAAAAATACAAATTTTATTTCGTAGAAAAATAATGCATTGTGTGTTCGAGACACACATAATAAAAGTTGTAAATAAAAGTTCACAGACCTTATCCTCTGTACACCGCATCAAAATGGACCAAAATCACCTTTAATTGAAGATAACTTTAATTAGCTATTTAATGAAGATTATTTCATTCGATTTCAAGTTAAGATGCAAAACTTAGGTTTTGGGCCCATATTATGCAATACACCTATATAATTTATTTATTTTATTTATTCTTTATGTTTTTTATATTTTTATAATTGTATAATATATTTATAACACATATACATAATAAAAACAAGAATAAAATAATTAAAAATATCAATAGATAAATAAATGTACAAAGTACATCAATGAACATACTGGAAATATATTTTCAACACCCCTACTTAATTTGTAATTTGCATCATCTTCATGTAGTGTTGGAAGCATTCTGTTGGATGTGCCATTGTAGAGATGTTTATATCTTGATCTTCTGCGTTAATGAATTTCTTCTTCATTTTGCCGCTCTTGTATATGGTGATGACGAAGTCCATTGTTTTGTCTTTTTCTTTGAAATATCATATTCGTTTTCATCATGCAGTTGACACATTTTTGCATAATGTAGTTGTTGGAAAATCTTCAGTCATTTGTATGTCATTTGTTGTGCTTGAAGTAGAAACATGCTCAACTTTTGCATAATGACTTATTTTCTATTGCATCTTAGAATATCGCGATATTGCCTTATAAATGTCCATTCCATCACATTTATTCTTTCATTTTTAGCCTTCTAAACCCTAGTTAAATGCATGTATATACCATTAACTTGCTAAAATAAACACTATACAAAGTATACAAAATACTGTATAAAAAGCTGTATAAATAATGTACTTCTTGCCAAAATAAAAGAATAAAGAAAAGAAAAAGAGTGAAGTATCGAGTACACTGAATGACCCTAGCCCATGAGACTCAGTCATCATGATGACTTAGTCGACAAGGAATAAAGTAGGTGGAGATAAGGAACCCAATTGTATAGAAAACACATTTTGAAAACCTTAAAAGTATAGGCCAATAATTATCTTTTGGGACCTATTTTATTCTTTATCATCTATACACCAAATCATTAAAATTTTTACATGAAAGTTGTAAATAAAAATACAAAATAATTACAAATTTTATTTCACATAAAAATAATGCATAGTGTACCAGAGACACACAGAATAAAAAGTCGTAAATAAAATTTCACAGACATGTATCTTCTCCATACTACCTAAAAGTGAACCAAAATCACCTTTAATTGTATATAACTTTAAGTAGCTATTTAATGAAGATGATTTCATTCAAATTAGAGTTAATATGCAAAAGTTAAGTTTCGGGCCCATATTGTGGGATACACCTATATAATCAATTTATTTTATTTATTCTTTATGTTTTTTATATTTTTATATTTTTATAATTTTGTAAATATTATTTATAATGCATATATATAATAAAAACCAGAATAAAATAATTAAAATTACCAATAATGAAATAAGGTACAAAATACACAGAGAACATACTGTAAAATATACCTATATAATAAATACCTTTATTTATTTAAGTGTACATATTATATCAAAAATTAAAATAAAAATAAGTTTAAGTGTATTGAAATAAGTTATAAATAAAAAATAAAAAAATCAAAAATATGGAATAAAAATAAAATATATAATATGTACATAAATATATCTTTAGGTATACTTGTAAATAATAACTTGTAATAAATAACCTCATAAAAATAAAAAATATGAATTAAATACCACATAAAACAATAAACAAATTTTATTTTATAACATAAATTAATTAAATCCTTTTTATTATTCATTTTACAGGGCATCTTTGCGCTGCAGATCAATTCTTTTGTTGACCTATGGTGAAATGTACATTGAGACTTTGATTCATGTCTCACGAGCACCCCGACTTCACCAATTTCTCCATGCCTCCATCTTCCTCCTCTCTTCTCAAGCCTCCTATCTAATTGTAGAGTGTTCGTCTCTCATCCACTCCCATCTTCAAATCTTTACCTACCCTTGCTCCTTCACGCAAACCTCCATTGAAATCTCCCAAAAATTCGCTTATAAATAAACCACCATCGCTTGTTTTGTCATTTTGATTCCTTTAACATTGCTCTTATCCTCTCCAACCATCAATTTAATCCTCCAACTAAATACAACGACCAAAGGGCGGTGTTTGGCAGTGAGGAGGAGCCTCGTCGGAGAAGATCCAAGCACCTCTGGCCACCGCAGTTGAGGTTCAGCCACTTGAGCCCCTAGCTCAGTTGAGTCCCATTTTCTTCATTTCCTAGGTAATCATTAGGTGCAAGTTTCATTTTTAGTATTTTATTTTGGTAATTAGGCCTAGCTTTATGATTGAATCCAATTCATCCATGGCCTTAGAGCTCGATCTCCATGTCTGATCCATCATGAATCACTCTTTTTGTCGACCCATTTCCATGCTCCTTTAAGTACTCATCACATTCTTCGCATTTCTCCTCACAATCTGCCCTCAATTCTGCATGAATCGAGGTCCCTCAAGCTCCTTATCTTTGACCTTGCAGAAGCCCACTTGCCATGTCCATCCACGTAGCTTCATGCTACCTTTTTGGGCCGAGGACCATCGCTTCGAGCCATTTGACATTTTGATGTAGGAATGATGCTTCGAGGAGATGTTTGGATCAAAGAACATCACTGAAACACCTACAAGTCACGCTTGAAGAAGACATCCTCCATTCACCATCGTCGCACCTCCGGCTCATTGGAGCCTACCTGTACATGCAGAAGAGAACAGAATATGTACTGAACCCCTATATGCGTCGAATCATGAGCAGTCCTGCGAGGAATCGAAGATTCAAAGTTTGTGGAGCTCAATTCTTCCCATATTCATCCAACCCCTTTACAAGTTGTATGATCATTCGCAGCGAAACGATGCATCCTTGATCTGCCCAATCATCCGCGTGCCATGCGAAGGACGACTCGACCAGGCACTTATGGGTTAAATATCAAAGAACCCCTCTGCTCTTTTGTAATTTTGAATGGCCTTGTAAATATTTTATATCATCTAAAAAGTAGTGGACATATTGCATGAATGCCCTTGAATATTTTTAATATTACAAATAAGGGTCTGCTTGTCATGTGCCCCAACACGTTTTATTTGTAAGATAACCCTATTTTTGCATTTTTTGATCACCGACATTAATATCTCATAAATATAACAACACACAAAAATCACTGAACTAGCAAGCACATTTGTGCAAATAAAGATTTAGTCAGGTACTAATGTGCAAATATATCAAAACATTATAACTGTTGTTTGAAGTAAAGGACTAAAAATACATAAACAAAGGCGTGTGGGTCTTCCTATAAAAAGCACGTCTCATGTGGATGGCCACATGAGATGCGTTGGCAACGAACCAAGTTGCAATTACAAATAAGTATATGATCCAACTTGCAAATTACACACAAGTTTTAACTACTTATAATATTTACAGGACTAAGAATTAAATCAACAAAGGTTAAGGCAAAGCATGCAAATTACCCCTAAACGTGCGGAGGTGGACGAGAGGATGGATGTCACTTAACATCCATGCACGATGTCAATTCACGTTGAATGGAGGATGTTAGATCCCGGATTAAGATAGGATGGCAAAGGTTCGACGTGATCTGATTATGGTTGTGGCGTGGGATGATAAAAGTCTCAATCCGACGACATAGGAGGTGTCTGCAAGAACTCAAGAACGACGAGCTTCGATGGTCAATATCTCCTCACACCAGCTTGCTATCGACTCTCATATGGGTCCCTTAGGTTTGTGGCTGAAGCGCGCACCTCTAGGAGGACATAAAGAAATCCAGGGCCCAACGATAGGGCTATGGAGTTGCGAGGCTAAAGGAGACCCCTGGACTTGCTCTTCCTCCTCGATTCAACCTCTAGGATAGGTACTTTTGTGGTTCAAGACCTGTGCAATAAAAACAAGGGATTGAGGTCACACTACCTCGACCCGTTAAATGGCGAAATTGTCGCTGATGCGTTGCAACGTGTTCTCTGGCGTAGCGCCGGAAGGGGGAGATCTGGTGGCTCAATCCAGAAGGGATCAAGGCAAGTAGAGCATGTTGGGATGCATAGAAGGTGATGGGGAGTCTGTAGGAAGTGGAGTGGAGTCGAAATAGCGGAGAACATTGGCGGTACAATGGCGAACGGAGCGGCCAACACTCAAGAACTCTGACCATGGCTTAACCCTAAATCTAAGCGAACTATGAGATGAAATGACAAAATAAAAACATCCAACTAATCCTAAAATTTGGGACTATATACAAAGCTAAGGAAATGTACCTCAAATGGATGAAAGCTAGGAAGTCAGTACCTTGACGGCTAGATGGCCGGAGATGGCTGGGAAGGTCTCCTCTGCACTTTTCCTCACTGCAAAGAGCAAGGAGAGGCTTCTGTTACCTTTATGTATATGCGAGCCATGGTGGCTGCTTTGAGGTGGAATCACAGGTGAAGGAAGATGGTATGGTGAAAGAGGAGTGGTCGGCGTGGAAGGCGGATGTGTAGAGAAGAGCTTATGAAAGGTCCCATCTTCCTTGAGTAGTGGATTAGGCATGAAAAAGTGGAGAAAGAGGGCTCCTCGTGCTTTGATAGGTCCGACAAATGAAGACCATGCAGTTGACCTGAGGTCAACGCAGTGTGGCTCCTTATTGGTCAACCTTCACATTGATAACGATAAAATCAAGTAAAAATGTGAAAAAATTAAAAATAAAATAAGAAATGTGTTAATTTCATAAAACTATGGAATAAAAATGGTTTATTATATTATGTAGTGTTTCATTATGATTTTTATTTATTTTGATGACTTTATTTATTACGAGTTGCTTTTTTGTGTTTCTTTTTTAGGTAAATTTACCTATGTTTTGATTCTTTTATTTATATTTTATATTTTAAATATTATTATTTTATTTTATTATTGTATATATTTATAACTTATTTTTATATATGTGAATATATTTTCATTATATTTTTCTGATATAATATTTACATGTAAATAAATAGGTATATTTATTACATAGGTATATGTTTTGTATATTCATCTATGTATTTTATGTTCTTATTTTATTTTGGTATTTTATTTATGGTTTTATTTTATTTTTAATATGTACATATATTATAAATAATATTTACAAAATTATAAATATAAAAATTAAAAAAATAATAAATAATAATTAAAAAAACATATTTTATTCAGTATATTATACAATGGGGGTCCAAAATGTAACTTTCACACTTTAGCTCCAAAGAATATGAAACCACGTCCATTAAATATCTTGTTAAAAGTTATATACAATTAAAGTGATTTTTATACATTTTAAGTTATTATTAAGGAGATACGGGTCTGAGAATTTGGGATTTTGTAATTTTTTAGGGTATAACTTCTACACTGTATATTATTTTTTAATGAAATAAATTTTGTATTTTTCTATGCATTTTTATCTACAACTTTCATGTACAGAGTTTCTTTATATATAAATAACAAAGAATAAAATAGGTTTCAAAAATGAATTATCGAAGAATAAAAGAACATGATTTTTAGGTGATATTTGGCTCTTATCTCCCCCTACTTTATTCCTTGTCGACCAATTCAATTCTTGAATTGGTCGTGGGAATTTGGGTCATAAAATAGCTTCTTTTTTTTATTTCCTTTATTCTCTAATTTTTACATTAAAAACAGTATTTTATATGCAATAAATGGAGTAAACAATGAATCTTAATTTGTACAAATTAATGGTATTTACATGCATTAACTAGGGTTTTTAAGGCCAGAATGATAGAATAAAGGTGATGAAATGGACATTCATCGCTAACATATATATCGTATTAAATATTGTATGTACTACCTGCATATATGACATAATGCATTGCACATCACATGCTTACTTAGATATGAACCACCATCATATATTACATCATTCATCGCACCATTTGTAGGAGAAGATGAGTCAGTGTGAAAGAAAAAAAATCGAAGCTCAATTAACATTATTGTTTAACCACAAAGGGAGTTGTTTAGTCACCAATCAAGATTGGTTTGCTAATCTCACACAATTAAGTGTCGCTATATGACTGAACATGAGACCCGATGACTAGAACAACAATCAACCTAAAACTAGAATATATAATAAAGTAATGCAAAGCAAAGAGGTTGATCAAAATTTGGTTATAAAACCCTACAAAACAAGTGTGTAGAGTGGATGATGACTGGCCGATCAGCTAGAGTTAAGTATGTAATTAATCTAATGTCATCGTGATCCAAATTAATCAGTGCAATCAACGAGAAAAATCAACCACTCATAAAATCAACCAATCTATGTAAGCGACTTAGCTATTTTATTTGCCTGGTATAGTGACCAGGGTCAAACACAAGGAGCACGATTTAAAAACTTAGGAGTTGGATTTCTAAAATACACAATGTTTTTAGTGGTTTTTCATTTTGCAAATTTTTAATTTTTCAATGAGTTAAAAACAAGAACAAGGAATCAAAGACACACACCACATTATTTTGTATTTTTTAAAATTGAAAAAAAAATAAGAAAATTATAATAAAAATATTTTGGATTTTAGAGGTTTTAAAATGTTTTAGGTAATTTCGGCAGAAGTTTTAATGTTTTTGTAATTTTCTTAAAAAACAAACAGTGTAAAAAATACTAAACAGTGGAAAAATACTAAATAGTGAACAACCAGGAGCTATTTGAAAGTTAAAAATAATTAAAATGCCCAAAACTCCTGGATGGTATTTTTATGATAAGATATAAGTAAAAATCTACAGATATATGCTGAAAATAATATTTTTGGTTTTCTCTTTAATTTTACGTTTTTTATAAGATTTTAAATGTTTTGCAATTTTTAGGATTTTTATATGGAGGTAAAAAACATTAAATGACAACTACCCTAATTTTTATGGAATTTTTCAAAATATTTTCCAATTTTCACGATTTTTATAAGAGAAATAGGATACTTTTATGTGTTTTTGAATTTTTAATAATATAAAAAAAATTTGGCAAACCAAATTTATCACATAAATAACAAGCAAGCAAGAGCAAACCACTATTTTTGTATATTTTTTAGAGCCAATTGGTATTTATTGTATTCAATAAAAGACAAGTAGTCAAAAACAACTTACAAGGACATTTTTGCAATGAAAATAAGTTCTAGGGCCTAGCAGATAACAAATATTAAAGGTCTAGGGCTTCTTATGCAATTTATCCAAACAAATCATGCGCTACACGTGATCCAGATGGGTAAGGGTATAAGTGCAAATTCGTAATGTGAAATTAATTCCATAATAAATAAAGAGTTCGGGGGTGAAAATTGGAAATAACCCAAAGTTGCACGGAGGCCACGGATTGATTCAGACTCGAATGGACTAAAATGCAAATATAAAACCTAGAGGTCCAAACTGCAAAGGTTTTTAAGTACACATTTTATTTACTGGACTAAAGAGAAATACAAAAACATGCAAGGATAATAATAAAAAAACCACGAGAGCACATGAGGAGTGCATGGGGGCTCTAATGGCTTTCTGCAAAAGAATCTGACGACTCAGAGTTGGTCATGGGCGTGCGATCATATATGCTGCATCAGACCTAATATAACAGTCTGTAAGATTTCATGTCAGGCGGCTGGGATTTGCCAAGAGTCTAATCAGACCATTAAGAATGACGCATGCTTGTACGATTCTGATCAGATATGGGACTCAGCTCGTCACCAGACGGTTAAGGAAGGGTCTGGAAGAACAGATGGTGAGGGAACTTCGATTGAATATGGGCACCACGATGTTGGGCTGATCTACTTCCAAAGCGATCCAGAACCATCATGGAGGAATCCCGTGTCGAGTGGTCGACTCAGCTGGAAGGGTAGATGGTCGGATGTGCGTCGTGGTGATGGGATTCCTGGAGCTGCTCCACTTGAGCAGCTATAATATCAACAAAGGATCCTTGCGTGAACCAACACCTGCAAAGGGTAGCAGGACTCGGGGGCTTTGCTCTGGTCCGATTATTGCTTGGGAAACATAGAGAAGCAATGTGGAAGCAGATTTTGATTACCGGTGGACATGGGGGAAGGAAATCAGACCTTAATCACGCTCCGATGAGCGAGCCTGGGGGGGTTAGACTGCGTAGGAGCATGGACAATGATTTAGGATGTCAATCTTTGTGGTGAGGCATGAGTGGAGGGGCTCCAGACTCTATGGTCCGAGCTGATGAACAAGTGGTGGTGAAAATGGAAAAATTGAAGCGAAACGTGAAAGATAAGTATGATGAAGGTTACCTGGAGCTACTGAAGAACTCAAGGCCTTCCGACGAAGTGGACAGAAGGAGTTATGGCTTGACTTGGTTGCGGTTGGTGAAAGAGGCTTTTCGCGATGGCTCTCCATCCATGCAATGAGCTGTGCTCAATCAGACCACCAAATAATGATTTGAAGGACTCTCCGAGGAGTTGGCACTCTCTTGAAGTTGTCTAGGGGTCTGTGGTGGCACGAGGATTGAGCTGAGGAGCTGGAGAAGTTGAGAGAGAATATATAGGCATGCCTCAAGGTCTGTAAAGATCAATCAGAGGGGTCGAAATTCTAGATAGATTCGATCCTCCCTAAAATCAACAAGGATCAAAGATTTGAGGATAGGAATTGAGAGGTGGAATTGCGGCGAATAGATACCGGACCTGATCTAAAGATAAATTGGAGAAATAGGGTCCGGTGAAGGTTTTATCGTGTTGGGTCAGCTAGGGAAGAAGGTTTGACTGAGGTCAACCTTCTAACATCGACCAATTAGATTGCAAGATTCATAAAAAAAGAATATTAAATATAAAATAGTAAATGATTTTAAGATAAAAAGTGTATAAAATAAAATGTTTAATATTTTACAAACTATTTTTCTGTTATTTTTAATGATTTTTATGAACAACAAAAATAGGGCATATATAATATAATGTGTTATACATAGGTTACTATACCTATGTATTATGTACATGTATTTTATTTTATTATTGTTACAAAAATATTTTTTATTTTTTATTTTATTTATTTACACAATAATTTAAGGATTATAAAATGATTATTATTTGATTTTTATGAATTAATTATGGTTGCAAGCATGCAGTTTTTGTACAATGTTGATTTTATTTTTATTTTGTTTGTCTGATTTTTATTTTATTTTTATGTTATTTCTAGGACTATATACAAGTGTTCATAAGTGATAATCATAGATTATTCGTGGGATTACATCGAGTTTTCCAAATAGATTAAAACAAAGTTGCTCTCAATGCAAGATTGTTCCAATCCAACCTAATGTCATTAATTATCATTGGATTTGGTAAATTACATAAGATGTCATGAAAAACTGAGGTCGAATCAAACTCCTGCAAAAGGCCTTTTGTAAAACCGCGTTCTCTAAATAGGTGGTGAATGCTTTCAGAATGTTGAAGACTTAGATAAAAATTATTCACCAATGATATATAGAACTTGTATGGATAATCCCATGTTGTTATTTTTTTATGAGCAAGCAACCACAAAAAGTAAGTCACTCTAGGTTCAAATGAATTAGACTAAAGAAATTTGGTAAAAGGAAGTAGTTGTCCCTCCATTAGCCAATAGATTATAAATTTTTTTACTTGTGGTGTCTCTATTGTTGGTGCTAAAGAAAGGTAATATAGTACAATCCTTTTGGTCATCTATAATCGAAGCATGAACCACATTAAAGATTTTCTTAAGTGATCCCAAATTATTCCATGACCCCGATGGTAATCTATTCGATAGGCATTTAAACCCATTATTCTTGGCTTTCTAGGATGTTAGGCCCTCCGTGACCGATTTTTTTGACCAACTGAAAGATCTTAGGGAAAATCTTACGTAGGGGTCTGGTTTCACTAATGGGATCATATCAAAGAGCGGTTGAGTCCTCGGAATGAATTTGTTTGCAGATAACATGTAGTAGATCAATTGAGCCCCAGACGTGGGTCATCGAAGTTTCAAACTTTGAGGCAAGGCCTCGATGTGAAAGAGTTAACCTCCACCCCTCGCCCAATTTTTGTGAAAATCGATCTGCTAATAATAGATGAATATCCAATTTATCACCTTTATTCTTTCATCTTGACTTTTAAACCATAGTTAAATGCATGCATATAGCCATATTTTTCATTAAATAACATCTATTATTTAATATGTAAATAGTGTATAAAATACTCTATTTAAAGCCAAAACTAAAGAATAAAGAAAAGGAGATACAGATATATTAAATATCATAGGTATTGAATGACTGTAAACCCCGAGACCTAGGCATCATGATGACTAGGTCGACAAGAAATAAAGTAGTGGGATATAAGGGCCAAAAATAAGTCACAACCCTAGTTTCTAATTCATCAATAAATCCATTTTGGGACCTATTTCTTTATTATTTATGCCTCAAATCAATAAACTTTGTACATAAAAATTGTAGATAAAAATACAAAGAAAACTACAAAATTTAGTTCACTTAAGAATAATGTACAGTGTGCCCTAGACACTTAGAATAAAAAATCAAAAAACCAAAATTCACAGTCTTGTGTCTTCTCCATCTATATAAAAATTGACCAATCTCACCTTTAATTGTATATAAAATTTAATTATATATTTAATGAAGGTAGTGCCATTCAATTTGGAGTTAAGATGCAAAAGCTTGGTTTTGGGTCATTATTGTGCACTTTGTCTGAATAAAATAGTCAATTTATTTATTCCTCATATTTTCAATATTTATATTTTTTTAATTCTATAAATATTGCTTATGATACATGTACATAGTTAAAAGAAAATAAAAATATTAAAAATATCATAAAATAAATATGCACATTAAAAAATATAGATGAAATACATCTACATATACTTATATAATAAATATCTATAATTATTTACGTATATAAAGAATAGCATAAAAATATATTTATGTGTATTAAAATAATTTATAACCATATAAATTATG
This sequence comes from Ottelia alismoides, assembly GCA_037367405.1. NCBI lineage: Eukaryota > Viridiplantae > Streptophyta > Magnoliopsida > Alismatales > Hydrocharitaceae > Ottelia > Ottelia alismoides. The sequence goes on along the minus strand of JAZKJV010002851.1, from coordinate 731,494 downwards.
TGTATAAAAAATAAAATTGAAAATAGAAAATAAATTTAAAATACCCCAGATATAGGTCTATATACATATAAATACACATGTAAAAAGTAATGTATAATAAATAAACTCTAAAAAATAAATAAACATCATCATAAAATACTACAAAAAATAAAGATTTTTTTTATATTTTTATGAAAAATTTATAAAACCATTTTCTATTTATTTTCAATTTTTTAATCTCTGGCTAATCCTTTTGTGGATGACGTGGTCAAATTAGGGCTAGTCTATCGTTGACACGCGGTTAACTCCCCTAACCCCAGGCCTAGGCGTGTCAGACTTGAGATAGCCCCATCTTCCTCGATTTATCCACTTTGATTCTTTCATTTTTTTGATGGATCCCTTCTTGACTTTTCCTCCTCAATCCTTGTTGTTTCACACCACATTGACTCCTCGATCGATGGAGCGCAATGCGATCAGATGTCTGGGTCAATGTCCCCATGGTACAAATACACCTTCACCACTTCCTTTCAAACTTGATCCCTTTTTTTCCTTGAAATCCCCAAATTTCTGAGTGCTCTAGGTTGCTTGTGACAACAATGATCTCCACTGATTATTTGGCGAGGAGGAAGAGGCACTAGAGTTGTGGTCCACACATCGTTGGCCATCTACGTCGTAGCTCCTCCATGCTCATTCATTTCTTGAGGTAGAGCCCTAGTTTTAACTTCCTTTCCATTCGTAGGACCTAGATTAGCATAGTGTATCTCGTCTTTGCGGTTAATTTTGCTTTATTTCTTGTTAAATTGAACCTTCCTAGTACATCGGGGCTGAGATCCTGTATCGTTTCCTCATCCTCCGACCATCTTCCGCCGCAAATTGCTCAGCTTAATTTATTCCCTATCACTTATACTTCGTCCCACGCACCTCCATTCACCTTGATCCTCTTTGGATTAGGAGATCAGGCCTCCCACTTCGCCTCTCATCGGAGGCCCTCCTACTGACTTCATTTCACCTTTGTTCACCCTCAATAAGGCCCCAGGACCTTCTTTTTTATTTTGTGAGACTAACCGTGCAGGTCTTGGACTCCAAGGACCCCTCCTGGGTCGATTTTGTCCAAGGCAAGGAGTCATGGAGATCCGAAGCTTCATCGACCTTGTGGGACCTCATTAGAGCTCCTGAGATTCATCTTAAGCATACACCTGTTGCAAGACACTACCATGAGTATTTTGAGCCTTGCCACATATCCAGAGACCTTCGGAGCAGCTTGGGAGGTCGGATCGAAGTTCGCCTTTGCAGGTGTTCTTCCATGTTCTTCCTCCAGGGCTCTGCACCATTAGATCATCGAGACACTCTAGGTCTTCCAGACATTGTCGGATGAACGTACCATCGACCATCAGATCAACTGCTAGGATCTAATCCCATCCATCCAAGCACGAATTGTCATAAATCATTGAGTGCGCGACATGTGTATTAGTGAAGAATTTCTAGTCGTTCGCCAGCACCTAAGTGGGGTAATTTTGCAGCCTACCATCGGTTTTTTGTATTTTATTTTTAGTTCAAAAAGTAAAAACTTGTGTTATTTACATTCAGGTCCCTTGCCACATCACCTCACATGCATGTATGTGTAAGGGGGTGGGTTTTTGTAAGGGACCTACGATGATTTATTGTTATTGTTTAGCCCTTCAAATTTGTAATCCACTTAAAAACTTGTTTTGATAATTTGCATGTACACCTTACCTCTTATTGAAAATTGCATTTATACCCCTCCTAGCATTGTATGAATTAAATATTTTGAGAAAATGTGTATGGAGACCCCTATAGTACCATTATGTTCTGGATTGTATTTTTGTTTAGTTTTAATTGTAATTAGAACCCGAGCAATATTATGTGTTTTTCATTTATTGTGTTTCTTGTATAAAAATATCATTTGCATTAAAAATTCATAGGAAATTTATTTTAAGTACATTACTTGATATTAATACACATATATGTTTCTCTAGGTCATTTAAATATTATATTATACTTAAAAATAAAAAAATACTGCTTTTATTCCCTATTTGCATTTAAAAATACATAAAATTAGAAAAATGTTTTTACAAATTCTAAAAAAATAGGGTATATTAATTACTGTATTTTACACCTACATACTAAAAATCACTAAAAAATACAAAACAACAACAAAAAAATCAAAAACCCTTTCTAAGTTAAAGAAATTATTAAAAAATCTCAAAAGGTCTAGATAAACATTCTCTATTTGTTTATCTTATTAATATCATTTATATTACATTAAAAATAGTTTTGGAAAATTTTGTGATTTTTGCTTATTTTAAATACAAAATAATCCGGCTACATATTATTACTCAATATTTTATCATTTTTATCCATTTAAAAATACAAAAAAAATTAGTAAAAATTCAGAGAAAAATCCCAAAATTTGAACACAAATATAAAAAGACAAAAAATATTTTACTTTCACAATTTGAGTTTATATAGAATTATTATATTCATACTAGCCTATATTATATATAGTTATATTTACTTATATAACTTATATTATTATTATTAAAAAATACCCTATATTTTAAAAACCCTTATAAAAAATAAAAAAGATTGTACTTAGATTTTTTCATTTTTTCTTATTCAGTATATATTTATTTCCTACAAAGCCATTATATTATATATTATCTCTCTATACTTATAGATACATATTACATATATTAAAAATAAAATTATAAATTATAAAATCAAAACTATCAAAATAGATAATAAAAAAATTAAAAAATCATAAAAGTTATAAAACACTAAAAACCCTTAAAAAACTGAAAACTCATATAAAAACACAAAAAACATTCATCGTCTCTTTTGCCAATTTGTGTTATTTATATCCCTTGCTCCCTATGTTCGACCTCTACATACTTGAAATATACATACATTTTGTACGGTTATAATAAATTTTAACTCAACATTTTATTTTGCATTGCTTAATCTAATTGTTGTTGGATTTTGGGTTTTGTGACTGGTCGCCACAGCGATAGTGTCCTCGCCTTGTGAGAATACATTTGACCCTCGCAAAACTCATTTCAACACTAACCTAACAAGCTGGGTCAGCAATCATTGTAGAGACGGATGCACAATAGATCGCCAATCAACCCACAATAGGTGTAAAGAAATATGTGAATATGAGTCAAATTTTATTATAACTCTTTTAAAATGTGTATGGTCATAAGCCGTAAGAGTGTTGAACACAGGGAAGAAAACAAGGATAGAAAATTATCACCAATTATTCTAACTAATAATTTTTAGGTTTGTATCTTTTTTCTCTTTCATGTTTTTGTTTTTAAATATTTGTGGGATTTTTATTATATTCTAAATTTACTTCGTTTTAAATGTTTTATATTTTTTAATTTTACAAAAATTGAATTTCTTTTTACTTTTTAAAATAAAATAATCGATAATATAGATAATAATATATGTAACACCCCGCAATTTTCGATTTTACTGAAGTCTTAAAACATATTCAATATCGTACTCAAAAGAAGCCTCTCCTCGCAAGCTTTCCAACAAATCCAAAAATGCGTAATTCCGAGTTCGGATGTGGAAGATATGCATATTTTAGTGAAGAGGGGTCATGGATTTTGATGGGATTTAGTGATTACGAAAATTGAAAATTAATTTCGGATTATGATTATTTTAGGGATTCTAAAATTAGGATTTTGCACCTACACCATATTAAGATCCCCACTTCTCATCTCCCCTCATTAGCACTTCTTTTCAAATCCTAACCCATTCTTTCCTCCTCCGCAAGTCATGCTCTTATCTCTTTTTCCCTCTCCTACTCTAGAGAACCAAAGGGAGATCGGTGCAAGCTCCGAAGCTTCGCGACAATAGGAATAGGAGGAGCATCATCGCAAGCAAAAGGGCACTTCTCTCATCGGACTCTTGATAGAGCAATCAAGCACGCGGATCAGAGACGTCGCTATCATAGGTAACGGATCTTGACATTCTCCTTTAGATGATGGAGTTTGTTATTTGGAGTTTGATGATTCGGTTTCGATCCTACCTCGGGATCATCCTTTTTCTATTGGTCTACCATGATATATCCGTTGATCTACTCTTATTTTGATAATATTATCTCTGTGCGGAGTGTCGTTCGAGATTAACATCAAGGCACTCCCTCCAAATTGTTACTATTGTGTCGTGTAAAAATCATGCAAGAACATTGATGGGATCCTTTAAATTTTATATGGGTTTTTATTATATCTTTGAGGTATTGCATGGATAATCAGAGTTTTTTTTTGAAAAGCACTTGTTGTTAGAAATATTATCTAAGAGAGTTATAGAAATATTTTAAGAGAGATTTCTTGGGTGATGGCTTAATGTATTTAACAAAAGCTATAGTGGAAATATTGACGTGCTTTTGTGTTAGTTTCCATACGGATTTCCGTGAATTTCGACATCTGGTGGTTAGAGGATTATTTGTATATCGATTGAATTGGTCAAGGGTGCATACTATCTGAAATAGAAGTTTAAATTACAAGAATATATATTAATGCAATTACGTAACCACCTATGTGCACACTAACTATGTTTCTGTTATCATATAATCTGGATAACGATGATACCAGCATGTTAGGTATTAGTTTTTAGTAATATAGTTTTGCTGGAGCCCTTTTATCGGATGAATCAGGATGCCTCCTAAGAGTGGTTTTGTAATGATAATGTTAGTTTTATAATTTTCAATATTATCGGTTTTAGAACTAGAGGGAAAATTCCATCACATGTTTCGACTATGAGAATGTGATATTACAGTTTTTATTAATGTTGAGATTAGTAATAGATGAGATATTACTGGATTGGTTAAAGATACAATACTATACGGTTAATCGGTATATGTATTGACCATAACAATGCTCTATGTTACAATTGTAGATACATGTCTCTGTTCACATGTCTAATCCCTAAATGAATTTTACTTATTAAAGTCTTAGTCCACCCATGACGGTTTTGTGTCATTACCAAATTGTGGTTTAGCCTCGTGTTGGATTACTTTCGATCATTGTGTAATATTGTATGTAAAAAAAGATTAAATACTACAAGGTGGGTGCACACCCTTGTAGTCCGGCTGAGCCGACAGTGAGTCATCCCCACTCGAGGAGCATCACAGAGTGGGGTGGTGGTAGGTACTCTGGTGAAACTGAGGTGGATGCACGCGTGCATCGCACCGTACAGATCCGTTTTGTGATACTTGTTTTGGAGCGAGCGAGACTCCTCCGGCAGACTCGGTTGATGGAGTTACGACTCTTCGGGCTATATGCTCCCTGTCACGAGTGTTAGAGTACTACCAACTAGACTAGCTGAAGGATCGCGTTTGCGCACGGGTTTTAGGTTGCACTATGAGTGGAGTGTTGCAGACTTCATTCCTAGTGTAGGCTTTCTCCTTTGACGAACGAGTCCGGGAAATGTAAATTAAAAAAAACATGGATTAAGATGTATCAAAGAATTAGTTTTGATTGCATATGTGTTAATGACCTAAAATATAAGTGATTGTATATTGCGATATGCTTTGAAAATGTTCTCTCCTTAACTTGTTTAGTTACTGCATTTGCATTACCTACCTATAATCTCTTGATTTATAATTCACCTTATCCTTACTGGGTCAGTTGACTCATGAGTTACATTCTTTGGAAATCCAACAGGAAGTGCAGAACAGGAGACAGAGGCTCGCATTTTCGGTGGTGCATCCGTAGGACATTGTCTAGTTATCAATGGAAGTAGTTTTTTTTTAATAATTCCTTTTGTATGAATGGTATATCATGCAGGTTGTTTAGGACTGTTGTTGGGTAAATCTTGAGAATAGGTATTTAAATGTGCTACCGTCGAGGTAGGGCGTTTCATTTGGTATCAGAGCTCAATTACCCCATCAGTCATAGACAACTATATGGTAGGAGAAATACCATTATACATTAGACAATTAGTCTTCTGACTACTGTCAAAAAAAAATTCGATCAAGGTTGACTAATAACCTCTACTCTAGGATCTAATTGCAATTTCCTTTTATTCCTACACTTGCAGATCATGCCGCCTTGTAGGGATCAGACTGCGCAGCAGTTGGCTGCGATGATGGAGATGCTGCAAGATGTGCAGTAGAGGCAGCTCATGCTCGAGGAGCGATTGTCGAGATCTGCATCTGAGGGCAGGTCGGGAATGGGTGGGGGAGATGGTGATCCACCACCACCGCCACCTCCTCCTCCTCCTCCGTCGCCGCTACCACCACGATAAGAGGACATATTTTTAAAATATCGCAAGGAGAAAGTTCCAGAGTTTTTGGGCAATACAAGCCCAGATGTGGCAGAGAGCTGGCTAAAGCAAGTGGAAAAGGTATTTCGCACGATACATATACCAGATGAGGAGAAGGTTACGCTTGCTACTGACTCCTTAACGGGCTATGCTGAGGAATGGTGGAGTTCTATGGAGCTGCAGATTGCAATACCAATTACTTGGGGAAAATTTACGGGGGTATTCTGAGAGCATTTCTATCTAGAATACTAGCTAGAGCAGCGCCGCGTGGAGTTCACACTACTCGAGCAAGCGAATAGGACTGTGACTGCTTATCTGAACAGGTTCACAGAGTTGTTGAAGTATGCTGCTAGTACTGTACCAACAGAGTATGACAAAGATTTCAAGTTCTTTCGAGGTCTTCGTAAGGAAATTCGTGTGAGGCTGGTGCCCCTTAGATTGGTTACAATGAAGGAAGTAGTTGATGCTGCATCACGAGTGGAGGAGGACTTACGTGAAGGCAGGTCAGTACAAACCAGGCAAGGAGGACCAAGCTATTCTGGGAGGACTGCTCATAATGATCACTCGACAGCATGAAGAGGGCAATGTCCCCATCCCTATCGGCCTGGCATGTCTACCAGGTCCACACATAGAGGAGACTTTGGGGCAAGCACTTTCCGAGCCATCACGAGCAGCACACCCAGCGGTGAACACCATGACAGATGCGCGTGTTTGTTATCGATACAACCAGGAGGGACACATCAGGTCCAATTGTCCGTTGGAAGCTTCACAGTTGCGAGGTACTATGCGAGGGGGACATCTGCAACAGCGGGGACGTGGTTCTACCTCTCGTGGTGGCAGGGGACATCCGAACCAGACTCGAAGCACGACAGGTTCTAGTGGGCCACGAAGAGAAGGACAACCCAATGCCATCACCGATGGGCAAGCACATGGTTCGGTATCAATAGTACGAGGTATGATTTCAGTAGGCAACTTTGCAGCTCATGCTCTTTTTGACTCGGGTGCATCTCATTCCTTTGTGTCATGGAGTTTTGCGGAGACTTTAGGCCGAGAGCCTACCATGATTTCAGACCCTTATCTTATTAAGGGACCTGGGGGTCAGGTGTTTATAGTCCATCGGGTTCTTCCCGATTGCCCAGTTTATATTGGAGGTTATATGCTCGAGGCATACTTGCTGCTCATTCAGATGGAGGATTTTGATGTTATTCTTGGCATGGATTGGCTCGAGAATCACCATGCATATTTAGACTGTTTCCAGAAATAGATTTCTTCAGGATTCCTGAGCTACAAGAATTTGTGTTTGATGGGAGCACCTCGTCGAGAGGCGTAACCTATATATCAGCATTGCAAGCTCATCGCCTGTTATCTCAAGGGTGCAAAGGATTTATTGCTCATATCATTGGGAATCAAACCCCTATGGAAGGAATAGAGAATATTGAAATAGTACAGAACTTTTCGGATGTATTTTCTGCTGATTTGCCTGGACTTCCCCCACCTCATGAGGTGGAGTTTGAGATTTCTACCATTCCGGGAACTCAACCAATATCTATGACACCATACAGGATGGCACCAACACAACTGAAGGAACTCAAGGTGCAGTTACAAGAACTGTTGGAGAAAGGCTTCATACGCCCTAGTACATCTCCATGGGGAGCACCTGCACTTTTTGTGAAGAAGAAGGATGGATATATGCGTATGTGTATAGATTGTCAGCAGTTGAATAAAGTAACAATCAAGAATCATTACCCTTTGTCGCGCATTGACAATCTCTTTGATCAACTACAAGGGTCATCCATCTTCTCCAAGATTGATCTACGGTCTGGTTATCACCAACTACGTATTCGAGATGTGGATATACCTAAGTCCGCATTCAGGACCAGGTATGGTCACTATGAGTTCTTGGTGATGCCCTTTGGCTTGAAAAATGCCCCAGCAGCATTCATGGACATGATGAATCGGGTGTTTCAGCCTTTCCTCGACAGCTTTGTTGTGGTTTTCATTGATGATGTCCTTATCTACTCTTGAGATGAGAAGGAACATCGCACTCACTTACAGACAGTGCTGGAAACCTTACAAAGGCACATTCTATATGCGAAGTTTAGTAAGTGTGAGTTTTGGCTTAAAGAAGTATCATTCTTAGGCCATGTTATCTCAGGTGTAGGAGTGTCAGTGGATCCTACAAAAATCGAAGCAGTCCGTAGTTGGAAACGATAGAAGAATGCATCTGAGATCCAAAGATTTCTTGGCTTAGCCGGTTATTACAAACGGTTTGTGAAGGACTTTTCTCATATTGCCCTTCCCCTCACCCAACTGACCAGGAAGGAGATGACATATTCTTGGTCAGAAGAGTGTGATAATAGCTTCCAGACACTGAAGGAAAGGCTCACTACAGCTCCCATCTTGACAATTCCATCGGGCCCAGACAGATTCACAGTTTACACTGATGCATCAAAGGAGGGTCTGGGTGCGGTTTTGATGCAACATGGTAAGGTTGTTGCATATGGATCTAGACAGTTGAAGCCACATGAGAAAAATTACCCAACTCATGATATGGAACTGGCAGCAGTTGTCTTTGCTCTTAAAATGGGAGACATTATCTTTATGGTGTTGCTTTCGAAATCTTCACAGATCACAAGAGTCTCAAGCATCTTTTTGATCAGAAGGAGCATAATATGAGGCAAAGGAGATGGATGGAGCTTTTAAAGGATTATGAGTGCATCACCTCTTACCATCCGGGTAAGGCGAATGTGGTTGCTGATGCACTCAGTCGTAGGCCCCAGTCAAATGAATCACATCCTCAGCTTAAAGAAAGGGATCTTCTTACAGCTTTAAGTGATTGGCATCCATTTCAGAGTAGTCGAGAAACAATCATAGTTCCATTCCCTTCACGTCCAGAATTAGTTGAGCGAATTATCCAGGGGCAACATGTAGACCCGAGTATGCAGAGACTCAAAGAGAAGGCTATTGTGGGAACCTTAATTGGCTTTTCTTATCAAGATGGTGTGCTACGAAATGGGAATCGGTTTTGTGTTCCAGCAGATGTACAATTGAGTTAAGAGTTCATGCATGAGGTACATAGTTCACGTTTATCGATACATCCTAATGGCACAAAGATGTATAAGGATTTGAAAAAGAATTTTTGGTGGAAGCAAATGAGAAGAGATGTGGTCAAGTTTGTGGTGAGATGCCTGACGTGTCAACAAATCAAGGCTGAGCATAAGAGGCCACCTGGACTTTTGCAATCCCTTCCTATTCCTGAGTGGAAGTGGGAGGGGATATCTATGGACTTTGTGATGGGACTTCCTAAGACCACTAGTAGTCATGATGCCATCTGGGTCGTGGTTGACAGGCTTACTAAGTCAGCACATTTCATACTTGTGAGTATGGCATGCACTCCCTTACAACTTGCAGTGATCTTTGTTAAGGAGATTGTCAGACTTCATGGGTTGCCGAAGCAGATTGTATCTGACCATGATCCAAGGTTCACCTCTCACTACTGGAGAGAATTCATGAGTCCTTTAGAAGTGCAACTATGCCTCAATTCTGCTTACCATCCACAGACCGACGGTCAATCCGAGAGGACAATTCAAACACTAGAGGATCTTCTTCGAGCATGTGTGCTGGAGTGGAAAGGGTCGTGGAAGGACCATTTGCCGTTAGCAGAATTTAAATACAATAATAGTTACCATGCCAGCATAGGCATGACCCCTTTTAAAGCATTGTATGGAAGGCGGTGTTCCACACCTCTGAGTTGGCAGGAGATTGGGCATAACCTTTTACATAAGGAAGAGTACTTGGAGGAGACTGCCAAGGCAGTCAAGATAGTTCGGGAGAAATTGCTTACTGCACATAGTAGGCAAAAGAGCTATAGCGATAGACGACGCACTGATCTTAGCTTTGAAGTTGGAGATTTTGTTTTCTTGAGAGTTTCTCCCATGAAGGGAGTTCAACGATTTGGAGTGAAGGGAAAGTTAGCACCCCGATTTGTCGGACCGTTTGAGATTCTAGACAAGATTGGTAAAGTTGCATACATGATTGCTCTTCCTCCTCACCTTGCTGGTGTGCATGATGTTTTTCATATCTCCAACTTGAGAAAATATGTGCATGATCCATCACATGTGATTAATTATGATGACCTTCATGTGGACACTGACCAGAGTTATCCGGAGGAACCAGTTCGGATCATCGATCGTGCAGTGAAGAAGTTGAGGCATAAGAGATACCTTTGGTGAAGATCCTTTGGCAACGACATAACTCTAAGGAGGCCACCTGGGAACTCGAGGCGGATATGCGACGTGACTACCCATACCTTTTTGAAGGTAATCTATAAGCTACTTTCATCTTTTTCAGATTGTTATCTTTTACTCGATAGGATCCAACCTTTTAAGGTTGTTATGATTACACCTTTTGCATCCTAAGTCTCTGGGATGAGACTATTTTTAAGGTTGTTATGTTGTAACACCCCGCAATTTTCGATTTTCCTGAAGTCTTAAAACCTATTCAATATTATACTCAAAAGAAGCGTCTCGTCGCAAGCTTTCCAATGAGTCCAAAAATGTGTAATTCCGAGTTCGGATGTGGAAGATATGCATATTTTAGTGAAGAGGGGTCATGGATTTTGATGGGATTTAGTGATTACGAAAATTGAAAATTAATTTCGGATTATGGTTATTTTAGGGATTCTAAAATTAGGATTTTGCACCTACACCATATTAAGATCCCCACCCCTCATCTCCCCTCATTATCACTTCTTTTCAAACCCTAACCCATTCTTTTCCTCCTCCCCATGTCATGCTCTTATCTCTTTTTCCCTCTCCTACTCTAGAGAACCAAAGGGAGATCGGTGCAAGCTCCGAAGCTTTGCGACAATAGGAAAAGGAGGAGCGCCATCGCAAGCAAAAGGACACTTCTCTCATCGGACTCTTGATAGAGCAATCAAGCACGCGGATCAGAGACGTGCACTATCATAGGTAACGGATCTTGACATTCTCCTTTAGATGATGGAGTTTGTTATTTGGGGTTTGATGATTCGATTTTGATCCTATCCCGGGATCGTCCTTTTGCTATTGGTCTACCATGATATATCCATTGATCTACTCTTATTTTGATAATATTATCTCTGTGCGGAGTGTCGTTCGAGATTAACATCAAGGCACTCCCTCCAAATTGTTACTATTGTGTCGTGTAAAAATCATGCAAGAACATTGATGGGATCCTTTAAATTTTATATGGGTCTTTATTATATCTTTGAGGTATTGCATGGATAATCAGAGTTTTTTTTGAAAAGCACTTGTTGTTAGAAATATTATCTAAGAGAGTTATAGAAATATTTTAAGAGAGATTTCTTGGGTGATGGCTTAATGTATTTAACAAAAGCTATAGTGGAAATATTGACGTGCTTTTGTGTTAGTTTCCATACGGATTTCCGTGAATTTCGACATCTGTGGTTGGGGGATTATTTGTATATCGATTGAATTGGTCAAGGGTGCATACTATATGAAATAGAAGTTTAAATTACAAGAATATATATTAATGCAATTACGTAACCACCTGTGTGCACACTAACTATGTTTCTGTTATCATATAATCTGGATAACGATGATACCTGCAAGTTAGGTATTAGGTTTTAGTAATATAGTTTTGCTGGAGCCCTTTTATCGGATGAATTAGGATGCCTCCTAAGAGTGGTTTTGTAATGATAATGTTAGTTTTATAATTCTCAATATTATCGGTATTAGAACTAGAGGGAAAATTCCATCACAAGTTTCGATATGAGAATGTGATATTACAGTTTTTATTAATGTTTAGAATAGTAATAGATGAGATATTACAGGATTGGTTAGGGATACAATACTATACAATTAATCAATATATGTATTGACCATAACAATGCTCTATGTTACAATTGTAGATACATGTCTCTGTTCACACGTCTAAGCCCTATATGAATTTTACTTATAAAAGTCTTAGTCCACCCATGATGGTTTTGCGTCATTACCAAATTGTGGTTTAGCCTCGTGTTGGATTACTTTCGATCATGGTGTAATATTGTATGTAAAAAAAGGTTAAATACTACAAGGTGGGCGCACACCCTTGCAGTCCGGCTGAGCCGACAGTGAGTCATCCCCACTCGAGGGGCATCATAGAGTGGGGTGGTGGTAGGTACTATGGTGAAACTGAGGTGGATGCACGTGTGCATCGTACCGTACGGATCCGTTTTGTGGTACTTTTTTTTGGAGCGAGCGAGACTCCTCCGGCAGGCTCGATTGATAGAGTTACAACTCTTCGGGCTATATGCTCCCTGTCACGAGTGTTAGACTACTACCAACTAGACTAACTGAAGGATCGCATTTGCGCACGGGTTTTAGGTTGCACTATGAATGGAGTGTTGCAGACTTCGTTCCTAGTGTAGGCTTTCTCCTTAGACGAACGAGTCCGGGAAATGTAAATTAAAAAAAACATGGATTAAGATGTGTCAAAGAATTAGTTTTGATTGCATATGTGTTAATGGCCTAAAGTATAAGTGATTGTATATTGCGATATGGTTTGAGAATGTTCTCTCCTAAACTTGTTCAGTTACTGCATTTGCATTACCTACCTGTAATCTCTTGATTTATAATTCACCTTATCCTTACTGGGTCAGTTGACTCATGTGTTACATTATTTGAAAATCCAACAGGAAGTGCAGAACAGGAGACGGAGGCTCACATTTTCGGTGGTGCATCCGTAGGACATTGTTGAGGTTGAGTCTTAGTGTTGTAGTTGTTTTATTTCCCTCTGTTTCATTTTTTTGATGTAATAAAGAGACTCCGAGGTTTTATTGTTATCCTTCCGTGGACATCTAGTTATCAATGGAAGTAATTTTTTTATAATTCCTTTTGTATGAATGGTATATCATGCGGGTTGTTTATGACTGTTATTGGGTAAATCTTGAGAATAGGTGTTTAAATGCGCTACCATCGAGGTAGGGCGTTTAATATATATAAAGAAAAAGAGAATTTTTTAATATTTTAAATAAGTGAAATCAAATCGAAATAAAGTAAATAGATTATTTTTGGTTTAATTAATTTTTTTTCTATTTGTGGTAACTTTATAGTATTTTCCTAACTTTTATAGATTTTTAAAGTTACAATCCAAAATAGAGAGTGATGATAATTCAGATTCTTGTTTAGGGTTTTAAAAACATGCATATGTTCAGAATTATCCTTAAATGTACTATATACAATAAACAAAATTCAAAAAAAGAAATATATATTTTTGGATTTTTCTAGATTTTTTGCTCATTTTTATATTATTTTTAGGGTTTTTCAATTTTCAATTTCGTATTTTGTATTTGAAGTGATTTTTAGATATATCATAGAATATAATATAATCTAGTTAATATAATTTGTTTGGAAATGATAATTGAATTTTTATGGATTTTTAATTGGTAAATAGGGAAAATGAACATGTTTTTATATTTTTAGAAATAATAAAATAGGTGTAAATGCTAAATAAAAAGTATGTGTGCAAGACCTATATTCTAGGCATCTATCCGAATTTTCCTATACTTTTAGGCATAAAGGAAACATTTAATAAAGACAAAATACACAAAAATTTAATACAACCGTACAATGACATATTTGTAAACTTTTATAAACTAAACATTCATTTAATAACAATCCCACAAAGTTTAGGGGTATACCGCAAAATTTCCAAAGTCACCTCGTGTAGGATGACACATAAGGTAACCTGACAAGGACCTAATTGAAAATACTATAAAGATCTAGTGTTTAGATGCAAAATAACTTAAATATGTTACATATTGTTTAGTATTAATACGAATTAAAAATAAATATGAAAGTGGAGGGGTTCGATGCAAATATGCCGACAAGGTGCATGCCTCCTCACGTACATGTGATACTTAATCAATGGAAGAGGCGTGTCACTTAAAGTGATCGATAACCTTCAATCGCGGTGATTTGTTCTGATCCAATGACCCATTTTAGAACTGGGTTGTGCTCCTCATTTTAGAACTGGGTACTTGAAATTGAAATGCGAAGTGAAATAACATAAACTACAACTCGTACCTTGTCGAGGGACTTGGGAGCAGAAGAAGTGGTGGAGGAACTCCGCGCCGGTGGTCGAAACTTGCCTTTCATCCTTCTCCTCATTGTTGAACCATAGGGTACTCCTGCCTATCACAAAAGGCATGCCCGAACTGATGATTCTTGGGGTTATATGGTCTAGACGGTAACAAAAATTGAGCTAGAGGTGGAAGAAGAAAATCTACAGAAGAACGAAGAGAGTGCCTTCGATATTAGATAGCTCAGAGATTGATGGTGGTAGGTGAAACCTATGATTAGGTTGTAGGAGACCATATATTGACAATCAATTTTGTAAGGAATTGATGAATTTAGAGATGTGGAGTATGAGTAAGAAATTGGAGGAGTCGGGTTGAGAATGTACAACAAGGCTAGGTTATAGAGGTGGTGATGATTTGGGGGTCAACACTCCACCGCATGTGATTGGTCCATGTGGACCACCACAAAATAAAAGAAAAATAAAAATGAGAGTAAATTCAAAATATAATAGTATGTGAATTTATCTTGAAAACTCAAACATGAAAAATGTCTCTTATTTTATAAACTATTTTATGGTGATTTGTATTTATTTTTGCATCCTTATTTTATATAGTCTATTATTTTATACTATTATGTATAGGTTCATATATATAATGTATTCATATTTTATTTTGCATTTTATATACATATTATTGCATTTGCACAAAAACCATGCATGCATTAATCTTGACCTAGGTCACATTAAGACAAATAACTTCGATATTTCAACCCTAGCTTAGATAACTTAATCCCTCGTGTACTTATGTTCGACCCTGGACTTATCCATATATAAAATTAAGTCACACTCTCTTCAAAAAAATATATTATGTGCGGTTCTAATTGACTTGCTAATTTCACAACTTGAATTTAGCTACCTTACAGTCCAATTTCATCGGGGGGTGGGAGGGGGGTGAATAACTAATCATTCGTTAATTTATATTTTAAATCACTAACTAAATACATGTAAATATGACTAGCTTATATGAACTAACATATTAACATTACTATATAAATACATGCATTTAAACCCTAAATAAAAGTATAAAGAAAAGAAAATTAAAGGATGTATCAAAGATATTGACTAACCTTGAACCTCAAGAACAAGTTAAATTTTGACTAGGTCAACCGAGAATAGAATAGGGGGAAATAAGAAATAATGTGTAAAAATACACAGAAAACCCTAATTCTTCTATAATGTAGAATAGTGTGTACATAACTCAAACTTACACTATTTATTTGTCATTATACACACTTCAAACAATAATATTTTCAAAACAAAAATTGTACACATTATTGTAGGAAAAATAAAAATATCATCTAACAAAAATCATGCATAAGTCACATGGTACATTGATGAATCCCAGATTCATCCATATTAGTTTCTATTATTATCTCTCTTTTTTAAGAAAACCAATAAAAATAATTAATAATTAACACTACGTAACTAAGTGTGTACTGTAAATAATATACCTAATTATCATATGTTATTTACATATTATCATGCTATTTTTATATGTTTGCTATTTATTAAATTTCCCATAAAAATAGTATAATATTGTATATAATTAATTCAGCATAATCTATAAAATAAAGATCAATAAAAATAATAAAAAGAAAACAAAAAAAGTAATTTAATACTTTAAATTACTTACAAAATAAGAACTATATATAGTTAATTTTATTTCTCTTTGAGTTCTACATTAAAGTTGTAGATCTCTATTTTAAATTATTTTAAGTTTTTAACTTAATTCTTATTGGGCAATGCGACAACCTTCTGATGTGCCATGTGGCCTCGTCTCTTCGGTTCACTCCACCTTAACCTCAACTGTTGGATCTCCAGATCCAACGACAGAGGTGCATCTTATACCTCCGGCGTTCAGCCCTGAACAGATGCGACACTCTGTGCATGTCTACCTTCTCCATTTTTTCTTGACAATTTCCAACAACCACCTCTTCAACCCCCACCTTCTATCTCTTCCTCGATCATCAGTAATCATCGCCCAACCTTCAAAATCCATCATCTACCTCGTGTGTTTTCCCATCAGCGGCCGAAACCGCCATCTCCACCACTTGAACTGTCAAACCACCAAAACCCTTTCTCCATTATCATTAATAGTGATCCACCATTTCTCTGAGGTTTATCCTAGCCTTCCTTTACTCATGTCAGAAAGATAGTGAGAATACAATCACAATAACTAAGCAGGAACTTCTAACGAGATCCTCGTCTCCCTCGACTAGTTACCGCTCCAAAGCTTCTTGAGCTTCTTGCCATAGCCTCAGGCTAGTTAAGCCAAGAACGGAGCTCAGAGCTCCATGTCCAATCCCATTCATTTCCTTTGTCTTCGTCAGTCCATTTCAGATTTCGACTCAGTGATCCATCATCTTTCAAGCATTTGCCTCCAGTTTCTCATATCATTTCTCCATTCTTGTGACGTTCTCGATCCATCTTCTTCTCCTACATGAAGAAGAACTCATTCTAGGGCCCGATCCTTCACCGCCTGGGAGTCTACCATTCCACCTCCCATTTACCTCATAAGATTTACTTCTTCAAGGGCTTTGTTTGTCTAACAACTACAAGTGAAGAAGAAACTTGATTGGTCAAATTCTCTATCGAGCATCGATCTCGAATTCTATCACTGAAGTAGCTTCGTTAACGGACCAGTCCAACATTCATCTAACTTTCGTCACGTCATCTTCTTCTTCGCTAATCTGTTAGGAAGGTTTTGTGACCTTCAATTTCAACAGAGACACATAGAGGAGAAGAATGGTAGTCACCGGAGCTCCACTTGATCTCAGCCTCATGCGACGGAGAGGGAAGGACGCCTCACAATAGCTACCGTTGGATCTGACTCCCCAAAGCAGATTTAGAGACCATCATTCACTCTGACCCTAGCATCCGAGGCAACATTTCATACCTTAGGCTAATATTGCCTAATCCTTACTCTTGTGTACGTTGACCGATAGGAGCACAACACGCATGCACAAACCTCCGCTCTAGCTTGATATAAACAATGTGCACCACACGCTATCGGTGGAAGAATTATATAGAAGTCCAATGCTTTATCAATATTACAGATAAGTTCCTACCCTTTGAAAAATTGTAGATTAACCCTAGATGGATTTTGTATTTGTACTTTAGTCCTTTTTGGACTCTTCTGTAATAAAAAATAAGTATTCTTGCATATAAGCCCCTGCCTTGTATTGACAATAACATGTGATCCATAACTCTTATTTTAATAAATTTGGTGTCGTTGGAAAGCTCATTTCAGCCTCTTTAACTTAATGCATTTAAATAATATTTTTTTTACCAATATTGCACTTATTGAATTTTAGAATATTAATCTTGAACATTCAACCTTAATATTGAATCAATTTGAATATTCATATGTTGAATTGGCTCTGACTGAAATTGGGTTACCATCAATTAATCTAATCTAAATCACAGGTAATTCTTTACTTAATTAGGAGGGTAGTTTTGTCTTATATGTCCTTGTTTGTTCATTGTATGAGTGCATGCCATTTTAAATAAATGCATAAAAATGATCTAAAAAAATACATTGATTTTGTGTGTATTTGCATTGAGCTTTACATAGGACACAAAAATCTTTTGATTAATTAGCTAACATTAAATTTGATTAAATAATTGCTTGCAAACCTGTGTTCAACCCATGACTTTGTTGGACATGCGAGCCTACGACGAGCCATTATGCATTAATTGTATTGTGAATATCCTTATCTGAAATAAAGAATGACCAATAAGCATAATAGGTCCCTTAGTTCAATTAGGGTTATGTACCATGGCTATCTTAATGATCATACATCTGTTGATTCAATTGTTGAATCATAGAGGATGGTGCTTGCATGAATATCTAAAGAGTTAGATTGAGGACTCATAAAGCACCGTTAAATGATTGTTAAGAGAAGATCTCCAGCCTGAGAAGGGGATGTCAATCCTTTCTCTAATGGTTGATATCTGACCAATCTCTTGATGCGAGTCCTCTTTATAGGAATAGAGATTTAGAGGTGTCAGATTAGTTTGGTCAAAGAGTTGACTTAACGAGATCGAGATAACCAAAGTCCTATGTTGTATGTTGTCAAGATATAGACATGCATCCTCTGACTAGAGATAGATGTGTTACTATATGTCTAAGTAGGTACATTTGACAGACCAATATCTTGATGACCTAACCAAGGTCTATACACGGGAATGCTGGTGTGCATGTAAGGGCATATGAGTAATACGATCTCTCAAAGGGATCATACAGGTTCACTGCTGAACTAGAAGACATGAGCTCACTCAGATATTGTGAAGAATCAAATTTTGTGCATGGTCGTCTCGCTTTAGAAGCTTAACTGAATTTGTAGGTTTGATATATTCTTTTGGAAAGTATATGATCAACACTTGGGTCTGATCTATGATTTTGGAAAGTATATGATCGCTCCTAATAGTCAAATGAGAAACTTAATGATAAAACCTAGAAGTAGAAAGTGTAGAATAGATCTAAAACTTCAGTTTTATTCTTGGTCTTCCAGTATGCAGGATGTACATGTATTAGGAATACTTGAGGGTGATGCGATCATAAACAGGTTTATAACCATAACGCTTCCATTCCAAGGGAGTGATAAAACATGTCTAGATTTTAGCAACTCCTCTCAGTAGAGAAGTGATCTAATCTTGTCCCAAGTGTTGGACATCGATCTGAATGTGATTCAGATGCAATAAGAATATTATATCTGCAGTCTTGATTCAATCTAGCATCTATGAGAGTTCCACAAGATCTTTATTTGAGATGTGATCTCAATATCCAAGTCACTGTACGTGGAACAATACAATCGCCCTGTCCTTTTCTCCAAGTATTCGTGGAGAAAGTGCATTATCCTTGAAAGAGTTCATGGATAATTTCATTGTTGATATATATATATATACGATCATTGATAAAAATGAATAATTAAATGTGATTTCATTATTATGAATAATATGAATTTTATTCATGTTATTAGGAGAGTTATCTAAGTTAGCTAAATGTGTTAATTATCAAAGATGTGAAAAATGTGAATGTGATTCATAATATTTGGGCACATGAGAATTTAAATCCAAGATGATTAAATGGGAATAAATTATCATGTATATGAATAATGTGGATAGCACTATCCAATTATTCATATATATTACAAATGTGATTTATAATATATCAGAGAGAGCCTTTTGTGATTTATATTTGTTGATTAAATATTGGCATGAATTGGATTCACATTGGATAACAAATTGAAAATATATTTTACATTCTATTTTTGGTTTTGTATGTGATTCACAAATTTCTAAAGGCATGATCACAATGTTCACAAGATAATTATGAATTATTTTTGTGAAATAATTTACAACAAATGTTGTTGTAAATCTTGGATATCTCATAAGATAATGAGATCTCATGAGATGAATCAGTAGTCTCCCCCTTTTTCAGGGGATATAATCAATCTTATCATTATCTACAAGATTGTTTAGTTAATCTGATTTGAAATTAATTTATTGATTATTCAATATATTTAAATTAAATTTATTATTGTTATGTTTTTACAACATGATCATGACCATTGAAAGAAATACAAATTAATCTCATCCATTGATTTAGTATTGTCCATGGATTGAGATCCACAAAACCCTAAATACTATATAAGAAGAGGAATACTAGAGAGAGTCGCCATCGTCGCAGCATTGTTGTTATGCTGCCGGATTGTTTGCTCATGGATCTCCATCTCCTTCTGTGTGCTTCGCTCGTGAAGAAGATGTCGGATCTCATTTGTCAGGATCAGGAGATTGATCGCTTGGATCATCAACATGGATTGCGAGGAGCACGCGTCTCATAAACGTGCTTGTAGGTGTCTCCTCCGTCGGATCGGACTTGAGACAGGAGGTCTCTTCGTTTAGAGACTCGATCACAATCACGCTTCAAGAGGTAATCCTAATACCTAATTGTGGTTTAGATTAAATGATCTGAGAAGTGTTCTTGGATCATGTGGTTTCATCGCTTTAAAAAATTTTAAATTTCGCTTCTCGAAGCAACTAATGTGACTAATCGCTCTTGACCGCATTCGATGCGATCCTCACGCTTCCATGATGCGTTTAAGGATCTTCCCATGTCCTTCAGACTTATCCAGGTATAAATTAAAGTTGAGAACTCTTCATGGAGGATCTATGTCAGTTCTGTTGATTGTCATTTAGCATGTGCTACAACGAGGACACTTTATTTTTTCCTTTTGACATCAGTTGGAATCATTGTCGAGGACGTGACACATTATTTGATTATATTTAGCGTTAATTTTTTCAATTCTTGTGATTTTGAGAGCTTAGTTAATTTATTATAGTGTTGTATTGTTTTTGTCTTGTTTTTATTTTCTATCATTTATGGTTATTTTAACCACTACATTATTCTGAGGATATGTTTGACATTTTATTTATTTTATGGTAGGGACTACGGAGCATACGAAGCCCGGAGGATTGCTAAGGCGAGGAGCTTGGAGCTTCAACTGAAGAGACCATCGAGCAAGTGACCTTAGAAGATTTCTAGTTGATTGAACATCTTTTTGTTATACTTTATTATGTAGCATTTGTTGTAATTTTTCTAGTAATTAATTTATAATAATTGTCGATTTACGATGGTCCACTATTGAGTTCTCATGCATGTAAAAAAGGCACATTTTATTTTTATTATTTGTGTGGTTGTGTAGAGAGTGATTCTCGATTTGAGTGGCAAACTAGGTGAAGCCTATAAAGCCTTGAACTTGGTTGTCTCTCAGATCCGATATCATCAGATCCAGGTCGTCAAGAGGAAACCAATCGAATTTGTTTCGTGTGAATTGGAATTCGTTTTGATTTGTTATGATTTTCGGAAGAAAGAGAAGTGAGGAGGTTTAAGACACCATTAACGTGTAATGACCATCATTAAAAATAACTAAACATGATTAAAGAATCTAATGATGGATTGAGGATCATTAATGATCATTAGAGAACACTAATCAATGGTTACCAAAAGTTAATCATAAGTCGCGAAGACTAAATCTCGATTAGTAAAGTTAATTACGATCAGTGATAATTAAGCATCATTAGCGAATCTAGAAACTTCTAATAGTTCTAAATTAAGTCCTAAGTTTCAATAAGCTTTGGCCAAAATCATGGGCCAAAACTATGGGCCGCTAACAATGATTAAGTTCTGAACCATGGTTTACTAACCATGGTGAGCAGTTTTCCAAAGCTTATAAATACCCCCTACCCATTCATTCTCTACAATTTCCACTATCACCACCACCCCAAGGGCTAGGGTTGAGAGGTCAGGAGGAGGAGTGGGATGCAAGGAAAGAGCGCTAGCGAAGCATTGCCAGGAGAACGAGGAGGAAGGTACGATCCTCGCTTAGTTTGCTTCGTAAGTAAGCTATAACTTGATCTAGGTTTTCGATTCATCTTCTTCTATCTTTGTTTTCAATTCATCTCTTTTTTTGATTCATTTTCTGTTGTGATTCGAGGAGAAATCTTCTAACACCCTACGTAGGTGTGGGAGGCTATGCACGTTAGTGAACCCTATGATTCGTTACACTTTCACTTACCTAAGACGCATGGTGTCTACCCATTCTCCATCGCTTATGCTTCTATTATTTTGATTCTTCTTATATAATTGTTTTGATGGAGAAATATGTGTAACACCCTACTTAGGTGTGGGAGGCTATGCATGTCAGTGGACCCTATGGTTTGTCGGACATTCACTCACCTAAGACGTGTGGTGTCTACCGATTCTTCATCTCTTGCTGTTTGATTATATTCTTTTAGTTTCCTTGTTGTTTTCCTCCTGATGATTTATATAGGAAACTCTTTCCGTTTTTCTTTTAAAAATGCCATAATATAAGGGGAAACTCTGCTGAAATTTTTCATAGAAATATCTCTAGATATAAGGGGAAAATCTGCCAAAAATTTCATAGAAATATGTCCCAGTATAAGGGGAAACTCTGCCAAAATTTTCCTAGAAATATCACCCTGTATAAGGGGAAGCTTTACTGAAATTTTAAGAGAAAATATGATGATCTTCACATTCTTCGTGTTCTTCGTATGTTCTTCACATTCTTCGTTTGTTCTCCTCGTTATTGGCACATTTTTATCATTTTTGATATAAAAATGAAATTCGATCATTTCAGGAGCCGTAAATCATCCTTTCTGAAAATGAATCATGATAAAACATTGCATACGTAAGAGAGATCTCGATTAGTAACGAAATCCTTCCTTTTGTTGTTGATTTTTCATATGAGATCATTGAGATTTCTATAATTATGCTTCTTGCTATGAAGAACCCAAATTTGGCTATTTTTGAGAAAATAAGAAAAGTTTATTTGTGATTTCAATTAAAATAAGGTCTAAGCATCAAATGGATGCATTGGCTTGGAAAGTTGGGTTTGGAAGTTACAATGAGCATAATTATGAGTATATAAATATATGAATTAATATATGTACAAGACTATACTCAGTATTTATGGTTATGGAAATGTAAGTCTTTAGAGGAATTACACAATGAGAATTGATGTATTTTGAGTTGGATCTTGTCTTACGTTAAGAATGACTGGGAGTAGAACTACAGGTCGAGCATGCAACCTGTAGGTTTGTCGGAAGGAACCCATTGGCGTTGGCCTGCCTAAGTGTTACACAGTTGCTTGTTAAGATAAGTGCACAAGGCTCAAGAAAATTAATTAAAGCAATCAATAGGTAGCTCGTGAAATCCGCGTGAAACAAAAAAAAATAAAGAAATGGAAATGAATGATTTGCAACGCATGGTACCGAGAGCTGATATATTCGAGTTGAATGACGGAAGATGTGGTCGTGCCATGTGGAGGCACAAGTGGTTCAATAGCGGCTGAGACATGATAATATGTATTTAAAACCTCTAGGTTATATGATTAATGGTTAGCCTGAGGTTTTAAGCAATAGATCCTCAAAGACAGTGTGCTCCTTTGTTTGCTAGGTTGAGGGTTTGAAATCTTGATTAATAAAAGAAAAGGAAATTGTCATGGTAGTATTGGAGGATTGGTTGAGGCAGCATGCATCGACATAAGCTTACTACATCAACACAATCTCCAATCTCGAAGTGTCTACAACTTCGGAGTCCATATAATGGTGAGGTAATTCCATTGATTAATCCCTGACGTAGAATAGAAAGGAATAGGACTTAATATAATGAGAAGTAATAAATCTTTTTGTGTTATCAAGTTTTGAAATATTACACCATATGTCTTCTTTTCTCTTCTTGGTTACTTAGCATTCGCTAATTATTATCCTATGATTTAAGGAAGACCCAACATGTGTCGGTAAGCCATTGCAAGGACTGTAGCCATCAAGTCAACCGCAATAGCTTTACTCTCTAAGGTAGTTAGTAATCTTTCTGTGCATTTTCTTTCCAGCTGATGTACATGTAAATGATTATAGTGGGACAATGTATCATGAAAATTTTATTGTGTGAATGGAAAAGTGCTGAAATACTTCCTTCTTAGTATTCTTATTTGCAGTCTGATTCTTAATGTTAGTTGTAATTACTGAATAAATTATTGCTGAGTAACTGATGAACCTCCATTTCATCATCTATATTCTATCATTTTGACCTCAAAAACCCTAACAAATGCATGCAAATACTTTTAATTCATGCATTTTAGCATTCACGCATGTATATGCAAATAGCGTATAAAATGCGGTTTTTAAAGCCAAAATTATAGAATAAAGAAAAGAAAAGAAAAATAATAAAATATTACAAATATTTTATGACCCGAAACCCCGAGACGTAGGCATCTTGATGTCTAGGTCGACAAGGAATAAAGTAGGGGGAGATAAGGGCTTGAATACCATTAAAGATCCATTTTATTTAGTTCATTCTTTATTCATTTTGGGACCTATTTTTAGTTCCACTTTTTATACTCCAAATAAAGAAACTTCGCACATGAAAGGTGTAGATAATTAAATATAGAAAGATATAAAATTGATTTCATACAAAAATAATGTACAGGTAAAAAGATATGATCTGAATAAGTTTCCAAAACCCCAACTTCCCAGACCTGTATCTCCGAAATGAAAACTCAAAATCTATCCAACTCACCTTTAATTGTATATAATTCTTCATAAGCTATTTAATGAAGGTGGTTTCATATTCTGCGGAGCTACTGTTTAAATGTTGAGTTTTGGACCCCTATTGTATAACTGTACAGATTAAAATATTCGTTTTATTTATTATTCATTATTTTTATACTTTTATATTTTTATAAGTTTGTAAATATTATGTATAATATATATGTATATTAAATCAAGAATAAAAATACAAAGAAAACACAAAAATAAAATAATTATATAGCATACATAGATGAAATACCTATAAGTATACATATACAATTAATACTCTTTTATTAAGAGTACAAAATACATTAGAAAAATAAGATAAAAATATATTAAATTTATAAAAATAAGTTATAAATTTATAAAATGTTAGAAAAAATAATAAAATTAAATACACAAAATAAAATTAAATTAATAAAATATATAGATGAATATACGTGTATATGAGCTATAAAAGGTAACTCGTATTTTTAAACCTCTAAAAAATAAATAAAAATCATAATAAAATTTTTCAAAAAAAAACATTTTTATTTTATTACTAAAAATTAACAAATTCATTTACTATTTTAAATTGAATTAATAAAACATTTGTTTGCGGGATTTTCTTGATTAGTCCACGTGGACCAACCAGGTGGCTCTAACAGCTCACCGGAGGTCAACTGTCCGAACCTCCTCCTGTTCATGTCAGAACGGTGCGTCTCGCCTCGATTTCGCCGATTTTTTGAGGCCGCACCTTTCTCCCTTTCATGTCGGTGTCTTCTCAGCTTTTTCTCCCCGAAGTGTGACCTTACATGCCCAAGAGTTTCCTCGGGGAATGGATCACTGAATTGATGCCCATCCATCGTTCTTGTAGCCCGCTCGTCAACCCTTCAAATAGCTCCCCTTCTTCCCATTTGAATTTTTGAACCCCTTTTGCATGAGTTTCGCTCCCCCTTTCGTGCACCATAATGAGAGGAAGGTGACAGCTTCCTCCCTCGCGCGTCAGGTGGGCCGAGGAAGCTTCGAGGCGGCTCCACCACCTCCGGCAAACACCCTCACCGTCGAGGTTCTTCCTCAGGTGAACTCCAACTTCGAGGCTCCTGTTCCTTTATTTTCTTTGCATTTTTGTTCTTGTCGTAGTCCTAGGAGTAGACCCCCCTAATCATCTTCCCGTACCATCCATCGCTTGACCAATTTGAACCCTCATCGGAGCTCACTTTGGCCGTCCTACCACTCGCGCCATTCCTCAGCATTCCACGCCTCCATTTTGCCACCACGGGGTCGAGGCACTTTGCCCTCGACCCTCTCACCATTTTGGCAGGTCTAGAAGCGCACATCGAGCCACCCGTGAGAATTTGGATCTCCACCGGAGCTACTTGGAGCTTCATTGCTCCTCCGCCCTCGCCTGCCATCTCTGGTGACCATCGTCCAATTTCTGTACTCCCAACATATAGAGGAGGACCACATGAGCTCACCAGCCATTTTTACGCCCCAAAGATCGTCGGAGGACGGAGATCGAGCTCAAGGAAGCTCGCCTCACCGGCATTGCTTCCCAGTTCGTCCTCCACCCTCCAGCACTGTCGGATTGAGGCCGGCGCTCCAGGTGTATGTCAGTCGTCGGATCTTGTGAAGCCTGCTCCGTTCGATCAACAAAGCTCATCTAATCGCAGTCGTTGGATCGCGAATCGTCATCAGCCATCCGTTGCTCGTCACGTGTCAAGTGAGAAGATCTCAACCGTTGGATGCTCCAGTGCGTGGGTAACTTTGCCTGATACTCTCGCATTTTTTTTGTATTTACCATTTAGTCCTAAAACATTCATTTGTAGGTAAATACTTTGTGTAATATTTGCATAGACACCCCCATACTTTTTATATTTGCATTCTAGTCCTTGGCCACGTTACCTCGCATGTCTGTACGCGTGAGGGGGTATGCATTTCATAGGGGACCCCCTGTGGGTTTTGTTATTTCGTTCTAGTCCAGGAAATATTTCATAACGTGTAATATTTTTGGATATTTTGCAAAGGAGCCCCTCAGGTTTTTGTTATTTGCATTTAGGTCCTTCCCAAGTGTGGATGTATACGCATGTGAGGTTTGTAATTTTGCACTGTAGCCCCTGGGTGTTTGGCTATTTGTAATCGGTCCTGGAACATTGTTAATTAATTGTATATTTTGTGGAAAATTGCACGTTGCCCCCTGCACTTTGTAATATTTGCTAAAAATCCCTTGCTAGTAGTGTAGTTTCTCTTTGTTGTCTCTATTTATTTCATGCTCCTATCAAATTCGAAAAATCACAAAAAATAGGCATACATTCCTATTGCATTGTGCTTCCATGTAATATTTTTATTTTGCATTTTTGTATTTTAATATTTATAAAAATTCAAAAACATGCATTTTCTTTACTGTTTGCATTAGAAAATACATAAAAATTAAAAAACATTTTTGAAAAATTAAAAAAAAAATTTGTGTGTTTCTGTGTGTTTTAACTCCAGACTAAAAATCACTAAACCTTCAAAAGAAAACTCCTAAAAATAAGAAAACCCCTAAAATATTCATAAAAATATTAAAAATTCCACAAAAATCCTAAAAATATAATTTCTATGAATTTTCTCTCTTCTATTATCTTTACTTTCAAATTTATTTGAGGAATTTTGAACTCTGTTTGATACTTTTCATCCTCATTTTAGTTTCGGCCAACAACTTTGTTCACTTTTTTCAGTATTTTTGACTTTAAAAATACCAAAAAAATCGTAAAATATAGAAAAATCATAAAAATAGTAAAAAAATATCAAAAGCCCAAAAACACTTTATTCCTAGGATTTTGAGTGTTTTTACCTATATATATCCCTCTCTTTCATCTCTTGTGCATATATATCCTATATAGTTGTATTACTTTATTAAAAGAAAAAATATATATATGAAAATATAAAATATAAAAAGAAAATAAAAAATCAATAAATTAAAATTAAAATACAAAAATATAAAATCAAAAATTAAAATTAAAAATATAAAATTAAAACCCACAAAAATGGCACACTTGCAGGCATTTGATCACGTTCACTCTTGAGCACTTTTTCCGATCTATCCTGCTTGTTCCCAGTGTTCAACACTCTGCATTACTTGCACTATACACATATTTTGTAGAGTTATAGTAAATTTGAACTCCACATTTACTTTCATTGCTTGATTTGCTTGTCGTGGGTTAATTGTTGACTTAATCCCAATCTCGTGTTGTCGACTTAGCGACTTTGTCTCCGCCCTGTGTGAGACATATTTAGACCGCTTGATTTTTGGGTTAATCAAATGGTGCCGTTGCCGAGGATCAACAGCGTATAGATCTTATTTATTTGTGTGATTGTGATTATTTGTCTACATTTTTGCCTCATTTACTTTTCTTCGTTGTTGATATATATTGTTTGAGCTGTCTAACCCCTCCTCTTTGTTGACTTTGTGCGATGTACCGCGAATCGAGGGAGGCGCTCTACCCTAGGCGCGTGTGCACCCACGTGAAGCCGTCTTCGGCTTGCTACTCTTGCACTAAAGAAGACTTAGAGAGATTTTGTAGACTTAGCTCTACTTCATTTTCATTTAATATATTTGTGTAATTTGAAGTGAGAGAGTAACTCTTAATTTGTAATAACTTAGACACTTCTACAATTCACGGGGTCCATTTCCCGAGGGATTGTTCCCTTGGGGGCCTCCTCGATTTTTCACGGCTCTTTCGTGGTTTTTGCCTATTTTATTACCTGCTTGATTCACGTGGATTTAGCCCTTAGATCTAGTAGTTTTTATTGATTGTGACGTAAATAGCTAAGGCCCAACACCTAATATCTTTCCTGTGCCTATAGATCGTAATTGGACTTAGTTAAAAAATCAATTGAAAAAGCTAATTGACTTGGACTAGAGACCATGTGCCGGGAGGGATCGTATACAACGCATGCAAGATCCATTGTGGTGGACACCGATTGGCTCCCAAGACCGGACTCCGATCTCTCTTCCTAGTCACAGCTACTTGTGCTTCACGATTAAAAGAAGTTGCTCATCTAGGGACGGTTTTCTCGTGCATCATATAGGTAGTTTATTTCCTATCTTTTAATTTATGCGCGGATCACCCTACATGTAGAGTGTTGGGGCAAGGTACGCATTTCTAACTTGGCATGCATCATAGTGTTTGATCGCGGATTGACTTTTCCGACTTCCTCCCCCGTTTTATTGGACTCAAAATAACCAAGGAAATCGGAAAATTCGTTAGGCATTGCTTTTATTCAGAAAAATATCTAAAAAGAGATAACCACATAAAATTGGGACTGCTAATGCAAACTTGACCATAAAACTCACCTCACCAAATAATTTTTATCTTGGGGAGAGTAACCCCCACATTGTTTGATTTATCTACAACGAGAGAGTGACCTGCACACTAGGCTAGAGCCACGCCCGAAATTTTAGTTGACTATTGGTCTTGGTGAGCCGTTCTCCAGTGAGGATCTCTCCGGTAACTGGTAAAGCGGACCGCGATGTCCTTAGTAGATTGAGTTGATCGAGTAGGCGGTAAACGTTCCGGAATTCATACTGGCTGGGAAAGATCTCATTTGGGATTGGGACAATCAGCTAGGAGAGTTGAGCTCCCAACAGCTCGCTTAACCGCTCTGATAGATTAACTGATCACCTAAATAAAATTGACAAGATAAACGACTGAACCTTCACGGTCATCAGCTCAAGAGTTGCTTAGGTGAATTGGGGGTTTGATTGCCAATCTTGTTTGCATTCCAGATCTTATCCACCTTTCTCTCCAGATCAAGATGATGGGAAGGAGATCCCTCAAGCCACGTTTGGTGGCACCGCTATCGAGCATTCCTCCTTATTCATCTAGGTCGGCTTCGGGGAGTTTAGACCCACTCTCCGAGCCCGAGTTCAGATCCACCTTGTTCCCCCTCGATCACCCTTCTTCTATCAGTCCTGAGGTGTCAGAGTTTAGTGCGATAGAGATTTCTAGACATTTGACGGCACCTAAAATGGGTACCTTTGCCTTTGTAGAGACCCGAGACATGGCCAGCAGTGAGGGACACCCCGATGAGCAGTAACAACCTTCTTATGTATATGATCAGACTTCCATCAACAATTCATTGCTAGCTTCCCTGGAGACGATGCGAAGATAGATCAGAGATGAGGGAGCCTTCAAGGGAGACATTATGAGAGAGCTGGCCCAGATACGAGAAGACCGAGAAGACAGATCTGAGGGCGGTGGAGAGATACCTAAAGACAGAGCTGAAGGAGGAGGTGGAGCAGGAGGAGACCAACAACCGGAGAGGCCACCACCGATGACCATGAGACATTTGCACAACTCAGTTGCAACCCTCACTCACCGATGTATTCAGCTTCCTCCCATTGTTGGGAATTTCGAGCTTCGCCCCCAGATGATCCAGTTGTTGCCCAAGTTTCATGTACTAGCCACCAAGGAGCCTCATCTCCATCTGGAGGAGTTTGAGATGATTTGCAACACTATCCACAACAAACTGGTGGATGAGGACACAATTAAGATGATTGCCTTCCCATTCTCATTAGTTCACCGAGCAGCCTATTGGTTGAAGCATCTTGGGAGGTATGTCTCAACTTAGGAGAAGCTCTGGACTGCATACTTGAATAAATATTTCCCTCTCGGTCAGACCAACGCAGCGCGAGCTACGATCATTAATTTCACAATGATCCCGAGTGAACAGTTCTGTGAGGCTTGGGATCTCTTTAGTGAGCTCATTGAACGGTGTCCACATCATGATATATCAAAGCCCAACTTTGTTCAGAGTTTCTTTTGTTGGCTGACACCGGAGCTGCAGGGGCATGTAAATGCCTCTTGTGGTAGGTCCTATATTTTCCAAGGGTGAAGACCATGTTTGGGTCATCTATGAAGGGATGGCAGAAAAATCAACAGTAATGGCCCAAGCCCACGTCTACACACAACAGAAAGCCTCCCAAGGGGCAGGATCATATTAGAGGATCACACGTATCGATGCTGGTCCCCAGACTCTGTCATCATAAGTAGCTCAAGCCAAATCCGCCGTAGCCAACATGGGGATCATCAGTGAGAAGTTGGACGGCACCGAGATCCTCGAGAAGAAGCAGAGATATAGGATGACCCAGATGGACTAGTTGACGAAGACCATGAGTGACCTGAAGACACAGATCTTGTGTATTCAAGAAGCACATACGTCCATGCAGCCCCCCAGATCACGTGCTGATGCCAGCAGTAGCAGCTCCACCTAGCCCTCTCCCCCACACTGCCAGGTTCACCACATCCAGGCAGAGACGATCCAGCAGCTATAGTACTACCCATCGCAGCCACCATCTCAGGACACTCAGATGGTGGTCTACCAGCCGGATCAACCTCTGACAGTTCTACCTCCACCACCTTTTGAGCGTGAGCCATTGATGGAAGTCAATGAGATATGGTATGACCGATACCCTCAGTAGGCCGATATTCGTCACGATCACCCCGAATTTCATTGGATGACCGGAGGCACCTCATCCCAACAGCAGCCTCCCGCTCAGGGCGGTCAGAACAACCAACAGTAGCAGCAGCAACCCTATCACTCCCAGCAGCAGTCCCGCAGGGTCCTCGTCCTTCTTATTAGGGACAGTAGTGGAGGCACTGTTAGCATCCTTCCCAGTAGTACTCCCAGCCTCCCCCTCACTATTTACAGCAGCAACAACCTCATTCCTAGCACGAGAACACTTTCGGTTCTCAGGCACCTGCCTTCGAGAATCCGGCCCTTGACGACCATGGCCGCTTGCTTTTTGAACAGTAGGTGTCCTTCCAGAGAGAAATGGATGAGTTCTGGCAGGAGATGAGGGATATTATCAAGGGAAAAGCCGCCATACCAACTCAGATCGAGCCTAATACGAACAGTTTGAAGAGGAAATCTGAGCAGGTATAGTCTACAGAGGATACGACTCCTAGTGACTTTTTGAATGACATGTCTTATTCTATGTTTGATGCTTATTTCATGACTACTAGGAGCCGTAGGATGCTAGTCGGCGGTGTCTCGTATGAGCGACAAACACATGAGGAACCAGGAGCGCCAGACAAGGAGAGAAGTGATGTTGATGCTGCTAAGGATGTTGATGTTGATGGTGTTGATGCCACCAAGGAGAGAGATCAAGACGACGGTACTGAGGCCGTCGTGACTCCAGATGCAAGGGGAGGTACTGAGGCCACCATTTTGCTTGACGTTGATCCAGATCAGACGGTGGTGCGGATGCCACCATTTTTGATGTTGATGCCAGCATTTTTGTTACTAAGCCAGAGCGTGGTGCTGATGCCGCGAAGTCAGATGTCGTAGGTGGTACATAGGCCACCACTTCTACTCGTGATGTATTTCCCTCTATTGTGTTACAACCTTTTATATCTCAGGACTGTGGTAACAATAAAAAGACCAAAAAATGAATAAAGGAAAGGTTTCTTCATCTTCTCAGAGTCCATATGTGTTGCATGATGATCTTGGCATGGACTCCATTCCATCACAAACACAGGAACCTCTTCCCAGCCCTCCATTTGAGGAGATCCCAACCATCCCCTTCCCTCAAGCGATGCGCTTAACGAAGGGGAATAAAAATGAATCTCCCAAAAAGTCATAACAATTAGAGTTCAACCAGCAGATGATTGACAGATTTCATATTCAGCTGACTCTACAGGAGGCACTTGAGCACATCCCGCTCTTCCAGAAGAACTTGAGAGAGAAGACTATTGTACGCAGGAAGAGGAGGAACCATAGAGGAGATATCCATGTCCTCACCCATGCCACATGCTTTGTCATTCAGAACCAACAACCAGCCAAGATACCTGATGCAGGATCTCACTATGTCGGATGCGAGATTCAGGAGCAGCGGTTCGATCATACTCTATTAGACAGTAGCTCTTCTATCAACCTCCTTCCGACAACCTTACTTGACCAATTCGAGCTTGGCCCTCTTCATAGGAGCAGGAAAGTCCTTCAGTTTGCTGATCGATCGATTAAGAGGCCGAAGGGGTTGTTGAGAGATGTGGTTGTTACCATTCAGGGCCTGAAATTCCCCGTGGACTTTGTTGTACTGGACATGGAGATCCCTGAGTCAGTAACAGATACCCCCATCATACTTGGACGCCCATTCTTGGCCACTGCCAAGGTGGTGACTGACCACGATAGTGGGAAGGTGTACTTTCATGTAGAGGGCGAATGCATACAAATAGAGACGATCGACGAGACCAGAGAGAGAGAGATTCAGCCTGCTCAGAGGAGCTTAGTGACACAGAGCAGATGGCGGAGGCTGAGCGAGACATCCACCAGGAGTGCGAGTTTGTGATGACTGATGATGAAGCCATTTGGACACATCCTGTAGCACAAGCCCTCGCCTTACCCACAGATTCAACATACTTACAGCTTATGGCAGTTGTGAGCTTGGAGAGCACACCCTTGGTCAAGGACACATTAGAGGCTGGCAGTTGTGGGATGAGTGGTGAAGCAGAGTTTTGTTCGTGTTCGTCAAATTCAGATCCCTCGGATTCAAACATTTATTGGGATGATTTTGATGATTATTTGCCTTGTCTGATTCCTTCTGAGCCGACAGCTAGGACGGAGTGCGAGCAAGCACAGTTCACAGACATTCCAGCAGGGCTACCTTCGTCAGATTTTCACGATCAGCGAAAGTTCTCACATGTAGTTTTGGTAGCCTTCACACAGACATATCAGAAGCCAGATTTGCCAGCTCCCAGTTGTCCAGAATTGAAGCCTTTGCTGTAGTCGCTGAAATACAGATTCCTTGCAGGTGAGCCAGATATGCGCCCAATCATTATCGCAACATATTTGACTGGAGAACAAGAATCTCGTTTGATCGAGGTTCTTGAAAGAAACCGCAAGGCTATTGGATGGAGTATAGGTGATCTCCAGGGGATTATCCGGCTCTGTGCTCCCACCATATTTACCTCGAAGAGGACGCTAAGCCCTCGCATGAGTTCCAACGACGGCTGAACCCGAATCTTCGAGATGTGGTCATGAAAGAAATATCTAAATGGTGGAGCGCCGATTTTATCTACCCCATCTCCGACTCCAAGTGGGTTAGTCCATTACATGTGGTACCCAAGAAGACGGGTATCACTACAGTTGTGAGCGAGTCTGGAGAAGAGATAGCTACCCGGGTACCCACTTCTTGGAGGGTCTGTGTGGACTACAGACGATTGAATAAGGATACCAAGAAGGATCATTTCCCGCTGCCATTCATTGATCAGATTATCGAGAGGCTAGCTGGGAAGAGTCATCACTGCTTTCTTGACGGGTACTCCGGCTATAATCAAGTGGCCATTGCACCTAAAGAACA
The DNA here is from genome assembly GCA_037367405.1 of Ottelia alismoides. Taxonomy (NCBI): domain Eukaryota; kingdom Viridiplantae; phylum Streptophyta; class Magnoliopsida; order Alismatales; family Hydrocharitaceae; genus Ottelia; species Ottelia alismoides. Next base: position 697,662 of record JAZKJV010002851.1, on the reverse strand, counting down.
GGACAAAATGACATTCACCTGTCCATTTGGGACATATGCTTTTAGACGGATGCCCTTTGGTCTATGTAACACCCCAGCGACATTCCAAAGGTGCATGTTGTCCATCTTCTCGGATATGGTGGGTGACTGTTTTGAGGTCTTCATGGATGACTTCTCGGTCTATGACAATGGGTTTGACGCTTGTCTTAACTGCCTAGACCATGTGCTTCAGCGCTGCATAGAGGTCAACCTTGTCTTATCTTGGGAGAAGAGTCACTTCATGGTGACTTAAGGGACCGTCCTTGGTCATATCATCTCGAACAGGGGCATGGATGTTGATCCGACTAAGGTGGATATCATTAGAAAACTCAATCCACCATCCAACCTGTGACAGTTGCGGTCTTTTCTGGGGGCATGTCGGTTTGTACCAACTGTTCATTTAGGACTTCAGTTGTATTGCCCGACCGCTCACTGATTTGTTGACGAAAGACACCGAGTTCATTGTCGATGATAAGTGTCTTGCATCTTTCGAGACTCTCAAGAATATGATTGTCACGGCTCCTATCCTTCAGCCGCCCGATTGGTCTCTCCCATTCGAGATCATGAAGGATGATTCTGATTTTGCCGTAGGGGTTGTGCTTAGACAGAGGAGGTATGGATTGCCATATGCCATTTACTATGCTAGTCGAACTTTGGATGCCGCTCAGTGGAATTACACTGTAATTGAGAAGGAGATGCTAGTCGTAGTCTTTGCTTTGGATAAGTACATATCATATATTCTGGGATCTAGAGTGACTATCTATATAGATTACACTGCCATCCGATACCTCATGGCAAAGAAGGATGCCAAAGCTCGACTTACTAGATGGATCCTTCTGCTCTAGGAGTTTGATATTGAGATTAAGGATAAACCTGGAGTTAAGAATGTGGTGGCGGATCACCTCTCCCGCTTAGAGAACCTTGAGGAATCTGAACCCATTGCACCTATTACTGAGACATTTCTAGATGAGGCGATCCTTGCCATCGCCTCGCTTCCATGGTACGCCGACATTGTGAACTATCTTGCTGCCAAGATGGTTCCACAGGGTTGGCCCAGGCAGTGACTTGATACTTTCCTTGCGAAGATCAAGTCAAACCATTGAGAGGATCACATCCTTTATCATGAAGGAGGGGATAATATCTGGAGGAGGTGCATTCCTCAAGAAGAGCAACATAGCGTCCTCACCTACTGCCTCAAGCATGAGGCAGGAGGACATCATTCTGGAGACAGACATCACATAAGGTGCTCCAATCCGGCCTTTGGTGTCCTACTCTCTTCAACAATTCTGATGAATTCATGAAGAGGTGTACTGACTGTCAGAAGATGGGTACCTGCGGATAGAGAGACATGATGCCCATGCAGTCCATTCACTTTTGTGAGTTTTTGATGCATGGAGGACTGATTTCATGGGCCCATTTCCTAAGAGTCAGGGGTTTGAGTACATTCTGCTCGCTGTAGATTATGTGAGTCGTTGGGTTGAGGCCATCCTCGCTCGAGCAGCAGATGCTAAGATCGTGTGCCGATTTTTGAGGAAAAATATCATTTCATGGTTCGGGGTACCTAGAGCTCTGATTTCAGATGGGGGATCTCACTCTATTAACGGCATGGTAAGGGCCCTTGCAGATGAGTTCAGCATTGACCATCGTCTTGCCACTCCATATCACCCTCAGACTAATGGACATGCTAAAGTATCGAACAAGGAGATAAAGACTATTTTACATAAGGTAGTCCATCCAGACTGAAAGGATTGGTCACAGCTTTTAGACTCGGTCTTGTGGGCTTATCGGACTTCTTCAAGACACCATTAGGGACATCTCCCTTTCGTCGCGTCTATGGAAAGCCATGCCATTTGCCAGTGGAGATCAAGCACAAGTCACTATGGGCAGTTATAGAGTTATTATTGGATCCTGAGAGTATAGGAGAACAGAGGAAAGCAGAGTTGGCAGCCCTGGAGGAACTGAGAGATACAATCTTTTCGAGTAGCCTACAAGATAAGGAAAAAGTGAAGACATGGCACGATTCTCATACCAACCATAAACAGTTTGAGCCTAATTAGCTTGTATGGTTATTTGATTCTAGGCTGAAATTATTTCCAGGGAAATTACAGTGTAAGTGGAAAGGTCCATATGTGGTCAGAAAGGTACATGACAATGGAAGTATTGATACATCCGAGTTGTCATCTTCCTCTACCTTTTGAGTCAACGGTAAACGCTTGAAACTATATCTCGATCATGATCCGCCGACCGTTGACATTGCCCCTATTCATCTAGTATGAGATGTGCTCTTTGACTCACATCACATGCATCTCATACATGGTATCACTTCCATCTTCCACTATATAGATCCATGTCCATATCATTCATTCTTTCATTCGTTATGTCGTCCACCGCGTCGTCATCTTATGACATTGCTATACTTAGGACACACCTTGTCCTAAGTATGGGGGATGCACACACTGAGTTGTAATCTGTTTATTCTTTTTTCTTCTTTTCCTTTTCTATCTTCTTTATCTATTAGAAAGGTGTCTCCCCTTTCTGTCAGTCTTCTAAACTTAGGATGTACTTTGTCCTAAGTATGGGAAGGTGTGCACCCTGAGTTGATTCTATTCTTTGATCGTCTCTATTGCCTCCTTTTCTTGTCTATACTTAGGGATATCTTACCCTAAGTATATGGAGAGACACTCTAAGTATGATATGTTGATCCCACTCTTGACCATCCCTGTGTTGTGTACAGTCTGTTATACTTAGGATTATTTGATCCTAAGTATAGGGGGGACAGTCAACTTCTCATTTGTTTATTCATTCATCTCTTATTCCTTTATTCTTTAGACTTTTCTATACCCAATACGAGTTATGTCTTCCCTTTTCTCTCCGATCTATGAGGACATAGCTGAAGCTAAGATTAGGGGGTCGTATATACTCCGTATATACTTTAGCCATAACTCGTACTTTGATATTTTTACTAATAATTATGGCTAATAACACTTATAAAATTCATTAAAAACCTTAATAAAAAGATGTGATTATTCCTCAATTTCTTTCTGTATTTACTGATTAATAAATCAGGTGAAAATATTTTTTGCAAAATGTTTGAAAAATTGTTTGAAAATCATTGTGAAAAATCTTTTGAAAACTATTTGGAAAACGTTTTGTTACATGTTTTCAACCTTTGTAAAATTATTTTGTTTGAAAAGTTACTCTCTTTATGTGAAATAAAAAGGTTTGGAAAACGATTTGCAAATGGTTTGAAAAATGGTTGCAAAAATATTTGAAAAATCTATATATAGTGTTTGGAAAACCTTTGCAAAATGATTTTCAAATGTATGTACATGTTTGTAAAAATTGTTTGTAAAAATAATTTTGGACTATAGTTTTCAAAATTGTGTGAAAAACCTTTTCAATTAAGTTTGAGGAATATATACATCTCACCTAAAATTCTTTAAGTATATATCTATAAATTGACCACTTATCCTTTGTAAATTTGAAAAATCTACTTCTTGTAAATATAAAATGCATCCCCGTGTAAATATTTGTACCTAGTTTTTAGCCAAAATCTTTTTTTTTCAAAAATCCCAAAAACATTTGCAAAAGTAAAATACCAAAAACTTTTGAAAAAAAATCTTTTTGAAAAATCTAAAAAATGCATATGCATCATCTTTTCAAAAATCCATAAAAAGTTCAAAATCTTTGAAAATTACATCACAAAAAGATTGTCTGCATAGCATTCGCATAGCATGAGCATTTTTCGGATTGATTTTGATAATTGAATGAGTCTAAGTAAAATCCGATGATTGGATCTTGGTTGGACCCTAAATCTACCTAATTAACAAGAACCTTATAGGAGTTGGAATTGATGTACTTCAGGTCTAGTTGGCTTTAATCTTTGAGGATCACGAGACTTAGTTCAATGGATTCTTGACTGCCTAAGTAGAGTATTTCGGAGCACACACACGAATCTTGTTGATAATGATCTAACTTGGACACCTGCATCTTTCACTTGGCTCAACTTCATTGGAGTGGTGAGGGGGTTGGATTTGTTGGTATGAGACGCAAACAGGTGGAAACACTTGTCCTCCTCTAGGGAGGGAAGTGTACCCCAACCCATCCGATGATGATAAGTTTTGAGGACAGAGATTATGGGTTGCAATAAATCTTCAAAAGAGGTTTAGTCTACTAGCCCAAGACGAAAAACTCCCTATGTAAATGATGTCGTATAGTTTTAAAAAAAATGCAAAAATAAAAAAAACTCCAAAAAAGTGGACAGGCCTTTACAAAAATAAAAATGTCTGCTGGAGTGTACATATGTGTATAGTCAAATAAGCAAGCTTGAGCTTCAAATTCAAATAATGTGAGCCTGCAGCCGAATGACTTGACTACACTAGTCTTGCATCCCAGGATAGGTAGCTACATTGGTTGCCGTCCATTCTTCTCTTCACCCCCTCCTCTTGAGCTGGTTGCCACTTGAACTTAGAAGGGAATACCCCGCTCCTCAAGGAATGAGTTATAAGATTGGGGAACCATTGTGTTGTCATACTGGAGAAGTCAGTCTCTTTGTCATTCTAGTTGGGGAGAGCCACTATCACTTAACTGTACGAGTCAGACTCATAGTCGTAAGGGTTTGCGTATGAGGTGAGATATTTCTGACCTAGCTATTGAGGAGACTTGAACAGAGTTTTGGGATTCTCGAAGGCTGTTGGATTTCAAAATCCGATTCCCATTAAGCTTCTGCCCGCACTAAAATTCCAAGGGTTCGACTTAAGCTCCAAACTTTAATTTTGTGATGACAAGTTTGACAATTAAATTCCATCGAAATTTCTTTTTTCTTTTCTTTTTTTTCTTTTCTGCACTTATTGCATAAGTGTTTGCTAGGGACTAGCAAAGGCAAGTATAGGGGGAGGATGAACCTCCATTTCATCATCTTTATTTTGTCATTTTGGTCTCAAAAACCCTAGCAAATGCATGTAAATATCTTTAATTCATGCATTTTAGCATTCACACATGTATATGTAAATAGCATATAAAATGCGATTTTTAAAGCCAAAATTATAGAATAAAGAAAAGAAAAAGAATAAAATATTGTAAATATTTTATGACCTGAAATCCCGAGACATAGGCATCTCGATGTCTAGGTCGACAAGGAACAAAGTATGGGGAGATTAGGACAAAATACCAATAAAGATCCCTTTTATTTAGTTCATTGTTTATTCGTTTTGGGACCTATTTTTAGTTCCACTTTTTATAGTCTAAATAAAGAAACTTTGTACATGAAATGCGTAGATAATTAAATATAGAAAGATACAAAATTGATTTCATACAAAAATAATGTACAGATAAAAAGTTATGATCTGAATAAGTTTCCAAAACCCCAACTTCCCAGACATGTATCTGTCAAATAAAAACTCAAAATCTATCAAACTCACTTTAATTGTATATAATTTTTCATAAGCAATTTAATAAAGGTAAAATATTAAATTAATAAAAAGTAAGTGGACCTGACCCATTGAATCATGGCTATATCAGCTATTCTGATATTCAAATTCGATATAATGAAAGAGGAATCAATGAAATGACATCAATTCAAACCCTGGATCTTCGAATTGAGAGAGATATTGAGAGAAAGGTCTCATATTTTGCGGAGCTACGATTTAAAAGTTGAGTTTTGGACCCCTATTGTATAATTGTACAGTTTAAAATATTCATTTTATTTATTATTCATTATTTTTATACTTTTATATTTTTATAAGTTTGTAAATATTATGTATAATATATATTTATATTAAATTAGTAATAAAAACACAAAGAAAATACAAAAATAAAATAATTATATAACATACATAGATGAAATACCAATTAGTATACCTATACAATTAATACTTCTACTTTATTAAGTGTACAAAATACATCAGAAAAATAACATAAAAATATATTTACATTTATAAAAATAAGTGATAAATTTATAAAATGACAGATGAAAATAATAAAATTAAATACACAAAATAAAAATAAATTAATAAAATATATAGATGAATATACCTATATATGAGCTATAAACAGTAACTTGTATTTTTAAACCTCTAAAAAATAAATAAAAATCATAATAAAATATTTCAGAAAATAATAGACATTTTTTATTTTATAACCAAAAATTAATAAATTCATCTACTATTTTAAATTGAATTAATAAAACATTTGTTTGCGAGATTTTCCTGGTTGGTCCACGTGGACTAACCAGGTGGCTTTGACAGTTGACCGGAGGTCAACTATCTGAACCTCCTTCTGTTCATGTCAGAACAATGCCTCTCGCCTCGATTTCGCCAATTTTTCTAGGTCGCACCTTTCCCCCTGTCATGTTGGTGTCTTCTAAGCTTTTTCTCCCCGAAGTTTGACCTTACACGCCCAAGAGTTTCCTCGGGGAATGGATCACCGAATCGATGTCCATCCATCGTTCTTGTATGCCTATCGTCAACCCTTCAAATAGCTCCCCTTCTTCCCAATTGAATTTTTGAACCCCCTTTGCACAATTTTCGCTCCCCATTTCATTCTCCATAGTGAGAGGAAGGTGACCGTTTCCTCTCCCACGCGTCAAGTCGGCCGAGCAAGCTTTTAGGTAGATCCACCCCCTCCATCGAACCCCTCACCGTCGAGGTTCTTCCTAAGGTGAACTCCACCTTCGAGGCCCCTGTTCCTTTATTTTCTTTACATTTTTGTTCTTGCCGTAATCGTAGGATTAGAATCCCCAAATCATCTTCGCGTATCATCCATCGCTTCACCAAATCGAACCCTCATCGGGGCTCGCTCCAACTGTCCTTCCACTCGCGCGCATTCCTTGCCGTTCCACACCTCCATTTCGCCACCGCGGGGTCGAGGCACTTTGCCCTCGATCCTCTTTTCATTTTGGCAGGTCCAGAAGCGCACATCGAGCCACTTGGGAGAATTTGGATCTCCACCGGAGCTACTTGGAGCTTCATTGCTTCTCCGCCCTTGTCTGCCATCTCCGGTGGCCGTCATCCAATTTCTGCGCTCCCAGCATATATAGGAGGACCACAGGAGCTCACCGGCCATTTTTGCGCCCCAAAGATTGACGGAGGATGGAGATCGAGCTCAAGGAAGCTCGCCTAACCGGCGTTGCATCCCAGTTCGTCCTCTACGCTCCAGCACTAAGACATCATAGGTTATGCTCATTGTTTTTAAAAATACATCTCATGCGCTCAATCGTATGCCTTGAGATATTTTCAAGGAAAAATGCCTCGAGGCTATAGCCTCGAGCAACCTCATTGAGGCATTTCCTTTGTATATCACTGCTCTTTGTATTAAAAAATCAGAATACAAAAAGGTTTGTTAAGAAAGAATGATAACAATATATCTATAGATGATTCTCGTATATATTTATGTCAAATCAAGGATTTTCTACCATCAAATATATGTTTTAGTACTTGTCAACTCATTTCTGGCTTATGCATGTTTCTATTTTGGTTATAAGATGATGAGTCTACAAAATCATTTTCAATGGAAGTATTGAATTGAAATGATATCTTATGATCTTCATAATGCAGGAAATAAAGTTTTTCCCAAAGTAAGGGGACCCAAAGACCTCATTCCCCAATTGCTGGAAGGGGATGGATCTAACCAATCCAACTTGAAATTTCAACAAGAGATGAGATGAGAGACTTACCTACTTGCACAGGTAGTTTGATCTTGCATAGAGTTTGTCAGGTTTTTATAGTCTCGTTAGTTTAACATTGATAATGTTAGTATATAATCTCTTTACAAGTACTTTGATCTCGTATAAATTTTAGTACTTGACTGGATTTCAGTATATTCAATCAAATTTCTGTAGTGTAGATATCAATAAATTACTCTATTTATTGATACTCTGGATATTTTTATCTAGTTAGTTCTAACCTTGCTATTGATGTTATATGTATTGAGGTTTCAATTTGTGTTTGAGCAATGAATATATTTTTTAATTTGTGTTTAAATTGCGCTATGCATGAATATTGTGATTCAGATTGATTGTCGTCACATCGTTTAAACTGTGGATTTGTTTGGTAAATATCTCTCATTGCGTCATCTGTTTTTTTATGATTTTTGTTAACTTTTAACAAAAATATAGAGTTTATTGTTTAGGTTAAAGATATCATTGAGCTTTCATTTATATGCTATTAATCAGTTTTTGTCGTAAACTTGGGGTCAATAAAAGCATCCGAGATTGAAAGAACCTCCACACAATTTATATATTTTTACATACATCTTTGTAGTATGGGTTAAGCTATATTGTACAATTTTTGGGAGATGGTTCCTATTGCTCCTTAAATTTCAAGTAACATTATCTATTATCAAGATGCTTATTTATTTTATGTTGTCTTATAAAGTTCATTTCTAATGCAATTATATCATTTTATTGGTACTCATGAACTTATAATTTTGAAAGTACTCGCATGGTTTGTGCTAATGATGGCTTTTATGCGACAGGTTCTTGTTTAATGAAATGAACCGTCAAGAACTATTTTGGCAAAGAAGCTTTTAGATTCTTTTAAGTATTAGATTTTGTAATCGATGCTAATTGTATTGAAAGTTATGATGTTTTCACATCATTCCAAAGAAATGTAGTGGTCTTTGCTTACTGTTGTTGGAGTGAAACAAATCGTGCTCAGATAATCAGCTATGTATGGTGACGGCAAAAAATGTTGACATGTTCAAATGGTGACGGTTTTTATATGTTGTAGAAATCTAATTCCACGACAATTTGTATTCGTTGCGATTTTGAATTTCTCAACGAATATGAATCGTTGCTAAAATTTTAACGGCTTATATAGCAACGATTCTAACAACGAATTATAAATTCATCATGAGATGGAATAGCGACGTTTTATTCGTTGCACACTTAACAGAAAAAAGTGTTGCTATAGATCTATATTGTTGTAGTGCTTGAACTTCGAGATAGTATCGCTTGGTGAAGTGGATGGTCCTGTTGCGGAAGCTCCTGCAAGAAATAATGTTCTCAAGAGCACAAGAGCTCAGCGGATGGTTACAGATCAAAGAAATAGGGCGGTACGCACCTCAAATGGTGGAGGGAGAGGAACAAGGCCTCGACTTCGATGAGCCAAGGATGAGAGATATGTGCGAGAAAGAAGAAGAAGGGTAGGATCCCAAAGATGGTTGCCTTCTCATATAGGTTCGGATTTTCAAATAATACAAAAGGCATAGAATGGGGGAAGAACAATTGTAGCAGAGGATGCAAACAAAGAAGAAGAAGTGGGAAAGAAGAAGGGCAAGAGAGGAGTGTACCTAGTGGGGATGGAGGAAGAAATAAGAAGGGCAAGAAAGGATTGTACCAAGTGGGGATGGAAGAAGTGCCTGGAGTGCTGGAGCTCGAAGGATTCCAGCCAGTCGTCGTTCACACAGCATGACCAGGCAATGATCTTAGCAGCTACACGACGCAGTTACAATGGTGAGGGGGCTCGTCGAATTGGCCGAAGATCATCGCTCGAAGGTTAACCTCTATCACCAAGGACCTTAATTCCATGCTGGTGGCAGATCAAGATCTTGGCAATTGTTATAGGGTTTTTAATGGAGGTGGGAGGCAACTGCTAAGGGCTGACCAAGCAAGGGGTTGGTCGTGGGTTCATTTAGCTAGCGAACAATTTTTAATGAGTGGGAGGAATGGGTTACAAAAGATGTGGGTAGTTCTTCGAGGAAGAACTTGGGTTGCAATTACAAGAAGAAGAGAGTGGTGGTTTCAATGGAGCTGACCAAATGGTCAACTGAAGAGCAGTTGTGATTGGGTGAGAGTGAAGGAATGCTCTCATTAACCGATGGTCAACGAGAGTTGTTGAGGTTGCTAAAGAAAATGGAACGAGGTCAATTGGGATTGTTCACTTCGTTGTTCAAACAAGAACTTTGACCAAAACAAATGAAAAGAGAAGGAAGATAAGAAATAAATAAAAGGAAAACTCCATCAAAAATGATCTTTAAATAAGAATGAGATCCACAAACTTCTACTAAGGCCTCGACACTAAAAGAAGAAATATATACAAGATACTTATTTTTTAGTTATTTTATAAGCCAAATTACTAATATTTCAAAGTTTTATATTTTTTCTCTTATTTTTATAATATATATGCAAAATAAAACAAAACAAAATACTAGAAATATAATTAAATACAAAAATATTTTTTGGACTTTTAGTATTTAAGAAAGAGTAATAAAAATGAAATAATATTTATGCAAAGTCACAATACATCAATTTCTCTGCTTTTATTTTAATATTTTATATATTTATTAAAATATGAAATAAAGAGAATAAACAAAAAAGAAATAAATCAAAAATGGTGAATTATACATAAAATGTTTGGTATCAAAAAGATATAATGTATAATTTGGTATTGAAATCCAAGTTTCAAATATTAACTTTGATTCCTCTGAAAATTGTCTTGATTTATAGAGAATTGAATGAGCATTAGTTCAAAAGTGAGTACTGTTCGTAGGAGGCTATATCAGAAAGATATGTGAGTTTATGACTTTTTGTCTCAAAATTTAGATTTTAGTTTATTTGATATATATACAAGTTAATAATTTTTTAAAAAAATTATTTATGTTGGTTAGTAATATACTGTTGGACTTGTGAGCTCTTGGCGATCCATTAATGCAATGAAAGTTACTATTTTATCATGTCAATCTAAAATAAAATAGATGAATGTGAATGCACTTTACTATTAAGGTCCTTTGTATAATTAGGGTTATGTCACGTGGCCATATTGAATACCATGCCGTTTGGAGTACACTATTGACTCCAAACATGTGATATTCAATAATGATCTCCAATATGAGAAAGAGATGTCAATCTTTCTCTAAAGATAATTTTCAACCGACTTCTTAATACAGATCCTCTACCTAAGAATGGAGATTCATACGTGTTCGAATAATCAAGTCAAAAGAGTTGACTTGATGACGTCGAGATAAGCAAAGACATGAATCGTATGAGATGTATGATCTCTCGAAGGAATCATGCAGGTTCGTAGTTGATAGATATTCAAAAGAGTCTCAAGCACGCATCCATTGACCTGAGACAGATATGCATATATATGCCTGCGTATGCAAATTTGACAGACCAATAGGTTGGTGACCTGGTCAAGGTCCATATATTGGCACGTTGGTATGCATATGAAGTCTGAGATGTATGATCTCTCGAAGGAATCATACAGGTTCATAGTTGATGAACTAGGAGACAGAGTTCACTCATGAGATAATTTAGGGTCAAAACAAATTCCATGCATGGTCGTCTTGTTTATGAAATAAGACACGAATTTGATATATTAATATATTTTTTTAGAAAGTATATGATTAATATTGTTGCAAAATTATCAAATGAGAAATCTATTGGTATATTTTGAAGAACGCAATCAAACCAGGGTTTGAACTTCATATTTAGTAAAGTCTTCTAGTGTGAAGGATGAATGAGTATTGGGAGTATTCAGGGTTATATCAGTTATAATGGATCATCTACCATGAGACTTCCGTTCTGAGGGAGTGACGAAACATGATAGATTTTAGTGGTTCATTTAACTAGATGGTTTGTGATTTAGTTGAATTAAATCAAATTCATTTGAATTCAATTTCCAATTCCAATTCCAATTTCAATGTCGAAATGTTGAAAACAAAAATGGTAGTGGAAATGGAAGTATACAAGCTCCTTCAGCTCATTTCTAAGCTCCAGAAATGGTCACGGAAGAAGGATTCAATTCGTCGACACTTTCTCCCATGGGGAGTGTGATGTGTTTCATTGAGTTCCCTAAGAGTGTGAAGTGTTACAGCTCAAGCTCAACATTCATAGATGATAGATTTTTTCTAAAATGGTGTAAATCCTAAGAGTGGATTGATATCTAAGTTTCAATTCATTGTACGTGGATAGTGTAATCTCCCCGACATTATCTCCAAGTATCTGCATTTGTATATCATGAGTCCTAATTGGATCAAGACTCATACATATTGATGTCAATATTGTAATAATAATAACAATTGCATTATATTATAAGGGTAATTTTGTGAATAAGTTTCACAAATATAACTCATTAATTAATATGAATAGTGGTTCACAATTAATGTTCATATGGATGTGACTTATATAAATATTTATGTAGATATGATTTACACAGTATTTCTAAGGCATGAGATTGTGTAAATTTGATTCACATTGATTTTGTATATATAAATTGGATTTACATTTAATTTTGTGCTCATGAATATGATTCATAAGCTATAAGGATCATTTCTATAATTTCTTCGATATTGATAATGTGATTATCAATTCAGTTAATAAATAAATAAAATTCAACAGCATTGACTATATTTAGTCAAGGTGAGATTATGTATTGAATACACATGGCGTCATATGCTTGAGTGCTTAACAAGACTCTCTATATTGTTGCATTATTTACTTGTCAATCTACTAATAAATAGCATCAATTTGATTCCATATTTGGAATTAATTTTAGACGTGTGTGTCAATACATGTCACCATCAGAAAGAGTCTATGGATTGAACTCTTTGTAGTTTGTTGCTTGATTTATTAATTAAATCATTTGGAGATAAAAAAAGGAGAACATTGTTGAACAAGGCCTTAGTATTAAGCCCTTGATCAACAATCTAAGGCCTCCACACGCCTACTTGAAGAGAGCACTCTTCAAAGGAGAGTAAGACTCTTTCTATTTGTAAGCTTGAATTTGGAGAGCTTAGTGCCTTAAAAATTCCGTGCTCTAGAGAGAGAGAAGAGTCTAGAGTGTATACATCATATACACGACTCTTCTTATTGCCCTGGTCGTCATCGGGTTTGTGAAAAGCAACGCAATTCATCTCCTTGCTCACGAGAGACATTAGAGACTGGACTTGATTTGATAGGTTTCTTAAATTAGAAACTCACGCTTCAAAGGTAAATGCTTATCAATTTCTATTATTCATTGTGAATATGTAAATTATTTCCTTGATTTATAATTTCTGAATGCACAATTATTGTGCTACACTTTCTAGTTCATACGATCAACTGTGATTATTTTGGCAAATGTTTGCTAAACATTATGTATTTATGTGATTCGTAGTAAATAATTTTTTATTTACCTCCTTTAGAGTTGATTTCATGCCCCCTAGACTTAACGTAGATTTATAAAATATGAGACATAAGTATATACAAACTTCAAGTCCTTTATATTATGGACTTATTTACAAGATAACAACACATTACTTGCACATTTTTATTGCAAGTATTATTTTATTTATTTATTGAATGTAGGAGTATTTATTGAATGTTTTGTTCAAGGATTCAAGATAAATTTCATATATTAATTTAAGGAATCACATATTCATCAACATTATAAATTCATTGTAAAATGGTGATAAAGTAGAAGCAAAAAAACAAAATGAAACGAATTGGGAATGAGGAAAGAAGATGGTACCTAAAGATGTGATTACAGTAAGGGATGGGTGTTTATGTCTATGGGTAGGGGTGCTTGAGATTACACCATTCATCACATCTAGAGTCGTCAACAATGGGGAGATGGCGTTCACAAGCCGATGATTGTCTGAATTGATGTGTTATTATGTCAGTTGTAACACTCAATTTAGATGATAATCAAACAATTTAATCTAAATTCTTGTGTATTAACCAAGATAAAGTATATACAAGGAGAACAATTTAAGAAGATACGGTTCGGTAAATTTTTAATTCAAATTACGATTAACACTACAATACATGCAAAGATGAAAATAAAAAAGAAATACATAGATATATACAACTCAATGGATCATAATTTCTAAGAGAGAGAAATATGATAATAAGAACAAAAAAACATAAGCAACCAACACAAGAAACATAATTGAAATGAGGGAAAATATATTTTTGTATTTTAAGAGAATATTCAAATATTTTTTCGAATTTTAGAAATAAACAAATAAAATAAACAACAACAGAAAATTTTTATGACAGGATAATAAGGTGAATCGAAAAATGTGAATTACGGTTAAATCATAAGTCCTAAAAATCAATAAATATTTTTTTAGATAGAAAAAATAAGAAACGTAATTAGATCGTGTTTTTGGGATTTTGATACTATACAAATTTCTTATGAATTTTTCAAGTTTTATAATGTTTTTTGGATTTTTGAACTTTAAACATAATATCTCTAAATGCCTTTGAATATGTTGTAGACCTATATGAGGGCGAGCTATTGTATGTTTTTGGCATTGTTATGAATTAGTTAAAAATAAAATAATCCAAATGCATGAAATAATGTTTTGATTTTTTAGCTATTAAAAAATGAAAAAAAATCCATTAAAATTTCCTTGATGTAGACTAATTAAAAGGCTATAATAGACTATATTCTTTTATATAGATATTACAATTTGCATACACAATAAATTCAAAAAGTGGAAGTTTCTAAAAATATATACAAACCACAAATAACAATATTTTTCATAATATCTCTAAATGCTTTTGAATATAATATAGACCTATATGAGGGCGAGCTATTGTATTTTTTTGACGTTGTTATGAATTAGTTAAAAATAAAACAATACCAAAGCATGAAATGATGTTTTGATTTTTTAGCTATAAAAAATAAAATAAATCCATTAAAATATCATTGATGTAGACTAATTAAAAGGCTACGATAGACTATCTTCATTTTTAGAGATATCGTAATTTGCAAATACAATAAATCCAAAAACTGAAAGTTTATAAAAAAAATTATACAAACCATGAATAACAATATTTTTTTGACAAAAATTGGTGTATATTTAGGCTTGTATCATAGTACACTATATTCAAAAATAGCCAAACATCTCAAACTTTGACTTCAAAAACTCATATAAAAATATTCACATATCCAAAATTAATGAAACTAAAATAATGTAGAGTTTAAAGTAAGCATTACAATAAGAAAAATTAATGATTTTTTATCAAAAATGAGAGATATTAAGCCTTAAATCCAAGGGTCTAATTGAAAATATATATTTAAAATGAAAAGCTCAAAACGCGTCCAATACCCCTCTGTTCTTGTCAAAGTTATGAAGGCTTCTAAAAAATCCAATGTGCCACATGTCAACCAACAACAATATGTATGAGATCTTGGATATATTGGCATCTTACGCCATTCCTAGAGAAGGGTGTATCGAACATTTTAACTTTTGAATACAATATTCACACGTATGTAAGATTTGAAATTTCGGACAATCGAAAGTTTCATCTCTTACTATTCTATTGATCTCATCAATAGACATATGTCCAAGACTTGATGCCAAATCATTTTCAAAAGATCTTCATCCTCCTATTGATCTTTTGAGGTTTAATTTCCGGTATTAGAAATATTAATGAACCATTCATTAATTTTCCAATTTAGTAGAGTCCTCTAGATGTTAGATTACTATCTGAATTATATCCATCATAACTCTTTATGATAGTTCTATTCCAAAATGCATGTTTATTTCCAACATTTAGAAATAAACAACGAACATATTATAATATCTAGGTCATAGAGACATTCTCTAAGACTAAGGGCTCTCCCACTGAAAATATGTAGTCTATCTATCCAATGGAGATTGTTACAACAATTGCATCAACATCCATGTAGATGATTATGAAGGATATTGAGTATCCTCAAGCGCATCACGGAAGCGTGTCGATCGCATCGTATGCAATCGGAGCAACTAGTCGTACTAGATGCTAGATGCAGCGGAAATTAAAATTTTTTAAAACTAAAGATGAAACCACATGATCACGAGAACACTTCTCGGATCGTTTCATCTAACCACAAAGTACAAGGAATACCTCTTGAAGCGTGGTTGTGATCGCGAGATCCCAAAGTAGAGATCCTCCTATCTTAAGTCCGATCCACGAAGAACGCACTTGCGGGCGCGATGATGAGTCACGTTCCTTCCCGCAATCCTCGATGAAGATCCAAGCGATGGCTCCCCCGATTTCGTCAAACGAAATCCGTCGTCTTCCTTTAGAGTAAAAAACTCCAAAGAAGATGGAGATCCACGAGTCGTCGAAGAAGAAGCCGAGAGTCCCTCCTTTCTCAACACAAAGTGGACGGCCACTTAATGGAGAAGAGAAAGAGAGAGAGGGCGAGAATGAGAAAGAGAGAGAGAGAGTTGTCAACTTGTACAACTCTTAATGATGTACCATGGAAGGCTACCCTAGCCCTCTATTTATATAAGTTTAGTATCCATTGGATCTCAATCCATGGACTCATAGATCCAACGGCTAGGCTTGGTCTATGTAAGATCAATGGTTATGATTGTTGTTGGTTAAAACCAACAACATTTATTTATGATTAAATTAAATATATGTTGCAACATTATCAACACATTTTTAATTCAACATAAATAAATTAGTTGAGAGATTAATCATCATAATAAAATGGAGTCAATATAACCTCCTAAAATTAAGGGGTGTCACCCATGACTCTTTCATGGGTGACACCACCTCTAAATTTGGTGGCTTTATTTCTCCTTTTATTATATTATTTCATCTCTCAATTATTGCAAAAATATCCACCAAATTAATTCCAAATTAATTTGTGAATATTTCAATCATGCCATTGAACATTATGTGAATCATATTCACAACCCAAACTAATTTGTAAATTGCATTTCCAATTAATTAACAAATGTGAATCCAATTCACACTATTAATTAACAAATGCTATTTACATAAATTCTCTCTCTTATATATACATATTATAAATCACATTTATAATACACATATATATCATGGATAGTGTTATCCACATTCTCTTAATCCTTGATAATTAAATCCCATTTAATTATCTTAGATAATCATTTTCACAATATGAATCATATTCATATTTAAGCTTGATAATTAAATCTCATTTAATCATCAAGTCCTTGCTTGGATATTTCATCAAAAGAATTATTCTTGAACCCTTTCAAGAATAATGTGCTTTCTCTGTAGATACTTGGAGATAAGGACAGGGCGATTGTATTGTTCCACGTATAGTGACTTGGATATTGAGATCTTATCTCAAATCCAGATCTTACGAACCTCCCACAGATGCTTGATTAAATCAAGACCGCAAATCCAATCTTCTCATTGAATCTGAATCTCATTCAGACCAATGTCCAACACTTGGACTAAGATCGGATCGCTTCTCTACTGAAATGAGTCACTAAAATCCAGACCTGTTTCATCACTCCCTCGGAATGGAAGCGTCATGGATATACAATCGTTTATGATCACATCACCCTTCAGGTATTCCCAATACCTGTACATCCTGCATACTGGAAGACCCATGGTCAACCCGAAGATCAAGATCTATTTTACACTGTCTTCTTCAGGGTTTGATCACCAAGTTTCTCATTTGATCATTGGGATTTGGTATCGATCATATACTTTCCAAAAGCATATATCATACCTAGGTCTTGATCATATACTTTACAAAAGTATATATCAAACCTACAAATTCAGTCAAGCTTCCAAAGCGAGACGACCGTGCACGGAATTTGATTCCTCCCAATATCTCATGAGTGAGCTCATGTCTTCCGGTTCAGTATTGAACCTGTATGATCCCTTTGAGAGATCGTATTACTCATATGCCCTTATATGCACACCAACGCGCCGGTGTATAGACCTTGGTTAGGTCATCAACCTATTGGTCTGCCAAATGTACATACTCAGACATATAGCAATACATCTGTCTCCGGTCAGAGGATGCATGCCCATGCTGTGACAGCATTCAACATAGGACTTAGGTTATCTCGATCTCATTAAGTCAACTCTTTGACCTAACTAATCTGACACCTCCGAATCTCTATTCCTATGCAGAGGACCTGCATCAAGAGGTCGGTCAGATATCAGCCTATGTGAGAAAGGATTGCCATCTCCTACTCAGGCTGGAGATCACATCTTAACAATCATTTGACGGTGCTTGATGAGTCCTCAATCTAACTCTTTAGATATTCATCCAAGCACCAGCCTCTATGATTCAATTATTGAATCAACAGCTGTTTGATCATTAAGACAGCCATGGTACATAACCCTAATTGTACAGAGGGACCTATTATGCAAATTATTTATTCTTCATTTCAGATCAGGGAATGATATTCGTAATAACATTTATTGCATAATGGCTCGCCGTGGGCTCACATGTCCAACAATCTCCCACTAGCCCAAAGAGCCATTAATGGGCTAATCATTTAAACCTACACTCATGTGACAATCATGGGCTATTTTAGAAAAAATAGCTAGGTAAGCCGATCAGCCACTCTGTTCCCAAAAGACTATGCCAAGTCCTTTTACGGCACTTGCATATCCCTAGGTAACAGTGCTCGCATCCAATGCGAATGTTGCATCTAATGCAACCTATACTCAATCTAGTCAAAGCAGTTATAGTGTCCTTGACACTATTGCTCAATAACTATTATAACCAGTATTTCCATAATCCTTATCAGAATACCCTTATTCCGGGAGATCACTATCTCTCAAGGTATCCACGGTTAAGACCTTTTAGATCTCTATCTATAAAGTCTTAAGCTCTTGAAGATAAGACTTAGAGATTACTATCTCTAAAGCCTTGTCATCTTTGAAGATATTGTTATTACTGCAATCAAGTGTTCTCCTTCCATAGTAGGATTAGCAACACTTTGCTACTCCCACTGCATGGCAGATATCTGGCTTTTGTACACATCTAGCATACACTTAGCTTCTCGTAACTGATGCACAGGTGCAAGCAGTTCTAGCATTCACTTCCTCAACTCCTTGAGGTGCTATCCCTTTAGATAGGTCAGTACCAAATCTTAAGGGAAGGAAGCCTTTCTTGGAATTTCCAAAAAAAATGGAACATATCCAAGGTGTACTACTAATGTGACAATCCTAATACCCTCTTCTCTTTGCTTCTGAACAACTTCAGAATTAAGATCTAAGAGGTATTCTTGAGATCGTATCTCAAGGTGTGGAATTAGCCAGTCTATAAAACACTTATTATCATCCATATATCATTCCAAATGATTAGGATATTATCTACATTTAGCACGATGAACATAATGGAACTCCCACTAAGCTTCACATGGTACATCAAGATTATATCTAAAATCATAACACTTATGATTTCATCAAATCTGATGTTCCAACTACAAGAAGCTTATTTGAGTCCATAGATGGATTTCGTTAGCTTTCACACATTGCTTTCCTCAACCATGAAGCCCTGGGGTTACTTCATGTGAATATCCTCCGAGAGGTATTCTTAGAGGAATGCAATCTTGAATTACATCCTGAAGATGCAATAGTCAAGTTGTGTAGCTAAGGTTAGCAATATTGTGATGAGTTTAAGCATGGTTACCGAAGAGAAAGTCTCATTGCAAGCAATGTCTTCTCTTATGGTGTGTAGCTCATGGCTACGAACCAAGCTTTGAAGGTCTCTACCTTCTCATCAGGTTCCCTTTCTCTTGAAGATCCATTTACACCTATACGGGTCTTACCCATATAGGTGGATCCTCGAGGGTCCATATACAACACTTGTATATGAAGTTTACTTTAGACTTTATTGCTAATATCCATCTTTCCATGTCATGATCTTTAAGAGCTTCATCACATGAAGTCCGATCACTCTCGGACTTAACTGACACATGGAATACATCCTCAAACTCATTTGAAGAGGTATTAATGTTTCATCTTTAATTATCCCTTTTAGTTTCCGATTTCAGGAGCCTCATTATCTTCTCAAGATCAAATGAGTTCCCACACTTCATTTTTGTCTTGATTCTCAAGAGAGTCATCCTCTAGGAATCACATTCTTAGAGATTAGATCTTTTAAGAATCTCAAGGTCATAAAGTAGGTATCCAATACCATCCTTTATTTTCCTAATGAAGTAGCACTCTCAAGTGCTAGATTCCAGCTTACATGCATGGAACCTCATTAAGGATATATATTGTAGTCTCACTACACATATATACCAGGAAACTAAGGATAATTATGCTAAAATTCATCATTGATCAAATCATGTCACACATGATCCAATTGTATCTCCCTACAACTCTATTGAGTTCAGGTTTATCAGGAGGAGTGAGATAGAAATGATATTCATATCTCCATAAGGTATTCTTTGAATTTTATCTAATAGGTACAAGCTACCTAGGTTAGATCAAATTCATTTCATCTTTCTTCAAACTTTGGTTCTAAACCAAAATTGTGAAATCTTTGAACATTTCAAAGGTTTCTCAGGTGAAGAGAAGAAATCTCATATCATACATAATCATCAATAGATATCATATATCCATAATGTTTACTATGATATAGATGATCTACATACATCAATATGTATGAGACCTTGAATACCTCGACATCTAACACCATTCTCTGAGAAGGGTGTATTGGACATTTTACTTTGAATACAATATTCACAAGTATGTAAGATTTGAAATTTTAGACATTCTAAAGTTTCATATCTTACTAGTCTATTGATCAAATCAATAGATAAATGTCCAAGGCTTGATGCCAGATCATTGTCAAATGATCTTCATCCTCCTATTGATCTTATAAGGTTTGATTTTCAGTATTAGAAATCTTAATGAACCATTCATTAATTTTCTAATTTTGTGGAGTCCATTAGATGTTAGATTACTATCTGAAATATATCCATCATAACCTTTTATGATAGTTCTATCTCAGAATTCATGTTTATTTCCAACATTTAGAAACAAACAATGGGGTATTCTAATATCTAGGTCATAGAGACATTCTCTAAGACTAAGGGCTCTCCCACTGAGAATATGAAGTCCATCTATCCAACAGAGACTGCTGCAACAATTACAGCAATATCCATGTAGATGACTACTAAACCTTAAGATCAAATTTCTAATCTTCTAATATGTATATGCAACCAATTGCAAATGTCATTAGAAGATTGGGATACAATTATCAGACTTTATCTTATGAAATAAGTAAGTCAAAGTCAATGATTATATGTAGATTATTTTTGATGCTCTATCTGAGTCCTTCACTATGGATTTTAGACAGACTTGATAGTCATACTATTAACACATCAACTTATTGCAGTATTGGTATTCATCCAACTCTTTGGATGTCATATAGAAGTCACAGAAGTAGGTCAACTCTCTGACTTTCCTTCTTACTCGGGTCCGACCCATGCTTCCACTGCACTCTCTTAATCTATAAACAACCATTGCTTAAGACTAAGGATCTCTTGTGTTGAATTCTAAGGATTTCAATACAAGAGCATTTCAACATTTATACATGCTTCATTAAATTCATTCAAAATGATTAATATGAAGCTTCACGAATGACTAGAGTATAGACAGTAGAATGATGACACTCATCATATCTACATACATCTTAACTCTTAGACTTAGGTTCAGGTAGGTATTCAAACATTTTGAATACATCATCTCTTTCGAGCCACCATTCTGCATAATGCAGAGAACCATGTCATTCATGATTAAATGTCTAGAGCACACATGTATGCCAAAATATCTTCTTTTATTTTATAAGGATTATTCGACTTATTCGACAATTACGATCACCATCGACATGTCACTTCCAAAGTACACTCGATGCAAGATCAAGACTATAGAGACATACAAACCCTAAGGTGATGTCTTATTGTCTTATTTAATTGCCCTTCCTCATTATGTTGAGGGGACTTGCACATTGCAACCACATACATTATGTGTCCAATTGCAAGTACAATATCTGGATCATGAGTCCAATCCAAGATATTTTTACTGGTTATCATTGAGTATAACATTGAGTGGGTTTAATGAAGGATTATCTGAAATAAGAAATTTGCATAAGTGTATATATATTATATATACATGTTTTACTTTGATTTAGGAATTTTTATATCAAAGTTGTCTTGCCTTGTCAACACTGAAAGTTCATTCCCTTAATCACTTTCAATGTAAGAGATATTCTTACCATTATATCTCTAGCAAGATCTGGGATCTCCTTTCCTATCTTTGTTGCATCCCAATAATATGAGAACCTACAACTCGGATAAAAAGAAGCGGGAACACATTCCGCCTTGCAAGTCCAACTTGCATTTCCCAATTCGGTCTTTAACACCCGGGCCCACCACCCCTAAGATGATGTTGACCCGTCATTAATTGAACCAACCATCAACAGGCTTAATACTCGCTATACGCAATCCAATATCGCCCCAATAATATGAGGACCCGATATTGGGGTCACTACGTATACGGCCTTACTCTTTCGAGAAGCAAAGAACCCGATCCAATTAAATCATATATAGGATCTGTCACTTCAGACAGGCGTCTCCTATATACAACAACTGGCGACGGAATCCTTTGCCTTGACGGGAGACCATGGATGTCACTTATGTGATCCTCCACCTCATATTCAAATTTTATAATTAATTATCGTGAATCACATTCACATAATTAATTCTTCCAAGGGAAATACACATCTATTCAAAATAGAGTGTTTATTGGATATAATTAATTTAATCATATTAAATTAATCATTAATCCAATCATCAATCAACAAATATGTCTTTTACTTGAATAGTAGGTATATACTCAAAGTACGTATTATTCGAATTTTAATAATTAGAAAAATACACATTGTCTGTCTCCAGTATTATACAGTCCCTACCCGCTGTCATGGCCAGTACCGACGAGAGTGGGACGGACCACATACGTTGCAACCCGCTACCCCAATGCTCTCCGACTAGGCACCACATCCGCCTCGGGAAAGGATAATACCAGATAGACCATCATGTACTTTGAGATGTTCATCGGTTTTTCAACCGAAATTATACCATATAATATAAATCAAAACATTTTTGATTATAAGGAGATTTGCTAGACAAATCCCCAATCCTATTCAAGCAAAAATGGTTTTTCATGTGAAAGTTGTCCTACAACTATTGTAGGATAAACTATAGTTTTCATGAAAGCAATGTTTGTTGATGAACCAATGATCAAGATCTAATATCTTATCATTGTGGTTTAGGCAAGTGTCATTCAATGAAATAATTATCTCTTTAAATATTTCACAAATATTGATCACTAATTATTCCAGAAAATTAACAATTAATTTTCATCATGATAATTGAATGACATATCACAAGGTTCAAGATCAAGAAATTGTTAATTTCCAGCAGTGACCCCCAATCACTAAAATTAACTTATCTTGATCAATTTAAATCCAAAAAATGCAAACTCAGTTTCCAACGATTGCCTATTTGATTTATTAAAGAACCCAAGTGATAATTCACGCATTTTAAGGCGGATTAAAAATCGTAATTATCTCATTAATTACGTTCAAATCCGCAGTTCCCGCAACAGTGAATATAGTCATATTCAAAAAGCCATATCTTGAGCAAATAAAGTCCAAATTTAGTAAACTCAAGTCCTATGGTTTCCTTGTTTAATGGGGAACAAAATCCAATTGAAAATTTCGTGTTTAAACATTTTAAACAGTGCCGAAAAATTCAATTATACAGAGGTGCGAAAATTGAAATGCAGCAAAAATTTCGCAACCCTTTCAAGAACCAAATCGTCTATGGTCTATGGATCATATCCAAAACCTTATTCGACCTATGGCTCTGATACCACTTGAAGGATATTGAGTATCCTCAAGCGCATCACGGAAGCGTGTCGATCGCATCGTATGCAATCGGAGCAACTAGTCGTACTAGATGCTAGATGCAGCGGAAATTAAAATTTTTTAAAACTAAAGATGAAACCACATGATCACGAGAACACTTCTCGGATCGTTTCATCTAACCACAAAGTACAAGGAATACCTCTTGAAGCGTGATTGTGATCGCGAGATCCCAAAGTAGAGATCCTCCTATCTTAAGTCCGATCCACGAAGAACGCACTTGCGGGCGCGATGATGAGTCACGTTCCTTCCCGCAATCCTCGATGAAGATCCAAGCGATGGCTCCCCGATTTCGTCAAACAAAATCCGTCGTCTTCCTTTAGAGTAAAAACTCCAAAGAAGATGGAGATCCACGAGTCGTCGAAGAAGAAGCCGAGAGTCCCTCCTTTCTCAACACAAAGTGGACGGCCACTTAATGGAGAAGAGAAAGAGAGAGAGGGCGAGAATGAGAAAGAGAGAGAGAGAGAGAGTTGTCACCTTGTACAACTCTTAATGATGTACCATGGAAGGCTACCCTAGCCCTCTATTTATATAAGTTTAGGATCCATTGGATGTCAATCCATGGACTCATAGATCCAACGGCTAGGCTTGGTCTATGTAAGATCAATGGTTATGATTGTTGTTGGTTAAAACCAACAACATTTATTTATGATTAAATTAAATATATGTTGCAACCATTATCAACACATTTTTAATTCAACATAAATAAATTAGTTGAGAGATTAATCATCATAATAAAATGGAGTCAATATAACCTCCTAAAATTAAGGGGCGTCACCCATGACTCTTTCATGGGTGACGCCACCTCTAAATTTGGTGGCTTTATTTCTCCTTTTATTATATTATTTCATCTCTCAATTATTGCAAAAATATCCACCAAATTAATTCCAAATTAATTTGTGAATATTTCAATCATGCCATTGAACATTATGTGAATCATATTCACAACCCAAACTAATTTGTAAATTGCATTTCCAATTAATTAACAAATGTGAATCCAATTCACACTATTAATTAACAAATGCTATTTACATAAATTCTCTCTCTTATATATACATATTATAAATCACATTTATAATACACATATATATCATGGATAGTGTTATCCACATTCTCTTAATCCTTGATAATTAAATCCCATTTAATTATCTTAGATAATCATTTTCACAATATGAATCATATTCATATTTAAGCTTGATAATTAAATCCCATTTAATCATCAAGTCCTTGCTTGGATATTTCATCAAAAGAATTATTCTTGAACCCTTTCAAGAATAATGTGCTTTCTCCGCAGATACTTGGAGATAAGGACAGGGCGATTGTATTGTTCCACGTATAGTGACTTGGATATTGAGATCTTATCTCAAATCCAGATCTTACGAACCTCCCACAGATGCTTGATTAAATCAAGACCGCAAATCCAATCTTCTCATTGAATCTGAATCTCATTCAGACCAATGTCCAACACTTGGACTAAGATCGGATCGCTTCTCTACTGAAAGGAGTCACTAAAATCCAGACCTGTTTCATCACTCCCTCAGAATGGAAGCGTCATGGATATACAATCGTTTATGATCACATCACCCTTCAGGTATTCCCAATACCTGTACATCCTGCATACTGGAAGACCCATGGTCAACCCGAAGATCAAGATCTATTTTACACTGTCTTCTTCAGGGTTTGATCACCAAGTTTCTCATTTGATCATTGGGATTTGGTATCGATCATATACTTTCCAAAAGCATATATCATACCTAGGTCTTGATCATATACTTTCCAAAAGTATATATCAAACCTACAAATTCAGTCAAGCTTCCAAAGCGAGACGACCGTGCACGGAATTTGATTCCTCCCAATATCTCATGAGTGAGCTCATGTCTTCCGGTTCAGTATTGAACCTGTATGATCCCTTTGAGAGATCGTATTACTCATATGCCCTTATATGCACACCAACGCGCCGGTGTATAGACCTTGGTTAGGTCATCAACCTATTGGTCTGCCAAATGTACATACTCAGACATATAGCAATACATCTGTCTCCGGTCAGAGGATGCATGCCCATGCTGTGACAGCATTCAACATAGGACTTAGGTTATCTCGATCTCATTAAGTCGACTCTTTGACCTAACTAATCTGACACCTCCGAATCTCTATTCCTATGCAGAGGACCTGCATCAAGAGGTCGGTCAGATATCAGCCTATGTGAGAAAGGATTGCCATCTCCTACTCAGGCTGGAGATCGCATCTTAACAATCATTTGACGGTGCTTGATGAGTCCTCAATCTAACTCTTTAGATATTCATCCAAGCACCAGCCTCTATGATTCAATTATTGAATCAACAGTTGTTTGATCATTAAGACAGCCATGGTACATAACCCTAATTGTACAGAGGGACCTATTATGCAAATTATTTATTCTTCATTTCAGATCAGGGAATGATATTCGTAATAACATTTATTGACATAATGGCTCGCCGTGGGCTCACATGTCCAACAGATTATTAAACCGTATGATCAAACTTTCTGGTCTTCTAAAACATATGCAACCAATTGCAAGTGTTATTAGAAGAGTGAAATACAATTATCAAATTTTGTTATCAAATAAGCAAGTCAATTCAATGATTAAGAGTATGTTGATGCACTATCCTAGTCCTTCTCTAGATAGTCTAGATAATCATACCATCAATACATCAGCTTCTTGTAGTATTGGCATTCATCCAACTCTTTCGATGTCACGTGTGTGGAAATCACAAAAGTACAATCAACTCTTTGACTTTCCTTCTTACTTGAGTCATACCCATGCTTCCACTGCGCTTCCTTCATCTATAAACAACCATTGCTTAAGACAAAGGATCTCTTACTTTGAACGCAAAAGATTTCAATATAAGAGCATTTCAACATGTATACATGCTTCATTCAATTAATAAATATGAATATTATGAAGCTTCATGAAAGACTAGAGTATATACAGTAGAATGATGACACCCATCATATATACATCCATATTATCTCTTAAAGACTTTGGTTTAGGCAGATATTCAAACATTTTGAGTACATCGCTTATCTAGCCACCATTCTGCATAATGTAGTGAACCATGCCATTTGTAGAGATATTTCTAGAATTTATGTACTCTTTTGTTATGTTTTTTTCCTTGTTCCACCTTATGTAATTTACCCGTAGGCTTTCTCTATATAAGAGAGCCTAGGGTTCCATGGAATACTAGGTTCTCATTTTCATTTCCACCAACATGGTATCAGAGCCTCCATCCTAAAACCCTAGCTGCCCCTCCCCTTCCTCGTCGGTGCCGCCGCCGCCCTACCCTCCTCATCCCGTCGGTGTTGTCTTCCCTCCCCACCTCCCACGCCGCCCCTCCTTTCCCTGCCCCCCCCCCTTCCGCACGACACCTCATCCAGCCGCCCTCCCTCTGCCACCTCTCATCCTCCCAGTGCCGCCCTGTCATATAACTAGTGGCGCAACCTCCCCCCCCCCCACACACACACACACGCCCACCCCCCACCCCCCCTCTCTACTCGGCACTGGCCCCGTCACCTTCTCTTTCTCGTTCTACATGAAGTTGAGTGCATAAGTCTACATATGCACTCAACTCCCTACATGTTTATGTAGACAATTATTCATTGGTCTACAAACCCTAATTCTTCATCTCTGGCAACAATAAACAAAGTTGATATGCCCTCCATCGGCGCTTTCAAAGGTCCAACGCCAATAGTCAAAATGGATGGGATAAATTACGAGCTCTGGGCAATGCAGTTCATGAGCCTCATAAAGTCCAACGGTAAGAAACACATTCTTACCAAAGATGAGCCGACAACTAAGACTGTGGTTTATGCCTCATGGGAGGTTGATGATTCGTATTCCAAGGTCTGGCTTTCAGGCACACTGCTAAGGTAATGTGGGATATCCTCGTTGCAACATACTCGCAGATGAGAAACGAGACCAAGATCCTCTAACTTCAACCTGATATATTTACGGTTAAGCAGAATGGTCAGCCACTGCATTCGTTGTATACATCCCAACGAGGGATGTTTGAGAAGCTTTACAGTATCATTCTCCTGACAACAATCCATGAGCAGCAGAAGGCATTCTGGAATGCTACAATGGTGGGGGTCATACTAGCAGCACTTGACCCGGAGTATGTTGCGACTCGCTCGTAGATCCCGACGGATGCTACTATTCCTTCAGTGGAGGAAGTGTATCGATAGCTCAGCAGAATGAGTTCCTTCTACTTCTACTACTCCACCTCCTTCGGCAATGGCAGCTTCCAGAGGCAGAGGTGCATCTTCTTCTTTTCATGGCCATGGGCCTCGTGGTCGAGGTGGCCGATTCCATCTTCTGTCATCGCTCGAGTCATATAGAGGATACATGCTATTCTAAGCATGGTTTTCTGCATCAGCCCATGTAGCCGAGCACGTTGTGCCTCCACAGACATCTACTTCATATTAGCAATTTGAGGATCTTGTCGCCAGACTACGTGATATCATGCCTCCTGCCACTATTGACTCGCCAGGAGGTTACTCAGACATAGCAGTTTCAGCCTCTACCATCACGTCAGCCCCAGCTAGCACATCATGTATCATTTATGCCTTTACGTCCTGTCATAGTTATGATGTTTCAGAATAGATTATGGACTCTTGCGTGACACATCATCTCTTTTGAGATAGATATAAGTTTACATCATACAGGGAGGTTCCATCATGGAGATCGGTAGTAATAGCAGATGGGACTCATTCACCCATCATTGGACAGGGGGAGATCAGTTTGACACCCTTCATGCGACTACATAATGTTTTGCATGCTCTAGATTTTTCAATGAACTTACTTTCTATTAGTCTTATTACAAAGGATTTGCATTGTTGGGCTATTTTTGATCCATCGTCTCTTATTTTTCAGGACATTCTAACGGACAGGGTGATTGGTTGTGGCTGTGAGCAGGATGGTCTCTATCGGTTAGTCTACACCCCCTATGTTTGTGTCTCATCTCAGTCTAGTGGAACTGCTTCTCCTTTTCCCTGACATCTGCGTTTAGGTCATCTCCTTCTTCAGAAATATGACAAATCTTACCCCATATTTCACCAAGGTCTTCTTTTTAGTGTGAAGTGTGTCAGTTGGGAAAGCATCACAGATCTACTTTCCCAAGTCATGAGTCTCGGAGCAGTTGCTCC
Organism: Ottelia alismoides; assembly: GCA_037367405.1. Lineage (NCBI taxonomy): Eukaryota > Viridiplantae > Streptophyta > Magnoliopsida > Alismatales > Hydrocharitaceae > Ottelia > Ottelia alismoides. The sequence goes on along the minus strand of JAZKJV010002851.1, from coordinate 668,809 downwards.
CCTTTTGAGTTATTGCATGTTGATATTTGGGGTCTGCATTGTGTCCCTGATCACTAGGGACACCGATATTACCTAGTCGTCATTAATGATTTCTCTAGATTGTCTTGGGTTTTTTTATTGAAAAATAAATCTGAAGTAGGGGATGTAATCAAATATCTTATCAATAAAGTTCGTAATGTTTTTACTTTTAATGTGAAAATTATGCGCACAGATAATGCCTTAGAATTTTGCAGTTGTGCTCTTTCACATTTCTTCTTGTATCGTGACATCATTCATCAAACAACTTGTGCCTACACGTCTCGACAAAATGGTGTTGCAGAAAGAAAACATCGTCATCTTCTTGATATAAGTCGGACTTTACTCATTCATAGTTGTGCTCCTCTGTCTTTTTGGGGTGATGTTATTCTTATGGCATGTTATATGGTCAATCGTATGTCATCCTCTGTCTTAGGTAAGAAAGTTCCTCTTTCTGTTGTCTTTCCTGACAAGGAATTATTCTCCTAACTCTTCGTGTCTTTGGCTCAGATGCTTTTATCCATCAACTCACTCCAAGGATTGACAAGTTCTCACCCGGGACTGTCAAGTGTGTGTTTCTTGGGTACTCTCGTACTCAAAAGGGTTACAGATGCTATGATACTATGAACAAAAGATATTATGTTAGTGTTGATGTCATCTTCTTTGAGTCTGTGATGTATTTTTTGTTATAGGTGACAGGATGACTTCTTTCACTACTGATGATGAGAATTATGTGCCACCTCCTCCTCTGCGTTCGTATGATCACATACCAACTCCTACTGCTCCACCACCACCACTACTACCACCTCCTCAACCACCAGTCCCACCTTTACCGAAATTTCATACACATCGTCTGATTCCAGCTCATGGAGGCCGTCATTCATCCACCACGCCCTAGGTATGTCCAAGTGATATTAGTAACGATGGGACTGACAATACATAAGTGTAGGAGAATGACATGCAGGTGGACATTGCTGATGATTTGGATGTACCTATTGCCTTAAGGAAGTCTAAGCGAGCGTGTGCGTCCTATCCACTGCTTCACAGGTTTCATTCCATCACCTCACTGGTGATTTTCAGAGATTTTTTCTGGCCTTATCTACCGTGAAGATACCACGGAATTATCAGGATGCCTTGAAAGATAGTTGCTGGCGTTTGGCCATGGAGGAGGAAATGGCTTCCCTACGGTCTCATGGTACATGGAGCTTGGTTGCTGCTCCCCTAGGAGCTTATGTTGTCAGTTGTAAATGGGTCTTTACTGTCAAACATAATGTGGATGGCATCCTTGATCATTACAAAGCAATTCTAGTGGCATGTAGATCACTCAAACCTATGGTTGGATTATATGGACACATTTTCTCCGTTTGCTCGTCATTCCACTATACTTGTTATTCTGTCAGTCATCGTGGTACATGATTGACCTTTGTTCCAGCTTGATGTTAAAAATGCCTTTTTATATGGGGATCTGCAGGAAGAAGTCTACATGCAGTAGCCTCCAGGGTTTGCTGCTGAGGGGGAGCGTCATATGGTGTGTAGACTTCACAAGGCCATATATGGTCTTAAACAAAGACAGTGGGCATGGTTTCAGAAGCTTTCAGATTTAATTTAGAATCAAGGGTTCAAAAGATCAAATACTGATCACTCTTTGTTTATTCAGAAGACACCCAGAGGTACTGTTGTTATTATGGTATATGTTGATGATATAGTTGTTACGGGAGATGACGTGTAGGGGATAAAGATGGGAAAAGCATTTTTAGGCATCCGTTTGTGACTAAGTATCTTGGTACTCTATGATACTTTCTAGGATTGGAATTTGCTAGGAATACGCGGGGTCTTGTAATGACGCAAAGGAAGTATATTACAGATATGCTTGTTGAGACGGGCATGATCGGGTGTCGACCCTCGACTACTCCCATGGATCCTAGTATGAAGTTATATGGAGATGATATAGAGGAAGTTGACAAAAGAAGATATTGATAAATGGTGGGAAAGTTTTTCTATATTACCATCACTAGACCTGACATTGCTTTTGTCGTAAGTCGGGTGAGTCAGTTCATGCAACAGCCCAGACAGGTACACATGGACGCTTTATATATGATACTAAGATATCTAAAATCGTCTCCCAGGTGTAGGATTATTGTTCAGGAAAGAAACAAATCTCTCTATCTCTGCACGTGCTGATGCGAATTATGCAAGATGTCCTAGGGATCGGAAATCTACCTCAGGTTTTGCAATGTTTGTTGGCAATTCCTTAGTTTTTTAGAAAAGCAAGAAATGGACAGTGGTAGCTAGATATAGTGTTGAATCTGAGTATAAGGCCATGGCACAGGCAAGTATGGAGATGATGTGGGTTCGAACCGTATTAGAAAATCTGCATATAGATGTATCTCTACCCATGCAATTACAATGTAACAATCAAACAGCATTATTTATTGCTAATAATCCTGCATTTCATGAAAGGATGAAGCATATTGACGTAGACTGCCACTATACTGGGGATATGATTTAGAAGGGTTTGATTTCTACTTCCCATGTCATTTCAAGAGAGCAGACTGCAGATATCTTTACCAAGTCGTTGCTCAAAGGGTCGTTTCAGAAATGTTCTTCCAAGATGAGCATGATTGACATCTATGCTCCATCTTGAGGGGGAATGTAGAGATATTTCCTAGAATTTATGTTCTCTTTTGTTATGTTTATTTTCCTTGTTCCACCTTATGTAATTTACCCATAGGCTTTCTCTATATAAGAGAGCCTAGGGTTCCCTGGAATAATAGGTTCTCATTTTCATTTCCACCAACACCATTCAGGTTAATTGTCGAGAGCATGTATGTATGCCAAAACATCTTCTTAGGTTTTATAAGTATTTTCGATAATTACGATCATCATCAATATGATACTTCTAAAACATATTTGACGAGAGATCAAGACTATAGAATCATACAAACCCAATGTTGTTATCTTATTATCTATTTAATTATCGTTCCTCATTAATATGAGGAAACTTGCATATTGTAAACACATGTATTATGTGTCCAACTACAAGTACAATTTCTTGATCATGGATCCAATCAATGATAAATTACTTGTTGTTATTGAGTAGGGTTTTGAGCGGGTTTAATGTATGTTATCTGAATAAGATAATTAGCATAAAATACATATTTTACTTTGATTAAGGATTTTATATCAAAGTTGTCTTGCCTTGTCAACTATGAAAGTTCATTCCCTTATTTACTTTCATATCAAGAGGCATACTTACCATTATGTCTCAAGTAAGATCTGGGATCTCTTCTTACATTTGTTACATCCGAATAATATGAGAACCTGTAACTCGGATAAAAAGAAGCGGAAACTTATTCCGCCCTTGCAAGTCCAACTTGCATTTCCCAATTCGATCTTTAACACTCGAGCCAACCACCCTAGAGGTGATGTTGACTTGTTGTTAATTGAACCAACCTTTAATAGGAGTAGAACTTGCTATGCGCAATACAATATCGCTCCAATAATATGAGGAACCTATATTGATGTCACTATGCTTACAGCCTTACTCTTTCGAGAAGCAAAGAGCCCCATCCATGTTTGCTTGTATGCAAGATGTCACTTCAAACAGAAATTTTCTACATACAATCCGTGGTGACGGAACCCTTCGCCCTGACAGGAGATCATGGATGTCACTTGTTTGATCCTCCATATTATGTTTAATTTTAATTAATTATTATGAATCATATTCACATAATTAATTCTTTCAAAATAAATTAAATTTATGTATATAGAGTGTTTATTTTAATTGGATCTAATTAATTTAATCATTTAAATCAATTATCAATCTAATCAATCAACCAACAAATAATTAGGGTTCGCTTGATATTACTATATAGTAACACCCTCACAAGTACATATTAATTTTGTATTTTAATAATTAGAGTACAACTAGACTTACTCATATTCTTTCCTCAAAAATGGATCCAACCAGTACATCGAGTTGATGGGAGGAGCATTTCCTTGAAATGCAAGGCGTTAATTAATAAACCAAGCCAGCATACCTGGACTAGACACATTCACCATTCCGATTGAGAACAATACAAATAATGCCAATATACTTACGGTTCTATCAATAAACTTTGATGACTGACATCTACATTATATAATAATCTCTCAAAAATATTAGGCATCTTAAAATAATTTTGAGATCCTTAAATTTCTAAGCATATCATACAACCATGTTTTGCATATAAAGATTGTCCTACAACTATTGTAGGATAAACTAGGGTTTTCATGAAACATACTTCAATGGTCAATGATGATTAATCAATTATTTTCATAATTATTAATCATCATAATTAATCAAGGAAAATTCAAAATTTCTATGATTTCTATGGAATGATAAATACTTTAAGTAATAAGACTTGATGATCTAATCATCATCCGACCCATTGCCACTAAATGTGGAGAGAACCCGAAGTCAGAATCGTGCAAAATAAACTCAAGCAGTTTGTTCATTTGATTCTCTACGTGTTCCGAGTATTTATTTCATATTTTATGATGTAAAAACAGTAATCAAAAATCATTTCTTACAGATCCACAAACACATGCGAAAACAAAATCACGGTGGGAACTCTTCGAATCGTATTCATGCAATTTGGTAACAATATTAGGCTATTATTTAAGGATATATTTATACATTCTAGATAATTTTAATAACTAAAAAAACACGTCCAAATAGTTCACAAATAGTATGTTTTAATTTAGCAAAAAACCTATTCAAATCTTGCATTCAATGCAAAAACAATGAGTCACGTACATCTGAAACATAACCTTGTTCATCTAGGGTGTGGATCTCATCCAAGACTTAAGCTGACTCTGGTATCACTTGATAGCACGACGGTGTAGCGACGACGGTGATCTTCTCTAGGTCACAGGTGGATAGTCACTTTAGAGAGAGGGGGGACGTATATGATGATGAGAAAGAGATAGATATTGTGAATTATATGATCTAAATAATAGATATGGTTGCCTCTTCTTTTATAATATTTTGGAATCCAATTGTAGAGATTGATTTGTGTTTCTTTCAATGGCCATGATTTGGTTGTAAAAACATACATTAATTATTTTAATTATATTAAATATATAATGAATAAATTACCAATATAAATTAATTCAATCAAATAAATATACCATAAAGGATTAGGAAGGATGCAAGCTTCCTTCCAATTAAAGGGGGACGACCACCTTGACTCCTAAATCAAAAGTGGCCATCCACCCTCATACTATGGAAGGGGACCTCCCTCATTCTTATTATATGAAATCTTATATCTCATATAATTCTTCATTACGTACAACAGTTATTGTATATTATTTCACAAAAATAATTCCAAATTATTGTGAAATTTATCATATCATTGGAAATTTGTGAATTATACGCGTACTCAAAATAAAATGCAAATTATATTTTTAATAATTGTCCAATATGAATCTAATTCACATCAACATTTAAATTGTAAATGTTATTTTCAAATAGCTCTATCTAATATATTATAAATCACAATATATTATATATGATTAGTTATGGATAGTTCTATCCACATTATTCATATCCATCATAATTAAATCATATTTAATTTTTCATTTCTCAATGCTTGGATATACATTTATCAATGGAATTATTCTTGAACTCTTTCATGGATAATGTGCTTTCTCCATGGATACTGGAGATAAGGAGTGGGTGATTGTGCATTCCACTTATAGTGACTTGAAAATTGAGATTATATCGCAAATCCAGATTTTGGGATCTCTCATACATGTTTGATTAAATCAAGTCTAAATCTATTCTTCCCATTGCATCTGATTCACATTCAAATCAATGTCCAAAAGACTAAGACTAGGTTACTTCTCTACTAAGAGGAGTTACCAAAATATAGATATGTTTCATCATTCCCTTAGAATAGAAGCGTCATGATTATACAATCATGTATGATCGCATTACCCTCAAGTATTCCTAATACCCGTGCATCCTGCATACTGGAAGACCTAGAATAAACTTGAAGTTATAGGTCTTATTTAGATTGTCTTCTTCATGACTTTATCATTAGATTTCTCATTTGATCATTGGAAGTTGATATCGATCATATAATTTCCAAAAGCATATATCATACCTAGGTATTGATCATATACTTTCCAAAAGCGTATATGAAACCTACAAATTCAACCAAGCTTCCAAAGCGAGACGACCGTGCATGGAATTTGATCCTAATATCTCATGAGTAAGCTTATGTCTTCCGGTTCAGTAAAGAACATGTATGATCCCTTTAAGAGATCGTATTACTCATATGCACTTGTATGCATACCTGCTCGTGGGTGTATAGACCTTGATTAGATCATCAACTTATCGATCTGCCAAATATATATACTTAAACATATAGTAACACATCTTTCTTGGATCAGTGGGTGTGTGCCTATATCGTGATAGCATATAATATAGGTCATGATCATCTCGATCTCATTAAGTCAACTCTTTGACCTAACTTATCTAACACCTCTGAATATCTATTCCTATGCAGAGGACATGCGTCAAGAGGTCAGTTAGATATCAACCTTTAGAGAAGAATTATCATATTCTTCTCAGGTTGGAGATCCTTTCCTAATAATCACTTGACGGTGCTTGATGAGTCCTCAATTAACTCTTTGGATACCATCCAAGCACTAGCCTCTAAGATTCAACATTTGAATCAACATATGTGTGATCATTAAGATGGTCATGGTACATAACTCTAATTGCATTAATGGACCTATTATGTAAATTAGTTATTCTTTATTTTAGATCGGAGAATGATTTGCAATAATATTTATTGCATGATGACTCGTCGTGGGCTCGCATGTCCAACACAACCTTCTCCTATTGATCAAGAACCAACTATTAAATACTTTTCTTTTAGGGGAGAATCTCCCTGATACACCTACCAACCCACAAGTAGTATAAATTTTGACACACAGGAGATACCTTTTTTGGAGTTATAATCTCACTCCTCCCACTTCCTATACTTTCAAATTTCAGATGAGAGTCGGACTCATGTGGACTATCAATAATTTTCCAGCATATGATATGATGATCGTATGGAGTATCCATACACACTTGAAACAATGGTGTTCATATTGCATGAAATACAAAGAGACTTTTGTAGTTATCTTGGCTCTAACACACCCTCACACCTGCCCAAAACTATGACGACCTTTCAGCTTGTGTATGAATTAAAACATGTTTCTTGGGTTGACACTGGTAGTATTGTTGCCGAAGGATAATCTATAGAAAAACAAAAAATGACATTATTTTTTTTTATAGTTGCAACTAGATAAAGATAAGTACTTTCTATCAATTATCATATCGGTACATGCATCTCATATGACACAGATTAGATGTGATGTATATAGAAAAGAATATGCTCTATATAATATCGTTTGCATGGAAATTAACAGTATATATCAAGACAAAAAATACATAGAATGTACGAAGAGGTCTGATGACCATTTTTGTTCAATCTGAGATGTTTCTAATAGACCGTGAGGATGTCTAATATTAAATATAGCCTAATAAAGGATCTAGTTAAAGTTATATGTGAGCGGTTAATAAAGTTGAAATATCTAGATATCTACGCTTCAAATATATCAAAACTCGTTGATCTGAAGAAAAAAAACTTTTAAGGGTATTAAAAGCTATGATGTATTTTTTTTCTAGAGCATCTATTGTTGTTAAGGTGTTTGCTATGTGTTAACAAAAGTCGATATTTTTCTTTAAACGCATATGTTCAACCAAATTATTGATTTCTCATATGACAATTCCAAAATAAATTGTGACAGTCACATTGTGTAACCTGGAGAAGATTTTTCCTTTAATATTTTTTGAATCCATGAAGCATCTATTGGTTCACCTACCTTATGAAGCAAAATTAGGTAGACATGTCAAGTATGCTTTGATGTATATGTTCAAAAGGTACAAGTATTTACATAAAATCATCTTACATTTTCAAAAAGTAGTAACTAATTAGATTCTACATGTGATAAATTAAGTATATGTTCTTTATGAAGCGGAAAGGATCGCAAAAAAATATAAGGCGGGAAAATTGAGATGTGTGCAATATATGTTGAAAGAGGTGGCAAACTTTTATACTAGATACTTCTCCAATGATATAGAGATTGTCCACGATTAGTCACCGCGTCGCGCAGCTGTATCAAATGATGAGTTTGTTGGACTTTATATTTTCTTGATATGGGGTCAACATTACAAGAAGGGAAAGTTGCACATCATATGTCGTCAAGTAAAAGTGATAGTAGAGTTATATGTCTTAGACAATACAAACGAAGGTGTACTTTTTGCAAAGCTTGAAAAAAAGTCCTTACTTTTCGCAAAGTTTGAAAAAAAATCCTTGTATTCATGCTTTATTTTATATGTATGACCGTATTATTCTAATGGTAGAGAATAATGGTGAATGACTTTTCACTAGAACCAAATTGCATAGGATGACCTATGATCGGAGGATCTTTATAATTAAGCTTAAACTATTATGGCATTCTTAAAAGGTGTTAGAACTTGATAACAATATGTATGCACCTAATCATCTATTTGTTTTCATACAATTGGTACGATCTACAATGAGGTGTTGGAATTGATCCAATACATAATATCTGTGGATATGATTTCCGATAAATACATAAGAATATTTGAACCATTTACCACTGCCTCGCAAATTGAAGGGATATGCTACATGACTATTGTGGAGTAAAAGAGGAAGAGAGATGTGAGATTTACGGTATTGAAGAAGATGTCACGTGTTTATGTTGAGAATAATGAACAATCGTATATAGATGATTGACGGATTTGCTTGTGCCAGAACACGGATAACCACTAAACATTCCAATACTTGATCAAATATGTGTAAGATGTTCGTGTGCAGTAATTTTGTTACTTCTATTTGCAATTTTTCGAACACGTATCTGTTAGTTTAGTGATTGGTTCATAAGGAGCATCCAGTTGTAGGAAAGGTCCTTATCATCCGTCCAGGTCCTTATCATCCGTCCACCCCTAGAAACATGTATTCATTTTTTTTATTTATTTAAATTTTTAAATATTTAAATTGTGTATATTTACAAGTTCATGGCTAGCTTTGCATTAAATTATATTTACTTAAAGAATCAATATTATATGATGAAAGATATGCAAGGTCTCAAAGAGATTCCAGGATTGCGAGTGGTACAAATGGGTTCACATGATTCATTTTGATTAGGGGAAAATCCTAGATGGTGTCTATGTAATTTTAACTCACACTAAAATGTATTGTGACTAATTATTGTATATCTTGACTTAAGAGCTTCATTTGAACTTGCATCATACCTTTGTCATCCCCCCTTGTCGTACCCCATAGATATGCTGGAATAACCATAGCCATCTTGGGACTAATTAGTTCATGGATAATATTTATAGGGTGAGGAAGGTTGATATCCCTAACCTAGGTGGTTTTCTTGATTGGAGAGCCATGGCTTATGGTTTTGAGCAGTTGTTGATGGATCGTAGAGAGGTCCCTAATGCCTAGTCTTGGAGGGCGTGAGGTGCCCCGACAAGTCGGCTTCAACAATCATTGTGTTAGATGCTCTCACGGTACTCAAAACGTCAACAATCGAATCGAACAAATAATCAACCCACAATAATGATAAATCAATGAAATTATGCATGATGAAATTTAGTATAGCCTGCAATTAAATGGACATGGTCAAGCAAGTGCATGGGTCGAATAATTGAGAGCAAATATGCGGATAAGAGTATTTATTGCTTAAAAATAAATAACAAATGTTTCTATGATATTTCCTTCTTTTAAAAAAACTTGTGGGTTTTTAATTATATATATTATATAATTTTTTTGGTTTTATATTTTTTGAATTTTCAGTTTCCTTTTTAATATATAATAAGTATATATATAACAATTTAATGGAATGTGTATAATATAAATACTATATATAGTATAAATATAATATAATGTATATAATTAGGATAATACAATTATGTACACTCCTTTTTATTTTTAAGGGATTTTAAATATATTTATAGTATTATTAATATTATTAATAATAAGTATTAATAAGTATATATAGTATAAATAGTCTATATAGGATTTTAAATATATAAATATATATATATATATTAGTGTTCAAATCTTACAAAATAAAATGTTTTGCCTTTAGTTTTTTCTCTATTTTTATGATTTTTTGATGATTTTCACTAATTTTAGGCATTTTAAAGTCCAAAATACTTAAAAACAATAAATTAATAATAAGTTGAATTATTTTGAGAATTAAAAACATAAAATAAGTCTAAAATTACTCCAAACTAATTTAGTATGTAGTATATAATAAAATAAAAATATACATAAGAAAAATATTTTTATTTTATATAAATTTTCTAATTTTTTAAGGTTAAGAGGACTTTTAATTTTTAGTAGTTTTTTATAGATTTTTTTGTGATTTTTGCTCTAGAGTTATATTATATAGTAATATATAATACATATTTTTAGGAATTTTTAGTTAAGTTTTTCAATTTTTTATATTTTTATATCTAAACAGGGACTAAATAGCTCCTAATTTAATTTTAACAAATGGAAAAAGACAAGTAAATGCTAAATAAAAAACAAGACTTGAATAAGCATAATATTTCTCATTTACTATAATTTTTCCAAGAAATTACAAGCATGGGAGCTATTTAATCAAAAATAAAAGACATAGATTAATATATAAAATGCTGGTTGGGGCATTTTTGCAATAAAAATAAAATAAGAGGGTTTACATGCAAAAATACCAAAGTTTTTGAACTAAAATTACAAGTCTTTATACTAAAATGAAATAACAACACCTAAAAGGGGTTCAGTGCAAATTGGCCAACTCACGTGGGAGACCATGTGAGTTGACCTAGCAATAGACCTAGGTGTGAATTACAATAAGTGTGGGAGCTCAAATGCAATTTTTACACAAAAATTGAACGAAAATTAATATTTAGATTTATAATTACAAAAATGTGGAGAGGTTAGTAAGTAATTTACCCCCATTAAAGGCCCACAATGGGAGGAAGGGGTGCTTCCATGTGGCATGATGGACAGCCAATGCGGGCTTCATTTCATCAAATAAGTAAGCGACCCAGATTAGGTATGGGTTGCCTTTCTAATCCAACAGCTCTTGAGGGTTCACAAAGAACACCAGAAGAACACATGCACTGCAAGCTTCAATCTTCTATTTCCCCTCCGTTCGGCCTCTAAATGCTTCACTGGTGGGCCCTATAGCTTCTTGGAATGATGTAGCGTCTGCAGGAGGCTTCAAAAATGTCCGAGATCCATTGGAGGGACCCTAGAGCGTCGGGCACCTGGAGCTCCTATTCTGGGCTTTGAGTCCTCTTCAGATGGTTGGCTCGATCATGGACTTGCACAGAAATGATGGGGACAATGACAAGGTCATAGTTGACCCTCTCTTCAAGCTGATAGCTTAAGGGAATAACAAGGCGGTAGATCTCCGATAATGGCAATGGAGCTCTGGCGACGGGTGAGGAGGGGGCTTTCATTCATGCTTGATCCTTGCGGGACCAAGGGGCAAACAAGGGGAATGATGGATAAACGCAGGGGGAAGAAGGTACAGGTGAATGAGAGGCAGAACGGTGGAAGATCACGGTAGATTTGGTGCTTGAGCTTAAGGATCCGATGATTTAAAAACCTAAAGTTAAACTAACATGCACACTAATTAAATAAACTAAGATTAAATTTAGACTACTAGAAAGAAATGCAAGCAAATTAAAGATACCTAGCAGCTCGACAAGCTCGAAAGCTCGAAGTACAAGAATCTCAGTCGAAGGTCGCCTAGTGAACCTTGGATCTCACCACCCTCGCCTTTATACACATCGTGGAGGACTAGAGCTCAGAGTTGTCACCAAGGAGCATCAACAAGAATGTTCGTCTAGGGATTACAGGCTAAGAACATGGATCAAAACCAAAAAAGGAGGCGAAGCTCTAATTTTATACAAGTGGTGAAGGGCAAAAGGGCGAAGAAGATGGCGGGAGAGAGGACAGTGATAGGTCGAGATTCTTGTATGGGCGTGGAAGGAGGATGATGGGGAGCACAATGGTGGTATTCTCGAGGAGAAAGAAGGAGAAGGGAAGGTGTGTAAAAATGGAGAATTTTGGGGCTCTACGTGTTCTGAGAGATGGGGGCAGGTGCAAGGACAGTTGACTGGGATCAATGGTCCTCGCCTCCAAGTTGGTCCACGTGGACCAACCAGGAAAAAAATGAATAAAACATCTTGTAAGTTCGATAAAATATAGAAAATGATTTTATTAAATTAAAGTTAAAACATGAAATATGCTTGTAATTTTATGTAGTATTTTTAGGGTATTTTTATTTATTTTTACTAGGTAATTTATAACATACTAATATTTATATGTATGTTGATAGGTATATAGACATGTATTTTTCATATTTTTATTTTATTTGTATTGCATATTTTATTATTTTATAAACATAAGTTATGTTTTTATAACTTATTTAAATATAATTTAAAATATTTTGAATTTATTTTTTGAATTTATTTATATACTTAAATCATTATGTATATTTATTATATAGATACTTTATATGTATAATTCATCTATATATTTAAGTACACTGTTATTTTATTGTATTTTAATGGTTTTATTCTTATTTTGTGGAATACATGTATTTTGAAAAATATTTATAAATTTATAAAAATATAATAAAGTAAAAAATGTAAAGAATGAATATATTGAAGGGATTTTACACCCATAACCTTGAGTAATTATGTAATTACATTCATAACATGCATAATCGTGAATTACATGAGGGACCTTAAGTAATGGTTAGCTCTTACACAACATGACCTTGTGTCATATCCGTACATTCTCTCCATTATCCTTGATGGAATACATAGAATTTTGATGATTTTACTGAAGGATATGGTGAGATCCTTAAGCGCATCACGGAAGCGTGAGGATCGCATCGAACGTGATCGCGAGCGACTAGTCGCACTAGCTGCTCGAGATAGCGGAAATTAGAAAAAATTATACAATGAAACCGCATGATCCAAGAACACTTATCGAGTCGTTTCATCTAAACTCCAAACAAGTATTAGGGTTACCTCTTGAAGTGTGGTTGCAATCGAATCTCTAAACAAAGAGATCTCATGTCTCAAGTCCGATCTGGCGGAGGAGACACTTGCGAGCGCATTGATGAAACGTGTGCTTCTCGCAATCCATGTAGATGATCCAAGCGATGAATCTCTTGATCTCGTCACACGAGATCAGACTTCTTCTTCACGAGCGAGACGCATCGAAGGAGACAGAGATCCATGAGCATATAATCCGCCAGCATAACGGCGACGCTGTGATAAAGGTGACTCTCTTTAGGGCAACATGGTAGACGGCCACAGAAGAGAGGGAGAGAGGAAGTTGGTGTGTAAAGAGAATGAGAGAGAGCACATCTTGTCAAAACTTTTTAAGAAGACAAAGGGGTGCCCTTCTATTTATAGTATTTTGGGATCCACGGATCTCAATCCATGGACAAAACAAACCTAATGGCTCACATTGATTTGTGTTTCTTTTAATGACCATGATCTTGTCATTGAAAAATACAACAATAATTAATTTAATTTAATTTATATTGAATAAATCATCAATATACAAATTAATAAAATCAAATTAACATAGGAGAAATTAGGAAGGAGGCATGCCTCCCTTCCATAAAGGGGGTGAGCACACCTTGAATTCCAATTCAAGGTGGTCGTCCATCCTCCTTAAAAGGAAGGAGGCACTCCTCTTCCTTTTTTTTAGATCTCATATCCCATGAAAATCCCCATAATTCACAACAACTATTGTTGTAAATTTATTCACACAAATAGTTCATAATTATTTTGTGAGCATTGCAATCATGCCATAGAAAACTTGTGAATCACATTCACAGCCCAAAATAAAAATAAATTACATTTTCAATTTAATGCCCAATGTGAATCTAATTCAGATCAACATGTAATTAACAAATGTAAATTATAAATAGCTCTCTCTAGTGTATTATAAATCACATTTATAATATATATGATTAATATGGATAGTACTATCCACATTATTCATATCCATGATAATTAAATCATATTTAATCATCTTGGATCTCTATTCTCTTGTACACAAATAATATGAATCGTATTCACATTATTCTCATCTTTGATAATTAAATCACATTTAATTATCTAAGATAACTCTCCTTATAATATGAATCAAATTCATATTATTCATGATAATTAAATCACATTTAATTATCAATTTTCTCAATGCTTGGATACATATATCAATAATGAAATTATCCTTGAACTCTTTCAAGGATAATGCGCTATCTCGAAGGATACTTGGAGATAAGGACAGGGCGATTGTATTGTTCCACATATAGTGACTTAGATATCGAGATCACGTCTCAAATCTAGATCTTGCGGACCTCTCATAGATACTTGATTAAATCAAGACCGCAAATCTAATCTTCTCATTGCATCTGAATCACATTCATATCAATGTCCAATATTTGGACCAAGATCAGATCACTTCTCTACTAAGAGGAGTCACTAAAATCCAGACCGTTTCATCACTCCCTAGGAATGGAAGCTTCATGATTATACAATCGTTTATGATCACATCACCCTCAGGTATTCCTAATACATGTACATCCTGCATACTGGAAGATCCGGAATAAACTTGAAGTACTAGATCAATTTTACACTATCTACTTGATGGTTTTATCATTAAGTTTCTAATTTGATCATTGGGAGTCGGTATCGATCATATGCTTTCCAAAATCATATATCATACCTAGGTGTTGATCATATACGTTCCAAAAGTATATATCAAACCTATAAATTCAGTCAAGCTTCCAAAGCAAGACAACCGTGCATGGAATTTGATTCTTCTCAATATCTCATGAGTGAGCTCATGCCTTCTAGGTCAGTAATGAACCAGTATGATCCCTTTAAGAGATCGTATTACTCTTATGCCCTTACATGCACACCAGCACGTTGGTATATAGACCTTGGTTGGTTCATCGACCTATTGGTCTGCCAAATGTACATACTTAGACATATAATAACACATCTTTCTCCGGTCAGAGGATGTGTGCCTATATTGTGACAGCATACGACATAGGACTTTGGTTATCTCGATCTCGTTAAGTCAACTTTTTGACCTAACTTATCTAACACCTCTGAATCTCTATTCCTATGTAGAGGACCTGCATCAAGAGGTTTACTAGATATCAGCCTTTCGAGAAAGGATTTTCATCTCCTTCTTAAGCCGGAGATCCTCTCTTAATAATAATTTGATGGTGCTTGATGAGTCATCACTCTAACTCCTTAGATATCCATCCAAGCACCAGCCTCTATGCTTCAATTATTGACTCAACAGTTGTATGATCATTAAGATGGCCATTGTACATAACCCTAATTGTACTAAGGATCCTATTATGTAAATTAGTTATTCTTCATTTCAGATCAAGGAATGATATTTGCAACAACATTTATTGCAAAATGGCTCGTTGTGGGCTCGCATGTCCAACAATCTCCCACTAGCCCAAAGAACCATTAATGGGTTATTTTTTAAACCCGCACTCATGTGACAATCATAGGCTATTTAAAAATAGCTAGGTAAGCTGATCAGTCACTTTGTTCCTAAGAGACTATGTTAAGTCTTTTTACGGTACTTGCATATCTCCCTGTAACAATGCTTGCATTCAAAGCAAATATTGCATCTTATGCAACCAATACTCAATTTTGTCAGTTGTAGTATCCTTGACACCATAGCTCGATAAATTATAACTAGTATTTCCATAATCCTTATCAGAATACCCTTATTCCTAGAGATCTCTATCTCCTAAGGTATATACAGTTCAGACCTTTTTATATCACTATCTATAAAGTCTTAAGTTCTTGATGATAAGACTTAGATGTCACTATCGCAAAAGTTGTGTCCTCTTTGAAGATATTGTTATTAATGCAACTAAGTGTTTTATCTCCATAGTAGGATTAGTAATAGTTTACAACTTATATTGCATGGCAGATATTTGATTTTTGTACACATCTAGCATATACTCAGCTTCTCATAACTGATGCACAATGGCAAGCAGTTTTAGCATTCACTTCCTCAACTCTTTGAGGTGTTATCCCTTCATATATGTCGGTATCATATCTTAAGGGAAGGAAGCCTTTCTTGGAATTTTCCAGAAAATGGAACATGTTCAAGGTGTACCACCAATGTGACGGTCCCAATACCATCTTCTCTCTTTGCTTCTGAACACCTTCAGATTTAAGATCGAATAGGTATCATGGAGATCATATCTCAAGCACGGAATAGCTAAATTATAAACACTTATTATCATCCTTATATCATTCCAAATGATTAGGATATCATCGACATTTAGCATGATGAGTACAATGACACTCCCACTAAACTTCACATGGTTCATCAAGATTCTATCTGAAATCATAACATTTATAATTTCATCAAATCTTATGTTCCAACTACAAGAAGCTTATTTGATTCCATAGATGGATTTCCTTAGCTTACGCACCTTACTTTCCTCAACCATGAAGCACTGAGGTTACTTCATGTGAATATCCTCAGAGAGGTATTCATAGAGGAATGAAATCTTGATTCCATCTTGAAGATGTCAAATTCAAGTTGTGTAGCTATAGTTAGTAATAATCTGATGAGTTTAAGCATGGTTATTGAAGATCAAGTCTCATCACAAGCGATGTCTTCTCTTCGATGTGTATCTTGTGGATACGAACTGTGCTTTGATGGTCTCTACCTTCTCATCAGGACCCCTCTTCTCTTGAAGATCCATTTACACGTTAATGGGTCTTACCCCTATAGGTGGATCCTCGAGGGTCCATATACAACACTTGTATATGAAGTCTACTTTAGATTTTTATTGCTAACATCCATCTTTCCATGATATGATTTTTATAAGCTTCATCACATAAAGTCAGATCATTGTTAGACTTAACTGACACATGGAATACACCATCAAACTCATTTGAAGAGGTATTAGTGTTTCATCTTTAATTGCCCTTTTAGTTTTCAATTTCAGGTGCCTCATTATCTTCTCAAGATTAAATGAGTTCCTTCACTTCATTTTCATATTGATTCTCAAAAGAGTCATCCTCTAAGAATCATATTCTCAGATATGAGATTTTTTAAGAATCTTAAGGTCATAAAGTAGGTATCCAATACCATCCTTTATTTTCCTAATTAAGTAGCACTCTCTGGTGCTAGATTCCAGCTTACTTGCATGGAACCTTATTAAGGATATATATTGTAGTCTCTACTACATATATACTTGGAAACTAAGAGGTAATTATACTAAGATTAATCATTGATCAAATCATGTCACACATGATAAATTGTATCTCCCTACAACTCTATTGAGTTTAGGTGTATCAGGAGGAGTGAGATAGGAATGATATTCATTTCTTCGTAAGGTATTCCATGAATTCATTTAATAAGTACTGGCTACCTAGGTTAGATCAAATTCATTTCATTTTCCTTCAAACTTTGGTTATAAATCAAAATTGTGAAATCTTTGAACATTTCAAAGCTTTCTAAGGTGAAGGGAAGAAATCTCATATCACAAATAATCATTAATAGATATCACATATAGACTATCCATATACATCAATATTATGAGATCTTGAATATCTCGGCATCTAACACCATTCCCAAAGAAGGGTGTCTTGGATATTTTATTTTTGAATACAATATTCATATGTATGTAAGATTTGAAATGTCAGACACTCTAAAGTTTCATCTCTTACTTGTTTATTGATCTCATGAATAGATATATGTCCAATGCTTGATGTCAGATCATTGTCAAATGATCTTCATCCTCCTATGGATCTTTTAAGGTTTAATTTTCAGTATTAGAAATGATAATAAACCATTCATTAATTTTCTAATTTAGTGGAGTCCACTAGATGCTAGATTACTATCTGAAATATATCCATCATAACTCTTTATGATAGGTTTATTCCAGAACTCGTGTTTATTTCCAACATTTACAAATAAATTATAAGTGTATTCTTATATCTAGGTCATATAGACATTCTCTAAGACTAAGGTCTCTCCCACTGAAATTATGAAGTCTATCTATCCAATAGAGATTTTTGCAACAATTGCATCAATATCCATGTAGATGACTATTAAATCTTAAGATCAAATTTGTAGTCTTCTAAAACATATGCAACCAATTGCAAGTGTTATTAGAAGATTGAGATATAATTATTAGACTTTATCTTATCCAATAAGCATGTCAATATCAATGATTATATGTATATTATTCTGATGCACTATATGAGTCCTTCTCCAAGGATTCTAGATAGACTTTATAGTCATACTATCAACACATCATCTTGTTGCAGTATTGGCATTCATCCAACTCTTTGTATGTCATATGGAAGTCATAGAAGTAAGTTCAACTCTTTCACTTTCCTTCTCACATGGGTCAGACCCACGCTTCCACTATGCTCTCTTCATCTATAAACAATCATTGCTTAAGACAAAGAATATCTTACGTTGAATTCAAAAGATTTCAATATAAGAGTACTTCAACTTTTATACATGCTTCATTCAATTCATACAATATGAATATTATGAAGCTTCATGAACGGCTAGAGTATAGACAGTAGAATAATGACACTCATCGTATTTACATCCATCTAAACTCTTAAAACATTGGTTAAGGTAGATACTCAAATATTTTGAGTACATCCTCTCTTATAGAGCCACCATTCTGCATGATGCAGAGAACCGTGTCATTCATGATAAAATTTCAAGAGCACATATATATGTCAAAACATTTTCTTAGACTTTTATAAGGATTATTTGACAACTACGATCATCATCGACATGTCACTTCCAAAGAACATTCAATGAGAGATCAAGACAATAGCAACATACAAACCCTAGGGTTGCAGTCCTATTGTCGATTTAATTGTCATTCCTCATTATTATGAGAAAATTTGCACACTGCGACCACATACATTATGTATCCAACTGCAAGTACAATATCTTGATCATGGATCCAATCCATGATATTATAATGATTATTAAGTATAGTATTGAGTGGGTTTAATGAAGGATTATATAAAATAAGAAATTTGCATAAATATATGTAAATATATATTTTACTTTGATTTAGGAATTTTTATATCAAAGTCGTCTTACCTTGTCAACATTGAAAGTTCATTCCCTTAATCACTTTCAATGCAAGAGATATACTTACCATGATATCTCAACAAGATTTGGGATCTTCTTCCTTATCTTTATCACATCCCAATAATATGAGAACCTGTAACTCGGATAAAAAGAAGCGAAAACACATTCCACCTTGCAAGTCTAACTTGCATTCCCAATTCGGTCTTTAACACCCGATCCCACCACCCCTAAGGTGATGTTAACTCGTCATTAATTGAACCGACTGTCAACAGGATTAGCACTTGCTATGCACAATCCAATATTGCCAGAATAATATGAGGACTGGTATTGGGGTCACTACGCATACGGCCTTACTCTTTCGAGAAGCAAAGAGCCTGATATAGATGCGCTTGCATACAAGAGCTGACACTTCGGACTGACGTCTCCTACATACAATCCTTGACGATGGAACCCTTCGCCTTGACTGGAGAACATGGATGTCACTTATGTGATCTTCCATATCATGTTCAAAGTTTAATTAATCATTATGAATCATATTCATTATGATTAATTCTTTCAAGAGAAATACACATCTATTCATAAGAGAGTGTTTCAATTGGGTATAATCAATTTAATCACATTAAATCAATTATTATTCTAATTCAATCAACAAATTTGATTATTACTTGAATGGATGGTATAATCTCAAAGTACATATTATTCGAATTTTAATAATTAGAAAAAATACACCGTGATCTATACTGCATTATTTAGTCCCTACCCGTTGTCATGGTCAGTACTGACAGGAGTGGGACAGATTGCACATGGTGCAACCTGCTATCCGAACGCTCCCCGACTAGACATCATATCCACCTTAGGAAAGGATAATGCCAAATTGATCATTGTGTACTTAAGATGATAATCGATTTTTCAACCGAAGTTATACCATATAATAATAATCAAAATAATTTTGATTAATATTATAAGGAAATTTACTAAACAAATTCCCAATCTTATTCAAGCAACTTTGTTTGTTGGAAAGTATATGATATAACCAATTGTGATCTAGATTATATCTAATCAATTATTGATTACGGCAATGTTATTTAAGGAAATAATTATCATCAAATATTTCAAAAATATTTATCCATAATTATTCCATAAAATTAAACCATTTAATTTCACTAATTTATTAAATGACAATCACGATGTTCTTGATGAGGAAAGTAATTTTCAGCAGTGACCCTCACTAAAATTAGCATATCTCAAGCAATTTAAATCCAAATCAAGAAAAATAAGTTTCCGTAGTTTGCTAATTTGATTTATAATAGAACCTAAGTGATTTACATGCATTTCTAGGCGTTTCAAATCAGTAATTAACTCCTTAATTACGTTACGATTCGCAGTCCCCGAAACAGTGTATACATGTTTACTAAAACGATCATAACTTGAGCAAACGGATTCCAAATCACGCAAACTCAGATACCGTGGTTTATTTATTTAATGAGAAACATAATACAAGTGATTATTTCATATTTAAACATTTTAAACACGACTGAAAATAATCACAAAATAGAGATGCGAAAATGAAATGCCATAAAACTTTCGCAAACCCAACGAACCCAATTCTTCCAAGATTTATGGATAGCATCCAAAACCTCTGACTTAGGGTTCTGATATCACTTTACTTATATGGTGAGATCCTTAAATGCATCATGAAAGAGTTAGGATTGCATCGAATGCGATCGAGAGTGACTAGTCGTACTAATTGCTCGAGGCAGTGGAAATTAAAAAAATTATGCGATGAAACCACATGATATAAGAACACTTCTCAGATCATTTCATCTAAACTATAAACAAGTATTAAGGTTACCTCTTGAAGCGTGGTTGTGATCAAGTCTCTAAAAGAAGAGACCTCCTGTCTCAAGTCTGATCCGACGGAGGAGATGCTTGCGAGCGCATTGATGAAACGTGTGCTTCTCGCAATCCATGTTGATGATCCAAGCAGTGAATCTCTTTATCTCATCACACAAGATCTGGCGTCTTCTTCATGAGAGAGACGCACCAAAGGAGATGGAGATCCATGAGTAAATATTCAGGCAGCATAACAGCGACATTGCAGCGAAGGCGGCTCTCTTTAGGGCATCATGATGGACGAGCACAAGAGAGAGAGATGGGAAGTTGGCATGTAGAGAGAATGAGAGAGAGGGCACGTGTTGTCAAAAATTTTTAATAAGAGCAAGGTATGCTCATCTATTTATAGTATTTTGAGATCCATGGATCTCAATCCATGGACAACACAAATCCAATGTCTCACATTGATTTGTGTTTCTTTTAATGACCATGATCTTGTTGTTAAAAACACAACAATAATTAGTTTAATTTAATATAATATATATTAAATAAATTATCAATATAAAAAATAATTGAATCAAATTAACATAGGAGAAATTAGGAAGGAGGCATGCCTCCCTTCCATAAAGGGGGGGTGGTACACCTTGAATTCCAATTCAAGGTGGCTGTCCATCCTCCTTAAAAGGAAGGAGGCACTCATCTTCTTTTTTCATGAGATCTCAAATTCCCTGAAAATCTCCATAATTCACAACTATTGTTGCAATTTTATTTATACAAATAATTCATAATTATTTTGTGAGCATTGCAATCATGTCATTGGAAACTTGTGAATCACATTCACAACACAAAATAAAATGTAAATTACATTTTCAATTTAATTTCAATGTGAATCTAATCACATCAACATTTAATTAACAAATGTAAATTATAACTAGTTCTCTCTAATATATTATAAATCACATTTATAATATATATGATTAATATGGATAGTAGTATCCACATTATTCGTATCTATGATAATTAAATCATATTTAATCATCTTGGATCTCTATTCTCTTGTGCCCAAATAATATGAATCGTATTCACATTATTCTCGTCTTTGATAATTAAATCACATTTAATTATTCAAAATAACTCTCTTTATAATATGAATCGAATTCATATTATTCATGATAATTAAATCACATTTAATTATCGATTTTCTCAATGCTTGGATACATATATCAACAATGAAATCATCCTTAAACTCTTTCAAGGATAATGCGCTTTCTCCGTGGATACTTGGAGATAAGGACAGGACGATTGTATTGTTCCACGTATAGTGACTTAAATATTGAGATCACATCTCAAATCTAGGTCTTGCGGACCTCTCATAGATGCTTGATTAAATGAAGACCACAAGTCTAATCTTCTTATTGCATCTGAATCACATTCAGATCAATGTCCAATATTTGGACCAATATTAGATCACTTCTCTACTGAGAGGAGTCACTAAAATCCAGACCGTTTCATCACTCCTTAGGAATGGAAGCATCATGGTTATAAAATCATTTATGATCACATCACCCTTAGGTATTCCTAATACATGTACATCCTGCATACTGGAAGATCCAGAATAAACCCGAAGTACTGGATCAATTTTATATTGTCTACTTCATGGTTTTATCATTAAGTTTCTCATTGATCATTGGGAGTCAGTATGGATCATATGCTTTTCAAAAGAATATATCATACCTAGGTGTTGATCATATATTTTCCAAAAGTATATATCAAACCTATGAATTCAGTCAAGCTTCCAAAGCGAGACGACCGTGCATGGAATTTGATTCTTCCCAATATCTCATGAGTGAGCTCATGTCTTCCGGTTCAGTAAAGAACCTGTATGATCCCTTTGAGAGATCGTATTACTCATATGCCCTTACATGCACACCAGTATGTCGGTGTATATACCTTGGCTAGGTCAACAACCTATTGGTCTGTCAAATGTACATACTTAGACATATAATATCACATCTTTCTCCGGTCAGAGTATGTGTGCCTATATCATGACAACATACAACATAGGACTTTGATCATCTTGATCTCGAAGTCAACTCTTTGACCTAACTTATCTTATACCTCCAAATCTCTATTCCTATGCAGAGGACCTGCATCAAGAGGTCGGTTAGATATCACCCTTTTGAGAAAGGATTGCCATCTTCTTCTTAGGCTGGAGATCCTCTCTTAATAAACATTTGATGGTGCTTGATGAGTCCTCAATCTAACTCCTTAGATATTCATCCAAGCTCCAACATCTATGATTCAATTATTGAATCAACGGTTGTATGATCATTAAGATGGTCATGGTACATAACCCTAATTGTACTAAGGGACCTATTATGCAAATTAGTTATTCTTCATTTCAGATCAGGGAATGATATTTGCAATAACATTTTTTCAACATTTATTGCAAAATGGCTCGCCATAGACTCGCATGTCCAACATTTACCCCTTAAAATGAATTATATTTGCAAAAGATGCCATTGATCTAACCAACCTCCCTCCTCCCCTTATTCATCGTGCCGAGCTCCTGGAAGCTCCCCCATGTGGAAGCCCCATGCGTTCGCGGTCGCGCTCCTCCTTCTTCCCTGCGTCCAGCTCCCACCACCCTCTTCCTCACTGTCTTCCCCTGTCGAACTCCTCCTCCTCCCTTGGAACTCCTCCCCACCCACTCCCCCCCCCCTTCTTCCCCCTGCCAAGCTTCCACCCCGTCACCCAGAAGCTCCTCCTCCTACCAGCCCACATCCCTCCCCCCCCCCCCCCCCGTCGAGCTCCTCCTCCCCTTTCAGAAGCTCTTGGAAGCCCCACCCCTGGTGCCCTTCATTCATCCCTCGGAAGCTCCTAGAAGCCCCTCGCCACCTCCCTTCACTCGTTAAAGCCCCCTCCCCCCAACCCCTATCGCTCCCTCCCGAACCCCCCCCCCCAAGCAGCACATCCGTCAGAGCCAAATTAGATAGCATTGCGTATGAACGAAGGTGCGATTTTCGTGGTGGAACCGTCGGATGCAGAGCAGAAGTGGGGGAATCCCCTACCTCAGGAAAATGGGGAACTCCTGACCATGTCCTCGAACCCGTCTTAGAGTAGCCAGCAGGCATCGGGTGCCCGCACGAGGTGAAATCGGCAGCAGCGGGTTGTGTAATCGTAATGAAGCTAGTTCATATACCAGAAGATACTCCAATTAGTGTTAGCTTTTACGAAACCTAAAATCCACAACCGGCTTCCTTATACTATTGTAAAGAACATCATTTCACCGCAACCTGAGAATCTCAATCAAAAGTGTCAGGGTCAAACCGTCGTCTTCCTTGCCTTTTCTCGTTGGGATCTTCCCCACCACTGTCCTCCTCAGTGGAATCTATGTAGAGGTGCGTTCATGCCCATTCCCCAAGTGGTCCCTAGCTTTGATTTTGTGATTAACGTCATCCGTATCGGGTCCAATCAAAGGTAGGACATGGGCGCAGATCCAATTGCGATATGGGCCAGTATGACGTATGATTGTGAGAATTGTGAGATGGAGGAGGAAGAAGGGGAGGGGGAGGCAGAGGTGGGGTAAGATGGAGGAGGAAGAAGGGGAGGGGGCGAGATGGAGGAGTAAAAAGAGGAGGGGTCGGTAGAGGTGGGGCTAGGTGGAGGAGGAAGAAGGGGAGGGGGAGAGCTAGATGGAGGAAGAAGGGAAGGGGTGGCGACGACCTGGAAGAGGAAGATGAGGAAGGGGACGAGCTGGAGGAGAGGAGGGTAGAGGACAGAGGCAGAGCAGCGGGAGTGAGTTGGAGGGCATCGGGGAAGGAGGTCAGAGGCGGAGCAGCGAGAGTGACGGGGAAGGCGTAGGGGAAGGAAGGGGGAGGGGTTAGGAGTTTTTTTAAATTTTGTAATAGTCGTTGGATAGGTCATGGGTTAGATTAACCCAATGATATTGTTGGATTAATGGGGAAACTAACAGAGGGTTATAGGTGTGAGAAAGAGTGACTATTTAAGGTTTCTCGCGTAATTCACGATTTTCGTAGGGTTATGATTGTAATTATGAAATTACTCAGGATTATGAGTGTAAAAATCCCTATTTTGAATATTATATACATGTATACTGCACAATGAGGGTCCAAAAGTCAACTTTTGCATCTTAACTCCAAATTGAATGAAATTACCTTCATTAATTTTGAGTTTGTATGGAGAAGATATAGGTTTGTAAAGTTTTCTTTGCGTCTTTTTATTTTATGTGTCCCGAGCAAACTGCATTATTTTTTAGTGAAATAAATTTTGTATTTTTCTTTTTATTTTTATGTACAATATTCATGTTCAAAGTTTATAGATTTGAAGTATAAAAAGACTGAAATAAAATAGGTCTCAAAATGTAATTATTAGGCTATAAAATTAGGATTTTTTGTGTTGTATTTTCTATACAATTGGTTGTCTTATCTCTTCCTACTTTATTTCTTGTCGATCAAGTCATCATGATGACCGAGCCTCGGGGTCTAGGGTCACTCAGTATCTTGGACACTTCATTCTTTTTAGTTCCTTTCTTTATTCTTTTATTTTGAAATTAAATATAGTATATTATACAACATTTTATATAGTATTTTCTAGATTTATTGAGTGTTATTTTTCACAGATTAATGTTATATACATGCATTTAACTAGGGATTTAAGGCCAAAATGAAAGAATAAAGGTGATGAAATGGATGTTCATCATCGGTGTAGAGGTTAGCATATTTCTTAGCCCGTGAATATTAAACACGTGCATTTCAAATTCATTAACGTATTTCTTTATCATAGATGGAGTCAATACTATGATCTCTTTTCCTCTAAGGATTTTGAGGGAATTCAAAGGTACAAAAGATGAATAAAGGAAAGTAAGAGATTCGATCGAACCATGGTATTAAGAGATTCAGGGTTTTAGGAAATAAATGGTATGTATAAATGATATTAATTTTGATAAGAAGATGTATTTTTTTACCTTGGTATTGCTAAAATTTTGAAAATATGGTATACGTCTAGGTAATGTGAGCAGACATTGGAGGAATGGCGGATGTAGACTAACATATGTGGGGAACAAGTAGTTAACTTTTGAATCCCAAGCTGTGAAGTATATAAAAATGATTATAAATATTTTTAAAAAAAAATATAATTAGTAATTTACTTTATTAGGATCAAAAAAATGATCTCTAGACTGGCAAGTATGATTTCATGTCTGTAGAAGAGTGTCTGACTTTTGACACTAAAGCATGGTAAGAGGTCATCAATCAATGACAAATAGGTCGAAGCTGGGGACAAACTTAGAGAGGTCTACATCCAAAGTTTTCATCAAACTCTAGTTCTAACTCACCTCAAGAGCTGTGTTTATGGGCACCCACCCTCATAGTATACACAACAATTAGGGAATGTTGTTAGGTAGACACATTTTTTATAAATGTCGTAAAATTTTCAACATGCCGTGAATGTTATGAACATGATGAGGAAAGGTGTAGTCTAAGAAGGTGCAATTGACCGACTCAAGGTAACAGTTGTAGTGATGATGATGATGTTGCAGAAAGATGCCACAGGTTGTGATAGTGTCAAATTTCCTCCTTTCACGGACATGAAACTCGTTGTGAAAGAGGAAGTTTTTACGCAAATTCTTGAAATTCTTTTCTCAAACTCAAGAGCGGATTGTAAGCGTTGGAAGAACACGGAAGATATTCATGGATTACTTCAATCTTGATTTATCAGGCTCATCCAAAAGGCGTCAACCCCATGATCCGAACCCTTTCATCTTTGTCTCAGATCGAACCCTTTCATCTTTGTCTCAGATGATCAATAGAATTTTAGTTTTTATAAGAACTAGTAAGTCGTTCTACTTTCAAAATGTGTTAGACACTTACATTGTCCTATTTTATTTTGCTTATTATTGCTGCTTCTTTGCTTCAACTAATTCTCATGTTTTTGCTTGATTAATCCGTATGATCTTCACTTTTGTTTATGATAAATTGTGGGAGAACTTGTTCGACTTGCACTTTGCTTAAGTTGCATTTGATTTTTTTTAATTGATAACAGTTATTTATATAGTAATTAACTTTTTATTACCTTTCATTCTATTCATAAATGTGAAATAATATGCATTTTTTAGGGGGGGGGGGAGGGGGGTTCTTTATTTTTCTTTGAAGACTTGCGTGTTAAAAATAACGGCGACACTTGTCTTAAAGTTTTACTATTACCAAAAAAGGAAGTGTTGAAAGACCTAATGTTTTGATATAACAAAAAAATTCTATCGAACTTTGAGAAGAGACACTTGTTTTGCCTGATGTATTGACACTGATGCAAAATACAAGATCATCGAAATAATGAAGTCTACGTAACTATATCAAGTGGATATCAATACATGAGTGACTTATGCTCTTGATTTATTTTTTATTTGAGTCCGTTTGTAATAAAACATAGCTTCGAGTTATATCGTACAAAACCCCTTTCATGCATGATTTCACACTTGAAATTGTTCATGTCAATATTTATCATGCAGAAACACAATTGCACTGGCACATCTTTGTTATTATTGCACCTACAGATGCAAACGGATACAAATATATCTATATCTGACACGGTATCCGCTTTATACATGCTTAGACATTCGTATCCGTTTTAAAATAGATATAAATATCAATTTGATATCCGCAACCATCAGTATCCGTATTCACATATCTATTTTCATATATCAATATAGTTGTAAAATTTTGTTAATCATATATAACATAATTATATATTTTCTTTCACTATAGTTGATATATATTTTATGATACAAGCACATTTAGTATATTTATATCATACAATTTATGTATATTTAAGCCAATCTATAAAGTATTTCTAATAGTAATCGGATACGATCATATCCATTTTACATCAGTATCTATTTTTAAGGATATGATAATATAGTATTAATATCCGTCGATATTCGTATCCGCATCCATATTCGTATTTTTAAATAGATTAGGATATGATAATACCAAATATGTTGTACCGGTTCCATTGCACTAACACAATGATATATGTTCCATACCTAAGATTTTGAGCTACTATTGACATGCACCAGTACACTTTCAACTATTGACTTTTTGAAACTAGTCGATCTAACTTTTATATTCTTAAGAAACTATTATGGAGGTACAACTCACTTATATGTGTGAATACCCAACCCGTTCGCTCGTTAGCCTGCCCCGATACATCATTACAGGTAAGGGTGGGTATTTGACTGATTTGGATGTGTCTAGATTATTCAGTTTGGGTTGAATTTGATTTGGGTTGCAAAAATGACATCCATCACCCAACCAAATTAGATTGGGTTGAGATGTTTGGGTGACCGGTTTGGCTCGATTGGGTTGGGTGAAAACCAAATTACCCATATGAAACATCTTGTTAATTGAAAGTAAAGTGATGATGGGTCCATTGATGTATGAAAAAGATGTCAAAGTAAGCATGTATTAAGGTCAATAGAGAAGAAGACTGTATGAAGAAGGTTGAGATATCTTCAAGTTGATATGGAGTTGTTCAATTAAGATTATGGATTTTCAAGAATAATTTATGTCACCTGAAGTGGATAGGGATTGGAGCATAATTGTGTGGTAATAAGCAGGCTCTTAGCTGTTTATAGTATGTAATGGTCATATTAAGGATGATAGAGAGAGAAAATATTGAGTACAACACATAATAGCAATTGAAATAATGTTTAATGAAACAAAGTTATTAACAAGTTGATAATTTGGATTGGAGAATCTGAGTTGTACATTAGAAATATAAAAGAATTTAGAATTCTTGATATTATAAAGTAAGTATATATCAATTGGGTTGGGTTGGGTGGGACTAAACCTTCTGTGATCCAAAGAAATAGTTCGGGTTATTTGGATGAGTTAGGTGGAAAACATTAGACCCATCAACCGACCTAATACCCATTAAAGGAATATGGTTTGGGTCCAACCCGACTCAAAATCCAAATGACCCAAATCATTTTGACCCATTTTCAATGATTTGGTTGGGTTATATGGGTGAACCCATACAGTTCCCACCCCTACTTACAGGATGTCGACAACAAATGGTCCAGGTGGTACTGGATTCCATTGGCTACCCAATTATTTGAATGCGTAAAGAACATCGATGGAATATCACTTCCAAGAAAAAATAATCCTATGAATTGTCGTCAAAATAAATATTTTCATATCATCCCTCTATTTACAATTTTATAGGAATAGCACGGCATTAAGTTGAGTAATAAAGATAGAAAGTCCTTCATAAAATCAATCATCGTATCCTTTTATTATTCCACAATTTTAATAAATGATGAAGATGAGATGGACAGAAATGAGAAAATCAAAAAACGGAAATGCATTAAAGTAGCTTGCTATGATATGGATCGATGAATACGCAGAGCTTACACAGCAATACCATTTCAAAGCTACCGGAGTTACATTTATCGGACATTTATTGCAATACAATAGTAATCATTATTATATTTGTGTTGCACCGATAAGTAAAAACATACGTACTATATCTGCAACCATCCAGAATAATATGAAAAAAACTGATGGAATATGTCCAAGAACAACGAAATTTATTCCGACGAAAAAAATATTTTTTTCTTGGAAAATAACAGTTCATTGTATTATTATACCCCCCACCCCCCCTCCAACTCAAAATTAACATGTTCTTACTTAGGAAAATAGGGCTGTCCCTAGAGAGCTAATATGACTCTCCCTGTTTCATGTTTTCCTTTATTTTTTATTTTTTTGAAAAATGAATCCTTGAAAATTCATCGGTAGATCTCTATATTATGGCATTCAAGTTTCGTGAAGAACATAGATTCCTACAGTCTCCATCTAAACAGTCATTTTTTAACGGTTGCGGAATCGTTGAAATCAACCATATCTGGATGGAGGTCATATGAGCCTCTATTCCGTATTAAATTTGAATGATATAATATAAAGATATAATTATAAAATTTCAAAAAATATTTAAAAAAATACGGGAAAAATGGAGCTGATGTTAGCCGTTCAATTAACATGACTAAAAACAGAAGCCTTGAGATCAAAGTTGCTCCTCTTCGAAGATTCCATTATGGAGTTCTTCTTGGAGGGAGGTTGTGACTCTTCCCTCACAAACTACTTCGCTAAATCCCCTCTAATAAATCTTCTTCAATTTCCATTCCAATCCATCCATGCTCCATGGATCAAACTCAAGATCCAATCTTTTCCTCCCTCGCTGGTCAACACGGTCTTATGTGACTAACACGGTTACAAAATCAGGTGGCTTCTCCGGATTGCCCACAAGGTGTTCGACAAAATAAGAGAGTGGCGACGAGGGCTGGAGGAGGGTAGCAATTATGGAGGGAAATGTCATGATATCGCTGATACATCGATATCGAGATGAGACCGATATCGGATATATCTTCCTTTTCAGGCATTTCCTTCAGAAAAGTGCATCGATATGGGTGATATTTCGACGATATATCGTCGATATATCGTATCGAAACGATATCAAAATATTATCGATATAGATATGGCCTTCCACGATATCAATTACGAGGAGATGTTTGGGAGCAAACCCTAACCCCGAGGTAGAAGGGAAGAATTTGGAACATCGGACGTTGGATGGTAGGGGGAATCCTGAACAAGGTGATACCAGATCAGGTATCCAGCTCTTCCGACGGATTTTCCACAAGGTCTGAAAGGTTAACATATCAGATAGTTACAGGTATCCGACTAGCCATGTGTATCGGGTCCGGTCGGGCCGATCCATTTACATATACATAAAATCCTATTTAGTCCACAAAATGCGGGATCCAAGTCCATTCAAGTCCATTTAATTTCAAAACAATCTTAACCCACTTATAATCGGATTTGACTTCATTTTAGAAGCTTAAGCCCGCACATTTAGCCCATAAAATTATTGAGTGCTGTTGAAATGAATATAGTGGGTTGTTAAATGTATTTAGTTAATTAAATTAAAAATGGAAAATATTGTAGCTATAAGTCCATGGTGCTACCAATTATCCATCATAAATCTATCAATCAATGTATTGCCTTGAAATAGAAATATATCATTACATTATATATGAACAATAATCTGCCATACATATAAAAATTGGAATTTGGGTATCCGTTCGTATCGTTATTATTTAGACATGAGTATATGCTATATATAATATTACATTCCAAATTATAATGAGACCGTATATACTTTATATATGCTATTACATTAAAAAAATCATAAATGGTATTCGGGCCAGTCGAACTGAATACAGTTTGCACAAAAATAATCAATACACAAGCACAAGGCCATTTAGTTGCAGATTGGATTAGGCCCGGATCTTTTCGAGCTGGAGTTCTAAAGTAATACCCAAGCCTAATCTTAACGATAGCCTATTTGACAGCGATCCATTGCCCAAGCTTATACCCATAACTGGTTTTTTTTTTCTCGGATACCTATCCAGAGCAACAAAACAATGCTTAATAAGATTGTTATTAGCTTTCATTTTCTCTATGGCTTTAATTGTTGAATGGAGGAGAATGTGAACCCAATGAAAAGTTTCATTTCCTCTGATCTTGTCTTTCTCATGTCTTCTTAAAAATAAGTTCTTGAAAGTCAAATGCAGATATATTTATTATATGTGTTATCAAAAGCTTATAGCAATTGCATGCAGTAGAAATTAATGATTCCAAGATCCAAATTAAATATCACATCCTACGGCTTATTTTTGGAGGTCTAAATATTCGAATCCCATAGGCCTTGCCCCAAAAAAATGAGATGTATTGTTTATACCTCAGACGACATAATGAATACAAGTAGGAGAATACCAACAGGCATCGGCTCCCCTATACTTAGGCTCTGAATAGTCTAAGTATTTGAGAGAACACAAGATTGGGGGACCGATGAGAGTGGTAAAGAATATACAAAAAAAAATAAAAAGACGAGATGGAGCAACTTGGGTCACTCACCCCCCTATACTTAGGATATAGTCATCCTAAGTACAGCCACAAAATATAAACGATACGGAATTGGGGCGAGTGATGCAAATTACGGGGGAGGGAGGGAAAGAAAGGAAGGAAAATCAATAGAAGGGGGAATGAGAATATACAAGGATCAAGAAGATTTGTGATGGACCTTCTTGTGGGAGCGAGGGGGTGGGTAATATACATGTGTCACTGTCAAGATTTCTCATTTTATCAAGGATAACCCATGGTCCTCCCTTCACCCTATCACCTTCCAACTATGGATGAACATCTTCCTCAAGATAGCGAACCTTTTTCATCCTTCTGCTGCTTTCGATGAGGATCGATCCATCGTGCATGAGGATCAGCAGGGAAACTTGGTGGTTAAGGGGACACTCCGTCAGTCAGTTGCAAGAGGAATTTAACAGAGCTATCAACCAATGGAGTGAATCGACTGCGTTGCACCAAAGGGGGTGTAGTGATTGCAAGCAATACAGCAGGGGTCGAATGGACTTCTGGTTCAAACTTTGGGATTGAACTGTTGTAAGATAATGTGATTCTTAGTGATCTTTCCATGAAACTGGATTCCAACAGTTCATGATGTAGTATAGTGGTGAAATTAGCATCTGATTTCCTCTTAACAAGATCAAACTTAAAATTCGAAATCCCATTGAAATACCTACAGCACTCCAGTACCAGGCAATGGCTGTAATTGCATTATTTAAAATTTGCATTGCATTAAGAAATTGTAAAGAAAAGAATTATATAGCAATCCGAACAGGCTAAGTATGAAAATTTTTCTTCTGAAGTAGAAACAAGAATAATTTTACACAAAGGAATTCATAAATGGGGGAAGGGCTGAAAGTCCACCCCTCCATCCCCTTCCCCAAACAAAATTGACCCAACTGAAAGAAAAAGAAAGACAGATAAGAAGAAACCAGTCGTATCTTTTATTGATGGGATTGCATTTCATCCTAGAATATGGTTCTAAAATGATCTTCTACAAAGAATTAACGACATAATCACTCTCTTTGGATCCGTTTATGCCCATTAATGATTTCCATTGCACACAGTGACCGTTATTCCCTAGAATGTTGCAACATCCCAAAATGTTCTACTTTCCTTTTAAGCAGGCCAACACTTAAATAATTGTTCAAGGGTAGACAAGAGATGGTGAACATTCGCAGTTTCAAGAGGGGGGGTCAGTAGGGTGATGGTGTAGTCAAGACTAGGGTTTAAAAAACCGGACTGGACCGGTCAGTCAGATCGGTTGGACCGGGAACCAGTCTGGATCCGGTCGGTTCGGTCGGTTTCATGTAATTAATTTAAAAAAAGGAAAATGAAAAATTTGAGTCGGAACGGTGGTCGGACCGGGTTGATCCGGATTGACCTAGTTTTGATGGTTTGGTAAATTTTCAAAAAAATAAAAGTTTAAATAATGAAATAATAGGGTTTTTATCACGTGTACCCTTCTTAACTCTTCTGTAATATCAATTATGCCCCTCTCTTTTTTGTAATATAAGTTATGACACTACATTCTTAGAGTAATTTTCTAGAAGCAACTATAAATAAATTATTACAATATTGTATACATATATGATGCTAAAGATATGACTAACTTTTGTAGAGTTTTACTCGAAATAGACAACCATGTTATTCTATTGAAAGAATTGACATTTTAACAATTATTTCATTGATATATAATTACATACTTACATATACGTATTCGTTTTATCGGTTCAAAAACCGATTAGACCGGTCAGACCAGTAAATTAAGGTCGGTCCGATTTTTTCCAAGTCGATAAAAATGATGATGTCATGCTGACATCATCATCGATCCAACCGGTTTGGACCGACGATCCGACCCGGTTGAACCAAAGTGAAGACTGACCGGTTAAACGTTCGGTCCGATTTTTAAAACCTTGGTTAGGATGAAAGAAAACAAGGATCCACATATATAGCTAAGAGAAAGGATCATGTTTGAGATTATTAAGAATCAAGTGGGATTCAACCCAAGTGATATATTAGAAAATATAATGCGGAAGCGTATTGAAAATAAAGAATAAGATATATGGAATGCGGGATTTTACGTGGAACCCTACTCCCTAAAGAGCGGGATGAAACCACGGGAGGTCTCAAAGGGCCATATGAATGCATTGCACTTTCTCACTGGTACAGGAGGGTGAGGGCCTTCTTATATAGCCCTCACTGAGTCTCCACATTCCACAGACGGTCGATGTGGGACTAAACAACTGATGTGGTAAATGGATCCAGTAATGATCCATTTATCCATCTACACTATAAATGACGCATAACATATATACTCCAAGACTCCTCTCAAGCTAGAGCATGCAATGCTCAGCTTGGACAAACAGAAAGAAATCTCAAACTCACAATACAAGACACTACATACAATATCAACTCAATGCGCACAACCGTCGGCTGTTGTCGAGGATGTTTCTTCTCATGCCACCTGCAGGTGAGGAGGAACAAACGTGCTAGAGTGTGAGTCAAAATGAATCTCCTCGTTGGAGAGCATGTGCTCTGTACCGCTCTTGTCAAAGTCACTGCAAAGTGAAAATAAGTCTCCACTTGGAGAACTTCATCCCACCACAACATGTGGACAACGGCTCCATCTCAGAAAGGGCCGAACTGAAAAGCCGTGGAGACATCCTCGTCGGAGTCCATGGTCGCTGGAGAATGGAGTCTGAAAAATATCTCCTCGTCGGAGAACTGGGTCTCTCCCATACTGACTAAGAGAATGGGATCTCTACTATGGAGTCCCTATGAAACCACGTGAAAACCCTGACCCACATGGCATAAGGAATGGGATCTCTACTCTGTAGTCCCTATGGAACACATGAAAACTCTGAGCTAACAAAACCAAAAAGATGGGAACCTCTGAACTGATGATTGCGTACATGTGTGAATCAACCTGATGATTCGAAATCTGGTCGTTGAGTCTGAAAAACTGTAGTCTGAGATACTGTCTAGCCTCTGGAATATGAGAAATATGATTCTGGAGAATCTGATAATCGGACATGTAACTCTACACAATACCCCCCCCCCCCTTCTCTCATACTGGTCGGAATAACAAACATCGACCGAGACGGGAAAAAACAACAAATGTGGGAGAAACAAAACATCATAAATGCTGATCTCATCATTTTTCGGCTTCTTTTTCTCAATCATTTTTTTCTAATTAATCCTTCTTCTTTTGAAAATAGCTGACTATTTCTTTCCCTTTTTTATCACGTACGGTTTTTTATGTACACCTTTTTCAAAAGAATTATTTTTAAAACACGACCCAATCTTGGGCCCCAAAGATAAGCACCACCTTCTTTCACTTTTTTTTAACCATCGGCCTACTTGGGATCTCCCTTCTTTTGTTAAACAACCCCTCACTTTTTTTAATGTCTGACATCTTCAATTTTTTTTACTGCCCACTTGGGCTCATCCTATTTAGAGTTCTCACTTGGGAACCCTTCTCTCGAACGGCTGCCAGCCACGATGGGGCTCTTGTAACACCGTTGGGTCGCGTGGGAAGGGGATCGTCCCGCCTATGAGGGTTTCGCCTAGATCTGCAGTTTCGAGAGGAGATGCGGCATCGGAAGGCATTGCACGAGGGTGCGTCGCCTGAAGAGGTGACATTAAAGATTCGCTAGAGTGGGGCTCGAACTTCGTCTAGAGGCATTTGGAAATGGTGCTCGAGCTCCTGGGACTCGCATGCGGGGACCACTGCTAGGAGTCGTCGCCTGGACTTGTTGTTCATCTGGATCGCTCGGCACCGTTGCCGCCATTGATCATCGTGGATGTCTCCACTGAGAGGAGTGTCGCTTGGGAATTAGGGAGAGGCGTGCCGTCGTGGAGGATCGCAGCCACCTACCATCTGGAGAAGGAGGCATCGCATGGGGTTGTCATCTCCTAGTGTATGAGATGGGAAAGGCTTTGCCACCTGAAGATTGGAGCGTCGCAGCTTGGAGGATGGGGGTGTCACCGCATCGGACTGGATCTGGGAATAAAAGTAGGGTTTCTTTGTGAAAACCCCATAGCATGATATGGCCGACTACCGCCGCCTCTTGGAGTTGACCGCAAGGGAGGTGCGGCAGATGATACGCCATCTTGCGCGAAGGCTGCACCTAGAAAATGATTGCGACGCCACTAGATCTCGGACGAATTTCAAAACTTAGGAACAATTTATTTGCAGGATTAGGGTTTCAAAAAGAAACCCTAGAACTTGAACCATACAGGATAATAAAAGTATAAATATCTCGAGAACAAAATATTACTATCGAATCTCGAACAACAATGAAAATAACTCCTCGAGAATCGAACCCGCTCTGATACCATGTTAGAAAATAGGGTTTTCATCAATTGTGTCCCTCTAAGATATTGCAATTTCAATTATGCCCCTCCCTTTTTTGGAATATCAATTATGCCCCTACCTTTTTGCAAAATTCACAATTTTGTCTTTCTGTTAAGGTAAAGTAGGGGCATAACTGATATTACAAAAGGACAGAACTGTAAATTTTATAACAAGGTAGAGGCACAACTGATATTTCAAAAAAGGGAGGGCATAACTGAAATTGCAATATCTCAGAGGGGCACAACTGATAAAAACCCTAGAAAATATAATGTGGAAGCTTATCAGAAATAAAGATAAAAAATAAGAAATATGGAATGCAGGATTTTACGTGGAACCCTACTCCCTAAAAAAGCATGATGAAACCAGGGAGAAGGCCTCAAAGGACCATATGTATGCATTGCACTATCTCACTGATATAAGAGGGTGAGGGGCTTATTATATAGTCCTCACTGAGTCTCCACATCCCCACAGACGGTCGTCATGGGATTAAACAACTGATGTAGTAAATGGATCCTGGACCCACCTACACTATAAGTGACGCATAACACATATACTCCAACATGATAAAATGAAGAAAAAAAGGAAGGTAGGAAACAGAAAGTTACACTCATCACTGCATATATATATTGGGTAAAATGGGGGCTGCCACCAGGGAGTAGCCAACTTGGCTACTCCCACCACCTATTTTTCCCTCATTTTTTATTTTTTTGAAAATAAAAATTTGTATATTCATCATTATATCCCTCTCACATTCTATTAAAATTTCGTCATAAATAGAGACTCCTAAGCCTCCATCCAGACAGACTTCATTTTTTAACGGTCGCAGGATTTTTTAAATCGACCATGTTTGGATGGAGGTCGTAGGAGTCTCTGTTTCTGACGAAATTTTAATAGAAGTGAGAGGGTATAATGATGAATATACAAATTTTTATTTCCAAAAAATAAAAAAATAAGAGAAAAATAGGGGTGGGAGTAGCCAAGTTGGCTACTCCCTGGGGGCAGCCCCATTTACCTCATATATATATATATATATATATATATATATATATGGGTAAAATGTGTATGCCCCCTAGGGGGAGCTAACTTAGCTCCCCCGCCCTTTTTTCACAAAATTTTTTTATTTTTTTTGAAATCTAAAACCGTGTAAATTCATTATTAAATCCCTATATTATGTCATTCAAATTTCATGCGAAACAGAGACTCGTACGACCTCCACCCAAACGGGGTTGATTTAAAAAATCCTTTTACCATTAAAAAAATGACTGTCTGGATGGAGGCCATAGAAGTCTCTGTTTCACACGAAATTTTTATGACATAATATAGGGATATAGTGATGAATATTCACGGAAAAAATTTTCAAAAAAAATAAAAAATTTTGAAGAAAATAGGGCGGGGGAGCTAAGTTAGCTCCCCCTAAGGGGCAGCCCCATTTTCCTCTCTCTCTCTCTCTCTCTCTCTCTCTCTCTCTCTCTCTCTCTCTCTCTCTCTCTCTCTCTCTCTCTCCTCTCTCTCTCTCTCTCTCTCTATATATATATATATATAGAGAGAGAGAGAGAGAGATCTTACTGCAATCCACACAATGAGATGAGGGGCTCTTCTCCCCTACCAGAATATGCTAACAATGTGAATAAAAATCAAACAAGGCATTGCATAATGTCCAGTCTGTTACAGCTCCTGCAGACGATTAAAAGAACAAGTGCCCGCTGGACATTAATTTTAATGGTATCTTGCATTAATAGACAATGTTTCACACAGCAACAGGCAATTCGTAACAATCAATTCTTTTGGTCAGAAGAACAGTCGATGATGGAACAGAACAATGTGCTCAACGAGTTCATGTCCAAAAGTCCAGCATCCACAACAAAACAGTGTCACATAAGTAGAACGCACCTAGGAATCTAGGATGCATTGTAATGCTGACTGATTGCCAACTCCCAGGGCTTCGATCCGGTTGGAAATAATCCTTTGCAGTTATCTTTCTAAAATCTTTTCTCGGTTGATATACACATAATGCCATAAAACTTGCAAAACTTTCACATATAGATTGATATCTTGACATGATCATGAGATGATATTCACACAAACTATACAAGAAACTTAAATTTGTCTAGGCAACAATATTTAACAGCCGCAACACAGTATCCAGTTTTTCTTCCAACTTAATGTTTCAAATGTCAAAGTTGGGTTAAGAAAACCAACTAAAATGCTCCTTGAGTTATAAAGCGTCAAATATGAATGATTCTTCTTATTTCCCTGGGAGATCAATGGAAAGCCGCTAGATTTATCAATAAATACTCTAGGAGATGATGATTAACCATTTGCAACGGATATTTAAAAACAAAGTACACTACGTATCAACAGCAAGAATTTTTAATGACAAAAAAGGACGTAATCTACTGATGATGTCAACTAATTTGGAACAAAGATACAAAATTGCGAATCATTTAGAAGGTCATAATAGATAGACCTATATATTACTCAACTTAAAATCTCCGATTAGGCAAATAGTAAGCCTAGTATGTATACTTGTACACTCAAACATGGGAGAAGCTTTCCTCCAGTCTATTCCCAGCCCCACAACCGACTGAAGTTTGGAGGCAACTATGCTTCCTCAATTCTGCAACAATTCTAAACAACCACATGTAGATTCACCTTCTTCCTTGGAAAAAAATCAGAGCTTCCTTTATCTATGAATGAAAAAAAGATTGCACCTCTTTTTCAAGACAAAGATTGCATGTTGACCACACAAAAAACATAAATGCAATCACATGAAAAGTTTCATTCTTGAGATATTAGTTATCTTTCATATATTTTATATTTCTCTTTCTTTTCTTCTTTATGTAATTTGTCCAACCAGTTACTCTCCTATATAGGAGAACCCTAGGACTTCATCAATGAGTGATTCATTCTTTTCTCTCCACATGATATCAGAGCGACGGTCCTAAACCGGAGTTCTCATACCCATCGTGCCCTAACCCTACCCTAGCCTCTCCATGCCGATGTTTCTCTCTCTCTCTCTCTGGTTTAGCATCGCCACCAAGACGCCCTCAGGGCCTCGTCGTCACCCCCTTATCATTGCAGTGCTGCCGCAGAACCGTCGGGGTCATCGCAACGCTGTCAGGAACCCTCCAGCACCGCCGCAGGGCTACCGCAACAGCCA
The DNA here is from genome assembly GCA_037367405.1 of Ottelia alismoides. Lineage (NCBI taxonomy): Eukaryota > Viridiplantae > Streptophyta > Magnoliopsida > Alismatales > Hydrocharitaceae > Ottelia > Ottelia alismoides. The sequence continues at coordinate 629,173 of JAZKJV010002851.1, read as the reverse complement.
TTTACTACTGCTCTCAGCCCTCTCGCCCCCTCTAGTCCTTGAGTGGTTCTCTCAGCCCCTCTTATCTCCTCTTCGTCACCAACCAACCATCTGAATTGGTCTAATGTTAGTTGAAAAACGTGATTTCAGACCTTTAAATCATGTTTTCTAGACATAGCGCGAACCAGGAACTGAAGAGGATGGTTGTACGAGTCTGCATGTACAACCAATCCTCCATATGTTTGTGTAGACTCCCTCAAATCAGTCTACTTCCCCAGTCAAGTTCTAATTTTCGGTCATTCATCCATCATGTCAGAAAACAAGGGCAATATTTCTTTCTTCGTCTGATGCCTTCAAGGGTCCGGCTCCCATAATGAAAATGGATGGGACCAACTATGAGTTAAGGTCCATGCAGTTTCTGACCCTTGTGCAGTGCAACAATAAGGAGCACATTCTACCGAAGCCAGAGCCGATGGATAAGACAGGGGACAATGCTTCGTGGAAGCAAGATGACACGTATGTACGTATTTGGCTCTCGTTGACCCTTACTGTAGAGATAGCCAATGATATTGTGAACCAACCCACTGCGAAGGTGATGTGAGATATTCTGGCGTCCACTTATGCTCAAACAAAGAACGAGGCCAAGATTCTTCAGTATCAATTTTGACATATACAGGACAAAGCAGAATGGTCGTCCACTGCACGCGTTCTACTCCTCGCTTCTGGAGCATGTTTGAGAAGCTTCACAGCTTCATGTCGATGACGACCTCCACAAAGCAGCATATGGCATACAGGAACTCCATGATCGTTGAAGTTTTCTGGTTGCGCTTGACCCAAAGTATGATGCAGCACATGCACAGCTCCTTACTAGAGTGACCATACCTCTCATGGAGAGGCTTACAGTCGTCTCGGCATGCTTCTTATTCCACCTGTTGCCACCACACAGCCCTTCTATGTGATGGTTGCTTCTCGTGACGGAGGAGGTTCTACTCAGTTCAAAGGGCGTAGTCCCCAAGGCAGAGGTGGTGAACTTCAGCGTGGTCCTTGCACCTATTGTCATCGTCCAGGACACTCTAAGGACACATGCTATCGGAAGCATGGATACCATGTATCTACTCGCCATGGCGGAGAAGATTGAGCCTTCAGACACTACAGCTCCTCAGGAAGATTTACGTATTGATAACGTTATCTCGGGTATTCAAGAGATCATGACTCCAGTGGCCGGCACTACCACTATAGGATCCACAGATACTACAGCCACAGTTAAAGCCTCTTCGAGCTCCTCAAGTATCGCATACGCTTTTACTGGTAGTAGCAGCAGATATGACAAAGTGGATCATGGACTATGGTGCATCCCACCATCTATGTGGAGACAGGGCCCAGTTCAGGACTTATAGGACTATACCTCCTAGTAGATGGGTCGTTACTGCTAATGGGGTCTACATACCCATTACTAGACAGGGGAAGCTGCATTTGACGCCATCCATGTGCATGTAGAATGTTTTATATGCCCTTGATTTTCATATGAACTTACTTTCTATTAATATACTAGTAAGGATATGCATTGTCGTGCTATTTTTTACCCTTCTTCTCTTGTGTTTCAAGACAAGGCTCACAGACAAGGTGATTGGATGTGACCGTAAGCAGCGGGGGCTCTATAGACTGGTCCAACCTCCTCATGTTGGGGCCTCTACTATTCCTACTAGACTAATCTCACCATACTTGTGGCACCTTCGTTTTGGCCACCTTCCTCTGCAGAAGATGTGATGTCCTCCCACAGATCTCAACGCGATCTTCCTTCCAGTGTGAGGCTTGCCAGCTTGGAAAGCATCACCATTCCTCATTTTCATCTCTGTTAGAGTCGGAGCAGTTCTCAGTTGTTTAAGCTCCTTCATTTAGATATCTGGGGTTCGAGCCATATCCCTAATCACCAGGGACACCATTTTTATCTGGTTGTTGTAGATGACTTTTCTAGACTTTCTTGGATTTTCCTCTTAAAGAATAAATCTGAGGATGGGTCTGTCATTATGTCATTCATTAATGAGATAAAGAATTTTATTTTTACTACTATCAAATATCTGTGTTTTGATAATCTTTTGGAGTTTTGCACCTTACAGTTATCCGAGTTTCTCAGGTCTATTGGCATTGTACACCAGACCTCATGTTCATATAATCTCAGCAAAACGGTGCTACTGAGCGCAAATATCGTCATTACTCAATGTGACCAGAACCATGTTGATTCAGAGTCGTGATCCTCACGCTTAGTAGGGTGATGTGGTTCTTACTACATGTTACTTAGTGAATCGTATGTATTCCTCTATTTCGAGAGAAAAGGTCCCTTTCTCAATTGTGTTTGAGATGGATTTGTTCTCCCTTAGACCCCATGTTTTTCGATATGTGGTCTTCGTTCATAATCTTTCGCCTGGTCATGACAAGCTCTCCCCCAGCGTTGTCGAGTGTGTTTTTGTCGGTTACTCTCGTACCCAAAAAATGTACGGTTGCTTTGATCCGATTCGACGAAAATATTTTTTCAGTGGTGACGTTACATTCTTTTAATGCTGTCATGTACTTCTCTCCTATAGGTGATAGACTGGCCTCATCTAACTCTGATGAGGAGATCTACATGCCTCCACCTCCTACAGCCCTACCACCTCATGCACTTGCTCTACAGCCTCCTACATCTGCTCTACCACCTCCCTTGCCACAACTGTCACCACCATCTCCATCTCCATCTCCATTACCTACACATGCTCCTACGCCTGCTCGTGTAGCTACCCCCGAATCACCACCCACCTTGACTCAATTTTTGTCATGTGTGTTTACTCGCATGTCTTGCTCTACAGGTCTTTCCCATCATCCAACACGCCTCAAGTATATAATGAGTACAATGTTTCTACCAATGGTACTACCAAGTTGTCTATGCAGCAGGATTCCTTATAGGATGGGCAGATACTCTCTCAGGAAGGAAACTTACAAGTTCAGAAGTTGGCAAGTGATCTTCATGTGTCGATTATTATATGAAAGCAGAGACGTACTTGTGCTTCATATCCTTTAGCAACACATGTTTTTTTAGCAGACTTTTATAGGATTTCAGGATATTTACCTTGGCATTGTCAGCTATGGAAATACCATGAACATATTAAGAGGCTATTCAGAACAGTCAGTGGTGTCTTGCCATGGAGGAGGAGATGGTCGTGCTACAGTCGTATGTCACTTGGAGCCTTTTTCAGCTCCAATTAGCGCATCCATTGTTGGGTGCGAGTGGGTGTTCACGGTGAAGCACCGAGCAGATGGCAGTGTAGATCGCTACAATGTGAAACTTGTGGCACATGGGTTCACCCAAACATATGGGGTGGACTATCAGGATACATTCTCTCCAGTGGCTAGACATTTTATTATGTGTATCCTTCTATCAATTGCAATAACCTATGATTGACCCCTCTATCGGATCGATGTGAAGAATGTTTTTCTATATGATAACCATAGGAGGAGGTTTGGGTTCTCTACTGAGGGGAAGTGTCAGAAGGTTTGTAGGCTTCACAAAGAGATTTACGGCTTTAAGCAGAATCCAAGAGCATGGTTCCAGAAGCTCTCAGACTTGATAGAGCAATAGGGGTTTGTGTGATCGACTGTCGATCACTCTCTGTTTGTTCACATAACTCGGAGAGGTACAGTTGTCATTCTTGTCTATGTTGATGATATTATTGTTACACGGGATGACGAGCAGGGCATTCAGGTTGCTAAAAATTTCTTAGGTCAGCAGTTTGTGACTGTTATAAAATATGAAGAATGCGGAAGCGAACATGGAAAAAGATAAAGAACAAGAAAGAACAGCGGGATTTTACGTGGAACCCTACTCCGTAAGGAGCGGGATGAAACCACGGGAGAAACCCTCAAAGGGGCGTGTTTTTCTATTGCTTTTCTCAATAAGTACAGGAGGTCTGGGGCTCCTTATATAGCCTCTCCAGAGCCTCCAAGTCCCACCACTGAACGATGTGGTACTAAACACTGGATGGGGGTAAATGGATCTTCTCCGGGATCCATTTACCCTGCTACAACTCATGACGCATACAATGAATACTCCAACACTCCCCCTCAAGCTGGAGAATGCAATGCTCAGCTTGGACAAACGGAAAGAAACTCAACTCAACGCTACATGACACTACGGACAATATCAACCCAACGCGCACATTGTTGCAGTCGAGGACGTTGCTTCTCATGCCGTGCAGGTGAGGAGGACGAACGGGCTGGAGTGTGAGTCAACTGAAGACTCGAAATATGACCATCGAGTCTGAAACTGCGCCTGAACTCTTCTCGTCGGAGAACTGGGTCTCTCCCATCTGGCTCAGAGAATGGTGCACTGCTCTGGTGTACCTATGATACCACATGAAAACCCTTGCCCTCAATGGCATAGGGAATGGTCCTCTGCTCTGGGGTCCCTATGGCTCACATGAAAACTCTGGCCTACAAATTAGAATAATGATGGGGACATCTGACAATGATGGCAACATATGCTCATATGAAAATGACCGCAAACATATGCGTGTCTGAAAACTGAGGACTCAGAAGACAATCGTCGAGTCTGAATAATCTGTTGTAGAGTCTGAACGAATGATGGTCTGGAAATTTGCATCTGGCATCTGAATCTGGAACAAAGACCTAAACTCTCATATATAATACTCCTCCTTTCTCCCATACTTGTCGGAACATAATACTTGTCGGAACATGAACATCGACAAAGTTGGGAGAAGACAAGATAAATAGGAGGTAAAAATAAGAACATGAAACTTTGCGGCTTAGTCATTTTTTTAAATAGCCACCATGATGTTTTTTTTAAACATAAGTCGTTCGACCTTTTTTTATACGGCTTTTCAATTTTTTATTTTTTTTGATAAACTTTGAGTACGGCTTTTTTTTCTTGTTTCGTGTACGCGTCTTTTTCAAAAAAAATCTTTCTTTCTCTTTTTTTTCTTTTTTTTAAACACTCTTTTTTTTGAAAAAATAAAATGTGATCCAATTGGACCCAATCATACCTCAGCCAGTTGGGCTTACAAAACACAGCTCCCCTTTTTTCTCTCTTTTTCTGGCCCCTCTTTTTTTAGTGGCCTCTCTCCCCTTTTGTTTTCTCTTTTCTTTTTTTTATATGTGTCATGTGCCACTTGGGCCTTACATTTTTTGGTACAGTGGCCCACTTGGGGCTAAACAAAAACCAACACAATTTTTTTTTTAAACACTGCGCCTCGTTAGGGTTCCCGTGGGAATCCCTTCGTAATGTGCCGCCCCCATAAGGGGTTTCTATCGTCACCCCCCCCGCCCCGCTTGGAAGGAGGGGGTCGAAGGAGCGTCGCGGGGCTGGAGGAGGGCGTGTGGGCCTTGCGTGCTGGAGTGCCTCGCAGTCTTGGCCACTCGATCGAAGGAGCCGCCTGGGTCGCATTGAGGAGTGTTGATGGTGCCGCGCTGCTCACACAGGAAGGGGGTTCGGAACTGGAGCAGGTGCATCGCCTTGGTCGATGATGAGGAAGGGAGCCTGGGGTTCGAGGGCTGCATGCGATTGGGGGCGCCGCTTGTGGAGAGATCGCCTGGAGGCGCAAGATGGAGGCGCGCGTCCTGTGTGCACGAACTAGGGCGAGAGAGCACCAGGCAGCGTCTGTGCTGCGGGCGGAGGTGCTGCAGCGCCTGGACTGCGCAAGGAGGATCGGCGGGCGCAAGGGCTCCCGCCAGGAGTTTGCTGGGGCGGCGCGCGCCTAGGCTGCGCGAGATGGGGAAGGGAACCGCCTGCTGGAGTTCCATCGCCGATTTGTGCCGCTCAGGAGATGTTGAGAGGGAGATGCGGGAAGGTGCCTTGAGACAGGGAGAGGAGGCGCGCCTGCGTTGGATCGCCGGAGAGGAGATGAGGCTTCACGTTGCATGTGGTGATGATGAGCCGCAAGATGTGCGGCACTGCCTGGGCGAGGTGTCGCCTTCCCTGATCGGGGCTTTCGATCTGGGCGATGGCTATGGCCTATTCTGTGATGCCCTGCAGCGGCTAGGTCTTTGGGAAGATCTGGGCAGCGGCTAGGGCTAGCGTGGGTTGGTGCTGCCTTCACTGCCTGGTGCACGGTTGCTAGAAATTTCTGGACTGGAAACGAAGGAGGATGCCGCTTGCCTGCTGAGGATGCAACAAGATGCTCCTTCACAAAGGAGCCTGGAAGATCTGTTGTACCTTCAAGAACTAGGGTTTTAGAAAACCCCGTAAACTGGATCTCAACATGAATATATTTGCAAATCTCACGAATAATATAAAGGACTGATACACAATCTTCAAAATATAATAATCTTCAAAAAGGAACAATCGATCTCGGAATAAAGAATATGAAACCTCGAGAATCAAACCGCTCTGATACCATGTTATAAAATATGAAGAATGCGGAAGCGAACATGGAAAAAGATAAAGAACAAGAAAGAACACCGGGATTTTACGTGGAACCCTACTCCGTGAGGAGCGGAATGAAACCATGGGAGAAACTCTCAAAGGGGTGTGTTTTTCTATTGCTTTTCTCAATGAGTACAGGAGGTATGGGGCTCCTTATATAGCCTCTCCAGAGCCTCCAAGTCCCACCACTGAACGATGTGGGACTAAACATTGGATGGGGGTAAATGGATCTTCTCCAGGATCCATTTACCCTGCTACAACTCATGACGCATACAATGAATACTCCAACAGTGACCAAGAACCTTGGTAGTCTACACTAGTTCCTTGGACTGGAGTTTGCCAGGAATCATGAGGTCTTGTGATAAAGACCCAGAGGAAGTATATTACGAATCTTCTTTCTAAGACAAGCATGGCAGATTGCAGACTTGTCACTACTCCTATGGACCCGAGCATGAAGCTCTATGATGATGACATTAAGAAGACCGACAAGAGGAGGTACATGGAGCTTGTTGGCAAGCTTCTATTTGTGACCATCACCAGGCCAGATATATCCTTTGTTGTGAGCAAAGTGATTCAATTTATGGAGCAGCCCATACATGCACACATGGATACAATCCATATGATTCTGAGGTATCTGAAGGCCTCACATGGCATTGGTCTTCTATTTAGCAGAGATACATCCCTTGCAGTTACAACATGTGCAGATGCAAATTATGTTGGGTGTCCCAAAGACATGAAGTCTACTTTTGACTTTGCAGTATTCACAGGAAGTTCACTGGTGTCATGGAAGAGCAAGAAGCAGACTGTGGTTGTCAGATCTAGTGCTAAATCAAGGGCCATGGCGCAAGCTAGTACAGAGGAGATGTGGGTCAGATATGTTCTTACTGACGTGGCTATTGAGGTGCATCTTCCCATGCACCTCCAATGCGACAACCAAGCTGCTCTTTTTATTACAAACAACCATGTCTTCCATGAGATGACCAAGCACATCAAGGTGGGCTGTCACTCACTCATGACATGATACGAAGGGGTCTCATTGCCACTACTCATGTCAATTCTGGAGACCGGACAGTAGAGGTATTTACCAAGGTCCTAACTAGAGGGCCTTACTAGAGATACTGCTCCAAGCTGAGCCAGATTAATATCTACGCTCCAGCTTGAGGGGTTGTGTTGATATATTAGTTATCTTTCATATCTTTTATGTAATATTATTTTCTCTATCTTCTTTATATAATTTGCTCAACAAGTTACTCTCCCTATATAAGAGAACCCTGGGTTTCCTCAATGAGTAATTCATTTTTTTCTCTCCGCATTCATAAATGATTGTGCATAAAAATCAGTGCCATTCTCTTCCAAGTGGTACTATAGAAAATGAATTTGCTTACACCAACAATGACTACGAATTTAAAAAGGAAAAGCAAAAGAAACTCGAGAACAAGAATATGCTTTCACAAGCTTCTTGGTAACACTATTGAACCATGAACTCCACAAGAAATAGCAGTTCACGTATTAATCAATGTGAAATCAAACATGTCGCAATTGTCCCTGTGGTATATCCAAGTCCCATTATTTCGTCAATTGCTATGATAATTCAAATGAACTCAATATAGCCTTATCTTTTCGTTCACAATGCAGCCAGCTGTTTATCATCAGAAAAAAATCACTTCATGAGCACTGAAACGGCATCGATGAACTCAAATTTGAAGCTAATTAAGAAAATCTCAAACACTGAACAATCAGAGAAATTCACTTCCAATGGGATGACTACGTATTTCATCAAAAATTTGGATCAGTGACTAATTTTGCCAAATCAGCAAAGCCCTTCCTCAGCCACCCATGTATTTCAACAAAACTTCGGATCAGTGACTAGCTTTACCAAATCAGCAAGGCCTTCCGCAGCCACCATCAAGTCCCCCGCAACCAACTCAAGATCCGATCCAATTCGGCTTCCTCTGCATCTACAACATCCCAAGAACAACCACAAACTAGAAAAAAAACTCTCCAAGTTCATCAAACACACAAAAATCCCACCTTGACGACCAAAAATAAAGAATCGGCAGAAAAAATGCTATCTTCCCCATTTGTAGAACCTTTTTATTCAATCAAAAACCAATGAGAGTTTACTATACCGCATATCACAGGTATAAAAAAGGAAACAAACAAGAATAGCCATTTCCCGAGTTCCTTTGTCCTTCATCTCTTCTTCCTCTCTGCAAAAAGATCAAAACCCAATAAGAGACCATTCAATAACTACTTCAAAACCATCACAATTACCTTCAGGATTCCTGCACCACTCCTCCACCATTCTGCACAGGCATTCCCCCGGGCTCAAATTCTGCAGATCAAACCCAAAAAAAGAAAAATTTAACACCTTTGCACAAGAAAATCCAGATCCCAGTTCCGTAACATGGACTTACATCTATGACCCTCTGCAATTTCTGCCCTCTTCTTCTGGGTTTCCGCCGCCCGATGCACATCCTTACGAGATCCTCCTCGATCTCTTCCGACGTGAGCTGCATAGACGCCCCACGACTCTCCTCTCGATTCCCATCCTTCTCACCTTTCTCGAGAGGAGCTTTCCTCAGCACGCGGCACACCGCAGGCCGCAGCGCGCCGCTTGCGGAGGTTCCAGGGGCGGGGGGCGCCCGCTTCATCGTCAGCTGCGGGGATCCTGATGTGGTTGTTGGTAGTAGTGGGGACATCCGGGGTTTGTCGCGGACGTCGTAGTGGGAGAGGAGGAGGGAGCGGAGCTCGGGATCGGGGGAGCGGGGAGGGGAGGGGGTTTGACGCAGCGGAGGAGCTTCTGGCGGCCCCAGCTTGGGGGGAGGGCGAAGGAGTGGAGGCGGCGATGGGACCGCGGTGGAGTAGGGGAGAGCATTGCCGTGTGTTGGGGAAGAAGAGAAAGGGAGGGAAAGGGGAAGGGAGGGAGAGAACGGTAGCGTTCACGTCCGTTTCTCGGGCTTCTTTGGTTTCTTGGGTCTCCGCTTGAGGGGGTCTTTGGTTTTGGTGGATTTTTCGCTAGTCCTTTTTCTTCTTAGTGGGAATTTTGAAGGGGATTTATTGCGTTAGTACCCGTGCAGTTTTTTGGTTTTGCACTTAGTTCGCTGTGGAGTTCGGCTCTTTTGACTATCTATACCGTTACATGATTATCTACCATACCAATGGGTTTGTTTTGTTTTCTGTGTGTGTATGGGTGTAGAGCTGTGGAGAGTTATCCATGGAAGGTTGTTGATCCGAAGACTCATTCTCCTTGTTCTTCCTTATAAGTAGTCATCGCACATGGTAAAGTCGCCACGAGTTGACGTGAGCGTGGATGGGGGGCATAATGGATGTCATGAGAGGTGACTTAAGCAGAGTTTCTCGAAGGGACCTACCATAGGGAATGAGAATGCTCAAAATAACAGCACATCATTGTCGATCTCTTTCCACGTTAAATTTGGTGGCGATGGTGATGAAGGGATCAGAGTCCTTGGAAAGCAAAAGGAGTATCTCCAAGGGACCCTTGGGGTTAAGATAAGTCCGCTATAAGATAATTTAAGGGGTGTAATCTTTAATCCGAAAAGGACACCAATGTCATAGGAGCTCGGAGTCTGTTGGATCCCCAAGGTTAACACTGTGAAGAATGGTGGGTGTCAACGAGGCAAACATAAGGGGTTGTAGGGTGAAGTCAAATACTCCAAAGCACTACCATCTGATATATCATTTTTAGGGGTCTTTCCTTTCGATAGTTATGCCATGTGCTCTAGTCAGTCTAGATCTTGTCGAAACATTCCCGATGGTACTAATTACTCTAACAAACCAATAGTCATCAAATGAATCATGTATAGTCAAGCAAACTGATTTCATAATTTTAATCTTATCAAACTAATGTATCATAGTTAATATCTAGACGTGAAAGGATATAACATTATATAAGAAAAAATGTTAAAAACTTAATTAAATTATCCAAAAGATAATCAAGTCCTTAAAGTATATTATAACAAACTTGACTTGGAACCGTCATATAACCTTGAAAGTCACAAGAACCAAATTATATGCTAAAACAAGGTGATGCATGTGACTTGGTAGAGTAACTTAATAATAATCCATTTATTGAGATAATATGAAATACATACTAACAAGTAATTAAATAAATTCAAATGTAATATAATAACATTGTTTATGGCAAATATCTTAAGCATTTTATCTAACAACATATTCTAAATATAAAAGGGTTTACTCTAAACATGGTGTGTGAATGCATATATCAACATAAGCTAGAATGTATATTGAGAAGCTATATAAATCTAAAATTTAATCAATATCTTAAACAAATAAGTGTGTAAAAATAAGTGTTGCCCCATATAGAAATTTCTTTAGGGATTTTTATACCATGAACCATAAAAACATTTCAATTACTTTCGACCTTGTAAACATTTTAATTATCACCTCAATCCCGTAAACTGTTAAATTTTACACTTCAAACCTTGTGGTTAGATTCCATCTTTTTTATCGTTAAAATATGTAATGTAATCCTTTTTTCATAAAATTCATAAAGAATACCTTCCATCATCCCATGTCACCATCCTCACCTCCCCTTCTCCTCCTCCACCCTCCCTCGGTCGTCCCCTCCATCTAAAACCTAGCACGGCTTGACATTCGTCTCACCTCCGCAATGTCATCCCCACCCCTCCCACTACCATCACGACCTCCGCCCTACCTCCCTCCAACCTCCCCCACAGCTTCCAACCTACACCCTACTAATGAATCTGTGATTTATCACTTTATTAGTTGAAATAGATATACGTTCTCAAAAAGTTAAGTGCATTTAAGCATTAGTATTGCATTATTAACAGACATGCATGTGTGAGTAAGATGCATATTTTATCATTCATAATCGCATAAGAGTCAAAAATTGTATCAACCCCGTATATTAGCCTAACTTCCATATTTTAATTAATTTACACTAACTCCAAATCAAATAAATTCTACTTCATTATGTAAATATCACTAACATTTATAATGAAAAATATTAAAAAAGAATCTCAACTTGTATATATGTCAAATGCACATGATGTCTTCATGAAATTGTATGAAATTTGATTTCCTGCAACTTTTATGTTTTGTGTTTTTCGAGATTCGACCCGCAACATGGTTGATAAATTCGCTTTCAGCTACTATAATTTGGGCTCGTTGTAATACAGTCAATCATGGGTCAATTAGAACCGAGTGAGATTCTCCGCGAGGAGCAGCTCGATTAAATTCTTCTAGATAAGTCCAGGGTCGAACATAGGGACACTACCGATTAGGCTACCTAATTGGGACATAAAGTGTATGGTTAAGCTACTTTAAGGATATGTTTACGTCCAAGGATACAAAACACTACAAAATGCATGTATGAATTTTTAGGATTTTTATGCAAATAATTTTTATGATACAAAATGGGTACAAATGCACAGTGATGCACAAGACGCATAAACTCATAAACACACAAATAAGCTCATGAAATAATGATTTTGCATTCTAGATCATCATGCATAAAATAGTCCCAAGTTGTGCAAATTAGTTCTTCATTCCAATCAATGTACGGTTCAGTTCAATCAAGGGGCCAATTATATATTCATGAATTAAACTCCCTAAGAGGATAGTATTCAAAATATTTCCAACCAAGGTCTTGGTTAATTTAATCAATTCTGAGGCAAATGGAGGGTCTATATAGCATTATGTACATAAGAATGAAATTTCTAACTCAATTTATCATGTCTAAAAGCCAAATTAACTCTTTATATTTTAGTTCATTTTCATAAGTCACATCTAGGGACTAAATACACCATTATAAAAGAGCATGAAATGGGCTTTCAAACAATATAAATTTTATAAATTTGTAATTAAGGTGCTCTAAGTTAAGCATAAAGTCAAGGGCATATTTGCAAAAAAACATAATAAGTATATAACAAAAAGGTCCAAAATTAGATTGAAATGCAATACATACAAATCTCTTGAGTTCACTTGTAATTTACCCAATGCTAGGACATAATTGGAATTTTAATAAGTCGCTTGGTCTTATCTATAATTTCTCCATGCAACATGATATCTGCATGCACTAGACCTAAATGTAATTCTTTAAAAATTGGGCCCAAGCGATGCAAATAGCCCAATCACATGAGGTGAAGCGCGTGGGGTCTAGGCTCATGACGAGGGATAGGCGTGGGCTACGTGGCATGACGTGGTGCTCTAGTGCAGGTTGTTAGCAATGTGAGCCTGATGTAAACCATTCCTGCAATAAATGTTATTGTAGTGTTTGATATATCAATAAAATTTATTGGTTTATTTTCACTCCATGCCCGATATTAAATGAATGAATTCATTATAAGATCCCTTAGTAAAATTAGGGTTATGTACCATGGCCATCTTGATGATCATACAGGAGTTGATTCAATTGTTGAATCGTAGAGGATAATTCTTCGATGAATATATAAAGAGTTATATTGAGGACCCATCAAGCACGGTCAAATGATTGTTAAGAGATGATCTCCAACCTGAGTAGGAGATAACGATCCTTTCCCTTTTGGATGATATCTGATTGACCTCTTGATGCAGGTCCTCTACATAGGAATAGAGTTTCAGAGGTGTCAGATTAGTTAGGTCAAAGAGTTGATTTAATGAGATCGAGATAACAAGTCCTATGTCGTATGTTGCCGCGATGTAGGCATGCATCCTCTGATCGGAGACATATGTACTATTATATGTCTAAGTATGCATATTTGGTGAATCGATAGGTTGATGGCATAATCAAGGTCTACACACCGACAAGTTGGTATGCATACAAGGACATATGGTTAATACGATCTCTCAGAAGGGATCATACAAGTTTACTTATGAACCAGAAGACATGAGCTCCCTCATGAGGTATTTGGACCAATCAAATTCCATCCATTGTCTTCTTGCTTCGGAAGCATGACAAGAATTTGTAGGTATGATATATGCTTTTGGAAAGCATATGATATATACCAACTCCCAATGACTAAAGAAGAAACTTAATGATAAAACCCTAAAGATGACAATGTAAATTTATCTATGTCTTTGGTTTATTCTAAGTCTCCCAATATGTAGGATCTACATGTATTAGGAATACTTGAGGGTGATGTGATCATTAACGATTGTATAACCATGACGCTTCCATTCCGAGGGAGTGATGAAACATGTGTGGATTTTAGTGACTCCTCTTATTAGAGAAGTGATCTGATCTTAGTCCAAGTATTGGACATTGATCAGAATGTATTTAAGATGAAATGAGAAGACTAGATATACGATATTGATTTAATCAAGCATCTATGAGATGTCTCCGAGATCTAGAATTGAGATGTGATCTCAATATCCAAGTCGTTATATATGGAACATATAATCGCATTGTCCTTATCTCCAAGTATCCGCGAGAAAACGCATTATTCTTGAAAGAGTTCAAGAATAATTCCATTGCTGAATTATGTATCTGAGCATTGAGATACTGATAATTAAATGTGATTTTATTATCATGAATAATGTGAGTATGATTCATATTATTTAAATACATGAGAATGATAATCCAGGATAATTAAATGTGATTTAATTATAAAGATATGATAATATGGATAGTACTATCCATAGTAATTATATATATTATAAATGTTATCTATAATATATTAGAGAGAGAGCTTATTGTAAATGGTATCTTCAAATTAATTATTGATGTGAATTGGATTCACATTGGAAATTAATTAAAAATACAATTTACATTTGATTTTGGGTTGTGAATATGATTCGCAATCATTTAATATAATGACTACAATATTCACAAAATTATTTTGGAATTATTTTTGTGAATTAATTTACAACAAAATCACCCCCCACTATTTTAGGGGGTCAGGTGGCTTCCCTCCTAATCCTTCTATGCTAAGTAATTTCATTCAAATTTAATTATATTGATTATTTAATATATTTAATTTAATCTAAGTTAATTGTTATTGTGTTTTTACAATAAAATTATGGCTATTGAATAGAAATACAAATCAATCTCAACCACTGATTTGTGTTTTACATGGATCGGAATCCATGGACTCTCAAAATACTATAAAAGAAGAGGCAATCCTAGTTATTCCGGGATACACAACAATTGAGTAATCTCTCTCTCATTCTCATACTACATGCTCCATCTCTCTCATAGTGGTCATCCACCTTGTACGCTAGAGAGAATCGTTGTCTCACCACGTCGTCGTGTCGTCGCTTCGACTGCTCGTGGATATCTTCTCCTTCGATGCACTTTGCTCATGAAGAAGACATCATATCTCGTGTGATAAGATCAGGGAGATTCAATGCTTGGATCATCAACTCAGATTGCGATGAGTACGCATCTCATCAACGCGCTCACAAGTGTCTCATCCGTCGGATCGGACTTGAAACAGTAGGTCTCTTGCTTTAGAGACTTGATCGCATGTGGTTATCATCTAAGAAGTGATCTTGGATCATGTGTTTCATCATTTAAAAATTTTAAATTCGATTGCACCAAGAAACTAGTGCGACTAGTCACTCTGATCGAATACGATGCGATCATCACACTTTTGTGATGCACTTAAGGATCTTTCCATATCCTTCGAGTTGTATCATATCTAGTTTGAGGTTTTGGATATGATCCAGATGGTCGAGGTTCAAGTTTCAGATGCATGGGAATCATTGTTTTTGCATTGGATGTAATATTCAAATCAATTTTCCTTTTAATTAAAAAACTACTACTTGTTCACTATTTGGTTGTATTTTTTGGTTACATTAATAATTTCTAAATATATCCCAAAAATAGTAACCTTTAATTGTAGGCATGAAAATGGTTCGAATAGTTCCCGCTATGGAAAATTATTTTGCATGTATTCACAGATTTGTAAGAAAATTATGTTTACTTACTGTTTTCCATCATGAAATGTGAATTAATACTTGGATTAAGTAGAGAATCAAAATAGCAAACCGCTCGAATTTATTTCACGTGATTCCAACTCTGTTTGCCCTAGATATTCCATATTTAGTGGAAATGGATCGGAATATGATTAGATCATCAAATCTCTTTATTTAATGCATTTATAATTCAATGAAAATCATGGAAATTATTAATTTACCTTGGTTAAATATTATACTTAATAATTATGAAATAATTGATTAATCATCATAGGTCATTGAATGAATGTTTCGTGAAAATCCTAGTTTATCCTACAATAGGTGTAGTACAATCTCTATATGTAAACCATTGTTACTTGAATAGGATTGGGGATTTGTTTAGCAAATCTCTTTATAAAATCGATAAAAATGGTTTTGACAAATATTATATGTTATAACTTCAGTTGAAAGATCAGATATCATCTCAAATACAAAATGATCCAATCACATTATCCTGATCTGAGACGGATATAGTGTCTAGTCGGGGATCGTTGAGATAGCAGGTTGCTCCACGACCGGTATGTCCCATATCCTGTGCGTATTGTCCATGACAATGGGTAAGGAGAGGATAATGCTTGAAGACATCATGGTGTATTTTTCTAATTATTAAAATTTGAATATTATATATTTTGAGATTTTACCATCCTTTCAAGTAAAAATCAAAAAATTGTTTGTTGGTTGTTTAAATTAGTTTGATAATTGATTTAATGTGATTAAATTAGTTGTATCTAATTAAAATACTCTATTATGAATAGAGTAAGTTATTCCCTTGGAAGAATTGATTATGTGAATGTAATTCATAATAATTTATTAAAATTCGAACATGATATGGAGGATCGTATAAGTGATATTAATGGTCTCCCGTTAAGGCAAAGGGTTCTGTCGCCAGGGATTTTATGTCGGAGATGCCTATTCATAGTGAAATCTCATGCATACAAGCGCATCTAGATCGGGCTCTTTGCTTCTCGAAAGAGTAAGGTCATATGCATAGTGATGCCGCTATCGATTCCTCATATTATTGAGGCGATATTAGATTGCGCGTGATGAGTTCTAATCATGTTGATGATTGGTTCAATTAATGATGGATCAGCGCTGCCTTAGGAGTAGTGGGCCCACGTGTTAAAGACCGAACTGGGAATGCAAGTTGGACTTACAAAGATGGAATGTGTTCTTGCTTCTTTTTACCCAAGTTACAGTTTCTCATATTATTGGAATGTAACTAAGGTAGAAAAGGAGATCCAGGTTCTTGCTAGAGATATAGTTGTAAGTATATCTCTTGCTTTTGAAGTGACTAAGGGATGAACTTTCAGAGTTGAAAAGGCAAGACTAATTTGATCAAAAATCCTTAATCAAATAACTTAATTGAATATATATAAATATCTATATGTTCTAGTATAGTACATTCTTAATTTCAGACAATGAAGTCCATGAATCCACTCAGTAGGCTTTTGGAGGTCAACCAATTGACCGGACCAAAGTACTCGGATTGGATCCGTAATTTGGATCATGTTCTCTCTGTGGATCACATCTCTTACATGTTATCCAAGAACTAGTAAACACACCCTAAGACATCGTAAGAATTAAAGGGTCACTGCAAATATGATGAAGATCATACATGTCTAGGTGTTATATTTTGAGATCTCTCTCCAATGTGCTTCAAAAGCAACATGTGGAGATGGAGACATGTCAGGATATAATGTTGAATCAGAAGGAGATGTTCGGTGTTGTCAATCACACCCAGTGTTGTAACGTTATGAAAGAGCTTATTCGTTGCAAAATGCGGGAATGGACTTCAGTTAGGGAACACATACTCAAAATGTTTGGGTACCTCTCCGAACTGGAAACTGTCGAAGCTAATATGGATGCAGATATGCAGTTCGACTTCATTCTACTATCGCTTCATAAGTCTTTCAATAACTTTGTGGCATCATTCCACGTGAACAAGGTGAATTGGTCTAATGCTAAGTTATTGGCTTCATTAAAGTTCGTAAAAGATGTAATGAAGAAAGATAATCCCTTTGGCAGTGCAATGGTGGCACAGGTCAAAGGAAAGCATGATCTGAAGCAAGGATCTCAGAAGGGCATGGCCTAGAAGAGAAAGAATAAGGGTCAAGGTGTTGGCTTATCTTCTACTTCTTCTGCAATGATGACATCAAAAAAGACCAATGTGTGTCATCACTACAAGAAGTCAGGGCACTGGAAGCGTAGCTACCCAGATTACCTGAAGTCTGCTGACAAAGGTAAAGCCTCAACAGGTATGAATTATACTTTCATCATTGAAACCAATTTTCTCATAGGATGAGAAGGTAGTTGGGTCATCGATTCCAATGCTTTTGTTCATGTATGCAATTTCTTGCATCTATTTCAGGAAATTAAGAGTCTTGATGAAGGGGAGATAGTCATCCGTAGGGGATCTGATGCACCTGTTACAGCAGTTACCATCGGAACATGTGTACTATCATTATCTAGTGGAGTAACCTAGTACTTAAAGAATATCTTTATGTTCCAGATGTCATAAGGAACTTAATATCTATATATAAATTAGTTAGAAGTGGATATTCGTTTCTATTTGTAATAAACTTCTCATAAGTCATTGTGATGAATATATTGCGGATGGTGTGTCGACTTCTTATGAACTCTATGAATTATGCATTGATGAAAATGTCATGAATGTTACCACCACTAATAAAAAATCTAAAAGAACCGGGAAGGATGGAAATTATTCTAACAAAATTTGGCATCAAAGACTTAGTCATTTATCTATTGATAGGATAGATAGATTGATAAAGGATGGACCCTTAAATTTTCTACAAGTTCGATCTTTGCCTACATGCAAACATTGTATTCGAGGTAAAATGACTAGGATGCCTTTCCGTAACAAGGTTACAAGACGCGAAGGTATTCTTGACCTAATATATACTGATGTATGTGGTCCCTTCAGTACCACGACTCGAAATGGATATCAATATATTATTTAATGTTTATTAATGATCATTCATGATAAGGGTTTATAATCCTATTACGTCATAAATCTAAAACCTTTGAAGCGTTCAAAGAGTTCATGGCTTTGGTTGAGAACCAAACCGTTAGGAAGATTAAATGGAATCGATCTGATTGAGCTGACGAGTACATCTCGTATGAATTCAAGGAATACCTTAGAGAGAGGAATTGTCTCAAATATCACTCCTATAACTTGTTGGAAATGCGAGCCCACGGCGAGCCATTATGCAATAAATGTTATTGCAATTCACTCTTTAATCTGAAATAAAGAATACATAATTTGCATAATAGGTCCCTTAGTACAATTAGGGTTATGTACCATGGCCATCTTGATGATCATTCAGCTGTTGATTCAACTATTGAATCATAGAGGCTGGTGCTTGGATGAATATCTAAAGAGTTAGATTGAGGACTCATCAAGCACCATCAGATGATTGTTAAGAGATGATCTCCAGCCTGAGTAGGAGATGGCAATCCTTATCTCTGAAGGCTGATATCTGACCGACCTCTTAATGCAGGTCCTCTGCATAGGAATAGAGATTCGGAGGTGTCAGATTAGTTAGGTCAAAGAGTTGACTTAACAAGATCGAGATAACCAAAGTCCTATATCGTATGCTGTCATGATATAGGCACAGATCCTCTGACCGGAGACAGATGTGTTGCTATATGTCTAAGTATGTACATTTGGCAGACCAATAGGTTGATGACCTAATCAAGGTCTATACACCGGCGCGCTGGTGTGCATATAAGGGCATATGAGTAATACGATCTCTCAAAGGGATCATACAGGTTCAGTTACTGAACCGGAAGACATGAGCTCACTCATGAGATATTGGGAAGAATCAAATTCCGTGCGCACGGTCGTCTCGCTTTGGAAGCTTGACTGAATTTGTAGGTTTGATATATACTTTTGGAAAGTATATGATCAAGACCTAGGTATGATATATGCTTTTGGAAAGTATATGATCAATACCGACTCCCAATGATCGAATGAGAAACTTACTGAATTTCATGAAGTAGACAGTATAAAGTTGATCCAATACTTCGGGTTTAGTCTGAGTCTTCCAGTATGCAGGATGTACAGGTATTGGGAATACCTGAGGGTGATGTGATCATAAACGATTGTATAACCATGACGCTTCCATTCCTAGAGAGTGATGAAACGAGTCTGGATTTTAGTGACTCCTCTCAGTAGAGAAGTGATCTGATCTTGGTCCAAGTGTTGGACATTGATCTGAATGTGATTCAGATACAATGAGAAGATTAGATTTACGGTCTTGATTTAATCAAGCATCTATGGGAGGCCCGCGATCTGGATTTGAGATACGATCTCAATATCCATGTCACTATACGTGGAACAATACAATCGCCCTGTCCTTATCTCCAAGTATCTGCGGAGAAAGCGCATTATCCTTGAAGGAGTTCATGGATAATTCTATTGTTGATTTATGTATCCGAGCATTGAGAAAATGGATAATTAAATGTGATTTAATTATCATGAGTAATATGAATTTGATTCATATTATAAAAAGAATTATCTGAGATAATTAAATGTGATTTGATTATCAAATATGTGAATAATGTGAATGTGATTCATATTATTTGAGAACAAGAGAATAAAGATCCAAGATGATTAAATGTGATTTAATTATCATGGATATGAATAATGTGGATAGCAATATCCATATTAGTCATATATATTATAAATGTGATTTATAATATATAAGAGAGAGCTATTTTGTGATTTACATTTGTTAATTAAATGTTAATGTGAATTGGATTCACACTGGACATTGAATTGAAAATGTAATTTACATTTTGTTTTCGGTTGTGAATATGATTCACAAATTTCCAATGGCATGATTGCAATGTTCACAAAATAAATTGGATTTATTTTTGTGAAATAATTTGCAACAAATGTTGTTGCAAATATTGGAGAGAATCATGAGATAATGTAATCTCATGTAATAGGAAAAAGGAAGCTCCCTTCATAATGAGGAGAGGGGACGGCCACAATTCCATAAGGAATGTGGTGGCCGTCCACCCTCCTTATGGAAGGAGGCTTGCCTCCTTTCCTATATCTCCAATGGAGATTGATTTGATATAAATCAAATTATATTTAATATATATTTGATTTTTATTAAATTAATTGTTGTTGTGTTTTTAGCAACAAATCATGGCCACTGAAAGAAACACAAATTAATGTGGACCATTGGATTTGTGTTGACACATGGATTGAGATCCATGGATCCCTATAAAAGGAGAGGCACCCCATTGCTCTTCTGGGCACATAAGTGAGACAACAAGTCTCTCACTCTCTTTCTTTCTCTTTCTCTCCCTCTCATGGCTGTCCACCATGGATGCCCTAGAGAGGCTCTCCATCGCCGCGGCACTGTCGTTATGTTGCCCAATGTTTTGCTCGTGGAACTCCGTCTACTTCGGCATGCCTTGCTCGTGAAGAAGACGTCGGATCTCGTGTGTCGAGATCAGGAGATCCACCGCTTGGATCATCAACTTGGATTGCGAGAAGCACGCGGTTCATCCCCGCGCTCGCAAGCGTCTCCTCCGACGGATCGGACTTGAGACAGGAGGTCTCTTCGTTTA
This sequence comes from Ottelia alismoides, assembly GCA_037367405.1. Lineage (NCBI taxonomy): Eukaryota > Viridiplantae > Streptophyta > Magnoliopsida > Alismatales > Hydrocharitaceae > Ottelia > Ottelia alismoides. Next base: position 608,238 of record JAZKJV010002851.1, on the reverse strand, counting down.
GAGACTTGATCGCAACCACGCTTCAAGAGGTAAACCTAATACTTGGTTGTGGTTTAGACGAAACGATCCGAGAAGTGTTCTTGGATCATGTGGTTTCGTCACATGAAAATTTTTTAATTTCCGATGCATAGAACAACTAGTGTGACTAGTCGTTCTTCATCGTATTCGATGCGACGCTCACGCTTCTGTGATGCGCTTGAGGATCTAACCATATCCTTCAAGTGGTATCAGAGCCTTAGGTCGGTGTTTTTGGATACGATCCATAAACCGAGGACGACTTGGGTTCATTAGGGTATGCGAAAGTTTTCTTGCATTTCATTTTCGCATCTCTGTTTTGATATTATTTTCGGCACTGTTTAAATTATTTAAACACGAAAATAATATTTGGATTTTATTCCCCATTAAATAAGGAAACCGTAGGATCTGAGTTTGCGTGATTTCGATTCCGTTTGCTCTAGATATGCTCATTTTAGTGAACATGTATCCACTGTTTCGGGGACTGCGGATCATGACGTAATTAAGATGTTAATTGCGGATTTGAAACGCCTTGAAATGCATGCAAATAACTTGGATTCTGTTGTAAATCAAGTTAGCAAACTTTAGAAATTTACTTTGCTTAATTTAGATTTAAATTGATTGAGATATGGTATTTTTAGTAAGTGAGGGTCACTGCTGAAAATACTTTCCTAATCAAGAACCTAGTGATTGTCATTTAATTAATTAGTGAAATTAAATTGTTTAATTTCCTGGAATAATTATGCATAAATATTTATGAAATATTTGATGATAATTATGTCATTAAATGACTTTGCCCTAACCAACAAATGATTAGATGTGATCTAGATCAAGATTGGTTACATGATCTACATGATCAACATTCCAACAAATATGTTGCTTGAATAGGACTTGGGATTTGTTTAGCAAATCTCATTATAATATTAATCAAAATTATTTTGATTATTACTATATGGTATAATTTCGGTTTAAGAACCGATGATCATCTCAAGTACAAAATGATCTATTTTGCATTATCCTTTCCCGAGGTGGATATGGTGTCTAGTCGGAGAGCATTGGGGTTGCGGGTTGCAACGTATGTGGTCCGTCCCACTCTCGTCGGTACTGGCCATGACAGCGGGTAGGGTTAGTATAATGCTTAAGAAATCATGATGTATTTCTAAATATTAAAATTCGAAATAATACGTATTTAAGATAATACCATAATTCAAGTAACTATTAAAATGTTTGTTGGATATTAATTGGATCATTAATTTAATATGATTAGATTAATTGGAATCCAATTAAAATAAAACACTCTATGAATAGAGATGTTATTTCCCTTGGAAGAATTAACCATAATGAATATGATTCATAATGATTAATTAGAATTTGAATATGATATGGAGGATCACATAAGTGACATACATGGTCTCCTGTCAAGGCGAAGGGTTCCGTCGCCAGGGATTGTATATAGGAGACGCCTGTCCGAAGTGACAGCTCCTGTATGCAAGCGCATCTGGATCAGGCTCTTTGCTTCTCGAAAGAGTAAGGCCATATACGTAGTGACCCCAATATCGGATCCTCATATTATTGGGGCGATATTGGATTGCGTATAGCGAGTACTATTCCTGTTGACGGTTGGTTCAATTAACAACGGGTCAACATCGCTTTAGGGGTGGTGGGCCTGGGTGTTAAAGACCGAATTGGGAGATGCAAGTTGGACTTGCAAGGCAGAATGTGTTCCCGCTTCTTTTTATCCGAGTTGCAGATTCTCATATTATTGGGATGCAACAAAGATAAGGAAGGAGATCCCAGATCTTGTTGAGATATAATGGTAAGTATATCTCTTACATTGAAAGTGATTAAGGGAATGAACTTTCAGTGTTGACAAGACAAGACAACTTTGATATAAAAATCCTAAATCAAAGTAATATATATATATATATATTTATATATTTATGCAAATTTCTTATTTCAGATAATCCTTCATTAAAACCCACTCAATGATATACTCAATAATAACCAGTAAAATATCATGGATTGGACTCATGATCCTGATATTGTACTTGCAATTGGACACATAATGTATGTGGTTGCAATGTGCAAGTTTCCTCATTATATTGAGGAATGACAATTAAATAGATAATAGGACTACAACCCTAGGGTTTGTGTGTCTCTATAGTCTTGATCTCTCATCGGATGTACTTTGGAAGTGACATGTCGATGATGATCGTAATTGTCAAATAATCCTTATAAAATTAATGAAGATATTCTGGCATACATATGTGCTCTTGACATTTAACATGAATGAGATGGTTCACTGCATCATGCAGAATGGTGGCTCTATAAGAGATGATGTATTCAAATTGTTTGAGTACCTACCTGAACCTATGTTTTAAGAGTTTAGATGGATGTAGATGATGAGTGTCATCATTCTACTATCTATACTCTGGTCATTCATGAAGCTTCATAATATTCATATTGTATGAATTTAATGAAGCATGTATAAATGTTGAAATGCTCTTACATAAGAGATCCTTAGTCTTAAGCAATGGTTGCTTATAGATAAAGGGAGCGCAGTGGAAGCATGGGTTGGACCCGAGTAAGAAGTATGGTCAAAGAGTTGACTATACATCTATGACTTCCATATGTCATCCGAAGAGTTGGATGAATGCCAATACTGCAATAAGTTGATGTGTTGATAGTATGACTATCAAGTCTATCTAGAATCCTTAGAGAAGGACTCGGATGGAGCATCAGATTAATCTACATAAATCATTGATAAGATAAAGTCAAATAATTGTATCTCAATCTTCTGATGACATTTGCAATAGGTTGCATATGTTTTAGAAGACTGGAAAATTTGATCTTAAAGGTTTATAGTTATCCACATGGATATTGATGCCATTGTTGCAACAATCTCTGTTGGATTGATAGACTTGTTAATTTCAGTGGGAGAGTCCTTAGTCTTAGAGAATGTCTCTATGACCTAGATATAAGAATACACTCATTGTTTGTTTCTAAATGTTGGAAATAAACATGAATTCTGAGGTAGAACTATCATAAATAGTTATGATGGAGATATTTCAGATAGTAATCTAAAATCTAGTGGACTCCACTAAATTAGAAAAATTGATGAATGGCTCATTAACATTTCTAAATGATGAAATTAAAACTTAAGATCAATATGAGGATGAAGATCATTTGACAATGATCTAGCATCAAGCCTTGGACATTTGTCTATTGATTTGATCAATAGACTAGTAAGAGATGAAACTTTAGAATGTCTAAAATTTCAAAACTTACATACTTATGAATATTGTATTCAAAGTAAAATGTCCAATACACCCTTCTTAAAGAAAGGTGTAAGATGCCAAGGTATTCAGGATCTCATGCATATTGATGTATGTAGATCATCTATATCATAGTAAACATTATGGATATGTGATATATGTTGATGATTATGTATGATATGAGATTTCTTCTCTTCACCTAAGAAACCTTTGAAATGTTCAAAGATTTCATTATTTTTGGTTTAGAACCAAAGTTTGAAGGAAGATAAAATGAATTTGATCTAATCTAGGTAGCAAGTACCTGTTAGATAAATTCAAAGAATACCTTATAGAGATATGAATATCATTTCTATCTCAATCCTCCTAACACACCTTAACTCAATAGAGTTATAGGTAGATACAATTGGATCATGTGTGACATGATCTTATCAATGATGAATTTTAGCATAATTATCCCTTAGTTTCCAGGTATATATGTGTAGAAGAGACTACAATATATATGCTTAATATGATTCCATGCATGCAAGATGAAATCTAGCACTTGAAAGTGCTGCTTCATTAGGAAAATAAAGGATGGTATTGGATACCTACTTTATGACCTTGAGATTCTAAGTATCTCATCTCTGAGAATATGATTTTTAGAGGTTGAGACTCTTGAGAATCAAGATGAAAATGAAGTGTAGGAACTCATTTATCTTGAGAAGATAATGAGGCTCCTGAAATTGGAAACTAAGAGGACAATTAAAAATGAAACACTAATACCTCTTCAAATGAGTTTGAGGATGGATTCCATGTGTCAGAGAAATCTGACAATGATTGAACTTCATGTGATGAAGCTTCTAAAGATCATAGCATGGATAGATGGATGTTAGCAATAAAAGTCTAATGTAAACTTCATATGCAAGTGTTGTATATGGACCCTCGTGGATCCACCTATATGGGTAAAACCTGTAAAGGTGTAAATGGATCTTCAAGAGAAAGGGAACCTGATGAGAAGGTAGAGACCTTCAAAGCACGGTTCGTAGCCATGAGCCACACACCGGAAGAGAAGACATTTCTTGCAATGAGACTTGCTCTTCGGTGACCATGCTTAAAATCATCAGAATGTTGCTAACCTTAGATACACAACTTGACTATTGCATCTTCAAGATGTAAGTCAATATTGCATTCCTCTACGAATACCTCTTTGAGGATATTCACATGAAGTAGCCCCAGGGCTTCATGGTTGAGGAAAGCAAGGTATGCAAACTAAGGAATCCATCTATGGACTCAAATAAGCTTCTTGAAGTTGGACCATAAGATTTGATGGAATTATAATTGTTATGATTTCAGATAGAATCTTGATGAGCCATGTGAAGCTTAGTGGGAGTGCCTTTGTGTTCATCTTGCTGAATGTAGATGATATCCTGATCATTTAAAATGATATAAGGATAATAATAAGTGTTTTATTCTCTGGTTATTCCATATCTTGAAATATGATTTCAAAGATACCTCTTAGATCTTAGTTCTGAAGTTGTTCAGAAGCCAAGAGAAGAGGATAATTGGACTGTCACATTTGTAGTATACCTTGGACATATTCTATTCATAGAAATTCCAAGAAAGGCTTCTAACCCTTAAGATATGGTACTGACCTATCTTAAGGGATAGCACCTCAAAGAGTTGAGGAAGTAAATGCTACAACTACTTGCACTTGTGCATTAGTTACGAGAAGCTGAGTGTATGCTAGAGTGTACAAATACCAGATGTCTGTCATGCAGTGGGAGTAGTAAATTGTTACTAATCCTACTGTAGAAATAAAACACTTAATTGCAGTAATAATAATATCTTCAAAGATGATGAAACTTAGAGATAGTGATCTCAAAGTCTTATATTCAAAAGTTTAAGACCATGTAGATAGTGATCTATAAGGGTCTAAACTTTAGATACCTTAGGAGATAGAGATCTCCGGGAATGAAGGTATTCTAATAAGGATTATGGGGATACTGGTTATGATGTCAGGGACACTGTAACCAACTAGATTGAGTATTGGGTGCATGAGATGCAACATTCGCATTAGATGAGAGCACTATTACTGGGGATATGCAAGTGTCGTAAAAGGACTTGACGTAGTATCGCGGGAACAGAGTGACTGATCAGCTTACCTAGCTATTTTCTAAATAGCCTATGATTGGCACATGAGTGCGGGTTTAAATTATTAGCCCATTAATGGCTCTTTGGGCTAGTGGGAGATTGTTGGAAATGCGAGCCCACGGCGAGCCATTATGCAATAAATGTTATTGCAATTCACTCCTTAATCTGAAATAAAGAATACATAATTTGCATAATAGGTCCCTTAGTACAATTAGGGTTATGTACCATGGCCATCTTGATGATCATACAGCTGTTGATTCAACTATTGAATCATAGAGGCTGGTGCTTGGATGAATATCTAAAGAGTTAGATTGAGGACTCATCAAGCACCGTCAGATGATTAAGAGATGATCTCCAGCCTAAGTAGGAGATGGCAATCCTTATCTCTGAAGGCTGATATCTGACCGACCTCTTGATGCAGGTCCTCTGCATAGGAATAGAGATTCGGAGGTGTCAGATTAGTTAGGTCAAAGAGTTGACTTAACGAGATCGAGATAACCAAAGTCCTATATCGTATGTTGTCATGATATAGGCACACATCCTCTGACCAGAGACAGATGTGTTGCTATATGTCTAAGTATGTACATTTGGCAGACCAATAGGTTGATGACCTAATCAAGGTCTATACACCGACGCGCTGGAGTGCATATAAGGGCATATGAGTAATACGATCTCTCAAAGGGATCATACAGGTTCAGTTACTGAACCGGAAGACATGAGCTCACTCATGAGATATTGGGAAGAATCAAATTCCGTACGCACGGTCGTCTCGCTTTGGAAGATTGACTGAATTTGTAGGTTTGATATATACTTTTGGAAAGTATATGATCAAGACCTAGGTATGATATATGCTTTTGGAAAGTATATGATCAATACCGACTCCCAGTGATCGAATGAGAAACTTACTGATAAAACCATGAAGTAGACAGTATAAAGTTGATCCAATACTTCGGGTTTAGTCTGAGTCTTCCAGTATGCAGGATGTACAGGTATTGGGAATACCTGAGGGTGATGTGATCATAAACGATTGTATAACCATGACGCTTCCATTCCTAGGGAGTGATGAAACGGGTCTGGATTGTAGTGACTCCTCTCAGTAGAGAAGTGATCTGATCTTGTTCCAAGTGTTGGACATTGATCTGAATGTGATCAGATACAATGAGAAGATTAGATTTACGGTCTTGATTTAATCAAGCATCTATGGGAGGCCCGCGATCTGGATTTAAGATACGATCTCAATATCCATGTCACTATACGTGGAACAATACAATCGCCCTGTCCTTATCTCCAAGTATCTGCGGAGAAAGCGCATTATCCTTGAAGGAGTTCATGGATAATTCTATTGTTGATTTATGTATCCGAGCATTGAGAAAATGGATAATTAAATGTGATTTAATTATCATGAGTAATATGAATTTGATTCATATTATAAAAAGAGTTATCTGAGATAATTAAATGTGATTTGATTATCAAAGATGTGAATAATGTGAATGTGATTCATATTATTTGAGAACAAGAGAATAAAGATCCAAGATGATTAAATGTGATTTAATTATCATGGATATGAATAATGTGGATAGCAATATCCATATTAGTCATATATATTATAAATGTGATTTATAATATATAAGAGAGAGCTATTTTGCGATTTACATTTGTTAATTAAATGTTAATGTGAATTGGATTCACATTGGACACTGAATTGAAAATGTAATTTACATTTTGTTTTCGGTTGTGAATATGATTCACAAATTTCCAATGGCATGATTGCAATGTTCACAAAATAAATTGGATTTATTTTTGTGAAATAATTTGCAACAAATGTTGTTGCAAATATTGGAGAGAATCATGAGATAATGTAATCTCATGTAATAGGAAAAAGGAAGCTCCCTTCCTAATGAGGAGAGGGGACGGCCACAATTCCATAAGGAATGTGGTGGCCGTCCACCCTCCTTATGGAAGGAGGCTTGCCTCCTTTCCTATCTCTCCAATGGAGATTGATTTGATATAAATCAAATTATATTTAATATATATTTGATTTTTATTAAATTAATTGTTGTTGTGTTTTTAGCAACAAATCATGGCCATTGAAAGAAACACAAATTAATGTGGACCATTGGATTTGTGTTGACACATGGATTGAGATCCATGGATCCCAAAACCCTATAAAAGGAGAGGCACCCCATTGCTCTTCTGGGCACATAAGTGAGACAACAAGTCTCTCTCTCTCTCTCTTTCTTTCTCTTTCTCTCCCTCTCATGGCCGTCCACCATGGATGCCCTAGAGAGGCTCTCCATCGCCGCGGCACCGTCGTTATGCTGCCCGATGTTTTGCTCGTGGAACTCCGTCTACTTCGGCATGCCTTGCTCGTGAAGAAGACGTCGGATCTCGTGTGTCGAGATCAGGAGATCCACCGCTTGGATCATCAACTTGGATTGCGAGAAGCACGCGGTTCATCCCCGCGCTCGCAAGCGTCTCCTCCGACGGATCGGACTTGAGACAGGAGGTCTCTTCATTTAGAGACTTGATCGCAACCACGCTTCAAGAGGTAAACCTAATACTTGGTTGTGGTTTAGACGAAACGATCCGAGAAGTGTTCTTGGATCATGTGGTTTCGTCACATGATAATTTTTTAATTTCTGCTGCATAGAACAACTAGTGTGACTAGTCGTTCTTCGTCGTATTCGATGCGACGCTCATGCTTCCGTGATGCGCTTGAGTATCTAACCATATCCTTCATAACTCCCTAATTTAATGGTGTGTTGAAAGATGCAATAGGATCATCATGCACATGGTCTGTTCAATGATGAATAAAGCCCATTTACCGCTTAGTTTCTAGGGATATGTAGTAGAGACTGTAATATATATATATATATATCATGATTAAGATTTCTAGAAAATCCATAACTAATACTCCTCGTGAGCTTTGATATGAAACCAAACCTAATATTAATCACCTAAGGATTTGGGGTTGCTTGGCCCATGTGAATAATATGGACGTAAATAAGCTAGAATCTCGCACTCGTGAGTGCTACTTCATTAGGTATGTTAAGGATGGTATTGGATACCAGCTTTATGACCCTGAGACTCAAAAGGTCTTCGTCTGTAGAGATGTAAAACTTATGGAGGAGGATTTCCTTAAGAGTTAAGACAAAATTGAAGTAAAGGAACTCATTGAATTCCATAAGGATACTGAGTTTCCTAAACCAGAAAGTAAGGAAGTAAATGAAGATGTAACTCCCGCACCTCTTCGAAGGAGTTCGAGAGTGGTTTCCAAGTCTACACGGGAATGCAGTAAAGAACAACTTCAAGTATCCAAGACCGGTACAAGATCACATCTTGGTCTATGGAGATGGTGATCTCCAAGTTTTGGGATACATAGATTATGACTTCCAAACTAATATTGATGATCGGAAGTTGACATCTGGGTTTGTATTCATGTTGAATGATGGTGTTGTGAGCTAGAGAAGAAAGAAGCAGGATACTACGATCGATTCAACAATAGAAGCTGAATACATTGTCGTATTGGATGCTATAAAGGAGGCAGTGTGGTTGCGCAAGTTCATATTGGAGCTTAGCGTAGTTTCCTCTGATACTCCCATCCCGCTACTCTGTGATAACACAGGAGCTATGGCTCAATAAAAGAAACCAAGATGGCATCAAATAAGCAAGCAAGTGGAAAGAAAATATCACATCATTCGGGAGATTCGAAAGCGTGGTGACATCGTCATCACCAGGGTGGCCTCTCCCAACAACGTTGTTGATCGCTTATCAAACCTTAGATACAAAAGGTTTTCGACCACCATGTAATGAGTATGGTTTAAGGATTGTACCTGAATGGTTATGAGGGCTAGTGGGAGAGTGTTAGCAATGTGAGCCCGAGATGAATCATTCATGCAATAAATGTGATTGTAATGTTTGATATATCAATAAAAGTTATTGGTTTGTTTTCACTCCCTATCCGAGACTAAATGAATGAATGCAGTATAAGGTTCCTTAGTACAATTAGGGCTGTGTACCATGACAATCTTCATGATCATACAACTGTTGATTCAATTGTTGAATCATAGAGGATGGCTCTTCAATGACTATTTAAAGAATTAGATTGAGGACTCATTAAGCACTGTCAAATGATTGTTAAGAGATGATCTTTAGCCTGAGTAGGAGATGGTGATCCTTTCTCTTTTGGATGATATTTGACCGACCACTTGATGCAGGTCCTCTACATAGGAATAGAGTTTTGGAGGTGTCAGATTAGTTAGGTCAAAGAGTTGACTTAGCTAGATCGATAACCAAGTCTTATGTCGTATGTTATCGCGATGTAGGCATGCATCCTCTGATCGGAGACAGATGTATTATTATATGTCTAAGTATGTATATTTAGCGGACCGATAGGTTGATGGCCTAATTAAGGACTATAAATCGAAAAGATGGTATGCATACAAGGACATATGAGTAATACGATCTCTCAAAACGGATCAACAGGTTCACTTGTGAACCGAAAGACGTGAGCTCACTCATGAGGTATCGGGACCAATCAAATTTCAAGCATGGTCTTATTGCTTTGTGATGACTCTCTGATTCTCACTCTTTATTCTTTTACTTTAGCTATTTACCTTGGCAAGGCATCATGTAAATACAATAAGTTAGCATTCAGCATGCATGTGTTAACATTGTATAATTAGCATGTATTTATGTGAAAATAAAGAATAAAGGAAAAGAAAAGGTAAGGAGGTATTTAGAATAAATACAGAGTGACCCAAATCCCAAGAGAAGGTCAAGCCTTGACCTGATCGCCAAAGAAAATAAGTAGAGATAGAGTTTACTCTATATTTTACATATTACCTATATATGTATATAACTATTTTTGATAAAATAAAAATAAAATATTATTTCTACCACCTTGTATATAGTCCTAAAAATAAAAAAAATAAAATAAAAATCAGAAAAATAAAAATAAAATCCTCTCTCACTTGTACAAAAGACATGTATATAGGTCACATTTTCTATTTATTCCATACATGTAAATGGATCATAAAAATAAAATAAAATTATTTTGTATTCCTAAAATTTTATTGAAAATAAATAAAATGCAAAATTAAGGTATTTCTTTAAAAATAACAAAATAAAAATAATTGTACAAAATATATAGGTATATTATACCTGTACAAAACACCATATATTGTATACACACTAATCTATTTTTCATAAAAATAATTAAAGCACGGGAAAATAGTTTAAAATTAATAAACATTTTTCATTTTATACACTTTTTATTTTTAATTCATTTACTATTTTTTATTGATTTTGTAAATATTTTGTAAAATCAAATTTTCTGATTGCCAGCTCAGTTGTTGACCTCTGATCAATGCCTCCTCTTTCTCGGGTCAGACCCGGATAGCGTTCACTGGAGCTTTTTCTCGACTTTCTCCAGCCTACTTCCGAGCTCCGGTTGCCTCGCGATTTGGACCCAATAAACCTCATACATCTACATCTTCGCAGGTCCCTTGGCTGATTCGGATCACATTAGCATTTCACGCTTTTTGTTGATCCTTCTAGACCCTCGATCATCCTATATAGTATCTTTTCCACCTCCAATTAAAGTTAGCTCATGCCTCGCCCCTTCTCTCATCCTTAAGTGCCTTCAGTAGAGTGACAACAGTCGGAGGGTGCTTCTGGAGCGGAGTTTGGCACCGCCGCATCTAGCCTCTCCACTTTCCGCAATGAGGTTGAGGCCACAATCCCGACTCCCATCTTCGCATGAATCTCCGGAGTTCCTCCAGAACCTCAGGTATTGCCCATTTCTCTCCCATTTTCCTGTTCGCTTCGATCTTGCATTCCACCTCCGCCGCATGTTCACTTGCTCCAACCAGCTGGTCGGAGCCTCGATACCCATACCCATTCATTCAGATCAACCCGTCATCCCGCTCATCATCTTGCACCGCAGCCTGATCGCCCTTGGACTCGTCCCTTAAGTCAAGATTAAGGCTAACATCTCCCTCTACCATCTTTGTCGAAGACCGAATCCCATCCATCGTCTCTTCTTTCCCTTCTAGCTTCAATAACTCGGACCGGAGCATAGCCCCGAGTCCCAGCTTTGCATTGCAGGTACCCTAGCGCGTAAGGAGCCCCTACTGGACCTCCATCTGCTCGGCAAAGCAACTCCAGGTGAAGCTCCTGTATCCCGACCATCTGACCATCCTTAAGCCGATCCACCTCTGGTATATGACGTGGAGCACCCCTTCGGAGGTGCTAGACCATTTGGAGGCTTGGTCATCCCAAAGGATGTGTACCCATCCATGATCGAAGTTCGTCATTCAGCAGTTCATCCACCATCTTCCATCATTGTTAGATGAGGAGCAGAGCCCCATTTTTGATATGAGTCGACAGTTGCTACATCCTTTCACCCCGTTGGATCAGATCTGACAGGTCAGATCTACCGCACATCCCCGACATTCCTCAGGCCGTCAGATTCTTTCGTAGGGGATGATCAGAGCCGTCAAAGCCATCATGCGCACCTCACATGCCTATGGATATATTGCATTATTTAACCTACATTTTTACTCTTTATTATCTATTCCATTAAATAAACTTATAGTTGAAATATTTTACAGTTTGGACCTCGAACGTTTAATATTTGCACTTTAGTCCTGTCGATCTGAACTCACGTGTAGTTCCATGTGCTCAGTGGTTTATTTGCATTATATTCATTGTACTTCACGGATATTACATTTTGAATTGGAACTTTTTAGTATTTGCATTTATGCCCCTCTGAGCATGTCTCACGTGTATCGCGCGTGTTTGTCTGGCTAATTTGCAGATCAGGCCCTTTAGCTTGCAATTGTGTTATTATTTGGCCTACAACTTCTGTATAATTGCAAGTAGGTCCCTATGTTTTGTGTGTTTTGTTTTGAATCAAATAATTACTAAATTAACTCCAAAAATTCCATAAAATTTATAGTTATCTCTTGCTAACACGTAATATTTATGGTAATTTTTTGAATTAATTTAGTTTTGTTTGATATTTTCTAGAAATCAAAAAACATCTAAAAATTGTTTTGACTATTTTATAAAATACATAAAAATTTGAAAAATTGTCTGAAAAATTCCATAAAAATTTGTATGTGTTTTACGTGCTTTGTCTTCAGTAGCATTTTTATTTGGAAATTCCTCACAAAAACCCTAAAATTACAGAAGACTTGAAAACTTATAAAACTCATTAAAAATTCTATAAAATTCAAAAAAAATATAATTTCAGTTTTTATTGTTAGATACCTTTATTTACTTTCTCATAAAGTTGTTATCCAGGATATTAGGATACTTTAAATATTTTTAACTTGTAATTTTGTCCTGGTTGTGCACTGTCTCACTGTTTAGCCCTTGTTTAATTTTTATGAAATCATATAAAACTTGGAAAAATCCTATAAAATCAGCAAAAATATCGAAATATTTGAAAAACATAAAAATATTTTTGTTTCCTATTTAGAGCATTTTTGGCCTTAATAAAAATTGAAATACTTGCTTGTGTGCTTATTGACCTTATTTTCTTGTTTGCCTTCTTTAATTGAAAAAAAATATTTGCAAAACTAAAAACCACAAAAATATGACTTTTGTTCTCTGATTAGGACTACTTCATATATGTTTGTGCTCCTTGTGTTCGACCCCGGTCGCTATACCAGGTTAAATAAATAGTGGAGATAGCTGACTATATTTATGCTCGATTGCTTGATTTGTGTGGTTCTCTTATTTTTTTGTTGAGTCTGATTAGCTGACTGGGGTCACAACGAGCCGTGTTTCTTCTTGATACTTAACCCTAGTCTGGTGGTCGCTCATCAGAATGGTGTCGTTGTCGGGGATCATACTTAGTAGTCTTTTCAGCCTTTTTGCGTATTTTGATATCTACTTATTATAATTGTTTCTGACCCATTTTTGTTCGCTTTTTATGCGAGGAACCGCTTGAGGTTGACTTGGAGGAGACCCGTACCTGAGGATGAGCAGGAGCGTAGCAGGAGTAGTTATAATAGATAGATTAGTTGATGGTAGTTTTTATTTTCAACACATTATTATTGTTGTAATAATACAGGGACACTCAGACTCTTTTTGGACTTGGCTTATCGATGTTTGTTTCACCGAGCACTGGTGTGCTCGGGGGACCTCGCTGCGGTTTTTGCCTATTTTGATTTCTTCACATTCTTGTTTCCTTTGATTCTCGAAGAATTTGTCCCTTAGATTTAGGAATTTCTTTGATTGTGACGTAATTGCTTAAGGCCCAATTCCTAATATCTTTCCTGCACCTATAGATTCGTAATTTGACCTTATTAATAATTCATAATAAAAAGTTAGAGAAATTAGACTCAGGCCCACGTGCCGTGAGGAACCACATACAACGCTAGCAAGACCCATTGTGGCGGGCACCGAGTAGTTCCCATGATCAGACTCTGGACTTGCTCTAGTTATCTAACTCCGGTTCTTCACGATTATTAGAAGGTGCTCTTCTAAGGTCATTTTCTTATTGCATCATTTAGATTAGTTTACATTCCTGTCTTTAAATTCATGCACGATGAAGGATATTGAGAATCCTTAAGCGCATCACGGAAGCGTGTTGATCGTATCGAATACGATCGGAGCAACTAGTCATACTAGATGCTAGATGCAGCGGAAATTAAAAATTTTTAAACTTAACGATGAAACCACATGATCACGAGAACACTTCTCGGATCGATTCATCAAACTACAAAGTACAAGAAATACCTCTTGAAGCGTGGTTGTGATCGCGAGATCCCAAAGTAGAGATCCTCCTATCTTGAGTCCGACCCACGGAGAATGCACTTGCGGGCACGATGATGAGTCGCGTCCTTCCCGCAATCCTTCGACGAAGATCCAAGCGACGAAGACGAAGCAAGATGCTCTCCTCTTCAATATCAAAGTGGACGTCCACTTGGATACTAAGAGAGAGACCACACGAGATTTAGAGAGAGAGAGAGAGAAGTTGTCTTTCACAACTCTAGATGATGTACCTTGGAGAGGCTACCCTAGCCCTCCTTTTATACTAGTTTAGGATCCAATGGATCTCAATCCATGGGACACATGGATCCAAGGGCTATGCTTGGTCCATGATAAATCAATGGCTAGGATTGTTGTTTAATAACAACAATTTAAAGTTAATTAATCAAGAGATAATATAACAAATGAAGTGGAGTTAACCAACCCCTAAAAAAGGGGGGGCGTCACCCATGAACTCCACCCATGAGGGTGGTTGTTTTCTCCATTTTATTTATTATATTATTCCTCAATTAATTACAATAAATATCCACCAAAATAATTCCAAAATTAATTTGTGAATATTTCAATCTTGCCATTGAAAATTATGTGAATCATATTCACAACCCAAACTAGTTAGTAAATTGCATTTCCAATTAATTAACAAATGTGAATCCAATTCACATTATTAATTAACAAATGCTATTTACATAAATTCTCTCTCTTATATATATGTATATTATAAATCATATTTATAACATACATATATCATGGATAGTTCTATCCACATTCTCCTAATCCTTGATAATCAAATCTTATTTAATTATCTTAGATAATCATTTTCGCAATATGAATCATATTCATATTTAAGCTTGATGATTAAATCACATTTAATCATCAAGTCCTTGCTTGGATATTTCATCAAAAGAATTACTCTTGAACCCTTTCAAGAATAATGTGCTTTCTCCGCAGATACTTGGAGACAAGGATAGGGCGATTGTATTATTCCACGTATAGTGACTTGGATGTTGAGATCTCATCTCAAATCCAGATCTTACGGACCTCTCACAGATGCTTGATTAAATCAAGGCCGCAAATCCAATCTTCTCATTGAATCTGAATCCCATTCAGATCAATGTCCAATACTTGGACTAAGATCGGATTGCTTCTCTACTGAAAGGAGTCACTAAAATCCAGACCTGTTTCATCACTCCCTCGGAATGGAAGCGTCATGGATATACAATCGTTTATGATCACATCACCCTTCAGGTATTCCCAATACCTGTACATCCTGCATATTGGAAGACCCATGATCAACCCGAAGATCAAGATCATTTTATACTGTCTTCTTCAGGGTTTAATCATTAAGTTTCTCAATCTTGGTCATTGGGATTTGGTATCGATCATATGCTTTCCCAAAGCATATATCATACCTTCAAATTCATGTCATGCTTCCAAAGCATGACGACCATGCATGGAATTTGATCGGTCCCAATACCTCATGAGTGAGCTCATGTCTTCCGGTTCACAAGTGAACCTGTATGATCCCTTTGAGAGATCATATTGCTCATATACCCTTATATGCATACCAGCTCGCCGGTGTATAGACCTTGGTTAGGTCATCAACCTATTGGTCTGCCAAATGTACATACTTAGATATATAGCAATATATCTGTCTCCGGTCAGAGGATGCATGCCTATGCTGTGACAGCATTCAACATAGGACTTAAGTTATCTCGATCTCGTTAGGTCAACCCATTGACCTAACTAATCTGACACCTCCGAATCACTATTCCCATGCAGAGGACCTGCATCAAGAGGTCGGTCAGATATCAGCCTATGTGAGAAAGGATTGCCATCTCCTACTCAGGCTGGAGATCTCCACTTGACAATCATTTGACGGTGTTTGATGAGTCCTCCATCTAACTCCTTAGATATTCATCCAAACACCAGCCTCTATGATTCATTTAATGAAACAACAGCTATATGATCATCAAGCTGGCCATGGTACATAACCCTAATTGTACAGAGGGACCTTATAGTGCATTCATTCATATAATTTCAGAAAGGGAGTGAAACATCAATAACTTTTATTGATAAACTTAAATATTACAATAACATTTATTGTAAGAATGGTTCGCCCAGGGCTCACAAGTCTAACAATCTCCCACTAGCCCTCAGAACCATTCAGGTACAATCCGTAAACCCATACTCATTACATGCTGGTCAAAAACCTTCTGTGTCAGAGGTTTGGTAAGAGGATCAGCAATGTTGTCGGCAGAGGCCACCTTGGTGATGATGATATCACCACGCTTTTGAATCTCCCGAATGTTGTGGTATTTCCTTTCCACGTGCTTGCTCTTCTGATGGCACCTGGGTTCCTTTGCTTGGGCAATGGCTCCAGTGTTATCGCAGAGTAACGGGACGGGAGTATCAGAGGAAACTACGCCAAGTTCCAAGATGAACTTGCGCAACCACACCGCCTCTTTTGCAGCATCCGATGCGGCAATGTATTCGGCTTCAGTTGTTGAATCCGCCGTAGTGTCCTGCTTCTTGCTTCTCCAGCTCACAGCACCACCGTTCAACAGGAATACAAACCCTGATGTCGACTTTCGATCATCAATATCTGACTGGAAGTCTGAATCTGTATATCCCAAGACTTGGAGATCACCATCCCCATAGACCAAGATGTAATCTTGCGTCCGTCTTAGATATTTGAATATGTTCTTTACTGCATTCCAGTGTTTCTCTCCATAGCAGGATTGGTAACGACTTACCACTCCCACTGCATGGCAGATGTCTGGCCTAGTACACATCATGGCATACATCAAGCTTCCTACGGCTGATGCATAAGGGCATCCAGCCATGGCCTTCTTTTCCTCAACACTTTGAGGAGCCATTCCTTTGGACAGATGGATACCATGTCCTAAGGGGAGGAATCCTTTCTTCGAACTATCCATACGGAATCGTTCAAGAATCTTCTTGATGTATCCATGTTGTGATAATCCCAATATTCTCTTTTCTCGGTTTCTGAACAACTTCAGGCCTAAGATGTAAGAGACTTCTCCAAGATCTTTCATCTCGAAGGTAAGGGATAGCCAAATCTTCACACTGGTCATCATTCCTGTATCATTCCCAATGATAAGGATATCATCTACATAAAGCACGATGAACACAATGGCGCTCCCACTAAGCTTCTTGTACACACAAGGTTCATCAGGGTTTTGCACAAAATCATAACTCTTTATGGTTTCGTCAAATCTGATGTTCCAGCTACGAGAAGCTTGTTTGAGCCCATAGATGGATTTCTTCAGCTTGCACACTTTACCATCCTCAGCTATGAAGCCCTGGGGCTGCTCCATATAGATATCCTCCTCGAGGTATCCATTGAGGAAAGCCGTCTTGACGTCCATCTGCCAGATGTCGTAGTCAAGAGATGCAGCTATAGCTAGCAGTGTCCTGATGGACTTAAGCATGGCCACAGGAGAGAATGTCTCATCGTAGTCGCTGCCTTCTCTCTGTGTGTAGCCCTTGGCTACGAGCCGTGCCTTGAAAGTCTCTACTTTCCCATCAGGTCCCCTCTTTCTCTTGAAGATCCATTTACACCCAATGGGTTTTACCCCTCTAGGTGGATCCTCTAGGGTCCATACACCATTCTTATGCATGGAGTCAATCTCTGACTTCATTGCTAGCATCCATCTATCCATGTCATGATCCGCAAGTGCTTCATCATATGAAGAAGGATCATTGTCAGTCTCACCTGACACATGGAATCCATACCTTTCAGGTGGTGCAACCACCCTCGAACTCCTTCGAAGAGGTATGGGTGTTTCATCTTCATTTATTTCTTCAGTTTCTGGTTCAGGAATCTCAGAATCCTCAGGGGATTCAATGAGCTCCTCTACTTCATTCTTGTCTTGACCTTTAAGGAAATCATCCTCCAGAAATTTCACATCCCTAGAGACAAAAACCTTTTGGGTCTCAGGGTCATAAAACTGGTATCCAATACCATCTTTAACATACCCAATGAAGTAGCGCTCACGAGTGCGAGATTCTAGCTTACTTGCGTCCACGTTCTTCGCATGAACCAAGCATCCCCAAACCCTCAAGTGATTGACACTAGGTTTGGTTCCATACCAGAGCTCGTGAGGAGTCCTTGGTATAGACTTGCTAGGAATCTTGTTTAGGATATATATTGCAGTCTCTACTGCATATCCCCAGAAACTAAGAGGTAAATGTGCTTTACTCATCATTGAACGGACCATGTCCATGATGGTCCTGTTGCGTCTTTCAGCAACACCATTAAGTTGGGGAGTTCCAGGAGGAGTGAGATTGGAGACAATTCCACTCTCTTTAAGGTATTCCTTGAATTCATCTGAGAGGTACTCACCACCTCGGTCAGATCGAATCCGTTTAATCTTCCTGTCGGCTTGGTTCTCAACCAAAGCCTTAAACTCTTTGAACTTTTCAAAGGTTTCTGATTTATGACGTAGCAGGAAGATAAACCCATATCGCGAATGGTCATCGATAAATGTCAAATAATATCGATATCCATTTCTAGTCGCGGTATTGAAGGGACCACATACATCAGTATGTATTAGGTCGAGAATACCCTCGCATCTCGTAACCTTGTTACGGAAAGGCATCCTGGTCATTTTACCTCGAATACAATGTTCACAGGTAGGTAAAGTTTGAACCTGTAGAAAATCTAAAGGTCCATCCTTTATCAATCTATTGATCCTATCAACAGATAAATGACCAAGCCTTTGATGCCAAATCATATTTGAATGATTTCCATTCTCCCTGGATCTCTTGGGGTTTTTATTATCAGTGGTAGTGACATTTATGACACATTCATCAATGCACAATTCATAGAGTCCACTAGAAGTCAGAACACCTTCCGCAACAAATTTATCATATTTATTAATGACTAATTCATTACAGAACAGGAAAGAGTACCCATGTCTAACAAGCTTAGACACAGATATCAAGTTCCTCCTGACCTCAGGTACATAAAGACACTCTTTAAGTACTAGGACTCGACCACTAGATAACGACAGTCTGCATGTCCCGATGGCGACTGCTGCAACACTTGCATCAGATCCCATCTGGATAACTATCTCCCCATGCTCCAGATTCCTAGTTTCCTGAAACAAATGCAACGAATTGCATACATGAACAGAAGCACCAGAATCTATAACCCAACTTCCTTCTCGTCCAACGAGAAAGCTAGTTTCAATGATGAAAGTAGATTTCATACCTGCTGGGGCTTTACCTTTGTCGGTAGACTTCAGGTAATCTGGGCAGTTACGCCGCCAGTGCCCCGGCTTCTTGCAGTGGTGACAGACATCGGTCTTTTTCGATGTCATTAGTGTGGAAGCACTAGAAGATGAACCAACTCCTTGATTCTTCTTCTTTCTCTTCGAGGCTGGGCCCTTCTGAGAACCTTGCTTCCGCCCGCGCTTTCCTCTCACCTGTGCAACCATTGCACTAGCAGAGGGGCCGTCCTTCTTCAAGACGTCTTCTGCAGACTTCAATGCAGCTAACAGCCCAGCGTTTCTGAAATCACCTTTGTTCATGTGGTAAGACACAACAAAGTTGTTGAAAGACTTAGGGAGCGACAGGAGAATGAAATCAGCTTGCATTTCAGAGTCCAAGTACGCTCCCAGGGTTTCCAGCTCAGAGAGGTACCCAAACATTTTGAGTACATGTTCTCTGACAGAGGTCCCTTCCTGCATCTTGCAGCGAATAAGCTCTTTCATCACATTATAACGCTGTGTGCGGTTTATGTCACCGAACATTTCTTTCAGACTCAGCATAATTTCTTGGCAATGGTTCATTTCCACATGTTGCTTCTGAAGCACATTGGACAATGACCCAAGGATGTAACATCTTGCCAGATTATTATCTTCATCATATTTTTCATTATATGATTTATCTTCATCAGTCACAGGGTCTGCTATCTTGTCCTTGCTAAGCACGTAGGAGATGCGCTCTGCACAGAGAACAAGATCCAAATTTCGGATCCAATCCGAATAATTTGGTCCGGTCAACTGGTTGACCTCTAGAAGCCTGCTAAGTGGGTTCATGGACTTCATTTTCTGAAATTAAGAATGCACTATATTAGAATATATAGATTAAATATATATTCATTTTAAGAATAATTTGATTAAGGCATTTTAAATCAAATTTGTCTTGCTAGGTCAACTTTGAAAGATTATTCCCTTAATTTTTCTTTCAAAGTAAGAGATATACTTACCGCTATATCTCAAGCGAGATCTGGGATCTCCTCTCTATCCTTATCACATCCCAATAATATGAGAACCTGTGACTCGAATAAGAGAAGCGGGAACACATTCCGCCTTGCAAGTCCAACTTGCATTTCCCAATTCGGTCTTTAACACCCGGGCCCACCACCCCTAAGATGATGTTGACCCGTTGTTAATTGAACCAACCGTCAACAGGCTTAATACTCGCTATACGCAATCCAATATCGCCCCAATAATATGAGGACCCGATATTGGGGTCACTACGTATACGGCCTTACTCTTTCGAGAAGCAAAGAACCCGATCCAATTAAATCATGCACAGGATCTGTCACTTCAGACAGGCGTCTCCCATACACAACAACTGGCGACGAAATCCTTTGCCTTGACGGGAGACCATGGATGTCACCTATGTGATCCTCCACCTCATATTCAAATTTTATAATTAATTATTGTGAATCATATTCACAAAATTAATTCTTCCAAGGGAAATACACAGCTATTCAAAATAGTGTGTTTATTAGGTATGATTAATTTAATCATATTAAATTAATCATTTAGCCCAATCATCAACAAACACGTCTTTTACTTGAATAGTAGGTATAATCTCAAAATACGTATTATTCGAATTTTAATAATTAGAAAAATACATATTGTCTGTCTCCGGTATTATACAATCCCTACCCGCTGTCATGGCCAGTACCGACGAGAGTGGGACGGACCACATACGTTGCAACCCGCGACCCCAATGCTCTCCGACTAGGCACCACATCCGCCTCGGGAAAGGATAATACCAGATAGACCATCATGTACTTTGAGATGTTCATCGGTTCTTCAACCGAAAGTTATACCATATAGTACAAATCAAAACATTTTTGATTATAAGGAGATTTGCTAGACAAATCCCCAATCCTATTCAAGCAAAAGAAGGGTTTTTCATGTAAAAGTTGTCCTACAACTATTGTAGGATAAACTATGGTTTTCATGAAAGCAATGTTTGTTGATGAAACAATGATCAAGATCTAATATCTTATCATTGTAGTTTAGGCAAGTGTCATTCAATGAAATAATTATTTCTTTAAATATTTCACAAATATTTATCACTAATTATTCCAGAAAATTAACAATTAATTTTCATCATGATAATTGAATGACATATCACAAGGTTCAAGATCAAAATTGTTAATTTCCAGCAGTGACCCCCAATCACTAAAATTAACTTATCTTGATCAATTTAAATTCAAAAAATGCAAACTCAGTTTCCAAAGATTGCCTATTTGATTTATTAAAGAACCCAAGTGATAATTTACGCATTTCAAGGCGGATTAAAACCGTAATCATCTCATTAATTACGTTCAAATCCGCAGTTCCCGCAACAGTGAATATAGTCATATTCAAAAAGCCATATCTTGAGCAAATAAAGTCCAAATTTAGTAAACTCAAGTCCTATGGTTTCCTTGTTTAATGGGGAACAAAATACAATTGAAAATTTCGTGTTTAAACATTTTAAACAGTACGGAAAAAATCAATTAGACAGAGGTGCGAAAATTGAAATGCAGTAAAATTTTCACAACCCTTTCAAGAACCAAATCGTCTAAGGTTCATGGATCACATCCAAAACCTTATTCAACCTGGCTCTGATACCACTTGAAGGATATTGAGAATCCTTAAGCGCATCACGGAAGCGTGTTGATCGTATCGAATACGATCGGAGCAACTAGTCGTACTAGATGCTAGATGCAGCAGAAATTAAAAATTTTTAAACTTAACGATGAAACCACATGATCACGAGAACACTTCTCGGATCGTTTCATCAAACCACAAAGTACAAGAAATACCTCTTGAAGCGTGGTTGTGATCGTGAGATCCCAAAGTAGAGATCCTCCTATCTTGAGTCCGACCCACGGAGAATGCACTTGCGGGCACGATGATGAGTCGCGTCCTTCCCGCAATCCTTCGACGAAGATCCAAGCGACGAAGACGAAGCAAGATGCTCTCCTCTTCAATATCAAAGTGGACGTCCACTTGGATACTAAGAGAGAGACCACACGAGATTTAGAGAGAGAGAGAGAGAAGTTGTCTTTCACAACTCTAGATGATGTACCTTGGAGAGGCTACCCTAGCCCTCCTTTTATACTAGTTTAGGATCCAATGGATCTCAATCCATGGGACACATGGATCCAAGGGCTATGCTTGGTCCATGATAAATCAATGGCTAGGATTGTTGTTTAATAACAACAATTTAAAGTTAATTAATCAAGAGATAATATAACAAATGAAGTGGAGTTAACCAACCCCTAAAAAAGGGGGGGCGTCACCCATGAACTCTTCATGGGTGACGCCACCCATGAGGGTGGTTGTTTTCTCCATTTTATTTATTATATTATTCCTCAATTAATTACAATAAATATCCACCAAAATAATTCCAAAATTAATTTGTGAATATTTCAATCTTGCCATTGAAAATTATGTGAATCATATTCACAACCCAAACTAGTTAGTAAATTGCATTTCCAATTAATTAACAAATGTGAATCCAATTCATATTATTAATTAACAAATGCTATTTACATAAATTCTCTCTCTTATATATATGTATATTATAAATCATATTTATAACATACATATATCATGGATAGTGCTATCCACATTCTCCTAATCCTTGATAATCAAATCTTATTTAATTATCTTAGATAATCATTTTCGCATTATGAATCATATTCATATTTAAGCTTGATGATTAAATCACATTTAATCATCAAGTCCTTGCTTGGATATTTCATCAAAAGAATTACTCTTGAACCCTTTCAAGAATAATGTGCTTTCTCCGCAGATACTTGGAGACAAGGATAGGGCGATTGTATTATTCCACGTATAGTGACTTGGATGTTGAGATCTCATCTCAAATCCAGATCTTACGGACCTCTCACAGATGCTTGATTAAATCAAGGCCGCAAATCCAATCTTCTCATTGAATCTGAATCCCATTCAGATCAATGTCCAATACTTGGACTAAGATCGGATTGCTTCTCTACTGAAAGGAGTCACTAAAATCCAGACCTGTTTCATCACTCCCTCGGAATGGAAGCGTCATGGATATACAATCGTTTATGATCACATCACCCTTCAGGTATTCCCAATACCTGTACATCCTGCATACTGGAAGACCCATGATCAACCCGAAGATCAAGATCATTTTATACTGTCTTCTTCAGGGTTTAATCATTAAGTTTCTCAATCTTGGTCATTGGGATTTGGTATCGATCATATGCTTTCCCAAAGCATATATCATACCTTCAAATTCATGTCATGCTTCCAAAGCATGACAACCATGCATGGAATTTGATCGGTCCCAATACCTCATGAGTGAGCTCATGTCTTCCGGTTCACAAGTGAACCTGTATGATCCCTTTGAGAGATCATATTGCTCATATACCCTTATATGCACACCAGCTCGCCGGTGTATAGACCTTGGTTAGGTCATCAACCTATTGGTCTGCCAAATGTACATACTTAGATATATAGCAATATATCTGTCTCCGGTCAGAGGATGCATGCCTATGCTGTGACAGCATTTAACATAGGACTTAAGTTATCTCGATCTCGTTAGGTCAACCCATTGACCTAACTAATCTGACACCTCCGAATCACTATTCCCATGCAGAGGACCTGCATCAAGAGGTCGGTCAGATATCAGCCTATGTGAGAAAGGATTGCCATCTCCTACTCAGGCTGGAGATCTCCACTTGACAATCATTTGACGGTGTTTGATGAGTCCTCCATCTAACTCCTTAGATATTCATCCAAACACCAGCCTCTATGATTCATTTAATGAAACAACAGCTATATGATCATCAAGCTGGCCATGGTACATAACCCTAATTGTACAGAGGGACCTTATAGTGCATTCATTCATATAATTTCAGAAAGGGAGTGAAACATCAATAACTTTTATTGATAAACTTAAATATTACAATAACATTTATTGTAAGAATGGTTCGCCCAGGGCTCACAAGTCTAACACACGAATGACCCTACATGTAGAGTGCTGGCGACAGATACACATCTCTTACTTTGCATGCATCATAGTGTTTGATCACGCGTCAGCTTTTTAATAATCATGAGAGAGAAAAATTAGTTAGGTGTTTGCTTGATATTGAAAAATACCATAAACAGAGAAAAACATAAAATTGAGACTGATAAACAAACTTGATCCTAAAAGACACATCACTTAAAAATCTATCTTGGGAGATTCATCCCCTCATTATTTGGTTTGCTTGCGCAAGAGAGTGACCCACACACTAAGCTAGAGCCACACCTAAACTCTCGTTAGACTACTGGTATTAGGGTTAGTCGTTCTCCAGTGAGGATCGCTCCGATCTCCGGTAAAGTGGGTCGCGATATCCTTAACAGAGCAAGTTGATCGGGTAGTCGGTAAATGGTCCGCAAGTTGTACTGGCTGGCAAAGATCTAGTTTTGAGATTGAGCCAGTCTTTTGGGAGCATCGGATACCTAACAGCTTGCTTAATCTCCGTGCTAGACTGAATTATCACCTAAATAAAATTGACAAGATAAATGACCTAATTTGGGTTTAAAGACCATCTCAGTGTTGCGTAGGTGAATTTGGGGTTTGATTGTTGATCTTGTTTGTTTCCAGATACCATCCATATTTCTTCCAGATCACGATGATGGACCAAAGGTCCATTAGGCTACCCTTGGCAACATCGCTCCCGAGAACTCCGACTCATTCATCTAGGCAGGTTCTGGAGATCTTGGACCAGCTCTC
The DNA here is from genome assembly GCA_037367405.1 of Ottelia alismoides. NCBI lineage: Eukaryota > Viridiplantae > Streptophyta > Magnoliopsida > Alismatales > Hydrocharitaceae > Ottelia > Ottelia alismoides. The sequence continues at coordinate 583,006 of JAZKJV010002851.1, read as the reverse complement.
TGAACTCGGGTTCGATTCCGCTTTGTTCCCCCTCGACAACCCTTCTTCCAGTCCGGAGGTGCCTAAGAAAAGACCAACATAGATATTTGTTCATTTGACGGTACCTGAGTTGGGGTCGTTTGCCTTTGCAGAGACCCGAGAGATGGCCAGCAGTGATGGACGCACCGATGGATAACCCTAAAACACCGTGTACGTTAGACCAGGATGCCATCGACAACACCTTGTTAACTTCCCTAAAGACGAGGTCGCGTCATATCAGAGATCATGGAGATTTTATGGTGGAGGTCCGTCAAGAGTTAGAGCAGATGCGAGCTAACAGAGAGGAACAACAACGAGCAGCTGGTGAAGATATCCCCATAGGTAGAGGAGGAGCGGGAGGCCAATTAGAAGAGCCAGAAGAGCAACCGGAGCCAGCCAGGCAACCATGAACGATGAGACAGTTGTACAACCTTGGTGCAACTCTCACACACCATTGTATTCAGTTGCCAGTAATTCTAGGCGATTTCAAGATTCCTCCTCAGATCATTCAACCCTTGACCAAGTTCCATGGGCTTGCCACCGAGTAGACGCACCTGCATCTACAAGAGTTCGAGATGATCTGCAGTATTTCTCACGATCGATTCGTGGACGAGGACACCATCAAGATGATGGCATTTTCTTTCTCCCTGTTAGAGAAGCATTTGGGGAGATACATCACTTCATGGGAGCAGCTCCGGACTGAGTACTTGAACAAGTACCATCCACTCGGTCGGACGAACGCAACGCGAGCTTTGATCAAGAATTTCTCCATGATCCCCAATGAGCAATTCCATGAGGCGTGGGATCGATTCCATGAGCTCATTGACCGGTGTCCATATTACGACATATCCAAGCCCAACCTAGTACAGAGCTTCTTTTGTGGGCTGACACGGAAGCTGCAGGGGCTAATGAACGCTTCTTGTGGGGGTTCCTACTCTACCAAGGACGAAGACCAAGTCTGGTCCATTTATGAGGAGATGGTAGAGAATGACACAGCGATGACCCAGACCCAGCTCTACACCCAGGGAAGCCCTCACCCCATGATGTTCCCTGTCAGAGGATAGCACGAGTTGATGCAGGTACATCTACGTCCTCAACAACCGTAGCACAGGAAGAGTCGTCGACTGTTGACATGGGCATTATCAGTGAGAAGCTGGACCGCATCGAGATCATTGAGAAGAAGCAGTGCTAGGGCATGACTCAGATTGACTTGTTGGTACAAACACTAAGTGACCAGAAGACCCAAATCATGTGTCTCCAGGAGGCATAGACGGCTTCTCAGACCCGTATCAGGTCACGGGTTGAACCTAGCAGCAGCAGCTCATCCCAACACCACCCCGTTTCACCAGGTCCACCACATTCATACGGAGTCGTTCCAACAGCTGCAACACTAGTACTCTCGGCCATCGCCATTTTAGGACACTCATAAGGTGGTGTATCAGCAGGATCAGCCACTGGCAGTTCTCCCTCCACCACCTTACAAACAGGAGCCATTGATGGAAGTCAACGGGATTTGGTATCACCGACAGCAACCCAGGATCCATCGAGACTATCCTAGATTCACGTGGTCGATCGAAGGTATCTCATCCCAGCAGCAGCCTCCAGCTCAGGGTGGGCAGCTCGTCCAGCAGCAGCACCAGTCCCAGTTCTTCCACCAGCCACAACAACAACACTATTAGTTGGGTCCTCGTCCCTACCAACAGGGACAACGGTGGAGGCTACACCAGCAACAACCTCAACAGTATTCCCAGCCTCTCCCTCACCAGTTCCAGCAGCAGCCTCACTTTCAGCGAGGCAACCCGTCCGGTTCTCATGGGCCAGCCTATGAGAACCCAGCTCTTGATGATCTTGCTTGCCTGCTTGCAGTAAAATCAAAAAAATAAAATAAAAAGATGTAAATAAGCATGTAAATATATTATAAATATATAAAATATGTGTATATAATTATATAATACCAAATTCAAATTATAAATAAAATAGTTGAAATATAGATAAATATACATATGTATATACATGTAAATATCACCTAATAAGAAGTGATATAAAAAATAATAAAAATACCCATAAAATTGTACATAAAATAAGAAACACTTTCTATGTTTTGACTTTAATTTAATAAATTTATTTATTATTTATTATCGATTTAGTCAGGGATTTAATCATTGTTATTTCCTCATTGGTCCACATGGACTAATCTAGGTCGTTTCTTTATTGACCACACGATCAACTGTACATGATATCTCTGCCTCCTTCGTGAAACCAACTACCACCAATGCTTCACCAATTTTTGACTTCGATTCGTCAATCAAGGAAGCTTGCTTCCTGATTAATCTTTTGCAGGACACGATCAACCATTATGACATGCTCTAATCGCCTCTCTTAAATCATGTCACTTCACTCCATCCTGTGATCTTCACCAAATTGTCTATAAATAATGTGCACCGCCTCCTTTCGATTTTTTGATCCCCTTTCTAATAATGTAACCCAAATAGGAGTCCATTGATAGATTCGCCCGGTGAAAGTAAGCGGAACCCTCTCCTTGTCGGTGTGGATAACCTTTCATAGCGATCCACCCTTACCGAAGCTTCGTTGGTGAAGGCCTTCTACTCCAAAATCCATGTTAGATTAAGTTTTTTTCTTTTGTCTTTACATCGTACTTATTTTTAGCATGTTATCTTAGGTGTTATTTTAGTCAATTAATCAATAGGATAGTGTGATTGTAGATCTTCCATTTGCTTGATCATTGAACTCCAGTTCAAAATTCATCGTGAAATCATGTTTGCTCCAATTCCCTATCTCCCCATCATCTTGCCCCTTTACTTCTTCATCGAGTCATCCATAATGTTCAACATGATTGGCCTCAGATCAACGATTTGAGTCCCCATCTCCTCACCTATTGTCTAGGACTCTCCATTCCACTTCATGGCACTAACACAACTTCAGTCCAGAAAAGGGGATCCCCCTCGAGCCTCTTAACCCTTCTAGTGCAAGTACATGCTTTCAATTCATTTTTCTGGGGGCATATTTTGGCTTAAATAGAGCTCCAGATGCAAGCCCCATTCTTGAGCTCCAGATCCCTTTTGATGGGACTATTCTTGAGCTTCAGATCCCTTTTGATGGGACTCGGACCATTTCAACTATGCTAACAGTTGCGGAACACCTTCTGGACTCGATTGAGTGCATCAATAGTGAGAGAGGAGCGTGGAGGAGGAGGAACCGATGAAATTAAGTTCGACCAAGGGGATGTTCTTCCATGCTCTTTGAAGAGCAGTCACCTTTGGGTCGACCTATCGCTACAGTTCCCTGTGGATCCATTAGTGCATTGAAGAACCGAAGCAATCATCCTTTTAACTTGTTCTGTTGTTGTAGTCAAGGAACTCAGAGATTCATCAAAAATGATCACACCGAGAAATTAATATGGAATCAACTCTCAATCCAATCAAATTATTTATTTTACTTTTGTAAGTACCAAGGTCGAACTCAGGGAGGTAATATGAGGGTCTATAATTAATCTTTAAATAATTAAGAAATTTGGGTTTTTAGAGAAGATAAATTATTTTTGATATTTTATGTATTATCATCTTTTTATGTGTTATAATTAATAGAAGATGAAATTAATTTGTCGAGGAGAAACATGATGTTGAGAAAATAATGCTATGTTATGTGGTAAAAAATAAAAAATAAATAACTGAAATCTTTTTTATTTTTAAATGATGTAAGGTGTTGATGTAAGGTGAGAAGTTGCAACAAGTCAAGCAAGTAATCAAATTAAGCCAATCAGTTTGTTCCTATCCCTTATTTAATCCCAGTGATAATTTGTCAATTAATTTCAATCTAGATCCCCAATAAATATCCTTAAATTAATTCCATGATTTTTACAATAAATTATTGAGCATTAAATATGAATGTGAATGAACATGTCACAAAAGATCCTCAATTTAATTGAAGCAAAAAATAAATCAAAATAAATTATTCAATGTGATATGTGAAGGACAAGATCAAAATGACATCAAGAACATCAAAAGCCGATAAATATTGTTCACGATATGAACAATAAAGTTTCAGGGACATGCATGTAATTAAAATAATAAGATGGCTTGCTATTTCACTCTTTGGAGGGATCTTTTTTTTGTAATTTCTCAAAATTGATTGGGATCATTTGTAGTATACCCATGGTTGGCGTATATATGTAATTCCTAGAAGATTGAGGGACTTCTACACAATTTTTGCATTGTGTGCATGCGTGATCGCGTGCTTGGCTGGCTAGGGTGACGCTTGGACCGAGGCTGAGGTGCGGGTCATGTTCGGTGGCTTTGGTGGTTTTGATCCTCTATGTGTCAGTTGAAGAAGCTTCAGCAAAGTCCCGAGACCAGAGGCTCGGGAATGGGCACGTGGAGCTTTTGAAATCGTCTGATGAAAGATAATCTCACATATAGAGATTTGGTGGTCTTGGATGGTTATGATCTATTGTATTCTTTATCTAACATCCACTACTCCTCGGACCTGAGGGGGTTTGTTTCTGCTTGATGCTAGACACCACTGGTGGCATGCTGCTTCATAGAGGGCAGTAATGACAATGACGAGAAGGCGATCACGACGGAGAAGCGTGATGTGCTGAGGGGTAAGTTGTGGGCCAGATGTGGTGGGAAGGGAATTTGGGTTTTGGTCTCCTACGAATAAGCCGAAGAAGAATGGGGTTATGGTATCGCCTGAGAATAGACTGAGTCGACAATAAAGATAAGGGAAGAAGGTGATGAAGTTTCGTCGAGATTTGGAGTGGTTGTGGCCTGCTCCTGTTGTAGCCTCGAAGTCTGGAGAAGGAAGACTGAAGTTGTGCTGATCTTCTGGAGGATACAATATCACGACCTAGGAGGTCGTGGATCATACCAGGAGAGAGTTCTCACTAACGAGCAATGGTTGTTATCACCAGCCTCTAGCTACCTCTCTCTCTCTCTCTCTTCTTGAAGATGATGGTGGATGTCGGGGCTAGGTGGTTTGGGTATGGGTTAAATAGGAAAAAGAGAGATGGCGATAAGGTTGAAGGTCATCAGATGGCTAAATGGAGGACGGTTGTTGGAGAAAGAGGAGGGGAGAGATCAGATAAGGAGGCTCGTGGGGGTGCGAGATCGTTCAGGCATGGATGTAGGTTGGCGATGGATTTGATTTGGGTTTGTTAGAGTTAGGAGGCGATTGATCGGAGAGGCATAGGTTATTGGGTCTCACTGGATATGGCGAGGCGATTGGGTGGTTAGCGATGGTAGTCTGAGCTAGGGTACAATGGATATGGAGGAGTGGCTCAACGATGGAGGACGATGAGGGAGGAGGGAGTCGGGTGGTGAGACTAGAGGTAGAAGGAGACAACCATGTGTTAGGTAAGTGGTTGGGGTCACGCGAGCAACATGTGGGGAGAAACAAGAGAAGGTGGGGTTAGATTGGTCATTGGATCTTGGTTTGATCCAACTGTCATAGATCAATGCGCATGGGGATAAAAATCGATTAACTAAAGGAGGCAGGTTTGACCAACGATCTGCAGTGGATAAATGATGTGGCACCAAGTGATGCAAGACTTTGACCGAGACCGTTAACTGTTCATTGACCAATGCAAAAATAACTAGGTTAGAAATACCAAATGACATCAAATGCGGAAATGCCCAACATGAAAAATGGATATCTAAATGTAAGCTATAATGCTCCTGAAGGACTCATATGCCAACTAACAGTGGAATGAAAGATATGCATTTTTATGATATTTTATGTATATAAAATATTTTTTTAAGTTTTGCAATTTTCATTTGATTTCCTATAGATGAATTATGCATGCAAAAATCAAACATGATGTGAAATAATACAATGGACTCGAATACCATTTTTTGGATTTTTGTTGATTAAATTAATATCAGAATAAATTAGAGAAGTGGATTATGTACAAGTGGATTAGGTTAGTATACTCAAGTCAGAATCTATCCTTTTTATTGCTTTTCTAATTTTTTAATTTTTTATTTTTTATGTAATTTAATAAAGTAATGAATAAAATAAAGAAATGAAAAAAGAAATAATTAAAATGAGTGAAATATGCACATGAAATGACAGGTCAAAATTTAGCAAAAACGTATAATGTGTAGTTATGTCCCAAAACCTGATTTTCACAATGAACTCTGATTCTTTTAAAATTGACCTTGATTTGTAGATAATTGAATGTACATTAATTTAAAATAAGTAGAGTTCATTTGGACACTGTATGAAAGAGATATCAATATTTTCGTCTTTCTGTCTTGAAATTAGGGTTTGGGATTATTTTAGATATGTGCAAGTTAGCATTCTTTTAGGATTTTCATTGATTGAGTTTAGTGATATGTACACAATAAAGTTGGTTTTAGGTCAATTGGAGTTGAATGTGTTAATTAAAAATAGGTGAAGTTAGGTGAAAATATGCAGATGGATATGAACGCATAACTAAATGTTAATTTATGCAAATTAATTATGAGTACGTGAAACTTAATTTATGAAGTTAACATGTAAATGGTCCTAAAATCTTGGTACGGGGCTCTATTTCCAACTAATTATCTTGATGAATCACGTATTCATCAACCCCCTAAACTTAAACCTTGCTCGTTCCCAAGCAACTAAAAATGAAGTGGTGAAATGAGATTGGGTTCATACCAAGATAGCGAGCAAAAGGTGAAAATGGAGCTAGACCCAACCTTTGAATTAATAATTTGACGGAACTCTTATGAGAATTATGGTTTCAAAATCAATAGCCTCCGATCAATTTCTACACATATTGTAACAGTTTCATCTCAAAAGTCATGTTAGATCAATACTCCTCCCAAATCATACCCAATGAACATTGAACAATGGTCCCATGTGTGTGATGGTTGTTAGCTCCTCCCATCCAAAATGTCAAACTACCATGCAAACCTCTCCTCTAATAACTCGTCCTCAAGAAGTCAATTATTTCCTTATAGTTTCAGGTATGTGCTAGTTGAGAACGAATATAAAGGGAGAAATTTTCAGAAGAGGAGGAAAAAATTGGAGGGTGACTGATATAGTCGCCTCTCCTTTGAAGCTTGGCTAGTGTAACCAAGTCTTCAAGAGGATGTGCAGGTTTTCTGAAGCTTGGACCTTTTTATTCAAATATTTATTTGGTATTTAGTTTCTTTTGTATGGATTTTTGTTTCTCTACATGGATCTTTTGTGCCTCGATTGATATAGAGTCTTTTGTTTCACCTATGTTCTGAGGTCTTAGAAAAATTATGCTAGCAATCCATTCCTCATCCGAAGCTTTATTTCAACTCGTACTCCAGTCGTTAGATGTCCACGCTACCAGAAAAGAGACTCACACGGTCTTCCAACTCCCTATCTGAGTTTAGTTAAGTGCATAGTGCTAGAGTACATATTAATTCCTTATTCAAGAATCGTACTCAGAATGAGGCGATCAGGTTAGACACTAAGAGTCAAAGTCTGCACATTGTCATGCGGAACTCGGAGAATTAATTCCAAGACCTGAAGCTTCTGAAATCCTATTTCTCAATGAAGTTCCTATGAAAATTAGGTATATTATGGCAAAGTCAAGACTATTCTTGATTTATGCTCATAACTCAGTTCAGAACCCATGGCTTTTCACCAATGAATATGCATGAAATGCTGGATGAAGTGCAATTGCGTGGAATGTAAACAAATTTTTTGTGTCATTTTTTGAATTTTTCTGATTTTTTGTGTTTTGCGATTTTGTGATCTTTTTGAAGAATTTCATGCACATTATTCACATTGTATAAATTTCTACATATTATACACATTTTTCAAGTTTTACAAAAATTACCCACACACCATGTCATACCGAAGATACAATACCACATAGTAGAATGCAATGCAGAATATGTACACGAATGTGACTCATGCTCCCCCTATACTTAATGTATGCTAAGTATAGAAGGATGTAGAAGAAGAATGAAGAGATGTAGAAGTTGATCGCTCCCATATACTTAGGCTCTTGGTCAGCCTAAGTATAGCAGGGAACAAAAATGGGGTAGTCGAGGACAAGAGGAGGGAAGGTGGGTATAAACAAGGTGGGCATCTATCCCTCCCATAATTGAGCTTTTTCCAAATTATACGAGAAGTACAAACGGAACCAATGAGATCGAGGAGAAGGTGTCGATGTTCAAGGATGTTTTCGACATATTTTTAGTTGGGCATGCGGTAGGAGGGAATATGGAAATGAGGAAATTGACATAGAAGATCCACATCCATCGTCGGAGTTATCCTCATAATAGTAGTGTTCGATGGAGGCTCTCCAACTCATTCTTCTCTATTGTTGCTTACCCACATGTTCAACCAACTCGACCTTGGATGACGAGTACTCTGATGAAGCGATATTTGTTTGGTCATTTCTAATCACCCCGGTCTATGTACTATACCATGGGGTGGAGTCATCTGAATAGTCCATGTCTATGGTGATGATGTACCTAGTTTGTTTGCTAGAACATGAAGCAAGGAGAGGAGAAGGACCATAGCGCTTCTTCCCTCCACTAGCAACCAGACTATAGGATGTGGACCTTTTGCACTGACTCTATGAGTACTTGTCATTGGTTCTTCATTCAATGAATCACCATGTATGTTGTATATCTATTGTAAGGTGAGTACACATCCCGGGTATATGATGGTGCTCAGAATTAGATTTTCTTTGTCTGTTTAGGTGACAGATCACAATAATGATCAACGAAGTTCGAAAAGATTGTATCCAAATTCGGTGAATTAGATGTATCTAGGTCAAGATCACTTACCTTGGTAACAACTCTAGTAGCCTCGACAGTCAAATCCTCAGGTGTCTCTCCTAAGGTTGTGTTTGTGGTTTGTGGAGAGGTGTGTGAAGTTTTTGATTCCAAGATCTCCTCTATGCCACGGTTGTCGGTTTCATGTTCGGTTGTCTCAGGGTCAATTGTGTGTTGGACATGCGAGCCCACGACGAGCCATTATGTAATAAATGTTATTGAAATTCACTCCTTAATCTGAAATGAACAATAACTAATATGCATAATAGGTCCCTTAGTGCAATTAGGGTTATGTACCATGTCCAACTTAATGATCATACAACTGTTGATTCAATTATTGAATCATAGAAGCTGGTGCTTGGATGAATATCTAAAGAGTTAGATTGAGGACTCATCAAGTACCGTCAAATGATTGTTAAGAGATGATCTCCAGCCTGAGTAGGAGATAGCAGTCCTTTCTCACTTGGCTGATATCTGACCGACCTCTTAATGCAGATCCTCTGCATGGGAATATAGATTCGGAGGTGTCAGATTAGTTAGGTCAAAGAGTTGACTTAACGAGATCGAGATAACGAAAGTCCTGTGTCGTATGCTGTCACGAAATAGGCACGCATCCTCTGACCGGAGAAAGATGTGTTACTATATGTACGAGTATGTACATTTGGCAGAGCAATAGGGTGATGACCTAATCAAGGTCTATACACTGGCGCACTGGTGTGCATATAAAGGCATATGAGTAATACGATCTCTCAAAGGGATCATACAGGTTCATTGTTGAACTGGAAGACATGAGCTCACTAATGAGATATTGGGAAGAATCAAATTCCGTGCACGGTCATCTCGCTTTGGAAGCTTGACTGAATTTGCTAGTTTGATATATACTTTTGGAAAGTATATGATCAACACCTGGGTATGATATGTGCTTTTGGAAAGTATATGATCGATACCAAATCCCAATAGCCAAATGAGAAACTTAATGATAAATCCTTGAAGTAGACAATGTAAAATTGATCTCATATTTCATGTTTAATCTGGGTCTTCCAGTATGCAGGATGTACATGTATTAGGAATACATGAGGGTGATGTGATCATAAACGATCGTATAACCATGATGCTTCCATTCCTAGGGAGTGATGAAACGGGTCTGGATTTTGGTGACTCCTCTCAATAGAGAAGTGATCTGATCTTGGTCCAAATGTTGGACAATAGATCTGAATGTGATTCAGATGCAATGAGAAGATTAGACTTGTGGTCTTGATTTAATCAAGCATCTATGGGATGTCTGCAAGATCTGGATTTGAGATGTGATCTCAATAGTGGAACAATACAATTGCCCTGTCCTTATCTCCAAGTATCCATGGAGAAAGTACATTATCCTTGAAAGAGTTCAAGAATGATTCCATTGTTGATTTATATATATCAAAGCATTGAGATATGGATGATTAAATGTGATTTAATCGTAAAAGATAATATGAATTTGATTCGTATTATTTATCCATATAAGAAGAGCTATCTAAGATAATTAAATGTGATTTAACTATCAAAGATGTGAATAATGTAAATGTGATTCATATTATTTGGGCACATGAGAATAGAGATTCAAGACGATTAAATATGATTTAATTATCATGGATATGAATAATGTGGATAATACTATCCATATTAATCAGGTATATTATAAATGTCATTTATAATATATTAGAGAGAGCATATTGTGATTTATATTTGTGATGAATCCATATTTCATCATCTTTATTAGATCATTTTGGCCTTAAACACCCTAGTAAATGCATGTAAATACCCCTAATTCCTGCATTTTAGCATTCATGCATATTTGTGTAAATATTGTATAAAATACTGTTTTTAATATCAAAATTATAGAATAAAGAAAAGAAAAGAAAAAGAATAAAATATTGTAAATATTTTATGACCCGAAACCCTGAGACCTTGGCATCTAGATGAATAGGTCGACAAAGAATAAGCTAGGGGGAGATAAGGGCCAAAATACAATAGAGATAACTTTTATTTAATTCATTCTTTATTCATTTTGGGACCTATTTTTGGTTCCACTTATTATACTTCAAATAAAGAAACTTCGAATATGAAATTGTAGATAATTAAATATAGAAAAATAAAAAATCGATTTCACACAAAAATAATGTACAGATAAAAAGTAATGATCTGAATAAGATTCCAGAATCCCAACTTCCCAGACATGTATCTATCAAATAAAAACTCGAAATCTATCAAAATCAACTTTAATTTTATATAAGTTTTAATAAGCTATTTAATGAAGGTGGTTTCATACTTTTCGGAGCTACGGTTTGAAAGTTAGGTTTTGGACCCCCTATTGTATACTTGTACATATTAAAATATTTATTTTATTTATTACTCACTGTTTTTATAATTTCATATTTTATAATTTTGTAAATATTATTATAATATATGTATACATTAAAACAGGAATAAAAACATAAACAAAACATAAAAATAAAATACTTGTATAAATACATAGGTATAATAGCAATAAATATCCCTATAAAGAATATGCTTCTATTTATTTAATTGTATAAAATACATCATAAAAATAAAATAAAAATATATTTAAGTTCATAAAATTAATATGTAAATGTATTAAATAATAAACAAAATTAATAGGAATTAATTATACAAAATAAAAATAAAATATTTAAATATATAGATACATAAACCTATATAGCCCTTAAAAGGGGACTTGTATTTTTAAACCTCTAAAAAATAAATAAAATTCATAATAAAATAACTTATAAAATAATAAACATTTTTATTTAATAACTTAAAATTAATAAAATAAATTATTATTTTTAAATGATTTTCGAAATATTTTTCAGGAGGATTTTCCTTATTGGTTTACGTGGACCAACCAGGTGGGTCGGACCGTTGACTGCGGGTCAACTGTCTGACCCCGCCCCCTGTATGTGTCAAAACCTTGTTTTTTGTCTGTTTTCACGGATTTTTCAAGGTAAAATATTTCACTATTTTGTGACAATTTCTTCACGACTTTTGCTCCTCGTCTAATGCTCTTTCACGTCGAGATCTTTCCTTGGGTCGCACATCGCTGAATCGTCTGTTGTGCCTCGATCTTGGGAGCCGCTTGACCATCATATTCAAAAGCCACCCGATTTTTCCATTCTCCTTTGAACCCCTTTTGATTTGTTTCTCTCCTCCTTTCATATCCAATAGACTGAGGGAGGTGACAGCTCCCGCTTCTGGCCGTCAGGTTGATCGAGGAAGCGACGAAGGGCCGTTCCACCTACCTCCGCCGGCCACCGGTGTCGAGGTCTTATCTCAGGTGATACTCATCTTCAAGGTTCTATTTTTTTCATTTTTTCTTATGTTTTTTATTTATCGTAGTCGTAGGATCAAAACCCCATTCTCCTTTTCGCGTTTCCTCTGTTCGATCGCCTAATCTACCCCGTCGCCGGAGCTAGCTCCAGCGAGACACCATTTCGCTTCGCCCACCACCGATCGCTCTGCTAACCGTTGAGGCATTTTTCCCTCGATGGTTTAACCATTCCCGTGCAGGTCCTGGTGCCAAAGAATTGCCTAGAGCTCGTTTTGCGCCTCACCTGAGGAGCCGTTGTGCTTCTTTGTCCTCACTGGTGAGTCTCGGCCATCGCCGAGGTGTTTTGGAGCTTCCAGCCAACAGAGGACAACCCCCGGAGGAGCGTGGACCATTTTGCACCCACCAAGAACGTAGGAGGAGGACACCATCACCAGAGGAAGCTCGCAGCGGTGAGCTTTCCTCCATGTTCTTCCACCGCCCGTCCTCATTGTTGGATCAAGATCTTCAGCCCAGGTCTGCCTCAGTCGTTGGATCGTCCCATCCTTAAACCGTCAGATCTGCTGGGGCCTCCTAATCGTGACTGTTGGCGTGAATTGTCATTGACCGTGGGATCTTCGACACGTGGCAAGTGACAGAGCATTAGTCCTCAGATCCACTAGGCTGGGGTATTTTGCATATTCACCCTCACCATTTTGTGTATTTATTTATTAGTTTATAATCTTTCATCTGTATTTTTAAACTTTTGTAATATTTACAATTAAGCTCTTGCACTTTTGATTATTGCATAGAGGTCCCTATCCACGTCACCTCACGTGCCTAGCGCACGAGAGGCGTGGGAGTTTTATGCGGGAGCCCTCATTACTTCTGCTATTTCGCTTAGGTCCAAATCTTTTGTATGTAGTGGTAATATTTTTGGACAAATTGCAAGTTACCCCCTAGGTTTTGTTATTTGCGTACAGGTCCATGCTAGGCACGTGACAGTCGCATGCGGTATTGGTCTTTTTGCAAGGATAACCTTGGCTTTTTTGCTATTTATAGTTAGTCTTGAAATAATTTCGTTTAGTTATAATTTTATGGAAAAATTGCACTTTGGCCCTCGCACTTTTCACTATTTACGAAAACACCCATGCTAGGGATGAATTTTCTCTTTGTTGTTTGAATTTATTTCATGCATCTCTAAAATCCTAAAAAATCCCAAAAAATTATCCTAGCTTCCTGTCTCATTCCTCTCCCATGTTTGCATTAGAAAATACATAAAAATTATAAAACATTTTTAAAAAAATCCAAAAAAATATATTTTATGTGTTTTTGCATCGTTTACCTTCAGACCAAAAATCACTAAAAAATATAAAAGAAAACTCATCAAATTTATAAAACCCCAAAAACTTTTATAAAAATATAAAAAATCCATTAAAAATCCTAAAAATATTATTTATGTTTCCTAATTTTCTCTATATTATTATCTTTATATTAAAATTAATTTGAATTTTTGACTCTGTTTGATATTTTTCATCCCCATTTTAGTCTCAGGCCATTCTTTTATTCCCTGTTTCGAGTATTTTCAACTTTAAAAATACCAAAAAAATAGCAAAAATATTGCAAAATCATAAAAACATTAGAAAATTATAAAAAGCACAAAAACATTTTATTTCCTGTATTTTAAATATTTTTGCCTCTTTTTATTTCTCTCTCATCTCTCTTGTTTATATATACCCTATATAGTTTAATATCCTTAGAAAAAAAATATAAATATATAAAATATAAAAGAAAATACAAAATTAGAAAATCAAAACCAAATATAAAAATATAAAACAAATATCAAATAAAAAATATAAAATTAGGAACCCACAAAAGTAGCACTTATATAGGCAAATACATTACATTCACTCTTGAGCATTGATTTTGCCCGATTTACCTGCTTGCTTCCTGTGTTCGACCTCTACATACTTGCTCCTATACACATCTTTTATGTAGAGTTATAATAAATTTTAACTCCACATCTTGCTTTTCATTATTTGATCGTTGTTGTGGGTTAATTGTTGACTAATTGGGGTTTAGTGAGTGGTCGCCACAACGACTTTGTCTCCGCCTTGTGTGAGACATATTTTGACCCTCGTAAGATCTCAGATATCAATATGTTATTAATTATTAATGTGAATTGGATCCACATTGGATGATTAATTGAAAATATAATTTACATTTTGTTTTGGGATTTGAATGTGATTCACATTTTTCCAATGGCATGATTGCAATATTTCACAAGATAATTGTGAATGATTTTTGTGAAATAATTTACAAGAAATGTTGTTGTAGATCTTGGAGATATCATGAGGTAGTGAGATCTCATGAGATAGTGAGATCTCATGAGTGGACGTCCCCCCTTTTAAGGGGATGTGGGTTATCTCCACATTATCTCCATGATAATTAATTGATTTAATTTGAATTTAAGTATACTGATTTATCGATATATATTAATTTAAATTAAATTAATTGTTGTTGTGTTTTCACAACAAAATCATGTCCATTGAAAGAAGCACAAATCAGTCTCATCCATTGATTTTGTGTTGTCCATGGATTGAGATCCATGATCGCAAAACACTATTTGAGAAGAGGCAATCCCTTGCTCTTCAAGTTACGTGATCAATCCATAAGCTCTCTTTCTCTCTCTACACGCCAAAGGTGCTTTCCCCTCTCTCCCATCGTGGCCGTCCACCATGGAGCCCAAGAGAGAGTCGTCATCGCTACAGCATCGTCGTTATTGATGAATCTCGTACTCATCATGCTAAAATTGATCATTTAGGCTCTATTCCCATCATTCACCTGTAATTAAACATTAATAGAGCATTATTAGCCATCATGCATGTGTGAATAATATCCGCATTTCATCGTGCATTAATTGCATTTAAAATACCAATTGTAAATTAGCCCAAAAAGCCGCTAACTTCTCACATTTTTAATTAATTCATCCTAACTCTGATTGACCCCAAACTACCTCCATTGTGTAGATATTACTAACCTTATTAAATAAAAAATACAAAAAAAATTACTAACCCCAATAAGTGTCAAATAATCCCAAAGTCAAATTTCACATCTGACATACTAAAATGAGCATATCTCCCACATACAATGTCCGATTTTGTCTACTCACTTTTAATTTACTTCATTTTCAAATACCTTCAAAACAAGACCAATTTTGTAAATTCGGAGCTCACTTGTGAAAGTTGGGTTTTGGGCCTCTTTTGCGCATTTTAACTTTAGCTAATTTTGACCTGAGTTTTTATGTGCATAATGAACTCTTTTAATTTTTATTTCTTTTTAATTTGTGTCCTTTGATGAATGTTTTAATAAGAAACGCAAAAATCCAAATCCAGATCTAAACTGAGATCAATGAAACTGACCAAGTCCAAGTGTCCGCTGTCGGTCTGTACAAAAGTTGTGCGTTTTTAACTTCTAATTTATTTTACTATTTTCTTATTCATTAAAAATCCAAAAAAAATAGATTAGCGTGTAAATAATTTTCTTGTATTTTATCGTATTTTTTCTATAATTTTTATCCCTCTAAAACCACCAAAAAATTACAAACTCCAAAAATCGGTTTTCTATACACACGGAAAGCCACCAAAAATACCACTTCGCACAGGTGACCTCTTCTGCTCATGGGTCCTTCATAAAAGCTGTAGATCTCGTCGAGACGAACAACTTTTGTGAAGAATTTTTTTTGATCCGAGGTCATCTTCTATCTCTTTTTCCCATCTTCAAAAATCGAGTTTTTTTGTGCCACGTGGCAGCCCCTGGGCGTGCCACGTGCGCCCCACCTCCTTTCACTTAGGCCCTCCCCCCCGGGTCACATGCCCAGCACGTGACCCATCTTCTTCCCCATCGAGACGTTACCCCCTCCCCTTCACGCGGTCGTTCTCCTCTCCCATCATTAAACGCCTCCGCCATGCGCGGCCATAACCACCGCCACCTGCGTAACGCCTCGCTCCGCCAGCCCCTATAAAGCGCCAGCCCCTCCACCTTCGCCAACCATCCGCCATCTCTCACGGACGCCGGTGACAGTGGCTTGTCTTCCTTGCGGCGTGATCTGGAGGGCGTAGACCTCTGTAGCTGCGCCTCGCAACCAAGCTTCGCGCACGCCGGCGTTGAGGCGATTATCGGGATAGGCCATCGCCACCCCTTCCCAGGCAAACCCATCAAACAACCTCCATTTTATTTTCTTTTTATGCCATTACTATTCTAACCTTACAGGTACAGGAGCTCGTCGAGCTCCCTCCTCCACCGTTGGGCGACGCTGTGGTCGAGCCCAGCCGCCCCTCCACGTGCGTCAGCCATCTCCACCGCGCTCGCCTCCGCGCGAGCACCGCTCCACCTCCACGGCCCTGCGCCTTCGTCGGCCGACTGGCCCTTCGTCACCCCCACTACGCCTCAGGACCGCCGCCTTCGCTTCGCGATGTTGCCCCACCCCTCCTCGTCCTTCGCCAGCAACTACAGTCACCCTCCGCCTTCGCCAGCGCCTCCAACCACCCCGCTTCCATCGTCTGACCACCACCACCTCCTCCCCAGGCTCGCCTCGCCGTCGCCCACCGCCTAGCACGGAGGCCCAGCCTCGCCGCTCTGCCCTCTCGCCTCCTCCCTCCGCCTCTGCTCGGCCGTGTGTCGGCCGAGCGCGGCCCCAGCTTCGTCGCACCGCCTTGCGCCGCATCAACTGTGCCCCAAGGCACAGTTGCCGTTGGATCTAGGGACGAGTCCCTTGATCTGACGGCCTTCAGGTCGCCACGTGGGCTCCCCCGGGCCAGCCTCCAAGTCTCAAGGCTCAGGCGCCCGAGCCTCCACCCCGCACCCGAGCCTCTGGTTCGGGCCCCGAACCTTAGGTTCGGGCCTAAACCTCAGTTCTGCAGTCCGAGCCTCGGCCTTGGGTCCCCGATCCTCTGCTACGTCACCAAAGCTCGATGCACGTGCGCTCTCTGGGAAAATTTGCATAGAAGCCCCTGCGATTTTCCAATATTGCATCTATACCCCCGCTAGGGGTAAATTTCAGAGGTGCCCCTCAAGTTTTCATAATTACAGATAAGTCTTCCTAGGGACCTTTTTGCAAGGAATACTTTATTTTATTTACATTGTAGTCCCTGTAATTTCATTTAGCATATCTTTGTCATACAGACTCCGATTTTAGCATATAATATGTCGTTTTCGAAGCTAATTCCGTGCTCTACAACTTGATATAATTTATGGACAAATTCGAGGCTGATTATTGATAATATTCTTTGAGGATCTCTATTGGCATGTGCAGGCTTATTTTAACGTATCTGTGCCACATCTCCCTTGGAAAACTTAACGATTTATTTTTGCAGGATTTCATTTATGCAATAATGAAATTGATCTCAGATGTGAGGACTTAATTTTTACAGGGGTTAAATAAAGGAGTTTTGACTTGAGGATTGCAATCATTTCTTGAGAATAAAATTTGAAGAATTTTGGAGATAAAATTGATTGCAGGAATTCTCCGAGATCTATTCACTCTTATTCACATTATGAATTAATTTGACACATATTTCTTGATTTGATATCTTCTGATCTATGATTTAATATAGAGGAAATTGATCATCATTGTTTGGATTGGAATTCTAGATCACAGATCCTGAGCATAAATTCTGTTTAATTCCCTTGCATCACATTCGCATCATTGCATTGTAAATTTTTTCAACACGAAAATTAATCGACCATTGATTGATTATTAATTTGATTCAAGACCGCGCAACTAAAAATCAGTGTTCCCTGTGTTCAACCTTGGTAAACTTGCCAAGTAAAATTTTCCACAACATTCAAAGCTTGTGGTATTTGACGACCGAAATCTGCCTCCTATATTACAATTATCGACTATTTAAAGAGGTGGATTTCGCGTTCATCAGTTATGATGTTGGATCATCTACTCATGGATCTCCATCTCCTTCGGTGTGCATTGCCCATGAAGAAAGATGTTGGATCTCGTGTGACGAGATCAGGAGATCCGCTGCTTGGATCATCAACATGGATTGCGAGGAGTACGCGTCTCATCAACGTGCTCGCAAGCGTCTCCTCCGTTGGATCAGACTTGAGATAGGAGGTCTCTTGATTTAGAGATTCGATCGCAACCACTCTTCAAGAGGTATCCTAGTACCTATTTATGGTTTAGATGAAATGATCCAAGAAGTGTTCTTGGATCATGTGGTTTCGTCATTTAAAATTTTTAAATTCCGTTGTCCGGAGCCACTAGTGCGACTAGTCGCTCCCGATATGATTCAATGTGGTCCACACGCTTTTCATGATGTGCTTGAGGATCTTACCATATACTTCAAGTGGTATCAGAGCCAGGTTGTCGATGTTTTTGGATGAGATCCATGAACGTACGAAGATTTGGGCTCGTTGGGTTCGTGAAAATTTTTGTCGAATTTCAATTCATCGCCCTCTTTTTGTGATATTTTTTCAGTCCCGTTTAAAATATTTAAACATGAATTTATCACATGGATTATGTTCCCCATTAAACAAGGAAAATGTATGATCTGAGTTTGCATAATTTGGATTTCGTTTTCTCAAGTTATGATCATTTAATGACCATATTTCCACTGTTTTGGGGATGGCGACAGTGACGTAATTAGATGTTAATTACTATTTTAAATACCTAGAAATACATGCAATCTTATAGTTTCTGTGGTTTTAAATCAAATTATCAAACTCTGGAAATCGATTTTGCTTAACTTGGATTTAATATGAAGGAGATATGCTAATTTTGGTTGGTGAGGGTAACTGCTGAAAATTACATCTCAACCATGAACCTTGTGATTGTCATTTAAGAATCTTATGAAATTAATGGTTAATTTCCTGGAATAATTATGGAAAATATTTTGGAAATATTAAAATAATATTTTCCCTTAAATGACATTGCATCAACCAATAAATGATTAGATTAGATCTAGATCACCAATTGGTTAATTGATACACTTTCATAAAACTTGTCTTTGAATAGGTTTTGAGAATTTATCTAGCAAATTTCCTTATAATAAAAAAATATTTTTTTGATTGTTACTATATGGTGTAATTTCAATTGAAAAATCGATGATCATCTCATGTACAAAATGATTGACTCGGCATTATTTTTTCCGAGGCGGATATGGTGCCTAGTCGGGGAGTGTTGGGGTAGCAGGTTGCACCGTGTGCGGTCTGTCCCACTCCCGTCAGTACTGGCCATGACACCGGGTAAGGAACAGATGATGCTTGAGAGATCATGATGTATTTTCTAATTATTAAAATTCGAATATACATACTTTAAGATAATACCATTGTATCAAGTAACAATCAAGTTTGATGATTGAATTGGATTGATAATTGATTAGATAGGATTAAGTTAATTATATACAACTAATACACTCTATTATGATAGATGTGCATTTCCCTTGGAAGAATTAATTATATGAACGTGATTCATGATAATTAATTAAAATTTTAATATGATATGGAAGATCACATAAGTGACATCCATGGTCTCCCGTCAAGGCGAAGGATTCCGTCACCAGGGATTGTGTGTGGGAGACACAAGTCCGAAGTGACAGCTCCTACATGCAAGCGCATCTGGATCGGGCTCTTTGCTTCTCGAAAGAATAAGGTCGTATGCGTAGTGACCCTAGTATCAGTTCCTCATATTATTGGGGGTGATATTAGATTGCGCATAGCGAGTTCCATTCATGTTGATGGTTGGTTCAATTAACAACGGGTTAGCATCACCATAGGGGTGGTGGGCTCGAGTGTTAAAGACCAAATTGTGAATGCAAGTTGGACTTGCAAGGAGGAATGAGTTCTCGCTTCTTTTTATCTGACTTGTAGTTTCTCATATTATTGGTATGCAATAAATATAGGAAAGGAGATCCCAGATCTTGCTAGAGATATAATGGTAAGAATATCTCTTACACTCTTACATTGAAAGTGATTAAGGGAATGAACTTTCAATGTTGACAAGGCAAGACAACTTTGATATAAAAATTCTTAAATCAAAGTAAAATATGTATATATATATATATATATTTATGAAAATTTCTTATTTCAGGTAATCCTCGTTAAACCTACTCAAAGCTATACTCAATAATAACCAGTGTAATATCATGAATTAAATTCATGATCAAGATATTATCCTTGTAATTGGACACATAAGGTATGTGGTTGCAATATGCAAGTTTCCTCGTCAAAATGAGGAGTGACAATAAATAAGACAATAAGACATTACCTCAGGGTTTGTATGTCTCTATAGTCTTAATCCCTCATCGAGTGTACTTTGAAAGTGACATGTCGATGATAATGTTAAATTAATCCTTATAAAATCAAAGAAGATGTTTTGGCATACATATGTGCTCTCACATTTAATCATTGAATAACACGGTTCACTGCATTATGCATAACGGTAGCTCTACAAAGAGATGATGTACATGCCTAGACCAAAGTATTAAGAGTTTAGATGGATGTTGATATGATGAATGTCATCATTTACTGTCTATACCCAATTCATTCATGAATCTTCATATAAATCATATTGCATGAATTAAATGAAGCATGTATAAATGTTGAAATACTCTTACATTGAAATCTTTTGAGTTCAACGTAAGAGAACTTTTGTCTTAAGCAATGGTGTTTATAGATAATGGGAGCGCAGTGGAAGCATTGGTATGACCCAAGTAAGAAGGAGAGTCAAAGAGTTGACTAAACTTTTGTGACTTCCATATGACATCCAAAGAATTGGATGAATACCAATACTGCAATAAACCAATGTATTTATAGTATGACTATCTGGACTATCTAGGATTCTTAGAGAAGGACTCGGATAGTGCATCGAAATAATCTACATTTAATCATTGAAATTGACTTTCTTATAAGATAAGATTAAAGTCTAATAATTGTATCTCATTCTTCTAATGACACTTGCAATTGTTGCATATGTTGTAGAAGATTGGTAAATTTGATCTTAAGGATTAATAGTCATCTATATGGGAATTAATACAATTGTTGCAACAATCTCCATAGGATATATAGACTTCATATTTTAGTGGGAGAGCCCTTGGTCTTAGAGAATGTTTCTATGACCTAGATATTAGAATACGTTCATTGTTGGAGATGAACATGTATTCTAGAATAGACCTATCATAGAGAGTTATGATAGTGGACTCTACTAAATTAGAATATTAATGAAAGGTTCATTAACATTTCTAATACAGAAAATTAAACCTTAATAGATCAATAGGAGGATGAAGATCATTTGACAATGATCTGGCATCGAGTTTTGGACATATGTCTATTGATATGATCGATAGACTAGTGAGATATTGAACTTTAGATTGTCTAAAGGTTCAGATCTTACATACTTGTGAATATTGTATTCAAAGAAAATATGTCCAATACACTCTTCTCTGAGAATTGTGTAAGATTCCAAGGTATTCAATATCTTGTCCATATCGATGTATGTGGATCATCTGTATCATAATAAACATTGATGATATGTGATATCATTCGATGATTATTTGTGATGTGAGATTCCTTCCTTTCAACTTAGAAGCCTTTCAAATGTTCAAAGATTTCACAATTTTGGTTTAGAACCAAAGTTTGAAGGAAGATGAAATGAATTTGATCTAACCTAGGTAGCAAGTACCTATTAGATGAATTCAAGGAATACCTTATGGAGATAGGAATACCAATCCTATCTCACTTCTCCTGATACACCTAAACTCAATGAAGTTGTAGGGAGATACAATTAGATCAAGTGTGACATGATTTGATAAATGATTAATCTTAGCGTAGTTATCTCTTAGTTTCCAAGGTATATATGTAGTAGAGACTACAATATATATTCTTAATAAGGTTCCATGCAAGTAAGCTGGAATCTAGCATCAGAGAGTGCTACTTCATTAGGAAAATAAAGAATGGTATTGGATGCCTACTTTATGACCTTGAGATTCTTAAAGAATTTCATCTCTAAGAATATTATTCTAAGATGATGACTTTCTTGATAATAAAGATAAAAATGAAGTGAAGGAACTCATTGAATCTTGAGAAGATAATGAGGCTCCTTAAGTCGGAAACTAAAAGGACAACTAAAGATGAAACACTAATACCTCTTCAAATAAGTTTGAAGATGAATTCCATGTGTCAGATAAGTCTGACGATGATCTGACTTTATGTGATGAAGCTTCTAAAGATCATGACATGGAGAGATGGATGTTAGCAGTAAAGTCTAAATGTAGACTTCATATATAAGTGTTGTATATGGACCCTCGAGGATCCACCTATAAGGGTAAGACCCGTTAAGATATAAATGGATCTTCAAGAGAAAGAGAGAACCTGATGAGAAGGTAAAGACCTTCAAAACATGGCTTGTATCCACAAGATACACATGAAGAGAAGACATCTTCTTCAGTGGCCATGCTTAAACCTATCAGAATATTGCTATTGCTAACTATAGCTGCGCAATTTGACTTTGACATCTTCAAGATGGAAGTCAATATTGCATTCCTCTATGAATACCTCTCCGTGGATATTCATAAGTAGTAGCCCCAGGGCTTCATGGCTGAGGAAAGGAAGGTGTTCAAGTTGAATTACTCCATCTATGGACTCAAATAAGCTCTTCGTAGATTTGATGAAATTACAAATGTTATGATTTCAAATACTGATGAACCATGTGAAGCTTAGTGGGAGTACCAATGTGTTCATCGTGCTAAATGTAGATATATCCTAATCATTTAGAATGATATAAGGATGATAATAAGTGTTTTATGATCTGGCTATTTCATACCTTGAGATATGATCTCAAGGATACCTCTTAGATCTTAGTTCTGAAGTTGTTCAGAAGCAAAGAGAAGAGAGAGAAATTGTGATTGTCACATTATTGGTACATCCTGGATATATTCTATCCAAGGAAGGCTCCTTTCCCTTAAGATTTGGTACTGACCAATATGAAGGGATAGCATATCAAGTGTTGATGATGCTGAAACTGCTTGCCCTTGTGCATCGGTTGCTAGAAGCTTGGTATGTGCTAGATATGTACGAAAAGCCAGATGTCTGCCATGCAGTGGGAATAGTAAATTGTTTCTAATCCTACTATGGAGATAAAACACGTAGTTGCAGTATTAAAATAATATCTTTAAAGATGACAAGACTTAGAGATAATGATCTCAAAGTCTCATCATCAAGAACCTAAGACATTATAGATAGTGATCTAAAAGGTATTAAATGTACTAGATACCTTAGCAGATAGAGATCTCTGGGAATAAGGGTATTCTGATAAGGATAATTGAAATTACACACTGGTTATAACGATTGTTGAGTTGTAGTGTCAAAGACATTATGACTGCCTCAATATTGAGTATTGGTTGCATAAGATGCAACATTCGCATTGGATGCAAGCACTGTTACTGAGGGATATGCAAGTGCCGTAAAAGGACTTGGCATAGTCTCTCGGAAACAGAGTGAATGATCAGCTTACCTGGCTATATTAAATAGCCTATGATTGTCACATGAGTGTGGGTTTAAATGATTAGCCAATTAATGGCTCTTTGGGCTACTGGGAGATTGTTGGACATGCGAGCCCACGATGAGCCATTATGCAATAAATGTTATTGCAATTCACTCCTTAATCTTAAATGAAGAATAACTAATTTGCATAATAGGTCCCATAGTATAATTAGGGTTATGTACCATGACCATCTTAATGATGATACAGCTGTTGATTCAATTATTGAATCATAGACGTTGGTGCTTGGATGAATATCTAAAGAGTTAAAGTGAGGACTCAGCAAGTACCGTCAAATGATTGTTAAGAGATGATCTCCAACCTGAGTAGGAGATGGCAATCCTTTCTCACTTGGATGATATCTGACCGACCTCTTGATGCAGGTCCTCTGCATGGGAATAGAGATTCAGAGGTGTCAGATTAGTTAGGTCAAAGAGATGACTTAACGAGATCGAGATAACCAAAGTCCTATGTCGTATGTTGTCACGATATAGGAACGCATCCTTTGACTGGAGACAGATGTGTTACTATATGTCTGAGTATGTACATTTGGCAGACCAATAGGTTGATGACCTAATCAAGGTCTACGATCTCTCAAAGGGATCATACAAGTTCATTGTTGAACCGGAAGACATGAGCTCACTCATGAGATATTGGGAAGAATCAAATTCCGTGCACGGACGTCTCGCTTTGGAAGCTTGACTGAATTTATAGGTTTGATATATAATTTTAGAAAGTATATGATCAAAACCTGGGTATGATATATGCTTTTGAAAAGTATATGATCAGTACCAAATCCCAATAGTCAAATGAGAAACTTAACGATAAATCCCTGAAGTAGACAGTGTAAAATTGATCTTATACTTTGATTTTAATCCGGGTCTTCCAGTATGCAGGATGTACAGGTATTAAGAATACCTGAGGGTGATGTGATCATAAACGATTTTATAACCATGATGCTTCCATTCCTAGGTAGTGATGAAACAGGTCTGGATTTTAGTGACTCCTCTCAGTAGAGAAGTGATCTGATCTTAGTCCAAATGTTGGACAATTGATCTGAATGTGATTTAGATGCAATGAGAAGATTAGATTTGTGGTCTTGATTTAATAAAGCATCTATGGGAGGTCCACAAGATCTGGATTTGAGATGTGGTCTCAATATCCAAGTCACTATACGTGGAACAATATAATCACCATGTCCTTATCTCCAAGTATCCACGGAGAAAGCGCATTATCCTTGAAAGAGTTCAAGAATGATTCCATTGTTGATTTATATATATCCAAGCATTGAGATATGGATGATTAAATGTGATTTAATCGCAAAATACAATATGAATTTGATTCGTATTATTCATCCATATAAGAAGAGATATCTAAGATAATTAAATGCGATGTAATTATCAAAGATGTGAATAATGTGAATGTGATTCATATTATTTGAGCACATGAGAATAGAGATTCAAGATGATTAAATATGATTTAATTATCATGGATATGAATAATGTGGATAATAATATCCATATTAACCAGGTATATTATAAATGTCATTTATAATATATTAGAGAGAGCATATTGTGATTTATGTTTGTTAATTAATTATTGATGTGAATTGAATTTACATTGAATGATTAAT
Source organism: Ottelia alismoides (assembly GCA_037367405.1). Taxonomy (NCBI): domain Eukaryota; kingdom Viridiplantae; phylum Streptophyta; class Magnoliopsida; order Alismatales; family Hydrocharitaceae; genus Ottelia; species Ottelia alismoides. The sequence continues at coordinate 557,738 of JAZKJV010002851.1, read as the reverse complement.
TGAAATATAATTTACATTTTGTTTTGGGATTTGAATGTGATTCATATTTTTCCAATGGCATGATTGCAATATTTCACAAGATAATTGTGAATTATTTTTGTGAAATAATTTACAACAAATGTTGTTGTAAATCTTGGAGATATCATGAGCTAATGAGATCTCATGAAATAATGAGATCTCATGAGATAGTGAGATCTCGTGAGTGGATGTCCCCTCTTTTAAGGGGGTGTGGTTTATCCCCACATTATCTCCAATGATAATTAATTGATTTAGTTTTAATTTAAGTATATTGATTTATCGATATATATTTATTTAAATTAAATTAATTGTTGTTGATTTTTCACAACAAAATCATGACCATTGAAAGAAGTACAAATCAATCCATTGATTTTGTGTTGGTCCATGGATTGAGATCCATTGATCCCAAAACACTATTTGAGAAGAGGCATCCCTTGCTCTTCAAGTTACGTGATCAATCCATAAGCTCTCTTTCTCTCTCTACACGCCAAAGGTGCTCTCCCTCTCTCTCATTGTGGTTGTGCACCATGGAGCCCAAGAAAGAGTCGTCATCTCCATAGCATCGTCGTTATGCTGTTGGATCATCTACTCATGGATCTCCATCTCCTTCGATGTGCCTCGCTCGTGAAGAAGATGTTGGATCTCGTGTGATGATATGAAGAGATCCGCTGCTTGGATCATCAACATGGATTGCGAGGAGTGTGCATCTCATCAGCGTGCTCGCAAGCGTCTCCTTCGTTGGATCGGACTTGAGATAGGCGGTCTCTTGGTTTAGAAACTCGATCGCAACCACACTTCAAGTGGTAATCCTAGTACCTATTTGTGGTTTAGATGAAATGATCTAAGAAGTTTTCTTGGATCATGTGGTTTCATCATTTAAAATTTTTAAATTCCGGTGCTCGGAGCAACTAGTGCGACTAGTCGCTCCCGAACGCATTTGATGTGATCCACACGCTTCCGTGATGCGCTTGAAGATCTTCCCATATCCTTCATTGTGTCCTCAAGAGTTTGATAATTATGATCCTGGTTCGAAAATTTTATATCTTGAGTCTCGCAATAGATAGTCGCTCTAGTAGAGGCTAAGAACGACTTTCCCAGAATGATGGGAAACTTAGACAACTCTCCCCAGTGCTCAATGTCCAGGATCATAAAGTCCACCATGTGTTTGACACCTTGTAAGTTCATGATGATAGAAATAATTCCTCTCGATCATTTTGTGGATAGGTTACGAAATTGAATGATCGCTCTGGTGTTTTTGAACGGTCTAGGTTCGAGTCAGCCAAACATGGATTTCACGAGGATGTTCAAGGTCAAGTCATCGTCTATACGAACATGAGTAGACTTGGTACTCTCAATGTCACACGCAACCTTAGTCAGTCATTTAACTCTACGGCTTTTGCCCTTTTTAGTCATTACCATTGAACTGTCCATAGTGATTAAATGATATTTAATTCGAGATCTCTTCCTGCATGTCTTCTTGGGTGACAATCGACTCTTCACAAATATCTGAAGGTCGGTCACATATTCTATGGTTTTGATTAGTGGAAGATCTAAGATCAAACTTTTACAAAATGCTTCCATATCAGTGTTGTCCATTTTTCTCGAATTTTCCATTTTTTCTATTTTTTGGTATTTTTAATAGAGTCGGTAGAATGGTCAGGGGACTGATCAGATACCTGTAGTGTATGTGTCTGAAAGTTTTGCATAATAAGTGTCTCGAGTTCGCTTTGTGTGGTCCTCACTTCTCCTTAGTTTGTTCATCATATTTTTAACCATTTGGATGATAGCATCAAGTTAATCAGTCAATGCATCGACTCTCTAATTAATTCAAGATATACCATCTGCTACCGTCTCATGACTTGAAGACGAATGACCGTACTCGTCATGTCATGACTCTGGTATACAATCTTTAGCTGAGTAATAATCATATTCTGTGGTAGTAGACTAGTCACTGATCTTATTTCGTTGACTTTGAATCTCAAATGTCTGGTCAAAGGAGAATTGGTTGTACTCGAAAAGAGAGTCATCCCGAGTAAGGGATGGTTGGAATAGTGAATTGTCAATCATAATCAATCGGGAATCGTGTCTCTCTAAGAAAATCATTTATGCTCATATCCATCCTCGAATTCGCTCGCTCCATTGGATCCATATAATATTCATTTAGTTCTATGAGCAATTCATGTCTTGAATCTTTGACCAAAGGTGTAGGGGTAGAATGAGGGTGGAGCGTATGATGGATGGGGAAGAATCGACTCAAAGAGAGGGTTCTACTGATATGAGAATGAAGACGAAGATGGTCGGGATTCGATCATGCAAGTGTGACCCGCAGAGTTTGGGTATGAATACCAATAATCCTACATATTCGAGAATGAAGATGAATAATGATTCATGAGCCTTGATATATGTATGCAAGTGTGATAATCTTTGTATGCACGTAATTCAATACACAATGCAAACCCCAAAATTCACTAATTTCACATAGTGAAGGCCGTAAGAGTTCGATCAATTATCTTTTCAGTTTTAAATTGGTGATAAAATAATATTTGAATCCATTACATAGGTGTGTCGCCCTCACACCCAGATGTGGTTCTACTACCCCTCAATCAAAGGAGTGATCTTCCTGGGCAATCGGGTTATATCACACCCTAAAGAAGATAGTAGATGGTCACACCCAAAATGTCGACTATAGTCTGAGGGGAGCGCTTGAAGTTCCTAAATCCACAAGACTTAGATTTAGAGACCTAGGGTGCAAGTCCAAGGTTTTGGTCTCTAACCTTATGGCTACATCCTCACCCACTCAAGTCTGGATATATGTACATGTGCACAAGGATGGGGTTGCTCTCCCACAATCAGTGATTTTCAATTTTAATATGATTTTAATTAGTCAATAATGTTAGCAGTCCTGTTGTTTTAATTCGATTTTCGTATTAAATTTGAGTGGAGAACAATAAACAACTATACGTGGATTCCATTTTCCTTTAAAATTCTAGGTGAGTGAAAATCGAGGGAGAATCAAAAAGGTCGTGCAGCGGGAAACACGATGATGAATGCAAAGTCAGAGATACTTACAGTGCTTCCTCACAATGTTCATGTAGGATGATTAAACAAAATTGAAATTTCCATAACAAATATGTCTAATGCACGCATAGAAAACCGCACCTAGAATAAGAACTTCTATCATCGAGTGATAGAACAATTTAATTTGGCTAAGTGAAATATGAACTTATAGCATCTAATTAATTTGAGAGTGTGGACATAATCCTACAAGCACAAAAATAAATCTAATAGCTTTAATAGTCGCGGTGCAATCCTAGGACTACTTCAATCACCACAAAAATATGGGCACGATAGGCCGAGTGTCCAGTCCGGATACAAAAGCAAGTCTGCAAACGAAGACTGCTAGAAATAGGCAAAATAAGTGCAAATTATATACAAAAAATAAACTCTCTCTCTCTAAAAAGAAAATGAATTCTTTGCACTTCTCAATAGTTTAGGTCCACCAAGTCGTCTGCCTCCAGTCGCTCTGAGTTGTGTCGGCTTCCAAGAAAGTTGCTCCAAGTCCAAGAGGTGACTCACATAAAAAATACAAGAAAAAATGTCAAAGAGATATTCACAAGAATGTATACAAGAAATAAAATAAAATATTGATGAAAAATTATCAAATAAATAAATATGAGAAATTGAGAATCAGACTACCTAGGGATGGAGAACCTAAAATTTCAACTATTTAAAAATTAGTTATAAACCATATACATCCCCAACAATAATGCCATTTAATGAACCGAAGAAATCACTCTTTTAATCTTGATTTGTTGTCGTAGTTGGGCATCTTAGAGATTCCTCAAAAATGATCACACCTAAAAGTAATATGGAAAATTAACTCAATGCAGTCAAATTATTTATTTTACTTGAGTAAGACCCAAGGTTGAAATCAGGGAGGTAATACGAGGGTCTAGAATTAATCTTTAAATAATCTAAGAAATTTAGGTTTTTAGATAGGAAGAATTATTTTTTGTGTTTTATGTATTTTTCAGCTTTTTATGGGATTTAATTAACATAAAACATAATTAATTAATTGAGGAGAAACATGATGCATAGAAAATAATGCTATGCTAAGTGGTAAAATATGGAAAAAAATAACTGCATTATTTTTTATGTTCAAATGATGTAAGGTGATGATGTAAGGTGAGCAGGTGCAGCAAGTCAAGCGAGCAATAAAATTAAGCCAATCAATCCATTCATCTCCCTTATTTAATCTCACGGATGATTTGTCAATTAATTTAAATCTAGATCCCTAATAAATATCCCCAAATTAATTCCTGATTTTTACAATAAATTGTTGAGCAGTATATATCAATGTAAATGAACATATTACATAAGCTCCTCAATTTGATCGATGTAAAAAAAATATCTCAAAATAAATAATGCATTGTGTTAGGTGAAAGACAATGAATAGGGGTCAAAATGACACCATGAATGTCAAAATCCTATAAATATTGTTTAATATGTGAGCAGACAAAGTTTCAAGGGTATGTATGCAATAAAAACAATTTGATTATTTGCAATTTTACACTTCGAATGGACTTTTTGTAATTTATCAAACCGTCGGGGTCTGTCTGCAATTTACCACATGTAAGGGTATATATGTAATTCCTTGAAGATTAAGGAGATTCTACGTAATTTTCACGTTGTGCTTGTGTGTGATCACGTGATTGGTAGGCTCGTGCGACAGCTAGACCGAGGCTGAGGTGCGGGCCAGATTCGGTGGCTTGGGTGGTTCGGATCCTCCACGTGTCAGCTGAAGAAGCTTCCGTAAAGTCCCGAGACCGGAGGCTTGGGAATGGACACGTGGAGTTCTCGAAGCCTCCGATGAAATATGATCTCGCAGCTAGAAATTGTGTTGTCTTGGATAGTTATGATATGTTGTGTTCTTCATCAAACGTTGATGCTCCTTGGACCTGAGGGGACTCATTCCTACTTGATGGTCGATGTTGTTGGTGGCCTGCTTCTTCGCATAGGGGGGTGATGACGGTGGTGGGAAGGTGGTTGTAGTGAAGAAGCACGATTTGATAAGGGGTGAGTCTTGGGTCGGATGTGGTGTGAAGAGAATTTGGGTTTTGGTTTCCTGCGAAGAAGGCGGAGAATAAGGGGGTTGTAGTTTGCCTGAGAATGGAGGAAGTCGATGATAGAGAAAAGGGAAAGATGGTGATGAAGCTTCTCATGGATTTGGAGTGGCGGTGGCCTCCTCATGTTGTAGCCTCGAAGTCTGGCGAAGGAAGAGTGAAGTTGTGGTGATATCTTGGAGGATATATTAGCATGACCTAGGAGGTTGTGGATCACACTTGGGAGAGGGTTCTCATTGATGAGCGACAACTACTATCACCATCCTCCGGCCTCCAACTACCTATCTCTCTCTCTTGTTGAAGATGATGGTGCATGTTGGAGCAAGGTGCTATGGGTGTGGGTTAAATAGGAAGAAGAGAGATGGCGAGAAGGTTGAGGGTCATTAGGTGGGTGAATGTAGGATGGTTGTTGGAGAAATAGGAGGGGGAGATAAGATAAGATAAGATAAGATAAGGAGGTTCATTAGGGAAGAGATGAAGAGGATTGGAGGAGTTGGTTGCGAGATCATTAGGGATGGATGGAGGTTGGTGATGGTTAAGATTTGGGTTTGTTAGGGTTAGGATGCATTTAATCGGAGAGGTGTAGGTTATTGGGTCTCGCCGGAAATGGATTGGTGATTGGGTGGTTAGCGATGGTTGTCTAAGCTGGGGTTCAGCGGATATGAAGGAGTGGCTAAACAGCAGAGGACGACGAGGGAGAAGGGAGTCAGCTGATGCAACTAGAGGTAGGAGTCAAACACATGCTAGGCAGGTGGTTAGGGGTCACGTGAGCAACATGTGGGGAGAGAGAGGAGAAGGCGGGGTTAGATGGGTCGTTGGATCTTGGTTCGATCCAACGGCCAGAGATCAATGTACATGAGAACAAAAATAGGTTGACTGGGAAGGAGGCGGATTTGACTGTTGACCTGAGGTGGATAAATGGCATGGCGCCAAGTGGTTCAAGACTTTAACCGAGATCGTTGACTATTGACCAATGCCAAAAATGCAAAAATAACTAGATTAGAAATATCGAATGACCTCAAAAGCAGAAATGCCCAACCTGAAAAATGAAGATCTAAATGCAAGTATAATGTTCATGAAGGACACACATGCCAATGAAAAGTGGAATGAAAAATATGCATTTTTTGTAATATTTTATGTATGTAAAATAGCATTTTTTTTATCTTTACAATTTTATTTGATTTTTTATAGATGAATAACGCATGCAAAAATCAAACATGATATTAAATAATTCAATGGACTCTAATACCATTTTTTTATTTTTTTTGTTGATTAAGTTAATGTCAGAATAAAATAGGGAGTATGTACAAGTGGATTAGGTCAATAAACTCAAGTCAGAATCTGCCTTTTTATTTTTTTTCCTGCTTTTTTTGTATTTTATGTAATTTGTTAAAGCAATGAATAAAATAAAGAAATTAAAAAGTAAATAATTAAAATGAGTGAAATATGCACATGAAATGATAGGTCAAAATTAGCAAAAAAATGTACAATACGCAGTTAGGTCCCAAAACTCAATTTTCACAAATGAACTCTGATTCTTTCGAATTTGATCTTGATTTGTAGATAATTGAATGTACATTAATTCAAGAGTATGTAGAGTTCACTCAGACAATGTATGAGAGAGATATCAATATGTTCGTCTTTCTGTCCTGAAATTATGGTTTGGGATTATTTTGAATATATACATATTAGTATTTTTTAGGATTTTTTCTTGATTAAGGTTAGTGATATGTACACAATGAAGTTGGTTTTAGGTCAATTGGAGTTAGAATAAATTAATTCAAAATATGTGAAGTTAGGTGAAAATATGCAGATGAATATGAATGCAGAAATAAATGCTAATTTATGCAAACTAATTACGAGTGCATGAAAGTTAATTTTATGGAGTTAACATGTAAATGATCCTAAATTCTCGGGATGGAGCTCTATTTTCAGTTAATTAGAGATATGAATCACAGATTCACGTGTGTGTATTTGGGTAAATGTCTAAGACCCCATGTCTCTCTTTTGTATTTAACATATAGTTTTCTAAATATATTTAGTAGTTTAAATATTTCTATATATTTTCAAAATAACCCTGAAATTTTTTGTAATTACAAATTGATCCTCTGCCAAGTTACCTTATATGCCCCACACGAGATCCTAGGCTTTTTGCATGTAAACCCTCACGGGTTTAATTATTTATGTTTAGTCATATAAATTGTATAAACAGTGCAAAGTTTTTGATGTTTTGCACACAAGACATTCTGCTTTTATTTATTTACATTTATACCCCTACCAGGTGATTACTAAATCCGAATTTAATTGTAAAAATTGTTAGCATACCCCTTGACTTTATTATTAGCGGTGTTAAATGCATTTAAACTTTTATAAACATGCAAATAGGACCCATGTCAAGAAATTTATTTTGTGTATATTTAACATTATAAATAATATATTATCTCTAAAAGTCATAGGAAAATTACCTAATATTTCTGATAGTTTTATTTCTCACATATAATTTTCGTTATGTATTTTAAGGTATTTTCATATTTATAAAAAAAAACCAAAAATACATATTTTATTCCCATTTTCTTGTAAAAACCCAAAAAATTGTAAAATCATTTTTAAAAATTCAAAAAATTAGAGTAATTTTATTATTATATATTTCATCCTACAGACCAAAAAACACAAAAAAACATAAAAAAAACCTTAAAATCATAAAACCCTAAAAACATAGAAAAAAGAAAAAATTCATTAAAAATCCAAAAATAACTTGTTGTTTTTTATTTTTTTTGTATATTATATAGTATATATAAAAATAGTATTGGGAATTTGAACATATTATCTATTTTTAAAACCCAAAACTGCTTGGCATATTTATTTTCTCATTATTTTGTACTTTTCAATGCATTTTTACAAAAAAATAGCAAAAATTATATAAAAACCCTATGAAAAGAGAAAAAACACAAAAATAATTTATTTTCTGAATTTTGAGTATATATTTAAAATTACAAAACCATATATATTATGGATTTGATGGGGCTACCCCCACGTCTTTTTTCACATTTTTATTTTTTTTGAAAAATATCACCATATATATATCCCTCAAATATGTAATTCGAATTTCATCAGAAACAGAGACTCTTATGCCCTCCATCTAGAACATGTCGATTAAAGCAATGTTTAGACCGTTAAAATTACCTATTTTGGATGGCGTGCATAGAATCTCTATTTCCAAATAAATTTGAATGACAAGTTGAATTGATATATGGATGAATATAAATGGTGATATTTTACAAAAAAAATAAAAAAATTGCAGAAAAATAACGCAGGCGCAGTCAACTTGGGGCAGTCCCATTTTTTCATATATTATATATGCTTTATAATACTTATGTATTATATACTATTATTAAATATATTTTATATTTAAAACTTCCAAAAAAAAGTACTATTCCTTAATATATATTGTATTCCCTGTATATTATTTATAATAGCTATAATATAATTATCTATGTATAAATACATATTATATCTTAAAATTCAAAAAGACGCTAACAATTTGCAAAATCAAAAAAGAAAATAAAAAATAAAAACAATAAAAAATACATACCAAAATAAAAAATAAAAAATCAATAAAAAATAGACAAGGAATAAATATAAAAAATAATTATTATTGGTTATTAATTAATTGATAATAATTATATAAATCCATTGTTTGCTCTCAATGTTTTGACCCCTACAGTTGCTGACTATACACACATTTTGTAGGGTATAATAAATTTCACCGGACATACTTAGATTTTATTTCATATATCGTGGGTTGATTATTGAGTTAGTAGCATTAGTTGGGTACCGAGTGTCGTGAGAGCGGTTGATACATCAATGGCCAGATCCAACTTGTCAGACACTGCATGCCCTCCAAGATTAGACGTTAGGTACCTCAGTTTCCATTGTTAATCACATCTCAACCATGCAATAATAGCTCTCCAGTGTGCATCGAAAATAAAATAGACAGAACTTCTTTGATTTCCAGCATAGCACGAGTTCATCTACCCGGACAATCAAGAGCACCTACAATATTGTTGTCTTCCTCACGCTTGCAATCCATCCAATGTTCCTCTTCAAAGATTTCATCCGAACGCTCCATGAACCGGACCTCAGCCTCAATGTAACCCCACCCATCGCAGTTTTTTTCCAGACACTCTTGACCGTAGTCCATCGACGGAGCTCCTCCATCGATAACTACAACGTAACAAGAAAGGAGGACGCTTTAAGTATAAAGTTCTCGTCCATCGCACCTTCAACAATCATCTGGGTCGTCTACCACTCACGAGATAAAATCTTTGATCGTTGGTCAATGACCATTTCGACCGTTCACAGTTAACAGACGTGATTGTCTCCATCCAACTCACCGCCAAAGACCAGGTGGCAAACATATGTACTCAGAAATATCCATCATATAGTAATGGTGGCTTTTGTCACGTGCAGATTCTGGTGAATTTGCAAGCAGACGCTCCCCACTTCAATAATTCTATAAAGACCCATGTCAGCTTTATGATACATGGCAAGCTAAAGACAAGTTGTTTCGCTACCCTCTTCTGTTTTGGTAATTCCCAAAAGTACCATAGCCAAATTGCAAATATATTTCATTCTGTTATGTTTGCATATAAGTACCCCTCTGTTTGGACTATATTTTAAGACATTAGTTGGAATTACTTAAAAATCCAAAAAATATCACATTGTATATTTTATTTAGAATTTTTAGATTGATATTTATTTACTAAAAGTTTTTGGTGAAATGTTACATAATTTGACCATTATACCATTTGAAATTCACAACAAATCAAATATAGAGCAAAAAATCCTAAAGTTGTAAAATGTAGATTATTATGTGCTCTAATTTATTGCCAAAAATCATAGTTTCATGCTTCCTATTATTTTAATGATTTCTAAAGTAATTTTAGTAGTTGATTTTTTTATTCATTAATATTTCACATTTTATATTTTACCGAAATTCAAGTTGCTTTGAAATGCTAGTTAGAACTTACATTTGAATTAATTTTGTATTTGTGACATTTAAAATATGAACTTGTTAAAATTCAATTGCTAAATATTGCGTTGTTTAACTGCAAAATTCATAAGAAATTAATTTCTTAACCATAAATAAAAAAAAAGTATGTGCATTTCATTTATACTTACTTCCTGTTCAGATTTCATAATTTTACATATTGTTTTGCACTAAAGTTTACACAAAAATATGAAAAGAAGAGTCATTCTTTTATGCATGCATATTAATTCATAAAACAGTAGAAAATGCATTTCACATGTCTTTTAATATTTTATGCATGCGAAAAATACCTATTTGCCAAATTATAGTTATTTTATAGGTATCTAGGAAGTTAGAAGCTTTTCATTTAACCTGTAAGCCTTTAAAGAAGTTGGTAGAGGTGGACTTCAAAATTGCACAACTTACACCCCTCCCCCTACACACAAAAAGGGACCTTCGCACATCGTCACCAACCCACCTTCTTCTTTTATCAAACACCGTAACTACTATACATATTATTCATGTTGAAGCCGGGAACAAATGCATGTAATCATCCCTTGTTCTACCAGCTACACCTAAAGATGGCATATTTTTCTAAATTAATCTTGGATGGATCCATCATCTCCTAAAAACATGCATTGATGATCGCCAGCTTGTAGGACATCAATCATCACCATATTAAGCTGCTCCATCACCTCAACAACATTTCCCATGGATCCCCTGACACAAATGCATTTATTTGTCTCATTGGCACAATAGATTCGAGAAAAGGAGTGGAACTAGATAAATTTAAATGAGCACATGAAATACAAATCTAAGAGTACAATGTTCCTACAATCCTAAGCCACCATTGCAACTACAAGGTCAACAAATATATGAGACTCTCTTTGACTCTATGTTTGAAAAAAAACTTGATAATTTTAAGATTCCAGCCAACAAGATATCTTCCCTGAACCTTGGATGGAGATGATGGTATATATTTCGAGAATTCAACAGAAATCATGGTAACCTAGGAATAAGCGAGCATATAATATCCAGATTGCAGCTCGAATATCCTTTCGTCACGAATGTTATTTTGAGCAAAATATGGGATGAACAATAAAAAAGAAGAGAGATACATGTGTCTTATCATACTACGAGAACAAGTGATTCTAGATGGCTATGATCCTCCTACACAATCTACTCCTAAATTGAACAATTAGATGGGCTTCTCCATTGATTACATAACGATATTATAATGATGTTATGATGGTATGTTCATTACTGAAATTTCCAACAAACCTACAACCGACCTGAATGCTTCAAATGAACTAAAAATATCAGCTAACAAGTCATCCAATTAATTTTTTGAATAGCTTGATTTGACAATATAAAGTGAATATAAGGGAATTCAGGACAATCAACAACACTACACCGGTACATGTGGAACACTATTACTCTATCACACCTCCACTTCTAGCCCTGGATCTCCTTGCAACCCAAACTACATCTTTTTGAGAGGAACTTCTTGTGATTTGTCTCGTTTATTAACAACTATCCTCACTTTGTTTTCTTGCATATGTGGCTAACCTTGTGTTGAGTATATGATGAACTAGAGATCCGCGTAATCAAGTATGACATGGGAAAAATATTAGGAACATAAGGACTTGATAAAGAGAGAACATTGGAGGTACTAAGCGTGGTATATACGAAAGAACTCCTGGTTTAATTGAACCGTCATTTTCCTGTAAAGAATGAATGAATAGTATTACTTATTGAACAACCATTCTAAGAAAATAGGATATTTATTATTTCAATTTGTTTATAATTCTATTCGACCGATTTAACATACTTCCAATTATGTGAATCAGTAGTTCAAATATATCTAATACACTATATAGTTTATAAAGGTACTTTAAATTAATACCTATGTAGATTGTACTAGCAATATTACTAAATATATTCCATCTACACCTATTATTATAGCAAATAAGTGTATATTTATATTTCATTTATTGATAACTTTAAATATTCCATGATTTCATAATATATTAACACAATATTAGCATAATTTCTTGAATTTTGCTTTCAAAGCTTAAGTGTAACAACACTGAAATCGACACTTGAGGTTGTGGTCTGTAAAACTTGTTAGTTAAGGGTGATACATGGAGAAGTAAATGATCTTTTGATTTAAAATAAAGTACACAATTGTCAACATTATTCTTGAATATGTGTGTTTGAGTTCAGATATTGGATTAAAAGTTTTAGTACTAATATTTAAACAATAATACTTATATCATGATTGAAGGATATGGGAAAATCCTTAAGCGCATCACGAAAGCATGAGGATCCCATCGAATGCGATCAGGAGCGACTAGTCGCACTAGTTGCTCTGGGCAGCGAAATTTAAAAATTTTAATGGGATGAAATCACATGATCCAAGAACACTTCTCAGATTGTTTCATATAAACCACAATTAGGTATTAAGATTACCTCTTGAAGCACGGTTGTGATTGAGTATCTAAACGAAGAGACCTCCTGTGTCAAGTCAGATCCGACGGAGGAGACGCTTGCAAGCGCGTTGATGAGATGTGTACTCCTCGCAATCCATGTTGATGATCTAAGCGACTAATCAACTGATCTCATCACACGATAGCTGACGTATTCTTCATGAGCGAAGTGCATCGAAAGAGACGGAGATCCATGAACAAACATTCCGGCAGCATAATGACGATGCTGCGGCGGTGGCGACTTTCTCAAAGGCTCCGTGGTGGACAGCCACAATGAGAAAGAGAGAAAGAGGCTTGGTGTGTGGAGAATGAGAGAGAGAGAGAGCATGTTGATTTGATGTAACTTGAAGAGCAAGGAGTGCCTCTTCTTATATAGTATTTTGGGATCCATGGATCTCAATCCATGTGCACACAAATCCAATGGATGAGATTGATTTGTATTTCTTTCAATGACCATGATCTTGCTGTGAAAACACAACAATAATTGATTTAATTTAAATTAATATATGTTGATAAATCAATATAAATCAATTCAAAATTAAATTGATTTGGCCTTGGAGATAAGAGGTGAGAGAATTTGACCTAATCCCTGAAGGGGGGGGGGACAACCACCTTCTTCCAATGAAAGATGGTGGTCATCCACCCTCTTAGGTGGATGGGGTCAATTTCCTCATTATCTCATGAAATCCTATTATCTCATGAGATCTCCAAGTTTTACAACAACATTTTTTGTAAATTATCTCACAAAAATAATTCACAATTATATTGTGAACATTACAATCATGCCATTAGAAAAATGTGAATCACATTCACATTCTTAATTTAAAATGTAAATTATATTTTCAATTAATCATCCAATGTGAATCCAAATCACATCAATAACTAATTAACAAATATAAAGAACAATAGTCTCTCTATCTCTCTAATATATTATAAATCACAATTATAATATATCTAATTAATTTGGATAGTACTATCCGCATTATTTATATCCATGATAAGTAAATCACATTTAATCATCTTGGATCTCTATCCTCATGTACTCAAATAATATGAATCACGTTCACATTATTCACATCTTTGATAATTAAATCATATTTAGTTATCTTGGATAATTCTCCTTATAATATGAATCGAATTCATATTATTCATGATAATTAAATCACATTGAATTATCCATTTTCTCAATGTTCAGATATATAATATCAACAATGAAATTATCCATGAACTCTTTCAAGGATAACGCGCTTTCTCCGCGGATACTTGGAGATAAGGACATGGCGATTGTATTGTTCCACGTATAGCGACTTGGATATTGAGATCACATCTCAAATCCAGATCTTGTGGACCTCTCATAGATTCTTGATTAAATCAAGACTGCAAATTTAATCTTCTCATTGCATCTGAATCACTTCATATCAATGTCCAATATTTAGACCAAGATCAGATCACTTCTCTACTAAGAGGAGTCAATAAAATCCAGACCAGTTTCATCACTCCCTGAGAATGGAAGTGTCGTGGTTATATAATCGTTTATGATCACATCGCCCACGGGTATTCCTAATACATGTGCATCCTGCATATTGGAAGACCCAGAATAAACACAAAGTATTTGATCAATTTTACATTGTCTACTTCAGGATTTTATCGTTAAGTTTCTCATTTGACTATTGGGAATTGGTATCGATCATATACTTTCCAAAAGTATACGTCATAACCATGTGTTGATCATATACTTTCCAAAAGCATATATCAAATCTACAAAGTCAATCAAGCTTTCAAAGCAAGCGTCCGTGCACGGAATTTGATTCTTCACAATATCTCATGAGTGAGCTCATGTCTTTCCGTTAAGCAATGATCCGGTATGATCCCATTGAGAGATCATATGACTCATGTGTGCTTGCATGCACACCAGTGTGCTAGTGTATATACGTTGGTTAGGTCATTAATCTATTGGTCTACCAAATATACATACTCAGATATATAGTAACACATCTGTCTCCAATCAGAGGATGTGTGCCTATATCGTTTGTTAAGTCAAATCCTTGACATGACTAATCTGGCACCTCTGAATCTCTATTCCTATGCAGAGGATCTGCATCAAGAGGTCGTTTAGATATCAGCCCATAGAGAAAAGGATTGACATCTCCTTCGCAGCTGGAGATCCTCTCTTAACAATCAATTGACGGTGCCTGATGAGTCCTCAATCTAACTCTTAGATATTCATCCAAGCACCAGTCTCTATGATACAACAATTGAACTAACAATTGTATGATCATTAATATGGCCATGGTACATAACCTTAATTAATTGTACTAAGAGACCTATTATGCAAATTAGTTATTCTTCATTTCATATCAGGGAATGATATTTGCAATAACATTTATTTCATAATGGCTCGCTGTGGGCTTGCATGTATAACAATCTCCCACTAGCCCAAAGAGCCATTAATGGGCTAATATTTAAACCGACATTCATGTGACAATCACATGCTATTTAAGAAAATAGCTAGGTAAGTTGATCAGTCACTTTATTCATGAGAGACTACGCCAAGTCCTTTTTATGGCACTTGCATATCTCCCAGTAACAGTGCTAGCATTCAATGCGAATGTTGCATCTTATGCAACCAATACTCAATTTTGTCAAATATAGCATCCTTAACACTATAGATTAATAATTATTATAACCAGTGTTTCCATAATTCTTATCAGAATACCCTTATTCCCGAAGATCTCTATCTCCTAAGGTATCTGCAGTTAATACCTTTTAGATCAATATATACAAAGTCTTAAGTTCTTGAATATAATACTTAGAGATCACTGTCTCAAAGGTCTTGTCATCTTTGGAGATATTTATTAATGTTGCAATGTTTTATATCCATAGAAGGATTAGCAACAGTTCACTATTCCCACTGCATGTCAGACATCCGTATTTTGTACGCATCTAGCATACACTTAGCTTCGCGTAACTGATGCACAAGGGCAAGCGATTCTAACATTCACTTTCTCAACTCTTGGAGGTGTTATTCCTTGAGACAGGTCAGTACCATATCTTAAGGAAATGAAGCATTTCTTGGAAATTTCCAGAAAATGGAAATGTCCAAGGCGTACCACTAATGTGACGCTCCCAATACTCTCTTTTCTTTGCTTCTGAACACCTTCAAAACTAAGATCCAAGAGGTATCCTTTAGATCATATCTCAAATTATGGAAAAACTAGATTTTAGAACACTTATTATTATCCTTACATCATTTCAAATGATTAGAGTATCATCAATATTTAGCATAATGAACACAATGGCACTCCCGCTAAGCTTCATATGGTTCATCAAGATTCTATCTGAAATCATAACCTTTATAATTTCATTAAATATTGATGTTCCAACTACAAGAAGCTTATTTGAGTCCATAGATGGATTTTGTTAGCTTGCACACCTTGATTTCCTCAACCATGAAGACATGGGGCTACTTTGTACGAATATCATTAGAATGGTATTCATAGAGGAATGTAATCTTGACTTCCATCTGAAGATGTCAAAGTCAAGTTGTGTATCTATAGTTAGCAATATTCTGATAGGTTAAAGCAAGGTCACTGGTGAGCAAGTCTCATCGCAAGCGATGTATTCTCTTTGGTGTATATCTCGAGGATAAGAGCCGTGCATTGAAGGTCCCTGCCTTCTCATCAGGTTCCCTCTTTCTCTTGAAGATCCATTTACACTTTAACGGGTCTTACCCATATAGGTGGATCCTCAAGGGTCCATATACAACATTTGTATATGAAGTATACTTTAGACTTCATTGCTAACATCCATCTTTCCATGTTATGATCCTCACAAGCTTCATCATGTGAAGTTAGATCATTGTCTGACTTAACTGACACATATAATACATCCTCAAACTTATTTGAAGAGGTATTAGTGTTTCATATTTAATTGTCCTTTTATTTTCTGATTTCAGGAGCCTCATTATCTTCTCAAGATAAAATGAGTTTCTTCACTTCATTTTCATCTTGATTTTCAAGAGTCTCATCCTCTAAAAACCACATTCTTAGAGATGAAATCTTTTAAGAATCTCAACGTCATAATTTATGTATCCAATACCGTCCTTTATTTTTCTAATGAAGTAGCACTCTCTGGTGTTGGATTCCATCTTACATGCATGGAACCTTACTAAGGATATATATTGTTGTCTCTGCTGAATATATACCTTGGAAACTAAGAGATAATTATGCTAAGATTAATCATTGATCAAATCATGTCACACATGATAAATTTTATCTCCCTACAACTCCATTGAGTTTAGATGCATTAGGAGGATTGAGATAGGCATGATATTCCTTTCTCTACAAGGTATTCCATGAATTCATATGATAGGTATATGATACTTAGGTTAGATCAAATTCATTTCATCTTCCTTCAAACTTTGATTCTAAATCAAAATTATGAATCTTTGAACATTTCAAAGCTTTCTAAGGTGAAGGGAAGAAATCACATAGCACAAATAATCATTGAATAATATCATATATTATCAATGTTTATCGTGATATAAATGATTCACATACATCAATATATATGAGATCTTGAATACCTTGGCATCTTACACCATTCCCATAGAAGGGTGCATCGGACATTTTCTACTTTGAATACAATATTCACAAGTATGTAAGATTTGAAATTTCAGACATTTTAAAGCTTCATCTCTTACTAGTTCATTGATCTCATCAATAGACATATGTCCAAATCTTGATGCCAAATCATTATTAAATGATCTTCATCCTTCTATTTATCTTTAGGTGTTTACTAAAATTTTAGTATTAGAAAAGTTAATGAACCGTTCATTAATATTCTAATTTAGCAGAGTCCACCGGACGTTAGATTACTATCTGAAATATATCCATCATAACTCTTTATGATATGTCTATTCAAGAATTCATGTTTATTTCCAACATCTAGAAATAAGCAATGAGTGTATTCTAATATATGGGTCATAGAGACATCCTCTAAGACTAAGAGCTCTCCCACTGAAAATATGAAGTCTATCAATCCAATAGAGATTGTTGCAATAATTGCATCAATATCCATGTGGATGACTACTAAAACCATAAGATCAAAATCTCAAGTCTTCTAAAACATATGCAACCAATTGCAAGTGTCATTAGAAGAATGTGATACAATTGTTAGACTTTGATCTTATCCAATAAGCAAGTCAATTTCAATGATTATATGTAGATTGTAAATCATTTCGATACACTATCTGAGTCCTTCTCCAAAGATTATATATAGACATGATAGTCATATTATCAACACATTATCTTGTTGCAGTATTGGCATTCATCCAACTCTTTGGATGTCATATGGAAGTCACAAAAGTACAATCAACTCTTTAACCTTCTCACTTGGGTCCGATCCATGCTTCCATTGCGCTCTCTTCATAAATAAATAACAAATGCTTAAGATAAATGATCTTTTATGTTGAATTCAAAAGATTTCAATATAACAGTACTTTAACATTTATACATGCTTCATTCAATTCATACAATATGAATTTTATGAAGCTTCATGAATGACTATAGTATAGATAGTATAATGATGACACTCATCATATATACATACATCTTAACTCTTAAAGAACTTTGGTCCAGGTAAGTACTCAAACATTTTGAATACATCATCTCATATAGAGCCACCATTCTGTATGATGCAGTGAACCATGTCACTTGTAAGTAAATATATATAGCACATATATATGACAGAACATCTTCTTAGATTTTTATAAGGATTATTTGACAATTACGATTATCATCAACACGTCACTTTCAAAGTACATTCGATGAGAGATCAAGACTAGAGAGACATACAAACCTTATGGTTATAGTACTATCATCTATTTAACTGTCATTCCTCATTATTATGAGGAAACTTGCACATTGCAACTACACAATATGTGTCCAATTGCAAGCACAGTGTCTTGATCATGAATCCAATCTATGATATTTTATTGGTTATTATTGAGTATAGTATTGAGTGCATTTAATGAAGTATTATATGAAATAAGAAATTTGCATAAATATAAATATATGCATATACATACATATTTTATTTTGATTTAGGATGTTTTTATATCAAAGTTGTCTTGCCTTGTCAACACTGAAAGTTCATTCCCTTAATCACTTCCAATGTAAGAGAATATACTTACCATCATATCTCAAGCAAGATATGGGATCTCCTTTCTTATCTTTGTCACTTCCCAATAATATGAGAATTGGGAACTCGGATAAAAAGAAGCGAGAATGCATTCTGCCTTGCAAGTCCAACCAATATTTCCCAATTCAGTCTTTAACACCCGGACCCACCACCCCTAAGGCGATGTTGACCCATCATTAATTGAACCAACCGTTACCATGAATACATTTCGATATGCGCAATCCAATATAGCCTTAATAATATGAGAACTCCATATTGGGGTCACTACGCATACATCCTTACTCTTTCGAGAAGTAAAGAGCCCCGCATGGCTTGTATGTAGGAGTTGTCACTTCGGACATACGTCTCCTACGTACAATCTCTGGCGACGGAACCCTTTTCCTTGATGGAATATCATGGATGTCACTTATGTGATCATCCATATCACATTCAAATTCTAGTTAATCATTATGAATCATATTCATTGATTCTTCCAAGGGAAAAGACAACTCTATTTCATAATAGAGTGTTTCAATTTTAATTGGATTCCAATTAGTCTAATCATATTAAATCAATGATCCAATTAATATCCAACAAATGTTCTTCATTGTTAATTGAAATATGGTATTATCTCAAAGTACATATTATTTCGAACTTTAATAATCAGAAAATACATCATGATTTCTCCAACATTATACCAACCCTACCAGTTGTCATGGACAATACCGACGGGAGTGGGACAGACCGCACACGGTGCAACCTGCTACCCCAACGCTCCCCGACTAGATAACATATCTACCTCGGGAAAGGATAATGTAAAATCGATTACTTTGTACTTGAGTTGATAATCGATTTTTCAAATGAAGTTATACCGTGTAGTAATAATCAAAATCATTTTGATTATAAGGAAATTTGCTAAACAAAATTTCAAACCTATTCAAGCAACATTGTTTGTTGGAAAATGTATGATGTAACCAATTTGTGATGTAGATCATATCTAATCAATTATTGGTTAAGGCATTGTCATTTAAGGAAATAATTATCATCAAATATTTCACAAATATTTATCCATAATTATTTCAGGAAATTGACCATTAATTTAGCTAATTTCTTAAATGACAAACACGTGGTTCTTGATAAGGATTGCAATTTCCAGCAGTGACCCTCACTTACTAAAATTAGCAAATCTCGTCCATTTTAAATTCAAATTATGAAAAATTAGTTTTCAAAGTTTTAATTTGATTTAAAAAATAATACAAGTGATTATCATGCATTCTTAGGTGTTTTAAAATAATAACTAACTCCTTAATTATGTCATGATTCGCCATCCCCGAAATAGTGGATTTATGTTGATTAAAATGATTATAACTAGAGTTATCAGATTCCAAATCATGCAAACTCAAATCCTACGATTTCGTTAATTAATGGGACATTATCCAAGTGATAGTTTTCTGTTCAAACATTTTAAATATGGCCTAAAATATTAACAAAATAGGGCTACGAAAATGAAATATGATAAAATTTTCATAAACCCTAGCGAGCCTAAGTCTTCCTAAGTTTATGAATCATATCCAAAGCCTCCGACCTAAGGCTCTGATACCACTTTAAGGATATGGGAAAATCTTTAAGCGCGTTAGGGAAGCGTGAGGATTGCATCGAATGCGATCGGGAACGACTAATCGCATTAGTTGCTCTGGGCAGCGGGATTTAAAATTTTAATGTGATGAAACCACATGATCCAAGAAAACTTATAGGATCATTTCATCTAAAATACAACTAGGTATTAGGATTACCTCTTGAAGCGTGGTTGTGATCGAGTCTCTAAACAAAGAGACCTTCCGTCATAAGTCTGATCCGATGGAGGAGACACTTGCGAGGGCATTGATGAGACATGTGCTCCTCGTAATCCATGTTGATGGTCTAAGCGATGAATCTCATGATCTCGTCACACGAGATCCGATGTCTTCTTCACGAGCGAAGAGTACCGAGAGACTGATAAACTGCAAATCTAGCTCTTTAATAATGGGGAATTAATAATCAATGGTCATTGCAGTCGGGCTGGGCAAGGTCTATCAAAAACTATCTAATTCGGATATGTCAATGAAATTGGATGGTCGGTAATTTATTTTACTTGGTAAGAAACCAAGGTCGAACTCATGGACACGAGCCTCTCTAGTGATTATTCAGACTTTTAATTATTAATTAAGTGTTGAGTTAGAGATCAATAGGCCAAACAATGCTAGAAGACAAAACAATATGCATCAAGCAAATATAAAACATGCATTTTTTTTATTTTATCTTTGATCATGCAAACATATGCAATGCTATGCAAAAATAGTACGCCCTAGATCAGAGTAGAATGATGAGCAAAACTAACAAAGAGTCAATTTTGAATTTAAGTTAAGCGACAGGCTTGATGGACGAATTGAACAAGGCATAAGATTAAGTAACAAGAGACACCTGACTATTAAAATACTACATCAAAATCAATATGTCCAAAATAAGAAATGAGAATTCCATTAGAATGTTCATCAAACAAGCTTTGAAATGAAACTAAAATCGACTGAAACATAGTTACGATGCTCAAGATATGTATAAAAGAAGACAAGGGCATAACTGAAAGGAAACATGAAAGATAACTACAAATAGGTCCCTGGGAGGGACTAAACTGTAATTAAAATTAAGCGCAAGGTCTTCCCTGTAAATATTCCACACGTGCAGGGGTATTTTTGTAATTATGAAAACCCGCAAGGGTATAACTGCAAAATTCCCCGGTTGCACATGTGTTGCACATGATATCAGGACTTGGATGAAAATTTGAAGAAGCCGGTGGGCCTCTGTGCAAATTACCCAGATGGCACGTGCTGTGCACGTGCTCTGCAGGCTCGGAGGAAGCTCAGGCTCGGCAGAGGCTAGGAGGCGCTTCGGCTAGGCTCGGCTCAGGCTTGGAAGCTCGATCTGGTTCAGTGTAGGCCCGGATGTGCTCGAAGCGGTGATGAGGCTCGGAGCAGGCTCGGGATGTCCAAGCCTACGGGTCTGATGCTGCGGCTCGAATATGCTCTGGGGTTGACACGTGGCCTGTCGATAACCATTAGATCAAAAGGATCTAACGGCACCTGGAGATGGCGCTTGTTGGCAACGTGGGCGCTCTTGTGCCGTTGGATGTGCTTCGGAGAGGAGCATCCAACGGCGCCTGTATCTTCATCTTCAACTTCAACGGGCGGCGGAACCAGGACTGTAGCGAAGTGGTCCCGGCTCCGCCGCTCTCCTCAGACGTTAGTGGGGCTCGTCAGCTGGTCCTAATCGGTCGGCGATGGAGCTCAAAGTCTAATCAAGCTGCAGTTCTACATGGCGGAGGCTCTAGCTGCTCCGGTGATGGAGATGTCATGCGCCAAGAAATCTCCGGCGAGCTCTCCAATCAATGAAGAAGGTTTAATTCTTGCAGTGTTAGTATAATATCCAAAGCATGGTTGTCGTGAAGGGGAGTGAAATGAAGAGCTCTGTGGGCGAAGAAATCAGCAGCTCTGAGCTCCTCCGTCGTAGATCGGAGGTGATATGGGGTTGCGTAGGTAGAGAGAGAGATAGGGAGTGAGCGCGAAGATGGGGGATGTGAGACGAAGCTCGGGAGGTGAACAATGGATGTCGAAGACAAGTGAAATGACCTAATTAATTAAGCAAACAGAGAAGGAAATACAGAGGAGGTCGGAGAAGTACTTACCTGGTCGGAGATAAAGGTGGTGGTCTGTGCTTGAGCTCCGAGGGGAGCTCGGGTCATCGCTGGACTCCGGCGACCCCTCGGAGCAGCTAGGCGAGGTTGGGCCATCGCAAACATGGCGGTAATTACCAGGGGTCAACACCAGAGGCGAACGCCATTTTGGCGCCTCGATCATCCCTCCCCCCGTCACGGGGAGGAGGAGAGGGGCTAGGCAATGCCCCGCATAAAGGTGGGCGCCCTTGAATGGAGAAGGAGGCAGAGTATTTGAAGGTTTTAGATGGCAGTTTCGGTGATGACATCGTGGGTTTCACGGAGTGCATGGGACAAAGGAGAGGGGATCGTGGGTGGTGGCAGCACGCGCGAGGGTCGTGAATGATCGTGGAATGTCGTGGAGAGGTTGGACTATGGAGATGATGGCTGAAGACTCGGGGAAAATGAGAAGGGCGAGGCGGTTGTGCGAGCGTGAGGATGTGGGGGAGAAGGGGAACCAGAGGTTGATGAAGATGTCTTGACCGTTGGATCTCGCGATCCAACGGTCATGATCAGGGCGCTATTTAGCGGTGTGGATCTAACCAGATCGATCTCATCGAAGGGTGTCGAGTGCTACCATGTGGCGAGCAGTTAGAGAGGTGTTGTGGGTGGCCCAGATCGCATCTGGTTGGCTATCGGATGGTAGAGAACTCAGTGGCGATGGACAGTGGTGATGAAGAGACGAGAGCGAGATCGAGTGGCGCATGAAGTGCCATGTGGCAGGCTATATGCGAAGCGCTGGCGAGCGGCTGTGATGAGAAGTAGATGCCGATCGAAGGGCTGAGATCATCGAGTGGATCTAGCGGTTATGATGGAGTAGATCGTGTGGATGAGAATGTGACGCGTGGCGCGAGGTGGGACTGGCGCTAGTGGATGGCGGTGATAAAATCAGGAGTCTGATCGGACGGCGTCTAGATTCAGGCGGTGTGGCGTGAGTGGAGTCGTTGGATCAGGAGGAGATCCAATGACTTGGAAGCAAGGGCGGCCAGGGTAATGAGGCCGAGCCACGTGGCTCAACCAGAACGGGCCACGTGGCCCAATAAGATTATTAAGAGTTAGAAGTTGACTTTTGAAGGGCCAAATGGTCGAATTTTGAGAAAACTCAAAACATAAAAGTTGTAGATCTCGATGAGATCTATAAGTTTCATGTTGACCAAAAAATGAAGATGAGGTCATTCGAAGACACACAATATTTTTTAGGGTGTTTTTAGCCTATTTTAATTTTGACATTTTTTGTGATTTTTAATTTATTCAAGACTCTGATAATTACAGGACTTTATCTGGTTTTTATTGACACATATTTAAGCAAGCGGGTTCAAAATAGGCAAATTATGATGATGAAATCGAGTTTCATCACCCCGCTATACTAAAACTACGCTCGTCCTCGAGCATCAAGAAAATGAATGAACTGGATTAACCCCCTTGTGCATGTGAATACAGGATACAATCTGTTCAAGTCAACTCAACTTTAGAGGTCCGAAATTTTTGAGTTCAACCCAGCCTTAATCAAGAAACACACAATTCCTCTAATTATCCAGACTCTCTCTGATTGTACATATAGACTAAGGGGTATGACAGATAATGTTGACTACAATTCCAAGAGTAAAGTCAAAACGTCACCCAAGGTCTTGATCAAGGAAATTCTCCTAAGGACCCAATCCTCAACACTAGGGAATAAATCAAATCTTGCATCCAGTCCACCGTCTCTTTAGTTTGTCAAGACTTAGAAATGTAGATGGAAGGCCGGTAATGGAGGGCATGGGATTGTGTCATTTCTTCTCTCCCTCACATAGGAACAAGGATTCTCCATAGTGCCTTATTACGCAAAACATTTTTTTCTTGGTGTTCATAAGTGCGTCCATCAAGAGAAGTTGGAGCCGTCTGCACTTGTTTTCCTGGAAATACATCGGGGTGTGTCTTTTTTGAGTACTTATCATACCTTCGACACCCAGACTTGTACCATTTACGATGCAGAGCCCTTTTTTGGTGCAAGCCCGACTCCTGGTCCTGATAGCGGTGGTCCAAGTGAACACTTTGAAATGGTTGGGAGCGCTCGCCTTTGGTGGAAGCTCTTTGATATTTGACTTTGTGGAATGAGAGCTTTTCTTTGACATTTCATTTATTTGTAGTATTTTTGGCTAGCTCCACTGCTTTTACCAAGAGTTGGCGCACACTGATCAACATTTTTATTTATTTCACACCCTGGCACTTAGGTCAATGTCAAGAGATTAGTATAAGTACCAAGTTCTCATACTGGCTAAAATTGCTGACACTCAGGTTTCATGAAGCCTTCAAAGATTTTATCCCAACCTCGAGCATCATTAGATCAAGTCCAGACTCGAATCCCTCATCCCAATCCCTCAAGTGAAAAGTTAACTCATCTCATCGAAACCGCAGCCGTGTGTGTGATGTGCTGATCATATTCTTTTGGTCCGAGACTAAGCATGAAATATAGCATGCAAATCTAGAAATTTAGGGGAATGTGGACGATTAAGTCTAAGACCCTGATGGCTAAGGCTGGTTAACCTAAAATCTCAAGTCCTCATAAAACTAAGTTTCCTTGAACATTTCAGATCATGGGTGGAAGTGTGAATATAGAGGATTAATTCAAACTCCTTCATTCAAAAACATTTTTTTATTTCAAGAGATAATAGGACTGCCTAAATTCAATTAAGTAGATGCATCTGCATTCAGCCAGTATGGGTGTAAGTACAGGCCGGAGCCCGTTGCTTGAGGACGGGGCCTTACGCGATGTCCTCTAAACCACCCACTCTGCTAAGGGTGAACCCGCAATGAACGCGGCTACTTATTTGAGCTTAGTAGTCACTAATGACTCTTAAAGGATTTTTGGATTTTCTCATTTTTATGGTTTTTAATTAAAGGTTAGAACACTGGTTAGACTCAACTTTCCTTGAAATCAAAAGAAAATTTCAATACTATGTCACACAAATAAAAATTTTCAAAATATTTTCAAAGGACTTTTCAAAACAAGAGAAACTCATTTTTCAAATCATTTTTGAAAATATTTTTATAAAAATAGTGTAACGTAATATAGAAAAAGCCATGAAAACATTTGAGTCCACTTAGTTCAAAGGATTTTACTTTAGCCAAAAAGTTTTAAATTTTTCAAATTTTTCAAATTATAGCTAAAGTAAGTATATTGTATATTCGGTATACCCCCCCTATACTTAAACTTTGCTATGTCCTCATAGAACTAAATGATACAAGTCCATATCTCCATTTAAATATAGAATATACGGAAACCAAGGAGGGCTCCCCCTATACTTAGGTTAGAAATAACCTAAGTATAAAGGCAAGGAAAGAAGAGTAGAGAAAGTCACAAGGACTCGGGTCCTCCCTATACTTAGGCTGAGAGTAGCCTAAGTATAAAGATGGAGATTTGATGTTGGGAGAGACCTGAGGTGAATGAAGAAGAAGGATGGATATACAAGTGAGTGGATGAATCTGCGGAGATTAATGGAGTGGCTAAGGTTCAAGGGAGGGTTTCGGAGCAAACATGGCTCAATCAAACATGCAAGTCCCTTCAATTTCACCAACTCACACATGAGACCGACCAAGATTGGTTTATTATCTTGTCAGTTTTATTGGTGATTAAAACATTTTATCTTTACGTGGAAAAAGTATCAAGTAAAATCAATGCGTAAATGAGGGTGTTGCTCTCCCAAAATAAAATTTTACTCCATTTTAGGTTGACTTGCAATTAATAGTCCAGTTATTTAAGGTTGCCACTGAATTAAAGTGAGCACAAAAATCAAACAATCATCGTCTACCGTTCATTCCCATTTTCCATTAACCTAGGTGATCAAGCTAGAAGGGGAAATCGAGAAAAACCATGTATTCGATAAAAATCATGATCTAGGCTAAGCGATAAAACAAGCAGCGACTTTGTGAAAATACGTGAAAACTTGGACTGTTTTGAAAACCAACATGATATGTATGCAAGTCTATCAAAAAGCCGCACCTAACATACTTCTATTAGCGGGGAAGAATCTCTTTAAGATTTGGCTAAGTGAGGCGATGCTATGTGCATCTTTATTTATAGTGTGTCCTACCTACGAACAAGCACATAAAAATATGAATGATAAATTAAGCTCGAAGAGTCGCGTGCCTAGTCCTAGGTCGACACTCAAGTGGGGACGATCCCCACACAACCACATATATCGTTCTTTTACAATCACGAGCCTTCGATCAAAGACCGCTGTAAAGACGATTATTACATGATGCAAAAATGACACATTTTTTCTTTCTTTTTCTACTTGCTCCAAGCATGCTCCTGTGACTCCTCGCAGCGGGAAACACCAGCTCCTCGCCTCCTTGAATGATCAAGGGCCCTGCCACAGAAACAAAGGTTAGAGATCAAATAAAAAAGAAAATTTTGTAATCAAAATAGATGAAAGAATTGACCTATAAAATGAAACACCTAATTAAATAAATAAAATTCCAAATAATACAAGAAATGAACTGTGTCCCCGGCAATGACGCCATTTGATAAATCGGAAATCCAGCCCTTTAATAATGGGGAATTAATATTCAATGGTCATTGCAGTCGGGCTGAACTAGGTCTATCAAAAACCATCTAATTCGGATATGTCAATGAAATTGAATGGTCGTTAATTTATTTTACTTGGTAAGAAACCAAGGTCGAACTCAGGGACACGAGCCTCTCTAGTGATTATTCAGACTTTTAATTATTAATTACATGTTGAGTTAGAGATCAATAGGCCAAACAATGCTAGTATACAAAAAATATGCATCAAGCAAATATAAAACATGCATTTTTTATTTTATCTTTAATCATGCAAACATATGCAATGTTATGCAAAAATAGTATGCCCTAGATCAGAGTAGAATGATGAGCAAAATTAACAAAGAGTCAATTTCGAATTTAAGTTAAGAGACAAGCTTGATGGACGAATTGAACAAGGCATAAGCTTAAGTAACAAGAGACATCTAGCTATTAAAATACTACATCAAAATTAATGCGTCCAAAATAAGAAATGAGCATGCCATTAGAATGTTCATCAAACAAGCTTCGAAATGAAACTGAAATCCACTGAAACAGAGTTACAATGCTCGAGATATGCATAAAAGAAGACAAGGGTATAACTGAAAGAAAACATGAAAGATAACTACAAACAGGTCCCTGGGAGGGACTAAACTGTAATTAAAATTAAGCGCAAGGCCTTCCTTGTAAATATTCCACACGCGCGGGGGGTATTTTTGTAATTATGAAACCCGCGAGGGTATAACTACAAAATTCCCAGGGTGCGCATGTGTTGCACATGATATCAGGACCTGGATGCAAATTTGAAGAAGTCGGTGAGCCTCTGTGCAAATTACCCAGATGGCACGTGCTGTGCACGTGCTCTCCAGGCTCAGTAGAGGCTAGGAGGCGCTTCGGCTAGGCTCGACTCAGGCTTGGAAGCTCGATCTGGTTCGGTGTAGGCCTGGATATGCTCGAAGCACTGATGAGGCTCGGAATGTCCAAGCCTGCGGGTCTGATGCTGCGGCTCGGATATGCTCTGGGGTTGACACGTGGCCTGTCGATAACCGTTAGATCACGAGGATCCAACGGCACCTGGAGATGGTGCTTGTTGGCGACGTGGGCGCTCCTGCGCCGTTGGATGTGCTCCGGAGAGGAGCATCCAACGGCGCCTGTATCGTCATCTTCAACTTCAACGGGCGGCGGAACCAGGACTCCGGCGAAGTGGTCCCCGGTCCGCCGCTCTCCTCTGACGTTAGTGGGGCTCGTCAGCTGGTCCTAATCGGTTGGCGATGGAGCTCAAAGTCTTATCAAGCTGCAGTTCTACATGGCGGAGGCTCTAGCCACTCCGGTGATGGAGATGTCATGTGCCAAGAAATCTCCGGCGAGCTCTTCGATCAATGAAGAAGGTTTAATTCCTGCAGTGTTAGTATAATATCCAAAGCATGGTTGTCGTGAAGGGGAGTGAAATGAAGAGCTCTGTGGGTGAAGAAATCAACAGCTCTGAGCTCTTCCGTCATCCACGGTGGAGGAGGTGGATCCGAGGTGATATGGGGTTGCATAAGTAGAGAGAGAGATAGGGAGTGAGCACGAAGATGGGAGATGTGAGACAAAGCTCGGGAGCTGAACAATGGATGTCTAAGACAAGTGAAATGACCTAATTAATTAAGCAAACAGAGAAGGAAATACAGAGGAGGTCGGAGAAGTACTTACCTGGTCGGAGATGAAGGTGGTGGTCTGTGCTTGAGCTCCGAGGGGAGCTCGGGTCATCGCTGGACTCCGACGACCCCTCGGAGCAGCTAGGCGAGGCTAGGCCGTCGCAAACCTAGTGGTAATTACCAGGGGTCAACACCAGAGTCGAACGCCATTTTGGCGCCTCGATCGTCCCTCCCCCTGTCACGGGGAGGAGGAGAGGGGTAGGCGATGCCCCGCATAAAGGTGGGCACCCTTGAATGGAGGAGGAGGCGGAGTATTTGAAGGTTTTAGATGGCAGTTCCGATGATGACTTTGTGGGTTTCATGGAGTGCATGGGACGAAGGAGAGGGGATCGTGGGTGGTGGCAACACGCGCGAGGGTCGTGGATGATCGGGGAATGTCGTGGAGAGGTTGGACTATGGAGATGATGGCCAAAGACTCAGGGAAAATGAGAAGGGCGAGGCGGTTGTGCGAGCGTGAGGACGTGGGGGAGAAGGGGAACCGGAGGTTGACGAAGATGTCTCGACCGTTGGATCTCGCGATCCAACGGTCATGATCAGGGCGCTATTTAGCGGTGTGGATCTAACCGGATCAATCTCATCGAAGGGTGTAGAGTGCTACCACGTGGCGAGTAGTTAGAGAGGCGTTGTGGGTGGCTCAGATCGCATCTGGTTGGCTATCGGATGGTAGAGAACTCAGCGACGATGGACGGTGGTGATGAAGGGACGAGAGCGAGATCGAGTGGCGCACGAAGCGCCACGTGGTGGGCTATAGGAGAAGCGCTGGCAAGCGGCTGTGATGAGAAGTAGATGCTGATCGAAGGGTTGAGATCATCGAGTGGATCTAGCGGTTATGATGGAGTAGATCATGTGGATGAGAATGTGACGCGTGGTGCGAGGTGGGACAGGCGCTAGTGGATGGCGGTGATAAAATCAGGAGTTTGATCGGACGGCGTCTAGATTCAGGCGGTGTGGCACGAGTGGAGCCGTTGGATCAGGAGGAGATCCAACGGATTGGAAGCAAGGGCGGCCAGGGTAATGAGGTCGGGCCACGTGGCTCAACCAGAACGGGCCACGTGGCCCAATCAGATTATTCAGAGTTAGAAGTTGACTTTTGAAGGGCCAAATGGCCGAATTTGAGAAAACTCAAAACATGAAAATTGTATATCTCGATGAGATCTACAAGTTTCATGTTGACTAAAAACAAAGATGAGCTCATTTGAAGACACAAAATATTTTTGAGGGTATTTTTAAGGCTAAAAAACCCCGATTTTAATTTTGACATTTTTATGGTTTTTAATTTATTCAAGACTCTGATAATTATAGGACTTTATCTGGTTTTTATTGACACATATTTAAGTAAGGGGTTTAAAATAGGCAAATTATGATGATGAAATCGAGTTTCATCAGAGATGTAGATCCATGAGCAAATATTCTGATAATATAATAACGATGCTGCGGTGATGGCGACTTTCTCAAGAGCTCCGTGATGGACATTCACAATGAGAAAGAGAGAAAGAGGCTTGGTGTGTGGAGAATGAGAGAAAGAGAGAGAGTGTTTGTGGATTTGATGTAACTTGAAGAGCAAGGGGCGCCTCTTCTTATATAGTATTTTGGGATCCGTGAATCTCAATCCATGTGCATAAACCCAATGGATGACATTCATTTGTGTCTCTTTCAATGGCCATGATCTTGTTGTGAAAACACAACATAATTAATTTAATTTAATATATAGTGATAAATCAATATAAATCATTTCAAAATTAAATCACTTTGGCCTTGGTGATAAGAGGTGAGAGAATTTGACCTAATCCCTAAAAAGGGGGGACGACGACCCTCTTCGAATGGAAGTTGGTGGTCGTCCACCCTCTTAGGTGGATTGGGTCAATTTCCTCATTATTTCATGAGATCCTATTATCTCATGACATCTCATGATGTCTCCAAGTTTTACAACAACATCAGTTGTAAATTGTCTCACAAAAATAATTCATAATTATCTTGTGAACATTGCAATCATGCCATTGAGAAAATGTGGATCACATTCACATACCAAAATAAAATGTAAATTATATATTCAATTAATCATCCAATGTGAATCCAATTCCCATCAATAATTAATTAACAAATATAAAACATAATAGGTTCTCTCTAATATATTATAAATCACATTTATAATATATCTGATTAATATGGATAGTAGTATCCACATTATTCAAATCCATGATAATTTCATTTATTCATCCTGGATCTATATTCTCATGTGCTCAAATAATATGAATCACATTCACATTATTAATATCTTTTATAATTAAATCACATTTAGTTATCTCGAATAATTCTCCTTATAATATGAATCAAATTCATATTATTCATGATAATTAAATCACATTTAATTATCCATTTTCTCAATGCTCGGATATGTAAAATCAACAATGAAATTATCCATGAACTCTTCTAAGGATAATGCACTTTCTCGGCGGATACTTGGAGATAAGGACATTCGATTTTATTGTTTCACGTATAGTGACTTGGATATTGAGATCACATCCCAAATTCAGATCTTGTGGACCTCTCACATATGCTTGATTAAATCAAGATCGTAAATTTTAACTTCTCATTGCATCTGAATCACATTCAGATCAATGTCCAATATTTGTACCAAGATCATATCACTTCATTATTGAGAGGAGTCACTAAATTCCATACCCATTTCATCACTCCCTAGAAATGGAAGTGTCATGGTTATACAATCGTTTATGATCACATCACCCTCAGGTATTCCTAATACATGTACATCCTGCATATTGGAAAACCCAAAATAAATACAAAGTATTATATCAATTTTACATTGTCTACTTTAGGATTTTATCATTAAGTTTCTCATTTGACTATTGGGAGTTGGGATCAATCATATACTTTCCAAAAAGGATACATCATACCCAGGTGTTGATCATATACTTTCTAAAAGCATATATCAAACCTACAAATTCAGTCAAGCTGGCAAAGCAATATGATTGATGAAGCCACATTTCATCATCTTTATTCTATCATTTTGGCATCAAAAACCCTAGCAAATGCGTGTAAATAGCGCTAATTTATGCATCTTAATATTCATGCATGTACATGTAAATAGTGTATAAAATACGGGTTTTAAAGCTAAAATTATAGAATAAATAAAATAAAAGAAAAAGAATAAAATATTATAAATATTTTATGACCCAAAACTCTGAGACCTAGGCATCTTGATGAATAGGTCGACCAGGAATAAAGTAGGGGGGGATAAGGGCCAAACTACAATCAAAATACCTCTTATTTAATTCATTCTTTATTCATTTTGGGACCTATTTTTGGTTCCACTTTTTATAATCAAATAAAGAAACTTTGTACATGAAAGTTGTACATAATTAAATAAAGAAAAATACAAAATTGATTTCACTCAAAAATATTGTACAGATAAAAAGTTATGATCTGAATAAGATTCCAGAATTCCAACTTCCCAGACCTGTATCTTGCAAATAAAAACTTGAAATGTATCAAACTCACCTTTAATTGTATATAGCTTAAAATAATCTGTTTAATGAAGGTGGTTTCGTATTTTTCGGAGTTACGGTTTGAAAGTTGAGTTTTGGACCACACTTGTATACTTGTACAGATTAAAATATTCATTTTATTATTTATTCATTATTTTTATAATTTTATTTTTTATAATTTTGTAAATATTACTTATAATATATATGTACATTAAAATCAGAATAAAAATACAAAAGAAATATAAAATAAAATACATGTATATAGAATACATAGGTATAATACCTATGTTTATACATGTACAAATAACACTTATATTTTATTAAGTGTATAAAATACATCAGAAAAAATAAAAATATTTTTAAGTGTATCAAAGTATTTTTATACATTTATAAAATAATAAACAAAAATAAATAAATTAAAAACACAAAATAAAAATAAAATAATAAAATATATCGATAATATACCTATAAAGGTATAAAAGGGAACTTGTAAAATTATACCTCATAAAAATAATTCAAAATCACCATAAAATAACTTATAAAATAATAAACATTTTTTATATTATAACTAAAAATTAATAAAATCATTTTATATTTTTAATTGAATTTCTAAGATTTTTCCTCAGGCTTTTTCCTGGTTGGTCCACGTGGACCAACCAGGGGGCAGCAAGAGTTGACCTTCGGTCAACTCTCTGCCCAATGCCTGGGCTGTGTTAGAGATGCATTTTGTCCATTTTTCTCCCATTTTTCGAAGGAGCGTCTTTCACCATTTGGCGATGCAACCTTCATGACTTTTGCTCCTCGATATATTGTCTTTCACGCCCATACGTTTCTTTGGAGAATGGACCACTGAAACGCCTGCTAATCCTCGACCTTTGAGCCTCGATAGCCATCTTTTCAAAACCCAACCCGTCACCACCTTGTTCCTTTGAACCGGTCTTGGAGAGCTTCAGACCTCCGGGGAGCATGTAGAAGGGGAGCTCCGGTGACAAGGGAGAGCCCCACACCCCCGTTGAGGTGCGACGAGGCTCGAGAGCCGTGTTCCACCATCTCCGGCCACTTCCTGGCCGTGAGGTTTCACCTTGGGTTTCTAACCCTTGAGGTTATGTTTTTAGCTTGTTTTTCTTGCTTTTTTCTTATTTAGTTTATTCTTAGGATTAGCTTATCACTTTCCCCTACGATTCGCACGCTCATTCACCTCCGCAAGCATCTCGCTGGAGCTAGCTCCGGCGAGCTCCTCCTTTGTCGCCTCCCACCGTTTTCACTGCTAGGTGATGCGCGGCAATTTACCCGCGCATCACTTAACCATATCTTGCAGGTGTCCGAAGTCTAACGCTCGCCTGGAGGGCGATTTTGCCCGCGCGGGAAGCACCTGGCTGCCTCGTCTCGTCTCCGACGTCGTGAGGAAGCCCCGGTGCAACCCTCGCCATTTTGACGCCCCCAGACGCCAGCACATCACCACAGAACCTCAGGGAACCCTCTCCGTGCTCCTCAGGTGGCCAGAATCGGCCAGGAGGGCGGTTCGAAGCTCGGATTCTCCGAGTTCTTGAGCTGTTCTTCCTGCTCGGTCCTACGTCGTTCGATCATCGGGGAACCCCAAGAGGTGCAACCACTGTTGGATTTTGCTCGTGTCCGTCGTTCGATCATCCAAACTCCATCTAATCAGGGTCGTCCAAAGGCGAAGGGGCATCGCACGATAAGGAGACGCCACGTGGATAAGTGGCTTCGGCCACACCGTTGGATCGCGCCCTGCTCCCAGCCGTCGGATTGGCGCCACGTGTCACGCGCGATCTCATTAGCCGTCCGATCATCTTGGTTGGGTATTTTGCTATTATTACCCTTCCACTTTTGTAATTAAATATTACTATTTAAATCATTCATCTGTCGTGTTAAGTTTTGTAACATTTGCATTGTCGTTCCCCCTCGTTTTGGGATATTGCAATTGAGCCCCTACCAGTCACGTGCACCACGCACGTGATTTGGCAATTTTGCAAAGGGGCCCTGGGGGTTTGCATATTTAACACTTAGTTCGGAAAGTATTTTATTATGTTGTATAATTTCGGGTAAATTTTGTTCTGGCCCCCAAACTATAGCGTAATTACAAAAAAACGCCCCTGCCAAGCGCGCGTGCCTACGCACGGGGGCTTGGCATTTTTGCGACAATACCCCTTGCGTTTTTGCTATTGGTGTTTGACCCAGGAAGTTTATATTTCAGTATTATATTTCGTGTGAAAGTTGCACCTTGGCCCCTGGATGTTTGTCTATTTGCACTTATACCCCTGCCAGGCCCTGTATTTTTGCTTGCTTTCTCTATTTATTCCATGCATCTATAAATTGCTAAAAATCACCAAAAAATTATCATAGGCTCATGTTTGCTTGCTTATTCACGCCATATTTTTGCATTGTATTTTTATTGCATTTTCATAATTATTAAAAATCAAAAACATGCATTTTCAGCACTGTTTGCATTAGAAAATCCATAAAAATTATAAAACGTTTTGAAAAATTCCAACAAAAAATATATTTTGCTTGTCTTATCATATTTAAGTGTCATTTCAAAAACCAAAAAAAATTCAAAGTAAAACTCCTAAAAATTAGAAAACCTCTAAAAACTTCAGAAAAATCTAAAAAATCTTAGAAAAATCCTAAAAATATAAAACTCAGGTTCTGTCGCTTCCTTATTTTATTACCTTTATTTTAAAATTATTTGAGGAATTTTGGGTACTGTTTAGTATTTTTCATCCTCATTTTGATTTCGGCCAGTAGTGTAATCCACTGTTTTCTTGTATTTTGCATTTTAAAAATACCAGAAACATTCAGAAAAATTCCCAAAAATCACAAAAACAGTAAAAAATCATAAAAAGACCAAAAACATTTATTTCTATGATTTTTGAGCATTTTTCCTATTTTTATAAATACTCTATCCCTCTTATCTCTTTCCCTATATTGTATATATATTCTATTATTAAAAAAGAAAATAAAAAAAATAAAATCTAAAAAGAAAATATAAAATCAGTAAAATTGAAAATCAAAATACAAAATTAAAAATTAAAAATAAAATTAAAAAATATAAAATTAAAAAACACAAAAAAATTGCATATTTGTAGACACTTAATCACATTCACATTTTTGCATCTTGCTTGATCTATCCTGCCTTGCTCCCTGAGTTCGACGCTCTACACATACTTACACTATACACTTATTTATAGAGTTAAAATAAATTTGACTCCACATTTGTTTGTCATTTCTTGATTAATATTGTTATGGGTTCATTGTAGATTAGATCTGGATTTCTTAGCGGTCACCGCAGCGACTTCTGTGTTCCCGCCTTGTGTGGAATACACGACCGCAGGATTTTTGGGCTTATCAATGACCGTGCACGGAATTTGATTCTTCCTAATATTTCATGAGTGAGCTTATGTCTTCCGGTTCAACATTGAACATGTATGACCCATTTGAGAGATCGTATTACTCATATGCCCTTGCATGCACACCAGCGCGCTAGTGTATAGACCTTGGTTAGGTCATCGATTTATTGGTATGCCAGATGTACATACTCGAACATATAATAACACATCTGTCTCCGATTAGAGGATGCGTGCCTATATCGTGACAGCATATGACATAGGTCTTTGGTTATCTCGATCTCATCAAATCAACTCTTTGACCTAACTAATCTGACACCTATGCGGAGGATTTGCATCAAGAGGTCGGCCAGATATCAACCCATAGAGAAAAGGATTACCATCTCCTTCTCAGAATGGAGATCCTCTCTTAACAATCATTTGACGGTGCTTGACGAGTCCTCAATCTAACTCTTTAGATATTCATCCTAGCCCCAACCTCTATGATTCAACAATTGAATCAATAGCTGTATGATCATTCAAATGGCCATGGTATATAACCCTAATTGTACAAAGGGACCTGTTATGCATATTATTTATTCTTTATTTCAGATCGGGGAATGATATTTGCAATAACTTTTATTGCAAAAATGGCTCATCGTGGTCTCACATGTCCAACACGGATGTCTCCGAGTATCACATCTGGATCTAATTAAACCCGAACCCGACCTGATTAGGGCCCGCATAACTCAATAAAGTTATTAATCGATATTAAATAACCTAAATTGATCTATTGATCAGAAATCAAATGTCATTCAGTCGCAATCGATCAAAAGTAGATCGCATCGTAATATATGCTACGGAAAAGCTGCATCATGAAATCGGAAACCGCGAAATAAATCGAAACCATCATAAAATTCGATTCGATGGAATAAGACCCACGGGATTGATTGTTCATCAATTGAAGATCGTTTGGTATTTTTAAATCACAAATTTTAACCACAAATCAAAACCGTATCTCGAGAATTTTGGGTATTCACACTCGAATATATAAATATTATACTCATATTGATCGTCGTTCGGAGACGGTCAAACCAAGCTATTGGTATCAAAATTCGACACTCGAGATGCGAATACAGTCAAATTTAAGTGTGTTAAATACAAACAAAAAATGTTTTAAAAATACAAAAAAATTAATCAGTAGCAGACAACAGCCTATGTAATTCCAACAGTTAGAAAAATAAAAATATTTGTAAATATGACACTAGCATGCTGACATCAACATACCGATGTCACCGATGATGTCACAATGTGAGGTCATTAAGTGAATGTAAAGATATTTTTTAGAGTTTGTGTGCTTTTCTATTATGTTTATTTTTCCTTGTTCCATCTTATGTAATTTAGCTACATGCATTCTTTCTTCCAACATGGTATCAGAGCTACCAAAACCCTAGTCGCCCCTCTCCCCTCCTCTTGCCGTCGTCGCCCTCCCACTGCCTCTCCTCCCGTCGGCTCCCACCCAACCTCTACCCGTCGACCCCTGATGAATCTCAGATTCATCACTCTAAATCTCATTTATTAAGCTCAATTCCCTCAAAATCAACAGCATATCTGCATCTATTCTGCATAATTAGCATTCATGCATATTTTCGTAAGAATGGCATTTTATCCGTAATTTCTGCACAAAATAAGAAGCCAAAAATCCAAGCCAAATTTGACCTGTAAATAGCCTAACTTCCCAGATTTTTAACTCCTTCATGCTAACTCCGAATAACCCAAAATCACTTCCACTGTGTACATATCACTAACAAGAATAAATGAAAAATACAAAAAAATTACTAAACCAAATAAGTGAATCAAAAACCCAAACCCTAAATTCAGGATTTTCGGACTAAAAGCCACATATCTTCCCTATCCAGTGTCCGATTTGACCCTACTCACTTTTGAACTAATGCACATTCAATTACCTTCAAAACAAGACCAAATTCAAGTGAATCGGAGCTCGTATGTGAAAGTTGGGTTTTGGGTCTTTTTTGTACATTGTATATTTTAGCGGTTTTCTGACCTATATTTATGTCTATTTTTTTAATCAATAAAATTCCAAAAAAAATAGATTAAGGTGTCTTTATTTGTCTCTGATTTTTCTATATTTTTTCTGGATTTTTATCTTGTTTAAAATTGACAACAAATTAAAAAACCCAAAAATCAAGGTATTCTCTGTACATAGATTACCCCAAAAATTCACTTTTTACATTTGATCGATTTTGGCTTTGATGTCTTCATGAAAGTTGTAGATCTCATCGAGGAAAGTAATTTTTGTGAAGAAACTTTTTTGTTTCGAGGTCATTTGCTATTTCTTTTCTATTTTACAAAAGATTTGTATCTCGAATTTTTCTGGTGCTGACACGTGGCAGCCCCAGAGGCCGCCACATGTCAGCCATTTTATAATTTCGTTTTATAAAAAAATTAAAAATAAAAAGCCACACACGTGCGTCGCACGTGCCACCCAGGCACGTGCTCCGCACGTGCCTCGACCCGCCTCTCTCTCTTCTTAACACCCACCACGTGGCCCTTCCGCGGCCGTTCGATCAGCTGTCGATCGAACGGCCGTTGTACGTCGTTCTCACCCGTGCCCTTCTCCCACGAAACCTTCGCAACCCTTCTCCGCAACCACCGCGCCCCTTCTCCGCAACCTCCGAGATCTCCGCCAACGACCCCTGCATTCATCGTCGCGCCGCCCTTATCCCATCAACTCTGCCAACAGCCTTCATCCGCTCGCTCCCTCTCCTATTTAAGAACGACGAGACTCCACCGCCACCTGATCCGCCGATTGCACGCAGGTGGCCCTCGCGGTGGTGACAGCACCCCGACGACATCTTCACGCGGCGAGATGCGAAGCGGCCCATGCTTCGTTGCAGCGCCACCACCCTTGGCCGGACTGCCCTCGCTTCGAGCTTCTCGTCGAGCTACCGCTTCATCGACAACCACGCAATCACCATCAACTCCGCCAACTCCGCCTCGACTTCGCCGACCACCGGACAAACTTCCTGCATCGAGCTTCTTCGCCGGCCAATGCCTCGACTTCGCCGTGAAGACCTACTCCGCCTCGACGTCATCTTCCCCGACCATCTTCCGCGCCTCGCCTCGGCCGGCTCCTCCGCAGCACCAACGAAAGGTAGGAGCCCCTCCGCCTTCCTTGGCCGGTCCCCCTCCACATCAGCTTCAACCTCTGTTCCAACGTCTTCACCAACCCGTCATCGACAACAGTCACCTCCAGCGCCACCGCCGCCGCCTCCGACGACGCTCATCTCCGCCTTCGTCACCAGGCGCCAGGCCCGAGACCCCAGCACGCACGGAGCGCGTGCGTGGGGGACGCCATCAGCTCCCATCCAAGGGTCACAAGCTACGCACATGACTGCCTGGGTCATTTGCATTGCGCCCCTGGGAACTTATCCATATTACGCATCCATCCCCGCCGACCATGGTCACGTGCATCGCACGTGACCTTTGGTAAAATTGCACCAGATACACCCCCGGTATAGGTAATTACTCGTAGGTCCCCCCTGCAATTTCTTTATTTATTTAGTTTATTTAAATTGCAATCAGACCCCTGTGTTCCCCTGTGATTTTGAACCTTCTCTCTACATCATTTTATTTATTAAAAATTAGCATGATGTTCCTCACTTAATTCTCTACATCTGGGCATATTGTGGATATTTTTATGATCAATGGTTAATTAATAATCAATTATTCTGTGGAAGATTGCGAAGTTTATCTAGTTCGAGCTCTAAATTTTGTACTTGATTAACCGGAGCTTTAAAAATCCCTGAAAAATCATACATTGTGGAGATTATTGTGCTTAACATTGTGCCCAAAAAGAATTGCATTTGCATGCATCATTTGCCCTGTAAAAATCATTGTGCACATTTCACTATTTAATTTTTAATAGGTATTATATCCCACATTTTCGAGGTTTAGAATTTATCTATAATCCATCATCTAGTGATATATCGTAGATAATTTTATTTCTTGAAAATAAGTAGGTTTAAAATTTATTATAATTAAATATTGAAAATCATTTTGTTTGCATTTAAAAATTCATAAAAAATTCATATTGCATCCAAAAAATTCCCAAAAAATTAAAGTGCATTCATTTCATCATAATCTACCTTGTGGCCAAGTTTCGTATTTTTCGGACATCATTTGAATGAAATTTACATTTTAGTCCTGAAAATTGCCCGAAATTGCATCTTGCATCCCCTATTTGCATTAAAAAAATTCCAAAAAAAACGCCTCGAAAACCGAACACGAAATTGGATAGACATAATTCTAGGTTGTTCCTTTGCCTCCTTGTGATCGACCTTGGGACTTGCCCAAGTAAAATAAACATAAAACCACTTGATTAAAAGTGATTAAAAATTTGTGGTTATTTCTTGACTGATTCTGATTGCCGCCTGCAACGACAATTATCGATGCCGCCACCAGCTCCTTCTCTCTCGTTACTCGTGGATTTGAGTGCATAAGTCTACATATGCACTCAAATCCTTGGTTGTTTATGTAAACATTTATTCATTGGTCTACAGACCCTAGTTCTCCATCTCCGACATCAATGTCAGAAAACAAAGTCGACATGCCCTCCATAGGCGCTTCCAAAGGTCCAGCGCCAATAGTTAAGATGGATGGGGAGAATTATGAGCTCTGGGCGATGTAGTTCATGATTCTCACGAAGTCCAATGGTAAGAAGCATATTCTCACCAAAGATGAGCCGACATAGAAGATTGGGAGTTATGCCTCATGTGAGGCTGCCAAGTTCTGGATTTCAAGCACTCTGACGACGGGAATTGCAAATGATGTACTCCATCTGCTGAATGCTAGGCAATGTGGGACATCCTTTCCGAGGCATACTCGTAGATGAGAAATGAGACCAAGATCCTTCGACTTCAACATGATATATTCACGATCAAACAGAATGGTCGGCCTCTGCATTCGTTATATACATCCATGTGAGGGATGTTTGAGAAGCTATACAACATCATTCCCCTTACAACAACCCTGGAGCAACAGAAGACGATCTGGAAAGCTACAATGGTGGGTGTCTTACTTGTGGCTCTTGACCCGGAATATGATACGACTCGTTCACATATCTTGGCGGATGCTACTATTCCTCCAATGGAGGAAGTGTATCGAAGTCTTTGCAGAATCACTATTCCCTTTACTGCTAGTACTCCATCTCCTTTGACAATGGCAGCTTACAGAGGTAGAGGAGCCTCTTCTTCTTTCCGTGGTCGTGGGCCTCGTGGTCGAGGGGGTCGCTTTCATCAGCCATGCGCCTTTTGTCATCGCCCTGGTCATATGGAGGATACATGCTATTCTAAGCATGGTTTTCCTACATCAACCCATGTAGCTGAGCATGTTTCACCTCCATAACCTTCTACTTCAGATCAGCGGTTTGAGGACCTTGTCGTCAAACTCCGAGATATCATGCCTCCTGCATCTACCGGCTCTCCATGAGGTCACTCGAACATAACGGTTTCATCTTCTGCTAGTACGTCTGCCACAGCTAGCACATCATGCAGTGCTTATGCCTTTACGTCTTGTCATAGTTCCGATGTTTTAGAATAGATTATGGACTCATGGTGTGGCACATCATCTTTGTCGAGACAAAGATAAGCTCACATCATACAGGGAGATTCACCCAGGGCGATCGGTAGTGATAGCATATGGGACTCATTCCCCCATTATTGGACAGGGGGAGATCAGTTTGACACCCTCTATGCATCTATATAACGTCTTGCATGCTCCAGATTTTTCAATGGGCTTACTTTATATCAGTCAGATTACGAAAGACTTGCATTGCCGTGTTATTTTTGACTCATCGTCTTTTCTTTTTCAGGACATTCTTATGGGCAGTGTGATTGGTTGTGATCATGAGCATGATGGTCTCTATCGGTTGGTCCGAACTCCATATTCTAGTATCTCATCTCAATCCAGTAGAGCAGTCTCTCCTTTTACTTGGCATCTACGCTTTGGTCATCTCATTCTTTAGAAGTTGCATCATATCTTGCCCTAGATTTCACAGAGTTCTTCTTTTCAATGTAAAGTGTGTCAATTGGAAAAGCATCACAGATCTACTTTCCCTAGTCGTGAGTCTCAGAGAAGTAGCTCCCCTTTTTCAATAATCAATATGAAGCATGGGATGTAATAACAAATCTTATAAATGAAGTTTAGAATGTTTTTTCTTCTAATGTGGAAATTGTTCGTGCGGATAATGTATTGGAGATTTGCACTCATGCTCTTTCACAACATTTATTATCTCGCGACATCATACATTAAATGACTTGTGCTTACACGTCTCAACAAAATGGTGTTACAGAGAGAAAACATCGTCGTCTTCTTGATATCACTCGAACCTTACTTTATCCAGAGTTTTGCTCCTGTGTCTTTTTGGGGTGATGTTTTCCTTATGGTATGTTATCTGGTGAATCGTATGCCCTCCTTCATCTTGGGTGAGAAAGTTCCTCTTTTAGTTGTCTTTCTTGACAAGGAATTGTTCTCTCTAACTCCTCATGTCTTTGGCTCAATTGCTTTCATTCAT
Source organism: Ottelia alismoides (assembly GCA_037367405.1). NCBI lineage: Eukaryota > Viridiplantae > Streptophyta > Magnoliopsida > Alismatales > Hydrocharitaceae > Ottelia > Ottelia alismoides. Next base: position 515,487 of record JAZKJV010002851.1, on the reverse strand, counting down.
CAGCTCACTCCAGGACTTAACAAGTTCTCACCTAGGGTTGTCAAGTGTGTGTTTCTTGGGTACTCCCGTACTCAAAAGGGTTATAGAGTCTATGATCCTATGAACAAGATATATTATATTAGTGTCGATGTCACCTTTTTGAGTCTGTGATGTATTTTTCGTTAACATGTGACAGGTTGACTTCGTCTACTACTGATGATGAGATTTATGTGCCACTTCCTCCTTTGTGTCGTCTGTTCACATACCAAATCCTACTGATCCACCACTACTACCACCTCCACAAACCACCAGTACCACCCTTACCGAGGCTTTATACCCATCGTTTGGTCCCTGCTCATGGAAGTCATCATTCATCCACCACGCCCCAGGTATGTCTAGGTGATATTACTAACGATGGGACTGAAAATGTGCAAGTGCAAGGATCTTTGCAGGAGAATAGCATATCGATGGGTACTGGTGATGACTTGGATGTACCTATTACCTTAAGGAAGTCAAAGTGGACATGTGCATCCTATCCACTTGCTTCACATATTTCATTCCATCGCCTTACTGGTGATTTTCAGAGGTTTTCTATGGACTTATCTACCGTGGAGATACCACGGAATTATTACGATGCCTTGAAGAATGGCTGCTGACGTTTAGACATGGAGGAGGAAATGGTTGCCCTGCGGTCTCACGGTACATGGAACTTGGTTGTTGCTCTACCAGGAGATTCTATTGTCTGCTGTAAATGTGTATTTACTGTCCAATATCGTGCAGATGGCAGCCTTGATTGTTATAGAGCAAATTTCGTGGCACGTGGATTCACTCAAACCTATGGCGTGGATTATATGGACACATCTCTTATTGCACGTCATTCCACTCTACATGTCCTTCTTTCAGTTACAGTGGTACGTGATTGGCCCTTGTTTCAGCTTGATGTTAAGAATGCCTTTTTATATGGGGATCTGCAAGAAGAAGTCTACATGCAACAATCTCTTGGGTTTGTTGCTGAGGGGGGTGTCAAATGGTATGTAGACTTCATAAGACCATATATGGTCTTAAACAAAGCCCACAGGCGTGGTTTCAGAAACTTTCAGACCTAATCCAGAAGCAAGAGTTCAAAAGATCAGATGCCAGCCATTCTTTATTTGTCTAGATGACTCCCAGAGGTACTGTCATTGTCATGGTATATGTTGATGATATACTTTTTACGAGAGATGATATGTAGGGGATAGAGATGGCAAAAGTATTTCTAGGCCATCAGTTAGTGACTAAGGATCTTGGTACTCTACGATATTTTCCGGGGTTGGAATTTGCTAGGAATGCGCAGGGTTTTGTGATGACCCAAAGAAAGTATATTACAGATATTCTTGTTGAGACGGGCATGATCGGTTGTCGACCCTTGACTACTCCCATGGATCCTAACATGAAGTTATATGAAGATGATACAGAGTAGGCTGACATGAGAAGATACAGAGAAATAGTGGGAAAGCTTCTCTATATTACTATCACTAGACCTGACATTGTGTTTGCTGCTACTCGGGTGAGCCAGTTCATTGAACAACCCAGACAAGTACAAACGAACGCCATATATATGATACTGAGATATCTGAAGTCGTCTCCAGGTGCAAGAATTTTATTCATGAAAGAAACAAATCTCTCTATTCTGCATGTGCTGATGCGGATTATGCAATATGTCTTAGGGGTCAAAAATGTACTTCAGGATTTGCGGTGTTTGTTGGTAGTTCCTTGGTTTCTTGGAAAAGCAATAATCAGACAATGATAGCTAGATCTAGTGCTGAATTTGAGTACAGGGCCATGGCACAAGCAAGCACGGAGATGATGTGGGTTCGAGCTGTACTAGTAGATCTGCATATAAATGTACCTCTACCCATGCAATTACAATGTGACAATCAAGTAACATTATTTATTTTTAATAATCCTGCATTTCATGAAAGACAAAGCATATTGAGGTAGTCTGCCATTATACCAGAGACATGATTCAAAAGGGCTTGATTTCCACTTCCCATGTCAGTTCATGAGAGCAGACTGCAGACATCTTTACCAAGCCATTGCTCAGAGGGCCGTTACAGAAATGTTCATCCAAGCTAAACATGATTGACATATATGATCCATCTTGAGGGGGAATGTAGAGATCTTTCTAGAGTTTGTGTGCTTTTCTATTATGTTTATTTTTCTTCGTTCCAGCTTATGTAATTTACGCATAGGCTTTCTGTGTATAAGAGAGCCTAGGGTTCTTTGGAATAAACATCTTCTTATTTTCTTCCAACATTGATGTCATTAATGAGGACATCCTAAAGCAACAAGTGGTTCTCCTCTTCTTCCCATTTCCCAATTCCAGCGAAACCCCAAGCCTCCTCCTTCTTTACTCTATCGTTTTCCCCCAAAAATCTCTGAGTTTACTCCAACTGTAGGAGCCCAAAACTCCTCCCCAAACTGTTGTCCAACAACTCAAATAGCAACTATTGCTGCTCCTTGGTCATTTTGGAGTTCCTCCACCTCCTTGCTCCTCTCCAAAATTCTAGAATATGCTACAGTCCTCCCTATTGCATGCAAGAGATCTCTTCAATCTCAGAGAAATATGTACAATCCCTTAGCTTTCCACTTGCTGCCATTCATGTGATTTATATTCTAAAAAAGTTGATGGATTTGAATTTAAATTAAGGATCATTACATGCAATTGATCCTAAGATCAAACCTAAGAGTATGCTCCAGAAATTGTATATTTTCATGATCAAAATTGGGGGGATTGCATACATTTAGTTCCAATTTCAGATATGAATAATTGCTTCAAAAATGTATATTTTCATGGTCAAAATTAAGGGTTTTGCATACATTTGGTTCCAATTTCAGATATGAACAGTTGCTCCAAAAAATGTATATTTTCACAATCAAAATTGGAGATTTTGCATGCATTTAGTTCTAATTTCAGATCTGAATAATTACTCCAGAAATTGTATATTTTCATGATCAAAATTGGAGATTTTGCATACATTTAGTTCCAATCTCAGATCTGAATAATTGCTCTAAATTTTGTATATTTTCATGATCAAAATTAGGGATTTTGCATACATTTAGTTCCAATTTTAGATATGAGTAATTGCTTCAGAAATTATATATTCTCAAGATCAAAATTGGGTGTTTGCATACATTTTGTTCTAAATTCAGATCTGAATGATTGCTCCATAAATAATACATTTTCATGATCAAAATTTGGGGGGTTTTATTACAAATTAAACCAATCTTTAGATACGTACATTTGCTATATAATCCAAGTTTCGAAACCAAAAATCGAGGGTATTAATGTAAAATTAAACCAAATTTAGATCTGTTCAAGAACTTCAACAAATTTATGTTTTATAAACTAAAAAAAAGGGTTTGTGGAAATTGGATTCCAATTTCAAATCCACCATTGATTTCAAAATTTACTGTATTAAGATGGAAACTTTAGTTAAATTTTAGGTATACTGCGATACTAAAACTCATCATCAATTATCATTAGTATAATCTACGATAAGAATATCACTTATTGTAATTTATTTTGTGGACTTAGCAAACAGATATGTAAAGTCAATTATATAAGATCGGAGGCATGAACATCTATAATTAAAGTACCTAAGTGGTTAATAAGAATAAGCGATAATTGATATTGCACATGTCATGGTGACCCTTATACCTGACTGTACGAGGATGTAATGAACCTCAACTGAGTGGGAGATACAAATCCCATATAGGGCAGCGGCCGCCAAGTGCGCAGGTCTAGGATCCCTGTTTTTCATGATTTTTACGCGAGTTCTAATGTTTTTAGATCTCGTTGGGATCCTAACTTTTGAACAGCTCTGCTGACCTTCTGTTTTAGGATACCATGTGGGGGATCACCGATTTTAATGTTTCGTACGAGCTCGTTATCCCGTACTAGTCGAGATGGTTTTTAGAGTAACTTTTTCGGAGAGTCTCTCTCAACCGTCTTAGTGGTGTAGTTATATACTAGACCTATCCCTCTAATAGACCACACTTCCAATTAGAGGGCGAGACAGAAGGGCCTTTTAGGAGGCTTCCCCACCGCTTGAGTTTTTGGTTACCATTCTGCCAAGAGGCTTGGTGATGACTACATATGAACCTCCTATGACTACATTTTAATCATTTACAATTGAATTTGGAGGAATCATACTTGAGCTTGGATGAAGTTATAAGGGTTGGGCTTAAGATAAGATCAATCACAAGAGAGTCGGTTATATTTGAAATCAACAATTGAGTTGTCTACATTATAGCTTGATACCGAATCATTTATCATCCTGAATCATCAATCATCAACCATTGATCGGATCTTAGAAAAACTATTACGAGTAATAAAGATAAGGTAGTGACGTGTTGGGTTAGGATGCACTATACACCACCGCATTCCTACGAAAGCACCCTAACCTTAAGGTACTTTTCATGCCTTAGAGTCATTGTGTGAGATCATACTCAGACCAAAATCACATACTATCCACTATTCTTGAGGCAGATTAGAGAATCTTCATCATCAACACCAAGATCTATCAACTTGATCTCTAGAAAAAACATCATATAAAGATCGTATAATCAACAAATGAAAATGTATACATAAGAAAGGTTAAGGGTTGATGAGAAAATCATGAGGGTATCCAAACAAAATAGCTTGAAATCATTTTCTTATACATGTAATTTTGTTAAAATAAATACCATTGTCTCTCTACTTGCTTTCTTTTGCACACATTAAATTCTGTTATTTATGATATATGCTGGATTGTACCGCCTTTTATTGACGTTTCTTATTCGTTTCGTTCTTGGTAGGCAAGAAGCCTGCGGCTCAGTACTTGGTTGATGATTCCGGACATCCGCTACTACTCTATATGGTATAGTTATAATTGTTACAGTTTTTTTTTCAATTTTTGAGGTATACACTTTCTTTTCTCTTATGTACATTTTTAAGATACATATACATTATGAACTTAGTTTATTACATGTTGTGTATGTGTGTGTGTGTATATATATATGGAAATTAATAAAATGAAAATTCGATGGCCCATCTTATTGTTATTATGTAGTTATTACATTATTATATTGATGTCAATGTTAAGTGCAAAAATGAAAAAAATTTCTCCTCAAATTTACGTTGGTCAAGTGCGATATTTATTGAATTTTGTATTACAAATATCACATAAACATGTATGTGGATCCTCGGGGTTCACATCGAACCTCACATACAGGTTTATGTTGCAATGTTTTTCCATGCATGGAAAATAAAAATGATTTTATCCATCCATATATAAGTCGGATTTTTCAATCAGCTGACGGGTTGGAATTCATGGAGCCGCACCCACACTCGGATCTTCTCGCGGATTTAAAGGAGCCCGGTTAGGGATCCACCTCTTTGCATCTGCAGCAGCTCGAGGGTTCCCGTTGCGGAAGCAAAAGACGAGCATCAACCGTCCTCCAAAGCAGCGTTCTTTGCCGTTCCAGATCGATCTTTCTTTCTTCCACCTTCTCCCGATCATGCACGCTCCAGTTCTCGTCCTGAGTAAGCCGCAAAATCGAATCTTTCCTTTCGATCCGCTTCATACGTTCGGTTTTGGTGCAATGGAGTCGTTGTGTTGAATCTCGTACTTTCCGGATCATTTTAGGGTTTATCTCGTGCCGAGAACTGGATGCATTTTAGTTCTTCCGTTCAAGTTGGAAGCGGGTGAATACTTGGGGTGGGAGGGTAGGTAAGGGGTTTAAGGTCGCTTTGCATCTGAACTGCGTGAATGCAGTAAAGTGTCGGGCTGTGGTAGAAGCAGAGAACCTTTTACGTAAATAGAAAAGGCCAATGCAGTGACTACAGTAAAGACTTTCTTTTGGCCCCATAATTTTTTTTAAATCATGGAAATAATGTTGGTTGAAAATGAAATGCAAATATTAACTTCCAAGAGAAGCTTTGCTAATGAAGTGATATCATATGAGAAATGAAATAGTACACGGTTTTACACGTTTGATTATAGGTAGTAAGAAATACGGAACATAGAGCATTTTTTTAAATGAACAAAGAGGGAATCTCATGAGGTCATACTAACCAGAGGCCGTTTGGATACTCTTCTTCAAACAGAATGTCCATATTAATCAAAGATGGTTGCATTGCATCTACATGTTTTCAGTCTACTTCTGTTGCTGAAGGATGCTAGAGATTTGGTGGTTCCTCAGAATGACGCTTGCTAGGATTAAATTAAATTGCAACATGTGTACAACTAATGGCTTGAATGGCACGGCTGGGAAAAGTTTTCAATGCTGCACTTAGTAACTGTATAAAATATCGGTTGCTGTATTTGGAGGATCTAGAAAATATTGTTGTAATTTGAAGGCTTTTATTGTATTGAAGAGTGTTATGGAGGTGGGATTAACATAGGCTGTATGATTTATTTTTGTTGAAAGATTCATTTCACTTTGTAAAAGTGATAAATATGATAGAAAGTTAAAGCCTTTAGTTCATCAGATTTTTCACTGTCGAGCGTGCAACATTATTTGCTTTGCCCTGGATTGTCTGGTAATACTACCTGAAGGAAGTTTATGTTAACAATATTTAAACATGTTTTCTATTTTTTTTTCAAATGGACGGTTCATTGACAATTCATTGGCATTCTTGTCCCAGCAGTGCGACTACTTATCAAATACGAAGGGGTAACCATAAGGAAATTGAAGATTAATGATAATGATATTTAGCGAACCATGTTTCACAATGGAAAATACAATCAATTTACAACGGGTAATTCTAATGTATAGCTGATAAAAGAAAATACAGACAGCTAAGTTTCTGCGAACAAATATGCTTTTGGAACTTTAGCTGGTTTCATGTTGCAGCCTCTCTCTAGATTGAAAATCCAGCAAACTCGAACTCTGTTGTCCGAAAAGTTAGGAACTTAGAAGTTGAACTATGCTTATTTAACTTAAAGTAAGGAATTGCATGAGATGTTTTATCATGTAAGTTTTTAAGTGGGACCACTTTGTTTCTGCCACCTATTTGGATATTTTTTGGCTTGTGGTAGTATTAACACACTGGCTAAAAATGTATGCATTTTCCTCAATTTGTATTGAACCTGATCAACAAAGTAGTTGTTGTACATCCAGCTACTGTGTTTCTTGCTTTGATATTTTTTATTCCTAGCATTCATTAAACGATGGATGTCTTATTTGCTACCTGCATTTTGCAACAAGCAGAAGATTCTCTGACGCGTGAATCTGGAAAGAAGGTTCACCATGCTAACATCCAAGCTTCCAAGGTTATTCTCTATTTGTTATTTTAAAGGGAAAACAAGAGCGGCTAAGAGTAGTCATTTAAATGCCATTATTTATTTGTAGTCTATGGGCAACGCTAATTACTTTCTTTGTTGTGTTTCTTAGTCTGCTCTTTCAGTATGCGATCACTTGCATCTTGTGTGCACCTGTGAAACTTTTTACTCTGAAAATGAAATTAAAGGTTATTGCCATTGAAATTGGCAAATATGTGATTCAATGTGAACAAAATATAAGCACTTTATTCTTTCAAAAAATTAATATAAGCGCTCTATGTTCAGGACCCTCTTATGAGTTTGTCATTAGTTCAAATGTTTAAGTAGGATGTAACAAATTTTCTGTTCATGCTACCAACTGCTGTCATGATTTCTCTTGTCATTTAATGCATTTTATTTGCTTTCTTCCTTAGTAGTTAGTGTTATGTTGGTTTTTTCTGTATTCTCAATCAAACTGAAACGTGTCTCCAAGAGTAAATTTTGACCTTTCCTCTCCATACTTATATGCACATTTTGCAGGTCGTTCTTGCACTCTTTTAGCCTCCTATTTAAATAGCATAAAATTTTCATTCAGCCTTGTTTGATTTTTCTTGTTTCCTCTGCATATACAGGCTGTAGCTGACATTATTCGTACTACCTTGGGCCCAAGGTCGATGCTGAAGATGTTGCTTGATGCTAGTGGAGGTGACATCATTTTCTTCCCTTTTATTTCAATTTTATTTTTACCTTATTGGATGGTTGGCAGTGAGAGTTAGAGTTGTTTATACTGTCAAAATAATAACATGGTACAATGCAGATAAAAAGTTGGGGTTTTATGGAAGCAATATCCTGTTATCACAAATTAGCGCTCTTGTTTACAATATGTCCATCAGGCATCAAGCTCCAAGGAAGCTTTGAGCCTTGTATTTGTGAGGTCAATATAATTTAGATAAGTGGTGATGCCAGCGCATGTAATGTGCTGAGTGTCTCGTTATGAGAATGGAGTTTTCTGCGACATAATCTGTCCTACTAGCCAGAGTATGCAAGAGGACCCGTAGTCTAGAAATGCCTTGCTTCATATTTCTTTGATTTGAGTCCTAAGAGACAATGGAAAAGATGAATAATGCCTCTTCACCTTCTATTGTTTTTATTATTTCCTTCTCTTTCATAATATGAGTTTGCAGCTATGGATTGATTAACTAGCATCTATTTGTTATGATGCCTTTTAGACAAGGTTAGAAAAAACGAAAGGCGAAACGAGGCGTTTTCCCTGAAAGCGAGGCGAGGCATAGCCTCGAGGTGTAAGCCTCAGTTTTGTATAGAAAAATAATTATAAAATATATAATAAATATATTTATTGGTGAAATAATATAATCTGACAAACATATAGTATATGACAATGTAATATATGATGACATTATGAAGATAAGAACATGAAAAAAGGATATGTCAATGACTCAATGCCATAAACCTTTCTAAATTTTCTACCTAATCAAAAGGAAATCATTGGTTATAACTATCACTAAAAATCTATCTAAAAGGGATTGGCTATAGTTGTCATTATAAATATCCAAGTTGTTGATATGAATCATATGATTTGAATCCTAACTATATGTTCTACTATACCCAGATGAAAAAGGGTTGTATGCATCCCCCCTGCTGTACCATACCCTACCAGAAAGGGGGTCTTGCTGCCCGGTCAGCGAGCCTGGGGGGGCTAGGGGGGCCTAGGTTGTCCCCCCCTTGCGGGGGTGCAGGGGGCAACGCCCCCATCCCAATTTTTTTTCTTATACGAGTATGCGAATTCGTACACACATTTTTATATGTTTAAGGATGTAATAGTAAGAGCACTAAAATAATTTGGCATGTCAATGGTAAATATAAACATGAAAGAGGTCAAATTTAAGCATATGAATATGAAATAGATCAAATTTAAGCATTCATCTTGCATAAATTAATAGTTAGACATAATTAATACTAAATATGAAGCAGTTTGCTGAAATAATTACACATAATTAATAGTAAATATTGAGTTATGGGTAGTAAGAAACATCAGATTTAGGCATTTAACTTGTGTAATCATTATCCTAAACAAGTATATATTTATAAGCTTCTCAAACCACCATGTAAACTATTAAAATCACAAAAAAAAATCTTCAAAAAAAAAATAAAAACACCTCGACCGCCTCGAGGCGCACGCCTCACTGGACAAGGCCGAGGCGCACGCCTCGAGGCTAGGCGTACGCCTCGACCGCCTCGAGGCGCGCCTTTTAATACCATGCTTTTAGGATATTTCCGATTCCAGTTCATTCCAATTACCATGTTAGATATGCTTTATTTTTTATCTGTTGTTGGCAGATTACATTTTTTCAAAAAACTTGTAGGTTTTGCAATCAAAATTATGTGTCACTCTGATATATCATTATCACACACTTAGATATCTCTTTATCCTGGTACAAGTCCAAACTCATGGATGATGACTGATAAGTAGGAACTTATATTGAAGTCCATTCTTTATCCATCGTATAATAAAGTTGAGAGAGGATAATTCACATGGAGTATTGGCCTGGACTTGTAAACAGAAAGCCCTTTTTCAGATGGAATTTTCAAATTCACTGCGGTGAATTTTGTTTGCCATGTCAATATTTCTTTCTTTCTTTATTAAATGAGATATCCCTTATTTGTGTACCAACGACCAATGCTTGGTCGATGTATGTATATGCATTTAAGTACGATATCTTTTGTGGGACGCTTTTCTAATGGCTATGCCTAAAGAATTATTGGAAAAAACTTATTTTTATTGTCTTAATTTTTTCCCATTCCTTGACATTCTTGCTTCCAAATGCTGGTTGATTTAGCTTAATGCACATGACTGGTATTTGGTGTGTGGACTTGTCTCATGTCACATTTCAAAGTTCTTCTAATATATACACATCATTTGTTTTGATTAATTTGCCTGAGTGCAGGTTGTTACCTGTTCAATCCTTTAAGGCATTAGAAATCTTACTTTAGAATCATCGACCGAATTCCTTCTTTATACAGTACAGAATAGTGACGTGTATTGTGATTGTGTTTTCAGGCATCGTGGTTACTAATGATGGAAATGCTATATTGCGTGAATTAGATCTTGCCCATCCTGCTGCTAAGGTGTGTATTTTTTTACCAGGAATAAATGTTCTATGTGAATTTTGATAAGTCCCAACTGAACTGTTGGTTTCCGTTTTTCATGATTCTATGCCATATTGATTATGGATCAACAAGGGGTGCATGTAAATCTATGTACTTCTATTTTTCTTCTACATGGCGGCTTTTACAAAATAATGCTGATGGCATGAATCTTTCTTAGAATTTCGACATGAGATTGATTCTTTCACTCATTTAATGTCTTGTTTGGCAGTCAATGATTGAATTGAGCCGCACTCAGGATGAAGAAGTTGGAGATGGCACGACATCTGTCATTGTTCTTGGTAGGGTACTTAACCGAGTGTTTACATAAATCGAATATATGTTCAATGATTATGAAATCTTCTGCATCCAAAACAACTTTATAAATTACGCTGTGGTAATTCGGCAAATGTCTCCTAAGTACGTTAGAAGCAATCTATTTAGATGATATTTCTAGTTTTTCCAGAATTTTAAGGCTATTCTAATCTCCTCACATTTATCTCATGAAATAGATGAAACTGAATCACTCTATAATAGTTCTGGATTCATCTATGAGCAGTTATGACACAATTAAAGCATCTAATTGTGAACTATGTCTGAAAAAGTTCATGTTTAATTTTCAACAATGGGAATGCATAGGTTTTGGGTGGGTAATATCTCTAGCATCCAAATCATGGCCTTGAGTATTGATATCGATGTCATTGTGTTAATAGCTAAATATCAGGAGATTTTTTGACATATTGTTGATATCATTGGAAGTTGCTATAAAATGTAGTTCAAAATTAAACTTTTAATTTTATTGTGGAGAAATCATAGCTTTGAGGACCCTGCATGGAAGACTGGTTATTTTGACATCAACATTGGTTTACATCAAGGTTCAGCTTTGAGTCCATTTCTTTTATGGACGAGTTGACAAGTCACATTCATGATGAGTTACCTTGGGAGTATATTATTTGCTGATGATATTGTGTTGATTGACGAGACTAGAGATGGAGTAAATGAGAAGCTTGAGGTCTGGAGACATGAGTTGGAGACTAAAGAATTTCATATAAGTAGGGCTAAGACGGAATATATGTAGTGCACCTTTGATGGAAGCAATGGTGAAGGAATCATGGTGAAGATTGGTGACGATAACATTCAGAAGAGAGATTCTTTTAGATATCTGAGATCTATTTTGCAACATGACGGGGAAATTGATGGAGATGTTACTAATAGAATAAATACAGGCTGACTAAAGTGGAGAGGAGCCTCTGCAGTCCTCTGTGATAAGAAAATTCCTTTAAAAATTAAAGGAAAGTTTTACAAAGCAGCAGTGAGACCTGCTATGCTCTATGTATCTGGATGTTGGTCTGTGAACCATAGACATGTGCAGAGAATGACTTTAGTAGAAATGAAAATGCTAAGAATTCAGTGTTGCAATAGTCGGCCGACTATCCCGAATAGTCGGTCCGATTATGAGGTGCAGTGGGATACCCGACTGAACAACCTCCAGTCGGGCAATAGTCGGCCCGACCGAATAGTCGGCCGACTATTCGGCCGACTGGCCCGACTATGAGGCCGACTAGAGTTTGACTCTTCATATTTTTATTTTTTTATTTTCAGTTTTCAATAGTTATGGGTTACATTTTACCATTGGTATCTCCACAAATGTTAAATTCTATATGTCTATTATATTGATTGATACTTTTATCTTGGATTCATGTTAAATAATGACCATATATGTATAAAAATATAAGAATATATGTATTATAAATAATTTTTATATTAAAAAATACAAAACCGAATAATTCTAAATAGTCGCCCGAATACCGATTATTCTCTATTCAGTGACCCCTCCGACTGAATACCGAATACCGTCTTCTGCAACACTGGCTAAGATGGATATGTGGACACACACGTAAAGATCAGATTCAGAATGATGCAATCGGAAAGAAAGTTGGTGTAGCTTCGATCGAGGATAAGATGCGAGAAAACCACTTAAGATGGTTTGGTCATTTGCGAAGAAGATCAACTGATGCACCGGTTAGGAGATGCGGGTGTTGGGATGTTGAGCCGGCTAAGAGAGGGCAAGGACGGCCCAAGAAGTGTTGGAAATAGACTATACGAAGGGATCTTAGTTTTGTGGATATAAGTTCGAGATTGATCCACGATAGATCTGAATGGAGGCGAAGAATCCATGTAGCCGACCCTACTTAATTGTGGAAAAAGGCTTTGTTGTTGTAATGTTATTGTGGAGAAAAATGACAATGCAATGGAATGAATTTTATTCATGTGCAGGATTTCTTATATAGCATGAAATCCTATGGCTTAGTCGTAGCAACTACATAATAGTCCCTCGAATGGTTGCAGATTGAAATAAAGAATATTGAAATAAACGAAAATAGAAAGCTATGTCATTGACTATATTTGTTAAATGATGTCAATACTCCCTTAAGTTGGAGCGCATCTATTAATCATGGTCAACTTGGAAGTCAATTGTGATATGCTTTTCTTTGGAAGTGCTTCGATAAGTATATTGCAAGTTGGAATTCCATGGAAATAGTGATCTTCCCTCTTTGTATAACATCTCGAGTGATGATCCACTTCAATATACTTTTTCCGCTTATGTAGAATTTGATTAGTGTCTATATATGTCGTGGACTTGTTGTCACAATAGATAGGAACACGAGTAGCAACAAAAATGTCCCAATTCTTGTAGAAAGCAGACGTGCCAAGTAATTTTGCATGTAGTTTGAGCCATTGCTCCATATTTTGTTTCCTTGCTTGATCTTGAGATTATTGTTTGTTTCTCGCTCTGCCACGTAACATTGTTTCTAGGAACAAACACAATGAAACAAATAGTGGATCGCTTGTCCTTAAGAGAACTAGCATAGTCAACATTTACATATGATGCAATATTAAGATGATTGTTAGCCCCATAGAAGAGACTTTTTCCTTGAGAGTCTTTTTAGGTATCGAAGGATCAAAACAACATTCTGCCAATTACTACAATGATGATTCTCCATGTATCGACTAGCTCTGCTTACGTCATATGATATATCCTGCCTAAAGATAGTGAGATATAGTAATTTGTCCACTATGCTTTTGTACCGCGCGATGTCTTCAAATAATGGATCTGTAGAGGTGACATGTCGATGTAATTCAACCGGGATAGCTGATGGATTGCATCTAGGTAAGCCAATTTCTGTATTGATATCTTAAAAGTACTTTCTTTGTGGCATGTGTAATCCTTCTGCCTTACCTTAATACCTAGGAAGTACTGAAATTGACCAAGGTCCTTGGTGACAGATACCTTATGGAGGAAGGTCTTGGTCTTAAGAATGCATGCGCTATCATCACCAACGATAATCATGTCGTGAACATAAACAAGTATCGCAATACCCGAAGGCCTCGTCTACTGAATATTGAATAGTTAAATGTTGTCTTGTGGAAACCAAGAGAATCGATCTCATAAGTAAGTTTGTAGAATCATGCTCATGGGCCCTTGTTTAGGCTATAAATGGCCTTACATAGTCTCCATGCTTACTCTCCGTTGACGGAGTAACCTGGTGGCTCTGTTATGTATACGTTCTCCTCCGGGTCACCATAAAGGAAGGTATTCTTCACATCTAGTTGAGAGATGTGTCAATTCTTGTTTGCTACAAAGGATAAAGTTGTCGAATAGATCTCATTCTTGCCACATGAGAGAAGCTCTCAAAGCAGTCGACACCGTATGTTTGAGTGAAGCCTTTCACTACCTGTCTTTACTTTTAATATGATGATGAGGCCATCTGAGAGTGTTTGGTCATATATATCCATCTATAATATGGGTCATTCTTGGCAGACATGGTATTCCATCTCTTCATTCATGACATGTTTTCAACCATGGTCTGAAAGGGCACTACGATGATCATGAGGAACAGTGATCGCCATGAGAGCATCTATAACTTCATGTCACAATTAGACAAACTATTGTAGAAGTAAAGTGTTATAATGGGTGTAGTGTATATTGCCTTTGGATTTTTGTATCGTAGTGGCGATATCTGAGGGAGCATCAAGATTTTCATTGGTGGGGTGATGCAATATTTTCCAAATTGATAGGTCAAGCTGGATTGAAGCCACACAAATTTGGGGATTTTTCAAAATTAGGGACTCCTGTCCCTAATTAGTTATATCAATTACTTGCTTATTTTATTTAAATAAATTGAGATTGTAATCTCAACGTTTCTGGTAGATAAGTTTGGTTAGAGTCAAATTAGGAAGTCAGTTAGAGTCATTAGAGCCGATTAGGATTTTATTTAAATATTATTCACTTTCTAATTTTGTAATCCCACCCTCCTATATGAAGGGGATGGTAGGCTTTTGTTTCAAGCAGTTCAGGATATATGAAAAATTGAGATCTCTCTATCCTTCTAGTTATCCTCTCCTCTATGTGATCTTCGAGATTCGTCTCCAAAACCCCGTGCAACCAACTTCTTCTCTTTTGTCCTCTCCTCTCTAAATTTCTTTCACCAAACAAATTTTCCACTGTCAAAAGTATTTTTTCACACTTGTATTTTTTATCTGCATCAATTGGTATCAGAGTATGGTAACTGAATCATTCTTACGATTCGACGATCCAATTGCATATTTGAGTTGAGTCGTCTCGGACAAGGTTCACGTTCACGTCGAAGAAGTTCAAGCAACATCTTATATCAAGCATTAAGGTATAAGCATTGTTGGATTCACGATTCAAGGAATAATCCATCCTCAATAGAAAAATTTAGACGGTCGCTTCCTCAATACCAATTGATCTCAATCCAGAAAACAAAGGTCTAATATTCAGCGAAGATGCAAAGGAAGAGTGCGATGTTGTCAATCTTTTCTCCTCAACAGTTGTTGTCCAAGAAGAAAAAGATGTCTTCTATGTTGAAAAACTACCTGGATCTGGTCACTTTTAAAATTGCTGTTGAGGAGGACGATATGCCATCACTGCTATCCTTGACTACCCGGTATAACAACCCTTGGTCGCAACACCCCCATCGACCACATGACCTCCTCCCACACAACACAACCTGGGCCCCCACTACCACCATACACGCTTCAAGCGCGGTCATCAACGTTGCCAGAATGATTTGTTTGCGTGGCTGCCGTCGCATCCAGAGTGGGAAACTCCTCTACCGTTGCCACCGTAACCGTGGAGTGAAACCCTTCACCCGATCTACACGTATCCACCTGTGCTGATGGATGTCCGATAGGCGAGCTCGACATTGCCACGACTTCCGATGGAGGTCCGCACGCCTCCGCCACTGTTTTCCTCATGCGTGGATAGTTTGCGCCCATGGCCTCATCGCCGTCACTGCCACTTGAGGAGATACAAATCCCAAGCAAGGGTTTTGTAAAGAAAAAGAGATCTCCCCCAATTTGTATCCCGCCAAATCAAAGATTGGGTATTGATTTGGGACATTTTCAATGTAGCCCCTCTTTCAGAAACATTTTATTCCAAGGTGAAATATGGGGGAACTTAAGAAGAATTATTTTGGTTAAGTGGGTGGAAAACTTGCACCTTCACCCCTTGTGCGAGAATATTTAAGAGGAGGTGCTTAGAAAAAGAAATCGGGCTGCCACCTTTTCTAATTAGGATTAGGAATGTGGGAATTGCGTATATAAGGACTTTATGGTCCAGTACATTACCCTCATCTCCCCTCACCATCAATGTGTGCCATTCCTTCTCTATGGCTCCCTCAAAATCTGCAGACCCTGAGATGAAGATGCCTCATCAATTCTTCAAGCATTATATGATTCATATCAGGGGAGTGACATCTGTGTGGTCGCCTTCTTTTGCACCACATATGTTCTTCCAACATGAAGTTGATGGCTCCAACTATCGTACCAAGGACATCTAGATTCCATTGTTTGCCCCACATCTATTCTTCATGCAGGGAAGAATTGATGCAATATTTCCCAAATTGACAGGTCAAGCCAGATTAAAGCCATCATGGATTTTGGGGATTTTTTCAAATTATGGTCTTCGTCCCTCATTAATTAGTTTAATTAGTTGCTTATTTTATTTAAATAAATTAAGATTGTAATATCAACATTTATGGTAGATAAGTTCATTTAGAGTCAAATTAGGAAGTCAGTTAGAGTTGTTCAAGTATGTTGAGTATGCGTCACTTATGTGGAAGATGGTTAAATGGATCAATCCAGGATTCATTTATCACATCCATGAGTTTAATCCCACATCTACCAATTGTGGGACGTGGAGACTCAGTGAGTGCTATATAAGAAGCCCCTCACCCTTTGTATCCAATGAGAAAGTGCAATGCATAAATCAACCCTTTGAGGCATTCTTTCGTCGTTTCATCATGCTCCTTAGGGAGTAGGGTTCCACGTTAAAATCTTGCATTCTTCAAGTTTTATTTCTTTATCTCTGAACAAGCTTCCACGTTTCTTATTTTCTAACATGGTATATGGGCCAGTCGATTCTCGAGGATGACTATCTTTATATTCTTGTTTTGTTCGAGATTCATTTCGTTTGGTTCTTTATTTTTGAAGAATATTTTAAAGATTCATTGTTCAAGTTCATGTTCAAAATCAAGTTCTAGTAGGATTTGGGGAGAAGCATGTTGTTGTGCATCTTCAAGTTAGATCTAGTGTTCAATTTCTTGAACTTTGATTTCACGCACCGAAAGGTTCTCCAGGAACCCTAATGACGATGAAGATGTTTTCATGGATCTCGCACATGCGACATATCAGGCCTCGTGCTCGAGGTAACCCTCCTTGACAACAATCCATCAAGCTAGCCTCCAGTCAGTCCGTAATCACATCGGGCACAACTCCCTCATACACACAGATCTCGAGCTCCGATGCTCAATACTCCAGGGCGCCGTCGCCAACCCTCTGGGAACGATGGCATTATCCTCCCCTTCAAGTGGCGGAGCCCTAGGCCAGGCACCCTCCGCCCCTCCTATCGTGCGACCTCCTTCTGCAGGTGCACCGCACAACCCAGGCACCTCCCCTATTCTCTAGTTGGCAGCATCCGACCGTGCAGATAGCCTTAGCACCACCACCACCACCGCCACAATGGCGGGAGGCCTCCACGTCCCCCTTCGAGATCGATGGCTGCCGACCGATGACCATTCGATGCCGATGCTCACATTCCACATGTGGCTACAGATCGCAATTCGAGGAGGCTATACTCCTCTTCGATTGACGCACCTTACACGCAGCCTCTCTCTCTCTCTCCCAGAGCCGCACATCAATGAGGTTGGGGTAACACAACAGGTCCAAGGTGGGGCTCCAGACGCCAGGCTTTAGCGGCGGAGCTCCTCCTCCCATAGCTGCCCCACCTCCTCCATCATCGCAGGCGGCGGCGACAGCAAGTAAAGGGCCCCAATCGAGGGCGGGGGCTTTTGTGAGAAAGGGTTCCCCGATTGGGAACCCTAAATAAGGGAATTTTGTGTCAATTGTTGGGACCCAACAAAAAAAGAAAGGAAAAAATGTGTAAAGCGCAAGTGGGATACAACCAAAAAAAGCTGCATTTAAAAAAGGGAGGGCCCTGCTGCAGTTCGGCCTAAGTAAAAAAAGGAGGGGGAAGATCTTTTGAGAAGGCCAAAAGAAAAATTTGGGGGGCCTGATTTGAGAAAAAGGCCGGGGGTGAGTTGTATTTGAGCCCATTATTTGAGCTGTGAAATTCCTTAAAAAGAAGATGGCGCGTACCTAAAAAAATTGTACGTTTTAAAAAAGGGAGTTGGCTATTAAAAAAATGATGAAATAGCTGGAAAAAAATAAAAAAAGTTTTGCAGAAAAGAAGAAGGTTGTAAAAAAATGAACGCGTTATGTGATGTTTTTTTCTCCCCATCTTTATTTCTTGTCTTCTTCCAACTTGGTTGATGTTGATTTTCCGACAAGTATGGGAGAAAATGGGAGTATTGTGTAGAGTCACATGCTAGATTATCAGATTCTCTAGATTTCCAGATTCAGATTCCAAACCAACCAGATTTTCCAGACTCTACATATGTTTTTCAGACTCGACGTCAGATTGGTTCCGAGTCTTAATTTTGATTCACACGTGTTTACGATCTTGTTTATGGTTCCCATCTTTTCTGGTCGACTCATGGTTTTCGTGTGTTCCATAGGGACTCATAGTAGAGATCCCATTTTCTATACCATGTTGGGGTTTTCATGTGGTTTCATAGGGACTCCAGAGTAGAGATCCTATTCTCTGAGCTAGTATGGGAGAGACCCAGTTCTCCGATGAGAAGACTCTTCAGACTCCATTCTCCAGCAACTGCGGACTCCGACGATGATATCTCCATGGCTTTTCAGTTCGACCCTTTTAGTGATGGAGTAATTGTTTACATGTTGTGGCAGGTCAGAGTACTTCGACGAGGAGACTCATTTCAGTCGCAGTGACTCTGACAGGCGCAACACAGAGCACATGCTCTCCGATGAGGAGATTCGGTTTGACTCACACTCTAGCCCGTTTGTCCTCACTTGCACGGTATGAGAAGGAACGTCCTCGACATCAGCCGACGGTTGTGCGCATTGAGTTGATATTGTCCTTAGTGTCCTGTAGCGTGAGTTGATATTGTCCAAGCTGAGCATTGCATGCTCCAGCTTGAGGGGGGGGGTGTTGGAGTATGTTGAGTATGCATCTTTTGTATGAGTGATGGGTACATGGATCACTCCAAGATCCATTTACCACATCCATGAGTTTAGTCCCACATCTACCAGTTGTGGGATATGAAAACTCAGTGAGGGCTATATAAGAAGCCTCTCACCCTTTGTATCTAGTGAGATAGTGCAATGCATAAATCAACCTTTTAAGGCGTTCTCCTGTGGTTTCATCTTGCTCATTAGAGAGTAAGGTTCCACGTTAGAATCCCGCATTCTTCAAGCTTCCGTATTTCTTATTTTCTAACAAGAGCCATTAGAATCAGTTAATATTTTATTTAAAATATTATCTACTTTCTAATTTTGTAATCCCACCCTCCTATATAGAGGAGATGGTAGGTGTTTGTTCAAGCAGTTCAGAATATATGAAAAATTGATATTTATCTCTCTTCCTCTCCCATTATCCTCTCCCTCTACATGGTTTTCGTGATTCGTCTCCAAAATCCTACACAATCGACACATTCGTCTTATTCTTCCTCTCCTTTATAAATTTCTTCCACCAAACCGTTTTTCCACCATCAAAAGTATTTTCCACTATTGTATTTTTTTATCTACATCGTGGGGCCACTTGAAGAAGGCACATCATCATGCAAGTAAAGATCATGTATTTCATTATAAAATAAGTAAGGAACATGTAAACTGAGCAAAGTAAATAGTTTATTCGAAGAAAGTGACATCAATAGAAGTGTGATAATGATGATTGATAGGATCATAACACTTGTATCCCTTTTGGGTCTGAGAATACCTAAGCCTAAGGAAGACACATTTTATAACGTTGATGACAATTTGTTAGTAGTGTGAAAGTTATGAACAAAAGACAATACAACCAAAAATCCGCAAATGCAGAGGGATGGTTCCTCATTTTTGTACATAAAGGAGAAGGGAGTTATCTCGTTAAGGACCGAAGAAGGTACCACCTGATCGATAAGATATGTGGCAGTAAGAATGTTGTCTCCTCAGTAGGTTTTAGGGACTTTTATGTGTGCAAGGAGGATTTTATCGATGTCTAGAAGATGATGAAGTTTCCCTTTTGCTACTCCATTTTGTTGCGAGATGTATGGGTGAGAAGTTTGCTGAAGGGTTATCCTCTTGAATGGCAAAGAAAGTGATCAAGTCTTGTTGAACAAACTCAAGAGCATTGTCAGTCCTGAAAGTCTTAACACAAGTAGTGAAAGAGGTTTTCATGAACTGAATGGAGGAATTTATTTATATCTGACCATTCCTAAATGCACTCAAGAAGATATGCTATTCTCATCAACAAAGACAATAAAATACTTTTGAATTCATATAATTGGGATTGGACATGGTCCTCAACGGTCACAATAAACTAAAGAAAAGGGTGAGGAACGTCAAGGCTCAATCCTTCGAGGAAAATAAGTTCGATGATGTTTGCCGAACAACCGACTTCACACTTAAAGTTTTTAACAAGGACTGTTCAGGAAACATTTGAGAAAGAGCTCTGGTAGACGGATAACCAAGGTACAAATGCCATAGAAATAAGCTATCCGAAACCAAGACAATAACAACAAAGGGATATCAAGATAGTACAAGCCATTCTTCTCATGTCTTCCAAAGATCCACATCGTTTGGAATCTTGGATATCCTTAAAATAATAATAGCACTTGCAAAGAATCACTCTGTAGTTATGTGATGGTTTGCCCAACATCTCTTAGATGGGTGGTTTGATCTACAACAGTGAATGCATGGAGATTATATGCGATCATGACAACTGCTAGAGTCATAGCCTCAGATTCTTTGAAAGATGTAGCAGCCACCTCATTCAGATGCTACTTGAATAGCGAAGATCTTTGCAGCATGCTGAAGATGTATATGACTTGTGGAGGTCTCTAGCTGCTATAGTCGACCAAAGATGATGATGGAGGGAATAGTAACAAGCGTGAGAAACTGTTCCTTCATAGTCTGATAACGAGGATGAAGACTGGTAATAAATTTGTAATATGCAACTTGTTTGCTGCAACAGGCTAGCTGGAGTATGGCAAGTTCCTCATAAACCGATAAGCTGATGGTAGTACTCCAAGAGAGAGAGGATTGTCCTTGAGAAGCCGACCAAATTCACATGTAGATACCACAAGTCGTGACTTGGTAGTCTGCTGTTACTACATTTGTGCTAGTTCATCCCACATGTTCTTCGCAATCTTTGTATAGAAGATCGGTAGCTGTAGGAAAACAAGTCTTGTTTTTTGTATTTCATTTCTCCTTTATCTATTTTCTTTTCCTCCTGTTTGCTTTATGTAATTTTCCATAGGTATCTTCCCTATATAAGAGAGCCTAGGGCTATGGAATAAACAACTCTTTTTATTTTTCCCAACATGGTATCGGAGCGGCGGTCCTAGACCGGAGCTCTCATATTGAAACCCTAACCCTAGCCCCCACCTCGAGTCGAGCCTCCTCGCACTGCCGCCCCCTACAACAACCGCTACCAGCCTCCTCCCCCCCAGCGGAATCACCGACGACCCCTCAGTTCCCTGCGGCACCGCCGTCGGCCCCCCTGGCCGCTCCCAGCTCCCCTGCGGTACCGCCGGCGGCATCTAGCCGCTCACAAACCCTCCTGCGGCACTGCCGCTTTGTGTAACAAGTCTGCATCTCATGCACTTCGTGACCCTAACCACTTCTTGTGTGCTTCCAGCGTCATCTAGCGTCGTCCCGTGGTTGACATTGTCCGTGTTTTTGAGGAAGTTGGTTGCGGTATAAGTAACCAACTTCCCCTATGTCCATGTAGACATTCATTTGGTTAAAGTCTACAAACCTTGTCTCTTTTGATCGTCAAGATGTCAGAGAACAAGATTGATATCCCCACCACTGTTGATTTAGTGGTTCGACGCCCATAGTCAAGATGGATGTGTCAAATTACGAGTTGGGGGCCATGCAATTTATGAGCCTAATGAAGTCTATGGGTAAGAAACATATTCTTACTGAAGAAGTGCCGACGAAGAAGACATGGTTGTATGCCTCCGGGAGGTTTATGACACTTATGTACGGGTCTGGTTGTCTGGTACCATGATACCGGATATAGCAAATGATGTCCTACTTCAGCCCACAACCAAGGCCATGTAGGATATTCTTGCTGCTACGCATTCCCATGCCAAGAATGAGATGAAAATTCTTCAACTACAACGCGACATCTTCACCATTAAGCATAATGATCGACCACTACATGCACACTAGACTGCTCTGTACGGTATGTTTAAGAAGCTTCATAGCTTCGTGCCTCTCACGGCAACTCCAGAATAGATGAAGACATTCCACAATGCTACGATGGTTTGTGTATGGCCTCTCTTGAAGTTTCACAGATACTGGCTGATGCCATGGTTCCAAATTTCATGAAATTTCGACGAAATTTTGGTTTCGACACCCTACTGAAATCGAAATCTCGATATATACCTTTTACAAATCTAAGCCGATTTTGATTGAAAATTGACAAAATTTCGTTGAAATTTCGACAAAATCTTGAAATTCTTTCATTTTTTCAACTTCTCGAATCGAAATTGAAATCGAGATTTAAAACCTTGGCTGATGCTACCATTCCTCCCGTGGAGGTCTTTCGGAGGTTAAGCAGGATCAATGTTCCAACTCCGGTGTCAAATTCTTTTGCCATGGTGGCCTCTCGTGGAAGAGGCAACTCATTTCAGTTTCGTGGACATGCATCATGAGGTAGAGGTGGACGTGGTCGTGGACCATCATGTACCTTATTGTCACAGATTGGGTCATACATAAGACACATGCTACTCTAAGCATGGCTCTCCAACATCAGCACGTGTAGCAGAGCAGGTCCATCATCAGCAAGCTGCGCCGTCCACATCAGTTCAGAGATATGATGAGCTTGTGTCTCAAGTAGGAGACATTGTGCCCCTATCTAGTACCGCAACTCCTGCGCCAGAGAACAACTCCGATTTTACCACTATTGCAGGGGCCAGTATCTCAGGTAGTATTCATGCTTCTACTGTTTGTCCTGGTTCAGATATATTACAATGAATTATTGATTCTGGAGCGACACATCACTTGTGTGGAGATAGAGATCAGCTCATAGTCTATCAACAGGTTCAACCAGGAAGGACTGTGGTCATAGTTGACGGGACTCACTCTCCTATCATGGGACAGGGGGAGATCACCTTGACACTATCTATGCGCTTACAGAATGTGTTGCTTGCTCCTAATTTCTTAATGAATTTACTTTCTATCAGCCAGATTACTAAGGATTTAAATTGTCGAGTAATATTTGACTCATCATCTCTTGTGTTTCAGGATATTCTTAGGGGCAAGGTGATTGGTTGTGGCCGTGAACATGGTAGACTTTATTGACTGGCCCAAACACATATGCTGGTTTATCATCCCACTCTGTTGGACCGATTTCTCCAGTTCTTTAGCATCTGCGCTTTTGACATCTCCTACTTCCGAAACTACGTTAAGTTCTTCCCCAGATTTCACCCTGCTCGTTATTCAACTGTGAACCGTGTCAGTTAGGGAAGCATCATCAGTCGATCTTTCCTAGTAGTCAGAGTCGGAGCAGTAGCTCCCCTTTTGAGTTTTTCCATGTAGACATTTGAGGTCCAAATTGTGTTCTCGATCATCAAGGATTGATTTTATTTAGTTGTGGTGGATAATTTTAGTCGCCTGTCTTAGGTTTTCTTTTTGAAGAATAAACCTGAAGATGGAAATGCCATAATAAATTTTATTAGAGAAGTGCATAATATTTTTTCCACCTCTATCAAAATTGTACTGATAGATAATGCGCTTGATTTCTGCACACATGTTTTCTCTATTCTTTTAGTCTCATGGTATTCTTCATCAAACTTCGTGTGCATATACGTTCCAACATAACAATGTTGTTGAAAGAAAGCATCGTCACCTTCTTGATGTCACATGTAATCTCCTGATCCAGAGTTCTACGCCCACATTCACTCTGGTGTGATGCAATTCTTACATGCCCTCGTCGGTGCTAGGGAGAAAATTACTTTTCACTTGTTTTTACTGACTAGGAATTGTTCACTCTTAGCCCTTGTGTGTTTGGATCTGTTGCGTTTGTTCATCGGTCGTCTCCAAGGATTGACAAGCTCTCTCTTGGGGCTATCAAATGTGTCTTTGTTGGGTACTCCAGAACTCAAAAGGGCTATTGCTACTATGATCCGTTACACTAGAGATATTATGTCAACGCAAATGTCACATTTTTTGAGTCCGTCATGTATTTTTTGCCTACAGGTGACATGTTGACACCTTCAGATTCGGACAATGAGGTCTATATTCCACCTCCACCTTCACCACCATCCTCACCACCTTCATTACCAACCCCTCCATCCCCACCATCAGCCCCACCACCTCCTATTACTCTGGTAGTCCCACTACCACACCGCTATAGTCGACGGTCTGCCCCTTGCTCATGCTCATGGTTTGTCACCTAGCACGCCCCAGATTTGTTTTGATAGCATTAATTCTAATGATGGGATTATTATTGTCTCTCAGCATGGCTTATCTCAGGCGGTTGATGATCAGGTTGATGGTAGAAATGATGATGATGATCTTGATTTACCTATTGCTCTTAGAAAGCAGAAACGTTCTTTCGCCTCGTATACGCTTGCTTCTCGTGTCACATTCGAGCATTTAACATGTGATTTGGGGAAGTTTGTTGCAACTTTGAACACAGTAGCCATACCACAGACTTATCAAGAGGCGTTGGCAGATAGTAGGTGGCGTGTAGTTATGGAGGAGGATATGACGACTCTATAGTCCAGAGGCACTTGGAGTTTGGTCACGGCCCTCGTTGGAGCGTCTATATTGAGTTGCAAATCGGTCTTCACAGTGAAACATGATGTAGATGGCAGTATTGATCGCTACAAGGCTCGCCTAGTAGCACATGATTTTACTCAGACATATGGGGTGGATTACCTTGACATCTTCTCTCCTGTTGCTCGACATTCTAGCCTACAGATTCGTCTATTTGTTGCTATGGTTCGAGAGTGATCCTTGTTTCAACTTGGTGTCAATAATGCATTCTTGTATGGTGACCTTCAGGAGGAAGTCTACATGCAACAACCACCTGGGTTTGCTACTGAAGGGGAGTGTTCATAAGTATGTAGACTTCATAAGGAAATCCGTGGCCTTAAGCAGAGCCCACTAGCTTGATTCCAGAAGCTCTCATATTTATTTGAGAAGCAAGGGTTTAGACGGTCGAATGCAGACCATTCACTTTTCATACATAGAACCTCCAGAGGTATGATTGCCATTATAGTAAATGTTGATGATATACTTATCACAGGAGATGATATACAAGGAATAAAAAGGGCAAAAGAATTTTTGGGCCGTGACTTTGTTATTAAGGATCTTGGATTTCTTAGATACTTTCCGGGACTGCAGTTTGCCAGAAATCAACATGGGTTAGTGATGACTCAGAGAAATTATATCATTGATTTGCTAAGTGACATGGATATGCTTGGATGTCGACTTGCCACCACACCAATGGATCAAAGCATGAAACTATATGAAGATGACACTGATGAGGTTGACAAGAGAAGAGCTAGAGAACTGGTGGGAAAGCTTCTCTGCGTTACCATTACCATATTCGATATTTCTTTTGCTGTCAGTCGGGTGAGCCAGTTCATGGAACAACCTTGTTAGGTACATATGGATGCTATACAAATGATACAAGGTATCTTAAATCATCTCCAGATGCATGGCTGCTATTTAAAAGAGGTGGCACCATCACTATCTTAGCATATGCAGATGCAAATTACGCAGGGCGCCTCAAGGATAGGAAGTTTACAACAAGATTTGCCATATTTGTTGGAGATTCACTTGTTTTGTGGAAAAACAAGAAACAAACTGTAGTGGCTAGATCTAGTGCTGAGTCAGAGTATAGGGCTATGTCACAAGCATGTACTGAAATGATGTGGGTTTGAGCAGTCCTTACATATTTACATATAGATGTACCTCTTCCCATGTCGCTAAAATAGGACCATCAGGCTGCCTTGTTCTTTGCTAATAATCCTGCTTTCCATGAAAGCATGAAGCATATTGAGGTCGATTGTTACTATACACATGACATGATTCAGAAGGGATTCATTTTTACATCTCATGTCAGCTCAGGACCATTTCAAAAGTGTTTGTCTAAGTTGAGCATGATAGATATTTGTGCTCCATCTTGAGGAGGAATGCATGAAAATAAGTCTTATTTTTTGTATTTCAGTACTCCTTTATATATTTTCTTTTCCTCCTATCTGCTTTATGTAATTTGCCCATAGGTCTCTTCCCTATATAAGAGAGCCTAGGGCTATGGAATAAAACAACTCTTTCTATTTTTCCCAACAGTAGCATTGTGTGACTAGATGCTATCGGTCATTTATGTCGTGACTTGATAGTTGCCCCAAGTTAGGAATCATAGGATTTTTCTACTTCATTCTGATGTTCGTTCATTAGAGTAGATATTTTCCTCTATCCGTTGATGAGCACCTTGTAGGTGCGGCAACATAGCACATAGTTGTATGCACCATTGAGTTTGACGAGGTCCTCGGATCCATCATGGTAGATATGGACATCATGGGCTTGGTCACAACAAGAGTCGTAGCCATGGTGGTTTGGAAAACAAGTCAACGAAGTTAGGGATCACTCTATTGAAGCATGAGAAGTAGTCTAGAGAAGGTCGTAGGAGGTTAGGAGATGCCTAGGGTGATATCCTTTGGGCGAAAGTAGGGGTAGCATGACACAGGGAGACCCATGCGGGAGACCCTCTAGGGAAGCAACTCCCTACGCGAGGGCCTAAAATACTGGCTGGGTTCCCGTGCATGGATGTTGGCAGTGTTGGAAGTAGGGATGAAAATGGTCGGATACAGATGTGAATATAGGTATAATCATATCCTTATCCATTTTAAAATATGAATATGAATGCGAATACGAATATTAACATATATGGAAAATATGTTATCACATCCTTAAAAATGAATTCGAATGTAAAACGAATACGAATTGGTACTAATAATAACAGAAATATTTAATAGATTAACTTAAATATGCATGTTTAGGATGGTTTACACATAAAATAGATATACCAGATATATTCATTTCATAAGAATTATATCAACAATGGTGAATGCAATCATTAAATGTTGTTATGCACAATTATAAATAAATCTACTACTGTACTTATGTACGAAAATGGATATACAAATACAAATGTGAATATTGGCGAATGTCAAAGTCATATCCATATCTGCATCCATTTTGAAACGAATACGAATACGAATGTCAAAATTAAAAACGAATACGATAGCAAATCAGATACGAATATATTCATATTCGTTTTCATCCCTAGTTGGAAGGCACACTGCTGTGCTTGGGCTGCACACGTAGGGTTTGTGGTGTGAGGAGAGGGTCCCCACGAGGTTGGGGGGTTGGTGGCAATGATCGTGAACTTGTGTACATACTCATGTTTAGGACCGTTGTTCTGATACCATGTGGAGAAAAAATGAGAATGCAATGGAATGTATTTTATTCATGGAGGAGAGTTTTTTATATAGTGTGAAACCGTAGAACTCAATATATGGCATTTACATAATGTTGCTAAAAGATTTACAAATAGCAATAAAGAACATGTAAATACACTAAAATAGAAAGCCCGGTCTATATTTCCCAAATGACATTAACCGTTATTCAATATACAAAACACATAATCCAAAAGTTAAAAAAAGTCTCATGTTTGAGGCTATCTCGTCTGCCTCACCTCACAACTTTTAGGTCAGGCATAAGCCTCAAGGCACTTTTTGTTAAAAATGCCTCGAGGTTTATGCCTCACCTCCTCTATGTGCGCTTTTTAAAATAATGGTTGATTCACATAGGAAGTGGAGCAACACAAACGAGTAACAACGTGAAATCACAACATAATCGATGCATAGTTGGTGCATATGTGGCGACATATACGGAGGAAGGATAGTAGATTGATTTAGGAAATCATTGGTCTTCACATCTGATGGGCTTATGGTGTTGCATGTACGACCTATGCAACCGATTTCCCGAACATTGTTTCCTCTCTCATCTTCTGCATCTCTTCATATTCTCCACACAAAACGTCACATAGGTGTCATGTTTCTTATTTTTTTCTTACCTTTCACATTCCCCACCCCTATTATTCCCTTTTGAAAGTTTAGATGACATAATGTATTAGAACGATATGGCCTCAAAGTTGTTCTTACGAGTAGGCATCTCAACAAGTTATGCAAAGAAGATTATTGGATGAAAGAGTAAAAGCAACATGCTGTCTTGTTATCGCGCACATGATTATTGTTTAACGACAAGGTGTGTTGAGGTTGTTGCAAAATGAAAAAAAATCAATGAATTCAATTCGACTTTGCTGTCCAAGGTATTATCTCAATCCTCTACTCCCCTTCCGAGACTTTATCATCCACCCTTAAATCCAACACACCATTTATTCTTCCTCTCTCATACTCCACAAGCTCGTTATCTTTTTTTCCCTTTTCCCACCATTTTCTTTTTCGTTATTTTCTTCCCATTTATGTCCCCTCTACCCTCTCCTTCCCTCCACCTTGTGTAGTGACCCAGGCCCCAACCCAAAAATCATTATTGTCACTTTTCCACCACTCTCACCACAACCATCCCTCACTGCTCCGTTTTTCATTGTCGCATCCACCTACGCTGCTCCTTTACTACTCTTACACCCATGTTGCCATCTTGCCGACCTCCTCCTCTACTGTATATCACCAACACCTTCATCAGACCACTGGTTGTTACTCCATCTATGCCCCCACTTTGTACTCGTCGACACCCTCACAGGTGCCACTATCCTTTTTTTATGGCCTTTCCATTTTCACTTTCCTTTCTAAAATTGTCCATGCTTTACCACCAACATTTGACCTCAACAATGCATTTCTTTTATTATTGTTGAGACCACTAGTGAGGCTACTCCTCCCTCTAAGGTCATGGTCCCCTCCTCAATACTCATATCTAGCTTTTGAGGCATGGATGTATGATGAGGGAGAAAGGCATGCCCACATTTGTTCAGGGCACTAGCTTTATTTGCACTGATATTGAGAGACAGACGAAGATGTGGATTACCTCTTCTTTACTTGTGCGAGCTCCATGGACATTTGAGCACACTTCGTATTGTGCCACAAGATTACAGGAATTTATTGGATTCGATTAGCGGGGTCCAGAGTTGGAGAGAATTAGGATTGTGGTTGTGTTGTGGGTTTTGTGACTGGTAAAAAATGATGTGGTTGTCATCGGAATCGTTTTTATGGTGAGAATGTAATGGTGTATGCGAAAGAATTAGTTGAGAGTTAGTCCATGTAATAATTTATGACTTTTGGTAGCCATGTACTAGTAACTTTGTGATTAATGGTGAAGTTTTTGGGCATACATCTATATAGTGTCCTTTTGTTCAACAACAACAAAAAACCTTCTACCATATTAAGTGAGATCGATTATATGGATTCTTTGCCACCATTCATATCTATCTTAGGTTATTTGAAGATTTAGATCCAAATAACTAAGATCCCTTCAAACAGTCTCCTTCCAATATTTCTTGGACCTTCCTTGCCTTCTCTTGGTCGACACAACATCTCAAATCTTGCATCTTCTAACTGATCTCCTTTGCAAACGACCAAACCACCTTAAGCGATTTTTCTCACCTTTCCCTCTATCATAGTTACACCAACTTTTCTTTTGAACATCGTTTTGGATCTGATTTTTCATGTATAACCGTGCATTCACCATAACATTTTCATTTCTGCTACTCTGCATCATCTATTGTTATCATGCCAACATTTAGATAATAAAGCATATTGAGTCTCACAACTGCTTTCTAATACTTTCCTTTGATTTTTAAACGAGTTTTCTTATCACGTAAAATAATAGAGACTCCTCTCCACTTTAGCTAGCATGCATTTATTTTATGAGTAACACCTCCATCAATTTCCCTATCACATAGAAAACTAGGTTCCAAGTATCTAATAGAATATTTCTTCTAAATGTTAACTTCTCCAATCTTTACATCGATTCCTTCACCACTGCTTCCATCAAATATATGCTTCATATATTCCGTCTTAACCATACTTATACGAAATCCTTTAATCTCTAAGGCATGCCTCCAAACCTCAAGCTTTTTATTTAATCTATTTCTGGTTTCATCAACCAACACAATATCATTAACAAACAACATACACCTAGGTATCTCGTCCTGAATGTGACTAGTCAGCTCGTCCGTAATCGAAGTAAAAAGAATTGAACTCAAAGCTGAATTTTGATGCAAACATATGCTGATGTCAAAATAGTCGGTTATCTTAGATTGGGTCCTTACACAAAATGAGGTCCCATCACATATCCTTTATATGGTTAATGTGCAAAACATATACGCATCTCTTCTCCAAAACCCCCACAAGATCTCCTGTCGGATTGAATTTTAAGCTTTGTCCAAATCAATAAAAATGAGGTTCTTACATTTCAAACAATATATAAATCTCCATTGTTCACCCTTTTTCATTTAAAAAAATCATGGGGAAATTGCAACAGAATCCTTATTAATCTATTTTTGAAGGAGACTCAGATAGAAATAAGCTTACAAACGAAAACCTATAATCAAATATTTCAGAAAAATAAGTTACAAGGTCAACAAGGAGCTCATGCTAGTTGCCAAAAGGACTATTTTACCATCAAGACCGGATGCGTGATGGCCAACTCATTTGAAGATGTGTTTTTTAAGAGGGGAGAAGTGATGTAGCCGACATCATTTTTCCCTATTTTTTGTTAAATTTTAATTTAAATAGTAGGGACATGCATTTTCTTCTAGGGATGCTTCTTTTGTTCGAAGAGGCATGCCTCTTAATTGGGAATTAGCTATATATAAGGCCACCATTCCTTTTAAAGTGGATTTAGATTGATGAATGAATTATGGCTTAGCTATTGGCTTTATGTCCTTTTCTCTTTAATTTTCTTTCTCATCCTCTACCCTCTAATCCCCCTTCTCGATTTCATTTCTTCTCCTCGCGTAGTTAGGCGTGCTCCCTCACTCATCCCACGCATCTATGCGCATTCGCGCTCAAAATTTTATGCGACTAGCATGCTTCTAATTCGTCTTCTTACCCTTCCCCACTTTCCTAGCCTCCGTTCTTCCTTATTGAAAAGTTAGACTACGTCATTTGCCTCAACTTCTTACTCATCTTAGAAAGCTTCATAAATTGTCTTGCTTCATAGATTGCCCTGGTTATAGATATACACGAGTCCTTTGGTTACTTTGGCTAAAAAGAAATATGCAGAAACATCGAAACTAATGTTAATTATCTAGGTATGTTGTGTTGCCTTAGTTGTAGAACAACATGACTTGTTATATCTTTTTGATTAACTTTTAGTTAAATTTGTTTCTAGATTGTAACAATGTGTAGTGATGAGCTAAATGGAAGTGAGATCAATTTGTATATTTTTTTAAGCCATGATCAACTTGTATATTGTTGAGTAAATTACATAAAAATCCTTGTGCTTAACACTCTGATTCAATGTAGCCTTCAAAAAGCCACATTGTGAGACATAAATTTTTAAGTAATTTTCAATGTAATACTTCAATAAACATATATGCTAAATGAGTTGTTATCCCTTGTTTTTAATCCCCCTTCTCCATTTCATTTCTTCTCCTCGCGTAGTTAGGCGTGCTCCCTCACTCATCCCACGCATCTATGCGCATTCTTACTCAAAATTTCATGCGACTAGCATGCTTCTAATTTGTCTTCTTACCCTTCCCCACTTTCCTAGCCTCCTTTGCTCCTCATTGAAAAGTTAAACTACGTCATTTGCCTCAACTTCTTACTCATCTTAGAAAGCTTCATAAATTGTCTTGCTTCATATAGATTGCCCTGGTTATAGATACACACAAGTCCTTTGGTCACTTTGGCTAAAAAGAAACATGCAGAAACATCGAGACTAATGTTAATTATCTAGGTATGTTGTGTTGCCTTGATTTAGTTGTAGAACAACATGACTTGTTATATCTTTTGATTAACTTTTAGTTAAATTTGTTTCTAGATTGTAACAATGTGTAGTGATGAGCTAAATGGAAGTGAGATAAATTTGTATATTTTTTTTAAGCCATGATCAACTTGTATATTGTTGAGTGAATTACATAAAAGTTCTTGTGCTTAACACTCTGATTCAATGTAGCCTTCAAAAAGCCACATTGTGAGACATACATTTTTAAGTAATTTTCGATGTAATACTTCAATAAACATATATGCTAAATGAGTTGTTATCCCTTGTTTTTAAGGTTATCTTTACCTCTCCCCAACCTTTACATCCTCCTTCCTCTCCTACCTCCACCATGCCCCCCTCCAGTTTCAAAGATTTGTTTGTCGCGAGCTCTCGCCAAGTTCCCTCAACCTCCTCCACTCAATAGCATGTTTAAATGGATTATGTACACTGAAGGCATGAAGGTTCATGGCCACAATGTAATGGATCCCATTCGATGTCATATAAGCACTCCTATCGTTGCACCCTTTAGTTATCACATAATTCCAAAGTTCATCTTGATTCGCCCACAACCAATGTGAGACTTTTATATTAGAGGTCCTTCAAATCTACAATAAGCTATGTCGCTCAAATCTAGGGATGATCTCAACTTAACTATTTTGATGCTTTAGAAATTAGAATATCAAACCAATGGGGCCGTGCCACACTTCTACCATAATGGGTCTAAGTGCCAATGAGGTCCAACTCGATGGTGAAGACATTTGTGTATGTGGTGTTTTTGTCTAGGAGGAGCCCCTACAACTTTGTGCATATGACATGGAGATGCGGTCCATGAATCTCGCGATGGAATTGTGGGCCATGGCACTTTTGAGTGCCTTGATCTTGGAAAGGTCCATATGTCTGTATGTTTTAAGGTTAGCACCTGAGAGGGCTGGCATTGTGGATCCAAGAATTCATTGCTCCATGACGGTATAATATAGTCAAACAAGACATTTGCATGTGAGCATAACTTCATCTTTTTGTATCGTGCTCCGTCACCGGCCAACCTTGCAGAGACGTTGATTCCTTGGTAGAGGGTGCTTCAAGATCATGTGCGCCTTTATCGTCATCACCACCAGCCCTAGATCTTCACCCCCGTTTGGTTTCGTATCTCATTTTAGTACCTCTGTAAGCCTCGCCCCCTCCTCCTCCGCTGCCACGTGCCTTCACGACGCGCTAGTCGCCTTGGTCTCTTGGTCGCACGCCACATCGCCTAGTAGTGACATGGTCATACTTGGAGACAAGGGTTTAAATACTGATATCGGTATCCATATCAGTCCCATGTCGATACAAAATTTCGATGATATGTCAACGATGTATCACCGAAATATCGCCCATATCGACACCCATTTGTGAGGGAAGGATCGAAAATAGTGCCCATATCACTATATCGTTATCGATATCTATCCTTTGTTGATATTGATATATCATCGATATATCACGATAGTTGAAACACTGCTGGGAGAACACACATGGTTAGGAATCAAATCTCGAACACATCGTTCCCAGCATACATCTAGATGATGCCATTATAGTACATCTTGTGTGTATACATGTGTGTGGGCCGTCTCTAACACCAATAGGTCTATGGTGCGATTGTTTGTATTGTTAGCACCTTATCATCGACGTTGACCTCAAAAGAGGTTTGAAGGGTGTTCTTTTAGGAATTGTAGTAGATGGTGTAGGAGGAGTTTAGGCGGGGGGGGGGGGGGGATTTGGGAGGTTGACACGATAACGAGGGACGAGCAATGTAAAAGCTTATTGACGAAGCTCATATGTGGAGGGGCTTGTGAGTTGTGGCCGAGGGAGCTTCAAAGAAAGATTCATTGTGGTAGATGGGATAAATCGTTGAGGTAGGAGAGGTTGGGGAGGTCGGGGATGAGAGAAGGGTATAATAAAGAAGAGATAGCACATATATCACTTTGACACTTAGTTACATAATCGGGCACCCATTGTTACTTTTTAAAGTTTTGGGACTACAGTGAATCAGAGGGTGTCAAGTTCATGATTTTTTTTAAATTTACTCTATGGTGTCTTTCAATGCTCACGAAATCAGCCGCACGAGCCGCATATGCTCGTGCGGCATGTAGATCGAATTGATTTCATGAATCGGTGCATTATGCGCCCTCCCCGCATATGCGGCCCGCATATATCCCGCATATCCCGTATATGCCCTGCATACTGCTCTAACAGCTCCAACTTTCAAATGCTCTCATTTAGGTGCTTAATTCCGCAGCTCTATCTCTTCATCAATTATAAGAATATGGCATGTATTTGTATACAATTGCAATGCATTATAACATTATATATGCAATGCTTTATGTTTTTCTCATGTATTGTTTTCACGAGTATATGTAATGTATCGTCAAATATTTTAATACGTCGATTGAGGCTTTGATCATGTAGTGCATGCACATGTATTGAAGTTTTGTTATTATGAATAATCTAATATGTGAGGTTTTATGACTAAACATTTTTTTCGTTAGGCAATTAAAAGCATATACTCAACCATCTAACATGACCCATTTTTCTTCGTTCTTCTTTAACTCCACTTGTATATGTAAATTTAATACTAATGTTATTCATAGATATTTATTTATTTTTAAATTAAAAATTAGAAAACCATGTAGAACCACATATACCCCACGTATGCCCGACATACCACTTATTCAGTATTCGGTGACCTTTCCGAAAGCATACGCATACGCATGCTGCTTTCCTGAACCTTGGTGTCCCTCCATGTTCAAATACCGCAAAGCACAAGAACAATACTACAACAATACACAATTTTTTCTAAAAAATAGTACACACAAGTAATAAGAGTTGGGAGGTTGAAAGAGCCAAGGATGTTCATGGACTGCATTGAATCAGGGGGTGCTAAGTTCATGAACTTTTTTGTAATTTACTCTATGTTGTAACTCCGTGTTCAAGTACCGCAAATCACAAGAACAACACTACAACAATACAATGATTTTTTTTCTAAAAAACAATACACACAAGTATCTAGGGTTGGGAGGTCGAAAGAGGCAAAGAGGTCTTCAGATGCGGTTGTGAGAATGTATAATACAATTGAGAGCTGAGTATAATAGCATCGATGAACAACGATTGAATTCTTCGGAAGACCTTTTTATTGCTGTTTATATCTGGCACTAGTGGTTGTGATCATCTTCACTAGCTCCTTGTTGCCTTTCCATGTCTTGTGTCTCTCGGCTACTATGCAAGACATGTTCAAGCATCTGATTGTTTAAATGTTTGGTAATAATGACTATGTATATTGACAATGTTGATAGCTATTTCTGCTGACTGAGTGGTGCAGCTATTATCCAGACTATAAGTGGTGACCACTGATTCATACTGGATTCCATAATGTAGCATAATGGCTTTCCTAGCATCTCCAATTTTATTGGGGCTGCATACTCGTATTTAGAGACTAGTGTTTTGGAACCTTATCCTAATCCCGTTCTTCCGATGCCTCTACCTAGCTTCATGGCCTCAAATTTCAATGAAATTCGGTCGAATTTCTGTCGAATATCGATATTCAGTCGAAATCGAAAGTACAAAAAATGACCGAAATTTCGGTCGAAATTCCACCAAAATTCCATCGAAATTCTGTTTTGGTCAGTACCTAAACAGTGACCGAAACCGACATTTAAGGCCTTGCCTAGCTTGACCTAGGATCCTCATGGCTGATGTCTATCGAAACCATGGCATTCGCTTTTGTGGCTTCATGATAACATCTGAAATCAGATTTAGCTGTCATCAGGTGTGGATTTTGAGTCCACTTCGATCCCAATGTTTCTTTACTCCACTGGTAGTTTGTATTGGGTCATGGATGTTGCGATGCCTGGGTTCTGAATGCGAAGATCCGGGAGGCACATGAGAACTTGTGTGGGAATTTTCACCTGTCTAGCAGTGGCCACTTCAATTTTAACACAGATTTCTCCGTGATATGACAACAGAATCCGATGTCTCCCCGACAGTGAATGCTCTGTGCCTTCGAGAAAGATTAGCAAACATGAACCCAGTCGTGAGTTGCAAGTTGTATGCTATTTTTCGCCTATCATATTAGAAGAAGTGGTTAGTTTTATTAAAGCTAAATTGATAAACTCTTGAGAATATATTAAATTGTCAATGTTACATATTCTATAAATGTATTTTCTTGTCGATGTTTTTTCCTCGATACAAACGAAATGGACTCTTCTGCACCCATTTTTGTAATTCATAATCGTTTCTTTTTCCCTAATATACACTGAATATTCACTAACCCAGTTATTGATTTACTGTAGCTGGTGAAATGCTACATGTTGCGGAAGACTTCATTAATAAGAAGTACCATCCAACAGTTATTTGTAAAGGTAATTCTTAGGTCTCTATTGGAATGTTTTCAACGTTCTTCTTTAGATGCATTGTCGATTATAAGCCATGTAATTTGTGTATTTTTAACAGCATATACAAAAGCCCTTGAAGATGCCATCTCCGTGCTTGACAAGATCGCAATGCCTATTGATGTGAATGATCGTATGCTTTTAAATTTATCTTGAAATTTTGCAACTTTAGAATTTCATCTCTTAACTGCGTATTTATTGGCCATCTATCTAATGTTTTCGTTTGACAGGGTCATCTATGCTGGGATTGATTAAAAGTTGCATTGGCACGAAGTTCACAAGCCAATTTGGAAATTTGATTGCTGTAAGTGAAATGAAGTCTGATCATGACATATTGTACACTCACGAGATTCAATTTCAACTAATTGTGCATTGGCTCTTTATTTGTTTCATATATGCGGCATATAATTTTCATGACTTTCCAATTTCTACCCTGTACTTCGAGTATATATGTATGCTGATTCTCAACGACATGTTTGGGGTATATGATAGGAATCTTAGTTCTGTTCTGTTTATATCAGGGATTCATCCGTATGAGAATAGTATAAGGACTCCCCTAGGGTTAGGGTTCTTTGTATCCCAGTTACATGTGAACCTTGTATTCATGTCTTTGTACTTGCTTTGTTGATCGTGTTTGTTATATAATTTTTTCCGTTGTTCACAACAGAATGCGATAATTATTTTATTCCATGTGTTTATTTTCAATTGTGCTTCTTCAGATATGTGATAACTATTTTAAAGACAACCAAATAACAACATCAAGTTGCAAACTTGCAACTTGTATAAAAATTTTATTACAATTTAAACACAAATCACATATATTGTGTACAATAGAAGTAGTATGTTTAGATGTAGTATGATTGTTGGAGTATATGTGTCACTCATGTATAGAAGGGTAATTGGATCCTTCTAGGATCTAATTACCACATTCAGTGTTTAGTCCCACATCTACCAGTGGTGGGACTTGGAGGGTCTGTGGATGCTATCTAAGAAGACCCAGACTTCCTGTATCAGATGAGAAAGTGCAATGCAAACATCAGCCTTTGAGGTGTTCTCCTGTAGTTTCATCCCGCTCCTTAGGGAGTAGGGTCCACATAATATCCCAGTATTCTTCCTTGTTTATTCTTTATCTCTGATTACACTTCCGCATTTCAAGATTTCGACCATGGTATCAGAGCGGGTTTGATTCTCGAGGATTTATTTCTGTTCATGTTTTGTTCGAGATTCGATTCTTGCATATTATTCTGAAGATTTATCTTTATGCTCATGATCATGCTGGTTCGAAATTCACGTTCTAGAGTTTTCAAATTGCACTTCTAAAGTTTCTAAGATTTCGAAAACCTTAGAAAAGCGTCAACTTCATATCCAAAGTTCAGGAGAGGAATATTCATCAAAGGTTATGTCAGAAATCATAATTATGTATGGACTTCGTGATTCCAAGCCGCTGCAACAAGTGCAATCCACATTCCAGAATCAATGTGGGTTTCTCATGAAACCATAGATATTCATGATGTATTTGTTTACCACATTCACAAGATCTGGGGTTGGTGTTTGTAAAAAGTATATATGCAAAGAAGAAGGCCGCAAGCTGTGCAAAGCGACAACAATTGCAAGGCGGTGCCAAGACAATACTCCAGGTGACGCACGATGCATCCTCCAAGCTATCTGATCAATCCTTCGGGCGACGCATACTCCAGCTTATCTCCTTGCACCGCCACCCGCTCACGAAAGGAGTTGAAGAAAGAAGAAGTCTTGGCTTGGCAGAGGCACAACCATCTTCGAGGGGCGCAACTCCAGATTCCTCCATGCTGTGCATTCCTCTAGGCACTACAACATCTCTCACGCAACGCACCTCCGTGCACCTCCCCCAGGAGAAGAAACACCACCTACCAAGTCGCATCTCCCAGCGATGAGCGCTCCCCATCCCCTGACCGCACGCACATCTCCGACAGCATCCGTCCCTCTTTCGAAGGCTCCAGGCGGCGAGCCCCACCTCGCATAGCTCCATGACAGAATCGCTCTCCTCTAGGAGGAGCTCGATCTCCATGTGGCAGCCTTCCAATTCACGCCTCGCACAACACCAACTATGGCGGGAAGCTCCAGGCAACGCTCTCAAGCCCAAGCGACGGTGGCAAGACCCTATCGGGGGTAGTGATCATCAAGAGAGGGGTTCCCAAGAAAGAACACTAAATAATAGTCCCAAGTGGGTTGTTAATGTAAGGACCCAAGAGGGCCAAAAAAAGAAAAAGGAGATAGGACCCTAGTGGGCTGCAATTTTTGAAAAAACACAAAAAAGGAAAGACGACAAAAAAAGGATTGGCCTCATTTGCAAAAAAAAAAAGATTTGTTTTGAAAAAGAGATGCGTACAAAAAGCAGTACGCTTTAAAAAGGAGACACCTATATATATAAAGAAAAAGAAATAGCTGAGAAAAAGTTCAAGAAGAAAAACCGGAAAAAATGGGAACAGTTTATTGATTGTTTTCATTTCCCCATTTTCTTGTCTTCTCCCAATTGGGACGTTGTCACTGTTTTCCGACAAGTATGGGAGAAAGATGGAGTATTGTGTATAACTATAGGTCAAATGTCATATTCTTCATACTCCAGACCAGTCAAATTTCAGACTCTACATTTTCAGACTCGGCATTTAGATTGGTTCAAGTCTTCAGTATGATTTACACATGTTTGCAATCCTTTGTGTGGTCCCCATCTTTGTTTTCAACTTCGGAGTTTTCATGTGATCCATAGGGACTCCAGAGTACAGACCACATTCCCTAAGCCATGTGGGTTGGGGTTTTCATGTGGTTTCATAGGGACTCCAGAGTAGAGATCCCATTCTCTGAGCCATTATGGGAGAGACCCAGTTTTCCGACGGGGAGACTTTTTCAGACTCCATTCTCCAATGATTATGGACTCCAATGAGGATGTCTCCATGGCTTTTTCAATCTGGTTCTTCAAAGATGGAGCAGTTATCCATATGATTCAATCTTCTACATGTGGCAGCGTACTCTGACGAGGAGACTCTTTCCAATTTCAATGACTCTGACAGGCGTAATACAGAGCACTTGTTCTTCAACGAGAAGACCCAGTTCGACTCACACTCCTAATGTTTATTCCTCCGCGCATGCACGACATGAAAAGCAACGCCCTCGACAGCGACCAACGGTTGTGTTCGCTTTGAGTTGATATTATTTGTAATGTCTTGTGATATGAGTTTGAGATTTCTTTTTGTTTGTCTAAGCTGAGCATTGCATGCTCCAGCTTGACGGGAGTGTTGGAGTATGTGTCACTCATATATAGATGGGTAATTGGATCCTTCTAAGATCCACTTACCACATCCAGTGTTTAGTCCCACATCTACCAGTAGTGGGACTTGGAGGGTCTGTGGAGGCTATATAAGAAGCCCCATACCTCATGTATCAGATGAGAAAATGCAATGCAACCATCAGCCCTTTAAGGTGTTCTCCTGTGATTTCATCCCGCTCCTTAAAGAGTAGAGTTCCCCATAGAATTCATGTATTTTTCCTTATTTATTCTTTATCTCTAATTACGATTCCGCATTTCAAGATTTCTAGCAATGATAAATTGAACATGATGTATACAAGATCATTATGATTCACTTGTTTCAAGCTAACTCTTCTATTTGTATGGACCTATAAATAAATATGCAAGGTTTAACATTGAAACAAAACACTAACATAAATATATATATAATGCTTATAGCTAAATAGGGTCACGTGCAAAGAACATAAACCAAAAGTTCAAAAACAAACCTTGCGCTTGAGTCTTATGCATCCGCCTCGCCTCCACCGCCTCACCGTCTCATATACCTCACTAGCACATGAGGCTTACGATTCACAACATATGGGTGAGGCTTAAGCCTCGAGGTACTTATTTCAAAACATAACTAAACATAATAGAATTGCTCATAAAATTCGTTAGGAGTGTTCCCCACACCTCCGCAGTGAGGGGGAAGGTGCACTTGCTCTCCCTTTGACATCCCAGGCTCGTTGATTGGGTAACGAGACCCCCGTCTTGTTGGGGTATGGTATGACATGAGGGGATGCATACAATGATCTTCTAACTGTGTCCATCGAGACAAATGTTTAGGATTTAAGGCATGGCCTCAAATTCCAGCTAAATTCTGTCGAATTTCTGTCGAATATCAATATCCGGTCAAAATCCAAATTCAACCGAAATGACCGAAATATGGGGGCCCTAGTACAAAAAATAATTGAAATGGCTGAAATTTTGTTTGAATTTCGATCGAAATTCCATTTCGATCGGTCATCGAAATGGTGACTGAAATCGACATTTAGAGCCTTGATTTAAGGTATATAAACATTTTAACTTCAAACACTAAGAATCATGGTTCTATTGTACTTTTTTTATTAAACGTGGACTTTGATTCAATACTCATAGAATTATGGAAGTTGAAGTTGGAACTCGATATTTCGTAGATTAGTGACCTGTTATTAGTTTTTTTTTAACTTCAATTCTTTCATTGCTTATATATTGTATTTTTTACTAGTGTGGATTTGTTTTTGAATATGTTTTTGATAAAACTCAGTAGTATTATATATTTTTAACGTATTTTGCATAATTTTAATTTCTCTTTCCAAAAATTTGAGGCTTATGCCTCTACCGCCTCAAGGCTTACACCGTGCATTACTTTTAGGAAAAATACCTTGGACTGCCTCACGCTTTTTTAAACTTTGGATCCATCTCATTGATGGTCCCAAAGGAGGAAGGCTATGCTAGAGTTAGTGGCAAATTTTAACATGATGGGGGATGGAAGTGATCTCACCGAGGAGATGGAGCTAGGGAAAGATGAGACGTCAAGCATGATAAGTGTATAAGAGAAAGGAAGAGCACAAGCACGGGATCGGTGATATTACCCAAGACTTCTAGGTGAGAGGCAGAGAGGGAAGTCTCAGACGATTTCGACAGTCAAAAGGTAGCCGAAAAAGGAAGCGAGAGAGCATGGAATTGTGCAGAGTGAGGATGGGAATATTCAACTGGACTGGATGGATGCAGAGATCCAGACTTGTTTGATTAAAAGAAAGAAATTCAAACATTCTATTCTTTTGTGGGTGTTAGGAGGAGACGTAATACCATTGATCATTTTCTGGCTGGCACTAAGGTGGTGAAGGGTTGGATAGAGGTTGGAGATGCGTTAATCTCCCATTTCAGACTATTTATGACTAGGGAGCTGAGGCATCCATGGAGATGGCAAGGGCGATGTATTAGAGTTGACTGGTGGTTGTGAACGGCTTGGTGATGGAGATTAGTGAAGTTGAGATGTTGACAACCTTGAAGCAGGATGAATCACCACGCCATGGTTTGGGATTTCATGTAGGAATATGGGGATGATGGTGGGATTTTTAATAGATTCCCTTTCTTCCTATTGTTGAAGAAGGCCACTGTAGAGGTGGAAGAGTCGCATCATATTTCCCTCTCCAATTCCATTCACCTAATGATTGCCAAGCTGTTTGCAACCTGTTCACATGAGGTGGAGAGGGACTTCGGTATAAAGCGCTTCTATCAGTGGCTGCTGTTGTGTTGTGGGGATTTTAGTGGTTGCATTTGACGTGACCGTTTCTTGGGAGAAATGACAATTGAAAGGGTTTCCAAGGAAAGTTAATTTCAGTAAAGTGTAGGATACAATGTGGCAGTCTTTTCTTTGGTGGA
This sequence comes from Ottelia alismoides, assembly GCA_037367405.1. Taxonomy (NCBI): domain Eukaryota; kingdom Viridiplantae; phylum Streptophyta; class Magnoliopsida; order Alismatales; family Hydrocharitaceae; genus Ottelia; species Ottelia alismoides. Next base: position 473,332 of record JAZKJV010002851.1, on the reverse strand, counting down.
GTTGAGGTGGCTAGGATTCCGATATAGTGGGTTTTGTGGATGGAGGGCATGTGTTTCCACTGTCCTTTTTTGTTGCTGTGAACGTGAGGCTGCATGGGTGGGACCGTGGGGGTTGGTTCTAATGCAAATTCACAACATGATATTAGACATGAGACATGGATGTCATTTTGCATCGCTTCATTTTATGATTGCAATAGAGATTCTAGCAACAATGTCTTGAGTATTTGTAGCACGAACTGGTTGAGGCTGAGGGGCTTTAGGGGGGAGATCAAATTAAGGCAACATTCAAGGTGGACATGGCATAATAAGGGTGTTGCAACCAGATGTTTGCGAGTTCATCTTTCTTGAGCATTTGGGGAGGCCTCTCAATTATTGGTTAAATATTTGAAGTCAAGCTTCTTACTATTGCACATCAAGGATCACAATACATTGAGACGCTCAATTATTGCAAAAGGATTTGTATATATGTATATATATGTCTGTGTTTATCGATCTTTTAACGAATCGAACCTGCACGAACCTATGATTTTTAAATTTGATTTGTTTATTTAATCGAACTTAAACTTATGTTTAGGTTCAGTTCGTTTATTTCCGAACTGGATTTGAATCGAACTTTTAGCGAGCCGAACTGAGCGAAATCCAACTTGAGAATTTTCTGACATCCCTACTCCCATTCTATTGGAGTAGCCTTCATCATCTAAAAAATATTTTTTATGTGAGTTTCTTATATGAGTATCATAAGAGAAGATGTTCAGAAGTCTAGCTTTGAGGTGGTATCACCGACAGTCACACATTATGATAACGTGACCTATTAATGTTCAAATTGACAATAGTTAGATGGATTCTGGACTAATTTGTAAAATATAAAGAGCTATGTGAAGCTTGTTATTTCCTTCCAGGGAGAGAAGAATTTAGAATCCTCCTCAGGTTAGGGCAATATAGAAGTTTCTTCTCTTTTCTCCATTTTTATATAGGTGTAAGATATTCCATAATAGTATTATTTTTTATAGCACGTTGTATGATCCATTGTTAATGGAATTGAACAATGAAGAAAATATTTTTATTGAAGAAAGTTTCTTTCTCTTATCCCTTCCTCTCTTTATCTCTCTCATTTTCCTCCCTTTCCCTCCTCTTTTAAGGTTCCCCATCCTCTGTTCATCCTCCTTCCTCTTCACCATCTTCAAAGTTCTCTCACTCTCCTCTTTATAATCAAAGATCTATCCTCTTCATCTTTCCTTTCGATCTATTCTCTATTATCTCTTCTATTTCTCATCCTCTCCTTATTTTTTCCCTCTTTCCTCTATGTTTCATATCACTTTCTCCCTCCTCTACACTTTTTATCTCTTTCTTCCCCTAGCTTTACCCTATCTTCCCCCATCTTTATCTTCTCTTTTCTCCATTCTTTATATATCTTCTCTTTCCTTTCTCAATCTCACTACATCTATCTTTTTTTATAATATATTTACTCTCTTAGTCTCTTCTCTCAATTACCTATCTTTCTATAATATCTTTACTCTCTTTGTTTCTCCTCTCAATCAAGGCCAAACATTGGATTTCGGTTTCGTTTCGGTAAATCCGGAAAAGGAATTTTGGTGGAATGGCCAGAAATTGGAAAAATAACATGAAAACACTTTTCTTCTTCAAATTTCAGATTTTTAATATTGTTTAATCAATAAAAGAGATAGAAATACAAGTTTTTTTGCTTAATTTGATGTTATGATGATCAATGCTTTAAATAATAATTCCAGTCACCATATTGAAGACCGACCAAAGTGAAATTTCAGTACCCAAACTTAAGATCGACATCGAAGCTATAGTGATGCATCTTTTCATCCAATCTATCTAGACATCTAGGAAGCCTCTCCGCCACAAAGAGGCCTAAATGAATTTCCAACACATACTATCATACACCTTTGAGAAATCAACCTTCCAAAGAAATCCCGTAACTCTCTTCCAATCGGCGGCCATCTCTGAAGCCATAACCACCCCATCCAGGAGTTGACGCCCATGAATGAATGCTGATTGAAGCAGAAGGACAAGGTCATCCAGCACACTGCGAAGCCGGTTTGCCAACACCTTGGCTAGTATGAGATAAATCGCGTCCGACAAGGCAATGGGACGGAGATCCCCAATTCTGACAGCCCCTTCACTCTTCGGCAACAAGAACAACAATGCTTTATTAATTTTCTCCAGCCCTCGGTTCTCCCCCTTAAACTCGTTCATCATGGCCATGACATCCTCTTCTACCACTCCCCAGAACTCCCTAAAGAATCAGATCAGGAAGCCATCCGGCCCCGGGCAACCATCCGCATTGAGATCAAAGACCGCCTCACGAACCTCCAATCTTGAAAACTCCGCCAGTAATGACTGCCGCTGCACATCCGTCAGACACTTGGAACCTCTTCCTAACCAGGTAGCCCCTGTACACGGCAGATGTCTACTGAAGCTCCGAAAATGTTCCACCAATGCTCGTCGGATCTCCCTATCGCCACGAATAGTACCATCATCTGTTCTGAGCTCATGGATCATATTTCTCCTTCTCCTTCCACTTGCCACCGCATGGAAGAAGCGAGTGTTTGCGTCCTCCACTTTGACCCATTTCTGTCTGGACCGCTGTCTCCACTCTATCTCTCTGCGTCTATCCTCCTCGATCACCGCCTTATGCGAAGCCGCAAGCGCAATCCTTTCGTCGTTGCTCAGCTCTTGAGAGTCCTCTAGACCATCCAGCCGCGCAATCTCTGCTACTGCCCCTCACGTCTCTCTGCTCTTCTCCTCCTTATCTCTACACTGTGGGCCCTCAGCTTTTCGCACAACATCTTTAATTTCCCTGCCAGCTTTTCGTTGCCGAGCCCTCCACCCTTACAGATCCCCAGAACTGAGAAACCAAGTCCCTGAAACCGTCCTGCAAAAGCCAGGATCTCTCGAATCTGAACATTGTTCGGGGGATCACCCCCCACCTGAGTCCCAACAAATGGGCGTGTGATCCGACCACGATCTAGGAAGAGCCGAAGCCACCGCAAGAGGGAATTTCTCCATCATCTCAGGGGAAATAAAAAATCTATCCAGTCTCGAACGCACAGAGGAGCTACGCTAGGTGAACTTCCTGTTCCCAACATCCACAACCTGAAGCCCCAAATAGCTGACGCAATCGGCGAAGCCTTCCGATCCTGGGTCCCTCCCACCCCTTTGACTCGGGCGGTCGTGGGTGAGCAGAGTAATGTTGAAATCCCCACCTATCACCCATGGCCTCAAATTTCAGCGAAATTCGGTCGAATTTCTGTCGAATATCGATATTCAGTCGAAATCGAAATTCGACCGAAATGACCGAAACGACCGAAATATGGGGGTCCTAATACAAAAAATGACCGAAATGACCGAAATTTGGGTCGAAATTCCATCGAAATTCCATCGAAATTCTGTTTTGGTCGATACCGAAATGGTGACCGAAACCGACATTTAAGGCCTTGCTATCACCTAGGGTGTGCCCGGGAACTGCCCACCAGCCGTGCGCAACTCTTCCCACATGTCCACATCACTAACTCCCTCGGGTTCCCCATACATTGAAGAGAACAGAAGACATCCATCATCGGACTTGCACTTAAGTAGGACCGTCGCCGTCTTGGTCCCCAAGTACTCCTCAACGACCGAAAACTGCACTAGCCACCGAGGCCACCGCCCTGAACGCCGGCAGCTTTACACCCCCGATTGATCGCCAAGAAGTTGGCTCCCAGCTCGCCACCTTCATCTCCTGCAGCAAATCCACATCCATGGAAGGCCGTATCGATATCGATATCGTTTCGATATCGTATCGATACGATATTTCGACGATATATCGACGATATATCGCCGAAATATCGCCTATATCGACGAGCCTTTGTGAAGAAAATGCCTGGAAATCGGGATATATCGCTATATCGGTGCCCATATCGGTCCCATGTCGATATCGATATATCGGCGATATATCACGATATTTCCTTCCATGGCCACATTTGCACCCCACGATCTTAAGAGATCTACCACAGCCATCTTCTTTTCCCTACCACCCAAACCCCGCACATTCCAAGAGACGATCTTCATTTGGATCCACTCGGAGGGTTTTTACTGGGCACAAATACCCCAAGACATACCCAAGACATTCCGCAACCTGCACGTGAATGTCCGGCTCCGCAGTAACCAGATCTGGGATGCCCCCCTCACCACTAAGAGCCTCGCCATGAGGAGGGCAAGAGGGACCTTCAACAGCCGCACCACGGAAGATGTTGTGCATACTCTTAGTGGCGATCTTGAGAGAGCATTCTTGGTCGAGGTTGTGAATACATGTACTCAGTGAAAAAAAGTCTTGCATTTGCTACCAACTAGGAGACATTCCTTGATGTATTTTCTGGTAATCCTACTGATTATTCTACTTTGTGTCTTTGGTTGTCCTTACTATCGTTGAACAGTCAGGGTTTGATTTGGCACCAAATAGATCAAGCAGTTGATCAGTGCTTCAGGTCATGCAGTTGGTGAACAACTTGAAGTTTCCAACCCGAGGGGATGTCTCGTAGGATTGTTGCTGATCGGCTGAGTTATATGTTGCTTCGTCTTTCATGGACATATGGAAAGTTTCCAACACGGTATTTTCTTCCCATTTCAGTTGAATAAGAGTTTAAGTGATTGAAGGATGGATTGCTATCAAAGCCGAATACACTTGACGAGGCTGAGTGTAAGCCACATAAAAATTTCTTAATATTTTCTTTAGTGAGATGAGAAGCTCTTAAAGTCTTAATATAAACCTCAACAAAATTTCGAGGTGAAGGGTCCTGAAGTTCATCAGTTTGGAATGGGAATGGAGGAGATTCACATCTGCTAATTGATGTTCTCCATTGATTATGATACCAGCGAAACCTGAGTGAAGGGGGGCAACATCAGTGTATATACTATCAGCATACATACTATGTATATGCATACATGCATTTACCAATTTCGAAGAGATTTGCTTCTATTTCTCCATATTCGAGTTGATGTTATTTGCGGATGTTTTCGTATCTATTGTTGGTATGCCTGTTTTTTATTCCGTTGTACTCCTTTTTAAGAAAATTTATATCACTTGCCAGAAAACATAGCATCTGAAAATTCTTTTCAGGACCTTGCTCTTGATGCCACTACAACTGTTGGTGTTGACCTTGGACAAGGCGTGCGAGAGGTGGATATTAAAAAATATATAAAGGTTGAGAAGGTACCTGGTGGCCAGTTGGAGGATTCAAGGGTTCTTAAAGGAGTTATGTTCAACAAAGATGTCGTTGCACCTGGGAAAATGAGACGAAAGATAATCAATCCTCGAATTATTCTTCTTGACTGCCCTCTTGAGTACAAGAAAGGTGAAAATCAAACTAATGCTGAGTTGATCAAGGAAGAAGATTGGTGAGCCTTTATTTATTTTTTTTCCATGTAACATGGAAACCATGCTGATCTGATTTACTCACTTGATGATTGTTAGTGTATGCCAAAATGTGGTTAATATATAGGGTCTTGTACTGCTGAGATGAAAGATAAAATTGGCCAACCGATTCTTATAAGTAGCATGTTGATTTTGTGCCAATAGAAACATGCAATGTAGTTTTTCTTGGTACTGATGTACTCCGATAGTTCTTCCACATGGTCACATTCTCTCATATTAGAACATGCGAGATCCCAGGGTTTCATTTGGTACAACATTATTTCCATGCTATGTTTACTCCGTTCTTGCTTTACTCATCTTAAAGCAATATCTAATGCTCGGTATCTCCAGTTTTCACTGAAGCATTGTTACGTTTGAATTGGACATTCCCAAGTAGTATATACTTAGCTTATCATCAACTAACTTCTTGGGTATGACTCATTTGCCAGCTTACCTACCTGACTGTTATTCATCTTCACTCCAACCTGTCGATTATCTTGTTCTCATCAGAGAATCATTTGGGTCTCCTTATAGGGGTTTTGCTGCTCCATCATTGAATGTGCGACATCTCCCTATTTGATGTGATGTTTATTCACATCTACAATATTATTTTTTTTGAGGCTCACATCTACAATATTATACTTTGCATATATTAACAGGTGCAGAGCCCTGCTTTATTTCTGAAGTTTGTGTGTCATCGAAGGACATTAGTGTGTTGTCTTCACGTTCATGTCCATTTTTTGTGGTCGAACTGCCTTGTTTTATATGAAGATAATGCCTTGAATCTCATTGGTTTCCTGTTATTGGTGCTGTCAAGACCCTCATCTTTGTTTTACATCCAACGGGACTCTTGCAATTGCATTCTCATGTGTGTTTTCTTTTAATTTCTAGGCTTTGCTTCTATTGGTACCATCAAGATAATATTTGTTTTTTAAAATTTGACTCCCTTAGCATCATCAAGTTCATTCTCTCTCTCTCTCTCTCCATAATGATGGTTTTGTTGCAATCGGATTTGTCAATTTCTCTGAATGAGGGTTAGATTTTTTAATTTTTCTGTATCAAGTGCGAATTTGTTGATTGGTGCACAATTTCTACTTTCCCCCTTCAGGAGTGTCTTGCTGAAAATGGAAGAGGAATATATTCAGAACCTCTGTGTGCAGATATTAAAGTTCAAACCTGACTTAGTTATCACGGAGAAGGGCCTCAGTGATCTTGCTTGCCACTACTTGAGTAAAGCTGGAGTTAGTGCTATCAGGAGACTAAGGAAAACTGATAACAACCGAATCGCGAAAGCTTGTGGAGCAGTTATTGTTAATAGGCCAGATGAGCTGCAAGAATCAGATGTTGGAACTGGTGCAGGTCTTTTTGAGATTAAGAAGATTGGAGATGAATTTTTTGCATTTATTGTGGAATGCAAGGATCCAAAAGCATGCACTGTTCTTCTGAGAGGTGCGAGCAAGGATCTGCTAAACGAAGTTGAGAGAAACCTACAGGTACGAGGTTGACTTATCAAGAGTTGAAGCCAAGGCCCTAAATGTCAGTTTCGATCACCATTTCGGTGACTGAGCGAAATGGAATTTCGATGGAATTTCGGTCGAAATTCGATCGAAATTTCAGTCATTTCGAACATTTTTTGTACTAGGGCCCTCATATTTCGGTCGTTTCTACCATTTCGGTCGAATTTCGATTTCGACAGTATATCGATATTCGACAGAAATTCGACCGAAGTTCGCTGAAATTTGAGACCATGGTTGAAGCAGGAAACATAAGCTTTGACTTCCATTCTTTATTAACAGGATGCCATGTCCGTCGCACGCAACATACTGAAAAATCCCAAGCTTGTTCCTGGTGGTGGTGCTACAGAATTGACTGTTTCTGCAACATTGAAGCAGAAAAGCTCGTCCGTTGAGGGCATTGAAAAGGTATTGTAACATGGTATTTGATAGTGTGCATAAACTCTCTGCTAACCATAGGAAAGAATGCCATTTTCTTTTTTTTGGAACTCTAATAAACGAGATTATTCATCTACATAAATCTTTTTTACTTTGCCAGTGGCCTTATGAAGCTGCTGCTCTTGCTTTCGAGGCGATTCCTCGTACCTTGGCACAGAATTGCGGGGTCAATGTAATTCGTACAATGACTGCACTGCAAGGAAAGGTATAATACTTGGATGTTTTTGCAAATTGTGGTTGGAAATAGCAACAACATATCCATTTGCGCTTGATTTTGTTTTTGCTTTGTCATGATTTCTCGTTGTGTTGTAAAATATGGATTTAATGCTGCAGCATGCAAATGGTGAAAATGCATGGGTTGGAATCGACGGGAACACTGGTGCTATAGTTGACATGAGAGAGCAGAAGGTTTTCATTTAATTTTTTGTTTTGCACTGATAAGAATGCCTCGGAGAGGAACATGCCGTAGATTGCTCACAAACTATACTTCTCTTGTTCCTCAGATCTGGGATGCTTACAATGTGAAGGCACAGACTTTCAAAACATCTATAGAAGCGGCCTGCATGCTTTTGAGAATCGATGATATTGTAAGTGGAATAAAAAAGAAGCAAGCTCCAGGGGCAGGACCTCAATCAAAGCCACAGGTTGAGGACGGAGGTGACGTAGACAGTGAGCAGATGATCCCGGAGTAGAACAGATATGTTACCCTGAGCGCAAATCGGACTCAAGATACGTTTGCTTGAGGTCTATCAAAAGTTTTGTTTGACAGGTTTTCTAGTGCTTGGATTCTGGTTTTCATGGGTCAGATACTGCTGGTTCGGGAGGGATTACTGCTTGCTACCGGTGCTGACCACATCATTTTCATCCAATTTCAGTACTGGCCTGTTTTGTAGTCAAGCCATTGTTGGATAGTATGTCTAACATTATGCTTTATATGCCCAAGTATCTATTTGTGCAATTCATAACAGCAGATTTTCAAATGCTTCATGCTAAGTAGACCCTCTTGTGGAGTGAGTGAGTGGCTTAATCTTCCATTTCATACTTGAAAGGAGAAATGCTATGTTTTCTAATAGTTCTTCCCGGGGATGCAGATGGAATGCAGTTGAGAATTCAGTTTGGGTGGGATTAGGATAGTCTTCCGTGTCTGAGTGCGGCCCCGCCTATGCGTTAGGCACATTGTACACAGGTTCAAGCGGGTCTTGTAGTTTGACCCTAACTCCATTTACTATATCCTGGCCCGTGCCTTGGGTCTCACTCCATCCCCATTCCTTTTCACTTAGTCAATCTCGCTGCCTCTTCTGAGGATGGAATTTGCTCTTTTTTTCTTCCTCTTTCGGACTATAAACCAGGGACGGAACTAGTATATAGCTTAGGAGGGTCATGGCCTCTCCTTAATTGTTACATTTCTCTTATATAATGTTATTAAATTTTGATATGGCCCCTGCTCAAATGTTAAACATATAGTGGATAATGTCGAGTAGTTTCACTAAATGTTGAATGTCTCACTGGCAAAGTGTTGTTTTCTCCAATTAACAAACCAGGGTTTGAATCCCATGCTTGCATATTCTGTTAAAAAATTATATTTACTTACTTTATCTCTCTCTATCCTTTATTTTGTATAGTTGGCCCTCCTTCATAAAATTCCTGGTTCCGCCTCTGCTATAAACCATCTTCTTAACACCAAGGATTGACTTTGCTGTGCTTCCATTTTGCTCCTTGATAATAAGATGATTCTTCAAATACGTATTTTGTTGTTTAAGAGGTGCAAGTCAGGATCTTAAGGTGCAAACGTATGTTTTTCATTGATAAAAATACGACAAATGATTGAAATGTATTTGTTTAGTTTATGGAATTTTACTTGATCCACACATTATATTGCATATAGATTGGATGTTTCATGAGCTAATTGATGGACAAATGTGGATTAAACAAGTTTATATCATATCAGGCCTTTTTTATTGGTATGATAGAACTTTTTTTAGAATTGATATTGCCCCATCTCTCATATATGTTGGAGTTATGAACCGGATGCATAATCATTACCATGGAAGCGTGTGAGTAATAAAAAAAATAAGATATAACTATGATTGGTCACTTCTCGTGACCACTGGTCGATCAACTCCAACTAAAATAAATTATCCTTCGTATTGAGCATCCATTGTACCATGAATAAAGATAATAGACTAGTCTATTAATACAATTATTTTAATAAACTGATTTGCATTAATTACCTACAAGGACCTAATCATCCTATTAAGAGGTAAATTTAGAAGTAACTGATTTCATCCTTATTTGACCTATTTCCTCAGCAAGCTTTACTACCAAAAACTATTTCATATAAAATTGTGAACTAAAAATAAAAAGGCATTGTTTAAAAATTTCCATCCTCCTTATACACAATGTGTGGGCTTTATGAACCCAGTACAATGAAGCCCGTTACGAAATTTATTTATAGTCAAAGTGTTGTTAGGAGTCTCCATATTATATTTTTTGGATTTCCATTTTTAAGTATTTTCAAAAAATAATCGCCAACTGATTTTTTTCGGATTTTCTTTATAAATCTAAGTTAATCAAAACCGAGGGTGAAGTCGAAAAAGCAATGCAAGCCAACACTATGGTGGAGAACTCACAATTGTGCTAGAATGATAAATGCACAGATAGAAGACTTACATTGCTTCCCAACTCTCTCCATGTCAAGATGGAATACGAGAATTTAAGTTTAACTATATGAAAACTTTTTCTAAAGCAAGAATTGCTATTAACATGAAGAAAAGGTTGACAAAAACACAAAGTCAAAAACTACAAAAGAGGTTCGGATATTCAGTCCAATCTCACTTACGAAGAGAGGCCGATATGGATCGTCGATCAAAGAGAACTCCAGCACAGACTACTAGCAAATGGACAGTTCCCATGGTCAAGGTCTTGTGGTAGCATCACAACGAAGAAGGAGTTACTTGGGAGCTGGAGAAAGAAATGCTCAAGCGCTATCCACTATTAGATTCGATCTTGGCTAGGGAAAAAGGATGGTGCAAGATGACTTATATTTAATGAGCTTGATTTGATGAAATTTTGAGGCACTTTTACATATTCACGGAGAAATACAGTACCATATGACGCGAGAGAAGGAGCTTATGTATTGGGAAGTTGCGAGTAGTCTTTCCCGCAGTTGAGAGTTTCACCTAAACAGAAAAGTCCGTTGGCTAGTTGTAGGGCATTGATACAAGAAACTGAGCACATCGAATCGTAATATATATTGGTCTATGAAGACTTTTCAAGCATGTTCTAAAAAAGTTGAGGTTTGATGAAAGCTCGACTGTCGAGAGAGGGAATGAGCTTATATGACAGGTCAGCTTGGGAGAGGTTTGAAGAAACTTGATGAAAGAAGTCAAGAGAAGGGAGAAAGGAAAAGATTCTGGTAAATACAGATTCCAGATAATCTGTCGACGATTCACGTCTATCTAATAAGGGGTTGAATGCAAGGAAATGAGAAATGTTTTACGTGGGAAAGATCATAGCTAATGAAAGTTGACAGTTTCCTGGTTTGATATTAGACACAGTCTTCCCTAGGCAATACAATCAGAAAGGAAAGAAGCTTTGTCCATGAAAGACTTTTTGGACTGAATGAAGTGCAATTGAAAGGCCCGAAAGGCTTCCCCATGATAAATATAAGGAAAACTTTCTAGCTTCCAAAATATGGCTAGTGGGATGCATCATATGTAGTTACGAGAATTGGTCGGGGATAGGCTGCCTATGCAACAAGCTAAATGAGATTTGTCAGATCACCAGGTCAGACTGCACTATGTTAGGGGCTTGCTTTTCTTTGCACTACTCTATTGCGGGACGTGATTGCTTAGTTCGAGGGAAGCTCAAGTCGGATCAGGCTTTTGTTGACTCGACTCAAGATGTCCCTCGTCCCATCTCTTATTTGTCATGTTTTTGACGACAGATCATCGAAGAACTATTAAAGCCTTGACTTAAACACAGTGGCGTTGTCGAAGCATGGGGACGACCCTATATAACCTGGTGGGCATGAAAGTTCTTCCTCTGATCATAAGGGAAAAGTTCGCCATCTTCCGACTATGGTTCCGACCTACCAGAACGATCTGCACCTTCTTTTTCCAGGGGCTAGAATGAGCTTGGGTAGAGAATCCACTGCCATATCTGTGTGCATTATTGGTAGTCTTATTCTTGCAAGCACCCTCAATCACCTAGTTCTATATGTTCCCTTTTTTTTCAGTAGCCTCAAACAAGAATTGAACCTACCTAGACATTTCTGAATTCTTAATATACAAATAATTGACTAATTAAGTGGGAAAATGTGAGAAAATGCTGTCATTATTTACCACTATTTTCCCTATAATCTAGTGTCGGGTGCTAAAACAGATGTGGAAACTACATGGTGCACTTCAACTCATTTGACCTCGCATCAATTATTATAGTTTTCGAGTTCTTAATGTTTTTCAAGCAATTTACTATTAGCTAGTTGCGTCGATTAAGCTTTATAAAATAGTTGATTATCCCGATTATACTGCAAAACCTAAGAGTCGTGGATGGTTAGGACATTGCCTCACCTAGTCGCTCCCTCAACACCCCTATAACTAGCCAAACACCCTCTCTCTAAGGACTGAGCGTATGGAGTATAACTAAGTGGCAAGGCATCGATTTTTGGTACCAGCATGCAAAGGTTCGAATCCTTTTACCCCATCGGATTCACAAAGGCTGTACATTGCCCCACATAAATAAAAAGATGCTAATCACCTAATTTTGACCCACTTGAAAGATAGCTTATGCTCAGAAACTTTAGTTAGTGGAAGAGTTGATCTGATCGGTCCTTATTTGGAAATCTCGAAGAAAAGTGGTCGTGGTCGACTAGTCCTCCCTCCCCACTTCTCCCATACCGAGAATTTCTCTGATCAAGACTTATTGAATGGTTATGTTGACGGGGGCAAGCCTTCCGATTTCCACCTTCTTTGGAGTGGGACTTGAGACCTACGGTTTTGCCTCTTCCATAAAATGTCAAGGAGGGTCCGTTATCTTAATTAAGTAGGTACAATTCCAATTATCTCCCTAACACCTACTATATACTAAGATTATGAAAATTGCGATAAAAAACTATTAGATTATCAAAAAAATGTCAACTGATATATAGTTGCGGGGGCTTTTGAACGTGATTGCTATCACTCGCTATGTCAAGAACTCTAAGAATATGAGAATCCATGGATATTGGACCGTCCTTCATCACAACATCAACGACACAGAGAAAACCACTAGGCTACCATTTCGACCAAGTCTGGCCAAAGCCAATAAGCAGTCTTCTGGTCATCCCAAGATGTAGGCCTTGTACTGTAGGTTCATTTCAGAACTCCCTATTTAGTCAACCCAGACTTGAACATTAAGATGCTATTGCCATATTCTCAAGAGGATAAACAACCAAAGGGATTGATCCTACGGTGGACCTTTTGGATGAAACCTCAACTATGCTCCAACGTTGGAGAGGAACATTATGAAGCGAGAGGGATGGACGATGAGATGCGAGTAAAGAAAAGAACTACAATAGCTAAATGTGGTGAGCAGTATTGCTCAACCATAGACCCCCTGTTATTGGATCTAATCCTCCATGAAAACTAAGAAAATCCGTATATTTTGACTAATTCAAGGTAAAAAATGGGGATGCTCCCTCAGCAAAACTAGGATAAAGTTGGGACAAAAGATCTTGATTTAAGATAAATTCATGAGGAAGTGGTATCTCTTTAGGGTCCACTTCAACATTGAGAAATTGGTTAATTGGTAAAGATACATGAATTTGGTGGCCTGCCCAAGAAAGAGATCCAAGTCCCACTAACCCTAAATTGTGATTCAACATGAATTCTGCATCTTGGAACCGGGCCAATTTTGGGACAGCTTTGTGATAATGGAACTAACCGACAAAAAGCATTAACGCTACAAAAACCAATGCACCAATTGCGGTACAATAAAGTTGTAATTCATTGGTTATTCCGGATTCTCGCTAAATCTAAAAAAAACGGAGGTTATTTTTATTCTTGGGAAACCCCCGGTCTTCTCCATCCCTCTTCTCCCTCCCTGCAGGGTCCGTTGGGTACATACCTCATCATATATGGGTACAGTTGTGTACCATGGTAGGTACTGAAGACTAGGTCTCGATCTTGCACCTGGGTTGTGATGGAAGTCCCTTAGAAAGGGAGGTAAGAACCACCTCACCACTCCTTTCCCACTTCGACTTTCTAGTAAAAAGTTCTCTACTTTGCAAGATTTCTCAAACATGATCACATAAGGGAAGTCTCTCAAGATGCTAGTGTCAGGTAGTGTCTAATATAGAGCCCATTTAGAATGACAAGATCAAAGTCTGGACTAGTCTGACAAGGAGCCTTTATCAATCAGAAGGAAGCCCTTCTTTTTTCTTAGCTACTACATTCCTCAGTCTATGATTCCCCATTCATGACTCCAACCATAAATACCGATTTATCAGGGGCTAGTGGTTTACCACCATTTTCCCCTCTTCAGTCCGATTCTCAGTTAAGAGAGATTCCTTCTCAGAGGGATGGTCCCCACGAATTCATAACTTCGAAATCAGAGACTCCTTTTCAAATGGACTCCTCATCATAGATCATCATCTGATTCGAGATTTTCGCATGGTTCTAGGGGATCTCTCAACTCAATACCACCTAGATTACCCTTTTTCACATTAGCTGTGACCACAAATAACGAAAATACATATTCATGATAAGGAGATGAATTATACCTCCAATAATGGAAATACATATTCATGATAAGGAGATGAATTACTATCTTCATTAGAACGAAGTATATGAGAGGGCATATTCATCAATTTCTTCTCAAATATCTTAATAGGTATGATTATCTCTTCATTGGAAGAAATACTAAAAAAATGAACACTTGCAAAATGAGAAAGAAAGAGACTAACTTCCCTAGGGAAATCAGGACACCCTTAAGCATTATCGAGTCAAACTTTTTCCAAATTAAAAAAAAGGGGGGGGGGGTGCTATTCACCGAGCCATCAATGAGATACAACTCTGGAGAATATACAATTCTAACCTTGTGCCATGACCTACGAGCCAAGTGTTAGTCTCAGGTAGACAGTTTCTATGGGGCTTAGGCCTCCCAAAAGGCAATGATGGTGTGTAAAGGTTTCCTCAGGCCGGATAGAGATTGGCCCTCAAGTGCGAAGGCAGAATGGGAGCTTGATTGCAAGACCCACCTGCCGAGCATGGACAAAAGTCAGCCTTAGTGATCCGACGATGCCGAGTGGAAGGGTCGTCGCTCAATGGATAAAAGCTACTCTAGGATAACAAGCTGATCTTCCCCAAGAGTTCACATCGACGGGAAGATTTGACACCTCGATGTCGGTTCTTCGCCACCTAGGGTTGTAGTATGTTCCAAGGGTTGGGCTATTCACCCATTAAAGCAGTACGCCAAATGTGTTCAGAATGCAGTGAGACCGTTTGGTCCATATCTGGTGTGGTCATTAGAGCATTGAGAAGACCTCTCCCTAGTACGAGAGGACCGAGAAGGACGCACCTATGGTGTACCAGTTATAATGCCCACAGTAAATGCTGGGTATCCAAGTGCGAAGCAGATAACTGCTGAAAGCATCTAAGTAGTAAGCCCACCCCAAGATGAGTGCTTTCCTATCCCGACTTCCCCATAGCCTCGGTAGCACAACCGAGACAGGGACGGGTTCTCTGCCCTCGTAGAGATGGAGCTACAGAAGTATTGAGAATCCAAGATAAGGTCACGACGAGACGAGCCGTTTATCATTATGATAGGTGTTAGTGGAAGTACAATGATGTATGCAGATGATGCATCCTAACAGATCGATAGACCGATCCTTTGTAGGAACTACCTGCAATAACGAACTTGCAAAATGGATCCATTTATCATAAAGAGATTCGTTTTTCTGACCCTGCTTCACCTTAATTGTTATTTGAACAAAAAGATCACAATAAACTTTTAGTAAACGTTATGTATTGGTATGAGTGGGGATAATATTTTTCTTCTGCATGTCTATGGAGTTTTGAAAAATCCAAATATCTCAGAGATAGATATAGAGGTAGAGGAATTTGTCGAACGAACCACACTCCTTCGTATACGTCAGGAGTCCATTGATGAAAAGTGACCGCGGAAAGCTTGGATCCAGTTCCTACAGTGATGGATATAAATGCAATTGAAATTCTCAGGGACTTCTACATTTATGTATTGATAAGACCATTCACTATTTTTTGAAGCTCGATCTCCCCCCATATAAACCATATAACCAAGAGTACCCATGAACCGTAATAAAAGAGCTTACCCCGCCCATGAGTAAATATTTTGTAGTAGCCTCATTAGACCGTACATCTCTCCTGCATATCCATATAATAGGTAGGAACACAAATTGAAACATTATGGAGCTACAAAGATAGTTATTGAATCATTAGAGACACATAAAAGCATTCCTCCTAGAGTAGCTATTAATACGAATAACAGAAACTCTGTTATAGTAATTTCTGTACACTCAATATACTCTACGGATAGAGGAATACATAGAGTTGAGTATAGTAAAATAAGAAATTGAATGATTTCGTTGAATTGTTCATTTGGAAATTCCCCGAAAAGCTAATCATAGGTTCTTCTTTCCATCTTAACAATAAGGCCGTTATGCTCATTACTAAACCCGTTGAAGAGATGAAATAGAATCAAGGTCTGTCTTTTTTATCACAGGTTGGATTGATCATCAGAAGAATAATTAAGACAAAAATTAGGATACATTCTGGGAAAATGAAACTTTCATGGAAGAGAAGCAAATGAAACTCTTTCATAAAAATTCTCGTATTAACTGAGAATGAAGTTTTCATTTTGTACATGCCAGATCACAAATTAGTAACTGCATCTAATCTTCGAAAAAGTCTCAACTATTTTGAACTTTCTATTTTTTTGGATTGGAATATTTACGAAATCTCCATGAATAGGATCAAATCTTATTCCATGATATTTCCATAAGATTCCTCTTTCTTAAGTAAGCCCCTGAGAGGGGTTGGTTGATCCATGATTTATGTTTCATGTTTCTCTTCCTTTTATTTGTTTCGAGAAAGATATTGATCAATTCTGGTTCTTTTCTGATCGAGATGCATGGATCCATGGATCTATGTGTCTATATGGATGTGAGCACCCATGGTCCTTCCCCCCTCGTGCTTCTCTCGCAGGTCTCAGGATGCCAAGCGTCGTAAAGAAGTAGATGTGCCCTCAAAGGGAGCTTTCCTTAACCCGAAAGGAGAAAGACCTCAGACGGTCCCATCAACTTGTGACTCAAATCTCTCCAAAAACATCTTCTTCAGTGAGACCAATGAGATTGCCCACAAGAAAGTAAACTTCCCTCAACGGTTTATGTAGCCATAAATTCTGTTTCATTCATTAGTTGAGATCTGTTGACTTTGTATACTTTTTGTTGTAGTTGTAAATAATGATCTTATTGTATTTATTGATCCACCACAATCTTAAAATTATTTAATGATGGAAACAACAACCCTAGTTACCATCTTCATATCTGGTTTACTTGTAAGTTTTACTGGATATGCCTTATATACTGCTTTTAGACAACCCTCTCAACAACTAAGAGATCCGAACACAGAGACTAGTTGATTGAAGTAATGAGCCTCCCAATATGGGAGGCTCATTACTTCAATTGAGATAATGAAAAATCATTTCATTTTTTAGTTGGAACCTTAGGCGGTTCTCTAAAAAAATAGCGAAAAAATTATCCCTTAAGTAGATACTGACATAAATGTATAAATCAATGCTTATATAGATTCGATCGTGGTTTACAATTATAGCTTCCACACCTATTCATTTGATATACAGTCATTTACCAAGATAAAGAAAGGGAAAATAGTCAAATACAAAAGGGTAATTCGAAACAGACTTGACACTTTACTTTATGTAAAGCATAAAATGTAGGACAAAGCAATGTTGTATCAGACTGCCTGTCTCTTTGTAGTTGAATCCTCAAGTTTTTAGAATGTTCCAAATTCCACTTGAACATCCAAATATGGATCAATACCAATAAAAACATCTCTGAACAAGGTTCTACCACCATGCCAAATGTATCCAAAAAAGAAGAGCAAAGCAAACGTAGCATGCCCACAAGTGAACCAACCCCTTGGACTACTACGAAAAACACCATCAAATTTCAAAGTAGCTCGATCCAATTCAAAAGTTTCCCAAAATTGAGAACGTCTAGCATATTTTTTCACAGTAGCAAGATCACTATAACTAACTCCATTGAGTTCGTCATCATAGAGCTCAACAAGACACTATATTTGGATTCCGCCATTCTAAAGGGAACATCGGCTCTCATAATTCCATCTCCGTCTACCCAAACTACAGGAAATGTTTCAAAAAAAGTAAGCATACGACGTATAAAAAGTTCACGTCCTTTATCTCTAAAGACGCAATGTCCTAACCAACCGACAACTATTCCAACTCCATTGTCCATTGATCCCGCTCTGAATAATTCCCATTTTGCTGGATTATTACCGATGTAATCATAAAAAGATAAATTTTCAGGAATTTTAGACCAAGCTTCTGATAAACTCAGATTTTCAGCTAACCCAACACTAACTCTTTGATATATTTCTTGCTGGAAATATCCCTGATGCCACTAATAATGAGTAGGACCAAATAATCCGATCAAGGTAGTTGCTGAACCATATCACATAATTCCAGCAACAAGGAAAGCTGAAAAAAGACAACGATGACACTACTAGAAAGTACTGTTTTAATATTTCCCATATTTAATCCTCTGTATAAACGTTCAGACGGACGGACACTAAGATGGAGTAGGCAATATGCCCGCTAATATATCCAATGTACCCGCTGCAATATGATGAGAAGTTTTCCTGGATACTCGGGTTAAAATATCCATGGATTTGTTGTTTGCTTACTAGCCTCATATAATTCAGAAAACACTAGTTTTGTTGAAGCCTCTTGTTTATATCTCTCATCAAAAGGTGATATTCTATAATGTATGTTCAGCAGATCCCCCGCTATCCCCAATGAACATTCAAATATCTACCTCACATTCATTCATGAGGGTACTCCTAATGAGTGGAAGACATGGAAATAAGGGTATTATTTCATTACCTTCGCTAGCTAGTTCATGCCCTTCATTACGAGCTTGTACACACGCTTCTAACATCACCCTATTAGCTACTACACCAGGTGCACTTCTCCAAAGGTGTCCAAAGTTCCTCCGCTGAACTGTAGTACAAAATCATCCCCAAAAATCTCGGTCAAGGCAGACATATGCCAGACATGAATACCTCCTGAAGCCACCGATAGAATTTCCAACGTTTGTGCTCCCTTTCCTCCCCTTTTCCCTGCTCCCCCAGTGCATGCCTACCACGCTTCGTGCCTGCGGCCTTTTCGACGGGCGATCTTTACCATTAGTGCCATCCTCCCTATCGGCTGTTGCTAAAAATGGGCGGGGTTGTCCCACCCTCACTTTCCATATTTTGGTACTCAATCTCATCAAATTTCCTAGAAACTGAAAAGTCTCCCTTGCCTCCTTGGCAAATTTCGAGAGATGATTATGATTTTCGACAAAACACAAATTGCAATTTCCATCATACCAATCCAATGCTTCTTGTTTAATGGAAAAATGACGTTAATGAAGAATCCATTTCCATACTATGGGTAGGTTGATAACCCTCGATACGAATAACTCATACAACAGATTAGCAATCCGATGGTTTAGTCCACTCAACCATCTCTCCCTATTAAAATTTGGATATTATTGATATGGTGCATGAAGAAAAAATTGATAAAACCATTGCCATTAAATTTGGACAGTATATATGTGCCTTCTTATCTCCTGCCTGCCAACGTGTCTTCTTATCTCCTGCATGCCACACTCTCTCCCGCTCTTAGCCTATGATCAAATCCCACCTTTCCCCTTTGAGTTCTTTTAGTTCCATCGGACTGTGACTACTTGCGCGTAGTTTGTGGGTTCCGATGATCAGATCCAAAGGAGGGTTCAAGTTGATTAATTTCGTGGAGGAGATTCTCATCCACTCGATACCTTGAACCTCTCCTTCGAGGTTGCATATTGTCGGCTGGTTATGCCAATGCCTCAAGCATTGAGCTCTTCTCTACAGTACTACAGAGGATCTGCTCATCCTCCTTTGATGTTGCAAACTCACATATGATTGTACCAATGCCTTGAGCTCCTCCAGTAATCCGTAACCTTCTGCATGGTTGTGCCAATGCCTCTGAGCCATCCTTTGGCGCCTTTTCTCCCTTTTAACCTCAATGTACCTAATCGTAATTTTGTTTTATTAGCACGATCAATTATAAAGGCAACAATTTCATGGTACAATTATGCAAGCAACAATTAAACCTTTTAAATGGTGCTTGTTTTGTGATAATTGATTTTTCAAGTAATGGATTAGCATGTGCCTTGTTCAACCATAAATATCTACCTTCCCATTAAAGGATCCTTCCAATATCTCTCTGTACACATATGAACCTCTTCACAAAAGAGAATGAAAAACAAGAGAGAAACAAGTGTTGTAGGAATGACAAGTCTAATAATCAATGGAATATCAAGGATTTAGTTAGAGATCACAAAGAAGGCAATTAGCTAGATGCACAGTGGTATGAATCAACATGTGCAAATAGAAATACAATCAAACAACTTAGCTTACTCAAGCGAGAAGAAAGAGGATTATTTTGGTGATGGACGAAAGGATATTTGTCTCAATCTTGAGATGGTTTGGTGTATACCAAGATTTTAGAAATTGAACCATACATCAAAACGATTGTTAAAATATGACACCACCAACTTCTTTAATCTCAAATTTTTTTGTAATATTCTTAAAAATGCGAGACCCCCATTCTCTAGATTTTCCTAAAGAATTTAACTTGAAAATGCTAGGATTTTATTGAAAACATCAACCTCTAAATTTCTAGAGTATTTCATACTCTTTAAAACCATTGGAACACAAGTATATACATGTCTTGGGATCCAATTTATGGAGGCCTCAAAGTGAATATAAAAAAGTGAGCGAGCGAGAGCGAGAGAGAGAGAGAGAGAGAGAGAGAGAGAAGTGAGGCGAGGAGCTTGAGTGATTTGTTGTAGTGGCTAATTGAGTGCTAGACCACATCTACATTTATTGGAAGGCATGCATCGAGTCCTATCCTCCAGGTCATAAACTCTGGAAGGTTATTGGTGGTGAGGATGTAACACCGCTATAAGAATGGATGAGGAAATGGAAGATCAAGATCGAGAAGGAAACATTTGTTCTTAGAACAACGATCAAGGAGGATTTGTCTGATGGACACCCAAAATCATGACTCCAAAAGAAGCATGTATGCACTCATGACATTATTCTCACAAAAGATGACTTGCTACTACTAAAGGATATGGGGAAATCCTTAAGTGCATCATGGAAGCGTGATGATGGCATCCAATGCGATCGGAGCGACTAGTTGCACTAGTCGCTTAGTGCAACAGAATTTAAAGGTTCTAAATCATATGATGAAACCACATGATCCCAAGAACATTCCTTGGATCGTTTCATCTAACCACAAAGTATTAGAAATACCTCTTGAAGCATGGTTGCGATCACTTGATCTCTAATGCAAGAGATCCTCCTAACTCAAGTTTGATCCACGAAGATAGCACTTGCGGGTGCGATGATGAGACACGTGCTTCTCACAATCCATGATGAAGATCCAAACCTTGAATCTCCTGATTTCGTCCAACAAAATTCGACATCTTCTGCTTGTGCTAGAGCCACCAAGGAAGACAGAGATCCGACAACACGATGAAGTAGCGACGACTGTAGTTCTCTCAAGAACTCAGAGTGGACTGCCACTTTTAGAGAGAGATGGGGCGTGAGAATGAGAGAAGGAGAGAGAGAAACTTAATGCTTGTTCTAAAGGTCTAGGGTTTTCCTCTCTTATATAGTAGTTTGGGAGTCCATGGATCACAATTCATGGGACACACAAAATCAACGGTTAGACTGATTTGTGTTCATAATCAATGACCATGATCATTGTTGTTTAATAAAACAACAACTTAGTAATTTATATTAAATTAAATATATGTTACATTATCATCAACATAATTTAACTTAATAAAATTAATTAATACAAGATAATAAAGAGGAAAAAAACCTCCTCCTAAAAAGATGGGGCATCACCCTTGAATAATTCATGGGTTACACCACCTCTCCATTAGGTGGGTTTTTATCTTCTTTATTTTATAAGATAAAATCCCATTATCTTTTAATTATTTGCAACACTATTTATCGAAAATATATCCACTAAATTAATTCCAAATTAATTAGCAAATATTTCAATCATGCCATTGAAAAATTGTGAATCATATACACAACCCAAACAAAAATGTAAATTACATTTCCAATTAATTGCTTAATGTGAATTCAATTCACATTAACAATCAATCAATAAATATTATTTACAAATGTTCTCTCTCCAATATATTATAAATCGTATTTATAATATACATTGATATTATGGATAGCATGGATAGTACTATCCACATTCTGCATTTCCATGATAATTAAATCTCATTTAATTATCTTAGATAATCATTCTCATAATATGAATCTCATTCATATTATTCTTGATAATTAAATCTCATTTAATTATCAATATCTTGTTGCTTGGATACATAATTCATCAAAGGAATTATTCTTGAACTCTTTCAAGAATAGTGTGCTTTCTCCGCAGATACTTGGAGATAAGGACATGATGATTGTATTGTTCTACGTATAGTGACATAGACATTGAGATCATATCTCAAATCCAGATCTTATGGACCTCCCATAGATGCTTGATTAAATCAAGTCCGTAAACTTAATCTTCTCATTGCATCTGAATCTCCTTTAGATCATTGTCCAACACTAGGACCAAGATCAAGTTACTTTTCTACTGAGAGGAGTCACTAAAATCCGGACCTGTTTCATCACTTCCTCGTAATGGAAATGTCATGGTTATACAATCGTTTATGATCACATCACCCTCAGGTATTCCCAATACTTGTACATCTTGCATACTGGAAGACCTTGAATAAACCCAAAGTTATAAATCTCTTTTAGACTGTCACCTTCAGGATTTTATCATTAAGATTCTCATTTGATCATTGGAATTTGTATCGATCATATGCTTTCCAAAAGCATATATCATACCTCTAAATTCTGTCAAGCTTCATAAGCGAGACGACCATGCATGGAATTTATCGATCCCAATATCTCATGAGTGAGCTCATGTCTTCCGGTTCAGAAGTGAACCTGCATGATCCCTTTGAGAGATCGTATTACTCATATGCCCTTATATGCACACCAACTCGCCAGTATATAGACCTTGATTAGGCCATCAATCTATTGGTCCACCAAATGTACATACTTAGACATATAGTAACACATCTGTCTCTAATCAGAGGATGTGCGCCTATATCGCGACAGCATACGGTGTAAGACTTTGGTTATCTCGATCTCGTTAAGTCAACTCCTTGACCTAACTAATCTGACACCTCTGAATCTTTATTCCTATGCAGAGGACCTGCATCAAGAGGTCGGTCATATATCAGCCTTTAGAGATAGGATTGCCTTCTCCCACTCAGGCTGGAGATCACATCTAGATCATTTGACGGTGCTTGATGAGTCCTCAATCTAACTCTTTAGATATTCACCAAGCACCGGCCTCTATGATTCAACAATTGAATCAATAACTTTATGATGTCAAGACAACCATGGTACATAACCCTAATTGTACTAAGGGACTTATTATGCAAATGAGTTATTCTTCATTTCAGATCAGGGAATGATATTTGCAATAACATTTATTGCATAATGGCTCGCTGTGGGCTCGTATGTCCAACAACTACAAATATTGGAGAATAAACTAATGATGCTCAATCAAAGACCACTGATAATTACTCCATACTTTACAAAGGTACGATCAATATAGAAGAATATCTCTCTATTAGATACAAAGTAAAAAATAAGTGAGATATGATTACAGAGAATTACTATCCATGGTCTAAAATAAAAATATAGTGCATTGTCATTGTTGTCTTCGGATGACCCACTCATGTATCCTTATTAGAATTTGAAAGTCTCTTATCAAATCAAGATTCTTTAGCCAATAAAATGAGTGGTTTATCATTAAAAGGTGGCAATTTATTTATTATGCAGAAACGATGAAAGAAGGATGCATCAGTTGTTGCATCGTAAGATTCAAATCATCATTTGAAGCAATATCCTCATTGATCCAAAGAGGCATCCATATGGACAATCACACAAGTTAAATGATTATCATAAACCAAAAGAATAATGGATGCTTAGTTTACAAGAAGAAAGGACAATATACACATTATAGTAGAATCAGGAAGAAGCCAGTTGAAAGTAATACAACAACATCCATCAGTTAATATGAATATTTTTCAAAAACAATCTGGGATGAAGAGGATTCCATGGTGATCATTCAAGAGGGTGAGCTTGCTTTAGCAGCAAAGATTCCTTTAAAAGTTGATTATAATAACAATTGGATTATCCACTCATAATGCTCAAACTCCATGGTAGGAGAAAAAGAGAAAATAAAAGAGAAGTCTACATCAAGGCAATCACTTTGTAACAACCAACAACTAGTGGTTACCATTCGCGCATATATGCTCCATAACAATCACTTTGTAATATAATTCATGGAAACTGAAGCTTGAGCATGTTCTATGTATGAAGAAAAAATTTCTCTCCAAGTATGAAGAAAAATTTTCTCTCCATATCTACACTAATAGTCATAGGACAATATGTCACGTTTTGTCCCAAAGATATTTGACTATATCAAAAATTTAAAGCTTCAGATAGTACTATCATGAAATAAAAATGAGTTGAATCTATCTTTGTTATGACAACAAAGTTTGGATACATATAAAAAGTAATAAAAAGTGAGATGCCTGATTGATGACATGATTCCTCTACCGTATTCCTTGATCTTAGCCCAATTCCCAAGACAATTCACTTAATAAACCCCTCTAAATGTATAAATAAGTTATTGATATATTGTACATAACTACGGTTAATTATGTAGTATTAAATAAATCCTATTCTCACTTGTATATATATTGTACATTAATACCTTATTTCTCTTTCCAAGAAAATCCATAAAAATTAGAGTACAACATCCTTGAGTCTTG
The DNA here is from genome assembly GCA_037367405.1 of Ottelia alismoides. Classification (NCBI taxonomy): domain Eukaryota; kingdom Viridiplantae; phylum Streptophyta; class Magnoliopsida; order Alismatales; family Hydrocharitaceae; genus Ottelia; species Ottelia alismoides. Next base: position 448,725 of record JAZKJV010002851.1, on the reverse strand, counting down.
TACATAGGTAGTCTGCATTAAAAATAAAAAAAATAAAAACTTTAAAAATGGTATTCATACACATTGAAAATCAACCCAAAAAATATAATTATGTACAAATAAGGTCTTTTGCATTTTGTCCTTCATGAAAGTTGTAGATCTCATTGCTATGAACAACTTTCACATTGAACACATTTTGTTATTTTTTTATTTCCTTTTATTTCTTTTACAATTTTACATTTTGATTTTTTATTTGACTATGTGGCCACCTTTGAGTGCACCATGCGACCGACCCTCTAGTCATCAGTGCCCTCTCCTTCGACCTTTGGATCTAGATCCAACAGTTTCACCTCGCTCCCACCACTCCGCTATATTGCACCATCTGAGCCACACACTATTGCATGATCCAACGAGAACCATGCCTTATCCTACCTCCACCCATCCCTCTCTCCATTGTACACATGCCTGACGACCATTCTTCCCCACTTTGTTTTCGATGAATGACTCATCTTCTCCAGATCAACCCTAGAGAAATCAACATCCCTGACATCCCTCTCCCTCGCTGAATGATCAACCATCAAGTCCCTTGCACACAGCCATTATTGTTTTCTCCTGAAACCCTCACCTCACGTACCACTCCTTTCCGTAACCTAGTCTACTACCTTTTCTAGCTATCCATTGATAGCCCAAGAGAGCGAGAGCCCCCTTCTTCCCCTAGTAACAATTGAGGAGTCTCCGGGTCAAGATACAACCCTCTTCTTGCCATTGAAATTTATTGGAGCACCACCCCACCCCCACAACCACAACTGCCTCTAGGTGCTACTCGAGCTCAACACCTTCACTGTGTACTTTGAGCAAAGACCCGAGCCTCCACATGCTCAGCGTAGGATCCCCCTTCTGCCTCCAAGTATCTTCGATCATCTCCCATTTTGAGCTCTCCTATTTTATTCGCATGTCTCTGTCTAATCCGATCCTTTGGACCACTACCAGAGCACTATCACACCTTCTAGATCTTCACCCACACCTTGACGTACACACTCACCTTCTCCCCCTCTAGAAAATCCTTCACCCTGCTCGGCCTCTAGGTCTTGCACATACCTGGAAAATCTCAATCCTCCACTCCGGACGACTCGAATAGGACCCCATTCATTTGTTCGCATTCCATTGATTTTGCTATACCTACATGTATCACCCTTATGACATTTATTGGACGGAGCAATGCAGCTTCGATATCCCTCTTCACTTCCAATGAGCCTCCATTGCCCCGCAACTTTGACCATCGTAGCAACTCTTGGATATCTCCATTGCCTTCGCCTTCGTCTTCTTGAGATCTCAAGATCCTCAACAGAGCAACAAATCCTTAGAGAAGATCGGGAGGGCTTATAAGTGCTCTACCCCTTCATCACCCTGATGACGAGCCGCCACATGGAGGAGGAGCAGTTGCCATTCGATCCAACGATCCAACATGCAAGTTCCTCCAAGCCCCCTGCTATCGATCGTCACTTGTAGGAGATCGCCATTGCATTCCCAGATCAGATCGGGACCTTTGAATCTTCAGATCCAACTGTCTTGATCATGTTTCGAGCCTCTGCTCCATGTCACTAGGCTCAGACTCGTTGAGCCACCCGCACTAACCACGTGGACACACACCTCAACTGTAGGTCGAGCCATCCGCCAAGCTGCCTGCCTCACGTCTCCCTATCATGTGGGTGGGCAAATTACAACAATATCCCTCACCTCCTTCGTATTTGTACTCTAGTCCACTCAAGCACCAAACACATTATCTGCCTAGGAAATTTGCAATAGAGACGTTACGCATTCCTCAATTTACAGATAAGGTCATGCCTTTTAGGTATTTTATAAACCCCCTCTGGGTTTTTATTATTGTATATAAGCCCCTGACGTCACATTTTAATTAGTTTTAATATGCTTTTAACTAAGTTTTTGTTGCATTTAGGTCCTTGACGAGCATCTTACTACCCTTATTAATTTAATCAAATTAATGGTCAAATTAATGTGTTGTTGTTCATTGTAGTCGGATAATAAGAGTTAATAAAAAACCACTTTCAATTAAAGTCAAATTAATTTCGAGCGATAAATTTATTTTACTTGGGCAAGCCCAAGGTCGAACTCAGGGAGGCAGCTGTCTCCTTAGGTAGATTTTAAGCAAATTTCCAAGGTCTAATTTTTAGAAGATATTTTTTAGTCTTTTTCAATATATTTTATGCAAGAAGGAAACGACACATGCAAAATCGGGCCAGTTTACAAGTGAATTTAGAAAAGTGATCAAAATCAAGTCCAACAATTATAAAACTTGGCCAGAATATAACAAGGAATGAAATTAAGCTACACTAATTTTTTTAGGATGACACTAAATGAATTTACTGTGAATTAAAATGAATGCAAGGTGATTTAGATGAAATTAATTTTAATAAATACCAAATCACACAATTTTCAGATGTAAAAAATTATTATAGATAGATCTAAGTGTGAAGAATTCAGGAAAATTAATAAACCTAAATTTCTATGTGAAATGTGACTATTAAAAATTAATTAAGGAAATCAGTAAATGATTTCTTTAGGCCCCGAGGTGCGTGCAAATGAGATGATTTTTGGAGACAAAGTAAACTTAACTGTCCTAAGTCTAATGTGATTTTTTTGGTGATTTTTGGAGTCACAGAGAGATCACTACAAATTAAAAGGCATAAATGGAAAAATATTACAAAATCCCACCAATTAATTAATAATAAAATCCACTGCTTTCACAAAAATATGCCAAGTGTCAATATGAAAGAAGACAAATTAAGCTACACAATGCAATTTTCAAACTTGAAAAATGAGTTAAAATGAATGCTTAAAGATGCGTGCAAAGACAAGGGCCTAACTGCAATTACAGGAAATAAAATTGATAAAAAGTAAACATGCTGTCAGGGATTGATATGCAATTACCTATAATGAGGGGAGTATTTATGCAAAATACCCACAGAACACGTGCGCCTCACGTGGAGTCTCATGGCAGGTACTGGACTGCAAATATGAAAACCTTCAGGGCCTCACTGCAAAATACCCAGACTGCACGTGCAAACCACGTGGGGATCCCAGGCTCGGTGGACTTCGAAGGCTCGGACTCGGCTCGGATGGAGGCTTGGCTTGCTTCGGACTATCCGAGCCTGATGGTCGGAGGAGAGGCTCGAAATATGCAACGTGGCGTGCTCTGGACCGTGGATTAAGTGATGATCCAACGGTTTCTAGTGCCGACCATTTTGGCGAATACATCAATCATGCACCTTTGAAAAGTACTGGGAGCATTGCATAACTCAAAGGGCATGCACCTGAAAGCATAGGTACCAAAGGGGCATGTAAAAGTGGTCTTTTCCTGGTCCTCCGGAGCTGTGGCTACTTGATTGTAGCCCGAGAACCCATCCAGGAAGCAGAAGAATTCTTTCCCTGCTAGTCTCTCTAGGATCCGATCAATGAACGGTAGGGGAAATGATCCTTCTTCGTCGCAGCATTCAAGCGTCTGTAATCCACACAGACGCGCCACGACGTGGGCACTCGCATCACGATCTCCTTTCCGTCCTCGTTGGTGGTCATCTGAATTCCCGACTTTTTCGGGACAACATGGATCAGGGCCACCCATTTAGAGTCGGAGATTGGATAAATGAAACCCGCGTTGCACCATTTCTCTATCTCCTTCTTTACCACCTCTCGTAAATTTGAATTCAAACGACGTTGGAATTCATGAGAGGGTTTAGCTTCATTCTCCAAGTAGATATGGTGCGAACACAGAACGGGATTTATCCCGTGGAGATTGGAAATGCTCCAGCCTACCGCCTTGCGGTTTTTCTCCAGGATCTCTAACAAGCGAGATTCCTGCTCCTCGGTCAATCTCGAACTGATGATGACCGGATATTTCTTCTCCTGACCCGCAAGGAAGGTATATTTGAGTGTTGTCGGTAAAGGTTTGAGCTCACGTAATGTGTGATCGTCTGGGAAGTCTAGCTCAATCGAATCTGGTTTAGTGTTGAAAGTGGTTGGATCTGTCTATGCAATTACTGCCACCGAGTCATTCAGCTCTAGAGTCAGATCGTCAAAGGTTTCCATGCAATCGGCAAAAGCCATGTCCGACTCGTCATCCTCATCTTCTGATTGTCCTAAAGAGGGAAGGACTGATAGGCCCAACTGAGCCTCTAAGTCATCGAAGATGTAGGGGATGTAGGTTCTGAGATGTACTTGTTTCTAAGGACCTCGCAAATTGACTTATGCACTAGATATTCTCCGGAGGGGAGGGACTCATCAGTGCTGGCTGGGTTCTGTCTCCATGGCCCAACTGTGTCTACATGGTCGCAGTCTGCTTCGGATGAAGAGTACTCGGTGCTGGATTCGGAATCCGGTCTCTGCCATCTTGTTTGCTTCATCTCAAGTTTCTCATCTCCGCCTGGAGTTTGGAACTGGATTTTCCCGATCTCATAATCAAGCAAGGTCCCCGCTGTTCTAAGGAAGGGCCTGCCTAGGATGATCTGGAAATCTCTCCAATTACGAGGGGTTTCCATAGCTAGGACAGTAAAGTCCACCATGTATTCCTGACCCTCGACTTTGATGACAACATTCCTCAATTCTCCTTGGGACTCTTGGTTGATTTATCAACGAACTGAAGGAGGGATCTAGATTTCCTAAGAGATCCGAGATTAAGCCGCTCATAGAGGGATGTAGGTATTAAGTTGATTGAGGAACCATGGTCTAGGAGAGTGCGTGCAAATGCAATGTCATAGACATGATTCACCACATAATGTGCACCCATGTCTCTTCGTTTCCTTGGAAATGAGTTCTTTATTGCGCAAGTTGTGGTTACTGACATGACGTGTTTCTCTACATGGCTTTTGGTCTTCCTGCTAACCCTAGTAGGTGTACATCTCACCTTAAGGTATTTTTGGAATGCAGGTGTCATTTCCACATACTTGTCAAAGGGGATTGTGATCTTGATATGTTTGTTACAAAACTCTGCCATCTCAGGGTTATCTTTTTGGATTTTTTTAGTTTTCTTCTTTCCACCCTTGAGAACTCAGGGGAAAGGGATTATTGACTCCAACTCAGATTCTGAAACTGAAATATTTTCATTCAAAGCGGGAACTGAGTTCTGTACAGGACTCAGACTCTGAAACTGACTCGGACTCTGATTATGACGAAAAGGAAAATGTTGCTGCAAAACCGGTAATGCTTTCTCCGCAACTGCTGGAATATCCTCTTCAGATGGAGGTGCAAGCTCTTCATCGGTTTCAGTGGACACCCTACTTGTACGGTTCCCTTGCTTATTTGAGGACTCAGAAATCCTCTTCTTCTGCCGGTACTGGTGGCGGTGCTGGTGCTACTCCTCAGCCTCCAAGTCCTCCTCAGGTAGAGACTTGGCAGCTTCCTTCTCTAGTGCCCATGTCTGATCAAGTACGATCACGATCCTTCTGCTCCTGAGGGACATATGGTTTACATTATCGTACAAAAGGATCTCATGTTCGGATAAAGAATTATCTGAATAGTATACCTGATCTCGTGGTCGGTTCTGGCATGGGTTTAGGCTGTTCGGGTTGGCCTGAACCTGGGCGGGAATTAGGGTCTTTGGTGCCATCTGTTGATCCTGGGTACGAGAAACACGATTCAGATCAGTTCTCATATCCAGATAGTCATTCTGGTTCTGTTGGACCTATCAATCAGAGTCTGGATCGCCAAGGTGAGGGACTCCAATTCGGTGGGCTGGGCTGGTTGATGCTGACCTGAAGATGAGGTCCTATACTGGCCCTGCTGGCCATGCCAATACTGCTGCTGCTGATGTGACGGGCCCTGTTGTCCTGAGTGGAATGTGTGCTGCTGTTGCTGGTGCTGCTGAGGCTGGTATCCTCGTTCGGGCCTGGACTGAACAAAGCACGGTGCGTGGATGGAGCTGTTTTCCTGGTAAGTTAGGGAAGGTCGGTGTGGCTGACCGTTCCCTATTCCCGACTGTCTGCTGACGGGGTCGTGGCTGTACCACAACCCGTTGATCTCGAACACCTGCGGAGGCTCCTCGTATCCTGTCTCCACTTGTGGGGGGGTGCATACTGGTCTTGTTGAGTGTAAGTCTGCTCCTCTACCCAGCTATTCTGAAGCCCGATGCCTATTCCTGTACAAGATGGACTCGGTATACAGGTACCGGTGGTGTAGAAGGGGCAGGTAGCTTTATCTTAGCTACCTTCTCAATAAGTTCTTCCACTTGTTTCAGCAATTTCGAGAGAGACTAAAGGTCAGTGACCCTCTTGTGAATCTGCTCGACCATCGTTAATTTATCTGCTATTATCCCCATGCTAGGGATAAGGTCGTCTGTCAAATTCGTTACAGTCCTCCGGGTTGTCTCGTTGGTGAGGTTCGAAGGAGACAACTGATAGGCCCGGGTGGCCTGAGATCTGCCTGTTTCTGCCATCTGCTCTAGGATCTTCCATACAACATTTTCATTCTTGTTCAGATAGCTTCCTCCACAGGCTGCACTCACTAACCCCTGTATCTCTGGGGTCATGCCACAGAACAAGTTCTGGACTAAGATTGCCTTTGAAATGCCATGGCAAGGGCACTTCTGAATTAGGTCATTAAACCTATCCTAGGCTTTATGGAATGGTTCAATTTGTCCTTGGGAGAAACTAGTCATCTTGGTTTTTACTTTATTAGTCCTACTAAGCGGGTAGAACTTCTTCAGAAAAAAGGTCCTTGAACTGCATCCAGATTGTACATGCCACCCCTAAGTTCTTTAGCCAATGTGCTGCCTTATCTCCTAAGGCAAATGGGGCGGCCTTCAGCCTAATATAATCCTGTCTAAACCTAGGATGACTAAGGTTGTTGCAGACCAGCTCGAAGTCTCTGAGGAAGGTGTATGGCTCTTCGTTCGCATTCCCGTTGAACTTTGGCAGCAAACTCAGGAAGTGAGGTTTCAGCTCGAATGCTTCCGGGGGGCCTCAGGTACTAGACAGTTATGGATCTCGTTCTCTGCAGGATTATAAGCATCAATCATTGGTCGGTCGATTCCTCCTGCCGCAATGATCCATCCCATCCTTGTTGTAAGATCAGCATTTTGTTGTTTGGCTATGGCGAGGCGAGTAAGGATTTGCTGAAGTTGGTCATCTCTGGGTTCTTCCTCATCCGGATGTTTCTTAGGTTGCATCTTGTCCTCTGGTCCTGAGAAATGGAAATGGTCTGGGTTAGAGGACGAATCAAGGAAGGGATTCTTACCGAGGCGATGGTCTTCCTCGGTAAGCTCAGAGGAGAGGAAAGGGTTGGTTTGAGAGTAACCACCCTGGGTGTGAGGGATCCAGAACTCAAGAGGATCATGAGCTCTGGTTGGTCCAAGTTGCGCTTGGGCCGGTGAAGATGAGTTTCGCGGGGGGCTAAAAGAGAGATTGGCGAATAATGAGTCGATATCCCCCCAGTCAGTCATCTTGGATTGGTGAGAAGAATTGGGAGTGCTAAGTAAAGATAGGATTTTACTCCTACCTGAAGCAAGCAATTCACTCCAAACCCTGTATTTTCACTCTCAACATTGTGAAGGACCCGAAACCGAGTCCAATTAATCTAGTTGATTTTAAGTGTGATTTTTCAAGCAAATAGCATAGGTTACATGGCCTAGAGGGAAGTCGGCTCAAAGTCATATGTGTCTTCCCTGTTTAACCTGTCGCCTAAGATATCTGCATCCTTCCTTTCTTTGCTCCTATCCCAAGTTGGTGGATTCAAATACAATGCCCCTATCTACCTGCAAGCAAGCGGAGGCTGACAAGGCTGGAACTTTGCCCCGAGGGGTTACTAGCAACTTGTCGTGAAGTACCGCTGGTTCACCCCTGACTACCTGTGAACAGGCGGAGGTTACTTGGTACTAGTTAGTGAATCTAAAAATATTCAACTCGTGATATTTGCTAGGATCAGTTGGTACGTGATATGGAAGGCGGGGATTTGGGCTCTGCCTTAAGGTGTTCGTACACACTCAAGTACCCTCACTCAGCCTGAAAACAAGGTCGGGGTTAATCTCCCGCAAGCAGAATTTCCAATTTTATTGAAAAGTTTTTTGGTCAATAATATTAGCAGTCCCGATTTTAAGTTAAAGTTATCACTGATTAAGTCCAATCCACACTGCACGCATATCGTCCAGTCCCAATTTCCTTTTACTTAGGTTCGAAAAACTGAGGGAGAGAAATCGAGAAAAGTCGATGCACGAAAATCAATGATGCTTATGCTGAGTAAAGAATACTTACAGTGATCCCTTCGCTTTTTATGTAGGATGTAAAATAGAATTGAAAGCTTTTATACTACATGCAAATGCAGACGACAAAATCCGCTCCTAGACAGGCAGTTCTATTAGCAAGTGAAGCACATGTTCAATTTGACTAGATCTGCGGTCTAAGTGCGTCTTTTAAGTGATGTGTGGTCCAAAAAAAATTACGATCACAAGCAAGCTCAAGGAGCCGCTAGTGCAAGTATATTCTAAAAATTCAATCCACACAACAGATGGGGACAGGGTTCCACTATGTTTACACACGCGAGAACCCAAACGGGAACCGCTGGAAATAATGCAAAAAATATTGAAGAAGGAAAAATTACAATTCCTCACAAATCTCTCAAAAAGTTCAAAGATACAAGTTCCTCGAAGCGTCTTCGACTCCTCGTGTTCCTCGCACAAAAATAAATTGAGGTCAGATAGAGGACGACACAAAAATACAAAATTAAAGGATAGAAAAATATTCATAAGAAATCGGGGTCAGGCTACCCAGGGATAGAAAATCAGGCACTCAAAAATAAACTATAAATTAACCTAAGTCATGCCTCCCCGGTAATGATGCCATTTTGACGAGCGTCTTAATACCCTTATTGATTTAATCAAACTAATGGTCAAATTAATGTGTTTTCGTTCGTTGCAGTCGGATAATAAGAGCTAATCAAAAACCATTTTCAATTAAAGTCAAATTAATTTCGAGCGGCAAATTTATTTTACTTGGGCAAGCCCAAGGTCGAACTCAGGGAGGCATCTGTCTCCTTAGGTAGATTTTAAGCAAATTTCCAAGGTCTGATTTTCAGAAGATATTTTTTTAGTCTTTTTCAATATATTTTATGCTAGAAGGAAACGACACATGCAAAATCGGGCCAGTTTACAAGTGAATTTAGAAAAATGATCAAATCAAATCCAAAAACTATAAAATTGGGCCAGAATATGACATACAATGAAATTAAGCTACAGTAGTTTTTTTTAGTATTTTCTAACACTAGATGAATTTACTGTGAATTAAAATGAATGCAAAGTAATTTTGATGAAATTAATTTTAATAAATACCAAATCACACAATTTTCAGATGTAAAAATTGTTCTAGATAGATCTAAGTGTGAAGAATCCAGGAAAATTAATAAACCTAAATTTCTTTGTGAAATTACTAAATTTCTATGGACCTATTAAAAATTAATTAAGGAAATCACTAAATGATTTTTTCAGGCCTCGAGGTGCGTGCAAATGAGATATTTTGGAGACAATGTAAACTTAATTGTCCTAAGTCTAATGTGATTTTTTTGGTGATTTTTGGAGTCACAAAGTGATCCTTACAAATTAAAAGACATAAATTGGTAAACTATTATAAAATTCCACCAATTAATTAATAATAAAATCCACTGCTTTCACAAAAATATGCCAAGTGTCACATATGAAAGAAGACAAATTAAGCTACACAATGCAATTTTCAAACTTGAAAAATGAGTTAAAATGAATTCCTAAAGATGCGTGCAAAGATAGGGGACTAACTGCAATTACAGGAAATAAAAAGTAAACATGCTGACAGGGTCTGATATGCAATTACGTATAATGAGGGGGGTATGTATGCAAAATACCCATAGAACACGTGCGCCTCACATTGGGTCTCTTGGCAGGGACTGGAATACAAATATGAAAACCTTTAGGGGCCTCATTGCAAAATGCACAGGCTGCACGTGCAAACCATGTGGGGATCCCAGGCTCAGTGGACTTCGGAGGCTCGAACTCGGCTCGGATTGCTTCAGACTATACGCGCCTGATGGTCGGAGGAGAGGCTCGGAATAGGCAACGTGGCGTGCTCTGGACCGTGGATCAAGTGATGATCCAATGGCTGCTAGTGGCAGGCGCGTGGAGTGCGGCGACCCGTTGGATCAAGATTGATCCAATGGCCTTTGGAACTCGAGGAAGGTGGACATGTGGATGATCAAGCACCGTTGGATCGGGAAGAATCCAACGGTCCTCTAAAGCTCTGGCGAATGGCGACGTGGCTTCCTCCCGACCGTCCAATCAAGGAGATCGGACGGTTGCTGCTCTTTATCTTCACCCGGCCTGCCGCCTCCTGCGGTGGAGATGGCTGGACTCCGGTGAAGAGGCTCTGGCTCTGCCTCCTCCTCTGATCGTCGGAGAAAATCACCGGTGGCTCCCAAATAGCTGGAACGACTGGTGGAGTTGTGGCGGAGTCGATGGGGGTCTTGGCTGAGGCTGAACTGCTTTGGGGAGCGGAGACGACTAAGCTCGAAGGAGCTCCGATGAGGCTTCCGGCCAGTCAAACATTGGATTACCTGCAGGGGGTTAATGGATAGCCAAGGCGTGCAAGTGTGTCCGTGAGATGCTCGTGAGAGTGGAGTGAGGCCTGAGGGGGGCTGAAGTGGTCCGATGATCGAGCTCCGCCAAGGTGGCGGAGCTTGCGCCAGCGTAGGGTGGAATGCGTCATCGGGGCTAAAGAAATGGTGCGCAAAGATGCCAGCTTCGAGGATGGCCAGCGGAGCATGAAATGGAGTATGGACGAAAAATAAATTTAGAGATAAATCAAGAAAAAGAAGAAGAAGATCGGGAGGACTATGGAGGAATGGAGCTCGATGAAGTGCTCCTGGTCGTCGCTCGAGGGATGGTAGGGGGCCCGAGCTCAAGCAGCTCGTCGGAGAAGCTGTAGCACGACGTGGCGACGTCGTGGATCTCGCCGGAGGTGGAGGCCTATCTTCGCTCGATTTCACACTCAATTGCTGTCACCAATGGGTGACTCTGAGCTCCAGGATACCTCTCACAATGGCGGATGGGGATGAAGGTGGCCGAAGGCGGAGTATTTATAGGTTGGAGATGGCGACATAGGTGGCGAAGTGATGAAGTTGGTGGGCATCGTGGAACGAGGTGGAAGGCATTCATGGTGATCAAGGGGGTTGACGAGGATGAGGGAAGAGTGGGGTGTGTTGTGGAGGTGAAGGAAGGCGATGAGGGCGGCTGGAGTGGCTCTCAAAATAGAAAGGGACGGCCCTCGCGCATGGTAGATGATGTGGGTCACGGGAAGGTAGACGACGACGCCTGGGCCGTTGGATCAAGAGATCCAACGGTCCTGGTGGGGGTGCAGGTGGACGCTTTGGATTAGGTCTAGGGTGATTCCATTGAACGGCCTTGGGCATGCCACGTGGGTGCTAAGCGCGCGACGCTGGCGTGCGACGAAGATGAAGTCTTGGCCTCAATCCAACGATAGAGATTCAACGTGAGGTGAATGGTGGCGATGAAGGGATAAGGGATGAGCATCGAACGACTGAGAAGATGGGACACGTGGCGGCCTGAGAGAGAGGCGCTGGCGATCGGTCCAGATTGGATCTGGGTTTGATCGAAGGGCGATGATGCGTTGCGATGATGAGAGGCCCAGATCAAGAGAGAAGATGAACGATTGGACGTCGGAGATGATAGGGTGCGTGGCGCAAAGAAGCGGGCCACGTGGCGCAATCAGAGGGCGCCACGTGGCCAGCTCTGAGTGACTGAGAAAGGAAATGAAATTAGAGAGAGAAGGAAGCCGAATTTGGAAAAACTCAAAACATGAAAGTTGTAGATCTCGAAGTGATCTTACACGTTTCATCTTGACCAAAAATGGTGATGAGGTCAAATATGATACAAAAATACAAGAGTACAAATATACCTACATATAGTGTATACAGGGGACCAAAAACCCAAATTTTGCATACGAGTTCCGAATTGAATGAAATTTATCTCATTTTAAAGATCTCTGGATGTGTATTAATCTAAAGGTGAGTAGACCTAATTCGGAGGTTGTATGAGAGGGATAATGGCATTCTAAGGCCTAGGTTCTCCAATTAGGTTTGGGGCTTTATTGGGCAATTTACAGGTTAGTTTTTTTTCGATATTTTTCTTTAATTAGTGTTAGTAATATATACACTATGGAGTTGATTTTATTACATTTGGAGTTAGTATAAAATATATACAAATAGGTGAAATATGGTGAATATACAAGTGAATATTTACAAGTGAAATGGGCTTCTTATTTTATGCAAATATGAATGCTAAAATGCAGATATTATTTATGCATGCATGAATGCTAATTATACAATATAAGTCGTAATATGCAGCTAATTACTCGGGAACAAGGCTCTATTTTCAACTTTTAGAATGATGAATCACAGTTTCATCAGTCCTTAGACTCTTTTATTAACAATCTTTGCATATCAACCCCAAATAAAATAAATTTGGTCTCATTTGAAAGATTATTTAATTATCTTTCCAATGGTATTCCTTATTCTCTAATGTAGCTCATAGAAGTTAAATTAAAATTCAGAGAAGTCTTTAATTTATTTGAGCATACTTACTTGGTTGTGCTATCAGAAAAAGTGAGCAAACTAGTTTGACCTTGTGCTTATGTTTAGTGATTGATTTTAGGAGCTTGTTGTGTAGTTTGTGTTTGAGCATTTCATCATTCATTTTGTAGCATTTATCTTTCATAAAAGTTACCAAAAATTCATGCATGCACTAAGTTACCTGGATTGAGATAATGATCAATTGAACCACTTTTTAACACATAAATTTCCAAGTAAGCATGTTTCCTTGAGTTGATCCTGGGACTTGTCCAGCATAAATAAACATACACCAACCGTAACTCTTTGAAGAGATATCTGTATGGTTGATTTTGATCAAACCACTCTTCATTTGAATACAATAATATTTCACATAATTAACTATGGCGAATTACGATTGATCAAATAGTGCTATTGTCATGGAAACATAACCTAGCTTAGTGATTGTATAGTTAAATTGTTGATTTAATTGAATTTTACTTTAATTGATTAACTTGTATTTTGTTTTACATTGTTTTCTATTTGATTGTGAGTCATTTCTATCTTCATACTATGTTTTACATTATTTTCTTTTTGATTGTAAGTCGTTTATATCTTCATACTCTATCTTGCGTTCTTAATCTTATTCACTCGTACTTAACTTGAATTCTTTGTTGACCAGGGCTTCGAGTCACCACGTTGACCAAGGTGAACAAAGGCAGAAGTCTTGGACCTTACCACTGTAGGGGATCATCATTTCAATTTTCCTTGAGTCGATTCATGAGAGAGTATAGAGTCATAAGTTTATTTTTGCATTTTTAATTTATTTTTGTAATATAATTTGTAATTAATTGCTTATTTCTAGTAGATTCCATTTGGAATCTCACGTGTGTACCAATGACTTTTGGACATTTGGACGTCTTTCGATCGATCATGTGTAGTCAGAGTCCTCATGGTTGTGGTTGATTGTGCGTGACATAGGATAGACCTTGCACTTAAGACTCTTATAGTTTTTATAAGTCCAATTTATACTTGCGCTTGTGTTTAATTAAGACCGCACCATTTTAAGTGAGATGTACATTTATCGTTTAACTTAGACAAACTTTGAAATCAAACTCTTCCTGCTTATAGAATTTTCTGTTTAGGGTAAATTCTAATTTGCATTTGCATATAATGTCATAAAATTTTTTTAATATTATCTTGCATACTACATTAAGAGAGTTAGGAAGTATTGCAAGTCTTATAACAAGGCATACATAATTATTTTCACGTGCATCAATTTTTCTTGATTACTCCTTATTGACTTCTCACTTAGGAATTAAAGGAGTTTGGATTGGACGATAGGCATGTACTTGGACTCATTACATAATTTAGCGATAACTATTCTCAAAATCGAGTCTGCTAAAGATATTGACCAAAAAATTGATTTAAAATTGGGTCATTGTCTTGCGGGAGAATAACCCCGATTCTTGTACACAGAGGGAAACAAAGGTCTCATATTTGCCACTGCCTCCAGCCTCCCTAAACCCACTCCTGAAATGGGCACGGGCAACAAGGCAACCTTTCCCTCAAAACCATACAACCTCTTTTTTCCCTCGGGCCACCCATAAGGATGAAGGATATGGTATTATCCTCAAGCGTATCATGGAAGCGTGAGCGTCGTATCGAATACGACAAAGAACGACTAGTCGTACTAGTTGTTCTATGCAGCGGAATTTAAAAATTTTTCATGTGATGAAACCACATGATCCAAGAACGATTCTCGGATCGTTTCATCTAGAACCACATCAAGTATAAAGGAATACCTCTTGAAGCGTGGTTGATCGAGTCTCTATGAAAAGAGACCTCCTGTCTCAAGTCCGATCGCCAGAGAAGACGCTTGCGAGCGCGGGGATGAACCGTGTGATCCTCGCAATCCAACAAGATGATCCAAGCATGGTGAATCACATTCACAACCCAAAACAAAATATAATTTACATTTTCAATCAATTACACGATATGTATCTAATACACATCAATAATTAATTAACAAATATAAATTATAATTAGCTCTATCTAATACATTATAAATAACATTTATAATATATTATGAATAATTGGATATTGCATCCACATTATTCTTATCCACAATAATTAAATCATATTTAATTATATTGGATAATTTTCACATGCATCAAGATAATTAAATCACATTTAATTATCATTCTCTTAATGCTCAGATATAATTCAACTATGGAAGTATTCTTGAACCCCTTCAAGAATAATGCGATTTCTCCGCAGATATTTGGAGATATGGACATGGCGATTGTATTATTCCACGTATAGTGACTTGGATGTTGAGATCACATCTCAAATCCAAATCTCATGGACCTCCCACAGATGGTTGATTAAATCAAGACCGTAGACCTAATCTTCTCATTGCATCTAAATCTCATTCAGATCAATGTCCAATACATGGACTAATATTAGATCACTTCTCTACTTAGAGGAGTCACCAAAATCCAAACCTGTTTCATCACTCCCTCAGAATGGAAGCATCATGGTTATACAATCGTTTATGATCACATCACCCTCATGTATTCCCAACACCTGTGCATCCTACATACTGGAAGACCTATGATCATCCTGAAGATATAGATCACTTTTGTACTGTCATCTTCAGGGTTTGATCACTAAGTTTCTCAATCTTGGTCATTGGGAATTGGTATAGATCATATGCTTTCCCAAAGCATATATCTTACCTTCAAATTCATGTCATGCTTCCAAAGCATGACGACCATGCATGGAATTTGATCGGTCCCAATACCTCATGAGTGAGCTCATGTCTCCCGGTTCACAAGTGAACCTGTATGATCCCTTTGAGAGATCGTATTACTCATATGTCCTTACATGCACACCAGCTCGCCGGTGTATAGACCTTGGTTAGGTCATCAACCTATTGGTCTGCCAAATGTACACACTCAGACATATAGCAACACACCTGTCTCTGGTCAGAGGATGCATGCCTATGATGTGACAACATTCAACATAGTTCTTTGGTTATCTCGATCTCGTTAAGTCAACTCATTGACTCAACTAATGTGATACCTCCGAATCACTATTCCCATGTAGAGGACCAACATCAAGAGGTCGGTCAGATACCAACCATATGAGAAAGGATTGCCATCTCCTACTCAGACTGGAGGTCATCACTTAACAGTCATTTGATGACGCTTGATGAGTCCTCTATCTAACTCCTTAGATATTCATCCAAGCATCAGCCTCTATGATTCAATCAATGAATCAACAACTGTATGATTATCAAGTTGGCCATAGTACATAACCCTTATTGTAAAGAGGAACTGTTTAGTGCATTCATTCATTCAATCTCAGAAAGGGAGTGAAAAATAATCAATAACTTTTATTGATAAATCATTTATTACAATAACATTTATTGTGGGAATGGTTCGCCTCGGGCTCACATTGCTAACAATCTCCTACTAGCCCTCAGAGCCATTCAGGAACAATCCTTAAACCCATACTCATTACATGTTGGTCAAAAACCTTCTGTGTTAGAGGTTTGGTAAGAGGATCAGCAACGTTGTTGGCAGAGGCCACCTTGGTGATGATGATGTTACCACATTTTTGAATCTCTCGAATGATGTGGTATTTCCTTTCCACGTGTTTGATCTTTTGATGCCATCTGAGTTCCTTCTCATGGGCAATGGCTCCCGTGTTATCGCAGAGTAGCGGGATGGGAGTATCAGAGGAAAATACGCCAAGCTCCAGGATGAACTTGCACAACCACACTGCTTCCTTTGCAGCATCTAATGCGACAATGTATTCAGCTTCTGTTGTTGAATCTGTTGTAGTGTCCTGCTTCTTGCTTCTCCAGCTCACAACACCACCATTCAACAGGAATACAAATCCTGATGTCGACTTTCGATCATCAATATCCGATTGGAAGTTAGAATCTATATATCCCAAGACTTGGAGATTACCATCTCCATAGACTAAGATGTAATCTTGCGTCTATCTTAGATATTTGAATATGTTCTTTACTGCATTCTAGTGCTGCTCTCCATAGCAGGATTGGTAACGACTTACCACTCCCACTGCATGGCAGATATCTGGCCTAGTACACATCATGGCGTACATTAAGCTTCCTACGGCTGATGCATAAGGGCATCCAGCCATGGCTTTCTTTTCTCAAACCTTTCTTGGAACTATCCATACGGAATCGTTCAAGAATCTTCTTAATGTACCCATGTTGTGACAATCCCAATATCCTCTTTTCTCGGTTTTTGAACAATTTCAAGCCTAAGATGTAAGAGGCTTCTCTAAGATCTTTCATCTCAAAGGTATGGGATAGCCAAATCTTCACACTGGTCATCATCCCCCTATAATTTACAATGATGAGGATGTCATCTACGTAAAGCACGATGAACACAATGGCACTCCCACTAAGCTTCTTGTACACACATGGTTCATCAGGATTCTGCACAAAATCATAACTCTTTATGGCTTTGTCAAATCTGATGTTCCAGCTATGAGAAGCTTGCTTGAGCCCATAGATGGATTTCTTCAGCTTGCATACTTTGCCATCCTCAGTTATGAAGCCCTGGGGCTGCTCCATATAGATATACTCCTCGAGGTATCCATTGAGGAAAGCTGTCTTGACGTCCATTTGCCAGATGTCGTAGTCAAGATATGCAGCTATAGCTAGCAGTGTCTTGATGGATTTAAGCATAGCCACAGGAGAGAATATCTCATCGTAATCGATGCCTTCTCTCTGTGTTTAGCCCTTGGCTAGGAGCCGTGCCTTGAAAGTCTCTACTTTCCCATCAGGTCCCCTCTTTCGTTTTAAGATCCATTTACACCCAATGGGTTTTACCCCCTTTAGGTGGATCCTCCAGGGGTCCATACACCATTCTTATGCATGGAGTCAATCTCTGACTTCATTGCTATCATCCATCTATCCATGTCATAATCTGTGAGTGCTTCATCAAACGAAGAAGGATCATTGCCAATTTCACTTGACACAAGGAATCCATACCTTTCAGGTGGTGCAACCACCCTCGAACTCCTTCGAAGAGGTATGCATGTTTCATCTTTATTTATCTCTTCAGTTGCTGGCACTTGAAGCTCAGAATCCTCAGGCGATTCAATGAGTTCCTCTACTTCATTCTTGTCTTGACTTTTAAGGAAATCATTCTCCAGAAATTTCACATCTCTAGAAAAAAAACCTTTTGGGTTTCATGGTCATAAAGCTGGTATCTGATGAACCTCCATTTCATCACCTTTATTCTATCATTTTGGCCTCAAAAACCCCAGCAAATGCATGTAAATAACATCAAATTGTACGTAATAGCATTCATCATCCATTGTATTATTTGCACATTAAATAAGGTGTTTAATGCCAAAATTATAGAATAAAGAGAAGAAAAGAAAAAGGAATAAAATATTGCAAATATTTTATGACCCTAACCCCGAGACCAAGTCCAGAATGGAATTGGTCGACAAGGAATAAAGTAGGGGGAGATAAGGGCCAAAATACAATAAATACCCCATTTATTTATTCATTCATTTATGCATTTTTGACACCTATTTTGTATAGAAGTATATATTCATCAAAATAAAATCTTTTGTACATGAAAGTTGTAGACAATAATGTGAATAAAATTATAAAATTGAGTTTGTATAAGAATGATACAAAGTGTACATTTTATACACAGAATAAAAAGCCAGAATCTCAACTTCACAGACCCATATCTTGCAAATAAAAACTCAAAATCACACAAAATCACCTTTAATTGTATATAGCTTTCCAAGAACTATTTAATAAAATTAGTTTCATAATTTCTGGAGTCCATCTGCAAAAGTTAGGTTTTTGGCCCCCATTGGGCAGCCTGCCTGATTAAGATATTCAATATATTCCTTGTCTATTATTCTTGTCAAATTATATTTTTAGAATTTTGTGAATAATGTATATAATACATGTGTATACTAAAATTAGACTAAAACTAAAAAGGATTAATAAAATAAAATAAGCCTATGCAAGTTAGTAGGCAAAATACCTATGACCAAGAATGTATAGAAATAAAAGGGGAAAACACTATTTAATTTTTCTCTTCTTTTATATTTTTATAATAATGTAAATAATACGTATAACCTATTAAAAATGCAAATCCAAAATAAAAATCAAGAAAATATATTAAATAAATTACGTACACAAAATACATAGGTAAATTACCAAGAAGAATACCTACACATACATATACCTATTTATTTAAAAAAAATAAACTCATAAAAATTAAATAAAAATACCTTTATACTCACAAAAATAAATTATAAATTTATAAAATAAGCCAATAAAATAATAAAATAAAATAAACAAATTAAAAAAAATTAAAAGATACAAAATACATGTAAATACACACATATACACTTTATTAAAATAAAACTATAATAAAACACTTCAAAAATTCAATAAAAATCGTAAATAAATACTACATGAAATAATACACAGTTTTTATTTTTTAAGAAAATTCTAATAAAATCATTTACTAGGTTAAATAAATCAATTTCTAATAAAATTTCCTATTTTGGCGTCTAGCGGCCGACGTGGACCAATGGGGCGCCGGCCCTTGTTGACCGCTCGGTCAACTGTCCCATCTGGGACCTGGCGCCTCTGAACTGTCAACTCCCCGGATTTCTTCCCGTTTTTACGGCCATCCCGTCCATCGATCGGGCTCTCTTCCTTCACAAGAATTGATCTCTGATCATCACAGATGCCCGCCAATAACTTGGATCAACCCGATACTCATTGGATTAAGCAATAATCGCCGGTCAATAAGGCTCCAGGCCATTGTCTATAAATAAGAAGCTCCGCCCCCTTCCTCAAATTTGGCCAATTTTAATCCATCCAAAAGCCTTGATTTCGTTCCTGGAACGTTCCTCGTGACAGGGGGAGTGATCCAGCGCTTCGAATCGGCCGGAGGAAGGACGATTTTGTCGCGGCGGAGCTCCGGCGTCCGTCCTGCTCCCTGGTGGCCCCCAGGTATAAGAGCTGTCCCTTTATCGCTTTTTAGTTATGTTTTAACGTTAGATTTTCATTCCCGTTGTTAGTTTATCCTTTAGTTAATCATCGTAGCTTAAAATCAAAAATTCGAAGTTCGCCGGAGCTCCGCTCCGGCGACTTCTCCACCGTGGTATTGACTGTGTTCGTCCTTCGTTCACCCCATATCGTTCCTCATCGTATTCTCCATCGATTTATCACCTTTGTCCAACCGAGGACCTCCGGTCCTCGCGAATCGGGGCTCCACCTCCGCCGTTCGTCGGAGCCCCTCCGCCTCACTCCATCTTGCTGCGAAGCTTCAAAACCCGGGGTCGAGGAGGTAGCCCTCGCTCCCCCAGTTCTTCCTATGCATGTCCAGCGAAGGAAGGAGCCCATCTGGGCTCAGATCGAACCAGGAAGAGGTTCCTAGAGGTCCCGTTCTTCACCAACCTCGTCCGACCGCCTCGGACCTCCAGGAGCCATGAGAAGACCATCAGACGACGCGGAAGCCTTCCAGCTACGTCCAGAGCACTTCAGATGCGAGGGAGGTGCCCGGAGGAGCCCAAGCTTCTCGATCGAAGCTCGCCGGGGGCGAGCTTCTTCCCTGTTCTTCCAGAAAACTCCAGCGCCGTCGGATCAGGAGGCGAGGCCCAGATTGAAAGACAGTCGTTCGATGAAGACACGCTCAGATCGTCCGATCAGCGAGGAGCACCTAATCCGAGCCCTTATAGGCGAACCGGTATCCGCCGTCAGATGAGCGACACGTGGATAAGTGGCGCGCCCATCGCCGTCCATCTGCACGCCTTAGGCGGTAAATTTCAAACATATCCCCCTGATTTTCTGTATTTATAGTTTAATAACAAAAATAAAATGCCACATTGAAAATAAAGTGTAAAATTTGTAGTCTGCCCTCTGTAGTTTATGTATTTACATTTCAGTCCCTCCGCGCCTCACGTGCAGCACCCACGTGAGGCGCGTGATTTTAGCACTTAAACCCCGCCGGGTTTTAGTATTTGTAAAATGGCCCCGAAAATAAAAATAAATGTTTATTTCTGTTGTAATTTTTGCATGGATGCCCCTGAGAAATATTTTAATTACAAAAATGCCCCTGCCAGGCCATATATTGTTGAATGCTTTATCCATTTATTTTGTGCCTCTTTTTAATTTGAAAAATCTTGCAAAAATGGATATAAGCTCCTGTTAGTGTACCCTGGCACGCCATATTTTTGGAATTTAATTTTGTTGTATTTTTGCATTTATTAAAAATAAAAAAACATGCCTTTTATTTACTGTCTAGCTTATAAAATACCAAAAAAATGTTAAAAGACCTCGAAAAATTCCAAAAAAATTCCATAGTGTGCATTTGACCTATTTTAGTGTCAATCTAAAAATCCCTAAAAATCTCAAAAGGAAAACCTTAAAAATTCAAAAATACACAAAAACTTCAAAAAAATATATAAAATCAAGGAAAAATCAGAAAAATATGAACTCAGCTCCTATTTCTTCTATATTTTATTATCTGTATTTGAAAAATAGTGTGGAGAATTTTTGCGGCTGTTTGCTATTTTTGATTCCTATTTTACTTACATCCAGTACATACTTCACTGTTTTCCCTTTATTTCAGCATTTAAAAATACCAAAACAATCTGAAAAATACCCAAAAATCACCAAAAAAGTAAAAAAGTATGAAAAACCCAAAAAAAGATTTTGTTTCTATATTGTTGAGTGTTTCATATAGTTTTATAAATATTTTATCACCCCTCTCTTCCCTTTGTATATATATTCCTCGAAAATTAAAAAAAAGCTACATATACATCTATATATTTATATTCTATAATATATATATTACCTAATTATATTATAATAAAAAAATAAATAATAATAATAATAATAAAAATAAAAAAAGATAAAAACCCACAAAAATAGGCTTCACACATGGATGACTCTGTGGTACATGCACATTTTAGGCTATTGCACTTTTGTATTGCTCTCTGTGGTTCGACCTCTACATACTTAGTCACTGTACATCTTGTGGTAGAGTAATAAATATTAATTAATATTTTTGGACTTATTTCATTCATTCTTTTATTGTGGGTTAATTGCTGATTAACCAATGTTTTATGAGCGGTCGCCTCAGTGACAATACAATGTTGACCCTCGCAAAATGTCAGTTATCAGATGGCGCCGTTGTCGGGGAGCAATGAGCATAGCCTAATTTATTTTGTCATTCTTGTGTACATTTTTGATTCATCATTGATTTTGTGAGCAACTATTTCTATTGTCATTGATCACCATGCTTTATTGATTGATTTATTTATTGTGATTAAATTCTTGTCTGCTCCATTTTGATTGATTAAACCTCTACTAATGCAATTTTTTGTGACTTTGATGCGAGGGCCCGCCACGCGAGGATGGCTTCTTAGGAGGCCAAGGCAACCGAGCTTGGAGGAGGGTGGTCTTCACGTCATGACCACTTGGAGAGAGCACCAAGGAAGCAAGGAGATGGGGATTAGATAGGTTTAGAACACTTAGGATTATTTTTGTAATTTATGGTGAGAGAGAGATAATTTTGGCATGTAATAATTAACAGGACTCTACTCTTCACAATGAGGTCCAGTGCCCGGGTGTCTGTTCACCTGGGGGCCTCATCGCTGTTTTCCGTGTTTCTACCGCCTTCTTTTCTTTGTTTTCCGTTGTTTTGTGCTTTCCGCCTTTATTTTACTTTGTTTTGTGTGCTTGGAGCCCCTAGATATATGTTGCTTGATTCGGTAGCTAGGTCCAAACATTAATAAGAATGCATGTTCCTATAGTCTACTTCGTATGGATCTAGTCAAACTTAAACAGTTCGGTCATTTATCTCTTAACCCATGTGCCGTGAGCGAGCCCCATCAAGCGCTACTCCTAAACTCGAGTGTGTCGAGAAGAGGAGGGGTAAGCCAAGACCGGACCCTTAGGTTGAAGATAAGTGACCAGCTTGTGGTTCTTCACGTTAATAGCAGCTATTGTTTAGGGAGATTTTGTCGAATGCACACCGCCATGTAGATAGGTTTAAAAATTCTGTTTTGCATACCACATGGAAAGAGCTGGGATGCACTGTAAGTCTTCTAACTCAGCATGCATCATTTGATTCAATGGTGAGATTTCCATCATAGAGCCAACTTGCACAGCTTTTCCGCTATCTCCCTCTGATTTTGAGCACCTAGGACTTAAATGAAAATCTACAAAGATGTTAGGCGATGGTATGAAACAGACTCCAAAAAAAAGTGAAAACCCAAAAAAATTAAAACCAGGGGACTGCTAAATAAACTTTGACCTTAATTAAAATCTATAATGGACTATCATTGTACCGGGTTCATAAAGCCCTCATTATTTTCAGGTACCTTGGAGGGGGGACCAAAACCCTACTCCCTTGAGCGAGTGCGACCCCCTAAGGATTAGAGCCAAAAACCCAGTCTGCAACTGCCTTGTGTATCGCATGGATTTCCGAAGTAATGGCGCTTCTATCGTACGTAGGCGAGTAGGGTTTGGTCACCAATGATGACTCTCTGTTGTGTAGAGCATCGATCCTGTCCGAAGTATCGAGCATATGCCACGCCTTCACGGGGGTGTCTGTCTCATCGTCCTGCGTCCGAGTAGGTTCTTATACGCTCACGGGTGATTCCGTTGCGAGCGAGAACCGAAGTAGTGGTTTTGCCTATCGGCTTCCTCTCTCTATTTCTTTGGCTGAGTAGGGATCCAGGAAGGGTTACAAGGACTCCAAAAAGTACAGACTACAGGTTACACAGGAGGAGGACAAGTACGAGATACTCTTCCGGCAGTACTCTCTCTCCTATAGGGTAGCGTACTAAGGACTTGTTATAAGATATGCCTGAAACAACAACTCTAAAACTGAAAAGATAATAAGTAGCCGAACCTTTACGGCTTCACATGGCGTGAGTTGGTGAACCCGATTTTGTATTGTGTTTGTATGGATCTAGATTAAGGTTCAAAGATCAAGTCCCGCGCCTTTATGCACATTGTGTCACTCCTCTTTGACCCCCGCTCAGTTTGAGCCTTTCTACTGTTTTGCACTCCTTTTTATTCCTCGTTGACCATCGTATCTTTCATCCAACATCCGATCTTCTCTTGTACTTTGCGAAGTTGATCCATGGAGGTTTCCGTCGCGACCATGCCGACACCCACATCGATTCCATGGACTCAACTCCGCCAATAAGTTCGAGGCGATTCCCGAGAACCCGAACCGGACTTTGCGGATCGATCTCCAGACTCCTCGTTTTCTACCTTTCTCTTGGCCACCCAATAAACTGGGATCACTTTGTCCCACTTTCACCGTTGTGAATGGAAGTCGATTACAGTCTACATCCTTTTCCATTTACAACATGCTGGGGTTGGCCTGAATTCCAGCTTCATCACGGCAGCTAAACATTAATTGCAAGCGGTCTGATCAGGACTATCTCATTATGCAGATAGAAGACAGTGCGAGCCCTGGAGACTACTCCGGAGTTCATCTCGTCCGACTCAGACCCTGACATGACTCCAGGAGGAAAGGGCAAGGGTCAGCAGCCACCCCTACCAGAGGGACAGGTGCCAGATCAGAACCAAGTCAATGCACAGTTACTGGCCTCTATCCAGGCCATCCAGCAGCAGTTGACCGAGCAGGCCCTCACACAGACAACCTTCCAGGACATGTTGAATGATATGCTGAATCGAGACGATGGAGGAGGAGGCAGAGGCAGGGGAGGAGGAGGTGGAGGTGGAGGTGGTGGTGCAGATGATGATCTAGAATTTCCACCACCACCCAAGCCAACACTTAAATAAACATACAATCCGGGAGACAACCAGATGACCGAGTGGATCCTCATTCCACCGGTACATGCTCACTTCGAGCTGAAGCCCCAATTCATTGCTCTTCTACCTGCATTCCATGGAAACACCAGCGAGGAGCCGTACATTCACCTGCAGGAATTCTCCCGCATTTGCCGTACTACCCACTATCCCAATGTCCCTCTGGACATTGTCAAGATGATGGCTTTCCCCTTCAGCCTACAGGACAAGACCCTCTATTGGGTCAATCATCTGGGGAAGGTTGTGATGACCTGGGAGGAGCTGAAGTCCACCTTTCTGCACAAATATTACCCTCTAGGTCGGCTCAACCAGATGCGAGCCCGAATCAGCAATTTCTCCCAAGGACCCCATGAGTCGATGCATGAAGCATGGGAGAGATTCACTGACCTGCAGAAGAAGTGTCCCCATCATGATATTCCGAAGACCAGCTTGGTCCAACACTTCTTTGGGGGACTGAACATTGAAAGCCAAAGGCTCGTAGACGCAGCATGTGGGGGCTCACACTTCAATAAGGATGAATATGTAGTCTGACAAATATTTGAAGAAATGGCCGAAGGAGAGGCCGCCCTCTCTTCATCAAAAGCATACCAGAAGCAGTCCCAGATCCTCCAGAAACAAGTACACATGGTAGCGTCCCGCAAGACGGAGAGAGATGAGAGCTCCAACCTCAGCATCATTAGGAGCCATCTCTCGAAGGTTGATATTATTGAGAAAAGATCACAGGATCTCGAAAAACTCGATGTGATCGAGAAGAGGACTCAGAATTTAGACAAGCTGGATCACATCACCAAGCAGTTAGAACTGCTGGTAGGTACCATCAATTCTGTTCAGTCGGTAGCACCACTCGAAGCTCCAGCTGAGAGGAAAGACGAGCAACCACCGCTACATCAGCCTCAGCCGAGCCAGCAACCACCGGCAGTCCAGCACGTGTACGTGCAGGCACCCGATCAGAGCCAGCCGCAGCAGCAGATGGTTGTGTATCAACCAGAGTTTATATCAGGATCTGATTCAGTATTCCCACCACCACCCCTGGTTCAGGAAGTAAACGAGGTCTGGAATCACGAAGCACAGCCGACCCGTCCTATGGGACAACCCCAGGGTCAGTCATTTGCCAACCGACAATACCACCAACCTCAGGGTGGTCGCTTTGGGCAGTCCTCTCAGCCTCATCAGCGGTACCATCAGCCTCCCCAGTATGCAAACCAGTGGAGGCAGAATTTTCCACACCAGCAGCAACCGCAGTACCGTCATCCACAGCCGTTTCACTAGTATGCGGTTGCCCCGCCTCAACAATATCAGCAGTATCCTCATCCCTCATATCAACAACCTCAACTTCCTGCACCACCTCAGAACCAACAGCAACAGCCTCCACACCCATCTATGCAACAACAGCGTGGTCTGCACGCTGAACCGACTGAAGTATCCCCTGCGAACCCCACCATGGATTATCTAGCCCAGCTTGTCAAAGGGCTAGCGGAGATGACCAAGCGGCTTGATGACCTGACCGCCACCCGAACTACCATTCCGGCTCAGGTCGAAGCCAACCCCAATAATTTCAAGAAGAAAGAGCAGGTAGAAAGTAATGTCTTCTCCATGTCAGAAAATGATATTACTGTGTATTCTAATGCCGTTACTCTCAGGAGCGGTAGGGCCTTGCCTCCACCTGCTACGAAGATTGGGGTGAATAAAGAAACAGGTGGATCGTCATCTTCCGCATCAGTCGTGCCAACTCCAGGGATGGGTGAGGAGGAAGAAGAAGTAGAAGCCAGTCCTGCCGTTGTGCATTTGCAGCAACCTCAGAAGAAAATACAAAAAAATCAGCAAAACCAAAAATACCAAAAAGAAGTTTGCAGCCGAAGCGAAGCCGCGCCAGCATTGGAGGAGCCGCCAGCAGCAGCCGATCCCGCACCAGCCGACGGAGCAGACGCTACCCTTTTTGATCGCCCTACAGCACCAGCATGCCAGGATACAGTTTGTACTCCTTTTTGTAGAACGGATGTACAACATTTGATGGGCGATGATTTTGATGTAAATAAGAACGCTAATGTTCCTGCCAGGGATGTATATATTCCTTTTCCTCATGCAATAGAAAAATCCAATAAAATTGCAAAACGAAAAAAGGCATTGTCTGATCCAGGAGTTGTGGAAATTTTAGATAATTTGACTGTTGAGATTCCCTTGTTGAAGGCCGTGGAGTATATGCCAGCGGTAAAGAAAGGAGTAAAAAAGGCATGTACTAACAGGCGTCGCTCAACGCAAGAAAACAGATGCCAAGAAGTAGAAAAGCACGTTCTCTCCATGGCCACCGTTGCTGCCATCAGCAACCTCCCACAGAAGAAGCAAGACACAGGAGCACCTCTGATCAGTTGTGAGATTTTTGACCAGGTATTCGAGCGCACTCTCCTTGATAGTGGATCTTCCATCAACCTTCTGCCCTCGTCTATAATGCAAGAATTTGGGCTGGGTCCGCTCAAGCAAACACGCATGATCATTCAGTTCGCTGACCGATCCGTCAAGCGGCCCCGAGGTCTTTTGGAAGACGTCGTAGTTAAAGTGCAGGAGATGCAATTCCTAGCTGATTTTGTTGTCCTTGATATGGACTCACCTGCACCCTTGCTCCAGACTCCTATCATCCTTGGCCGACCATTCCTTTGTACTTCAGGTGTCGTGGCTGATTACAGGTCTGGCAAGATTACTTTCAGCTCGAATACCCAGCAAATCACGATAAACATGAACAGAGAACCGAATGCCACAACTGATGAGAGCCAGGCAGCATGTGAAGCAGACTGTGATTTTATTGCGGAGATCAGAGATTCAACCTTATCTTTGGATGATCCATGGACCCGAGAAATCCTCACTCTTGAGGAGGACTTGGAAAGCGCAGTCAACCTATGCTCCGACGATTCTTGGGAGACAGATTCTCAGATGCAGGCACATCTACTCGAGCAGTCACTCTAGATCGAACACGATCAGCTTAGCGCAGAACCGTTCGGCACCGCACTGGGATCTCAACAAGATGATAAGGATGGTAGCAGCTTCAGAGAAGTACATACCACCAGCATAGTCTCTCAAGTGACCGACAAGATGGACATGCCAAAACCAGAACTCAAGCCACTTCCTGCAGGCCTGAAGTATACTTTCCTTGCGGGTGAAGAACAGATGTATTCGATCATCATCAGCAGCAGGCTGAATTCGGATCAGGAATCTCGGCTTCTCGAGGTTCTAGAAAAGAACCGCAAGGCACTTGGTTGGAGCGTATCAGATCTCCGAGGGATAAACCCAGCCTTGTGTTCACACCACATCTATTTGGAAGAAGATGCCAAGCCGTCCCGCGAATTCCAACGAAGGCTGAACCCTAACCTTCGGGACGTCGTCATGAAGGAGATAACAAAATGGTGTGACGCAGGCTTCATCTATCACATCTCCGATTCAAAATGGGTAAGCCCACTGCATGTAGTTCCAAAGAAATCCGGGCTTACCGTGGTTACCAATGATAAAGGAGAGGAAATTTCCACTCGGGTACCAACATCCTGGCGGGTGTGTGTTGACTACCACCGTCTCAATGCAGCAAGTAAGAAGGACCACTTTTCCTTGCCATTCATTGATCAAGTTCTGGAAAGATTAGCAGACAAGGAGTTCTTCTGCTTTTTGGATGGGTACTCCGGGTACAACCAAGTGGCGATCGCTCCTGAAGATCAAGAGAAGACTACCTTCACTTGCCCGTTCGGCACCTACGCCTTCAAGAGAATGCCCTTTGGATTATGCAACGCACCTGCAACCTTCCAAAGATGCATGCTAGCAGTCTTCGCCGAGATGGTAGGAAGTTTTCTTGAGGTGTTCATGGACGAATTCTCTGTCTATGGTGATAGTTTCGATTCCTGTCTTGAGCACCTAAACAGAGTGCTTCAGAAGTACCGAGAAGTCAATTTGGTGCTTTCATGGGAAAAGAGCCACTTTATGGTCACTGAAGGCATTGTTCTGGGTCACGTCGTTTCCAAACGTGGCATGGAAGTCGACCCGACAAAGGTGGATGTCATTTCAAATCTTCAGCCACCTCAGTCAGTGAAGAATGTGAGGTCATTCCTGGGGCATGTGGGATTCTACAGGCGATTCATCAAGGATTTCAGCCGCATTGCCCGACCTCTAACAGAACTTTTATGCAAGGAGACTGAGTTCACTGTTGATCAGCCGGTTCTCCTTGCTTTCAACCAGCTGAAGGAGCTTATCACTCAGGCTCCAATCTTACAGCCGCCGGACTGGTCTCTTCCCTTTGAGATAATGACCGATGCGTCAGATTTTGCAGTCGAGGCTGTTCTTGGGCAACGAAAAGAGAAAGCCCCCTATGCCATTCACTATGCCAGCAGAACATTAGATGAAGCACAGAGAAATTACACGGTGACAGAGAAAGAGTTGCTGGCTGTGGTTTTCGCCCTTGAGAAGTTCAGATCCTATTTGTTGGGATCAAAAGTCACAATTTTTACTGACCACTCTGCTATCCGGTACCTACAGCAGAAGAATGATGCCAAGCCAAGACTGATTCGTTGGATCCTTCTCCTCAAGGAATTCGATTTGGAAATCAAGGACAAGCCTGGAGTCCAGAATGTGGTAGCAGACCATCTCTCCAGAATAGAGCAGCATGAGCTGCCTCTGAACAATGCACCTATCATAGAAACCTTTCCTGACGAAGCCATCTTAGCAGTTGATTCTCTTCCGTGGTATGCAGATATAGTCAATTACCTCACCTCTGGGGTAACACCAGCGGAGTGGACGAAAAATCAGAAGAACAAATTTATGTCGACCATCCGATTCTACCAATGGGAGGATCCTCTGTTATTCAGGGAAGGAGCGGATTGCATTTGGCGTAGGTGCATCCCTCAGACGGAGCAATCTAGTGTCCTCGAGCATTGTCACTCGCTCGAATCTGGTGGACATCACTCTGGAGATCGTACGACAGCAAAAGTTCTTCAGTGTGGCTTCTGGTGGCCCACTTTATTCAAGGATGCAGCTGAATTTGTCAAGCGATGTACTGACTGTCAACGAATGAAAGGTACACTTACTGCCAAAGATTCAATGCCCCTGAAAATCATTCAGATAGCGGACGTTTTCGATGCATGGGGGATTGACTTCATGGGACCTTTCCCTAACAGTCAAGGTTTTGAGCACATCCTTCTTGCTGTCGACTACGTGAGTCGTTGGGTTGAAGCTATCCCCGCTCGAGCCGCCGACAGCCGAACAGTATGCCAGATCCTGAAGAAGAACATCATTTTACGGTTCGGGATACCAAAAATCCTCATATCAGACGGGGGTAGCCACTTCATTAACATAGAGGTCAAGAAGTTAATGAAGGAGTACGGCATCGACCATCATGTCGCATCTCCTTATCATCCTCAGACCAATGGCATGGCAGAATTATCAAACAGAGAAATCAAGACTATCCTGCAGAAACTTGTCAGGACAAACAGGAAAGACTGGTCCCAACTCTTGGACTCGGTCTTATGGGCTTACAGAACTGCCTACAAGTCTCCCTTGGGCATGTCGCCCTATCGTCTTGTATATGGGAAGCCGTGCCATCTGCCAGTTGAATTAATTCACAAGTCTTTATGGGCAGTTAACAGTTGTAATTTGGACTCGCGCAAAAGTGGTCAGAAGAAAAAAGATGATCTGAACAGGCTCTTGGAATTCCGAGACTATGCATATGATAACACATTGATGTACAAGGAGAAGGTGAAACGCTGGCAAGACCGGCACATCAGACGAAAGACCTTCGATGTTGGACAGAAAGTTTGGTTATTTGATGCAAAGTTGCGGATATTCCCGGGTAAATTAAAGAGTAAGTGGACAGGGCCATTTCGAGTTTGTGAAGTGCGTGACAATGGAAGTATTGCAATATCAGAATTGTCCCCTGACGCACTACCCTTCGTCGTCAACGGCCAACTACTGAAGCCTTACTTAGAACCAGATGCATTCTTGGCCGTTGTAGACTCTATTCAGCTAGTGCACCATGATGACATCTCCACAACAGCTGCAGCATCAAAAGATTCAGACGATGTACTCCAACCACTGTTTATCTTCTTTTCTTCTTTTCTTCTTTTCTTCTTTTACTTTTCTATCTTCTTTTTGTATCTAAAAGGGGCTGCCCTTGTACACAGTTTTCTATACTTAGGACGTACTTTGTCCTAAGTATAGGGGGGATGTGCACCCTGAGTTTTTCATTTCATTCCGATCCTCTCCATTGTCTCCTCTTCTTGTCTATACTTCGGAGTATCTTACCCTAAGTATAGGGGGAGACAATCTGAGTACGATCTGTGTATTCCCACCCTTGACCCTCCCTGCTTTTTGTAGAGTCTGCTATACTTAGGATTACTTGATCCTAAGTATAGGGGGGACGGTCAACTTCTCATTCATTCATTTTCCATTCGTATATTCTTTCGACCTGTCTATACTCAGTACGAGTTATGTCTTTGCTTTTCCTTTCGATCTATGAGGACATAGCTAAAGCTAAGTATAGGGGGGTCGTATATACCATGTATATACTATAAGCCATAACTCATACTGAAAAATAAAACATCAACTTAATCTAAAAAGCAATAAGTAGTTCTATAATAATGAAAGATGATTGTGAGCTCCTCAAACTCTTTGTACTTGTACTGATTATTATATCAGAAAAAGTGTTCTGTGCAAAAAGTTTTCTTTGAAAAACCTTGTGAAAATTGTTTGAAAAATAGTGTGTACAAATATTCAACCTTTGAAAAATCAGTTTTGTGTGTAAAAATTTATTTTCTTTGAGCGAAATCAAAATGTGTCAAATTGTGTGCAAATGATTGTAAAATGGATTGTCAAATTGTTTTGAAAAAACTATCTATGCTGTGTAAAACCTATTGCAAAAATCATTCTCAAACGTGTGAACATGTTTGTCAAATTAGATTGGACTATAGTTTTCAAAATTCTTGTGAAAATGACTCTTGAATAAGTCCGAG
Source organism: Ottelia alismoides (assembly GCA_037367405.1). Lineage (NCBI taxonomy): Eukaryota > Viridiplantae > Streptophyta > Magnoliopsida > Alismatales > Hydrocharitaceae > Ottelia > Ottelia alismoides. The sequence goes on along the minus strand of JAZKJV010002851.1, from coordinate 417,297 downwards.
GAGTCTGCACAAAAATCTCTCATTCGAAAATAAGGAATAAGCCCAAATAAAACTTTTAAGAACCAAAACCATATTGTACATCAAACATAGTTTTTCTTCTTTTGTATATGCTGATTAATAAATCAGGTTAGATACCTATACAGTATGATTTGAAAAATAGTGTGACCTGTTTTGAGAAATTTGCTGTGAAATTTTTTCAACTTATGTGAAAATGTTTTATTTGAAAAACTTTTTCTTTGCATGAAAGAAAGGATTTGAAAAACCTATGTGCAAATGTGTTGAAAATTGTGTGTCAAATTATTGTGAAAATTGTATATATAGTGTGAAAAATCCTTGCAAAAATAGTTTTCAAATGCGTGTAAATGATTGCAAAAATTATCGTGTACTATAGTTCGCAAAAACTATTTTCAAACTAGATCTGAAGAATAAGAGCACCATTTCAAATACTTGTAAATCATAAATAAGACACATACAATTCTTTATGTACAATCCTAAATAAACTACTTCATTCAAACCTGTAAAGTCTTTATAAACTCATACATTTTGTAAATAAAGTGGCACACCGTGTAAATAATTGTATGTACTTTTCGTATGTGTCAAGATTTTTTGTTTATTTACTTGCAACAAAAAAAATTTCTTTGTGTAAAAACATTCTTTGATTCTTTTAAACTCTTTGTGAAAAATTGCATCATTCATTGTGCATAGCATAAGCATACCATTCATATTCTTTTTGAGTGATCTTGATGATTGAATCGGTCTAATAAAGTCTCAAATTGGAGCTTGGTTAGACCTTACTGCACCTAACTGCACTGGAACCTTATGGGAACTAGGTTTAAGGTACTTCAGGTCTATTCAGACTTAATTCTTTGAGAAAGCAGGGCTGGGTTCAAGTCACCTCAGTGGACTAACTAGAACTTTTCGAAACACACGTATGACTCTTGTCGGCCGTGACCTAACTTGGACACTTGCACCTTTCACTTGTCTCAACTCAGTCGGAGTGGTGAGGGGGTTGGATTTGCCAGTCTGAGACGCACACGGGTGGAAACATTCGTCCTCGTCTAGGGAGGGAAGTGCACCCCAACCTGGTCCAGTTTCAATGAAGTCGAATGACGGGAGAGTGTGGGTTGCAATAAAGCTTCAAAAGAGGGATAGTCTTCTAGCTCAAGAGGAAAAAGTCCTTATGTAAATGCTGCTGTAAATAGTATGTTGAAAAAAAAACTCCAAAAAGTGGACAGGCTTGTAAGTAAAAATAAAAGTGCCTGCCGGAGTACGTATATACGTTGTACAGAAAATAAGCAAGCTTGAGCATCAAAGTTACACCATGTGAGCCTGCAGCTGGATGACTTGACTACACTGGTCTTGCATCCCAGGATAGGTAGCTACACTGGCTACCGTCCACTCTTTTCTTCTTTTCTTCCCCTCCTCCTCTTGAGTTGGATGCCACTTGAACTTAGAAGGGAATACCCCGCTCCTCGACGGTAGAGGGCTGGATTGGGGAATCATTGGGTTGTCATTCTGGAGAAGTCAGTCCCTTTGTCATTTCAGTTGGGAAGAGCCACTATCACTTACACTGTACAAGTCAGCTTCATAGTCATAAGGGTTTGCGTATGACGTAGGCTAGTTCTGACCTGGCTATTGAGGTGATTTGAACCAAGTTCTGTGACTCTCGAAGGCTGTTGTGTTTTAGAGCTGGTTCCCGACTAGGTTCCACACACATCTACACTCAAGGGCTAGCAGGAGCTCCAAATTCTGATTTTGTGAAGACACGCATTGCACTGAAAGCACCCTTATTCACTCTATCCTTCTTTAATTTTCCCTTTTCTTTTCTTCATTCTTTTTGTACTTATTGCATAAGTGTTTGCTAGGGACTAGCAAAGGCAAGTATAGGGGGGGTGATGAACCTCCATTTCATCACCTTTATTCTATCATTTGGCCTCAAAAACCCCAACAAATGCATGTAAATAGCATCAAATTGTACATAATAGCATTCATCATCCATTGTATTAATTGTACATTAAATAAGGTGTTTAATGCCAAAATTATAGAATAAAGAGAAGAAAAGAAAAAGGAATAAAATATTGCAAATATTTTATGACCCTAACCCCGAAACCAAGTCCAGAATGGAATTGGTCGACAAGGAATAAAGTAGGGGGGAGATAAGGGCCAAAATACAATAAATACCCCATTTATTTATTCATCCATTTATGCATTTTGACACCTATTTTGTATAGAAGTATTTATTCATCAAAATAAAATCTTTTGTACATGAAAGTTGTAGACAATAATGTGAATAAAATTACAAAATTGAGTTTGTACAAGAATGATACACAGTGTACATTTTATACACAGAATAAAAAGCCAGAATCTCAACTTCACAGACCCATATCTTGAAAATAAAACTCAAAATCACACAAAATCACCTTTAATTGTATATAGCTTTCCAAGAACTATTTAATAAAATTAGTTTCATAATTTCTGGAATCCATCTGCAAAAGTTAGGTTTTTGGCCCCCATTGGGCAGCCTGCCTGATTAAGATATTCAATATATTCCTTGTCCATTATTCTTGTCAAATTATATTTTTAGAATTTTGTGAATAATGTATATAATACATATACAAAAATTAGACTAAAACTAAAAAGGATTAATAAAATAAAATAAGCCTACGCAAGTTAGTAGGCAAAATACCTGTGACCAAGAATGTATAGAAATAAAAGGGGAAAACACTCTTTAATTTTTCTCTTCTTTTATATTTTTATAATAATGTAAATAATACATATAACCTATTAAAAATGCAAATCTAAAATAAAAATCAAGAAAATACATTGAATAAATTACGTACACAAAATACATAGGTAAAATACCAAGAAGAATACCTACACATACATATACCTATTTATTTTAAAATAAAAATAAACTCATAAAAATTAAATAAAAATACCTTTATACTCACAAAAATAAATTATAAATTTTAAAATAAGCCAATAAAATAATAAAATAAATAAACAAATAAAAAAATTAAAAGATACAAAATACATGTAAATACACACATATACACTTTATTAAAATAAAACTATAATAAAACACTTCAAAAAATTCAATAAAAATCGTAAATAAATACTACATGAAATAATACACAGTTTTTATTTTTTAAGAAAATTCTAATAAAATCATTTACTAGGTTAAATAAATCAATTTCTAATAAAATTTCCTATTTTGGCGTCTAGCTGCCGACGTGGACCAATGGGGCGCCGGCCCTTGTTGACCGCCCGGTCAACTGTCCCATCTGGGACCTGGCGCCTCTGAACTGTCAACTCCCCGGATTTCTTCCCGTTTTTACGGCCATCCCGTCCATCGATCGAGCTTGCTTCCTTCACAAGAATTGATCTCTGATCATCACAGATGCCCGCCAATAACTTGGATCAACCCGATACTCATTAGATTAAGCAATAATCGCCGGTCAATAAGGTCGAGGCCATTGTCTATAAATAAGAAGCTCCGCCCCCTTCCTCAAATTTGGCCAATTTTAATCCATCCAAAAGCCTCGATTTCGTTCCTGGAACGTTCCTCGTGATAGGGGGAGTGATCCAGCGCCTCGAATTGGCCGGAGGAAGGACGATTTTGTCGCGACAGAGCTCCGAGATCCATCCTGCTCCCCGGTGGCCCCCAGGTATAAGAGATGTCCCTTTATCGCTTTTTAGTTAGGTTTTAACGTTAGATTTTCATTCCCGTTGTTAGTTTAGCCTTTAGTTAATCATCGTAGCTTAAAAATAAAAAATTCGAAGTTCGCCGGAGCTCTGCTCCGGTGACTTCTCCACCGTGGTCTTGACTGTGTTCGACCTCCTCGTTCACCCCATATCGTTCCTCATCGTATTCTCCATCGATTTATCGCCTTTGTCCAACCGAGGACCTCCGGTCCTCGCGAATCATCTCTACACCTCCGCCTTTCGCCGGAACCCCTTCGCCTCACTCCATCTTGCTGCGAAGCTTCAAAACTTGGGGTCGAGGAGGTAGCCCTCGCTCCCCCAGTTCTTTCTATGCAGGTCCAGCGAAGGAAGGAGCCCATCTGGGCTCAGATCGAACCAGGAAGAGGTTCCTGGAGGTCCCGTTCTTCACCAACCTCGTCCGACCGCCTCAGACCTCCAGGAGCCATGAGAAGACCATCAGACAACACGGAAGCCTTCCAGCTACGTCCAGAGCACTTCAGATGCGAGGGAGGTGCCCGGAGGAGCCCAAGCTTCTCGATCGAAGCTCGCCGGGGCGAGCTTCTTCCCTGTTCTTCCAGACACCTCCAGCGCCGTCGGATCAGGAGGTGAGGCCCAGATTGAAAGACAGCCGTTCGATGAAGACATGCTCAGACCGTCCGATCAGCGAGGAGCACCTAATCCGAGCCCTTCATCGGCGAACCGGTATCCGCCGTCAGATGAGCGACGCGTGGATAAGTGGCGCGCCCATCGCCGTCCATTTGCGCGCCTTAGGGGGTAAATTTCAAACATATCCCCCTGCTTTTCTGTATTTATAGTTTAATACCAAAAATAAAATGCCACTTTGAAAATAAAGTGTAAAATTTGCAGTCCACCCTCTGTAGTTTATGTATTTACATTTCAGTCCCTCCGTGCCTCACGTGCAACACCCACGTGAGGCGCGTGATTTTAGCACTTAAACCCCGCCGGGTTTTAGTATTTGTAAAATGGCCCCAAAAATAAAAATAAATGTTTATTTCTGTTGTAATTTTTGCATGGATGCCCTGAGAAATATTTTAATTACAAAAATGCCCCTGCTAGGCCATATATTGTTGAATGCTTTATCCATTTATTTTGTGCCTCTTTTTAATTTGAAAAAACTTGCAAAAATGGATATAAGCTCCTGTTAGTATACCCTTGCACACCATTTTTTTGGATTTCAATTTTGTTGTATTTTTGCATTTATTAAAAATAAAAAAACATGCCTTTTATTTACTGTCTAGCTTATAAAATACCAAAAAATGTTAAAAGACCTCGAAAAATTCCAAAAAAAATTCCATAGTGTCATCTTGACCTCTTTTAGTGTCAGTCCAAAAATCCCTAAAAATCTTAAAAGGAAAACCTTAAAAATTCAAAAATACACAAAAACTTCAAAAAAATATATAAAATCAAGGAAAAATCAGAAAAATATGAACTCAGCTCCTATTTCTTCTATATTTTATTATCTATATTTGAAAAATAGTGTGGAAAATTTTTGCAATTGTTTGCTATTTTTGATTCCTATTTTACTTACAGAGAGTACCTACTTCACTATTTTCTCTTTATTTCAGCATTTAAAAATACCAAAAACAATCTGAAAAATACCCAAACATCACCAAAAAAGTAAAAAAGTATGAAAAACCCAAAAAAGATTTTATTTCTATATTGTTGAGTTTCATATAGTTTTATAAATATTTTATCACCCCTCTCTTCCCTTTGTATATATATTCCTCGAAAATTAAAAAACAAATCTACATATACATATATATATATTTATATTCTATAATATATATTACCTAATTATATTATAATAAAAAAAATAAATAATAGTAATAAAAATAAAAATAAAAAAAAGATAAAAACCCACAAAAATAGGCTTCACACATGGATGACTCTGTGGTGCATGCACATTTTAGGCTATTGCACTTTTGTATTGCTCTCTGTGGTTCGACCTCTACATACTTAGTCACTGTACATCTTGTGGTAGAGTAATAAATATTAATTCACAATTTTGGACTTAATTCATTCATTCTTTTATTGTGGGTTAATTGCTGATTAACCGATGTTTTGTGAGCGGTCGCCTCAACGACAATACAATGTTGACCCTCGCAAAATGTCAGTTATCAGTATCCGATACCATCTTTAACATACCCAATGAAGTAACACTCACGAGAGCGAGATTCTAGCTTACTTGCGTCCACATTCTTCGCATGGACGAAGCAACCCCAAACCCTTAAGTGATTAACACTTGGTTTGGTTCCATACTAGAGCTCATGAGGAGTTTTAGGTACAGATTTACTAGGAATCTTATTCAGGATATATATTGCAGTCTCTACTGTATATCCCATGAAACTAAGTGGTAAATGTGCTTTGCTCATTATTGAACGGACCATATCCATAATAGTTCTGTTGCAACTCTCAGCTACACCATTAAGTTGGGGAGTTCCAGGAGGAGTGAGATTGGAAACAATTCCATTCTCTTTAAAATATTCCTTGAATTCATCTGAGAGGTACTCGCCACCTCGACCAGATCGAATCCATTTAATCTTCCTATCGGTTTGGTTCTCAACCAAAGCCTTGACCTCTTTGAACTTTTCAAAGCTTTCATATTTATGACGTAATAGGAAGACAAATCCGTATCGCGAATAGTCATCAATAAACATCAAATAATATCGATATCCATTTTGAGTCGCGGTACTAAAGGGACCACATACATCTGTATGCATTAGATCGATAATACCTTCGCATCTTGTAACCTTGTTACGGAAAGGCGTCCTAGTCATTTTACCTTGAATGCAATGTTTGCAGGTAGGCAAAGGTTGAACCAGTAGAAAATCCAAAGGTCCATCCTTTATCAATCTATTGATCCTATCAACAGATAAATGACTGAGCCTTTGATGCCAAATCTCATTCGAAAGATTTCCATCCTCCCTAGGATGTTTAGGGTTTTTATTATTAGTGGCAGTGACATTCATGACGATCCGCCAGAAGTCAAAATACCATCCGCACTATATTTATCATAACGATCTATGACTAATTTATTACAGAAAAAGAATGAATATCCGCTTCTAACAAGCTTAGATACAGATCTCAAATTCCTTCTGACTTCGGGTACATAAAGACACTCTTTAAGTATTAAGACTCTACCACTAGATAATGATAGTCGACAAGTCCCGACGGCGACTGCTGCAACACTTGCATCAGATCTCATCTGGATGACTATCTCCCTTCTTCCAGATTTCTAGTTTCCTGAAACAAATGCAACAAATTGCATACATAAACAGAAGCACCATAATCTACAATCTAACTTCCTTCTCGTCCAACGAGAAAACTAGTTTTAATGATGAAAGTAGAATTCATACCTCTGGGGCTTTACCTTTGTCTACTGACTTCAGGTATTCCGGGCGATTACGTCTCTAGTGCCCCGACCTTTTGCAGTGGTGACAGACGTCGGTTTTCATCGACGCTATCAATGTGGATGCATTGGAAGATGAGTCAACACCTTGACTCTTATTCTTTCTCTTATGGGCCGGGCCCTTCCGAGAACCTTGCTTCCGACCGCGCTTCCCTCTGACCTGTGAAACCATTGCACTGCCAGCGGGACCATCTTTCTTCATTACGTCTTTTGCAGACTTTAATGTAGCAAGAAGTCCAACGTTCGACATGTCCAACTTGTTCATGTAGAATGAAACCACAAAATTGTTGAAAGACTTGGGCAAAGACAGCAGAATGAAATCAGCTTGCATGTCTGCATCCATGTTTGCCCCGAGAGTCTCCAGCTCAGACAAGTACCCAAACATTTTGAGTACATATTCTCGAACCTAAGTTCCTTCCTGCATCTTGCAGCGAACGAGTTCTTTCATAATGTTGTAATGCTGGGTGCGATTAATGTCACCAAACATATCTTTCAGATTCTGCATTATTTCCTGGCATGTGCTCATCTCCACATGTTGCTTCTGAAGAACATTGGAGAGAGAACCCAGGATATAACATCTAGCCAAGATATGATCCTCATCATACTTGTCATTGTATTGTTGTTCTTCCTTCGATTTAGGGCTTTCATGCTTGTCTTCTGTGAGCACATAACTTATGCGCTCAGCCGAGAGAACAAGCTCCAAATTACGGATCCAATCCGAGTAATTTGGACCGATCAACTGGTTGACCTCCAGAAGCCTGCTTAGTGGGTTCATGGACTCCATTTTCTGAAATTGAGAATGCACTATATTAGAATAAATAATCATATATTCAAATTTATGATATTTGATTAAGGCATTTTAAATCAAATTATTCTTGCTTGTCAACTTTGAAAGTTCATTCCCTTAATCACTTTCAAAGCAAGAGATATACTTACCGCTATATCTCTAGCAAGAACTGGGATCTCCTCGTTATCTTTATCACATCCCAATAATATGAGAATTTGCGACTCCAATAAAGAGAAGCGGGAACACATTCCACCTTACAAGTCCAACTTGCATTTCCCGATTCAGTCTTTAACACCCGGGCCCACCACCCCTAAGGTGATGTTGACCCGTTGTTAATTGAACCAACCGTCAACAGGAATAGTACTCGCTATGCACAATCCAATATCGCCCCAATAATATGAGGATCTGATATTGGGGTCACTACGTACGCGGCCTTACTCTTTCGAGAAGCAAAGAGCCCGATCCAGATGCGCTTGCATACAGGAGCGGTCACTTCGGACATGCGTCTCCCACATGCAATCCCTGGCGACGGAACTCTTCACCTTGACGGGAGACCATGGATGTCACTTATGCGATCCTCCACCTCATATTCAAATTTTAATTAAATATTATGAATCAAATTCATATATTTAACTCTTCCAAGGGAAATACACATCTATTCATAATAGAGTATTTTTAATTGGATGTAATTAACTTAATCACATTAAATTAATTTTCAATCCAATTCAATCAACAAACTTGATTATTTGTACTTGAATACATATATGGTATTATCTCAAAGTACGTATTAATTCGAATTTTAATAATTAGAAAAATACATCTTGATTTCTTCGGCATTATCGAGTCCCTACCCGCTGTCATGGCCAGTACCGACGAAAGTGGGATGGACTGCAACAGGTGCGACCCGCTACCCCAATGCTTCCCGACTAGACACCATATCCACCTCAGGAAAGGATAATGACAAATAGATCAATTTGTATTTGAGATGATCATCGGTTCTTCAACTGAAATTATACCATATAGTAATAACCAAAATATTTTTTATTATAAGGAAATTTGCTACACAAATTCCCAATCCTATTCAAGCATGAAGTTTGATGATTGTGTTTCCAATTATGATCTAGATCAAATCTAATCAATTTATTAGTTGAGGCCATGTAAATTAAGGAAATAATAATCATTAAATATTTCTCAAATATTTTTCATAATTATTTCATGAAATTAACAATTAATTTTACTAATTGACAATCACATGGTTCTTGATTAGGATTGTAATTTCAGCAGTGACCCCTACTCACTAAAATTAACATATCTCAATCAATTTAAATCCAAATTAGACAAAATAAATTTCAAAGACAGAAACTAAATGATATTACACGCATTTCGAGGTGGATAAAAACAGTAATTAACATATTAATCATGTTAAGATTCGCAGTTCCCGAAACAGTTAATACATGTTCATTAAAATAACCATATCTCGAGCAAACATAATCCAAATTACGTAAACTCAGATCCCATAATTTCCTTATTTAACGGAGAACAAAATACAAGTGATTAATTAGTGTTTAAACATTTTAAATAGGGTCGAATTCATTCACTAAACAGATGTGCGAAAATCAAATGCGACAAAAACTTTCGCAACCTTAATGAACCCAAGTCGTCCTAGGTTTACGGATTGTATCCCAAACCTTCGACCTAAGGCTCTGATACCACTTGAAAGATATGGTATTATCCTCAAGAGCATCATGGAAGAGTGAGCGTCGTATCGAATACGACAAAGAACGACTAGTCGTACTAGTTCTATGCAGCGTAATTTAAAAAAATTTCATACGATGAAATCACATGATCCAAGAAAGATTCTCAGATAGTTTCATCTAGAACCACATAAAGTATAAAGGAATACCTCTTGAAGCATAGTTGATCGAGTCTCTACGAAAAGAGACCTCCTGTCTAAAGTCCGATCGTCGGAGAAGACACTTGCGAGCGCGGGGATGAACCGCATGATCCTCGCAATCCAACACGATGATCCAAGCACGGTGAACTCTTGATCTCGTCGTACGATATCAAATACCTTCTTTTCGAGTACGTCATTCCAAAGAAGATGGAGAACCGAAGAACGTCGAGGCGGCGACGCGGTGGCGAGGGCGACGATGGCTTTCTCCTCCAGGATATGGTGGACGACCACCAAGGAGAGAGGGAGAGGGTTGACGTGTAGAATGACAGAGAGAGAGAGAGAGAGAGAGATGTGATTCAAAAGCATAACCCTATAGAGCATGGTATGCCTCTCTATTTATAGGATTTTGGGATCCATGGATCTCAATCCATGGGATACATAAAATCAATAGATGAGATTGATTTATGTTCAATCCAATGGTCAAGATTGATGTTGGTAAAAACCAACAATCAATAATTTAATTTAGATCAAATATATTTGAAAAATCAAATATAAATCAATCCTAAATTAAACCAATCAAATAAGGAAGATTAACCAACATGGAGATTGCATTCCCATGCATCTTGGTGGACAACCACCAATTTCCATGTTGGTTATGGTCGTCGTCCACTTGATTACAAGTGAGAGAAATCTCATGAGATTTCATGAGATTGCATATCTCCTTGGAAATATCCATTATTTAATCCAACAATTTTTGTTGTGATTTATTCTTCAAAAATAATTCATAATTAATTTTGAGAATATTACAATCTTACCATTGGAAATTTGTGAATCACATTCACAACCCCAAACAAAATATAATTTACATTTTCAATCAATTACACAATATGTATCCAATACACATAATAATTAATTAACAAATATAAATTATAATTGGCTCTCTCTAATACATTATAAATTACATTTATAATATAGTATGAATAATTGGATGTATCCATATTATTCTTATCCACAATAATTAAATCATATTTAATTATATTGGATAATTTTCACATGCATCAAGATAATTAAATGACATTTAATTAGCATTCTCTTAATGCTCGGATATAAATTCAACTATGGAATTATTCTTGAACCCCTTCAAGAATAATGTGATTTCTACGCAGATACTTGGAGATAAGGACATGGCGATTGTATTGTTCCACGTATAGTAACTTGGATGTTGAGATCACATCTCAAATCCAGATCTCATGGACCTCCCACAGATGCTTGATTAAATCAAGACCGTAGACCTAATCTTCTCATTGCATCTGAATCTCATTCAGATCAATGTCCAATACATGGACTAAGATTAGATCACTTCTCTATTTAGAGGAGTCACCAAAATCCAAACCTGTTTCATCACTCCCTCGGAATGGAAGCATCATGATTATACAATCGTTTATGATCACATCACCCTCAGGTATTCCCAACACCTGTACATCCTGCATACTGAAAGACCTATGATCATCCTGAAGATATAGATCACTTTTGTACTGTCATCTTCAGGGTTTGATCACTAAGTTTCTCAATCTTGGTCACTGGAAATTGGTATAGATCATATGCTTTCCCAAAGCATATATCTTACCTTCAAATTCATGTCATGCTTCCAAAGCATGACGACCATGCATGGAATTTGATCGGTCCCACTACCTCATGAGTGAGCTCGTGTCTCCCGGTTCACAAGTGAACCTGTATGATCCCTTTGAGAGATCGTATTACTCATATGTCCTTACATGCACACCAGCTCACCGGTGTATATACCTTGGTTAGGTCATCAACCTATTGGTCTGTGACGTATCCGATGATGCCAGGTTTAAAAATGTGTTTTTATCGTGAAATGCATAAAATTTATGTGTCGTTCGTTGTAGGCGGCAATCGGAAACGATCAAGAAAATACCACAATTAATACGTTCAATTTTTATTCTCATGGTTTTATGTTTATTTTACTTGGACAAGTCTCAAGGTCGATCACAAGGAGGCAAAGGAACAACCTAGAATTAAGTCTATCAAGGTTCGTGTTCGATTTTCGAGGCGGTCTTTTTTTTTAGAATTTTCAATGCAATAGAGGGTGCAGTATGCAAATTTGGCCTATTTTAGGGACTAAAATGTGAATTACATTCAAATGATGTCCGAAAAAATATGAAATTTGGCCACAATGTAAAATACGATAAAATGAGTGTACTGTAATTTTTTTGGAATTTTTTGATGCAATATGAATTTTTTATGAATTTTCAAATGCAAACCGAATGAATTTCGATATTTAATTATAATAAATACTAAACCTACTTACTTTCAAGAAATAAAATTATCTAAGATCTATCACTAGGTGAGTAATCTTAGAAAAATCCTAAACATCGAAAATATGAGATCTAATAGCTATTAAAAATTAAATAATGAAATATGCAAAATGATTTTTACAGGGCAAATGATGCATGCAAATGCAAATATTTTTGGGCACAATGTTAAGCAAAATAACCTCTACGATATGTGATTTTTCTGGGATTTTTAGATCAACAGTTAATCAACGACAATTTTAAGAACACAAAGTGGGCAAAATATGCAATTTTTCACAAAATAATTAATAATTAATTAACCACTTATTACAAAAATATCCACAATGTGTAAAACTGTAGAGAACTGAATGTAGAACAAAGTGCTATTTTTAAATAAATAAAATGATGGAAAACAGAGGTCTAAACTGTACGAGGAATGCAGGGTTACATATGCAATAATTAAAGAGATGAAAACAATGCAGGGGGATTGGTTTGCAATTACCAAGATAAATAGGGGCCCCTCTGCAAATTCACCAGACAGTCACGTGCTCTGCACGTGACTTCTAACTGGAGGGGCCTTGGCGTAAATCTGGGGATGTCCAGGGGGCTATCTGCAATTTTCCAAGCGTCACGTGCAATGCACGTGACTTGGGGTTGAATGATAACGAAGTTTCCCCATTCACGGGCCTCGTACGTGCGGGGGACCTCGGGCCTCGAGCCCGGCCTGCGGTGGTGGAGGAGCCTCCGGGCTGTTGTGGTGAACGCGCGGCGGAGGTGTTGTGGGAGATGAAGTCGGGGCGGCCGAACCTCTGGCTGGCGGTGGAGAACGACGGCGAGGACCTCTGGTGCTGCTGGTGGCGCGATGAAGAAGGTGGAGAAGTAGCGAAGGGGGATGGCAGAGTCGTAGGTGTCGTGGGCTCTACGGCGAAGGACCGAAGCAAGAGCAGCAGGCTCTAGGCCGTTCTGCGACGAGGCCTGGAGCCTCGGATCTCGCCGCGATGGCGGCTCGCCGACGCTGTCACCGCCGTGAGGTGGGCCAAGGAGTATTCGTCGGATTTGATGGATCGTAGATCGGAGATGGACGATGGGATCGACGGGACTGAGATCTGACGAGGCCGAAAGAGGGAAGAGAAGATTGGACATGGAGATAGGGCGGAGGAGATTGGCAAAATCGACGGCGAATCACGGGGGCGACGGTGGCTTTTCAAAGGGGAGGCGCTAGGTTGACGAAGTACAGAAGTCGTCCGATCGGCCGAGATCGGATGGCTGTTGTTGCGCCACGTGGCGGCAACAAGGGGGAGAGAGAGAGGGCGCACGTGCGGAGCACGTGCCTGGGTGGCACGTGCCTCGCACGTGCGTGGTTTTTAATATTTTTTATAAAACGAATTATAAATAAAGTCAAAAAATATATGACACGTGGCGGCACCAGGTGCGGCCACGTGTCAGCACGAGATAATTTAGAAAATAAATAGTTTGTAAAATCAAAAATAAATAGTAAATGACCTCGGATCAAAAATGTTTCTTCACGAAAGTTGCTCGTCTCGATGAGATCTACAACTTTCATGAAGACATCAAAACCAAAATCGATCATTTGCACAAAGTGTTATTTTTGGGGTATCCCATGTACATAGAACACCTTGATTTTTGGGTTTTGTAATTTTTATGTCATTTTTAGATCAGATACAAATCCGAAAAATTACGGTAAAGTCAAAGATAAATAAAGACACCTTAATCTATTTTTTGGATTTTTATTAATTAAGAAAATATGTACATAAAATATTAGGTCAAAAACCGCTAAAATACACAATATACAAAAGAGGCCCAAAACCCAACTTTCACATATGAGCTCCGATTCACTTGAACTTGGTCTTGTTTTGAAGGTAATTGAATGTATATTAGTTCGAAAGTGAGTAGGATTAAATCAGACACTAGATGAGGAAGATATGAGGCTTTTAGTTCGGAAATCCTGAAACTAGGGTTTGGATTTTTTGTCCACTTATTTGGGTTAGTTATTTTTTTGTATTTTCATTTATTCTTGTTAGTGATATATACACAGTGGAGGTGGTTTTGTGTTATTCGGAGTTAGCATGAATGAGTTAAAAATTAGGGAAGTTAGGCTATTTACATGTTATTTTGGCTTGGATTTTTGGCTTCTTATTTTGTGCAGATTTTTGTGCTAAAATGCAATTCTTATGAAATCATGCATGAATGCTAATTATGCAGAATAGATGCTAAAATGCTGTTGATTTTAAGGGATTTGAGCTTAATAAATGAGATTTAGAGTGATGAATTCGAGATTCATCATCCCCCTATACTTAAAGCATGCTCGTCCCTGAGCATTAAAAAGAAATGCCATGAAGTGAAATGAGATTGGGTTCCAAACCAAGACCATGATCTGAAGGTGAAAGTGAACCTAAACTCAACCTTTGGATTATTTGCGTGTCGGAACTTCTGTGAGACTTAGAATTTTAAAATCAACAGCCCTCAAGTTCTACACATCATTGCTATAGTTTCGGCTCAGAAATCATCTTAGATCAATCCTCTTCCCAAAGCATACCCTATGAACATTGAATAACCGACTCTTGTGTGTGAAAGGTTTTTATCTCTTCCCACCCAGAATGCCGGACTACCGCGCAAACCTCCTCTCCAATAACTCGTCCTCAGGGAGTCAGGTATTTCCTTCTAAGGTCTGTCGTGCTGTGTTCACAATCGAATTGGGGGGAGAAGTTAGAAGAATGAGAAAAGAACTGGAGGGTGGCCAGTGTAGTCACCTCTCCTTGTGAAGATGGCCAGTGTAGTCGAGTCTCCACCAAGATCTGCAGGTTTCTTGAAGCTTGGACCTTTTGGTCAGATATTTATTTGGTAGTTTCTTCCTTGTATTTGGAATTTTTTTGGTGGTTCTGCTTGGATCTTGTTTTGCCCCTACAGATATAGAATCTTTTGTTTCTGTACATTTTTGGGGTCTTAGAAAAATTGTGCCCAGCCGTCCATCCCTTTTCCGAAGCTTTATTTCAACCCGTACTCCGGTCTTTAGATTTCCACGCTACCAGAAAAGAAACTTACACGGTCTTCCAGCATCCCGTTTGAGTTGAGCTAAGTGCATAGTGCGAGAGTACAAAGTAATTCCTTATTCCAGAGTTGTACCCAGAATGAAGAGACCAGGTTAGACACTAAGAGTCAAACTCTGTGCGTTGTTATGTGGAACTCAAAGAATTAAGTCACAGACCTGAAGACTCTAAAATCCTATTTCTCGGTGAAGTTCCTCTGAAAATTAGGTGGATTAAGGTCAAGTCCAGACCACTCTCGGTTTCGGCTCAAAACTCGGTTCAGAACCCAAAGACTTTTCACATATGCAAATGCGATGCTTGATGAAGTGCAGGTGTGAAATGCAGACACAACAATTTTTTTGTAAAAAATGAATAAGAAGCCATTTTTTTTCAAAAATCTTGGGTACAGTCAATGTTAGAAGCAAAATTTTTTTTACCCACCCCGTAAATACATATAGACTTATGCGCAAGTACGAGGTATGGCTAAAATATATACATAGTATATATACAGACCCCTATACTTAGCGAGTGTTGTGTCCTCATAGCACAAGAAGCGTAATGAAGACATAGCTCGGGCTAAGCGTAAGAGAGTAAAATTATACAATGGTTCGCCCCCTATACTTAGACTGAGAATAGTCTAAGTATAGAAGAAGAGTGCAAGAAGAGGTGGTCAGGATATGTAAATGAGGAGAGTATATACAGGTGGTTGTCGGGTCCCCCTATACTTAGGCTCTAGTCAGCCTAAGTATAGAAGAAGGATGGATATGGAGTGATCGAGAGATAGGAGTGTGATGAGGGAAATGGTATATACAAATGGCATCGGTCCCTCCTATACTTAGGCCTTAGCCTAAGTAGAGGAAGAAGTTGTACAAGAAGACCGATGTGGTCGGGAGGGAGGATGGGTAGCCGATGATTAAGGCGGTTTACGGCTGATCTTTTTGTGAGCCTGTGGTGGGAGATCGTAATGATAAGACGGAGATGAAGCATATGATTCCCCACCATTATCAGTATCATCCTCAGAAAAATCATGATGGATAGTAGATGAAATATTTGAGTCAGATGAAAGGTAGCCATCATCAGAGTTATTCTCAGAGGAATAGTATTTGAAAGTGGACATACTCTAGATATTCATGTCTTTTTATTCCTTCAATTGTTTCCTCAAAATTCGTTCCTTTTTAAAATCAATCGGTTTGTCCTCAGATGAATCTTCAGATGCTCCGGTCTCAGTCTGCTCATAAGATATAATTCCAGTGTACTTGTGGAAGGTAGGAGCATCAGCTTTGGATGAGTAATAATTAGGAACGGGAGTTGTCCAACGAGAATCGAATTTTGGATCCTTGTGAAGATATGGCTTTAGAGCTGCCGAACAGACTTCACTCATGTAGACTACTTTTTCCGGACCTGATGAGGGATCATCAACTGATTCCTCTTTCGAAAGGTCAAATCTAACTCTCTTTTTCTTGTTTCGTGAAGCTGTCGGTTCACTTGAGTATCCAGATGAGTAGCCATTACTGTTCTCCTTGGTCGGTGTTTGGGCTGCAAATTTGTTTTTAGTCTCCTGGATGTTGGTGCACTCTCGATTTGGGAGGATTTGGTCAAGATAATCAGAGTATGTTGCTCCAGGGTGCGACCATGCATAAGTCTCCGGATCATAAGATTCATATGCTCGATTTTCTATGGAGAGTGCGGCTGGGAATGGAGCAGGGGGGAGATTCTCTAAACCAATGGTCTCACCAACAAGTGCTATCTCAGGTGTCGTAGCGTGGTAGGGCTCTTCTACCTCTTTAGGTTTGCGGTTGTTGGGGACTTTATGAGTTGCCTCAGAAAATCGTGTTTCCTCAAAGACTGTGTCAACTCGAAGTGCTTCCAATGCCGTAAAATTTATTTGCCGAGTCTCACAATCAATAATTGCCTTAGACAATGCTAAGAATGGTTTCCCAAGAATAATTGGAGACTGGGTGAACTCTCCTTGATGCTCAATATCAATGATCGTGAATTCCATTTTGAGCAGAGCACCTTGGAATATCATGATGACGGAAATGATTCCTCTCGACCGCTTTATTGATCGATCCGCCAATTGAACAATCTCTCGTATTTTCCTGATCGGTCCGAGTTTGAGTTCGTGGAATACAGAGGTCGGGAGGATATTGATCGGTGAATCATCATCAATTCGGGCATGGGTGAAAATTGTGTGTTTGATTCTACAGTCAAATCTGGGCAACCGCTTTACTATGCGGCTCTTGGTTTTTCTCCTCAACACCAAGGAGGAGGCCATTGACAAGATATGTCTTTCGGTTTTTGTTCTAATCCATCCAGACTTTTTGACAATTACTCTATCTGTTAAAAATTTCTTAAGGTCGGGGAAGTGTTCAATGGCCTTTATAATGGGAAATTCAAAAATCAAATGTTTTTCCAATGCTTCCCGTAAAGCAGGATCCAAATTTCTCAGGTCTTCTTCAGATTCAATTTTTATGAGATTTTCTGGATTTTCGATTTTTTGGTATTTTTGAATATTCCCATTTTTTTGGTATTTTCTGTGTGGTGTGGTGATGTGGTGTGTTCCTCAGATGAGCAGGGGCTTTGATGTTCAGAGTAAAGGTTAGGGGCATAAGCATTTCTAGGGGAATAATGAGCGGAAGTATTGATGTTTGAATTATCCCTAGATCTTTGAATATCCTCAAAATTTTCATCATGGTATCCAATCCTTTCCTCATGCATTTTTATATCTGAGCCACCATAGAATGATATTACTCGGTCGGCAAATTTTTGAAATCTATCCTCCATCAACACAAAATCTTATTTTTATCCTTGAAACATCATCCTCACAATTCTGTTCATGATCAATCATGGGATCACTCGGTTTTTGTTCAATGATTTCATCTTCCATTTTTCTATACGTGCGGAGAGGAGAGTTTCTTGGAATATCCAACATATGATCATTATTTTTAGAAAATATCTCCTCAATAATTATGAAAGGAGGCTGCTCATATGATCCAGGCATGTGTATTTGATCTGACTAGAGTTCAATCCTTTGATCATGATTAGTCAGACCTTGATATTGTGAAGTCATCATACAGGGTTTATATGTGTCTAGGAGGTCAGTCCAGTCCTCTGTATGAGCATTATGTCTGACGAGGGGTTTGTTGTGGTCAATCCAACACTGATGATCATTAAATGCATGTCCTTCCATCTGGGTTTGGTTTCTCTGCCAGTCATGGGACTTAAAAGGGTTTTGATCATGAAATGTTTCATTGGCGAGAAACTGAGAATAAGACGGTTCAGTCCAAGATGGTAGGAGGTCATGTGTGGTCGGATGACTTGAGTAAGGATTCAATGAGGGGGACGAAGTCATCTGCAGGTGAAAGTTTCCCACAAATGTTGGAGGATTATTTAAAGAAGAGGATGTAATTGACTTGGGCCAAACCGAGACAGATTTGTTTTCATAGTGATGTTCGGTCATTTTTGAAGGAGTTGAGAGAAATGATGGGTTGGATCTAAAATTTGGAAAGATTTCCATGATGAGAGTAAAATCAAGAGATGAGAGAGATGATTGTATGGGATAGAAATTTTATCAAATGTGCGGCTATTGATCTTCGATATCGGTTTACGCACACCAATACAAACACAAATCAACCCCCGGGTTCACCAACTCACACAGTGAAGCCGTAAGAGCTCGGCTATTATCATTTCAATTTTAGTTGGTGATAAATCAATCTTGGCAAAAAATTAGCGAGCTGAAATTTCGGATTTGGGCTCTAGCCTTAAGTGTCGTCTCTCGCTCACTTAGAAAAATAGAACATCCAAGGTCTGGGTTGCTCTCCCGTAAAATTCTTGATTTTATGGTTTTTTTAAGATCGACTATTTTTAGCAATCCCAAATTTATTTCGATGATCACTGAAGAATTTAAGTGAGCAAAAAATACACGTCTACCGTCCAGTCCCAATTTCCTTTTAAAATTATGTGATAAAACAAGAGGGAGAAAGTCGAGAAAAGCCGATGCATGCGGAAAACTATGATGAATGCTCAGTTAGAAGACTTACAGTGAATCCTCGCAATCTCCATGTGGGATGCTAGACATAATTTAAAAATTATTCTAAATGAAATGCAAGCCGATGGAAAACCGCACCCTAGCAGAAAGTTCTATTAGCGGAAGAATTGATTTAAATTTGGCTAAGTTGAATGATCTATGTACGTCTCAGTCAATGTGCAGTGTGGCTTAAGATCCTACGAGCACAAACAAAAATATAAATGCTCTGAGAGCCGTATGTGCAGGTCTATCCTAATCGCCACTCAAGTAGGGCCCCACCCTCACCGGAGAGTGAAACAGACCACGACACACTACAGAATAAAGTTAGAGGTCTTTCTACACACGCGAGAGTCCAAACGGACACCGCTGTAAATAAGCAATTAATTACAAAAATTTAGAAATTGCAAGAATTAAAAATCTAGACTCTACACTCTCTCACGACTCGACTCGATCTTAAATTAATTGCGGTCTTTGCAAAGTTGGTGAAGTTGCGTCGGTTTTTTTTGAAAAACCGCTCCACGTACAAAGTACCTCGCAAGAAAAATGAGAGAGAAAATGTAAGAGAGTGACTCAAAAATATATAAAAAATAAGTGCTGAAAATAAATTGCAGGAAAAAAATGGAATTTACAATGCGAAATTCGGGGGTCAGACTACCAAATGCGGAAAACCGAACAAAAATTTTCAAGACAAAAATCTAAGCCGTTTTCCTCCCCGGCAACGGCGCCATCTGACGTATCCGATGATGCCGGGTTTAAAAATATGTTTTTATCGTGAAGTGCGTAAAAATTATGTGTCATTTGTTGTAGGCGGCAATCGGAAATGGTCAAGAAAATACCACAATTAATATGTTCAATTTTTATTCTCGTGGTTTTATGTTTATTTTACTTGGGCAAGTCCCAAGGTCGATCACAAGGAGGCAAAGGAACAATCTAGAATTAAGTCTATCAAGGTTCGTGTTCGGTTTTTGAGGCGGTCTTTTTTTGGAATTTTCAATGCAATAGAGGGTGCAATATGCAAATTTAGCCAATTTGAGGAACTAAAATGTGAATTACGTTCAAACGATGTCCGAAATATATGAAACTTGTCCACAATGTAAAATACGATAAAATGAGTGCACTGTAATTTTTTTGGAATTTTTTGATGCAATATGAATTTTTTTATGAATTTTCAAATGCAAACCGAATGAATTTCAATATTTAATTATAATAAATACTAAACCTACTTAGTTTCAAGAAATAAAATTATCTAAGATCTATCACTAGGGGTTGATCTTAGAAAAATCCTAAACCTCGAAAATGTGAGATCTAATACCTATTAAAAATTAAATAGTGAAATATGCAAAATGATTTTTACAGGGCAAATGATGCATGCAAATGCAAATCTTTTTTGACAAAACGTTAAGCAAAATAATCTCTAGGATATGTGATTTTTCTGGGATTTTTAGATCAACAGTTAATCAACGGCAATTTTAAGAACACAAAGTGGGCAAAATATGCAATTTTCAACAAAATAATTAATAATTAATTAACCACTTATCACAAAAATATCCACAATGTGTCAAACTGTAGAGAACTAAATGTAGAACAAAGTGCTATTTTAAATAAATAAAATGATGGAAAACAGAGGTCTAAACTGTACGAGGAATGCAGGGTTACAGATGCAATAATTAAATAGATAAAAACAATGCAGGGGGACTGGTTTGCAGTTACCTAGATAAATAGGGGTCCCTCTGCAAATTCACCAGACAGTCACGTGCTCTGCACGTGACTTCTGACTGGAGGGGCCTTGGCGTAAATCTGGGGATGTCCAGGGGGCTATCTGCAATTTTCCCCGCATCACGTGCAGTGCACGTGACTTGGGGTTGAATGATAACGAAGTTTCCCCACGCACGTGCCTCGCACGTGCGGGGGACCTCGGGCCTCGAGCCCGGCCTGCGGTGGTGGAGGAGCCTTCGGGCTGTTGTGGTGAACGCGCGGTGGAGGTGTCGTGGGAGATGAAGTCGGGGCGGCCGAACCTCTGGCTGGCGGTGGAGAACGGCGGCGAGGACCTCTAGTGTTGCTGGTGGCGCGATGAAGAAGTTGGAGAAGTAGCGAAAGGGGATGGCGGAGTCGTAGGTGTCGTGGGCTCTACGGCGAAGGACCGGAGCAAGAGCAGTAGGCTCTAGGCTGTTCTGCGACGAGGCCTGGAGCCTTGGATCTCGCCGCGATGGCGGCTCGCCGGCGCTGTCACCGCCGTGAGGTGGGCTAAGGGGTATTCGACGGATTTGACGGATCGTAGATCGGAGATGGACGAGGGGATCGACGGGACTGAGATCTGACGAGGACGAAAGAGGGAAGAGAAGATCGGAGATGGAGATACGGTGGAGGAGATTGGCGAAATCGACAGCGAATCGCGGGGGCGGCAGCGGCTTTCCAAAAGGGGAGGCGCTAGGTTGACGAAGTACAGCAGCCGTCCGATCGGTCGAGATCGGACGGCTGTTGTTGCGCCACGTGGCGGCAACAAGGGGGAGAGAGAGGGCGCACGTGCGGAGCACGTGCCTGGGTCGCACGTGCCTCGCACGTGCGTGGTTTTTAATATTTTTTTTATAAAACGAATTATAAATAAAGTCAAAAAAATAGCTGACACGTGGCGGCACCAGGTGTTGCCACGTGTCAGCACCAGATAATTCAGAAAATAAATAGTTTGTAAAATCCAAAAAAAAATAGTAAATGACCTCGGATCGAAAAAGTTTCTTTACGAAAGTTGCTCGTCTCGATGAGATCTACAACTTTCATGAAGACATCAAAACCAAAATCGATCATTTGCACAAAGTGTTATTTTTGGGGTATCCCATGTACATAGAACACCTTGATTTTTGGGTTTTGTAATTTTTATGTCATTTTTAGATCAGATAAAAATCCGGAAAATTACGATAAAGTCAAAGATAAATAAAGACACCTTAATCTAATTTTTTTAGATTTTTATTAATTAAGTAAATATGTACATAAAATATTAGGTCAAAAACTGTTAAAATACACAATATACAAAAGAGGCCCAAAACCCAACTTTCACATATGAGATCCGATTCACTTGAACTTGGTCTTGTTTTGAAGGTAATTGAATGTACATTATTTCAAAAGTGAGTAGGATTAAATCGGACACTGGATGAGGAAGATATGAGGCTTTTAGTTCGGAAATCCTAAAACTAGGGTTTGGGTTTTTGGTCCACTTATTTGGGTTAGTTATTTTTTTGTATTTTTCATTTATTCTTTTAGTGATATATACACAGTGGAGGTGGTTTTGTGTTATTCGGAGTTAGCAGGAATGAGTTAAAAATTAGGGAAGTTAGGCTATTTACAGGTTATTTTGGCTTGGATTTTTTGCTTCTTATTTTGTGCAGATTTTTGTGCTAAAATGCAATTCTTATGAAATCATGCATGAATGCTAATTATGTAGAATAGATGCTAAAATGCTGTTGATTTTAAGGGATTTGAGCTTAATAAATGAGCTTTAGAGTGATGAATTCGAGATTCATCAGTCTGCCAAATGTACACACTCAGACATATAGCAACACATCTGTCTCTGGTCAGAGGATGCATGCCTATGCTGTGACAGCATTCAACATAGGTCTTTGGTTATCTCGATCTCGTTAAGTCAACTCATTGACTCAACTAATCTGACACCTCCGAATCACTATTCCCGTGCAGAGGACCTGCATCAAGAGGTCGGTCAGATATCAACCATATGAGAAAGGATTGCCATCTCCTACTCAGACTGGAGATCATCAATTAACAGTCATTTGATGATGCTTAATGAGTCCTCTATCTAACTCCTTAGATATTCATCCAAGCATCAGCCTCTATGATTCAATCAATGAATCAACAACTGTATGATTATCAAGTTGGCCATGGTACATAACCGTTATTGTACAGAGGGACCTTATAGTGCATTCATTCATTCAATCTCAGAAAGGGAGTGAAAAATAATCAATAACTTTTATTGATAAATCATTTATTACAATAACATTTATTACAGGAATGGTTCACCTCGGGCTCACATTGCTAACACATGATATAGCCAAAAATCTTTGGACTTGCACCTTAAGTCTCAAGGTCCGACTTTTATGAATTTTGGGAGACACAAGTGCCTTCCTATGACTATAAAAAGATGTTTTGGGTGAGAGCCTACTATTACCTTTATGGGTTTGATATAACTAGACACTTTGAGCAGATAGCTCCTTTGCTTGTGATGTAGTAGAACCGCACTTGGAAATGATAAATCCCAGATTTATCAATATTTATTATTATTATCTCTTTTGCTTATGATTCACCAACATTAATTAACAATTAACTCCAATTAACAAATAACTCTTTGTAATTAATTAAAATATATCATTGTCTTCTTAATAATTTATCTCCATGTTGTATATTAATACCTATATTATACCTATATTTTATGTTTCTTTATTTATTAAAAATCCAATAAAAATAAAATAATATTGTACTTAATTATTTTAACATTAAACATAATGAAAAATAAAAAAAATAAGAAAAATAAAATTAAATAAATGTTTTTAATCCCTAAAAATACTTACAAAAATATTACTATGTCTTTATGTTGTATTCTCTCTTTGAGTTCTACAAAAAAATTTGTAGATCTCATTGAGATCTACAACTTCCATGTTGATGATTTTTTTAATTCATCTACTAATTATTTCTTTTATATTTTTCATTATTTTCATATTTTTTGAATTATCCAATTAGGCCAGGTGCCTCCTCCTTATTGACCCACGCGGCATGGATCTTTATTCATTTCTGTCGATTTTTTCTGTTGTTAGATCTGATTTTGATGACCTGATATGGGATGTTGCTTCCCTCTCTTCTCTCAACTGCCAAATGAGTTCGATCAGCTTCATCTTAGCCATTCTTTAGCACCTTATCCCTGACTGCATGATCGATTCCCATCAGATGCATCATGATCCTTCAATTCCGCCCAAATCACGATGCTTCTATCGCGATCCAACGATTGGAAAGCTGTCTTCAACTTCCAACACTTGTTGCTTCGATCCGACATGACCCAACTCCTCCATTTTTTCCTAACCACCTCCAGTAACCCTCTGATCAGTTTCCACCACCAACTTCTTGCCCTAACTTCCCTTTTCCATGCCAACCACCAAAATCCCCCTAACTCTAACTCCTTTATCATATATGGTGGTGTTTGAAATCACCGCCAGGACCAACTTCTGCCAACTTCCTCCTCTACATATACTCCATATCTGTTGCCCATAATCGCCATTCGTCACTTTGTGACGTTGCCCTAAGTATCATCTACCCTCCAGTAACAGTGAGAGGTATAAAAAAAGACATGAAGACAATGATTTCAAAGACCTGATCAGGCCACGATTCATCTTCAATTCAACATCTTCTTCATTTCCACTCCAGGTAAGATCTTCCATTTTCATTTTGGTCTGATTTCACCATTTTATTATGTCTGTGTATGTTCATGAATCTCTGATTTGATCACTTTAATACCATTGCCATGCATTACTCATTCACGCGTAATTTTCTAGTTTATTCTTACGTTTCTCTATTGATGTGATCATCCTGACTCTTTCTTCTTCATGCAAGGAAGAAGAACCCACCTAGCATTCAACTCCATCACCTCTAGGAACCCTCATTACGCCTCATGTTTATCTTAAAAGGTTCCTATTTGCATTTGGTTTGGAGCTAACACTTGTAGGAGGCTCGAGGTTCTTCATTGATCGGAATTTTTGCACTTTGCCGTTGAAGAATTTTATTTCGATGACTTCCCATCGAGCCGATAAACAGAGTCTCCTCAATGCTCCACCTGTAGGATGCTCCATTGTTCCATATTATCCAATTGTACCATCCACATAAATCAACCACAATCACAATCATCTCAATTGTCCATTTTCAACACTCTTGTCTTAGCTCTCTGTAATGTCTTTTTACCTTGATCATTTTTGAGATTCCACTACACCCATACTTTTTCATATGGGAGCCTCTCCTTTCATGGAAGAGAGCATGTACGAGCATACCAAATTGTAATGGAACAAGTAGAGTTATCAAGTCTCCCAACTGGTAAAGGGTAATATCTAATACGATCAAGTGATCATCATGAATCAGTATTGGCAGGATCCCCCATCAAACAAATGTCAATGATGGGGAGGGTGATGCTACGGGTGCTAATCAAATTAAACTATAATGAATGAACCTATGTGATAAGCATGGTTTTGAGGAGGTCTTGTCAATCCACAAGGCGTATGAACAGTCAATGAAGCGACCTCACACAAAACTCAACTAAATCAACAATTAATCCACAATATGTATAAAGCAATGAATAAGAAAAATGTGGATCTAAAATTTATTATAACTCTACAAAGAATGTGTATAGGTACAAGTATGTGTATAGAGTCGAACACAGGGAGCAAACATGAGAATGGGGCAAATTAATGCACAAAATTTGTGTTCTTCTTGTCCATTTTTGTGGATTTTTTATTTTGTATTTTTATGGAATTTTAGTTATATATTTTTTAAATTTTAATTTTATATTTTTTATATTTATAAATTTTTTACTTCTTTTTATTTTGAATATATAATATAACCTTATATAAGGCTATATACAATATAAGTTAATATATATAAATACTAATAAAAATAAGAAAAATACAGAAAATAAAATGTTTTTGAGTTTTAAATAAGTTTATACTATTTTTGTGATTTTATAAATATTTTTGTTAGTTTTTATGGATTTTTAAAGTAAAAATATTCCAAATCATGGGCTAAATAAATATGTCAGATTAATTTTGAAATTTAAAATAGCAAATAATGTCTAAAACTTTTCAAATCAATTTTAGTCGACAAATAATAATAAAAAGGAAATTATAAAAGAGAAAATGAATTTTGTGGAGTTTTTGAGATTTTTATAGATTTTTATAAGGATTTTGGAGCTTTTTAATTTTTTATGAGTTTTCTTTTTCTATTTATAGTGGTTTCTCAAAATACTTAAATAAACAAAATATATCTTTTAGGGGAGTTTTTCAAAACGATTTTAGATTTTTATGGGTTTTTAAGTCTAATAGGGTAAAAATGTGCTCTTTTTTATTTTTATACAATAACTAAAGTGCCTAAAATTGAAATCCAAAATTATAATGTGAATATACAAACTAACAAGCATCTACTTCTATTTTTTGAGTTTTTTTGGAACACGAATGATATATTTAATAAGTAGAACAACATATACAAAATTTAATGGTCTAGAAAGGACATTTATGCAATTAAAATAAAGCATAGGGGTGAATATGTAATTTTTCCAAAAATATTATAATTGCAATTTAAATTTAAAGGACTAAATATGAATAATAAAAGCTGCAAGAGATTGTCTGCAAAATGCCCACCTCACGTGGAAAAACACGTGGAGCTGGCAAGGGACTAGTGTGCAATATCAGAAACTACGGGGTCTGACTTGCAATTTATCCAAAAGTTTAAAGCGTTAAAATATTGTACATGACTAAAAATAAAATGACAAAATAGAGGGGAAAAGGTGCAAAATACCCCTCGACATGCGCTGGCGGATGTTAAAATGTAATCCACTAATTTAGATGTCGTGTCGTGAATGCGCGATGCCATTTTGCTGATGAGGGGAGAGGATTGGATCCTCATCGAAGATCGGACGGTGCTAAGCTTCTTCATCCAATGACGGATGTGCAACCTGGATCGGACTCCTGAACGGATGGCTGGGGAGTTGCCTAGAAGAACATGTGAAGAATCGGAGGATGATGAGCTTAGATCTGTAAAATCTTGAGGTGACGGGCTCCTTCCTGACTCTTAATGGATTCTAGAGCTTCTTGGGGTTCTTTCGCACTGGTCAGAGGCTCCAAAATGTTGCGAGAAGGTTTGGACTTGTCCGGTAGAGCACCGGGACTAGGTTGCGTCCCTGAGCTTCAATGAGCCTCGAAGAGGCTCCTTCTTTCGTTTTTCTTGTAGGGGTTAGCTCACAAAAATGGGGAGAAGCTCGGGGAGCTCCAGAAGGAAGAATGGACAAGGGAAGTTGTTGGGGTGGTGCCCTCCGGCAGACTGCGGAGAAAGAAGGTCTAGGTGCCTGCTTAGTCCAAGAATGAGATGCATGCAGGTGGGTGAAATATTCGAAGGACAGAGAGGAACAAAGGTGAGGTGGTAACGGGTCAAAAAAGGGTGTGTGGCATGGTGGAGGTATTCACTAGAGCTAGCTTCCGACGAACTACAAATCACTATTTTACGCTAAAAAAAGTAATTATAAGCTAATTTAAATGTAGGAAATCAATATAGAACCTAAAATCTACCTAAAATGGAGAAAGTAAACCTTAAGTGGTCGTGAGTCGTTAGATCTACCGCTGGGAGCAGAGCTCCAACAATGGGGCTGAGTAGACCTCCTACGCCTCTCCTCCGGGTTCCTGGAGCATGGGGAGCACTCCCTGTCACAAAGGCTCAATCCTAGGGTGCTCCGAGGGGGATGGATTAGGTAAAAGATGAACCAAGGAGCAAAAATGGCAAGGGGTAGATATTTACAAGCATGGGAAGAGACAAAGCTGGAGACAAAATCATGGGTGCGTCGAAGCAAAATGGGAGGAGGATTTGATTCGACGAGAATCATGGATGAACAGTACTTAAAATCCTAGGAGTTGTGTATCAAGGGGGGAAAATCGAGAAGGATGGAAGCTGGGGCTAGTCTGATGAGCCTAGGGCTCAAGTCAGATAGTTGACCATGGTCAACAAAAGGTGCAACCTGGTTGGTCCACTTGGACCAACCAGGAAAAAACTGACCAAAATTATTTGTAAAGTGAATAATAAATATTAAATGAATTTATTAATTTTAAGTTAGAAAAATTTTTATTATTTTTTGTAGTATTTTAATCTTATTTTTATTTATTTTTTGAACTTATTTGTTACAAGTAAATTTTAGGTTTCATTTATAGGTATATTCATATATGTTTTGGGTATTTTATTTTTATTTTGTATTTTTGATTTTATTATTTCATTATATTATTTTATAAAATTATAACATATTTTATATACAAAAATATGTTTTTATTACATTTTTCTGAGGTATTTTGTACACTTAAATAAATATATGTATATATTATATGGGTATATGTATAAGTATTTCATCTATGTATTTTGAATACATGTTTTATTTTAATGTTTATTTAGGGTTTTATTTCATGTACATATAGCATAAATAATATTTACAAAATTATAAAAATACAAAATTATAAAAAATAGTAAAGAATAAATAAAATAAATATTTTATCCGGGTATATTGTACAACAACAGTCCAAAACCTAACTTTCACTGCTTAACTCCAACTTAAATGAAACCACCTTCATTAAATATCTTATTAAAAGTTATATACAATTAAAGATGATTTTGATATATTTTGAGTTTTTATTTAGGAGATCTGGGTCTGAGAATTTGACATTTTGGCCTTTCATTTTGAGTATAAAATGAACAATATATATTATTTTTGTATGAAATCAATTTTATATTTTATTTGTATTTTTATCTACAACTTTATGTACACAGTTTCTTTATTTGAGGTATAAATAATAGAAAATAAAATACGTTCCAAAAAGGACTTATTAAAGAATAAAAGAATGGAATTTAATGGTGATTTCGGCCCTTATCTTCCCCTACTTTATTCCTTTTCGACCCAGTCATCAAGATGCCTAGGTCTTGGGGTTTAGGCTCATAAAATACCTTTAGCATTTTATTCTTATTCTTTTATTTTATTTATTCTATAATTTGGCATTAAAAACCGCATTTTATATAATAAATGGAATAAATAATGAATGTTAATTTGTACAAAATAATGGTATTTACATGCATTAGCTAGGATTTTTAAGGTCAAAATGATAGAATAAAGGTGATGAAATGGAGATTCATCCCTATGTTTGGAGTGTGATTTGATAAGAAAGTTCAAAAGTTTGAGTTCGATTTGATAAGTGACATATCTTCTTGTTCATTTAGGAAAAAACATTCCAGTTGGTTCGATAACAGCTCATCAACGGTTTAGCTCAAGAGAAACTTGTTAAAATGGACAAGCTTGAAATTGATGTTTGATAATGAAGTCTCATAGTTGGATAATATGCTATAAAAATGAGAAATATAAACAAAATCTATTGATCAGATTGCTATTAGAGTGAATGGATGTGAATGAAAAATAAACTGTGTATATATTTGTAGAGTTTCATAATTAAAGAGGTTTATAATTTTGTTTGAGCGGCTGATTCTGTTGACATAAAATTTACTAGTGTTCTAGTCTTCCATTAATCAAAGTATGAAATTCAATAATGTTCTCACAATCAGTTATATATTAAATAAAAAATAATTTAGTACCATTTATTGACAACCTTTTAAATAGATTAACTTATCATTGATGTATGATAGTTGATCTGCCGACCTAACAAGCTAAGTCGGCAATCAAAATGTATGTGAGTCGAAATTTACTATAATGTATGTGACGATCAACCAAGTGTCAAACAACAATAATCCCACAATTACATTAAGCAATCAAAATGTATGTGAGTCGAAATTTACTATAACACTAATAATTACGTGCATAGTGAAAGCAAGTAGAGTGTCAAACACTGGGAAATGCAAGGAGGGTAGCGAATTATTACTAACTAATAGTAATTACTTTTTTGGATTTTTTATTTTACATATTTTTGTGAGTTTTTAATAATATTTAATTCTTATGAATTTTAATTGGTTTATATTTTTATAGTTTTCTATTTTTTAATTTTACATTTTGATTTTAATTTTACACAAATATTAACTTCCTTTTTATTTTTCAAAATAAGATAATTAATTATATATATAATAACAATATATATTATATCTTAAGTAATACATAATATATCTTTTATATTTTAACTAAGTCAAAATATAGTAAAATACATAAAATAAAATGTTTGTGTTTTTTTATGTTTTTCTTTATTTTTGGTAATCTACATGATATTTTATAATTTTTATAGTTTTTAAGTGATAAAATATATAAAACATGCAATATAATAAATATGATAGCTTGTTTAGGGTTTAATAAATATTTAAACCCAAAATTATTTTTTAATAGATACTATATTTAATAAAGAAAATTCGCAACAAGAAGGTGCATTTTTGGAATTTATAGAATTTTTGATATTTTTATAAGATTTTTAGGGTTTTGTGATGTTTATATTTTATATTTTTAATGATATTTGCATATGTAGTAGAATATAATATAATCTACTAATATATTTTTTTGGAATTTTGGAGTTATATTTTAATTGTGTGGATTTTTAATGGAATTTTTACCCGACAGACCCTATAATCTTTATCAATGACCTCTACGACCTTTGAAACATCGATATTCCTCCCTCGACCCTGTAAACTTGCTCCGTCTTACCCCACGAACCCTACCATTAAATTGACACATCTAGAGTTAACTTCCTTAGGTTAAAAACGAGTTAATCTATTCAATCCATAATCGGAGGGCTAGAATTAACTAAGAGAAGAAAAGTCGTCGTCTCCGGCCATGCCATTCCATGGAGCATGGGGGGATTCGAGGGGGGCGATCATGGCATGCATGGCCCGGGGGGGGGGGGGGGGGGGGGGGGTTCAATGTCGCCGGGAGAGGGGGCAACCGAGTAGGGGACGCGGTGCTGGGAGCGGGGCTCGAGCAGAGGAGGCACGTGGGTTGGGGGGCTCGAGCAGAGGAGGCGGCATGGGTTGGAGGGGCTCAAGCAGAGTAGGCGGCGGGGTAGGCTTCCAACAGTGGGGGGCTTCATCATTGTTGGGAGAAGGGGCAGCCGAGCAGGGGACGTGACGCTGGGAGGGGGCTCAAGCAGAGGAGGCGGTGGAGTTTGGGGGGGGGGGGGGGGGGGCTCGAGTAGAGGAGGCGTGGGGGTTGGGGGGCTCGAGCAAAGGAGGCAACATGGGCAGAGGTAGGGTTCGGGGGGGGGGGGGGGGGGGGTTCAGCGTCGCCAGGAGAGGGGGCAGCCGAGCAGGGGACGCCGCGCTAGGAGGGGGGGCTCGAGCAGAGGAGGCGGCAGGGGGGGTTCCAATAGGGGAGGCAGGGTTCGACAGGGGGGGGGGCTTCGACGGGGAGCTGGGCTGGTGGGTTGCTTCCAGTAGGGAAGGGGCCGACCAGGGCGAGGAGCTTGGCTAGGGGGGTTTCGAGCAGGGGGGCGGGCTTCAAACAAGTGGGATCTTGGGCGGGGGTGGGGGGTGGATGCTGGGGACGGGCTCGTCAGTGGTATTTGTAGTAAATTTGATTAATAAATTGGGTATAATGTAATTGAAGATAACAAAATCCGGTTAGTTTTAATGGTCAAATGGATGGAGGTTAACTACATGGTCCGTAGGATAAAGGTTAATAAGTTTACGGGGTCAAGGGAGGAATATCGATGTTTCAAAGGTCATACAGGTCATTGACAACGATTATAGGATTTGTCAGGTAAAAATCCCATTTTTAATAGCTAAACATGGAATATAAGCATGTTTTATATTTTTAAAAATAAGAAAATAAGTCTAAATGCCAAATAAAATTTATGCGTGATCAAGCATGGTTCAAGGCATCTATCCTAATTTTCACATAATTTTTGGCAAAAAATATTTAATATGAATAATATACATAAAAATAAAGTATACAGTAGTAGAGGGAACTAATTGCAATTAAAATAAACTAATCATGCATTCTCTAATAGATCCACAAAGTTTAGGTCTGATTTTGTAAAAATCCTAGAGTTTTCTCAAGTGGGGGACTGTGTGAGATGACCGAGACATAACTTAATAGCAAATACACAAGAGTTCGGAAGTCCACATGCAAATAAACCTAATTATTTTACACGTACTATTTAATTTACAAGACTAAAAAGAAATACAAAAAGATGGGAGGGGCTTTGTGCTATTTACTCAGGAAGTGTGTGTAGGGCAGGTGGCATGGATCTAACAGCTTCGTCGCTTCCACTTATCCATGCGGACGGCTAAGATTGCACACCGCTTCACTTGATTTCAGTGCTCCTGATTAGATCTGAAGTGCCTCCTCCATCAAACAGTTCTGAGATGCTCACAAAGAATAAGGAAGAACAACTTCCCTGTTAAATTTTGATCGGTGAACGCTCCAGTCTCCAGCCATCTCTATCGCTACTGATTAGCTCAACACCTTCCTAGGAAACCTCTGCAACTGCGAGGGATCTTCAAAGGGTCCATGCCTCGTCGAAGGAGGCATGGAGGTTGCTTCTTGTCCAACCACTTGGGAGTGTTGTTATTCATTCGATTCACCTTCTAGGTGGCTTCTCTAGAGCTCCAACCTATCCAAAATGAAATATGGCTCGAGGGAGAATTGCTTCGACCCAAGATGAAGATGGATAGCACTAAAATGGAGTGAATTGAAAGATTTTCGATGAAGGGGCGGAGGTGGAGATCGATGGCCAGATCTGAGCAATATCAGAGTGATCTGGATGGACGACAATGCATAGAAATGGAAGAGGAAAGTAGTGGGATGTGGTGTGTGAAGGAACATGAGGGTCTTCACGGTTAAACAATGGCCGAAGCCTAGAGCTCCAGTAAACTTCGAATTGAGATTTTAGCGAAAACTAAAAGGAAAATATTGAAATAAAATGTAGGGAAACACTGAGGATTAAAATGAGAAAATAAAACCTAATTCTAGCAGCTCATACCTAGTCAGGGACCAAGAAGAAGAAACCTCCCCCGAAGCTGCTCCAGTGAAGTGGAACCAACTCCTCCACCTTTCTCCTCGCCACAAATCAGAGGGTCGACCTTCCTGTCACAAAGGGGTACGCTCCAGAATGATTCTTTGGGTTACATGTGATCAAGAGAGGATAAAAAAATAGGATTGACGACTTGGAGTGCATTTTATAGAGGAAGTGAAGGGTGATTTTGGAATCAGGATTTTGCTCGATTCGAGGTGGTTTGTGGAAACTATGGATATAGCAGGATGGAGGATGACATTGTGCACAATATTGATGAAGGAATCGACATGATCAGAGGTATGGAATTGGCATGAAAAATCAGTAGAAGAGATTAGTCGTGCAAAAGGACGAGTACATGGCAGCTCCAGATCTATGCGGGGGAGCTGTTGACTGGGTAGGTCAACACTCCCCGTACACCTATAGTCCATGTGGACTAACTAGAGATAAAATAGAATTGAAATTATGAATTAATTTAAAATAAAATAGCTAATGACTAAAAATATGATAAATGAGTTTATTATTTTCTGAACTATTTTTTGGTGATTTTTATTTATTTTTACAACCTTATTTATGATAGTTCATTATTTTACATTATACATATAGGTATATACATGTATACTATGAATTATATTTTTATTTTGTATATATATAATATCATATTACATATCTCATATATTTACAATATTATTTAATATGTATTTACATATTTTATGATATTTTTATGAATTTATTTATATGTATAAATAATTACATGTATATACATTTATAAGTATATTTTACCTATGTATTTAACTTTATTATTTATTTTGATTGTCTTTTAATTATTTTTATTTGTATTTTTATTTTTAATATACATGTATATTGTGTATTATATTTTTATTTGTATTATATATAATATTAAAAATACATATTTCATATATTTATAATATTATTTAATATTTATTTACATATTTTTATGATTTTTATCTGTATACATAATTACATGTATATAAATTATAGGTCCATTTTACCCATATATTTAACTTTATTATTTATTGTAATTGTCTTTTAATTGGCTTTATTTTTATTTTTAATGTGTATTATATAATATATACTATAATTCAAAAATATAAAGGATCACAAATATAAAGAATAAAATATTTGGTTTTATATGCACTTGCCCTAGCATAATAGTACCCCAAAAAGTCGATTTTTATATCTTAGCCGCATTTTCAATGAGACCACCTTCATTTGATTGATAATTTAATTTGAAACACAATCGATGTGTGTGGTTGTTCTATTTGTGTGTATACCATGTGCACTGTGCATGTTTTATTTTGGCTAATGTTTTTTTAATTTTCTATGCATTAATATGTACAAGTTTTGTATCAAACCATTTACTATTTGAGGTGTGTATAGTGATAAATAAAATAATGCTTTATGATATTTACACAATATAAAGAATTAGGGTTTCTGGGATATTTTATATAATATTTTACCCTCATCTTCTCCTACTTTATTCATGGTCGACCTAATCAATATTTGACTTGGTCTTGAAGTTCACGGCCAGTCAGTATCTTTGATAGTTCCTATATTTTTCCTTTCTTTTCTTTATTCTTTAATTTTGGTTTTAAATACTAGTTTTTGCATACTAATTACATATCAATGTTAGATGTTAATTCATGCAAGTCAGTAATATTTGCAGGTGTTTTACTAGAGCTTTAAGGTCAAAATAGAAGAATAAAGGCGAACGAATGGCTATTCATCACTTATATTGGATACCATCATCTCAATAATTATTCATTTATTTATGATCAAATCATATGTAAAGGATTATATATCTATCTATCTAATCCAATTCCCACACACATTCATACATTACCTAGTAGAGATTATGTGTAATGTGTATTTTTTACTGAAGTAAGACGCGGAACATATATAATATCGATTTATATAGGATGGAATCAATATATACGGTCGAATGTATAAAAAACTAATTTTGACATGATTATTGGTATTTTTATGGAAAAAATATATATGACATAGTTTATCATATACAACATTATAAATATATATCTATCATGATAGTGTTGTTTAAGCTTGTACCCCTCCAAAATATTCTTGTCCTCCTTGTCTACCCACAATATCTCCTCTACAAAGGAAAGACAAGAAGAACCCACCACCACATGTGATAATAATTAGAAAAGGATTTTTTTAGCATTATGTCCGTTCAAAATTCTACAATTACAGTTATATCGTTACTTTTTGTAATAACACGTGTGTCCCTATCTTCCACAAAATTCACCCTATATACATCAATGAAGTGACGCTAAATTTTGTATGAATTCAAGGATTCAAGTGTTATTGTAAAAAAAGTAGACCTGGCCAACCCAGTCCGCACTCCCAGCCTGCCCAACCCGCTCATGAGTCAGGCTTGGTTAGGAGTTTTGGGAATGGGCCGATCTGGCCTGGCCCGCAAAAAAATAAAAATATATAAATATAGGTTGAATAATACATTTTATGTTAAATATTTTTGTGGGTTTTTGTATAGAGAAGTTAATATCTTATTTACTTGGATCAAAAGTTACCATCTTTACAGACCACTCTGCTATCTGATATTTACATCAGAAGAAGGATGCCAATCCTAGACTAATTAGATGGATCCTTCTCATCTAGGAATTTGATTTGGAAATCAAGGACAAGCTTGGAGTTCAGAATGTGGTAGCATATCATCTCTCTAGAATTGAGCAGCAAGAGCTTCCGTTGAGCAGTGCACCCATCACAGAAACCTTTCCTGACAAGTCGATTTTGGCCGTGGATTCACTCCCTTGGTAAGCTGAAATTGTCAACTACCTCATCTCGGGGGTAGTACCATAGGATTGGACAAAGATTCAGAAGGACAAATTCTTGTCGACAATCCATTTCTACCAATGGGAAGATCCTCTCTTATTCAGGGAAGGAGCAGATTGCATTTGGTGCAGGTGTATCCCTCAGGAGGAGCATCATAGTGTCCTCGAGCATTACCACTCGCTCGAATCTAGTGGACACCACTCTGGATACAGAACAACAACAAAAGTACTTCAGTGTGGCTTCTAGTGGCCCACACTATTTAAGGATGCAACAACTTTCATTAAACGATGCACTGACTGTCAAAGATTGAAAGGCACCCTCACCGCAAAAGATTCAATGCCCCTAAAGATCATTCAGATAGTAGACATTTTCGATGACTGGGGGATCGATTTCTTGGGACCTTTTCCCAACAGTTAGGGGTATGAGCACATCCTTCTTGTCATTGACTATGTGAGTTGATGGGTTGAAGCTATCCTCGCTCGAGCCGTTGACAGTCGCACAATATGTCGATTTTTGAAAGAAAGTATCATTTCACAGTTTTGGATTCCGAAGATTCTCATATCAGACAGGGTTAGCCACTTCATTAACAAAGAGGTCAAGAAATTAACAAAGGAATGCAACATCGAGCATCGAGTCGCATCTCCTTATCATCTACAGACCAGTGGCATGTCAGAATTACCAAATAGAGAAATCAAGACAATCCTACAGAAGCTTGTCAAGCCAGACAGAAATAATTGGTCCCAACTCTTGGACTCTATCCTTTGAGCAAACCGAATCGCTTACAAGTCTCCTTTGGGCATGTCGCCCTACCGTCTTGTGTACGGAAAACCATGCCATCTGCCTGTGGAACTAATTCACAAATTCTTATGGGCAATCAATATGTGCAATTCAGACTCACAGAGAAGTGGTCAGAAAAGAAAAGATGATCTGAAAATATTCGTGTAATTTCGATACTATGCATATGATAACACATTGATTTACAAAAAGAAGGTGAAACACTGACATGACCGGTACATCAGACGAAAGACCTTCGAAGTTGGACAAAAAGTGTGGCTATTTGATGTAAAGTTGAAGATCTTCCCAGGTAAATTGAAAAGCAAATGGGAATGGTCATTTCAAGTGTGCAAGAAGTGTGTGGCAATGGCAACATTGCAATATCAGAATTGTCTCCTGATGCACATCCATTTGTTGTCAATGGTCAGCTACTGAATCCCTACCTTGAGCATGATACTTTCTTGGCCGTTGTTGACTCAATCCAAGCACTGTTCTCTGAACATGCATCCACGCTACTGCAGGCATCAAAAGATTCAGATAACGCACCTCAAAAACTTTTCTTTTAATCTCTTGTCTTTTCTTCTTTTCTTCTCTCTAGTTCCCGCTTTCATCCTATACAAATAGTAAAAAAAATCATCAGGTGTATCGCCCCTTTTTATCTGTCTTCTATACTTAGGATGTACTTTTTCCTATGTATAGAGGGTTGTGCACCCCAATTTCCTTCATTCTTTGATCCTCTCCATTGTCTCCTCTTCTTACCTATCCCCAGGGATCTCTCACCCTAAGTATAGGGGGGAGATAATACGAGTACGATCTGTTCATTTTCATCCTTGACAATCCCTGCCTTGTGTACAATCTGCTATACTTAGGATTATTTAATCCTAAGTATAGGGGGGACGGTCAACTTCCTGTTCATTTATTCATCTCCTCATTCTTTTATTCTTTAGACTTTTCTATACTCAGTCCGAGTTATGTCTTCTCTTTTCTCTTTGGTCTATGAGGACATAGCTCAAGCTAAGTATAAGGGGTCGTATATATTATGTATATACTTCAAGCCATAACTTGTACTTTTGTATTCTAAATAATACATATGGCTAAAAATGATGTTAAATTCATCACAATCTTCTATTAAAAATATGTTTATAGATCCTCAAACTCTTTTTGAACATTCTGATTATTAAATCAAGCAAAAATACTTTTGCAAAATGTTTAAAAAATAGTTTGAAAACCCTTTTGAAAATCTTTTGAAATTTGTTTGGAAAATATTTTGTAAAGAGTTCAACTTTTGTAAAAATCTTTTTGCGTGCAAAAATTTATTTTCTTTATGTCAAATAAAAATGTTTGAAAAATGATTTGCATATGGTTGTAAAATGGTTGCAAAAGTACATGAAAATCTATATATAATGTTTGGAAGACCTTTACAAAATGATTTTCAAATATGTGTAAATATTTGTAAAAACCGTTTGTGAAAATTATGTTGGACTATAGTTTTCAAATTTTGCTGGAAAATTACTTTAAAATAAGTTCGAGGAATATACACACCGTACTCAAAAATTCTTTATATATTTATCCATTAAGAACCAAAACTTTTGTAAATATAAGATACGTTCCCAAGTAAAGATATGTGCCTAATTTCTTAACATAAACCTTTTGCTTTCAAAAGCACCAAAATTTTTCGCAAAACTCAAATATTCTATATTCACACATGTATTAACAAATGACATTTTTATTCCTCAAAAATTCTGTTTGTATATACTGATTATTAAGTTAGGTTAAAAATATTTTTGCAAATGATTTGAAAAATGGTGTGACCCATTTGGAAAACTTTTTGTGAAATGTTTTCAACCTTTGTAAAGATATTTTGATTGGAAATTCTTTTTCTTTGTGTGCAAAAAAGTTTTGAAAATCGATTTGCAAATGATTTTGAAAATGGTTGTAAAATATTTTGAAAAATAATGGCCTTCAAATGTTTGTAAATATCTGCGAAAATTATTTTGTACTGAAGTTTTGAAAATTGTTTTCAAATAAATTTGAGGAATAAAAGCATCATTAAAAATAAAACATGTACATAAAATTCAGTACTAAATGTATATATCTATAAAATAACTTTTAAAATTTGCAAAATCCTTTAATTCTTAATTCTTATAAGAAGATAAAAATAAGCATGCCTGTATATATAGTTGTACATATTTTGTACTTTGTGTACT
This sequence comes from Ottelia alismoides, assembly GCA_037367405.1. Lineage (NCBI taxonomy): Eukaryota > Viridiplantae > Streptophyta > Magnoliopsida > Alismatales > Hydrocharitaceae > Ottelia > Ottelia alismoides. The sequence goes on along the minus strand of JAZKJV010002851.1, from coordinate 378,552 downwards.
AAAATCCTTTTTCTTTGCCAAAATTCATTTTATAAAAATTCCTTTTATTTGCCAAAATTCTTTTTAGAAAAAAATCTTTTTATTTGAAAAAAATTGTTTGAAAATTACATCATTCTTTCTGCATTGCACATAGTATTTGCTTAGCATTCATATTCTTTTCAATTGAGCTTGATGATTGAACAAGTCCAAATAAAGCCGAAGATTGGAGCTTGGTTGGACCTTACTGCACCTAACTGCACTGGAACCTTATGGGAACTAGGTTTAAGGTACTTCAGGTCCAATAGGACTTAATTCTTTGAGACCCAGGGCTGGGTTCAAGTCACCTCAACTGACTAACTATAACTTTTCGAGACACACACATGACTCTTGTCGGTCGTGACCTAACTTGGAAACTTGCACCTTTCACTTGGCTCAACTCAGTTGGAGTGGTGAGGGGGTGGATTTAACTGTCTGAGATGCACACGGGCGGAAACATTCATACTCATCTAGGGAGGGAAGTGCACCCCAACCTGGTCCAGTTACAATGAAATCAAATGACAGGAGAGTGTTGGTTGCAATAAAGCTTCAAAAGAGTGATAGTCTTCTAGCTCAAGAGGAAAAAGTACTTATGTAAATGCTGCTATAAATAGTATTTAAAAAAACTCCAAAAAGTGGATATGCCTGTAAATAAAATAAAATGCTTGCCGGAGTATGTGTATATGTTGTATAGAAAATAAGCAAGCTTGAGCATCAAAGTTATACCATGTGAGCCTACACCTGGATGACTTGACTACACTGGTCATGCATCCCAGGATAGTTAGCTACACTGGCTATCGTCCATTCGTTCACCTCCTCCTCTTGAGTATGATGCCACTTGAACTTAGAAGGGAATATCGTGCTCCTCGAGGACAGAGTGATGGATTGGGGAATCATTGGGTTGTCAGTCTGGAGAAGTCATTTCTTTTGTCATTTCAGTTGGGGAGAGCCACTATCACTTAACTGTCCAAGTCAGCTTCATAGTTATAAGGGTTTGATTATGATGTAGGCTAAATCTGACCTGGCTATTGAGGTGGTTTGAATCGAGTTTTGTAGCTCTCGAAGGATGTTGTTTTTAAACTTGGTTCCCAACCCGGTTCCACAGACATTCTCACATCAAGATCTAACATGAGCTCCAAACTTTGATTTTGTAAAGACAAGTTTAACAACTGAAAGCAATTCAATTTATTCTTTCGTTTTCTTTTCTTTTTTATTCTTTTTTGTACTTATTACATAAGTGTTTGCTAGGGACTAGCAAAGGCAAGTATAGGGGGTGATGAGTCTCCATCTCATCACCTTTATTCTATCATTTTTGCCGTAAAAACCCTAGCAAATGCATGTAAATAGAATTAATTTGTGCAAAATAGCATTCATCATTTATTACATTTATTGTGTAAATAATATTATTTTTAATGCCAAAATTATAGAATAAAGAAAAGAAAAGAAAAAGGAACAAAATATTGAAAATATTTTATGACCATAAACCCCGAGACCAAGTAAAAAAATTGAGTTGGTCGACAAGGAATAAAGTAGGAGGAGATAAGGGTCAGAAATAGAATAAAAACTCTATTCTTTTACTCTTTATTTATGCATTTTTGACACCTATTTTATTTTTTATTATTTATTCATCAAATAAAGAAACTTTGTACATAAAAGTTGTAGATAATAATGTAAGTAAAAATACAAATTTGAGTTTGTACAAGAATGATACGTATTGTACATTTTATACACAAAATAAAAAGTCAAAAACCAAACTTCACAAACCCACATCTTTCAAATAAAAAAATCAAAATATATCAAATCTAATTGTATATAAATTTTCACAAGCTATTTAATAGTAGTGGTTTTATATTTTTTGGAGTTACTGTGTAAAAGTTAGATTTTTGACCCCTATTGAACATTCTACCGATTAAAATATTCATTTTATTCATCCCTTATTATTTTTACAAATTCATATTTTTATATTTTTGTAATTATTATTTACAACATATGTGCATATTAAAACTAGAATAAAATCAAAAAAATGAAAAATAAAATAAGTTCATGTGAAAATATAGGCAAAACATCTTGTTATACCTATAAAAATAAAAGGGAAATCTATTATTTTATTCGTTATTCTTTTATATTTTTGTAATATTGTAAATATTATATACATTCTGTTAAAATACAAAACCAAAATAAAAGTCAATAAAATATATTAAAATAAAAAGATGTATATAAAACATAGGTAAAGGACCTATAAATATACCTATAGAATATACATACTTATTTATTTAAGTACACAAGTTAAATCATAAAAATAAAATAAAAATATATTTATACTCACAAAAATCAGTATAAATATATAAAATAAAATAATAAAATAAGATTTACAAATTAAAAATAAAATGTATAAAACATAGATGAATATACATATATACCTTATTAAAAATTAACTACTAATAAATAAAGACAAATAAATAAATAAAAATCATAATAAAATACTGCATAAAAAATAAATTTTTTTATTTTATACTCAAAGTTTAATAGAGTCGTTTACTATTTTTAATTAATTATTCTTTAATAAAATTCCATGGTTTGTCATTTAGCGGCCTGTGTGGCCCAATCAGGGCGCTCCGCTCATTGACCCTGGTCAACTCGACCTCCAGCCTATTGACATGACACAAACATGTTTTTCCGTGATTTCTTCCCTTTTTCCCGGTCGCCACATCCATCTATCACCTTTGCCCCCTTCATACGAAATGATCATTGATCATTGTTCATACATGCCATGCTCTCTAATCACGTGTACATACACCCAAATCGTCGTTTTTCCCCGATCAATAAGGGTGTTCAATAAGGTCTATAAATAAAATCCCCCGAGTATCCTTGCAATTTCGATCACCATTACGGGTCTAGGAGACCTGATCTTGTGTCGAGTTGGATCCCTCGTGACAAGAGGTGCTTCGGCAAGGCCAGACCAAGCTCCAGGAGGATGGGGTGCACCCATGGCCGCCGTCACCGTCGACCCTGCTCCCTGGTTCATTCCAGGTATACGAGATGTTCCTTTCTTGTTCATTTTGCTTATTTTAGTCGTATGTTTAATTTCCTGCTGTTAGTTTAGAATTTAAGTAATTAGAGTAGCGTAAATCGATCATCCCATAGTTCACCGGAGTAAAGCTCCAGCGAGCTCCTCTGTGCGTGTTCCGCCCCTCTCCGCCACGCCTTCTGCCTTCATCTCATTTCCCTTCACCTTTTGAACACCCCGCGCATCTTCACTCACCCAGATCGATACCCAATCCGGAGATTCGCTTCTCCTCCTCCGTCGTTCGCCGGAGAAGCTTTGTTTCGTCCCATCTTCACTCCGCGCCCCCCAATCAAGACCCCCAGACCTCTCTTGTGTTGATTAGAGTTTAATTTGCATGTCTAGCGGCTGAAAGGCCCCGCTGGGGATCGATTCAATAGGAAACGAGGCACCTGGTTCCCTCTGCCTTTCCCGATGCTGCCCGGCCACGTCGGAGCTCCAGACGCTAGTTGAAGCACACCAGCAGCTGCGGAATGTCTCCCCGAAGGTTTAGAGCCCAATGGCATCGCCCAAGATCAACCGGAGGAAGAGGAATTATCGATTGAAGGAAGGGGAAGGTATTGTTCTTCCATGTTCTTCGTGAATAACAACAGCCGTCCGATGGAACACCCCGTTCCAGTTTTATTCTCCATTGTCCATCCTCGCCACGTCTCAGTCGTTGATGAAGGCCCCAGATCTGATCCAGAGAACTCATCTTCGAAGGGGTATCGGCTCACCAGAATGCGCCACGTGTCTAAGTGAGGGGGGAGGATCATCAGATCGCCTGCCTTATGGGGTAAATTGCAAAACCTAGCCCCACATTTTTTGTATTTATTATTTAGTCCTGTAAAGAAAGTTAGCCATTTAAAATCAAGTGGGCATTTTACACTTAGGCCTCTATACTTATCTTAATTGCACTTTGGTCCAATCCACGTCACCTCACGTGCCGTCCCACGTGAGGTGGCGAAATTGCATGTATACCCCTGCGGGTTTTTGTATTTATAAAAAGTCTAATAAAATGAAATGCATGTTATATATTTTTATGAAAATTAGTGGAAGGCCCCTGGATTTCATTATATTTGTGTTTTGGTCCTTCCTAGTGTGCTTCACGTGTAGTCCCGCATGATGGATAAATTTCTCAAAACACCCTGGACTTTATTTTAATTGCAAAATGCCCTTATCATGACCTATATTTTTGTATGTTTATCCATTTATTTAAAATAATTAATATTCTCCTAAAAATCCAAAAAATAGGGTTAGATGCTTCATGCCTTGTATATTCATGTCCATATTTTTAATTAGCAGTTTTTGCATTTTACCCATTTATTAAAAAGGAAAAGGAGCCTAAATAATCCTTGTCTAAAATATAAAATACAAAAAACATGCTTTGAAAAATTCTAAAAAATCATATATAGTATATTTTAGCATTTATTAAGTCCAGAAAACAAAAACCCCTAAAATAGAAAAAAATGATAAAAATCATAAAGCTCTAAAATCCAACAAAAAATATATAAATTCTATAAAATACCAAAAACATGTTTTTCTGATTTATAATTATCTATATATTATTATTTATACATTAAAATTAATTTGGGTAATTTTGGGAATTATTTACTATTTTAACACCCAATTCAATCTCGGATTATCTATTAATCCCTTATTTGGATATTTTTGACTTTAAAAATACATAAAAATTAGCAAAAATTTCTAGAAAATTGCAAAATATTAGAAAAATATGAAAAATCTAAATACAATTTAATTTCTGTATTTTGTCTATATTTATTATCATTTATAAGTATACAACATATATTGAGTATACAAAGCCTTACATATGCCATATTGTTTACATAAAAGAAAACGAAAATATGAAAATATAAAAAAGAAAATACAAAACCAGAAAATTTAAAATCAAAATATAAAATTAAAAAAATAAAAAATGAAACAAAAATATAAAGCTAAAACCCCACAAAAGATCTATACAAATGCATGACTTGGTTGTACATGAATAACCTTAGGCTACCTATTTTGCTCTCTGTGGTTCGACCTCTACATGCTTACTTGCTATGCATTTTATGGTAGAGAAAATAAATTCTAATTCCACATTTTTGCTATTAATTGAATTATGTATATTGTGGGTTAACTGCTGACTAATTGGGATTTTTGTTTGTGGGGCCAACTTCGACAACTGTCTGTCCGCCTTGTGGATTGACACGACCTCTGCAGAAAATCCTCGTTATCAGGCACCCATGCCCCATTTTTCATCATTTTTTTATTTTTTTGGAAAATATTTCCATGTTTATTCAACCATATATCTCTCTTATTTGCCATTCGAATTTCATCAGAAACAAAGACTCCTACGACCTCCATCCAGATGGGGTCAATTTAAAAAATTATATGACTGTTAAAAACTGACTGTCTGGATAGAGGCCGTAGGAGTCTCTGTTTCTGACGAAATTTAAATGACATATATGAGAGATATGATGATGAATATACATGGTGATATTTTTCAAAAAAAAATTGCGGAAAATCGGATGGGGGCAGACATGTTGGCTACACCATGAAGGCAATCCCATTTTTTCCTTAATAAAATCGTTTATATATATTAAATACCATTAAAAATTTTAATAGATAAAGAGGGAAATGGGCCATGGGTCGGTCCATGGACGTGCTTTGGACATATGTTTTTTAACCTCGGTTAGCCCAACCCATGGGCTGGCCGGACACGTATTTTGGCCAGGTATAAAAAAAATAGGACATGTGTAAAATATCCATAAGAAAAGAATATAACAATCGCATTACCTGTAAATTGGAAATATTTACACTTTACACGTGCGTGCGTGCGTGCGTGCGTGCGTGGGTGTGTGTGTGTGTGTGTGTGTGTTCAAATTTTTTTATTTTTTTTGAAAATTTTTTCCGTGAATATTCATCACTATATCCCTATATTATGTCATAAAAATTTCGTGTGAAACAGAGACTGCTACGGCCTCCATCCAGACAGTCATTTTTTTAACGGTAACAGAATTTTTTAAATCGACTCCGTTTGGATGGAGGTCGTACGAGTCTCTGTTTCGCATGAAATTTGAATGACATAATATAGGGATTTAATAATGAATTTACACGGTTTTAGATTTCAAAAAAAATAAAAAAATTGTGAAAAAAGGGCGGAGGGAGCTAAGTTAGCACCCCCTAGGGGGCATATACATTTTATCCTATATATATATATGTAGAGAGAGAGAGAGAGGTAAATGGGGCTGCCCCCAGGGAGTAGCCAACTTGGCTACTCCCACCCCTATTTTTCCCTCATTTTTTTATTTTTTTGAAAAATAAAAATTTGTATATTCATCATTATATACCTCTCACATTCTATTAAAATTTCGTCAGAAACAGAGACTCCTAAGCCCTCCATCCAGACGTCATTTTTTTAACGGTCGTAGGATTTTTTAAATCGACCATGTTTGGATGGAGGTCGTAGGAGTGTCTGTTTCTGATGAAATTTTAATAAAATGTGAGAGGGATATAATGATGAATATACAAATTTTTATTTTCCAAAAAAAAAATGAGGGAAAAATAAGGGTGGGAGTAGCCAAGTTGGCTACTCCCTGGGGGCAGCCTCATTTACCTATATATATATATTAAATTTAGAAATAAAAAATGCAGTACTCGTGGATCGAATACGTGATCTTCTGATCTACACTCTGACGCTTTCCCAGATGAGACATCCCCATAAATAATAATTATAAATATAGTATCTATGTTTCTTTCACGATCGGTTATTCCAAATGCCAGTCTTAATGCATGTCTGGTAGCTTGCAAAGTATCTAAGTCATGGAAAGTGAATCAGAGAACACTGTTTTGTACCGTCGTGCCTGATGGCCAATCAGACGATAACATCAGAATCTTATATTCATTAGCACATCGATGTTTGTTATGAATCAGACATTCACCTCCTTTATTTTCTCCTCCATCTTGAAGACTTCTTACTGATACATAAGCATTTGGAAGCACGATTCTTTGATTTTGGTGATACCCTTGTGAATGGCATCAAAGGATTTTCATATTTCATACACGATCTTAAACTAAGAGATCCCATCAAACTCTGGTTGTTGCGATGCTCAAAGTAGATCTCGTGATGGCCACCAGAGAACAACAAAGTTCCTTCAAGTTCGAGCAGAAGGGGATTGGGCCGAGATTCTCCACAGTGACTGGTCCGAAGTATGGGAAGTGTGTCTCTCTTCTGTTGTGGAGTGGTCCAAGATTCTCTCCAGTGGGTGGAGCATGAGGTGCAGGGCTGGGGAGGAGTGGACGGAGGAGGGACTGGAGGGTGCGGGCTGGGGAGGATGGGGCAGAGGAGGTGCTGGAGTGGGGGAGGGAGAAGGAGGTTATCGACGGAGGAAGAGTGAAGGACATATCTACCCAAGTTAATCAATTCAATTATCTTTGTGCTCCAAAATTTAACGTCCGTTTGAGATGCAAATGAATGGTAACTAACTCGAAGGCCACTAGTGATAAATATGAAAGAAGTCGGGGGCAGACGTGATATCCCAAAAAAGGAAAGGGCATGGCTTATATTGCAATATCTCGGAGGAGCACAAGTGATAAAAACCCATCAATGAAAGGTTCTAACTTGTGGAACTCACCAACCTCAAGACGAGAGTCTCCAAATTCTGGAAGAGAGCATATCAAATACAATTATAAACATGAATCTATTCACCTTGAAAAGATTCTCCAATTAGATGATCTACTAGTGATTTTGCAGCAGATTCAAATAGGAAAAAAGCATGACAATTTTGTCCAAGCAGAAGTTTCTGTAGGAAGCTTTGGCATAAAATGTAGTGGGACAACCAATCATGTACCCGCAAAATTTAGGGAAAGTTACCTTTGTTAAGGACTAAGATAATCTAAAACTATAATAAAGAGAACGATATTACAGCATATAGGTAGTTATCAGACAACTGTGAGTTCACATACTTTATTTCCTTAAGCATGTGATGTCATCAACAACCACTTAACAAGGTGATGTCACCAACAGATAGGAGCCAAGAATCGATTCAATAGCTTCCCTCCAAGCAACAGCTCTCAAGGCCTTTCAGGCATTGATTGGTCGATCTCCCTAAAAAATCAGCTCGTTTCACCTAACTGTTCTTCATATACCAATTAAGCAAACCATTAAAAAACTGATCAGAATCATCAGTTACCAACTTAGCAGAAGGCCATTCAAACAGGATATCGAGCGGATGGATCAAACAATGGTTTAATACTCAGTGCATTTTCACAATCCAACCTTACGAACATGAATAATGCTTACTGATTCACATATCAGATTGCTGTTATTTTTGTTACCCATAATCTCAGTGGCATCCAGTCCATCGGTATGCAGAGGTCAAGGGAATACATATCAAGCATCAATCTTTAAGAAACATCTCATCACACTAGCTGCATCATAGGAAGGCTACCAAAATCAGTGAAATAGATTTGTCTTGAAATTTATTTTGAATAGCTTCCTCCAAAGATTGATGACCCTGATGTACTCCAGATAGATATCCTTACTATCATCAGAGGCATCATCACAAAAACTCCATGGAATAGAATGGTTAGAAATCATAGAAACATTGCATCCGCAAAAGCAAGCAATTCGGGGAAAGCGGTTATCTTTGGTTGAAGCATTTCTTTGCCTCATAACCTTAGTCCACAGGTACCAGAACCTCACCTTGTCGCGGGAAAAAACATCTCAACCAAATTCAATGCCCCAACATATAAGCATCACAGTGGGAGATAATGCAATCAAATGCATGAATCAGAACAGATAATCCAAAACCCATCAAGCAACAAACACAATCAAGCGAAAGAACTTTGCATGACCTGTCAAATTTCAACAAGATATCAAGATTGGCAACCATAAAGAAGTAACCAAGAACCTGCACTTCCATTGATTAGGAAGAACCAAGAGTCGTCATAGATTAACTATTACCAATAGCCCTCAAATGAACAACTAAACCAACTCAAGTAATGAACAGAACCACCCTATCTCTTACCCCAAAACCAGTGCTCCCCCTCCTCCTCCACCTTCCTCCTGTTAGTCTATGCACAATTTCCAAGATCCCAAGTTTAAATCCTTCAATGCCTATCTCTGCGAAAACAAGCAAAAAAACTGAGTTTTGTTCGAGCGTGTAGGAATTCGCCAAGATTGCGGCTTGCTAGTGTAAAGAGAAAGCAACGTACCCTCCTGGGCTCGGGCGGCTCATGGACCTTGTACATCTCCGGGGTGACGGTGTTGGGAAGCCACGAGCCAGGGAAGATCCTCTGCACGGAAAGCAACAACAACCAAACGATAAGGAAACAGAAGGAAAGATCCAAACTTGACGGTACCCAGTGGAGCTTACGAGGGGTAGATTGGCAGGAGAGTTTCTGGGTCTTCTCTTGGGCCTCCTTGGAAGCTTGCAACCCGTGATGGAGTAGTAGTCCTCCTCGATCTCCTCCCTCGACAGCGAGATCCAGAGCTCCACCTTCTTCTTCTTCCTCCTCCTGGCGTTCTCCCCGTCTCCCGCCATGGCCCTCGACCTCAAGAACATGCCACCTTCGCAGGTATCGATCGGCTTGTTCGTGGGTACGAGCTTTTCTTCTTCCTCGTCTTTCTCCTTGAGGGGTGTGGGAGGGCTTTGGTCGGGTGGGTAGTCAAGGAGGCGGCGAGACGGGTCATGGGGGGAGTTGGAACAGCGGAGGCGCTTACGACGAGCCCACTGGAGGGTGGGGGTGGAGAATGGGGAGGAGAAGGACGCGGGGACGCGCGGAGGAGGCGGTGGAGGCGGCGGCTGCCGCGCCTCCTGCGTCTCCAACTCGTTCATCACCATGTGAATCACGCGCCACAGAACAGCGCAACGCAGCACCGCCTTCTTAAGGAGGAGGACTTTGGTGTTCGTGGGCCTCCTCCTCTTCTTCCTCTGCTCTTCCTCCTCTCCTCCTCCTCCTCCTCCACCTTCTTTTCTTCTGTGATATGCGAGTTTTTGTTCTCTTTTTCTCTATATTTGGTGTTCGCCTCCTTTCTCTGCACAGGGGACTTTTTGCATGCGTACCTCCTCTAATTTAGGCATTTTGCACATGCGCCCAGAAAATTTGCTTGACGAAGGTATCACTAAAAATTCGAACAATGAAATATGGATACAGATGTAAATATAGGTATTAATACGGTATTGTGTATTGAGACAATGAATTTGTTTGGGAATACAAATGTTAATAGATATGAAAAATATACCTATTGTATCACTAAAAAATGAATACATATATAAAGCTTGGATCAAACATAAACAATGGCGTATATACTTTATACATTAACTTAAATGGGAGCTGGGAGCCTACACTCGAAGTGTAGGTAACTACCTATAGTTGACTTTTTTTCATTATTTCATATTTTTTTAAGGAAATTTTAGGGAGATTTGCTTAATTTATTGACGGACATATGCGTTTCAAGTTTCATGCAAAACAAGCATTCTTAATATGTTCATCTAGAAGGGGTCGATTTAGATCTGGGCAATGGGCCGGGTACCCAATGGGCTTGTGGGTACCCGACCCATTTAGACTGGGCTTGGGTATTACTTTAGAGCTTCAGCCCGAAAAAATCTGGGCCTAGCCCGACCCGCAACTAAATGGACTTGGGCTTGGGTATTGTTTTTTTTTTTGAAAACCCGATTCGGCCCGATAGGCCCGAAAAACATAATAACAAAATTCAAATTTCACATTATCATATACCTAAATCATAACGTATATGGTAGATTTTACTCATATGTCTAATAATGAAGAGATTTCTATTTCAAGAAATACACTAATTGGATTTTTTTAGTAGATTGGAAATGTAGCAACGTTTGCACTTTCTATTTTAAATTTATTTACTAATTCACTAATCCATCCACCATTATAGAGCTGATTGATTGTCAATTCTATATTTATTCCATAAGTAAGCAACCTTTGCATACTTATAATGATTTGACGGGATTATAAAATAAGCTTAATAAATAGATTGGATCTGTACTTGTCGTAGTATAACTTGTGGGCTAAATGGGCAAGCTTGGGCTTCTAAAATGAAGTTAAGCCCAATTTTAAGTGGGCTAAGCCCGACCCGATAATAAATGGGCTTGGATGGGCCTGGGCCTCAAATTCCATGGGCCAAATGGGCTTTTATACCTATGTGAATGGGCTGGCCCAGCCCGACCCGATGCCCACGCCTAGGTCGATTTCAGTAATTCTGAGACTATTAAAATTCGATAGTCTTGTTGGAGATGATAGAAGTTCAAAATTAAGCCGAATTTGAAATGACATAAAAAAATCAAAAAATATTGGAAAAAAGAGTCGAGTATAGGTAGTAGCCTACACCCCTAGGTGTAAGCTTCCTTTTTCTCAACACGCATGCATGCACGCACACAATCACACGGTAACATAAGAATAATTTGGTCCTAAACAAGGAGAATGGATCGATTGTGTAGCAATGTTTTCTTAAGGAGGGGGCGCGTGATATAATATGTGCACTTGGAGGTGTATAGTTAAAAATGTTCTCTTTGTGAGACGTATTTGAAAGGCAGAGAGGTAGGGTGTGGATTAATGGGTTGCTTCTACGAAGAGCGTGGGCGCGCGTGGGTTACCTAAGGAGGGGGCGAGGAGAAACGGAGACCGTTGGATGGAGATAAGTGGGTGAGATTGCAGCGTTGGATGGGACGGGTGCGTGGGGATCGTGTGGTGGGGGGTTTGGACGGTTGGGATGTTGGGCAGAGATCAGGTGCTCCGAGGTGAGTTTTGGCAATAGTTGCTTCGCGAGGCGGGAAGTGGGGGGCTTGAATGCACCGTCGGCATCTTTACAAGCTGAAGGTTTTTTCCCATGAGGATTAGGTATATCCCATGTGAAAGTTTGCCGTCTCTTCAAATCAATTGTGGCTTACTTTAACATGCATAGATAAGAAAAGGATGAACTTTGATCGACTAAAAATTATGTCATGTGAATAATGGATTATAGAGAGATTGGTAGGAGACGGACAACAAGGTACACTATCAATTCTTTTTGGATGACAAATCCAATTCTTCGAAACACAACATACATAAATTCGGGAACCATAACAATGTTATGCATAATATTTTTGTACCCTCTTAAAGAGCTCCACCGCTTCGATCGCCAAAAATCTAAATGTATCAAAACCGAAAGGGATGAAAACATGTTGATTGTCAATACAAGCCTTCTCATGTTTATCAACTTTAGTTGATGCAGCTTTCTGTGCAATGTATCTTGCAGTAAAACACTTATTATCTGACCAATTAACAAAGACACTCCAATCGAATCAACACGTGCATGTTTTACTCCATCCCATCTAAAAATTAAAACATCTGATGGTCTGAGTGTCAATCTACCCTCTTGTGGATCAATTAAAAATTTACATGTGCTTCTTTCTTTGACGTAATCCAACCTTCTTGAGTACATCATAGAGGACATCTCTGACAATATCATGTCTATATTTAAAACATCAGAGTTCATGGCAATGAATTGTATGCTCTCCAAAGGCCTCTAGGCAAGATTTGTGGTATACTGAACATGCCTCATCAATTGGGAATATAAGAATCATTAGGCGATATCTGAAAATAGTATTATACTCAATAGGTGACATATGCATTCCAAGGCCATCAATAAGAATAATTAGAAGAAAATCTTGAGCATGATCAGATTGCAAACATCGAAAAATTACCTTTTGTCTAACGGTCATGTTAAACACAGCCTCAATTTCTTTGACAATTTTGCTAAAAGAGGAACTCATCAAAGCATTATGGGCTTTAGGGAGATGGCATCCTTGTTAGCAAACCATGTAAGATCCAGAGATGTAAGTTTGACACATAGACACTCTAAGGCATCTAAAAAATTAGAATCCATATCATGTACCCCAGTGTCTCGTAAAATGTGGTCTTGGAGTATCCAAGATTAAGCTCTAGAGGCCACAAAAGCATATGAAGAAGCCTCAATAGCAAAGTGCAGGCCTAAGCCACCGAGCTTGATTGGTAGAGACGCCACCTGCCATTGAAGGTCACCAAAGAAAGTGCTTGATAAGAAATGATAACTAAATTAGGATAAGAGATATATGAGATATATCCTTTGTTTTTGTTTGGTTGACTTAAAAAATAAATATTGCAGATAGTGACATAATAGATGATGTAATCATCACGCGATCATTTATCATATGATTTATCTCAGTATTAATGCATATTATTGCTTGGATGCATGATAAAATCTCATTATCATGTGATAACGAGGCTCTATTCTAGGATGGGCTATCACGCGATAAAGTGGTCAAATCATAATAAATCATCCATTATATTTTTGTCTAATGTATTATTATATCCATATTTTTTACTTGAACCAAACAAGAATGAGAGATAAGCATCACTTATCATCCTATCTTGTTTTTTATTCCTCATATGAACATCGTGGTGATAGAAGAACGAAGATGAGGGTTGTGAATTTTACTTAAATAGGTTTATCACTTTCTAAAATCAACAATCAAAGTAACTTGAGTGATATTCTCACTTTCTAAATGATAGTGTGCATACCTTCAGGTGAATTGGGTTTCCATGTACATAAATATGTGTAGATTCACTAGTATATGTAGTTGGAAATCAATCGTAAAGAAGATGCTCAACATGGAGTTTATTTGAAAGGAAAGAATTCAAACATATTCCTTAATGTAGAATTTCAATTAGAAAACACTATTCATTACTTACACAAGTGAAAATAAAGTTGTGATACATTTGCATTACATGATGTATGATCTCGCAACATATTTTAATCGAAAGAGTTTTAAATTATAAATTTCAATATACATATACATAAGAGGAGACAATGATTTACATGGAAAATCACGAAGCTAAGTAAAAATCACAAGAGCATACAAATACATAATATCTCTCAATAATATCTCTCACTGGAGATTATGGCTCTCTTCACAGGTGATAACAATAATAAATGAATGAAGGATGCTTACAATAAATAGTGGGTAAATGATTGTTCATATAAGAATGAGCATTGGATCGAGCTTAAGGGTTGTGTAGGGCTGAAGCCAAGCTCATTTAACATAGTGGGCGCTATGTTGGGTGGAGGTTTACAGAAATGCCAAAGCTCGACTCAAGCCCAAGCGTGGCACGAGGCTAATGGGTCACTGGACAAAACCAAACTGCTTAAATGTCTAATAAGGATACTTGATAATCTTTTAAGTTCCTCTTCAATTATAATATAATGAACACATAAACTTTATTCTTTAGAGGAAATAATAAGCTCCAATATTTTCATTTAATCTCATTAAATATTTTAGGGAAGTGTTATACATTCCAATTTTAAGTAGTTACAGGAACAACCTCATGAATTACAGGCTCAATGAACACATTATTTTATGTTTACAGTAACCAAGTACTTTAGATTAGATAATGAAAAAACACCTACAAGATTTTTCTAAGAGAACTGTAAAAAACAACCGATATTTCCATGTATATTATATATCATTTTCTTAACATTACTAGCAGGGTGGCTAGACTTAGGCTAAGCTCATCTTGAGTCCAGTTTGAAAAATCATGAGCTAATATTTTTGCTTAAGCCCAATCCATTCCAATTTTGGGCTTGGGACAGTCCAAGTTTCGGATTGGGCTGGATCAACCCGACTTAATGCACATCCCTACTCTTATCCAAAGATTCATTTACCTACTTGTAATTTATGGATCCCCCTGAACTTCAACATACATGTCAACCAGGTCCAACTTTCCTACATTTGACTCAAATTGCACTGCAAACATCTTCTTTGTGAAAAGATCAACAAGTTGATCGCCATATTTTATGTAAGGAAGGTACAGTTCTCTTATATAAATCTTCTCATGCATGAAATGTTTGTGGATCTCTACATGCTTCGTCATATCATGTACAATAGGACTGTTAGCCATGTTGTAGCTTTGTTGTCAAACAACATCTTCATTGGCTTATTCATTTAATAAAATGTTCATCTACAAATCTAACAACACTATTTGTAAGGGAACAATATTCGGCTTCAATACAAGATCTTGAAACCAGAATCTATTTCTTCTCCAAATATCCAAGTTTCTTTACAGACACACAACTTAACCTAAAGTAGATCTCTTGTCATCCATTGATTCTTCCCAATTAGCATTTCTATATCCTTCCGTTGTCATCTCACTATATTTCTTGAACATGGGATCTTTCTCAATTATTTTTTTTCTACAACAGAATATTTCATTAGATGCAATCACATGAGAGGTTGCAAGAGCATGCATGAGTGACTAACAATATTCACATCAGAAGTAATATGAGATCTTGGATGAATAAGATAGATTAACTTTCCAACTGATCTCTAGCACTTTTCTTTTTCCACGTCAAGAAATTCATTATCCTCTTTACTAAGCTTCTGATTGGCTCTGTTGGGACAGTGATTTCTTTGCATCCCAAAATGATAGAATCTTATTATAATTCAAGAATATTTTTATGTTGATTTAGATACATACCTTATGGAGATCAAGTCATCTCAATACCTAAAATGTACTTCAATTTCTCTAGCCTTTAAATTCAAATTTAGTTACGAAGGTTCTCTCTATTCTGGATAGATTTTCGTCATCATTACCTACAAAAAATCAATGTTATTCAAAAGAATATATCTTTTTTGTTGCTTCTTTTTATGAGTAGATAATGATCTCCAATCACTTAATGCATTCATTTTTGGGAATGACCAATATGTAGTTATTCATATCATGCTTTGTGAGATTACTTCAACCCATATAAACTAGATTTTTTATAAGTCTATAGACCATTTTCATGTAGACATCCTTCTTGGGATCACCATTTGAAAGTGGCTTTTTCACATTTAGTTGGCACATTTTCTAAAAAAAATAACTAAGTAAATATTGAAAGCATTTATCTTTGTAATGAGGGCAAAGATTTCAAAGTAGTCAAATCCTATATTTCTGACTATATTCTTAAATCACCATACGAGACTTGAATCTATCCATTCTTGCATATGCAAATACTTGAATGTGTAGAACAATTTAAAAAATAAGCATCCTCGGGAGCATCCACAACATCTCATATGTTGTTATTAACTAACACATCCATGTATTCCTTTGTAGCATCGACCCATTTAGAATCACTCTAAGTTTCAATAATATTTTCTCGAGTACAATGAGAATCTAGGAAAAGCAATGAAACATTCCTCGCTCAGACTCATTGCGACACATTAAATAAAGTTGTCCACCGAATAACAAGTAGAGGCCTAAACAATTGTACAACTTAACCTTTCTTATAGCAATATGGTAATTGTCACACCCCCAAATTCCGTGATTGAGAATGATTGTGCAGACACGGTAGTTGGATTCTCGAGAATGATCGATGGAGCTGGACTTCAGGAGGAGTCCAAAAATGCGTGGGTATTACGGAGGTTATCCACGGGAGTCTGGAGGCTCAACTGTACATTACAAAGGAGAAGCGTCACAAAGGACACTGGCTCGGTAGTAGAGTGTCGTGAAGCTTGTAGCAGTGCGAGCAACGAGTACAGACAACAGTGCAAGACATGACGATGGATGCACGTAGCAGGTACGTATACGAGCGCAGAAGGGTGGTATGCAGTGAAGTAGTATGCATTGAGGAGCAATGTGGTACGGTCACATAGGCGTATACACGAAGGCACATAGTATCGATACTGATGTGTGACGATCCACAGAGGCATGAAGCATTACAGGTGCTGAGTACGAGCATTGTCGACCATTCTCGGTAGTACGCGTACGAGAGTGGTCTGGAGGCCACGATAGTGAAGTTCTGGAGGACTTCCCCTTATCATGCAGAACACTAAGGAAGGGTTTACCGCACGAGCGTATGGAGGTCGTGGGTTCCCTTTGGCACAAGATCGAGTGTTCGGTGGCACTCGGTGAATTACGACAAAGTTGTATCAACAAGCGTTGGAGCGTGAGTGTACTGATGCCTGGGTGGTTGACTGGGCATTAACTGTATGAGAAGACGAAAGGACAAGGGAATCGAAGAGATGAGCAGACGAAGAGTTACTGCGGAACGTGAAGGGTTGCTGAAGATCTCGAATGGTCTCTTGTGTCTTTATGTATCATGATTGTAAATGTAATAATGAGTGTCCCTTGGGTTGCCTTGAGTCTTATATAAAAAGAGAGGCGGTGGTTCATTTCTACACACACAGAGTACACGAGAGAAAGTGTAGTGTCATCACCACTCCAGAGCAAGTTCCCCTTCTAATAAGAGAAGAAGCTTGTGCCTATCTTTGTGTGATCATGTGCATTCTTGAGCGAGTTCTTGGGAGTGTTCTTGAACGATCTAGAGTTTGTGCTCGTGTTTGTGTTGGAAGCATCGGTACGCTAGCAAGCAGGAGTATGAGAAGAGTTAGAGCACATTCATGGTTGTTCTACTCAAGAAGGTTGGTTAGCTACGGGTTAACTAATGTCGCACAGGTTCAGTCGAAATCGATAACAGGATTTTGACCTTGTGACATTTGGTATCAGAGCACGGTTCGTGATATAATTCATTGGCACGATTTGGTATCAGAGCACCGTTCGTGATACAATTTGTTGGCATGATTTGGTATCAGAGAAAGGAGCAGATCACAAAACTTGATTGATACCAAGAAAGAGGGCAAGAAAGCAGGCAAAGCTTGGAGCGACTGTTGGTGCAGTCGATCACAGGAACAAAGGAACTTGTTGGTGCAAGTTCATCTTCAATCAACAGAGCAAAGATGCTGGGTGTTATCGATCGCATGGTAGCACTGGAGCAAGCGATGTTAGAAGTGAAGTCCACTATTGGGACTCATGCCCATCGTATCGTTGTCTTGGAGGATCACTCTTCAGAAGGATTGGATGTTGGGGACGAGATCCATCGCTCAGCGGAGCAGATCAAGTCCTTGAAGGATAAATTGAAGGTGTTCAGCACGATGATGGAGGATCTACGCAGTGATATCTCACTCATCAAGAAGGCATTAGCGAATAGCGGAGGCTTTACGGAGGTTCAGCGACGCAAGATACCCGAATCCAAACCCTTCATAGGTACGTGGAGTGTAAAGGATTTGGAGAACTTTCTATGGGATATGGAAGTATATTTCGAGGCGACCAAGACAAAGGAAGCCGAGAAAGTGGGCTTGACATCTATGTACATGTCGAGCGATGCCAAGTTATGGTAGAGGAGCTGTGCAACAGACGAGGCAAGATCAAAGATATCCAGATGGGATGATCTAGTCACGGAACTGAAGGAGTAGCTCTTGTCGAAAAACACTACATGGGTCGCACAGGAGGCTCTTCAATGCCTGAGCAGACAGGCACAGTTCGTGAGTACGTGAAGCAGTTCACCTCTTTGCTATTGGACATCAAGGGGATGTCAGAGGAGGACAAGCTGTTCAACTTCACGATCGGGTTGCAGAGCTGGACGCAAGCCGAACTGCAAAGGCAGAGCGTGAAAGACCTGAATTCAGCGATTGTGGTGACGGACGCGTTGGTTGACTACGATGCCCAAGCAGGCTACACCGCTGAAGAGAAGGAGTTCACCAGTAAGTCGAAGCCGCGATTGAAGGAGAAGGGAAAAGGCGTTGCCCACGATCCACCAACGGAGGAACGAGAGTACTCCAAGAAGAGGGAGTAACCCAAGAGCAAGGGGTGCTTCATCTGCGACAGGCCGCATCGGGCGCGAGAGTGCCCAAAGAAGGAGAAACTGAACTCTCTTCGTGCAGACGAGGAGGAGGAAGAAGGTGAGGTACGCTTGGGAGCAATCAGAGCTATGCGCAAGGGCCTCAGAACACTTTGAGCTGGAGCTTCGAATTTGGTGGAGGGAGGGATCTCCATAACAAAGATCTTTGGAGGCGCTAAAGCTCAACCGAGGACACACAGGAATGCTAAGGTGCATGCCGAGCACCAACATGTGCAATGGAAGCACACAACCAAAGCCACAGATAGGAGAATATCTGTCCACGAGAAGAAGATGCAGAGCTTCGGAGGGCGATGCAACATGGACAAGCGTCTACATGTCCATGGGGGTAGAGTGGTGACGAACCACACCACCAATGATCTTGCAGGAGGAAAGATACCGAAGATGCTAAGAGCGCAGGAGGTGCTCATTCCCCAGGACACAAGTACGTCCACAGGGAAAGATTGAGATTGTCAACGAGCAAGTGTGGACGTGAGTACCCCATATGCATGCAATTGTTGATGGACGAGCAAGTCGACCTAGCCTGCTGAGTATGTAGATAGAACTTCCCGCCAACCTATGAAAGCAGTGCCCAGGCAAAGAGCTAAGATAACTAACTGATAGGTGATCTAAGCTGGAGCTGCCACAAACCAACGATGGAGATGTTGGATCCGTAAAGGATACACTGAAAATGGGAGCTAACAAGTAAGCTCTATTTTTCACGTTGAAGACCAAGTCATGGAGGGATGTGGCTCGTGAGAAGACCATGTGTACGAAGGGCGGTGGTTCAAGATAGCACCACCCTCCCAACTATGTAGCATCAGGAGGTGCATAGCGGATGGAGGATCGTGATGGGATGCCAGTTGAAGAGGGAATGCTTGGTTGAGGACAACCGATTCTTCAGGTGGGGGAGGTTTGCCACACCCCCAAATTCCGTGATCGAGAATGATCATGCAGACATGATAGCTGGATGCTCGAGAATGATCGATGGAGCTGGACTTCAGGAGGAGTCCGAAAATACGTGGGTATTACGGAGGTTATCCACAGGAGTCTGGAGGCTCAACCGTATGTTACAAGGGAGAAGCATCACATAAGACACTGGCTTGGTAGGAGGGTATCGTGAAGCTTATAACAGTGCAAGCAACGGGTACAAACAGCAGTGCAAAACGTGACAGTGGATGCACGTAGCGGATACATATGCGAGCACAGAAGGGTGGTATGCAATGAAGCAGTATAGCAATGCGGTACGGTCACATATGTGTATGCACGTAGGCGTACGATATTGGTACTGATGCGTGAAGATCCACAAAGGCATGAAGCGTTGCAGGTGCTGAGTACGAGCATTGTCGAACATGCTCGGTAGTATGCGTACGAGAGTGGTCTGAAGGCCACGATAGCGAAGTTCTGGAGGACTTGTCCTTAGCATGCAGAATGCTAAGGAAAGGTTTACCGCACGAGGCTCTGGAGGTCGCGGGTTCTCCTTGACACAAGATCGAGTGTTCGATGGCACTTATGGCAAAGCTGCATCAGCAAGCATTGGAACGCGAGTGTTCTTATGACTGGATGGTTGACTGGGCATCAACTGTGCGGGAAGACGAAAGAAAAACAATGGAGTCAATGAGATGAAAAGACGAAGAGTTACTACAGAACGCGAAGGGTTGTCGAAGAAATTGAAGGGTCTCTTGTGTCTTTATGTATCATTATTGTAAATGTAATAATGAGTGTTCCTTGGGTTGTCTCGAGTCTTGTATAAAAGGAGAGCTGGTGTCTCATTTGTAATCACACAGAATACACGAGAGAAAGTGTAGTGTCATGACCCACTCCAGAGCAAGTTCCCCTTGTAATAAGAAAAGAAGCTTTGTGTCTGTCTTTGTGTGATCGTGTGGTTGTGTTCTTGAGTGTTCTTCAACGAGTTCTTGAGAGTGTTCTTGAGCGATCCATAGTTTGTGCTCTTGTTTGTGTTGGAAGGGTCGGTACGCTAGCAAGCAGGGTACGAGAAGAGTTAGAGCACGTCAGTGACCGTTATACTCAGGAAGGATGGGTAGTTACGGGTTACCTAGCACCGCACAGGTTCGGTCAAAATCGATAGCAGGATTTTGACCATATGATAGTAATCATCATATGAAGTATTAGCATCATAAATATAATGTTGGAAGAAACAGAATTACTTACGTGGTTTTTATCACGAATGAAGCTAGAATTTCATATATGGAGGGGACTAGTTTGAGTCGATATTTATACGTACAAAGACGGTCATCAATAAGTTTAGCTTTAAAAAATTCATTAAATATGTCAACAAATATTCCAAGAATATATAAAATTATAAATTGAAACTAATTATAAAAAGTAAATGTAATAGAATTGGTAGACTGACGTATTTTCCATGTATCCACAAAAAATATATGAATTTCACAAAAAATATTTGTATCCATAATTTAGTTAATTGTAAAAAACTCATATTCATATCCATGTTATCCTTATATTCGAGAAATTTATTCGGATACGCCATTGTATGTATATGTATTCATATAGAAAATACCATCTATATCATTATCTGAATAAAATTATATATATTCATATCCACATTTTAATTCACAACAACAACAAAGCCTTTTCTCACCATTAGGGTAGGTGATGAATCTGCGATTCGTCATCTTTATTCATTTATTTTAGCTTAAAATCCCTTATAAAACACCTGCATATAACGCTAACTCCATATTCTTACTAACTTGCATTTGTGTGTAAATATTGTACATTCCTCACTAATTTTAACCTAAAATAAATAAAGAAAGAAAGAAAGGAAAAATAAAGAAAAGAAAATAAAAAAAGGAAGACTGTGTACAGGCTGACCCGAACCCCGAGAGAAGGTCAAGACTTGACCTGATCGACCAGGAATAAAGTAGGGGGAGATAGGGTCCTCAACCAGAAAATCCAAAAAAATGTGTTTCTCACTTATTTTGTGTATATCTGTATAAAACTAACACTAATTTATTTGTACCTTAATTGACCCCAAATCAAATAACATTCAAAATCAAAGTTGTAAATAAAAATGGGTCCTAATTAATAAAATTGATTGCATAATTAAATCATGTACAGAATAAAAGTGGCCACACTTGGAAAAAAAGCCACTAAGCACTAATTGAAAGATCAATTCCGGCTCCACATGATATCAAATTGAACCACTTTCACTTCCATTGAATTCTAAATTAAATTATCTTCAAAATGGCTGTGATTTCATAATTTTTGGAGTTACGGTTGAAAAGTTGGTTTTCTGGGGTGGTTTGTGCAATTTTCCCTTGTATTTTGTGTATATTGTATTTGTATATATATTTGTAAATATTTTTACTAATTACTTAAAACAAAAATAAAAATAAAAAATTAATAAAATTCTTAAAACAAAAAAAGAGGCTAATTTCCCCATTTATCCTTGTATATAATGTCATATATGTATATAGTACATGTATATAGTTGCTATTTTTAACTAACCATCAAAAAAAATAAAAAAAATAACATTTTTTAATTCAAATAAATAAAGTGACGAAAATTCAAAAAAAATAGATAATTTTGTAAATAATTTTATCTTTCATGTTATCTCTTCCACCAAAAAAATCTCTCTTATCTTCTTATCCAAAAATTCAAAAATTCAAATGTCTCGCTTTTCTATTTATATGGCTCCATCTCCCTCATTCCAACCTGATCAATCTTTAGAGAGGAGCCCGATCTCCGAGAGAAAATTTCGTCGAGAATTGTGCCTAGCCTCCGAGCCGCCCGGTGACAGCGAGTCGGCCTTGTCGAGGCGATCACGGTCCATTTTCCGCTCCTAAGGTGAGATCCAAATTTTTCTTCGCATTTTATCTTAGTTTAATCATTTTTTATTTTGTCGTATTTTTTTTATCGTCATTTTGTTCTTCTAAATCTTAAGAAAATCCACCACGATTTGATCCGCTACCGATTCCGAATTTTCATCTCATCATCGCAATCTCTCCGCCTTTGTTTTCTATCTCTCACGATCTATCAACTTCGACCACGCACGGTGGTCGGAGAGTCGGATTCTAATCTTCCACTTTCGCCGAATCCCCATTCACTTTCCGATTTGTAAATAAATAAAAAAAACATTTTGTTTCTTTTCTTCTAACGTTTGTTTTGCAGGATAAATAATAAAAAAAACAAAAAAAAAGACATTTATTTCCTTGTTATCTAACGCTTGTTTTGCAGGATCATATAAAAATAAAAATAATAATAAAAAAAAGAAATTTCTTTATCCTCGATATTTTCTGTTTTTTTTCGGATTTACATAAAAAATAAAAAAAAATATTATTCATCATTCACTTTACAATAAACAAAAAAAATTCACACACGGTCGTGGTCGTGCCCTCTCCGCAAGAGCACCTCCGTCACCACAGGTGCGCGCCGCCCCCGGCCGCGCGCCACCGCCACCGCTCCACGCCGGCGACGCCCCACCGCCTCCAGATCGACACCAGCGGGCCGCTCGACCCGCGCCGCCTCGACGTCGTGACCCTCATCACCGACTTGACAGCCGCGTGCGCAGCCCCTCCGCCCAGGCGCACGCGACCCCACACGTCGGCGACGTCCGCCCGTGCCTCCGCCGACCTGCTGCTCTCCTCGCCTGCACCCCGCCACCCGCCGCCCGCACGAGCTTCTCCACCTGTGGCACGACCCCGCTCCAACGCCAACCCTTCCAGCGCGCCACCGACCTCCCGTGCGCATACTCCAACAAAGCCGCCATCGCCCGCGCGTCTCCAGATCGGCGTGCCTCCCGCACCTCCAAGCGCGGACGCGTACCTCCAGTCCACAAGGGGCGGCGGCGCCCATCGTGCCCCCTTTTGCTTGGAAACGAAAACCCTCTTAGGGTTTAAAATTTTATTCGGCGAAATTACAGTTCAGCTCTAGAAGAGTTCAAAATTCGCTGAACCCCCCTTGGAATAATTGGAACAATTACATCAGACGTCCCAAAAGTTCACGAAACTACAAAGAATCCCCCGCCAGACTTTCAATTGGGTAAATTATATGTTCTCTCCCGTATTTATTATTTCTTATTACTTATTTGTCTGAGAACAATAAAGCTTTGCAAACAAGTCCCTGAACTTGAGAACAATAATTTGCATGGTGCTTTTCATTGAAATATATGTTATTTTTGCTCAATAAATTTTGAAAAAAATCATTCTATGTTCCTGATGTGCTATTCTTCTTAGCCTACAATTTTTTTCCATTGCATTTGTCCTTCATTTATCATTATTAAAAAAAATCAAAAACAGTGCCTTTTTGTCTTCCTGAAATTCGAAAATTCATAAAAATTCGAAAATAGCTCCAAAAATTCTAAAAAAATTAGAGTAATTGTATTTCATTGTCTTTTAATTTCTGGCCAATTTTCACGCATTAATTATTTATAAAACCCAAAAAAATTGAAAAATATCAAAAATCTTCTAAAAATCATAAAAAATTCTACAAAAAATCCAAAAATTGTGACTTCAGTTCCTGTTTGTAGATATTTGTTTCTAGTTTGTCTTAAAAATAATTGCCAGGAGTTTTGAGCATTTAAAGGATTTTTAAATTGCAAATTACTCCAGGCTGTGCACTTTTTCTTATTTTCTCACTGTTTGATTTTTAGAAAAATACAAAAACAACTGAAAATTCCACAAAAATTCTTAAAAACATTTCAAAACTTTTAAAACCAAAAAATATTTTCTTTGAATTTTTCTGAATATTTTTTACTAATTGAAAAAATTGTAAAAGAGTTGGTGTGCGAATTTTTAATCTTGTGAATATTGCATCATGTTATTTTTGAAAATAAAAAAAATTGAAAAATTAAAATCACTAAAAATTTGAAAATCAGAAAATAAAAAAATTAGAAATAAAAAAATAAAAAAATAAAAATATTAAAAAATCACAAAAACCAAGGATAGTTGTCCTTTGAGATTCATGTTTTCTCTTGATTGATTTTCGATTAATTGAATAACCCTCGGGAATTGTAGCCTCCCTGAGTTCGACCCTGTCCGCTATACAGGTTAATAAGTAGCAAAAATTAAAAAAAATAATCTTTTGTTGACACGGGATTTTGGGGAAAAACAACGACCAATATTTTCCATTAATCACCAGCCTCTAAAATTCCGGCTCAACAAAATGGCGCCGTTGCCGGGGAGGCACGGCGAGGGTAGTTAGGTTTCTCTTTTGACCTGCTATTCTTGGTTGTAAATATCTGTTTGCCACATTATTCCATTGTTCATATCCATTGCATTCATTTCATCATTTTCTTATATTTGAAAATTGTGTTTCTTACACATTCTCTTTTCTTTTTCTTGCGAGGGCCCGCGGAGCGAAGGAGGCGATCCTAGGAAAGCCGAAGCACCCAAGTGACGTGGAGGCGGCTTGATTCTTCACCAAGCCGCAGGATAGCGTGAGAAGAGGAGAAGAAAATTGAAAGAGCCAAAAAAAAGAGAAAGAAAAAAAGAGAGAAAAAGAAAAAAAAGAGAGAGTTTTTATTTTCTAGCATTTGAACTCTTGTAAA
The DNA here is from genome assembly GCA_037367405.1 of Ottelia alismoides. Lineage (NCBI taxonomy): Eukaryota > Viridiplantae > Streptophyta > Magnoliopsida > Alismatales > Hydrocharitaceae > Ottelia > Ottelia alismoides. The sequence goes on along the minus strand of JAZKJV010002851.1, from coordinate 353,262 downwards.
CGGACATTTATTTGTTGCGGGGTCTGTTTCGCCAAGTGCCGGTGCACTTGGGGGACCTCATCGGTTTTGTTTTCATCGCCTTTATTTTCTTTGTTTTCCGCGGATTTCGAAAGCCACCTATTGATTTCTTTAATTAATTTGCTTGAACCAGGTAAATAATTAGGTCCAAACACCCTAAACAAGAATTTCTGTGCCTATAGAATAGAGCGTAAATTGGACTTAGTCAAATTAACTTGTTCTTGCCCGTTAATAGAAGTTATCATCTAGGACGGTTCACTTGCATTTGCATATAGGTTAGTTTATTTTCTGTATTTAAATTCTGCGCGGATCACTTGCATGTAGAGTGCTGGCGACAAGGTACGCATCTCTAACCCCTGCATGCATCATCAATTTTAATCGCGCATTGGCATTTCCGATCTCCTCCCTTGTTTTCACTCACATAAGTTAAAAAGGAAATTGGACACTCGGTAGGCGATTCTTTGAAAATATCTTAACCAAGTGACAACTGCCTAAAATTTGGGACTGCTAAAGAAAACTCGACCCTAAAAAAATACAAGGAAAAATCATTGTTTTGGGGAGAGTAACTCCCTCATTGTATTCGTTTTAACTTGCTCGCGTACACACTAAGGTTAGTGCCCAAATCCCATAATCCAGCCTAAGTGTTTGTACAACTTTGTGATTATCACCTAACTCTAAAACATACAAGATTAAGAGATCGAACCTTCACGGTCTTCACATTGCGTTGAGTTGGTGAATTGGGGGTTTGTATTATGTTTGATTGTTTGTGTGCATACCAGATCTTTTCTGTGCATTTGCGCCTTTTTCTCCATATCTTTTGGCTTGACCCTCGTGCTCTCCCATCATTTGTTTCGAAGATGGCCGACTGGAGTTATTCTAATCCGATCTTCGCAGATACCTTGTACTCTCCAGACGATCCACCTTCCCTTTTCCAGGAGGATCTTCCTCCTGATGTTTGTGCATATCCGCCTAACCCATTATTTCAGGAGACGGAGGACTTTGATTTTCACCCACCCTCATTCAACCCACCCAATCCTGGGATTTTGGAGTCACCTTTCATGGTTTCCACACTTAACACATTGAATCAAATGGTGAAGCATATGAATTCGAAGATTTCCAATTTTATTAACATAAATGAGAGACAGAACGCTGCTCCAATATTTGAGGATGTTGATTCATTCGAGGATAATCATGAGAGCTTGAAATCATCCAAAACACAAAAAAATGAGAAAATTTTGAAAATACAAAAAGATTCTGGGAGACATATTATTGATTCATTTAGTGATAAAAGAACCCAAATGCCCGATCATTTACGCACACAGCCATGTCCCAACCTAGATCCCGAGGATGCCACTGTACAGACTGCTCTTGGCAATCCTCATGTAAATGCTGATTCCGACCTCCTCCCTTGTATGGATGAGGTCCAAAAATTCAAAAAAATGTTGACTAAACCCGAAGTGGTGGCCACCCTTCATGAGATCATTAAAGCCCCACTTCAACAGGCCATGACAGATTTATCTACTCCTCAACACAAGAAGAGAAAGAGAAGGAGAAGATCTGAGCATCACATCTTGACCATGGCCACTTCCTACGCCATCTCTCACCGTCCATATTTTAAGAAAGGGAACACGGCCACACCTCTTGTGAGTTGCTCCATATCTGATTATTCTTGTGATAACGCTCTCCTTGACGGTGGTTCGTCAATTAACATAATACTCTTCTCTATGGTACAGTCTCTTCATCTTGGGCCTCTCAAGAAAACCAGGATGATAGTTCAATTTGCTGATGGATCTATCAAGAGGCCGAAGGGTATTTTAGAAAACGCTGTCATTCTTATTCAGGGCATGGATTTTACTTCGGATTTTGTTATAATGCCCATGGAGACCTCCACCCCTGTGGAGCACCCTCCAATCATCCTGGGACGGCCTTTCCTTGCCTCTGCAGGAGCCGTTATTGACTATGGTTCAGGAGAGATTCGCTTCCATTCTGATGTAGGGAGCGATGTGTTAATCACTACACCCACTACCATCCAGAAACCCGCATCCCATGAGAGCCCACCCGTGTTAGACAACCCCAAGGACTTTGATTATGATGATAATACCAGAGATTTTTGCTATATGATGGATGATACTGAGACCCGGAAATTCCTCTTCAAGGAGGAGGACTCGGAAAACATAGACCTTGGAGTTCCCTCTTCTGGTATGTGGCGATGCATTGACGACATCCGCGGGATTTACATGATAGACACCCTAGAGCGGAAGGCAGACTCTGAGACTAGACAGGACGGACACGATTTGACTACTTTCACTGATAAGTCCGTTCCTACTCACCCTGATAAAGAAGAGACCGATCAGGCCAAATTTGATTTGATTGCTTTTATAAAGGAATTTGGGCCTTTTGATAAAGATGATGATCCGGTAGAGGCTCGCCAGGCTGAAATTGATCCTACTTTTTCTGATAATGATTTCGAGCCATTCTACTTTGATGTTTGCGAGACTTCCCAAGCAGGACATGGTCACACTACTTCCAATAACCGGTTTAGGCCTGCACAATCTGAAACCGCTGAGGATATAATTTTGGTCGATCCTACTCAATTTATGTCTAATGATGATCCCAATATCGACCTACATCTTGTCAAATCCATACCTCAGCGGTCCCGCAAGAAGGTTCATTTTCGACCATCTTAACCTTTGTAAATCCACTCCTCTTGTATATCCTTTCGTTTCACCCTGTCTTCTTCCGTTTTATCATTCACCCCTTTTTCCGTGTGTGTGTGTGTGTGTGTATATATGCTATACTTAGGATGTGCTTTATCCTAAGTATAGGGGGTGAAGGATTTGTGTTGTTCATATTCGTCCTGTTTATCACCCTTGTTGTTGTTGCCTATACTTAGGGATACTCTACCCTAAGTATAGGGGGGTGATGTTGTTCATATCGTGTCTTTGTGAGTCTGTACATTCTCTTCATCGGTTTTCCCCTTTGTACATTCCACTATACTTAGGATTACTTGATCCTAAGTATAGGGGGGATCACCAACTTCTCTTCATTTTATCTTTTCTTTGAGTCGTTGTAGCATGGGAGTCTTTTCACCTTTCTTTGCTTAGCACGAGTTATGTCTTCCTTTGTCGCTCTCTGATCACTATGAGGACATAGTTCGAGCTAAGTATAGGGGGGTATCGTATATATTGTATATATACTTTAGACATAACTCGTACTTTTAAATATATTTATTTGGAGGGTTATGTGTACATTTTATAAAATCCACGAAAAAAACCAAAAAAAAAAAGAGAAGAAAAACAAAACAAAAAAAAGAGAGAAGAAAAACAAAAAAACAACAAACAAACAAAAAAACAAAAAAAAACAACACACAAAAACAAAAAAAACATGGAAAGAGAGAGAGAGAGAGAGAGAAAAACAAAAACAAAAAAAACACACACACAAAAAAAACAAAAAAAGTCTCTTGTATATACTTGTATATATTACTAACCCTTTCTCCTTTAAAAAAACTACAAAACCAAAAATCATAAAAATTTGCATCTGCATTTTTCTCCAAAAATCCATAAAAAGATCAAAATTAGAAAATTGTTTAAAAAAATGGTTCTTTTCACATGTGCATCATTCCTTAAAAAAACTCTCTGCATTGTACATATTCTGCATTTGCATGTGCATTTTTCTGGATAGTATTGATATTTAAACTATGTCTGGAATAAAATTGAAGAATGGAGCTTAGTTGGACCTTAATCCACCTAATTTTCAGAGGAACTTCACAGAGAAATAGGATTTTAGAAGCTTCAGGTCTTTGAATTAATTCTTTGAGTTCCACATGACAATGTGCAGCATTTGATCCTTAGTGTCTAACCTGGTCTCTTCATTCTGGGTACAACTCTGGAATAGCGAATTAATTTGTACTCCCGCACTATGCACTTAGCTCAACTCAGACGGGATGTTGGAAGACTGTGTGAGTTTCTTTTCTGGTAGCGTGGAAATCTAAAGACCGGAGTACGGGTTGAAATAAAGCTTCGGAAAAGGGATGGACGGTTGGGCACAATTTTTTCTAAGACCCCAAAACATGTACGGAAAAAAAAGATTCTATATCCGTAGGGGCACAACAAGATCCAAGCAGAACCACCAAAACTCCAAATACAAAGAAGCTACTACCAAATAAAAATCTGACCAAAAAGGTCCAAGCTTCAAGAAAACCTGCAGATCTTGGTGGAGACTCGGCTACACTGGCCAGCTTCACAAGAAGAGGTGACTACACCAAACCACCCTCCAGTTCTTTTCTCATTCTTCTAACTTCTCCCCCAATTCGATTGTGAACACAGCACGATAGACCTTAGAAGGAAATACCTGACTCCCCGAGGACGAGTTATTGGAGAGGAGATTTGCATGGTAGTCCGGCATTCTGGATGGGAAGAGCTAAAATTTTTCACACACATGAGTCGATTATTCAATGTTCATAGGGTATGCTTTGGGAAGAGGATCGATCTAAGATGACTTCTGGGCCAAAACTGTGACAATGATGTGTAGAACTTGAAGGCTGTTGGTTTTAAAATCCTAAGTCTCACAGAAGTTCCGACACACAAATAATCCAAAGGTCCGACAGAGCTCCAAACTACAATTTTATGAAGATAAGTTTAATACTCAATATTGTCCTACTTTCTTTATTTTCCCTTTCTTTTTCTTCTTCACTTATTCTTTCAAATAAGTGTTTGCTAAGGGACTAGCAAAGATAAAGCATAGGGGGATGATGAATCTGCGATTCGTCATCTTTATTCATTTATTTTAGCTTAAAATCCCTTTTAAAACACCTGCATATAACGCTAACTCCATATTCTTACTAACTTGCATTTGTGTGTAAATATTGTACATTCCTCACTAATTTTAACCTAAAATAAATAAATAAAGAAAGAAAGGAAAAATAAAGAAAAGAAAATAAAAAAAGGAAGACTGTGTACAGGCTGACCCGAACCCCGAGAGAAGGTCAAGACTTGACCTGATCGACCAGGAATAAAGTAGGGGGAGATAGGGTCCTCAACCAGAAAATCCAAAAAAATGTGTTTCTCACTTATTTTGTGTATATCTGTATAAAACTAACACTAATTTATTTGTAGCTTAATTGACCCCAAATCAAATAACATTCAAAATCAAAGTTGTAAATAAAAATGGGTCCTAATTAATAAAACTGATTGCACAATTAAATCATGTACAGAATAAAAGTGGCCACACTTGGAAAAAAAGCCACTAAGCACTAATTGAAAGATCAATTCCGGCTCCACATGATATCAAATTGAACCACTTTCACTTCCATTGAATTCTAAATTAAATTATCTTCAAAATGGCTGTGATTTCATAATTTTTGGAGTTACGGTTGAAAAGTTGGTTTTCTGGGGTGATTTGTGCAATTTTCCCTTGTATTTTTTGTATATGTATTTGTATATATATTTGTAAATATTTTTACTAATTACTTAAAACAAAAATAAAAAGTTAATAAAATTCTTGAAACAAAAAAGAGGCTAATTTCCCCATTTATCCTTGTATATAATGTCATATATGTATATAGTACATGTATATAGTTGCTATTTTTAACTAACCATCATAAAAAATAAAAAATAACATTTTTTAATTCAAATAAATAAAGTGACGAAAATTCAAAAAAAAATAGATAATTTTGTAAATAATTTTATCTTTCATGTTATCTCTTCCACCAAAAAAATCTCTCTTATCTTCTTATCCAAAAATTCAGAAATTCAAATGTCTCTCTTTTCTATTTATATGGCTCCATCTCCCTCATTCCAACCTGATCAATCTTTAGAGAGAGGAGCCCGATCTCCGAGAGAAAATTTCGTCGAGAATTGTGCCTAGCCTCCGAGCCGCCCGGTGACAGCGAGTCGGCCTTGTCGAGGCGATCACGGTCCATTTTCCGCTCCTAAGGTGAGATCCAAATTTTTCTTCGCATTTTATCTTAGTTTAATCATTTTTTATTTTGTCGTATTTTTTTATCGTCATTTTGTTCTTCTAGATCTTAAGAAAATCCACCACGATTTGATCCGCCACCGATTCCGAATTTTCATCTCATCATCGCAATCTCTCCGCCTTCGTTTTCTATCTCTCACGATCTATCAACTTCGACCACGCACGGTGGTCGGAGAGTCGGATTCTAATCTTCCACTTTCGCTGAATCCCCATTCACTTTCCGATTTGTAAATAAATAAAAAAACATTTTGTTTCTTTTCTTCTAACGTTTGTTTTGCAGGATAAATAATAAAAAAACAAAAAAAAGACATTTATTTCCTTGTTATCTAACGCTTTGTTTTCAGGATCATATAAAAATAAAAATAATAATAATAAAGAAATTTCTTTATCCTTGATATTTCCTGTTTTTTTTGGATTTACATAAAAAATAAAAAAAAATTATTATTCATCATTCACTTTACAATAAACAAAAAAAATTCACACACGGCCGTGGCCGTGCCCTCTCCGCAAGAGCACCTCCGTCACCACAGGTGTGCGCCGCCCCCGGCCGTGCGCCACCGCCACCGCTCCACGCTGGCGACGCCCCACCGCCTCCAGATCGACGCTAGCGGGCCGCTCGACCCGCGCCGCCTCGACGTCGTGACCCTCATCACCGACTCGACAGCCGCGTGCGCAGCCCTTCCGCCCAGGCGCACGCGACCCCACACGTCGGCGACGTCCGCCCGTGCCTCCGCCGACCTGCTGCTCTCCTCGCCTGCACCCCGCCACCCGCCGCCCGCACGAGCTTCTCCGCCTGTGGCACGACCCTGCTCCAACGCCAGCCCTTCCAGCGCGCCACCGACCTCCCGTGCGCAAACTCCAACAAAGCCGCCACCGCCCGCGCGTCTCCAGATTGGCAAGCCTCCCGCTCCTCCAAGCGCGGACGCGCACCTCCAGTCCACAAGGGGCGGCGGCGCCCATCGTGCCCCCTTTTGCTTGGAAACGAAAACCCTCTTAGGGTTTAATATTTTATTCGGCGAAATTACAGTTCAGCTCTAGAAGAGTTCAAAATTCGCTGAACCCCCCTTGGAATAATTGGAACAATTACATCAGACGTCCCAAAAGTTCACGAAACTACAAAGAAGCCCCCGCCAGACTTTCAATTGGGTAAATTATATGTTCTCTCCCGTATTTATTATTTCTTATTACTTATTTGTCTGAGAACAATAAAGCTTTGCAAACAAGTCCATGAACTTGAGAACAATAATTTGCATGGTGCTTTTCATTGAAATATATGTTATTTTTGCTCAATAAATTTTGAAAAAAATCATTCTATGTTCCTGATGTGCTATTCTTCTTAGCCTGCAATTTTTTTTCCATTGCATTTGTCCTTCATTTATCATTATTAAAAAAATCAAAAACAGTGCCTTTTTGTCTTCCTGAAATTCGAAAATTCATAAAAATTCGAAAATAGCTCCAAAAATTCTAAAAAAAATAGAGTAATTGTATTTCATTGTCTTTTAATTTCTGGCCAATTTTCACGCATTAACTATTTATAAAACCCAAAAAATTGAAAAATATCAAAAATCTTCTAAAAATCATAAAAAATTCTACAAAAATCCAAAAATTGTGATTTCAGTTCCTGTTTGTAGATATTTGTTTTTAGTTTGTCTTAAAAATAATTGCCAGGAGTTTTAGGCATTTAAAGGATTTTTAAATTGCAAATTACTCCAGGCTGTGCACTTTTTCTTATTTTCTCACTGTTTGATTTTTAGAAAAATATAAAAACATCTGAAAATTCCACAAAAATTCTTAAAAACATTTCAAAACTTTTAAAACCCAAAAATATTTTCTTTGAATTTTTCTGAACATTTTTTACTAATTGAAAAAATTGTAAAAAGAGTTGGTGTGCGAATTTTTAATCTTGTGAATATTGCATCGTGTTATTTTTTAAAATAAAAAAATTTGAAAAATTAAAATCACTAAAAATTTGAAAATCAGAAAATAAAAAAATTAGAAATAAAAAAAAATAAAAAAAATAAAAAAAATAAAAAATCACAAAAACCAAGGATAGTTGTCCTTTGAGATTCTTGTTTTCTCTTGATTGATTTTCGATTAATTGAATAACCCTCGGGAATTGTAGCCTCCCTGAGTTCGACCATGTCCGTTATACAGGTTAATAAGTAGCAAAAATTAAAAAAAATAATCTTTTGTTGACGCGGGATTTTGGGGAAAAACAACGACCAATATTTTCCATTAATCACCAGCCTCTAAAATTCCGGCTCAACAGTAGGCTACATGGATTCTTCACCTCCATTCAGATCTATCTTGGGTCAATCCTGGACTCATATCCAAAAAACTAAGATCCCTTCGTATAGTCTCTTTCCAACACTTCTTGGACCGTCCTCCCCTCTCTTAGCCGGCTCAACATCCCAACACTCGCATCTCCTAACTGGTGCATCAGCTGATCTTCTTTGCAAACGACCAAACCATCTTAAACGATTTTCTCGCATCTTATCCTCGATTAGAGCTACACCAACTTTCTTTCTGATTATATCATTCCAAATCCAATCTTTACGTGTGTGTGTGTCCACACATCTACCTTACCATTTTCATTTCTGCTACAACCATTCTCTGCGCATGTCTATGGTTCACAGGCCAATATTCAGATCCATAGAGTATAGCAGGTCTCACGGCTACTTTGTAAAACTTTCCTTTAATTTTTAAAGGAATTTTCTTATCACAGAGAACAATATATGCTCCTCTCCACTTTAGTCAGCCTGCATCTATTTTATTAGTAACATCTCCATCAATTTCCCCATCATGTTGCAAAATAGATCCCAGATATCTAAAAGAATATCTCTTCTGAATGTTATCGTCACCAATCTTCACATCGATTCCTTCACCATTGCTTCCATCAAAGGTGCACTCCATATATTTCGTCTTAACCCTATTTATACGAAAAGCTTTAGTCTCCAACTCATGTCTCTAGGCCTCAAGCTTCTCATTTACTCCATCTTTAGTCTCATCAATCAACACAATATTATCAGCAAATAACATGCACCAAAGTAACTCATCATGAATGTGACTTGTCAACTCATCGTAATCAAAGTGAAAAGAAATGGACTCAAAGCTGAACCTTGATGTAGACCAATGTTGATGTCAAAATAGCCAGTCTTCCCAGACGGGGCCCTTACACAAGATAAAACCATATCATACATGTCCTTTATGAGATTAATGTATAAGTCATGTACTTATCTCTTCTCCAAAACTCTCCACAATATCTCTTGTGGGACAGAATCATAAGCCTTCTCCGAATCAATAAAGATCATAAGGAGGTTTTTCCTCTTAGCTCTATAAGTCTCCATTGTTCTTCTCATCAAATGGATGGCTTCAATAGCTGAGGGACCTGACATGAATCCGAATTGATTTTCTTTTACGTTGGAAACTTGCATCAACCTTCTTTCGATCACATGCTCTCAAATTTTCATAGTGTGACTCATTAGCTTGATATCTCTGTAATTTGAACAATTTTGAATGTCTCCTTTATTCTTATAAAGAGACACCACGATACTCCTCCTCCAATCTTCATGCATTTTCTTACTTCGCCAAATAACATTGAATAGATTTGTAAGAAAAGTCAAATCACACCACACTCACCTAAAACTCTCCATACTTCTACAGGGATGTCATTCGGCCCTACACCTTTCCCAGGTCTCATAACCTTGAAAGCCTCCTCAACTTCCTTTATTTGTATCAGTCTATAGCTTGCACGATTCAAGTAACTTTCACTACTAGCTAGATCACCCAATGTGATATCTCTATTTCCTTTCCCAATGAAAACTTTATGGAAATATTGCTCCCATCTAATCTATATATCCTTTTGAGTAACAAGCACGTGACCATCCTCGTCCTTAATGCATCTCACTTGAGAAAGGTCTTTGGTCTTTCATTCTCTTACTTTGACCAACCTGTATATATCCTTCTGCCCCTCCTTAGAGTCAAGATTTTTATACAAAACTTAATAAACTTTTGACTTAGCTTCACTTACAGCCTTCTTTGCTTCCTTCTTCGCTAATTTGTAGTTTGTGACTGTTTTCTCCGTTCTATCCTTAGACATAGAGCTTTAAAGCATGCTCTTTTAATTTTTAGCTTATCTTGCACCACTTCACTCGACCACCAAGCCTCCTTTTGACCTGCAGCTCCTCCCTTTGACTCTCCTAACATCTCTTTGGCTACCTTTGGGATATAAGATGTTACTTCCTCCCACATCTCGTTTGCACTTCCGCTACAATCCCAAGATAAGTCTTCTAAAACCTTCTACCTGAAGCTCGATTGCTTTAGTGGAATATTCCACCATCTAGTTCTAGTGATCTTAAGAACCCTCCTTTTCTTTACTAGCCCTTTTAATTGTACATCCAAGACTAATAAGCGATGTTAGATTGTCAAATTCTCTCCTGGGATTACTTTGTTGTCTTTACAATACAACCGATCTCTTCTCCTCAATGCAAAGTAATCTATCTATGTTCTAGTTGGCCCACTCTTATAAGTAATTAAATACTCCTCCCTCTTCTTAAAGAGAGTGTTTGCGATGAAAAGATCATATGCCATTACAAAATCCAGAATGACTTTTCCCTCTTCATTTCTATCCCCAAAACCATGTCCCCCATGAACACTAGCATACCCTGAAATATCTTTTCCCACATGTCCATTAAGATCTCCATCTATGCAAACCATCTCTCTTTATGGGATTCCTTGTAAAATCTTATCTAGATCCTCCCAAAAAAATGTTTAGTCCTTTCATCTAAACTAATTTGCGGTGCATAAACTGAGATGATATTCAGAATTTCTTCTTCAAGCACCAATTTTAGCAAAATAATCTGATCCCTGAATCTTTGCACGTCAACCACACAATCCTTCAAACCATTATGAACATCCACCCCAACACCGTTTCTACCCTTATCTTTACCCGAATACTAAAGTTTAAAGCATGTCTTCTCGATCTCCATCTCTTTCTCTCCAACCCATTTAGTCTCTTGAAGACATAGTATATTAATCTTCCTTCTTTCCATCATATCCACTATCTCCATCAAGTTTCAAGTTAAAGTACCAATATTCCAACTACCAATCCGCAACTTCTGTTGCGATTTCTTTTGGACTAACTTCTTTACTCGCATGCGTCCATTATGCGAGAACCCTTGCAAATTTTGGACTGTATCGGGGCGGTGATGCAACGGAACTAGCTTAATTACCTGTATGCGTTCCTCATACAAGAACCCTTGTAGATTTTGAACTACATCCAAGTCGTGATGTAGCAATCCTTGCCAATTTTTCATTGTATTCGGGCAATGCAACGCGTCGCAAGTAGGGAACGTCCCAACGAAATCTGTTTGTTTACTTAAATCCATGTTGAAAAGATCCGACTGTCATGAGGCAACTTCCTAAATAGTATTTTTTTTAAAAAATATACATTATTTCGGAAGTTGTCTCTGACTGTTTTACGTTGACTGACTGCTACCTAACGCAACCCTCCTCATTTACCCAGGCTTGGGACCAACCATGGCTGAGTTCATATTCATATTTTAATTGATTGGGAAAAAATAACTATCTATATTTGTATTCGTAAAAAAATAAATAAATTGATAAAAGATTGATACAACAACATATAGTTAGATTTCCAAAAAAATGTTGAATATGGATATAATAGGAGACATATATCCACATTGTGTGAAGACATACATCCATATTATCTAGATCTGCAAAATTTATTCAGATTATCCACATTTGTGTCAAGTCATATATCCATATTTTCTGTGTACAAGAATACGAATTTTTTTAGTGAAGATGTTATCTATGCATGAAACAATGCACAGCATTCACAACTCACATGAAAAAAATAAATGGAAAAAGAAGTCATCAATGTCATGTATGAGCACATGTAATGCTGATTTTTTTTACATGTTTAAAATTGGATTTGATAAGTACGAATTAATATTAAAAGTACATGAAGATAAAATCTGAAAAAGTATTATTCTCCTGGACGAAACGATTAGTTAGATATATATGATTTTTTACAATGTACAATATTGTGGTTTGCAATGTGCACTTTATGGCTTACAAACTTTTTTAGAGAATTGTTGATGACTTTTACAAAAATACGGAAAGACATCACCACATTTGAAGGTTACCATACACACATGTACACACAGCCACATATACACATAAACACAGACATGCACACAAATAGACACGCATGCACACACATGTAAGTATGCATGCACGCACCTACACATACACATGGCAAAATGGGGCAACCCCAGAAGGAAGCCAACATGGTTGCCTCCATCCTTATTTTTTGTATTTTCTAATAACACTTGAGGAGATTTATATCAATATATAACCATTTTCATTTAAATTTTGACTCCATTTAAGACTCATATTTCATCCATCAAGTCTATCAAATAGCAACGGTCTTAAAATTATTGAAATTGTCTCCTTGTAAATGGGTGTGTTAGGAATGTGTGTTTTACATCAAATTTGAATGAGGAGAGCTTGTTGTCATCCAGTGAATTAAATCTCTCCCTATGTTGTTACAAATACTTTTAAAAATAAAAAAATAGAGAGGTAGTCAAGTGGGTTCCCACACTAGAGGTAGTCTCATTTAACCCATTTACATTTAACACTAGAAATTATTTTTATGCTTTTCCAAATAGCATCAATCCATGCACTTAGTTTAAAAAAATAGTTATTAAACGTCAGATATCATTATTGTTGAGTATTTAGATAAGGAAATGGGAGAATCCAACTATCTAAAAATGTGGTTTTCACAAATAGGTATCATACCATATTTAATATTTATGGCTATAATGAGCATTATGAAACTAGATATACAATGGTATCTCCTTTTTTCAATACTAGATGATATGTTGAGGATTCCAATCACTTTAGAAAATCCTAATGAACACCACGATGCAATATGAGTAAACATGAGAATTGCCTTGACTTTGTGAATGGAGAAAGGTGAACTTTGACCTCACATGCTAATTGGTGGCCATGATGATTAGATGTTTGGTAACTGGGTTGGCCATAATAGCTGTATGAATGATTGGGAGAGTTGGAATGATAAATGTGATGTGACGTTAAAAATGTGTTATATTGACTTTTTAATGATTATAATATATTTTTATATTAATTTTTTATTTGAACATGGTTAAAAAGTATAACGAAAAAACTATTCGATACATATAACTAATTCCAACCCATGATTGCAGGGATAGAGTAGGAGATATACCAGGTTACTCCGGGGTAACCTAGCAACCAAACAAGCCCATAGAGTATAGACATTGGGACATGGACTCCAAACTTAATATTTAAGTACAAGGACACAGCTTGAGGAGTCAAGCAATAACTCTAAGCGCCGGTTCGGTTGGGGAGTTACCCCCCAATGTGGACGGGTTATCTGCCAAACCCCACATTTCTAACTCACTAGTGGGGCCCACTCCCTTCCCATAAAAAAATTGTATATTATACCATCATATCAACTAAAAATCATAAAATACTCAACTTCTACTCACTATTCCAAGCTTCAATACAATCACATCACAACAACCATCCAGTTTTTCAAATTTCAATACAATCATATCATAATAACTATCAACTTGTTCAAATTCCAATACAATCCCATCACACAAACTCTCCCAACCCTTAACCCACCAACCAAACACACAAACACAAAATCAGGTTATCCTCCCCCGGATAACCCACGAACCAAACGCACCCTAATGGTCGGAATGTTTCCTTAAATGAATGCATAGAAAGAAACCTTGTCAAATAAGGAGAAAACATTAGAGGTCTGTTTGGTTATCAGACTGCCTTGGAGTAACTCAGTTTATCCCTCTACATTTTTGGGTTGGAATTCCATCAATGTGACATCACATCGCATTCCTTATTTCAACCTTCATAACCATCTAAACAACTACTATTCACAGAAGATTACCCCAACCCACCACATAAACTACGAGAAAGAGGTTTTATGTAGAAAGAAAATGTCGTTACTGCTCACCGACATTCATCTTACACCAACACTTGCACACATGGAATCTTCCAGAGATGATATAAGTAAATCCATCATAGGATTCTCACCTTCTCGATTGAGATCGATTAGGTGATACAAATGTCACTAAGAGGGACATCTTCGCTGGCTAACTATATTTTGAATCGACTAATTTTATTTCGAGTTTACTGACGATTTATTCGAGTCAATTAACTTAACTTGAATGACTACTAACAGTCATCTTAATGCGACCTTTCAACTGACTAAGTTTTCTCTTAGTTGACTAACCCTAACCCAATCATTTAACTAATCTTGTACTTAGTCAACTAATTTGGAAGTTTAATTGCATAATTTTTAATTGCATAATTTTGGGACTCAAACTTTAACTTGACAAATTGGTCAATTAGTTGATTAACTTGTTCTTAATTTCTGACTAATTTTATCATAAGTCGAGTAAAACTTATACCATAAAGTGCATATAAATTCTATATATCGAATATTTCATTCAATAACATTTTGGTTAGCCAACTAACTCAACCTTTAATCAATTAATCGTTTAGTTCAGAGACACTATTCCTATTAGATTTCAATAGGTAGTTTCTAACCGTTTGAATATTCTTTTGGAATCCTATCAATGTTCAATCGATGACCATTAACCTTAAGACTCTAAACTCAACACTAACAAAAGAGATCTCATATTTAAGAGAAAAAAAATCAAGAAGTTCATTTGCACTTCCCACACAATATCAAGCTCTTATTAATACTCACACTTTAGCCTTACAAGCTATCTCCTACTTAGGGTTGTCAGAAAATTCTCAGGTTCGATATTCGTTCATATTTGACTCGCTAAAAGTTCGATTCAGATTCGATTCAAAAATAAACGAACCGAACCTGAACACGAGTTTGGGCTCGATTAAATAAACGAACCGAACCTCAAAAATATAGTTTCGATCAGGTTTGGTTCGTTATAAGTTTGATTATATACCCACATACATACATAAAAGTATATATACATATATATTGTATATATATAAGGAAAAAACGACATTCTATCATAACATAAGGGTTATTCCCTTATTTTCCCTAACTCGTCCAATCATCCATTTCGTAAGTCCCTATTCCCTATTCCCGAAACCCCCAGAAAACTCCCTGCGGACTATGACGGTGTCCTATTCTTAAATGAACCTTTAACGAGTCGAACAGAATCTTTACAAACCGAATCTTTACGAACCTTACCTGAGCCGAACCGAACATGATTACAATTTTCATTTTATCGAGCCAAACCGAACCCGAGCATGAAAATATGCTAAACGAACCGAACCGAATTTAGGTTTGGTCGCTCAAGTTTGACTCTTTTACACCCTTGCCCTAGTTTTGTAAAGTTTTCTCATTTGACCATGCACTTGCATTTCAATTGAGATTTATATATTGGAGTTTTGCAATTTACTTTGATTGTGTTGCATGTGGTTAGGTTGAGCATCGGGTCGCGCCGGCCCGACCCAACCCGAAACCCGGCTCACCAAACCTGACCCTAACCCGAGCCCATTAAAAATATGGGCGGGCTTGGGCTTAAATTTGAGCCCAATTTGTTATTCGGGCCGGGTTCAGGCCTAGCATAACCCGAACCCGAAGCCCTGTAGGTCGGCCCACTGGTAAGCCCTCTAAAGGTCCATCAATAGGCTCGAGTTCTCAACCCGCGTTCTCTCAACCCCACCCAACCCTAACCAGAATATACCCGCGTCATACGTGTACGTCATATTCAAATCCCACTTCCACATTAACCGAGATCCAAATTTGTAATCACGCCAATCCTTGTATGGCTATATCTCACTACCCCAAATTTGTAATCACGCCAATCCTTGTATGGCTATATCCCACTACCCCAAATTTGTAATCACGTCTCCTACTACCACGAAAACAAACCACATTCATCGGGACTAAAATCCTCAATCCTCCATTGGTTGGCCTCTTCAAAAACCTAAATACCCAATCCCAATCCCATTACACGAGAACAATACCCAGGTCCCAACGGCAAGCGGCAATGCGACACCGCCTTTCCCTTCCCCACCCCTGCAAGATAGCAACAGAACTATCGACCATCCGTTCTGAACTGGCTACTGTTAACGACAACACACTGACATCGTCGAACCTCTTGTTACAATCACGAGTACAAGTGTTCTTATGATATCTCGTATCCATATTGATATCACACAGATTTTTAAACTTTTGTTTAGATATGCATTATCGTTGCAATAGGTATGCTATAGAATTTATAAACTATATTTGTTCTCGTATTCTCATGTAGGTGATTTTTAAACAATAAGCAAAATTTTATTGGTTCAAACTTTAAAATCTCATTTGCTTCAAAAGTAAATAGGACATGTGTTATTCTTAAGGTTTAGGTGGTGTTCTTCGACAGTCCGATTTCGAATAAAGATATTTGATTACATCTCATTCATTTGCACTCTTATTTTTAAAGTAACATCTCCATGCTAATAGATACAATTGATTTACAATGGAGTCACAAATGTCATCTGCTTTTACATATAACAAGTTAATTTAGCAATCTATAGTAGTTCCCTAATCATCATTTTTTAAAAAAATCTGCAGTCAATTACAGGAGGCTATTTCAAACATCCAAGGAGTAAAAGACCAGCACATACGTGGGGGATTCCAATTTGTTTCCATTAGGTTGGTAATTCCTTAAAGGATTGTTTATTTTTTAAGCATATTTTCCTCGTATTAATATTCACACCAACACTATAATTTACACTCATTTTTCAAGTATAATAAACATTAGTATAAAACAAGTGAAAATGCATAAATTAGGGAAACTTCACTTATCTCGTGGGCCAGCCCGACCCAAGTCCGACCCATAACTTCATGGGTAGGGCCTGGGCTTGGGCAAAAAAATAAAAAAAAAGTAGGGCCTAGGCCCGGCCCATGGGCCCGAAACCTACAATGGGCTTGGGCTGGGCTGACTTGGGTCGGGCCCTACCCGGCCCGATGCTCAACCCTACATGTGGCCGAACTCCCTTTTTCAGCAGCATCACTGACCTATTCCAAACACAGGCGTTGATCCAGTACTTGTCCTCCTTACTGAAGAGAGAGAGAGAGAGACTCTTAGGGTGGAATTATTCACAGTGGATTAGTTCCCCCTCCTAGTTCGATGATTCTTTTGGATGGAAGAAGAACTTGCACACTAGTAGAGTCTGAAGTGAGGCTTTTTACTACACTTGAGTGACTCGTGTTGAAGTAACGTGTTAGTGTAGGATCGTGTGATCCAATTGTAAAATTGTGAGCCATAATGATTAGTCGGTGTTTTTGCTCGATCGAATTTCCTTGCCAAAGTACTCGTGTCAATCTTGTGCATATTTATATTTTTGAGTATTTTGTACTTAGTTGATTTTGCATGCAATGCTTTATTTGTGCTATTATGGTTGTGTAGATATGCAATATTCATCAATTATGAGGTTTGGGAGATAATTGATGATAATCAAGGAGGTTGAATGACTTTATAATCTAAATATCGTGATATATGTACTTGCCTAACTCTGTCTAATTCGAATAGATGACGTTAATATTAGAAATGAACTCAACTATAAGAAGATTTTGATTGATAAATGCTTTAAAAAGATTCTAACGTGTCACATCTAGAGTTAAGACATCTCTTGTATGTGGAACTAAATTGACCTCTATTCCATCACATCACTTACTAAGTTGTGAGAGTTTAATGTGCATTTAGAGTAACTCTAGGATAAATGATGGGTCAATGTGTACATACATTGACTGTCACGGGTGTATCGCTGATATATCGGTATCTCCAAAGGACTGATATCGACACCAATGTGGTGATATGGGAGACTTTTTTGCTCTTTCATTCACAAATAGGCATTGACATGGGCGAATATATCGTCGATATATCATATCGACATGAGATAGATATGGATGTCGATATCGACATTTAAACCCTTGATCTATTCTTGCGCTCTTTTGGCAGTGAGGGATACATTGTTTACACATATATGTCTAAGGAGTGATATGGCATAGTTTCAATGCAACATAACACGATGGTAGCTTATGCATCACATTAGTTTAAGACACACGAGTATAACTACCCAATACTTGATTTAGAGCTTGTGGCAAATGTCTTCACGCATTGTATCTATAAAAGCATGCAGTTTTAATTTAGAGATATTCAATGAGCAAAAGATCTCGAAATGTTTGTTCGATTAGAAATAAGTTACCATGAGGTAAATATGATGGCCAGATGAAGGTTTATAACTACACTATCTCATACTCTAGTATAAAAAATCTTGTTAATAATGCATTGAGGAGAAAAACTTCCTCCTTTGGCATTGTGAATGTCCTATACTCATAGTTTTGAGTGAGTGGGGTTCTTTTGATAGCAATTTAGATACTATTATCGTTAGGGATGAGCATGGGCCGGGCTGGATCGGGCCCTGAAGGGCCCAGGCCCAAGCCCACTTAAAAACTTCAGGCCTTGGGCTGGGCCTAGGTCCACAAAATTTTTTTGGTTCGACCCAAGCCCAGGCCCGGCCCAATTCCTATGGGCCGGGCTGGGGTCGGGCCTGCCCATCTTAAGCCATTATATATTATTAACTTTGAGTTTGTGTTTAAAGTCAATCTCAATTCAAGTTAGATGAGCTAAAAATATTGTTTAAAACATATGCCATAATACTTGTGAAACAACTAAAACTCAATTCTACCGGAGATGATTTCTCATTTTATACAAGTCCACTCAATGTTATATACCATAAACGTCTCTCGTTACAGAAATTGAAAGAGTGCACCAAGTTTACACAGTTAACAACAATAGGTGCACCAGGCCAGCACTACATGTTAAAAAAATGGGCATAATGCTCGTACTGGGTAAAGGTTCAATAATAGAAAATATTATAATAGAAAAAATAAATACTAAAAACTAAAGAATAACCACCAGAATCTAAGACATAGACTAATTAAGAAAAATTAATTTTGAAATAAAATACAATGATCATCAACTCATATGTCCCACACATGACTTTCTTGATTTATAAACATTGTATGAAGATAGGATACATGAACCGAGTGTGCATGACAGGTGAGAGTTTCCATACGTATAGGAATTGGGAAGGGTTCGGACCCTCTTCGGGTCGGGCCTGTGGGCCGGGTCGGGTTGGGCCAAGCCAAGCCCGACCCAAAAAAAATCGGGCCTAAAAATTAGGCCCAAGCCTGACCCAATGTTCGTTTGGGCTTGGGCCGGGTCGGGCTTTTTGGATGGGCTTCGGGCTGGGCCGGGCCGGCCCAGCCCAATGCTCATCCCTAATTATCGTTTCACATAATTGTAGTTTAGATATTTGTGACCAGATAGGAAATGGTTAGAATGATGATACACTTCTTTAGGATTTAAGGCATTGAAGCGAAAAGCAAAAAGTATGCTCCTTGGTATTGGGTTTTCAAAAAGATTGAATCAAGTTTCAATTTTTAGGGTGTTCATGTTGCGGAATACCTTTTTAGATTACAACAACAACAAAGCTTTGCCCCACATTAAGTGGGTTAGCTACATGAATTCTTTGCTTCTATTCGGATCTATTGGATCAGTAAAGTAAATATTATACCTAATAAAAAATTATGATAGATTAATTGCCACATAAATAAAAAAAATCAATCAATAGAACTAATACAATAAAGATTTTAATATGAAAGGCATTATCAGGTAAAAACCACGACCCAAATCCCTTGATTTGGATTTTAGATCGACCGTGCCCATCAAAATAATCCACTGTTCAAATTATTTCTCTGCTAATAACTTAACTGCTTATAAATTCTTTAGATCACACATCAAAGGCTTCCCACAACTTGCATCATCCACCAAGTGTTATAATATAATAAAGATTGTAAAAGGAAAATATAATAGCTATAAAAGCAGGCAGGATCTTTTCAATATGAAAGTAAAATGAGTTATTCAAGAGAGGATTCTTGTGCTATCAAATTATAAATTGATCAATCAATCACAAAGACAATATAATCAAATGATTGATCATGGATAATGTATTGATTGATTAGATAATAAAATGGCTTTAGGCGGTCGATCAATTCAATAGGGATGATCTATCAAATATATAAACAATAGCTTCAAGTACTCGATAGAAAAATAGAATGGTCGATCGATGACTATTTATCAATCATATCAGCAAGAATAATCAATCAATGTTTTCTGGATCGCAAATAATATAATGTTAATTACAAATTATAGCGATGCCTATATGTTCTACGTACATATATGTTGAAACTTTAAGTACGCTATTACAAAAGTCTTCTTCTCTTCGAGTTGCAGCTTTCATATTGTTCTTTAGATTTTGTTTTATTATGTTTATTAAATCATATACTTGAGCAATTGAATGGCTTCTCTTTTATCGTTTATTCTCCATAAATATGTTCTTTTTGCTTCACACTTAGAGAGAAGTTATCCTGAAACCTGCAGTGGTACGTATACTTGCAAAGTTTGGTATCATCAAAACACCATCATGATTAACATGCATAAAGTTATCAACACTTGTGGTTCTTCATTTGTAAATTTGTATGTATGAGATTGTTTCAGAATTTTTTTCATTTACATTTTGAATATTTAGGTTTGGAAATTTGTACGATTATAATCTGCAAATTCATAAAAAGAATTGAGTTGATTGGAAAATAAATTAAAATTGGAGTTTAAATGAAACTAGGGTTCATATGAATCCAGATCTAGGGCTCAATATATGCCTATATATGCAGTGTAGGGTTTAGGCCTAAAGGATTAGTAAATAAAGTGCATATATTAGTGACCCACATGTAAGGAACCTGTGAAAAATAAAGAAATACTTGCACAACTATTCCTTAGGCTACTACTAAAGCAATAACTATGATGTATTAATATATCAGAAAAGAATACCGGTGCATCTAAAAAATAAGAGACTATAAGGGAAGATGTACATCAAAATAACTTGGGTTATGATGGTACACTTGAACACTATGAATTTTATATAAAACCAACATACAACTTTGCATATCTAAAAGGATGTAAGTTGTATTTGTTGATCCATGTGTGACATCATCGAATAAAGTAGAACCTACGTGAATGGTAGGAGTGCTAATCGAATCGAATACATTTGAATCCATCTAGATTCAGATTCAATTCATTATAATTTTTTTGAATCCAAATTCAAATCGAATTTTAACCGAATTCACTAATTTGAATTCAAATTCGATTCATTATGAATTTTGAATATTCAAATTCAATTTATTTTATTTTAAATTTTAAATGTTAATTAATAATATCTTTTTTAGAAAAAAGAGGGTATGGTGTTGATAAGACACATACCCTGTAACTTACATACACTCATAGTAACATGAATGTTAATTAATGACTTGAAGTATGCATTAATAATTCTAGGACCAATATATCTAAAATTTTCAATAATAGTTTTTATATTCTATTTTGCAATAAAAATAACTAAGATAAATTAAAAACTTTAAGAAAAAGGGATGTGTTCAACAAATAAAATGAAATACATAAAATACTAGTTGTTGTCCTTGTAAGTTTGTCGTAACCCCAATTTTCTCTTATAATCTGCAATGATTTAAATATATGAAGTAGAAATAATAAGAGTATTAGAGAGATTGGATACAATTGATGAAACAATGAACATATTGTGGAAATTGTGATTACCTTTGATTACTGCAAACTGTTGCACGAAAAGACGAGTCTCGTAAACGAAAATGCAAAAAAATCAAGTTATTTGAAAACAATAATGGCAACAAATAGTGTAACATGATAAATTTTCTTTATGCATAACATACAAAAAATAAACTAAGTTGAATGTATATTACTAGACATATGATGTGGCACAATATGATAAATTTTAAAACACATTAATACTTGAAAAATGTAAGAAATTAGTCTCGCAATCCATTCTTCATTCATGCCATTAATGTCGATAGAACCATGGAGAGACCACCACCACTTCCACATCCTTCTCATAAAGAAAGTTTACTAGAATAAAAATTAACCTAGTAGAGTCTATCTTATTGTATATTTGAGATGATAGTGATAACTAACCTTCACGAAGAGAAGTTTGAATCTACTTCGGAAGACGTGCCTTCAAGGCGCTTTCATCTTGGCAAACAACGTAATGTAATTTATTTAAAAAATTAACATCGTATTTAATTATGATAAGCTCAAAGTAAGTTCGTACTAGGTAATCTTACATTTGGAGATTGAATAATATCTTGAGGGGCTTGTATCCAATCAGAAGTACATGCAAGAGCCTCAACGATTTTGGAAGATAAAGAAATTCCATAATTAGTGAGGCATCTACCTCCAGTGTTGAAAGCTGACTCTGAAGCAACAAAGCTAATAGGAATTGACTATACATCATGAGCCATAATAGATAACACAGGAAATGTCAAAGCATTGGTTTTCCACCAATCTAGGACATCAAAAGAGGGATCTCCTTTTCCTGATTTCAATATTGGCTCTTCCAAGTATCTTTCCAAGTTAGACTTTTTTGTACGATCGTTTTCAATATTATCTAAATAATCATATAGTTTTGCTTCACTTCTCTTTTCATTGGAGTATGCATTTGGACATTCGATATTTTCTCCAATGGTTTGCTTAAATTATTTTATTTTCCCACTCTTTGCAAGTAAAAAGAATGGATGCGTGATAATTCTTTTTTCCTTTTCATCAACTACTCTTGAGATTCAATAAAAGTATAAACCATATCAAAAATAAATTCAATGGACTTTAGTTTATATCCTGGATCAAGGAGACATGCAATAGACATCATAAGATAGCTTTCCAATATTTATCGAACTTCAGTTTTATTGAAATGGTCATTCCTTAATGAAATCATCACTTGAGAATGCGTTATCTTCCAAATTTTCTGTTACTTTCCAAATTTTTGGAAGAAATAAATTTGTTGTTGGAAACTTCATACCAGAAAAAGGACCCATGTCGCTTCAAAAACTTGCTTCAAGAGTGGTTGATTTTTTTTAGCTTTCTCCCACTCTTCTTGTGATGGTAACCACCTGTAACCATCATCTCTTCTTGCATAATTTTGAAAAATAAATTCAAGCATGAAGAAGGTGGAATTCCAACGAGTAGGAACATCCATGGAGAGATCCCTTAAGTAGATCGATTCAGTTGGATTGCAATCTCACCAAATTTCTTCAAACATGCACTACTTTTTTTGATGTACTTTATGCTTTCTCTAATATTAGAGATTGCATTTTTCCCAATGCATGCAGGTCATCTTGCATCATAATATTGAATATGTATGCATAACATCTGGCACGAAAGAGTTTTCTCTTGAATAACAAACAACCCCTTCCAACAAATGTGTCTTTCAATATTCTCACAACCAAATCATTAGTGTTGACATTATCTAGAGTAATACTCATAATTTTACTGTCAATCCCTCATTTAACAGGACAATTCAGCGTAGCATATGCAATTACAACACATGTATGTGGCGCTTCTAATTCTGAGAAATTAACGATACGTTATCTTCTAATTTACATCCATATAGTGGTCAATCAAACACATGTACCCTATTGTTTGATTGGATGTCCAAGTATATGCAGTAAGACCAATCATGTCCACATGTAGAAAATTTCTTTTCAATTTTTCCTTTTCAATGGAGATAATCTCCACGCAATCATTTGTTATTGTTGCTCTAGAAACTTGTTTAAAATTGGGATTCAAATATTTTAATATTGCATTGAACCAGAATTCTTCCACAATATTAAAAGCTTGCTCATGAACGATGACCCATTTAACGATTAATTCTTTCGCTCTCATTTGATCAAACTTCAAAAATGATAATGCAAGTTCATTCAATTGATCCGACTTGGATGACGAAGGATTAAAAAAATGTTTGTTTTTCTTATCTCCTAAATCTCGCATGATACAATACCTCTCTCTTTGATTTTTTAAATGTGAGGTAATTCCACAATTCATTATCTTGAGTGTTTTTTTACAATCTATACATTTCCACCTTTCAACTAACACTTCGCCAACCTTCACATTCTCTTTAGTAAATGATTGATAAACTGACGATCTTTTCTTTCTATCAACCTTAGTAACTACTTCATCATGCAGATTTCTTACTTCTTCTCCTAAATTCTTTCCCCCATCAAAATCGACTTCTTCTTCAATCACTCTTTCATATACACTATTTTGCAAAGATGGCATGTTCGAATTAGTCATGTAAAGAAAAAAGTAAATGCATGGTTATATCTAAATTTAAATTTTCACAACAATAACTAAATTTAAATTTTCACATCAATTAAGAAAAAAATAAGACTTTAATATACATCTCCAAAAGCATGATTGGAGGATTGTAATCCATGTCATTTTTCGAAGGAATCATCTCCATATTTTCACTCATTATATGCCTTCATGATATATAAAGAAATTGATTTTTTATAAGTCACTCAATTCAA
Source organism: Ottelia alismoides (assembly GCA_037367405.1). Classification (NCBI taxonomy): domain Eukaryota; kingdom Viridiplantae; phylum Streptophyta; class Magnoliopsida; order Alismatales; family Hydrocharitaceae; genus Ottelia; species Ottelia alismoides. The sequence continues at coordinate 328,748 of JAZKJV010002851.1, read as the reverse complement.
ACACTCAAAAAAATGTATTACTTAAGTCATACTTCATTAACAAATACGTGATGATACTTATATCGCACGGTGGGAAAGCATTGATGAAGAAGGCACGTCGACTCTTGAGATAGATGTTGGAGAGAGAGGTGATGGTGCTGGCGAGAGGTACTGTAGGAGTAGCGGACTAGCGATGTTGGAGGCACTGGAGAGGATGGTGACGGTGTCAGATAAGAGGCAACGCTAATGATGACGGAGGGGGGTGTTGGTGGTGGTGGAGAATGGCGTTGGATCCTGGAGGGGAAGTGTGGTCCGGGAGATGGTGTCGTAGGTGGTCACTGAAGGTCAGAGGGGGCAGTGGTGGTGGCAAAGAAGGGCGTTGGAGAGGAGGCGCCCCAATGGTCTGCGCGATGGCAGCGCAAGTGGTCGCTGAAGGGTGGAGGGAGGCGCTGGAGGTGGCGGAGAAGGGCACTGGAGGGGAGGCGTTGTGTGGTCTACACGATGACGGCGCAGGTGATCATTGAAGGGCAGAGGGGGGGGGGGCACTGGTAGTGGCAGAGAAGGATGTTGCCCCTGCTGGAGGGCTTAGATTTTTTTGTGTCGTGCATGAGAGAAGGAGAGGGATATGGGTGTGTTGTGTGTGAGAGAAGGAGAGGTTGGGGTGCATGAAAGGGGTTTGACATTTGAGTGAATAGTATTTTTTATATTTTTATTATGAGTTTTTTGCAAAGTTAACCATAAATCATTCATATTAATATAGAAGAAATAAGATTGTTGGTAAATTAAGGTAGTGTTATATGTATGCATGTATGTATGTGTAAATGTAGATAGATATACAAATATATATTGAATCGAATCAAAATTATATCGAATGAATTCAAGCTAATTCAAATTCAATTAATTTGGGAATCGAATCTACGATTGGAATTAATATTCGATTCCATTCACTTCGAATCGAATTATTTCTGAATTGTTATCAAACAAATTTGAATGTTTCAATTCAGTTAGCAGCCCTAGTGAATGGACAAGCATATCATAGAATTGTCAGAGAAATTAGTACGGTAGTTCAACATAAGTTGTATGGGTGTTCAAAATATATGGGTCAGCGGCTACTCAATTTGGCCCATTCATTTTGACCCTAAACTTATGAGTATCCATTTGAAAATGGCAAATCATCTACATGTTATACCATAACATGTGCTCTATCCAAAAACCCCGTTTGGATTAACTGATACCTATCAGGTACCCAGTTGGAAGCTTCAACTACCTAATTGATTCAAAAAGATGCAAGTACTTAGATACAAATACCGATATAGATGTTACATTGTTCTTTTCTATTTTAAATTATAAACATGGTTGTGGATACATATATTTGTGAATAGGAAAATGCATTACCAAATCATTAAAAACAGATATAGAAATGAAATGGATGCATATCAAATACGAAAATTAATAGAAATCAATATTGCACAAATTAGATTAAATTTACATGTATTGTATGGCTCAGACATGATGATACTCGCATCCATATGTCTCCATTTTTAAATGGATATACATATGAATGCCAAAATTTGAATTAGCATTTATTACAATGAATCAAATACGATTCAAATCGACGTATATTCATCCCAGCATCAAACCAAGATGATAATGGATGCAATCAAATACGAATTCTATCGTACATACATATCCATGCCGACAAACAAATGGTGTGACAACTAATGTAATTAGATACGAGTACGAAGTTATATTTGTATAATATTTGTCAATTTACATCTCGTTAATCTGCTCTCAATTCACTTCAAAAATTAACCTCCACGGATGCGATATTGTGTACCCAGTTGGATTCCTTCCAATTTCATATATTCGTATAGTTTACATTATCTGCATAATTTCACATATCCTCGTTAATTATTTATTTACACATGTTTACATATTCCTATTCGATCAAATTCCTTACCACTTAGGTTATCGTGTCCATACCACATTATCATTGTGAATATGATATAGATTATATAGTTACATACACCTTGGTGCATACTTCATTTTCCCTCTTTACATATCATTTACATTCCATGCCGCCTCTCACTTGCAGTGTCTTTCTTTATTCAAACAAAAATACCCCATACCACAATATTCACTCGAGTCCACATGTCTACAAATATAAATATTTTTATCTTTGAATCAATGTTTTATTCGGAAATCAACCATAAAATTGTGTAACAAAATTTGATCAATCTAATAACCGAAGAAATGGATCCAGGAAGGAGTGACGACAAAAACATACTATGAATTTTGAAGTTGTAAATAGAGGTTATATAAAAAAATATTAAATAATCAAGTTTGTCCTTTTACTGATATTTATCTAATAAACAAATAATTTCCTTTTTTAAAAAAATATATATGTGGGTAACCATCACATTGATAGTAGGGTCCAATGGGGCTGCCCCCACCTCATTTTCTGACTTTTTTTTATTTTTTACAAAAATAAGCCATGTATTTTCATCATTATATCCCTCTAATATGTCATTCCAATTTCATCATAAACAGAGACTCATATGCCCTTCATCTTGAACAGGTCGATTACAACAATTAGATTAAAATTACATGTTCTAGATTGACGGCATAAAGGTCTCTATTTACGACGAAATTGGAATGTCATACTATATAGTTATAGTGATGAAAATACATGCATTATTTTTGAAAAACAAATAAAAAATGCTAAAAAAATGAGGCGGGGCAACCCTATTTTTTCCTTGATATTAGCCTACTTCTGTTACAATCAAGCATAGTTGTAAAAGTCGACCGACTAGTTGAGTCGGTAGGGTGGGCGACTGATTATTGACCAATCAATCAATAGTTGATCAACATACTTTCTTTTTTTTGCTTTTAAAAAAACATACTTATTCTAATGTGCTTAATGTTTTATTTAAATTCAATTATCACTTTATTTCATTGCAATGGGACATAAAATGTGCAATATTTATCTAAAATATATATGAACACATGCATAAAAAATAACTTATATATTTCAAATTATTAAAAAATGAAACAAACTAAATATACTAAATCTGATTAGTCGCCCAACTGTTGATTAATCCCTAATCAATGACTTGACCAATCAAGTACAACTACTGACTTCTGCAACCTTGCAATTGAGCATCCCTTAGAATGTGGTAGGTCGACTCATGACTCGATAACAACGAATTAAGACAGGTCATAACTTTCAACATGTCGCAATTGGTTGTCCAAAGTTTAATTATCTAACATAAAGTAAATGCTATGCCATGTGAACATATAAGGCAAAGTTATGGTCCTAGACAATGTCCTCTTATGGTGCAACTAAAGCAATTTAAGCACATGTTCTTGAGAAATCAGATCTTTGAAATGGTGATCTTCATTCTCAATTAGATTAAGGGTTTAGCGACTAGTGGCATACCTCCTAATAGAAAGTTAAGGGAACATAGGAGGGTGTTCGAGCGTGATATGTAGAGGTGTAATCATTTTGGTGAATCCTCAATCTTGGAGGATCGACAGCTTTGGAGTCTAGTATGCATATAGCATGGTTGACTTGGATTAAGGTATCAAGACAAGTAAAAAGGGAAGCATAGCTATATAGATGGACAGAACTTAATGAGAAGTAAAAATGATACCAAAATCCATTTACCTTCTCTTACCATCTTTTCCTCGCTATTATGCATTTTTCTTGCATGTTACCTATATTTTATTCAAACGTCACACTCCACATGAAGCGCGCCATCTCAATCTTCTAATGGCAAAGAGGTGTGAATAGGAAATGGTGAAGGGATTGTACATCTTCATATCTGATTGTGCCACATTATTCGAATGTTTTGAATGCTCATTCATCACTGGACTCCACGATGATTCTTGGTGGGCTGGCCTTCGGTTTCAAGATGACCCCTATCCCAGTAACAAGAGGATCAAACCCAATTACATAGTAAATGGATGAGCCAGGCTCTAAACCCTATAGATCAAGTGGACTCTCATATGTAGCTAAGTAGACCAGCTCGACCCAATTCATGCTCGATAATCGTACGGCCAGGGCTCAACAAAAACAGTTATGAACAGTCGCATGCAGATCCAAACTTTTTTGGTCACAAGGAACAAAGCTGAGACTGCAGATCTGTAACTCCATTTCTTTAGAACAGTTCTACACAGTTAATTTCAAAATTAGGAATGGGGATAAATCTTATTAACTGCTGTATCCGACTCCTCCCCCCCCCCCCCTCCATCGCATTTATTATCACGAGATGCAAATAGCACTTCCTGCCTTGTTTACTTAGTATATAACCTGAACCACTACCCGAGTCAACAGTTGCAACTTTTGCAGACTGAAAAATACATCAAAAGATCCAATACATAGTATCAAGATTTATCAGAGTTGTGGCTATTCAAAAGATTGGAAGTTTGGTAAAAAGATCGGGAAGACAGATACATATACCATCAATAGTTGGAGAAAAAAAACGCAATCTGAACTCACAGCAATCGGTCACGTTAAGCATAAGATTGCAGATTAAACCAAATTAGACCTACACTAAATCCAATCCATTCGACATACCTGCAAAAACTAAGCAAAATTTTCTTCGCCATTACTGTTCATAGTCAGATCCGATAAAAATAGAAAATTTAAGCTGGAATGAAGTACTTGAAATTTACACAACAACCAGCCACCTGTTAGCAATATCAACTTCAGATAAAGCCGCTTAACGATTTGGTGGTTGAGCAGTATGCGTACCATACAAAGGATCGGCATTCAAACCTTAGAATTATCATTTCCTAAAATGAAAAATAAACTTCTGACTTCATTTCACAAGCTTATTATAGATTTGCATTTACCAGAATACCTGTCAACATTCTTTGATCAATCCCTACTGCAAAAAAAAGCATTATGTACTCGTGTGAAGAACGTTCTACAATGTATTTTTTTGAAGGAAACGTTCTACTATGTACCGGTTCTAAAGCTATGGATGCAACATAAATCCAACATCAGCATGTATCTCCAATGCAGTATGCACATCTTGCACAAGGTTTCGTCTTCCATGAACCATTTGTGCAGCCACTGGAATAACCTGCATACCAAAGGCCCAAAAACATGAACACCCAGACAGTGATATATACAAAATTATTTTATGCAGGCTCGATGACCAACATGCTCAATCAATTTACAAAACTGAGGGGATGCGAACAGATATCAGTTATCTACATCGGATCTGATACCATGAAACCAGACGCAGACATTCATATCCATATCCTTGTGTGATACACAATTAAGCCGATGCAGCACAAACTCTGAACAGCTGTAATCAAATACTATATGTTGTCAATACTATCAGAATTTTGTTAGTTATAGTTAAGGTCGATTATTAATAGGTTTAGAGGCTAAGGAATGAGAAAATGATTATCCATACGATATGGCATGTATGTGAAACCAGAGGATTGCAAATCTCTTCACTAAAGATGTGGGCAGTTGGGCACCCTAAATGTTTCAAAAACTACTCTAACTCCTCAAACACCATCCAACAAATCCAAAAGCCCGCATTCTCATGAATCTAATTAACCGAACAACTCTACTATATATTCCTGTTGGGAAAAATAAGAGGTGTTTATTCGAGGAGCCCTAGCCTCTCTTATATAAGGAAAGGCCTATGAGCAAATTACATACGGTAGACAAAACGAAAGGGAAATAGATAAAAGATATAATAACATAAAATAAACTTCTACACTCCCCCTCAAGATGGAGCATAGATATCTATCATGCTCGTCTTGGATAAACACTTCCAGAAGGAGCCCCGACGCAAAGCTTTGATAAGAATGCCAGACGTTTGATCACCTAAGCTAACATTGGTTGTACAAATGAAGCCTTTTTGGATCATATCACGGATATAATGGCAATCAACCTCAATGTGATTTGTCCTCTCATGAAATGCAGGGTTATTGGCAATGAATAATGCAGCCTGATTATCGCATTTTAGCGACATGGGAAGAGAAACATCTATATGTAGATCTGTCAGGACTGCGCGAACCCACATCACTTTTGCACATGCTTGGGCCATAGCTCTATACTCCGATTCAGCGCTGGATCTCGCAACCACGATTTGCTTTTTACTCTTCCATGAGATAAGTGACTCCCCAACAAATATAGCGAAGCGTGATGTAGACTTCTTGTCCTGTGGGCACCCTGCATAGTCTGCATCTGTGCATGCTGAGATAGTAATAGTACGGTAGTACCCTCCTTTCTAAACAGCATTCCTGCACCTGAAAATGACTTCAGATACCTTAGTATCATATGTATAGCATCCATGTGTACCTGACGAGGTTGTTCCATGAACTGACTCACTTTATTGACTGCAAATGAATATATGGTCTGGTACTAGTAACATAAAGAAGCCTCCCTACCAGTTCTCTGTATTTCCTCCTGTCAACCTCCTCAGTATCATCATCATACATCTTCATGCTTGGATCCATGAGTGTAGAAGCAGGTTGACATCCAAGCATACACGTGTCACTTAGCAAGCAGTGACATATTTTCTCTGAGTCATCACAAGTCCTTGTTGATTTCTAACAAACTCCAATCCCAGAAAATATCTAGGTACTCCTAGATCCTTGGTGAAAAATTCACGTCCCAAAAATTCTTTTGCTCTTTTTATTCCCTGCATATCATCTCTTGTAATAAGTATATCGTCAACATACACCATAATGACAGTCGTACCTCTGGAAGTCCTCTGTACAAAGAGAGAATGATCTGCATTCGACCTTTTGAACCCTTGCTTCTCAAACAAATCTGAGAGCTTTTGGAATCAAGCTCTCGGGCTCTGCTTAACGCCATAAATTGCCTTATGAAGTCTGCACACCTGTAAATACTCCCCCTCAGTAGTAAACCTAGGTGGTTGCTGCATGTAAACTTCTTCCTGAAGATCACCATATAAAAATGCATTCTTGACATCCAATTGAAACATGGGCCATTCTCGAAACACGGCAATAGATAAAAGAATCCGTAAGGTAGAATGACGAGCAACAGGAGAAAAAATGTCAAGATAATCTACCCTGTAGTTATGAGTAAAGCCCCGAGCAACAAGTCAAACCTTGTAATCAATACTACCATCTGCATTGTGCTTCACCGACTAAAATGATTGGGAACACGACTTGGACCCCAAATATCAATATGAAAAAACTCAAATGGAGAGCTACTGTTCCGACTCTGACGACTAGGGAAGACGGACCGATGATGCTTCCCTAACTAACAAGCTTCACAGTTGAACGATGAACGAGGTAGGATTTGAGGAAGGACTTGACGCAATTTCTGAAACGGAAGATGACCGAGGCGTAGATGCCATAGGTAAGGAGAGACAGGTCAAGTTGAATGAGATGATGCTCCAGCATAAGGTGTTTGGACTAGTCGATACAGCTCACCTTGCTCACGGCCATGTCCAATTACATTGCCCGTGAGAATGTCCAGAAACACAAGAGATGATGGGTCAAATATCGCTCGATAATGTAAATCCTTGGTAATCTGACTAATTAACAGTAAATTCATTGAGAAATTAAGAGCAGGAAGCACACTCTGCAACTGCATAGAAGATGATAAAGCAATCTGTCCATGTCCTGTGATGGGAGAATGAGTCCCATATGCTATGACCACTGTCCTTCCTGAGGAAACTTACTTGTAGGATGTGAGTTGATGTCTGTCTCTACACAAATGATGTGTGACTCATGATCTACAATCCATTCTGAGGTACTTGAACCCTAGTAAGAAGCAGAAGTATGAGCACTACCCTAGGAAGTAGGAACTAGCTTCTGCAGTAGCAGCAACGTCCAAGCTGCTCTCTGAAACAGGTGGAGTACTGGTTGGAGGCATGATATCTCGCAATCGAGACACAAGTTCATCATATCGTGGATCTAATGCGAGTGTAGCACCATGATGCTGAATCTGTTCTGCTGCATGCGCAGATGTTGTGAAACCATGGTTGAAGTAGCATGTATCTTTTGTATGACCAGTCCTATGACATTAAGTACATTGTGATCCACGACCACGGCCTCCCCTACCACAAGGTCCTTGTCCACGAAATTGAGATGGGTTGACTCTTCCGTGAGAGGCTGCTATAGCAGACGAATTTGGCATAGTAGCAGGGCTTGAGATGTTGATTCGGCTCAATCTCCGAAAAACCTCCTCCATGGGAGGAATGGTAGCATATGCCAAAATCTGAGAAGAAGCAGCCTCGTACTGTAAGTCAAGAGAGGCTAGAATGATTCCCACCATTGTGGCATTCTGATATGTCTTTAACTACTCCGAAGTAACTGTGATAGGCATGAAGCTATGAAGCCACTCAAACATTCCCCGCAATGCAGTGTAGTGAGCATGCATGGGTCGACCATTTTGCTTTATCGTTAAGATGTCATGTTGAAGCCGTAAGATTTTTGTCCCATTCTTGGCTTGTGAATACGTGGCAGCAAGAATATCCCACATGGCTTTAGCAGTAGGTTGGTGCAGGACATCATTAGCAATGTCTGGAATCAAAGTACCAGACAATCAGACCTGAGCATATGTGTCATCAGCCTCCCATGAGGCATATGACCCCGTCTTGTCCGTTGGCTCGTCCTCGGTAAGAATGCGTTTCTTACCCATCGATTTCATTAAGCTCATGAACTGCATGACCCATAACTCGTAGTTGGACCCATCCATCTTCACAATCGGCGCAAGACCTCTGAAGGCGCCTGTGGTGGGGATCTCTACCTTGCTTTCTGACATGACTGGAGACGACAAGTATTGTAGACAAGATAAACTTTGGTCTACACGGACATGACGAGGATTGGTTGCATGTGTAGACTTACACAACCAAACCCATCAACTTGGAGGTGCGGGCGAAGGGCCCTCTTAGAGAGGGAACAACGGAATCCTAGGGGCGGCGGGGCCCTAGGGATGACAGCGATACACGGGGAGGGGCCTATGAGCAGTGCATGGGGCCCTAGGGAACGGGGGGCCTAGGAGCGGCACACAGGAGGAGCCCTAGATCATGGGGTCGAGCAGCACGCGAGGGATCGAGCAGCACGCACGGGCCGAGCAGCACGCAGAGGACCAGGCAACGCACGGATGGTCGAGCGGTGCACGGGGAGGGCCTAGCCCTGGGCGGCTTGAAGGTGGAGGGATTAGGGTTAGGATTCGGTTCGAGAGCTCCGGTCTAGGACCGCCGCTCTGATACCACGTTGGGAAAAATAAGAGTTGTGTTTATTCCATGAGCCCTAGGCTCTTTTATATAGGGAGAGGCTTATGGGAAAATTACATACGGTAGACAAAACAAAAGAGAAATTGATAAAAGATGCAATAACATAAAATAAACTTCTACAATTCCAAGTTAATAAGTTCCATTATAGTGGCACATCTGAACAAAGTTCATTTATATCCGGATAAGAGGTTAGGTTGTTAATAACAGACAATCAAAGCATAAAGGAGAGTCCAAAGAAATTCTAGTGCACCTTTACACTAAAAGAGGGTTATAAAAAAAACTTCCACCAAGTACGACGTATTATATCATCTCAAACAAAAATTATGTGAACAAAGGCGATTTTGCACCATTGGCAACCTATTGGGAATCAATTCACACATCACAACAATCCACAAGATAAGGGTAAAAAATCACATATAAAGAAAGTACTGACTGAAGGAGTACAAGCCTGTGAAAACCCAATGGGATGGCACTCTTCCGGAAGAACATGTCATACAACTCATGTCTTAACCTTAACACACACATACATATATAAAAGGATGTACAGAATAACATATCCTTGATTGGATTCAAAAACTCATAGAACATGGCTCCATCCCTATACCCTAATCAGATTGGTGAAGATTCATTTAAATAAGGTATTTTTACAAGTGTGTCCGTCTAAGATTGTGTAGTTACACTAATGTCCCTAGCTTTTTGCAATAACACTTGTGCCTCTACATTCATAAACCATTAGCGGGTGTGCTCTTCTGTTAGTTTGACTGTCTAAAAAAACCATGGTTTGTTCAAACCGAGATTTGGTTAATGAATATTCTGTTACACTTGTGCTCCTAGATCTCTAAATCTAATTACCTCTCCTACTCCACTATAGGGGTAAGGAGGGGATCAGGGACGAGACAAAGGTGGTCAGGTGGGCGGGGAGGAAGCGATGGGGCAAAGAGGGTCGGGGAGGGGAAGGGATGGAGGGATGGGGGCTGGGAGAGGGAGGTCAAGCGAGATGGGGAGGTCTGACAGAGGGAAAAGGAAGGGATGAGCATCATGATGGGCCCTTTCAGATTCAAGGTGACCCAGCCCAAGGCCTAATAAAATGAATGGATCCTGGGTCGCGTTGAGGTTCGAAATTTTTTTCTCCCTCTAGGCCTGCATCCAGTCCGACCTGGTTAATATGGGCTCGGGTTCAATTATAGCGAGCCCATTAAAAAAAATTAGGTGGGAGCATGGAGAAGGAAAATGTGTGATTGAATGTACCCTCGCTATTGATGGGACAATAAGGATGAATGGATATACAAGAATTATAGGTATATGAAGCATTGATTAGAAACAAAAGATTCGCAAATAAAATAAAGTATATTATATGAGATAGGCATAAGAGGAACAAAATGAGAAAAGTGATGGTATAATGAAGATAATGAGAAAAGCTTAACCACGATTTTGTTCTAAGAAAAGAGAGTGGACAATTATATGTATGTAAGTAGTAAAGATTGATGTGAATATACAGAATTGTCCTATAGTAAATTAGGATTATGGATATTATATGTGACATTTTATTAGGCCCTTAGCAGGTTGGTCTGATTGGCTAATGGGTTTGGACCAAGGTTGGCTTAATCCCAACCCAATTGTTTAAAAGATTTTTATTCGGCAGATCCTATAATCTTTTTAAATTACCACTATGAGCTTTCGCACAATGTAATTATCCCCATCGACCCTGTAAATTATCCCAAGAACCCCCACGAGCTTCAAACAGATTAACCGCAGTGTTCATGGGGTAAGAGTTGGCAAGTTTACAGGGTCGAGGGGGAAATTAGGTTGTTTCAAAGGTCGTAGAGGTAATTGGAAAAGTTTATAAGGTCAGCCAGGTAAAAATCCCTTTATTTAATGGGTCGAATTTTCAACTGGAAACCAATCCGATATAAATTGGGTCAGGTTTCGAGTCGAGCTTGTAGGCTTAGGTCGGACGGGCCAACCCAATGCTCACATATAGAGAAGGAGTGGGGAGGGGAGGTTATGCAAGAGGAGTTGGGGGTGAGGTTGGAAAAGTCGGGGTGAATAGTGGGCTTGGGTCGACACAGCCCCCTAACCCATATAGCCTGGCTTGGCCCAAACCCAAATTAAAAATGAGATGGGCTTGGGACAAAATTTAAGTCCATTTTTTAAACCAGGCTCGGCCTTGGCTCGGTTCAACCCGCTAAGTCTGTGAGCACAACCCAATACAAGGCCCGATGGTTTTCCCGTGATCCCGACCACATAATGGGCCCACTCCATGGCGCGAATAGGGTTCAACCAGGTTCAGAATCCCACCACAGTCCCACCACTCACCCCATCTACAACAGAACGTGTGCCCCCACCTTACTTCCCCTTGCTCGACCCTGAAGCAATCCACCTTCTTCTGCGTTTCCCCTTGATACCCTCTACTCGACAGCTACTCCGCACCTATACTACCCCTCCACCGCATCAGTCCCATGTAGGTCACATAGCCTCACTCTACCACTCCGATTCTCTGCCCAACCCTCCTCCGCTAGGCCCACTCGCCCTAAGGCTCCTAACCCACCAGGCCTCCACCCCTCCATCCTTACGCCTTCATTGTTGTTTAGTCTCATATCGTGTGATGGTGGGAGTTTGGTATCTTGATGGGGCTATATATAAACAGTCTCACACCCATTGTATCATTTGAGAAACATAATAGAATACCTAGCCCTTGAGGTGGTTCTCCCATAGTTTCATCTCGTCTCTCATGGAGTAGGGTTTCACATAAAAATCCACGAGTTCTATCTTATTGTTCTTGCTTTGATTCGCTTCCGCCTTTCATATTTCTACATGGTATCAGAGCAGTCGATTCCACAGTTTATTTTGAAGATTTTTATTATCGTAGCAGTTGTTCATGGATCTGTTCATTGTTTTTTGGTGGGAGTCGTTTGTATTCTAGACGCTCGTGCTGCAGTTTTATTCTTTTATTTGTTGGAGATTGAATAAAGATGTTGCAGATGTCCAGTCGAAATGTGTTCTCCTGGAACCTAATCATGAAGGCAGAGCCGCCAATCTCTTATCTAAGAGCATCTCGTTGGGATCGCTCTCCAGCAAAGCTATCGATCCAGTTCGAAGCGCCTCAAGCGCCCTAATGTTCGAGAGCAGCAGCAACACAAATAAGCTCCCCATCCCTCCAATCGCATGAAGAAGGTCAAGGTGGTGGCGTGAGGGCTTTATTTCCAAGGTGGCAGTGCCAAGAATCCCTATAAGCCCTCTGCCATGTGCAAGGATGCACGATTTTCCTGCAAGGGTGCTCGTCGCCACCCTCCGGCAAGTAATGAGGCCACCTCGGCAGTTGCTGCTGCAAATGTGTTCACCTCTACGGGAATGAGATGGAGGTATCATCATCTCCTAGCTCCTCTGAAGACGAGAAAAAGAAAAAAACCATATGACTTGAAGGCGATGATGATGTGGATTTGCACAGTGGTGGTGCTCAATTTTTTCTCTACGTTGGGCCCAAAAAGTTACAGAAGTCAGGAAAAGGAGAAGAGATGATGTTTTAATTAAAAAAAGATGAAGCTGCACAAAAAAAGAAGAAGCTATGAAGAACAAAAAGAAACAAAAAAATCAAGGTGAAAAGAAGTTGCATATGCAATTTGAGAAGAGCTGCACAAAAAAATGATGAAGCTGCACGAAAAAAGGAAGCATCTATGAAGAAGAAAAAGAATCGAAAAAAATTCAGGGTGAAAAGAAGTTGCACCTGTGATTTGAGAAAAAAAGAAGGGAATAAGATGGAGGACAGCAAGCTACTTGATGGGTTTGTGGCCCACTTATGACCTTTTTTCTTTAATCCCAAAATGGAGCTTATTTGTTCCATTCAAAAAGGAGATAGAGAGGCTCAAGAGCCCTATATCGATTGAAAAAGGGATTGAAATCTATGAATAAAAGAGAGTGGCAGTAAAAAACCTTAGGGATGATTTTGAAAAAAAAAAGGAAGAGAGAATGACGATACGATTAAAAAAAGGGGGGTCTGTTGTGCGAAAAAAGGGGCAGCACAGACCAAAAAAAGAAGGGTTGATTGATTGAGGGAAATGATGAATGGAAGACCAAAAAAAATGGCATTATAAAAAAAAGGACAGAGAAGAAGAAAATATCAAAAAATGTTGAGATGAAGAAGAAGAAGAGAAGTATCTTGTTGTTTCCCCCATATTCATTTGTTCTCTCAACTTGGTTGAGTATCATCATTTTTCGACAAGTATGGGATAAGGGGGTGTTGGGAAGTGGTTTTAAGACCCTAGCAATGTTTTAGGCAAACTACGTTAGAGTGGCCTTGTGTTTAGAGATCTGCCTGTGGAAGACTCATAGTTTTTTCTCCATTCTTCATTGACCGTGAACTCCTTATGTATGGATATTCACACTTTATGATACTGTGAACTCCAGTGTGTATAGATATTCCCACGGCAAGTCCAATGACCGTGAACTCCAGTACACATGGATAGTCCCACGGCAAGCTCCATCGACTGTGAACTTCATCGGCCATGGATATTTATTGAGAGTTTCAAGTTGTTACTATTTAACAATTTATTTATTTCTCTGTCCTTAATATGTAATTTACCCATTAAAGTTTCTCTCTTCTATCCTTGGGCTCTATGAATAAATAACAAATCATTCTTTCTCACATGGTATCAGAGCAACAATCCTCGACTCATTGTTGTCAGAGCATGTGCACTAAAATCCAAAACCAACCTTCCAGACCTAGTTGTTGTCACGTGCCGCCAACAGAAGAAGCAGATGTTGCCGCACAGCGCCAACAACAACAGCCGTAGCCGTTGCCGCGTGCCGCCAGCAGCAGCAAACAATGTTGTGCACCACCAGCAGTAGGCTGCAGTCAATGTTTAGGAAAGCAATATGCGGTATTCAGTCGATGGGGTCACTACATAGAGAGTATGCGGTATGCGGAAGAGTATGTAGAGAGTATACTGTTTTATGTGGTTTGGTATTTTTTATTATATTAATTTCTTTAATAATTTGTTAATATACTCAGTCGGGAGAGTATGCGTGGAGTATGTGATTTTATGCGGGAAGTATGTGATTTTATATTATTATGCGGGTGGGGTTATTTGGGTTTAGGTTAAATAAAAAAATTACTAGAAAAGCGATCGAGTAGGCTGGCGCATAGGGGGTATACTCTACCGACTATGGGGGTCAATCCGCATACATGGACGTTTCGTCATACTTGGAACGACAAGGCTACCGAGTACGAGTATGCGGTCGAGTATGCGGTTTACTCAGCTGCTTTCCTAGACACTGGTTGCAGTTGTTTTGCTGATCCAGCGGCTTTTCATCGCGCCACCACCATCCTCTTATTCGAGTCCACACTTATTTTTTCTGCTTGCCTTGAATCGCTATCTATCCTGATTTTCCTATCATGCATGTAACTGCATACTGTATCAAAGAGGTATCATAGCATAATCTATCCATAAAAAAGAAAAAAATGTCATTTTATTTTTGCAATGTATCCTTGAAATATATTTTTCCTGGTTTGTATTTTCTTATTTTCTTATTGTAGTGTTCATCCATCCCTAACCCCCTTGCTTTATACGGTGGTCAGCTAACTGTTTTATTCATGTTAAGTGTTTGGCTCAGCCGACTGTTTATTTCATGTTAATAGTTCAGCTAAGCTAATCGTTTTATTCCTGCTAAGTACCCGGTTCTACAAACCATTTTATTTCTAAATTTGTCGGCCCAACCAAACCATTATCTATTTATATAAAGAAAATCCGACTTGCCATCCAACTCATGGAAAGGGGTTGGCTATTCCGATCATTAGCACAAAGTCTGTTTCGCTACGCCTACATCTCATCGAAAAAGTAGTGATGTTGCTGCCCATTCGGCTATGAAAAAGATTGGATGACTTTGTATATTTTACATTTGCATCTAAAAGGAGTACATCTATATTTACTGCCTTTTGTTGGAAGTACAAGTTGCTTTGACCTTCTAAGTTTGTTGTGTTAAAAGTTCTCATGTTATGTTAGCCTTTTACAATTTGTTTATTTTTCTGTTCTTATTATGTAATTTACCAATTATGTTGAGAGGCCGATAAGGTCTGATTTTGTTCGTATTTCGTGGTTTTTCACATATAAATCACGTCTTCTTTCTTATTATGTAATTTACCAATTATGTTGAGAGGCCGATAAGGTCTGATTTTGTTCGTATTTCGTGGTTTTTCACATATAAATCACGTCTTCTGGCTCTGGACCACAACAAAAAGTAGTGAGGATGGCTGTATGAGTCTACAGATACAACACTCCATATGATTGTATCGACTCACTCAGATCAGTCTACTCAGTTTGTTCCGGGTTTCGATGTTCTTATTACAATGTCAGAGAACAAGGGTGATGTCTTCTCATCATTTGGTATCTTCAAGGGTCCCGTTCCCATCGTGAAGATGGATGGAACCAACTACAAGTTGCAGTCCATGCAGTTTCGTACCCTTATGCAATGCCATAACAAGGAGCACATTCTGACGGATTCAGAGATGGCGGACAAGATTTGGGCTAATGCTTCTTGGAAGCAAGACGATGCCTATGCTTGCATTTGGCTCTCCAGGACACTCACCATGGAGATTGCCAAAGATATTGTCAATCAACCGACAACAAAGGCTATGCGGGACATCTTAGCAAACACATGCGGGCATGCAAAGAATGAGAGCAAAATTCTTCAGCTGCATTATGATATTTTCTCGACCAAGCAGAATGGTCGACCGCTTCATGCCCACTTCTCACATATCTGAGGTATGTTTGAGCAACTGCACAGCTTCATGCCTATTACTGCCAGCACTAAGAAGCAACAGACACATCGAAATGCCACTATAACAAGAGTCTTTCTGTCATCTCTTGACTCTAAATACGATGTATCACGTACTCAATTACTAACTAGAGAGACGATACCTCCAATAGAGGAGGTCTACAAGAGATTGAGTCGGATCACTACCTCATCTACTACTACGGTCCAGACTCCCTCTGCTATGGCAGCCTCTCGTGACAGAGGGGGGACTTCACAGTTTCGCGAACGCAAACCTCGTGGTCGAGGGGTGTTGGACATGTGAGCCCACGGCGAGCCATTATGCAATAAATGTTATTGCACATATCATTCCCCGCTCTGAAATGAAGAATAAATAATTTGCATAATAGATCCCTCTGTACAATTAGGGTTATGTACCATCGCTGTCTTAATGATCATACAGCTGTTGATTCAATTATTGAATCATAAAGGCTGGTGCTTGGATGAATATCTAAAGAGTTAGATTGAGGACTCATCAAGCACCGTCAAATGATTGTTAAGATGTGATCTCCAGCCTGAGTAGGAGATGCCAATCCTTTCTCACATAGGCTGATATCTGACCGACCTCTTGATGCAGGTCCTCTGCATAGGAATAGAGATTCGGAGGTGTCATATTAATTAGGGCAAAGAGTTGACTTAACGAGATCGAGATAACCTAAGTCCTATGTTGAATGTTGTCACAGCATAGGCACGCATCCTCTGACCGGAGACAGATGTATTGTTATATGTCTGAGTATGTACATTTGGCAGACCAATAGGTTGATGACCTAACCAAGGTCTATACACCGGCGCGCTGGTGTGCATATAAGGGCATATGAGTAATACGATCTCTCAAAGAAATCATACAGGTTCACTACTGAACCGGAAGACATGAGTTCACTCATGAGATATTGGGAAGAATCAAATTCCGTGCACGGTCGTCCCGGTTTGGAAGCTTGACTGAATTTGTAGGTTTGATATATACTTTAGGAAAGTATATGATCAAGACCTAGGTATGATATATGCTTTTGGAAAGTATATGATCGATACCAAATCCCAATGATCAAATGAGAAACTTAGTGATCAAACCCTGAAGAAGACAGTGTAAAATTGATCTTGATCTTCGGGTTGACCATGGGTCTTCCAGTATGCAGGATGTACAGGTATTGGGAATACCTGAGGGTGATGTGATCATAAACGATTGTATATCCATGACGCTTCCATTCCGAGGGAGTGATGAAACAGGTCTGGATTTTAGTGACTCCTTCCAGTAGAGAAGCAATCTGATCTTAGTCCAAGCACATTATTCTTGAATGGGTTCAAGAATAATTTATTTGATGAAATACATATCCAAGCAAGAAGAACTTGATGATTAAATGAGATTTAATTATCAAGCTTAATATGAATATGATTCATACTGTGAGAATTATTATCCAAGATAATTAAATGGGATTTAATTATCAAGGATTAGAGAATGTGGATATTATTATCCATAATATTTGTGTATTGTAAATATGATTTATAATATACATATATTCAAGAGAGACAAATTTAGTAAATAACATTTGTTAATTATTAAATGTGGATTGGATTCACATTTGTTAATTAACTCGAAATGTCATTTACAAATTAGTTTGGGATGTGAATATGATTCACATATTTTCAATGGCATGATTGAAATATTCACAAATTAATTTGGAATTAATTTGGTGGATATTTTTGTGAAAATTAAGAGATAATGTGATATAATAAAAAAAGGGAGATAAAAGCCACGAATAATGAGGTGGCGTCACCCATGAAAAAGTCATGGGTGACGCCCCTTTTTTAGGAGGCTATATTATCTCCAATTTTTATTATCTTGATTAATCTCTTAACTAATTTATTTATGTTAAATTAAATTGTGTTGATAATGTTGCAACAAATATTTAATTTAATTATAAATAAATGTTATTGGTTTTAACCAACAACAATCATAGCCATTGATTTAACATAGACCAAGCATGGTCGTTGGATCTATGTGTCCCATGGATTGAGATCCATTGGATCCTAAACTAATATAAAAGGAGGGCTAGGGTAGCCTTCCAAAGGGCATCATCAAGAGTTGTAAATGACTACAACTCTCTCTCTCTCTCGTTCTCGCCTACTCTCCCTCTCTCTATTTCAAGATGGCCGTCCATCTTATGTATAGAGAGAGAGACCTTCTCGGCTTCGCCTTCGACAACTCGAGGATCTCCTTCTTCTTCGGGGCTACTTGCTCTAAAGGAAGACGACGGATTTCGTATGACGAAATCAGGGGATCCATTGCTTGGATCTTCATCGAGGATTGCGGGACGGACGCGACTCATCATCGTGCCCGCAAGTGCGTTCTTCGTGGATCGGACTTGAGACAGGAGGATCTGTACTTTGGGATCTTGCGATCACAACCACGCTTCAAGAGGTATTCCTTATACTTGTGGTTTGATGAAACGATCCGAGAAGTGTTCTCGTGATCATGTGGTTTCATCTTTAGTTTTAAAAAAAATTAATTTCCGCTGCATCTAGCGACTAGTACGACTAGTTGCTCCGATTGCATACGATGCGATCGACACGCATCCGTGATGCGCTTAAGGATTCTCAATATCCTTCAAGTGGTATCAGAGCCAGGTTGAATAAGGTTTTGGATATGATCCATAGACCTTAGACGATTTGGTTCTTGAAAGGGTTGCGAAATTTTTACTGCATTTCAATTTTCGCACCTCTGTCTAATTGAATTTTTCTGTACTGTTTAAAATGTTTAAACACAAAATTTTCAATTGAATTTTGTTCCCCATTAAACAAGGAAACCATAGGACTTGAGTTTACTAAATTTGGACTTCATTTGCTCAAGATATGGCTTTTTGAATATGACTATATTCACTGTTGCGGGAACTGCGGATTTAAACGTGATTAATGAGATAATTACAGTTTTAATCCGTCTCGAAATGCGTGAATTATCACTTGGGTTCTTTAATAAATCAAATAGGCAATCTTTGGAAAATGAGTTTGCATTTTTTGGATTTAAATTGATCAAGATAAGTTAATTTTAGTGATCGGGGTCACTGCTGGAAATTAACATTTTTGATCATGAACCTTGTGATAAGTCATTCAATTATCATGATGAAAATTAATTGTTAATTTTCTGGAATAATTAGTGATAAATATTTGTGAAATATTTAAAGAGATAATTAATTCATTGAATGGCATTTGTCTAGACCACAATGATGAGATATTAGATCTTGATCATTGGTTCATCAACAAACATTGCTTTCATGAAAAATCATAGTTTATCCTACAATAGTTGTAGGACAACTTTTACATGAAAACCCCTCTTGCTTGAATAGGATTGGGGATTTGTTTAGCAAATCTCCTTATAATATAATCAAAATTGTTTTGATGTATATTATATGGTATAATTCCGGTTGAAAAACCGATGAGAATCTCAAAGTACATGATGATCTATCTGGTATTATCCTTTCCCGAGACGGATATGGTGCCTAGTCGGAGAGCATTGGGGTCGCGGGTTGCAACGTATGTGGTCCGTCCCACTCTCGTCGGTATTGGCCATGACAGCGGGTAGGGACTGTATAATACCGGAGAAAGTCAATGTGTATTTTTCTAATTATTAAAATTCGAATAATACGTACTTTGAGATAATATCTATTATTCAAGTAATAATCAAGTTTGTTGATTGATGACTGGATTAATGATTAATTTAATGTGATTAAATTAATTATATCCAATAAACACTATTTTTGAATAGATGTGTATTTTCCCTTGGAAGAATTAATTATGTGAATATGATTCACGATAATTAATTACAATTTGAATATGATGTGGAGGATCACATAAGTGACATCCATGGTCTCCCGTCAAGGCGAAGGGTTCCGTTGCCAGGGATTGTATGTAGGAGACGCATGTCCGAAGTGACAGCTCTTGTATGCAAGCGCATCTGGATCGGGCTCTTTGCTTCTCGAAAGAGTAAGGTCGTATGCGTAGTGACCCCAATATCGAGTCCTCATATTATTGGGGCGATATCGGATTGCGTATAGCGAGTTCTAATCCTGTTGACGGTTGGTTCAATTAACAACGGGTCAACATCATCTTAGGGGTGGTGGGCCCGGGTGTTAAAGACCGAATTGGGAATGCAAGTTGGACTTGCAAGGCGGAATGAGTTCCCGCTTCTTTTTATCAGAGTCGTAAGTTCTCATATTATTGGGATGCGACAAAGATAGGAAAGGAGATCCCAGATCTTGCTAGAGATATAATGGTAAGAATATCTCTTACATTGAAAGTGATTAAGGGAATGAACTTTCAGTGTTGACAAGGCAAGACAACTTTGATATAAAAATTCCTAAATCAAAGTAAAACATGTATATATAATTTTTATATACCCTTATGCAAATTTCTTATTTCAGATAATCCTTAATTAAACCCACTCATTGTTATACTCAATAATAACCAGTAAAATATCATGGATTGGACTCATGATCCAGATATTGTAATTGCAATTGGACACATAATGTATGTGGTTGCAGTGTGCAAGTCCCCTCAACATAATGAGGAAGGACAATTAAATAAGACAATAAGACATCACCTTAGGGTTTGTATGTCTCTATAGTCTTGATCTTTCATCGAGTGTACTTTGGAAGTGACATGTCGATGGTGATCGTAATTGTCGAATAATCCTTAGTCCTAGGACCCCTTTGCTTCTCCGAGCTCACTGGACCGATTCACGGGGTCCTGGGCCTTCTTGTGCACCACAGAAGCTGCGGAGGACCTTTCCAGACGTGTGGAGCCCATTCCCATCGTCGAAGACCATCGGGTGAAGGAGGAATCAAAGATCGAGGGCAGGGAACCTTTGTGTTCTTCCCTGTTCTTCGTGGACAACAACAGCCGTCAGATCAGGAAGGCGTCCCAGGTTGAGCCTCAACTGTTGGATGCCGAGCATCAAAGCCATCAGATCAGCAAGGCTGGTCTAATCTCCACCCTCCATCGGCAAAACGTCATCGGGCGTGGAGGAGGTGACGCGTGGCAAGTAAATCAGATCCAGCCGTCAGCTCGCGCCTCATTGGGGGTAATTTGCAAATCTACACCCCCGCTTTTTGTATTGTATTATTTAATCATGTAAATTAAATGCCATGAGAAAATAAAATAGGGAATTTTGACTTAGGACCCCTGTATAAATGTTGCAGCAATCTCTGTTGGATAGATGGACTTCATATTCTCAGTGGGAGAGCCCTTAGTCTTAGAGAATGTCTCTATGACCTAGATATTAGAATACCCACATTGTTTGTTTCTAAATGTTGGAAATAAACATGAATTCTGATATAGAACTATCATAAAGAGTTATGATGGAAATATTTCAGATAGTAATCTAACATCTAGTGGACTCCACAAAATTAGAAAATTAATGAATGGTTCATTAAGATTTCTAATACTGAAAATTAAACCTTGATAGATCAATAGGAGGATGAAGATCATTTGACAATGATCTGGCATCAAGCCTTGGATATTTGTCTGTTGATTTGATCAATAGACTAGTAAGAGATGAAACTTTAGAATGTCTAAAATTTCAAATCTTACATACTTGTGAATATTATATTCAAAGTAAAATATCCAATACGCCCTTCTCTGGGAATGGTGTTAGATGTCGAGGTATTCAAGATCTCATACATATTGATGTATGTGGATCATCTATATCATAATGAACATTATGGATATGTGATATCTATTGATGATTATGTATAATATGAGATTTCTTCTCTTCACCTGAGAAACCTTCGAAATGTTCAAAGATTTCACAATTTTGGTTTAGAACCAAAGTTTGAAGGAAGATTAAATGAATTTGATCTAACCAAGGTAGCAAGTACCTATTAGATAAAATTCAAAGAATACCTTATGGAGATATGAATATCATTTCTATCTCACTCCTCCTGATAAACCTGAACTCAATAGAGTTGTAGGGAGATACAATTGGATCATGTGTGACATGATTTGATCAATGATGAATTTTAGCATAATTATCCTCTTAGTTTCCTGGTATATATGTGTAGTAGAGACTACAATATATATCCTTAATAATGTTCCATGCATGTAAGCTGGAATCTAGCACTAGAGAGTGTTGCTTCATTAGTGATCTCTCAAAGGGATCATACTATTGCAATGCCTTTCTGGGGTTTTAATTATTTGAATTATGAACAAGTCGTTGCAACCCAATCAAACGTCAACAAACAAACAATTTTTTTTGTCTTCTCAAGATGCAAAATTAACTACAAGAGAATAATGAAGCAAGAGAAATTTTCGCTACTTATTTACCTGTATAGCGGACAGGATCAAACGCAGAGAGGCTACAATTCCCGAGGGTTATTCAAACAATCGACAAAAAATCAATTAAGAGAAAAAGCAAGAATCTCAAAGGCAAACTATCCTTGATTTTTGTGGATTTTTTCTCTTTTTATTTTTTTATTTTCTAATTTTCAAATTTTTAGTGATTTTAATTTTGCATTTTTTAAATTTCAAATAAGAACAATATGCACAAGATAAGAAATACGCACACCACACTTTTTTGTATTTTTTAATTATATCAAAAATGCTTAGAAAAATTATAGAATTTTTTTTGGATTTTAAAGACTTTAAAATGTTTTAAGGAATTTCATAGAATTTTCAGAGATTTTGTATTTTCTAAAAATTCAATTAGGGTTATGTACCATGGCTGTCTTAATGATCATACAGTTGTTGATTCAATTATTGAATCATAGAGGTTGGTGCTTGGATGAATATCTAAAGAGTTAGTTGAGGACTCATCAAGCACCGTCAAATGATTGTTAAGATGTGATCTCCAGCCTGAGTAGGAGATGGCAATCCTTTCTCACATAGGATGATATCTGACCGACCTCTTGATGCAGGTCCTCTGCATAGGAATAGAGATTCGGAGGTGTCAGATTAATTAGGTCAAAGAGTTGACTTAACGAGATCGAGATAACCTAAGTCCTATATTGAATGTTGTCACAGCATAGGCACGCATCCTCTGACCGGAGACAGATGTATTGCTATATGTCTGAGTATGTACATTTGGCAGACCAATAGGTTGATGACCTAACCAAGGTCTATACACCGGCGCGCTGGTGTGCATATAAGGGCATATGAGTAATACGATCTCTCAAAGAAATCATACAGGTTCACTACTGAACCGGAAGACATGAGTTCACTCATGAGATATTGGGAAGAATCAAATTCCGTGCACGGTCGTCCCGGTTTGGAAGCTTGACTGAATTTGTAGGTTTGATATATACTTTTGGAAAGTATATGATCAAGACCTAGGTATGATATATGCTTTTGGAAAGTATATGATCGATACCAAATCCCAATGATCAAATGAGAAACTTAGTGATCAAACCCTGAAGAAGACAGTGTAAAATTGATCTTGATCTTCGGGTTGACCATGGGTCTTCCAGTATGCAGGATGTACAGGTATTGGGAATACCTGAGGGTGATGTGATCATAAACGATTGTATATCCATGACGCTTCCATTCCGAGGGAGTGATGAAACAGGTCTGGATTTTAGTGACTCCTTCCAGTAGAGAAGCAATCTGATCTTAGTCCAAGTGTTGGGCATTGGTCTGAATGAGATTCAGATTCAATGAGAAGATTAGATTTGCGGTCTTGATTTAATCAAGCATCTGTGGGAGGTCCGTAAGATCTGGATTTGAGATGAGATCTCAACATCCAAGTCACTATACGTGGAATAATACAATCGCCCGGTCCTTACCTCCAAGTATCTGCGGAGAAAGCACATTATTCTTGAAAGGGTTCAATAATAATTCATTTGATGAAATACATATCCAAGCAAGAAGAACTTGATGATTAAATGAGATTTAATTATCAAGCTTAATATGAATATGATTCATATTGTGAGAATTATTATCCAAGATAATTAAATGGGATTTAATATCAAGGATTAGAGAATGTGGATATTATTATCCATAATATTTGTGTATTGTAAATATGATTTATAATATACATATATTCAAGAGAGACAAATTTAGTAAATAACATTTGTTAATTATTAAATGTGGATTGGATTCACATTTGTTAAATTAACTCGAAATCTCATTTACAAATTAGTTTGGGATGTGAATATGATTCACATATTTTCAATGGCATGATTGAAATATGCACAAATTAATTTGGAATTAATTTGGTGGATATTTTCGTGAAAATTAAGAGATAATGTGATATAATAAAAAAAAGGGAGATAAAAACCACAAATAATGAGGTGGCGTCACCCATGAAAAAGTCATGGGTGACGCCCCCTTTTTAGGAGGCTATATTATCTCCAATTTTTATTATCTTGATTAATCTCTTAACTAATTTATTTATGTTAAATTAAATTGTGTTGATAATGTTGCAACAAATATTTAATTTAATTATAAATAAATGTTATTGATTTTAACAAACAACAATCATAGCCATTGATTTTTTTTTGAAACCAAAGCATTTCGGGGGAGACACGACATGGTGTTCGCCCCAAATATTATTTAAAAGCGATGAAGAAGACAAGGTGGAAGGAAAGTTTTACAAACACTAAGGATCGAGTGGATCCCGCTAGAGGGCCCCAAAAAAGGAAAAACACACCCCAAAAGGATTACAGGAGCAGCCAGTCATTCACAAGCGAAGAAACGTGTGCTAAAATATTCTCCTTGTAAAACCTTTGACCCCTGAAAATCTTCGCGTTCCTAGCAAGCCACAGCGCCCAAATGCACGCGAAGGGGCGAAGCAGGTCTCTCCTTGGCCGATCATCATTTGAGCGCATAGAATCCCAAAAGGAGCTAGCCGAAGATGCGTTGACCCAAGTAAGATTGACGTCCTCCCAAATTGCGGCAGAGCTCGTGCAGAGAAAAAATAGGTGCTCCAATGTCTCGACACTGCCACCACACAGCACACAGTCCAAAGTGTCAATCCCCGAAACAAACCTTGCACATCTATCTCGGGTCAAGATCCTCCCCCGCCTCAAAAGCCACATGAAGAAAATGACCCTCTCAGGTAGCTTCATGCGCCACAACCACCCAAGATCCTTGTACAGGAGGTTCAGCTGAGAGTTCTGTTGTTGCGAGATTGCCCTGAACGCCCGCCTCGTAGAGAAGATGCCATCGCGCCATACCCAGTGATCCCTGGTAGTCGAGGGCTTAGGCGCAGCCCTAAGCTGGTGCAGGAGGCTTAAGAACTCATCAAACCGCTCGTCGGAAAGGTTGCTAGCAAAAGTAGGGGACCACTCGCCCCCACTCCAAGAGGACGCCACCGTCACACGAGAGTCAGAAGCCAGCGCGCAAAGACGAGGGAAAGAGATACCGAGAGGGGTCTCCCCCGCCCAAGCATCTCGCCAAAAAAGAAAGGAATTGCCATCCCCCAGCGCAGGTTTGAAGAGATGCGAAAAATGCCTAACCGCCGAAGCGATCCCCCGCCAGAAAGGGGTTCCAGAACGCGGAGAGTTGACGTCGCGCAACATGTCCACCCCAATCGATAAGATATCCCGCAACATAGATGGGAAGAAACCGTTGGCGCTGCCCCAAAGTTTGTTGACCCACTTTAGCATCAACGTGTCATTAACCAAGTCCAGCCTTCGTATGCCAAGACTACCATCGCACTTTGATTTCGCCACCTCCTTCCAGGCCACCAGATGTATTCCCCGCGACGAAGGACCCCTTCTTCCCCACAGAAAGCTCCGCATAAGGCCCTCAAGACGCCTCCTAATCCCCACCGGGATAGCCCAATTGGACAAAAAGTAAACGGGGATAGAGGCAAGGACCGACCTAATAAGCACGAGTCGGCCACCCCGAGAGAGCATCGCCGCACTCCACCCAGCAAGCCTTCTTTCCGTCTTGGCCATCACCCTGTTCCAATCATTCAATCTTGGCCTCCTCGCTCCCAGCGGCAATCCCAGATAATCGATCGGAAGAGAGGATGGAGAACTTCCCAAAAACTCTCCACACGCCGCTGCCGAGCTCTCACTCCAAGCGAAAGGAATCACTTTGGACTTGGATTGGTTGATGCGGAGCCCCGATAGCTCGCTAAAAATGTTCAAAGTCACCGCCATCCCTCTGACCTCCTCCATGTCTCCCTCGATGAAAACAATGGTGTCATCCGCATATTGGATAGTAGGAGTGTTCCGGTAGTCGCAGGAGAAGCCCGAGGAGAAGCCTCGCGCGACTACCCTATCCACCATCCTTGGAAGGACATCCGCCGCAATCACGAAAAGCATGGGTGCCAAAGGGCACCCCTGCCGCACACCCCTCCTCGGCTGAAACGGGTTGCCAACGATACGACCATTCAGCATAAAAGAGAAAGATGCAGTAGTAACGCATCGGCGCATCCACGAGATCCACATATTTGGAAAACCACGAGCCCGCATCACCGCCCAAAGAAAGTTCCAATCCAAGGAGTCATACGCCTTTGCGAAGTCCACCTTCCAAAGGATCCCCTGCTTCCCCCTCCTCACCCAACTGTCCACCATCTCAGAGGCAAGAGCCGTTACATCGGAGATTAGGCGTCCAGGAATGAAAGCCACTTGCGAAGGATGTATTAAATCATCCAGCAGCAACGCAAGCCTCCGCGCCAACACCTTCGCAACGATCAAGTATATAGCATTTGAAATTGCGATCGGCCGAAAGTCTTCAATAGCATGCGGAGATGGAGATTTAGGAATTAGAACAATAAGAGCCCTATTGATGCCATCAAAACCCATGTTTCCCGAACAAAATTCCGCTACCACCTCCCAAACCTCCCGCCCCACCACCTCCCAAAAGTCTTTGTAGAAGGCAATAGGGAACCCATCCGGACCCGGCGAGGCCTCACCGTTGAGATCCCAGATAGCAGCCTTGACCTCGTCGAAGGAGATCTCCTTAATTAACTCCGCACAGCGCGCAGACGAGAGCTTCGAGGCATCCTCCCCCAACCAGCACCAGCGACGAGGTTCACGAACCGAGGAGAACTCCTTGAAGTAAGCGGCCACCGCTTTCCCCACCGCCTCCTCGCCCACCACCTCTCTTCCCCCGAAAGAAATCGATCGAATCAGATTTGACCGCCTTCTGTTAGAGGCCACCCTGTGGAAGTATGAAGAGTTTGCATCCCCTTCCCTGATCCATTTCACCTTCGCTCTCTGGCGCCATTCCGACACCCTCATTCTTTCCTCCCTCTCCACCGCGGCCACAGCCGTAGCCCTGGAGACCAACTCCTCAGCGCAGAGCTCCCTCACCCCCTCCAAAGCGTCCAACGCCGCAACGACGCCCTCCGCAGCCTTCCTTGCAGACATCCTAGCCTCCCGCGACCTCCTTTTGAACCGAGACAAGACGCCTCTCAGACGCGTTAGCTTCTTCCCAAACCTCACCACCGCCGACCGACCCTCGCAGATCTCCGCCCAAGAAGAAGACACTAGCTCACGGAAATTATCCTCAAGCAACCAGCACCTCTCATATCTAAAGAACCCCGCCGTCGGAGAAGACACCTTGGAGTCCCAAATGATAGGAGTGTGATCCGAGAATGCACGCGGCCTAGAGAGGACCTCCGCCAGGGGAACAGCTCCATGAAAACCATCGACGCGAGGAACCTGTCAATGCACGATTTAGAGGAAGAATTCCTCCAAGTGAATTTCACGTCCGATGCCGTTAAATCTTGCAGAGCCAGGCCGTTGACGAAGTCCGCCGAGCCCGGGTCGGCGCCCCCCCTGAACCGGGGCCTATCAGAGGAACGTAAGGTAACATTGAAATCTCCCCCAATCAGCCAAGGCAAGCCCGGGTTATCCAAGGAGATCTGCCGAAGCTCGTCCCACAACCCCTTTCTTCGAGCCGCATTGCAAGGGCCGTACGCGCAAGAGAAAACAAACGATTAAGAGTCCTCCTTCCTGGTGAGCATAACAGAGACGGAGTGGCTGCCCTTCACAGAAGAGACAAGGGAGAACCCCGATGACTTCCAAGCAATAAGCAAACCGCCAGCATTCCCAGTTGCAGACAAAGCGGAAAATTCGTCAAGATCCCCCGCCGCGAGAGAGCGCCAAACATCATCATCCAGAGAGGCCAACTTGGTTTCTTGTAGAAGAATGACATCGCACCCCCATTCCTTGAATCTGGACCCCAGTATCTTTCTCTTAGCCGCATCCCCCATGCCCCTTACATTCCAGGATAGGATCTTCATTTAGTAACCTTCTTGTAGCCCCACGAAGGTACCACCCCCGCTGCCTCCGCCACCGCTTCTTCGAAGGACTGGCACGAGTGATGCGCCCTTGACAACGACCGAGCGCTTCTCCTTCTTCTATAGCGTTTGCAGGATCTTCTCGTTGATTCGCCATCTTCACCCTTATCATCAAGTCCCTCCTCTGCAGCCGGACCTGCCCCTCCTGAGAAACCCTCCTGTGACGGCGCTCCGACCGGAGGAGAAGAATGTTCCGCCCGCTGATTAAGAAGCAGAAAGTCCGAACGTGGGGCGGAGATCAGGGTAGGTGAAGACATCAAGGAGCCCGGGTCCTCCGACAGAAGAGGGTCCGCGTGAGCCCCCGAACCCGAAACAACCCCCGCCCGATCCGGAGAAAGAAGAGGATCCGCTTTTGAAAAGTTGTTCGGGTCAAGCTCAGCAACCCGACTTACAGAGAGACGTGCAGATCCGACAGATGGAGAAGCGGCTTGCCCAAGGAGAGCAAACGCGGGAGAAAAGATCCGAAGGGCAGGGCATTGCGACCCCACCGAGAATGTCAAATCCCCTCCGAAGTTCGTGCACCTACCCTCCACGTCACTCCAACCGCCTGCCACGTCCCCCCGCATACTCCCAAGGGCGGCTACCATGCACCGATTCCATGCGGTGGGATGGGAAGCACGTACGAGAGCTGGAGAAGGCCTTACGTAAACATCATAGCAAGGCGCAGGCCCCAAAGATGTACCCAACTGCGGCGAGATCCTCGATGCGAAATCCCACAGCGGCAGCTTCTCCTCGGAAAACGGAACGGCCCTCTTGTCGGCCTCCCCCCCAAGAGCCAACCGGTCCGACAAAGGGGGAGGCGGTGGAGGCACCACCACCGAAAGCTCGATTCTACAGAAGAACCTTCCCAAATTTAATTCTTCAAAGAACACCTGGCCAGCCGCCCGATCGAGGAAGGCCTTGTTGCACTCCATTAGGATCTTCGCGTACGTTGGATCATCCCCCGGCGATAACCCATCGCAAGTAACGGCCAACACCTCCCCCCACCGTCTCAGAGGTCGCCGAAGGCAATGGACGGATCTTGACAGGAAAGGGACCCCCCTGACCTCAGCCACGCAAACCTCCAACTCCGAGCAAGCACCATCTGCAAAACGCAAATCCCTCCACACGATGCCTCCATGAGGCCCTGCTTGGATTAATTGGAAACGCTGCTCCATTGAGAGACCTCTAACACAGCATCTTTTCGAACCCAGCAGGAACAGGTCCCCCGAGAAGCTGGTCCCCAGAAGCCCCTCGAGAACGTTGTTCACCTCCTCGACCGACATGCACTGATTTAGAAAAACCCCTACCACCACCCTGCCTTCTCGCGGGCCACGTGCCTGGCCAGCTCTCCCCTCCGAGGAACTTGCACCCCCTGCCACCAGGGCCTCTTCCATCGTTGAGCCCCCACCATCACGCAGCCCCCTCGATGCGAACGCAGCACGGGAGCTAAACTCCTACCTCCCGCAGCTCCAGACTACCTCAGCCGAAGAGCGCGCCCCCCCTGCAACCACCTGCGCGAAAGACCTGTTTGCAACGACTGAAGCAACCCCTCTTGCACGTGGAACCCCTGAATGCGCCGGAGGTCCTCCGAGAGAGAAGCGACCGACATCCCCCATGGACCTTGCACCACAACCCGCTTGCTTGTGCCCCAGCCCCCCGCAAGCAAAGCACCGAGGTCTTGCAACACAGACCGAGGCCAGATGACCCCTCACCCCGCACCGCCAGCAAACGCGCCCTTGCTTCTTACGAGAGACCGTTACCCAACCTCCATCTTGAGGGAGCTTCTCCTCCCCTTCAGCAGCAACGAACTGGGGGCTGATGTCTTGTGAGCTCGACGCGCAACCCTTCCCCTGAGCCCGCTCGCTAGGAGCGAAAGACCGCGCAGACGCCTTCACGATCGCCTTCCCGGTCGCCTTCTGAGTCGCCTTCCGAGTCGCCATCATCAACTTTAAGAGCCAAAATATGACAACGTAACATAGACCAAGCATGACCGTTGGATCTATGTGTCCCATGGATTGAGATCCATTGGATCCTAAACTAATATAAAAGAAGGGCTAGGGTAGCCTTCCAAAGGACATCATCAAGAGTTGTAAATGACTACAACTCTCTCTCTCTCTCTCTCATTCTCGCCTACTCTCCCTCTCTCTATTTCAAGATGGTCGTCCATCTTATGTATTAAGAGAGAGAGACCTTCTCGGCTTCGCCTTCGACAACTCGAGGATCTCCTTCTTCTTCGGGGCTACTTGCTCTAAAGGAAGACGACGGATTTCGCGTGACGAAATCAGGGGATCCATTGCTTGGATCTTCATCGAGGATTGCGGGACGGACGCGACTCATCATCGTGCCCGCAAGTGCGTTCTTCGTGGATCGGACTTAAGACAGGAGGATCTCTACTTTGGGATCTTGTGATCACAACCACGCTTCAAGAGGTATTCCTTATACTTGTGTTTTGATGAAACGATCCGAGAAGTGTTCTCGCGATCATGTGGTTTCATCTTTAGTTTTAAAAAAAAATAATTTCCGCTGCATCTAGCGACTAGTGCGACTAGTTGCTCCGATTGCATACGATGCGATCGACGCGCTTCCGTGATGCGCTTGAGGATTCTCAATATCCTTCGAGGATGTCAATGTCGCCCATGTTCTCATCGCTACTATCCTGGTCATTCTGAGGAGACATGCTATCAGAAGCATGGATATCCTGCGTCTGCCCGTATTATTGAGCAGACCGAACCTACTTCTTCCCCCACTAATGATGCACGCTTTGATGATATTGTTTCCAGATTACGAGAGATGATGAGCACTCCTACCACTTCATCTGTAGGTTCTTCAGATGTAGCAGCAACTGCCAGAGCTTCGACTAGTTCATCAGGTATTTCTTATGCGCTTACCAGTTGTAGCAGTTCAGATTTGATTGATTTGATTATGGATTCTAATAGAGTATTACATCAAATGTGTGGTGATCGGGCACAGTTCAGTTCTTACAGGTCTATCCTACCTGGTAGATCCGTGGTGATTGCTAATGGGGTCCATCTACCCATTATTGGTCAGGGGGGGATTGTTCTAGCTCCTTCTATGCATCTGCAGAATGTTTTATATGCTCCAGACTTTCAGATGAATCTTTTGTCTATTAGTGAAATTACAAAAGATTTACATTGTCGTGCCATATTTGATCCCTTTTCTCTTGTGTTTCGGGACATATTCATGGACAGGGTGATTGGATGTGGGCTTGAGCAGAGAGGACGGTACAAGCTTGCCCTACCACCATGTGTTGGGGCTGCTACTATTCCTTCAGGATCCGTTTCTCCTTTCATGTAGCATATTCGCTTTGGACACCTTCCTCTACATAAGATGAGTCATGCTCTATCTCAGATCTCTACTCGTACTACCTTGGATTGTGAAGCCTGTCAGCTAGGGAAGCACCATCGTTCTTCTTTTCCGAGTCATCAAAGTTGTCATAGTAGTCAGTCATTTGAGTTGTTTTATTTTTATATTTGGGGTCCTAGTCGTGTTCCCGATCATCAGGGACACTGTTTTTATACAGTTGTTGTGGATGATTTTTCTAGATTATCTTGGGTGTTCTAGTTGAAACATAAGTATGAAGCGGGTGTTCTCATTAAATATTTTCTTATTGAAGTTAAGAATATCTTTTCTGCTAATGTGAAATTTATCCGCATTGACAATGCCTTGGAGTTTTCCACCTTACATTTATTCGAAATTCTCCGATCTCTTGGTATTGTTCATCAGACCTCTTGTGCTTATACTTTACAGCAGAATGATGTGGTTGAACGCAAATACCGTCATCTTCCGGATGTCATAAGAAACTTTTTGAATCAGAGTCGAGCTCCTTATTCTTTCTGTGGTGATGTTGTTCTCACTACTTGCTACTTGGTGAACCACATGTCATCCATTATTCTTGGAGAAAAGGTTCCCTTCTCGATTGTGTTTCCCGAGAATGACCTATTCTCCCTTACTCCCGGATTGTTTGGGTCTGTGGCTTTTGTCCACAATTTCACTCTTGGTCGTGATAAGCTCTCACCTAGAGCTGTCAAATGTGTCTTTGTTAGTTATTCTCGTACCCAGAAAGGCATAAATGTTTTGATCCTGTAGGACGAAAATATTATGTTAGTGCTGATGTCACATTTTTTAATCTATTATTTACTTTTCTCTTACAGGTGTGACAGGTTGTCTAACGTTGTTTCTGCTGAGGATGTTGTCACTCTACCTCCGTTATCTCCACCATCTGCACCCCATGTTAAGTCTTAGTCATCTCCACCACCTCCACCTCCTCCTACCCTCGTGTAGTTCCTACCACGATTTTATATTCGCAGGTCTCCTACTCACCCCTCTACACATGCGCCTTCCCCATCATCCAACACGCCTCAGGTATGTAATGAGTACATTGTTTCTACTGATGGAACTGGGGATTTGAATGTTCCATAGGACACTACACAGGATGAGTTGAGACTGGAGAACAAAGAGAATGATGACCTGGTATACATATTGCCTTGAGGAAGCCATGTCGCCAATGTGCCACTTATCCTCTCGTTGTGTATGTTTCTTTGGGCTCTTTGAAAGGGTTACCGGAGGTTTGTTGTGGGACTCTCTGATGTTACTATCCCACGAACATATCAGGAGGCCATACAGGATAGTAGGTGGCGACTTGCCATGGAGGAGGAGATGGCCGCTTTGCAGTCGTGTGGTACCTGGGTCATTGTTGTTGCTCCTCCAGGTGCCTCTGTTGGGGGATGCAAATGGATCTTTACAATGAAGCAACGAGCAGATGGCAGTGCGGATCGCTACAAGGCAAGGCTTGTGGCACATGGGTTCACCCAAACTTATGGGGTGGACTATAAGGATATGTTCTCTCCAGCATGGAAGGAAATATCGCGATATATCAATGATATATCGCTGATATATCGATATCGGGATGAGACTGATGTCGGTATCGATATGGCGATATATCCTCCTTTTTCAAGTATTTTTTTCACAAAAATGTGTCGATATGGGCAATATTTCAAGGATATATCATCGATATATCGTTGAAATATCGTATCGACACGATATCGAAACGATATCGATAAAAATATGGCCTTCTATGCTCTCCAGTGGCCAGACACTCGACACTTCACGTTTTTCTAACAGTTATTGTTTCACGGAACTAGTCTTTTTACCAACTTGATATAAAGAATGCGTTTTTATACGGTGATCTATAGGAGGAGGCAGCAACCACCAGGGTTTGCTACTGAGGAGGAGTCTCAGAAGGTGTCTACGATTTATAGTCTGAAGCAAAGTCTGAGAGCTTCGTACCAAAAGCTATCGGAATTGATAGAGCAATAGTGGTTTGTGCGGTCTACTGCGGACCACTCACTTTTTGTTCATAGGACACAGGGAGGTACTTGAGAGGTACTATTAGCTATTCTTGTCTATATTGATGATATTATTGTCATAGGGTATTATGAGCAGGGCATTTAAGATGCCAAGGAGTTCCTAGATCAGCATTTTGTGGCAAAGGACCTTGGTAATCTTCGATACTTCCTTGGATTAGAGTTCGTCAGGAACCAACGTGGTCTTGTGATGACCCAAAGGAATTTTTTGATAGATCTTCTTTTAGAAACAGGTATGACAGGGTACAAGCCTGCTACTACCCCTATGGATCTGAGTATGAGATTATATGATGATGACGCTGAGGAGGTAGATAGGAGGAGATATAAAGAGCTTGTTGGGAAGCTCCTATAAGCCACTATCACTAGACCGGATATATCTTTTGCTGTGAGCAAGGTTAGCCAGTTCATGGAGCAGTCCAGGAAGGTTCCTATGGAAACAGTCTATATGATCTCAAGATATTTGAAGGCTTCACCTAGTTCTGGTCTTATATTCAGCAGAAATACATCTCTTAAGGTGACAGCTTGTGCAGATGCAGATTATGCAGGTTGCCCTAGAGACCATAAGTCTACTTCTGGCTTCGCTATTTTCGTTGGAAGCTTTCTCGTGTCATCTCTTAAGGTGACAGCTTGTGCAGATGCAGATAATGCAGGTTGCCCTAGAGACAGGAAGTCTACTTCTGGCTTCGCTATTTTCGTTGGAAGTTGTCTCGTGTCATGGAAAAGCAAGAAGCAGACAGTGGTTGCTAGATCTAGCGTAGAATCTGAGTACAGTGACATGGCTCAGGGAAGCGCAGAGATGATATGAGTTATATCTGTGTTGATTGATCTTGTTCTTGAAGTTTCTCTTCCCATGAAGTTTTTATGTGATAATCAAGCGGCTCTATTTATTGTCAATAATCCTGCATTTCATACGGACCAAGCATATAGAGATGGATTGCCATTACACTAGAGATATGATCCAGAAAGGTCTCATATCCACCTCCTATGTTGCTACTGGAGATCAGACTGATGATATTTTCACTAAGGCTCTTGCAAAAGGTCTATTTCAAAGGTGTTGTTCCAAGCTAAGCATGGTAGATATATATGCTCCGGCTTGAGGGGGAATGTTGAGATATTTGTATCTCACATTATTTTTTTCTCATTTCTATTTTTTTATGTATCTCTCATGTAATTAACACAGGGCTTTTCTCCTATATAACAGAGCCTTGGGATCTCATCTAATTCATTTTACTTATTTTCTCCTAACACATTAAGGTTTCTCTCTTCTACATAAGAGAATCATTGGGTTCTATGAATAAACAGCGAAGTATTTTCCTTAACATGGTATCAGAGCGGCATTTCTAGACTGAAGTTTTGTTCCTCACCTCCTAACCCTACCTTCTAGCCTTGCCCCGCGACCTTCCGTTGCGCCTCGAATAGGCGTGCCACCGCCTGGCAGTGCTCCAAGGCACCACCCAGTGGCAGCCTAGTGCTGCAGCAGATCTCATAGGAGTCTGGCACCGCCAGGAAGTGCCCCAAGGCATCACCCAGTTGTGGCAAGCATCGCCCAGTGTCGTATCGGCAACATCCAATGCCGCCCAGCAGTGGCTGGTATCGCCCAGAGGTTCTACTACTACCCCGGCGTGCCACCCAGACCTCTGTCGCTGCTATGCACTTGGTTTTCTAGTGTGATTCAGCAGGTTTGGCCTGATTTCAGAGCTTTTTTGGCCTGATGTTGGTGTGAAAAGTCGTAAATTAGGCTGTTTTAGTTCCTTTACACCAATATTTGATTAGGGTTGGTTGTGGTATGAGTCTATGTCCACAATCACCCTTTTTCATGTCCGTGTAGATGCTTCATGATCTGTCTAAGGTCCCAGTTATTTGTCCACAATATTAGAAAAGTAGAATTGATACGCCATCTACATGTACCTTCAACGGTCCAACACTCATTGTCAAGATAGACGGCACAAACTACGAGTTGTGGGTGATGCAGTTGATGAATCTACTGCAGAGTCATGGTAAGAAACACACTTTGATGTAGGATGAGCTGGTGGACAGGACTGGGACCAATGCCTCATGGGAGGCAATGATGTGTATGCCAAGGTATGGCTATCGGATAATGTCTCTGTTGAGATAGCTAATGATATCCTCAGTCAACCCACCGCAAAGGGAATGTGGGACATCCTTGTATGTATATACTCTCAAGCGAGGAATAAGTCGAAGATATTACAACCTTGGCATGATATCTTCATAACCAAATAGGGTGATCGTCCTCTTCATGCCTTGTACATCTCTGAGGGGTATGTTTGAGTGACTCCATAGCTACATACCCCCAACGGCCTCACTAGAGAAGCATAAGGTCTATAGAGAATCTATCATGACATGGGTGTTTTTGGATGCTCTTAACTCGGAACACGACTCATCTCGCTCTCAGCTTCTCGCCGACGCTGTTACACCGCATATGGAGGAAGCATATCATAGGCTGAGTAGATTGAGTATCACCTCTGCCGTGTATTCTCAAACATCACTGGCTATGGCAGCCTCCCGTGGTAGAGGTGGCTTGTCTCCATTCAGAGGATGAGGCACACGTTGCATGGGAGGTACACGCCCACATCAACCCGGTTCATAGTGTAACCAATCAAGTCACTCAGAAGATGTGTGCTACTCCAAGCACGACTTTCCACCATCAGCCCGTCTTGTTGAGCAGGTTCAAACTGCTTTTGATCTATCTGATCATCGTTATGATGACTTCGTAGCTTGTCTAAGAGAAATCATGCCTCCAGTCGCCGGATCTTCTAGTTCTAGTCCCACAGACATTGTTGCTTCTACCTCTACTAGTACGTCAGGTATTACTCATACATTTATTGGTCGTTCTATACCGGATCCTTCAGAATGGATAATGCACTCTGGAGCATCTCATCATCTGTGTGGGTTTGGTACATATAGTCTTGCACAACCAAGCAGGTATGTGGTTATTGATGATGGGACATGTTTCCCTATTATCGGACAGGGGGGATGTTCACTTGACTCCCTCCATGCATCTAAGACGTTCTTCATGCTCCCGCCTTCTCAATGAATTTATTGTCTATCAGTCAGATTACAAAAGATTTACATTATCGTGCTATTTTTGACCCTAATTCCTTTATTTTTCAAGATATATTCACGGGCAAGGTGATTGGATGTGGCCGTAAGCATGGAGGGCTATACAAGTTGACCCAGTCTCCTTACGTTGGAGCCACTTCTCTTTCTGTTGATTCAATTTCTCCCTGCATGTGGCATCCTAGATTTGATCATCTTCTGCTGCAAAAGATCTGTCACCTCATCCATGGCATCTCTACGAGTCCAATATCCAATGTGAACCGTGCCAACTTGGAAAACATGATTGGTCCATTTTTCCATGTCGTCAAGGTTGTTGTAGTCCGAACTTGTTTGTGTTGTTTCATCTTGACATGTAGGGTCCGAGTCGTGTTCCTTTTCATCAAGAACTTCAGTATTATTTAGTTTGTGTGGATGATTTTCTCGTCTATCATAGGTGTTTTTATTGAATAATAAGTCTGATGCATCATGCTAGTACGTTGATTCAGAACTTTGTGATTGAAATAAAGAATATTTTCACCGCTTTTATCAAAGGTATTCGTTATGATAATGCCCTTGAGTTCTGTACTACACAATTGTCTCATTTTTTACTTCATGTGGCATTATCCATCAAACTTCATATTCATATACTTCTCAGCATAATGGTGTCGCGGAACGCAAACACTGTCATCTTTTCGATATCACCAGGACTCTCATACATAGTAGGGCTCATCATTCCTTCTGGGGTAATGTTGTTCGATTGCATGCTATCTTATCAATTGGATGTCCTCTATTATTTTAGGTGAAAAGGCACCATTTTCCCTTGCTTTTTCCAAGAAGGACCTTTTCTCTCTTACGCCATGAGGTTTTGGTTGTGTTGCCCTTGTCCACCTCTTGCATTCTGCTCATGATATGCTCGCTCCTCGAGCTGTCAAATGTATGTTCATTGGATAACTCTCGTACCCAGAAGGGTTATCGGTGTTTTGACTGGCAGATTGAGTCCCTTTGAGTATGAGGATGTGATTGTTCTCCCACCTCCACTTACACATGTCCCTAAACATGTACTCCATGCTCCAACATCTTCCCCAACATCCAGCACATCTCAAGTAAATTCTGAAATTTTGGTTTCAACATTTGATTAGGGTTGGTTTCTATGGTGGATTTGTCATACACAAAAAGATCAGATTGAAATGATCTGATCATAAGGTAAGTCGGTGTAGCTCCGACTGAGGATAAGATGAGAGAGAATTGCTTAAGGTGGTTTGGCCAATTAGCAAAGGAGGTCTGTTGATGCACCGATTAGAAGATGTGAAATTTGAGATGTTGAGCTAGCTAAGAGAGGATGAGGAAGGCCAAGTATTGTTGGAATGAGACAATCCGAAGGGATCTTAATTACTTAGATCTAAGTCCGAGAGATTGACCCAAAAGAAATCTGAATTAAGACAAAGAATCCATGAAGCCAACCTAGCTTAATGTGGGAAAAGGTTTTATTGGTGTTGCCTTAAATCGTCATCCTATCATGATTTTCCTATTGCCATTGCACGTAGACTGCAAACTGCATCAGAAAAGAAAAGAAGATTCCCAAAAGCAATTAAACTACGTGGTGGAATCTTCATAAAGCAAGCAAGCTTCAAGAAAAATAATTTAGAAGACTTATCTTGAGAATGTAATGGAAATCCAAATGAGATGTGGGAGGTGGTAGCATCTTGTATTCGAACAGTAGCCAACGAGATGCTAGGCAAGTCTAAAGAGGAAGTTCCAAGCCAAAAGGAGGCATAGTGATGGAGTAAAGGAGTGCAAGAGAAGTTTAAAATTAGAAGAGCGTTGTTTAAACCTATGTGGGAGGATATAACAAAGGAAACAATCACGAACTACAAAATAGCGAAGAAGAAAGCAAAAAAACTATAAGTGAAGCTAAGACAACGGCCTGTGAAGTTTTGTATAAAATCCTGACTGTAAAGAGGAAGAGAAAGAAAGATTGAAGATCTTACTCGATTGAGATGCATTAAGAATGAGGAAGGACACGTGGATATTACTCAAAAGGATACATATACTAGATAGAAGTACTTCCAAAAACTTTTCAGTTGGCAAGGGAATAAAGAGTTCACTTTGGAAGATCTAGCTAGCTGCGAAAGTTACATGAATCGTGCAAGTTATATATGAAAATAAAGGAAGTAGACGAGGCTTTGAAAGTTATGAAACCTAGAAAAGGTGTAGCGCATGATGATATTTCTATATATGTATGTAGAGTTCTACGCAAACATGGCTTGAATTGGATCCCAAATTTATTAAATGTTATTTGACAAACCAAGAAAATGCACGAAGAATGGAGGAAAATCGTCACAATGCCCCTTTAAAAGAATAAAGGAGATATGCAAAATTGTTCGAATTATAGAGGTATCAAACCGATGAGTCATACTATACAAAATTGGGAACATGTGGTCGAAACAAAAAACCAATTCTGATTCATGCCAGATTGTTCAACTAGTTTAGCTATCCATCTATTAAGGAGAACAATGGAAATTTATAGAGCTAAAAGTAAGTACCTCCATATGATTTTTATTGATTTGGAAAAGGCTTATGATTTAGTTTTACGTAGATCTTGCGGAGAGTTATGGAAAAGTGAAGTGTGTTCTATACATTAACCTAATAAAGGATATGTATCTTTAGTCAACATAAAGGATATGAATGTTGGGGCTTCATCTTATGTAAGGATCCGATCTGGAAAGATCGGCTATTTTGACATTAGCATTGGACTGCATCAAGGTTCAACTTTGAGTCATTTCCTTTTCTACTTTGATTATGGATGAGTTGACCAGTCGTGATGAGATATCTTGGTATGTCGCAAATCGATGATATTGTATTTGTTGAGAGATTTATGTTGTTCTTTTATGTCTATTTATCTTTATGGTCGTACAATGTAATTTACTCACTAGGGTTTCTCACCTCTATATAAGGACCCTAGGGTACTCTTGATGAATATGAAAACTCTCCACCTATTTCTACATGGTATCAGAAGGACGGTCCTAGACCAGAGCCCTATGGATTAACAATCTCATCCCCACCAGCCAGCCTCCTCGCTCTCAAGGGTTTGTGGCAACCTAATCAGTCGTCATGGGCCACCAGGTGCATCAACATCGCAGCACTTCTTAAAGCCACCAACAGCCCCAGCAGCCGCCATCAGCCACCGACGGCAACCCAACAACTGCCAGCAACACCTGAGTGGCACCCAGCGACAACCAATGTTGCTTGGGGGGGGTCTAGCGGCACTCCGGCAGCCATTGAAACCCTATGTGGGACCCCAATGGCACCCGACGTGTCTTCCAAAGAAGCATAAGGTTCCGTGAGGCCCCTCCTTTTCTTTGTTGTGCGCGTGCATCATCTTTGGACCTGTTTTGATTTTGGGTTGAGAAGGTTGAATTCGAATCGATAAAACATCCTTTCGATCCTACCATGCAAGAAAGTTGAATGGGAATGGTTGTGGTTTGAGTCTATATCTATGATGCAGCGTGAGATGGAAACATAGGACCGCATTTTTCTACTTTTATCCATTAATTTTATTTACGTTTATTTTGAGTCATCGTAATTTTAGTCAAATAAAAGAGATTGCATGTGATCTCAAAAGTCGTTAGTTTTAATTTGAATTTCAAAATTAGATAGTTAGTCGGTTAGAGTCAAATTAGGATAATTAGTTTGAATTTGAATTGAGTTCTATTTTTGTAACCACATCCCTCCTATATAAAGGGACGATAGGCTAGTGTTTTAGTCAGTTCAGAAGATATGAAAACTTGAGATTTTATCTCTATCTCCCTCTAGTTTCTCTCCTTCCCCACGTGGTCTTCACGTTTCTCTCCTCCAAACCCCTCGTTTTTTCCGACGAGCTTCTCCTCTCAACCCTCCCAATTATTCTTCCATCAAAATCAATATTTCCGCCGTTGCAAACTCTTTTTGCATCAATTGGTATCAGAGCATGGATGTTGAATCGTTCTCACGATCCGACGGTCCTGTCGCATATTGGAGAATGAAGCTCGATCGAGCCACCCTATCACGAGGATCACATGCGCGTTCGCGTCAACAAAAATACAAGAAGCGCCTCCGGAAAAGCATCAAGATTCAACAATGGATAGACTCATGGTACAATGTTGACATTTTTATGGTGCAAGTTGACGACGAACAAAATATTGTCGCCAACCATGATCTGTGCGCTGCTCGGATCTTTGTGGATGGAAAAAACGGCAACAACGACGATGTGCTCGTTGTCCGGACCGTGTCATGTGAAAACAACAACGTCAAGGATGATTTGTTCGTTGTCCCGGCCGTTTCAGAGGAGGAAAACGCCGACCTGCTTGTCCAGGTATTTTTCAGATCTGCAATTGTTGGAAAAATCGATTTCCGGGCCATACACGACCCTTCCGCAGGTTCCCGACAACATCCTTGTGCCTCCTACCATCCCCGTTGACAACCCCGTACCTCCAGCCCCACGCCCATTGCCGCTACCCCTTCCCACAACCACCCTCGCACCTCTTGCGCCACCACCAACATCACTTTTTCCCGACGCCCCCGAAGTCCCAGCCCCTGTGGCACAGGCCCCAGCCCCTGCGCCCCTTCCCATCACCCACGCACCCCCAGAAACCCCACCCGCCGCAACACCTATACCCCCTGCGCCCTCTCCCACCGCCCCCGTATCCCCTGCGACACAGGCCCCGGCCCCCGCTATCACCCCCACACCCTCAACACCCCCTCCCACTCCATCGCCACCTCCCGACGCCACCCTCGAACCTCCGAGCCCCCCCCTCTCGTTGCACCCGCACCACTTCCAGAACCCCTTCCAAACTCCCTCACCATTGCTCGCGCCAAGCTTCCCCTCTCTACCCGAAGGCTCGGCACCCGCCACACCATCCACCCTCACATGCCCTACCCGCCTCCCACGAACCATCGACGCCATTGGGAGACCCTACCCTACCTAACAGGCAATCGCCTGCCTCGGGTGATCATCCACCGCCACCATCTCGTGTGCGTCACGCGCAGTCTCCAGCCACGTCGACTCTTGTGCAACCGACGATGTCGCCTGCTTCCCTTTTGCTCTCGTCGTCGTCGCATTGTGGAGAACAGAAGAACCCTAATGTGGGTTCAATGTGCAAAGAAATTTGACTCCCTCCCGACTAAGACTATTAAGCATAAGTGGCGCAATTTCAAAAGAGCCCCTCCAAAATTAATCAATTTCAAGGGACAACTTGGTGGTGACTTAAGAAGGGATGAAGAGGTACGAAATTGCGGAGATGCCCTCCAATTGGAAAGAACTACAAATGTAACGTTGAAAAAGACCTAATTGAAGGAATTGTAAGCTACAATTTCAAGGAATCGAATTCTCCAACGACACATCGAAGATCTAGCAATTCGTCAGGAGACGAATTTTTCAAGCGGAGGAGAGTTGATGCAGCGTGAGATGGAAACATAGGGCCGCATTTTTCTACTTTTATCCGTTAATTTTATTTACGTTTATTTTGAGTCGTCGTAATTTTAGTCAAATAAAAGAGATCGCCTGTGATCTCAAAAGTCGTTAGTTTTAATTTGAATTTCAAAATTAGGTAGTTAGTCGGTTAGAGTCAAATTAGGATAATTAGTTTGAATTTGAATTGAGTTCTATTTTTGTAACCTCATCCCTCCTATATAAAGGGATGATAGGCTAGTGTTTTAGTCAGTTCAGAAGATATGAAAACTTGAGATTTTATCTCTATCTCTCTCTCCCTCTAGTTTCTCTCCTTCCCCACGTGGTCTTCACGTTTCTCTCCTCCAAACCCCTCCTTTTTTCCGACGAGCTTCTCCTCTCAACCCTCCCAATTATTCTTCCATCAAAATCAATATTTCCACCGTTGCAAACTCTTTTTGCATCAATCTACAAGCTACAACCACTCCCCATATGATCGTATAAACATGTTGTTGTCAGTCTACAGTCTCAGTTATTGTTCTATTCCTACACCATGTCAGAAAATAGACTTGATGTCACATCCTCGGGCGCTTTCAAAGGTCCAGCACCATAGTCAAAATGGATAGGACAATCTACGAGTTGTGGGCTATGCAGTTTATGAGCCTCATGCAGTTTCATG
Organism: Ottelia alismoides; assembly: GCA_037367405.1. Classification (NCBI taxonomy): domain Eukaryota; kingdom Viridiplantae; phylum Streptophyta; class Magnoliopsida; order Alismatales; family Hydrocharitaceae; genus Ottelia; species Ottelia alismoides. The sequence continues at coordinate 285,952 of JAZKJV010002851.1, read as the reverse complement.
GGAAGAAGCATATTCTGACAATGGAAGAGTTGACTGACAAAAACTGGGACTTATGCCTCATGGGATGCAAGTGATGTGTATGTATGTGTGTGGCTATATGGTATTATGTCTATTGAGATAGCCAATGACAAAATGAGTTATCCCACTGCCAAAACATAGTGGGATATCCTTACACAACATATTTTTAGGCAAGGAATGAGTCGAAGATATTACAACGTCAGCATGATATCTTCACAACCATGCAGGGTGATCATCCCTTTCATACCCTATACACATCACTCAAGGGTATGTTTGAGAGACTTCATAGTTACATACCTTTGATAGCTACACTAGAGCACCTGAAGGCATACCGAGATTCTGTTATAATTGGGGTCTTTCTAACAGCCCTAGATCCATAGTATGATAAAGTATGGTCTCAAATACTCACTAATGACACCATACCTCCTATGGAGGAGGCATATCGCATATTCAACAGGCTTACAATTCCCTTCGCCACAATGACTTAAAACTCCTCAAGTATGGCAGTCTCTCGTCACAGAGGTGGATTGTCCCAGTTTAGGGGACATGGCACTCAATGCAGAGATGGTTCTAGATCATGCCAACCATGCACCTACTATCATCAAACAGGTCATTCAGAGGATGCATGCTATTCAACGCAGGACTTTCCACCCTCAACCCGTGTTGCCAAGCAAGTTCAGAATATTGTCGATTCAGTTGCTACCACAGAATCACAGATTCGATGAGTCCGTTACCCGCCTGCAAGAGATCATGCATCATGTTGCTGGAGCACCGATTATCTCGTCAGGACCATCTGATGTTGTTGCTTCTGCTTCACCAGTATCTCATGTACGCTTTATGCACTTACTAGTTACTCCATGACAGATCTTTCGGAATTAATAATGGATTGTGGTACTTCTTATTTTCTTTGTGGAGATCGATCGTAGTTCCACTCATACAGTTTTGTACAGTCTGGTAAATCAGTGGTGATCGATGATGGTACACACTCTCCCATCACTGGATAGGGGGAGGTCCACTTGACTCCCTTCATGCATTAGCAGAATGTTCTCCTGCGGCACAATTCTCTATGAATGTCTTATCTATAAGTCATATTACAAAAGATTTGCATTGTCGTGTCATATTTGATCCTACTTACCTTATTTTTCAGGATATACTCACGGTCAGGTGACTAGATGTGGTTGTGAGCCTGTGAGCATGGAAGGCTTTACATATTGATTCAATCCCCATATGCAGGAGCTTCTTCCATCTCTAATGGATTCATCTCTTCATATATGTAGCACTTAGGTTTTGGTCACCTCCCCGATGCAGTGTAGACACATTCCTCAGATCTCTCTCAAGTCTACATTCTAGTGTGAGACGTGTCAGCAAGGAAAACACCATCGCTCTAGCTTTCCAAATCATCAGGGTTGTAGTAGTCGGAGTCTTTTTGAGCTTGTTCACTTTAATATTTAGGGTCCAAGTCATGTCCCTGACCATCAGGGACACATGTATTATCTTGTCATTGTGGATGACTATTCTAGATTATCTTGGGTGTTTTTGTTAAAAAATAAGTCTGAAGTTGGTTTTTATGATTCAAACCTTTATGAAGGAACTAAATAATATATTTTTCGCCACTATAAACTATATTCCTTTTAAATAATGTCTTGGAACTTTGTACCCAGTTGTCTCATTTTTTTAGATCCCATTGTATTATTTATCGGACTTCGTGTACATACACTTCTCAGGAGAACGGTGTTGCTGAACACAAATATCGTTATCTCCTTGACATTGTCATAGATCTCCTTATTCGGAGTCGGGCTCCCCATTCCTTCTTGGAGTGGTGCAGTCCTAACTGCATGTTATTTGGTCAATCGAGTGCCAACCCTCGATTCCGGAGAGAAAGTTCCTTTTCGATAGCTTTTCCCGAAAAGGATCTTTTCTCACTTCATGTGTATTTGGATGTGTGGCATTTATTCATCTTCTGAATTTCGGATGTGACAAGCTTGCTCCTCGCTGTCAATTGTATTTTTGTAAAGTATTCTCATACTTAAAAGTGTTGTCGTTGTTTTGATCCTATTCAGAAGAAGTATTATGTTGTATTGATGTCATCATATTTGGATCCATTATGTACTACACTCCTACATGTGACAGATTGACTCCATCCGAGTCTAGGGACAAGGTCCACTTCCACGTCCTACTACTCCTACCCCCTCTGCTCTAATGTCTTTCCCATCATCCAGTACATCCCAGGTAAATTATGATAACTTGGTTTTCTATGGCCAGCATTGGCGATTTAGATGATAAGCAAGAAACATACAGGTTAAGCAGGAAATACCCCAAGAGGATATTATACATGATGATCTAGGATGGCCTATTGCTTTATACAACATTCAGAAATCGGTAGTCGGATACTCGGTCGGCAGGGTCTCTGACTAAGGAATTAATCGGCGGTCGGACGACTAGTCGGATTTAGTCAACCATTAGTCGATTTTGAATTTTTTTTTTAATTATTTATATAAATCATTTTATATATATATATTCTTATATATTTGCATATCTTTGTAATATTTTCTATATTATCGTAATGAAAAAAAAAACAGTAATTGACTTTAAATATAACATTAATCATATTAGAATAAGTTTGCTTTTAAAAAGGTAAAAAATAAAAAAAAACTATATAAAAGTCGACCGAGTAGTCGGCCTGATTAGTCGGGTTGGCCGACTAGGCCTAGTCAAGTCGGCTACCCCCCCCCCCTCTAGTTGTCCGACTTTTACAACAATGGTTCTATGCAAGGGAAAAGCAGCAACGTCAAATACTCAATTGTTGGATATGTCTCACTACGGTGGTTGTCAGAAGAATACATGAGCTTTTTTGTGGGACTGTCGGTCGTTGACATTCCACGCATATAACAAGATACCTTAAAAGAAAGCACAAGCATCTCATCATGGAAGAGGAGATAGTGTCATTACAATCTCGTGGTACGTGGACTCCAGTTGATGCTACAAAAGGTGCATTTGTAGTCACACATGGTAGCTAGAGGATTTATTCAGACATAAGTCATTGATTATTTGGATACTTTTGAAGGATACGGGAAAATCCTCAAGCGCATCATGGAAGCGTGATGATCGCATCGAATGCGATCGGGAGCGACTAGTCGCACTCTCGATACAGCGGAAATTAAAATTTTTTTATATGATGAAACCACATGATCCAAGAACACTTCTCGGATCGTTTCATCTAAACCACAAACAAGTAATAGGATTACCTATTGAAGCGTTTGCGATCGAGTCTCTAAATGAAGAGACCTCCTATCTCAAGTCCGATCCAACGGAGGAGACGCTTGCGAGCGCGGGGATGAATCACGTGCTCCTCGCAATCCATGTTGATGATCCAAGCGACGGATCTCCTGATCTCGTCACACGAGATCCAACATCTTCTTCACGAGCGAGATGCACCGAAGGAGATGGAGAACCACGAGTAGATGATCCAGCAGCATAACGACGATGTTGCGTCGATGACGTCTCTCACAATGGCTCCATGGTGGACGACCATTATAAGAGAGAGATAGAGACTTGGCGTGTAGAGAAAATAAGAGAGAGAGAGAGAGAGACTCGTCGAGTCGCTGCAAGTCGAAGAGCAAGGCATGCCTCTTTTTATATAGGGCTTTGGGAGTCCATAGATCACAATCCAAGGACAACACACAATCAATGGTTGAGATTGATTTGTGTTTCTTTCAATGGCCATGATCTTGTTGTGAAAAACACAACAAAAATTAATTTAATTTAATTTAATATATATATATCGATAAATCAATATTTTTGAATTCAAATCAAATCAATTAATTATCCTTGGAGATAATGAGGAGATGAACCATATCCCCTAAGAATAGGGGACGGCCACTCTTCTCATGAGATCTCATTTATCTCATGAGATCTCATTGTCTCATGAGATCTCATTATCTCATGATATATCTCCAAAATTTACAACAACCATTGTTGTAAATTATTTCACAAATATAATTCACAATTATCTTGTGAATATTGCAATCATGCCATTAAAAAAATGTGAATCACATTCACATCCCAAAACAAAATGTAAATTATATTTTCAATTATTCATCTAATGTGAATCCAATTCACATTAATAATTAATTAACAAATATAAATCACAATATGCTCTCTCTTATATATTATAAATCACATTTATAATATATATGATTAATATGGATAGTGTTATCCACATTATTCATATCTATGATAATTAAATCACATTTAATCATCTTAGATCTCTTTTCTCATGAGCCCAAATAACATGAATCACATTCACATTATTCATATCTTTGGTAATTAAATCACATTTAATTATCTTAGATATCTCTCCTTATAATATGAATCATATTCATATTATCCATGATAATTAAAAAACATTTAATTGTCAATTTTCTCGATGCTTGGATACTTATATCAACAATGAAATTATCCATGAACTCTTTCAAGGGATAATGCGCTTTCTCCGGGATACTTGGAGATAAGGACGGGGCGATTGTATTGTTTCACGTATAATGACTTGGATATTGATATCACATCTAAAATCCAGATCTCGGACCTCCCATAGATGCTTGATTAAATCAAGACTGCAAATCTAATCTTCTCATTACATCTGAATCACATTCAGATCAATGTCCAACATTTGGACCAAGATCAGATTGCTTCTCTACTGAGAGGAGTCACTAAAAATCCAGACCCGTTTCATCACTCCCTAGGAATGGAAACGTCATGGTTATACAATCGTTTATGATCACATCACCTTCAGGTATTCCCAATACCTGTACATCCTGCATACTGGAAGACCCAGAATAAACCCGAAGTATTAGATCAACTTTATACTGTCTACTTCAGGATTTTATCAGTAAGTTTCTCATTTGATCATTGGGAATTAGTATTGATCATATACTTTCCAAAAGCATATATTATACCTAGGTCTTGATCATATACTTTCCAAAAGTGTATATCAAACCCACAAATTCAGTCAAGCTTCCAAAGCGAGACGACCGTGCACGGAATTTGATTCTTCCCAATATCTCATGAGTGAGCTCATGTCTTCCTGTTCAGTAGTGAACCTGTATGATCCCTTTGAGAGATCGTATTACTCATATGGCCTTATATGCACACCAGCGTGCCGGTGTATAGACATTGGTTAGGTCATCAACCTATTGGTCAGCCAAATGTACATATTCATACATATAGTAACACATCTGTCTCCGGTCAGAGGATGCGTGCCTATACCGTGACAGCATACGACATAGGACTTTGGTTATCTCGATCTCGTTAAGTCAACTCTTTGACCTAACTAATCTGACACCTCCGAATCTCTATTCCTATGCAGAGGACCTGCATCAAGAGGTCGGTCAGATATCAGCCTATGTGAGAAACGATTGCCATCTCCTACTCAGGCTGGAGATCACATCTTAACAATCATTTGACGGTGCTTGATGAGTCCTCAATCTAAATCTTTAGATATTCATCCAAGCACCAGCCTCTATGATTCAATTATTGAATCAACGGTTGTATGATCATCAAGATAGCCATAGTACATAACCCTAATTGTACTAAGGGACATATTATGCAAATTAATTATTCTTCATTTCAGATCAGGGAATGATATTCGCAATAACATTTATTACATAATGGCTCGCCGTGGGCTCGCATGTCCAACAATCTCCCACTAGCCCAAAGAGCCATTAGTGGGCTAATCTTTTAAATCCACACTCATGTGACAATCATAAGCTATTTAGAAAATAGCTAGGTAAGCTGATCAGTCACTCTGTTCCCAGATGACTATGCCATGTCCTTTTACAGCACTTGTATATCCCTAGGTAACAATGCTCGCATCCAATGCGAACATTGCATCTTATGCAACCAATATTCAATCTTGATAAAGCAGTTATAGTGTCCTTTATACTATTGCTCAATAATTATTATTATAACCAGTATTTCCATAATCCTTATCAGAATACCTTTATTCCTGGAGATCTCTATCTCCCAAGGCATCTACAGTTAAGACCTTTTAGATTACTATCAATAAAGTCTTAGGTTCTTGATGATGAGACTTTGAGATCATTATCTCTAAGCCTTGTCATCTTTGAAGATTTTGTTATTACTGCAATCAAGTGTTTTCTCTTCATAGTAGGATTAGAAACTCTTTACTACTCCCACTGCATGGCAAATATCTGGCTTTTGTACACACTTAGCTTCTCGTAACTGATGCACAAGTGCAAGCAGTTCTAGCATTCACTTTCTCAACTCTTTGAGGTGCTATCCCGTTAGATAGGTCAGTACCATATCTTAAGGAAAAGGAAGCCTTCCTTGGGGTTTTCCAAGAATGGAACATGTACAGTCCCAATACCCTCTTTTCTTTGCTTCTGAACAACTTCAGAACTAAGATCTAAGAGGTATTCTCGAGATCATATCTCAAGGTATGGAATAGCCAGTCTATAAAACACTTATTATCATCCTTATATCATTCTAAATGATTAGGATATTATCTACATTTAGCACGATGAACACAAATGCACTCCCACTAAGCTTCACATGGCTCATCAAGATTCTATCTGAAATCATAACATTTATAATTTCATCAAATCTTATGGTCCAACTTCAAGAAGCTTATTTGAGTCCATAGATGGATTTCTTTAGCTTTCACACCTTACTTTCCCCAATCATGAAGCCCTGAAGCTACTTCATGTGAATATTTTCATAGAGGAATGCAATCTTGACTTCCATCTCGAAGATATCAAAGCCAAGTTGTGTAGCTATGGTTAGCAATAATATGATGGGTTTAAGCATGGTTACTGAAGAGCAAGTCTCATCGCAAGCAATGTCTTCTCTTCCTGTGTGTAGCTCATGGCTATGAATCGAGCTTAGAAGGTCTCTACCTTATCATCAGATTCCCTTTCTCTTGAAGATCCATTTACACCTTTATGGGTCTTACCAATATAGGTGGATCCTCGAGGGTCCACATACAACACTTGTATATGAAGTCTACTTTAGACTTTATTGCCAATATCCATCTTTACATGTCATGATCCTTAGGAGCTTCATCACATGAAGTCCGATCATTGTCAGACAATCAACACATGGGATACATCCTCAAACTCTTTTGAAGAGATATTAATGTTTCATCTTTAATTATCCTTTTAGTTTCCGATTTCAGGAGTCTCATTATCATCTCAAGATTAAATGAGTTCCTTTACTTCATTTTCTTCTTGATTCTCAAGAGTCTCAGCCTCTAAGAATCACATTCTCAAAGATGAGATATTTTAAGAATCTCAAGGTCATAAAGTAGGTATCCCATACCATCATTTATTTTCCTAATTAAGTAGCACTCTCTAGTGCTTAATTCCAGCTTACTTGCATGGAATCTTATTAAGGATATATAGTGTAGTCTCTACTACATATATACCTGGAAACTAAGAGGTAATTATGCAAAAAAAAAACATCATTCAAATCATGTCACACATGATCCAATTGTATCTCCCTACAACTCTATTGAGTTTAGGTTTATCAGGAGGAGTGGGATAGAAATGATATCCATATCTCCATAAGGTATTCTTTGAATTTTATCTAATAGGTACAAGCTACCTAGATTAGATCAAATTCATTTCATTTTTCTTCAAACTTTGGTTCTAAACCAAAATTGTGAAATCTTTGAACATTTCAAAGGTTTCTTAGGTAAAGATAAGAAATCTCATATCACAAATAATCGTTGAATGATATCACATATCATCAATGTTTATTATGATACAGATGATCCACATACATCAATATGTATAAGATCATGAATACCCTGGCATCTTACACTATTCCCAGAAAGAGTGTATTGGACATATTTACTTTGAATACAATATTCATAAGTATGTAAGATTTGAAATTTTAGACATTCTAAAGTTTCATCTCTTACTTGTCTATTGATCAAATCAACAGGCATACGTCCAAAACTTGATGATAAATCATTGTCAAATGATCTTTATCCTCCTATTGATCTTATAAGGTTTAAGTTTCAGTATTAGAAATCTTAATGAACCATTCATTAATTTTCTAATTTTGTGGAGTCCACTAGATGTTAGATTACTATCTGAAATATATCCATCATAACTCTTTATGATAATTCTATCTCAGAATTCATGTTTATTTCCAACATTTAGAAACAAACAGAGTGTATTCTAATATCTAGATCATAGAGACATTCTCCAAGACTAAAGGCTCTCCCACTGAGAATATAAAGTCTATCTATCCAACAGAGATTGCTGCAACAATTACAGCAATATCCATGTAGATGACTACTAAACCTTAAGATCAAATTTCTAATCTTCTAATATATATGCAACCAGTTGCAAATGTCATTAGAAGATTGGGATACAATTGTCAGACTTTATCTTATGAAATAAGTAATTCAGAGTCAATGATTATAGGTAGATTATTTTGATGCTCTATCTAAGTCCTTCACTAAGGATCCTAGATAATCCAGATAGTCATACTATCAATACATCGACTCATTGCAGTACTGGCATTCATCCAACTATCTGGATGCCATATGGAAGTCACAGAAGTAGGTCAACTCTTTGACTTTCCTTTTTGCTTGGGACATACCCATGCTTCCACTGCGCTCTCTTTATCTATGAACAACTATTGCTCAAGACAAAGGATCTCTTATGTTGAACTCAAAAGATTTCAATATAAGAGAATTTCAACATTTATACATGCTTCATTTAATTCATACAATATGAATATTATGAAGATTCCTGAATGACTTAAGTATACACAGTAGAATGATGAGATTCATCATTTCTACATCCATCTAAACTCTTAAAACATTGGTTCAGGTAGGTATTCAAACATTTTGAATACATCATCTCTTTCGAGCTACCATTCTGCATAATGCAGAGAACCGTGTCAGTCATGATTAAATGTCTAGAGCACATATGTATGCCAAAATATCTTCTTTGATTTTATAAGGATTATTCGAAAATTACGATCATCATCGACATGTCACTTCCAAAGTACACTTGATGAAAGATCAAGACTATAGAGACATACGAACCCTAAGGTGATGTCTTATTGTCTTATTTAATTGTCATTCCTCATTTTGTTGAGGAAACTTGCACATTGCAACCACATACATTATGTGTCCAATTGTAAGTACAATATCTGGATCATGAGTCCAATCCATGATATTTTATTGGTTATTACTGAGTATAACATTGAGTGGGTTTAATGAAGGATTATCTGAAATAAGAAATTTGCATAAGTGTATATATACATTATATATACATATTTTACTTTGATTTAGGAATTTTAATATAAAAGTTGTCTTGCCTTGTCAACATTGAAAGTTCATTCCCTTAATTACTTTCAATATAAGAGATATACTTACCATTATATCTCAAGCAAGATTTGAGATCTCCTTCCTTATCTTTGTCGCATCCCGATAATATGAGAACTTGTGACTCCGATAAAAAGAAGCGAGAACTCATTCCGCCTTGCAAGTCCAACTTGCATCTTCCAATTCGGTCTTTAACACCCGAGCCCACTACCCCTAAGGTGATGTTGACTCGTCATTAATTGAACCAACCGTCAACAGGCTTAATACTCGCTATACGCAATCCAATATCGCCCCAATAATATGAGGACTCGATATTGGAGTCACTACGTATACAGCCTTACTCTTTCGAGAAGTGAAGAGCCCGATCCAAATGGCTTGTATGCAGGAGATGTCACTTCGGACAGGCGTCTCCGACATACAATCTCTGGCGACGGAACCCTCCGCCTTGACGGGAGACCATGGATGTCACTAATGTAATCTTCATATCATATTCAAATTCTAATTAATCATTATGAATCACATTCATTATGATCAATTCTTCCAAGGGAAATACACATCTATTCATAATAGAGTGTTTTTAATTGGATATAATCAATTTAATCACATTAAATTAATTATCAATCCAATTTCCAATCAACAAACTTGATTATTACTTGAATAATATGTATAATCTCAAAGTACGTATTATTCGAATTTTAATAATTAGAAAAATACAATTTGATTTCTCCGGCATTATCGAGTCCCTACCGCTGTCATGGCCAGTACCGACGAGAGTGGGACGGACCACATATGTTGCAACCCGCTACCCCAATGCTCTCCGACTAGACACCATATCCACCTCAGGAAAGGATAATGCCAGGTAGATCATCATGTACTTTGAGATGCTCATCGATTTTTCAACCGAAATTATACCATATAATATACATCAAAACAATTTTGATCATATTATAAGGAGATTTGCTAAACAAATCCCCAATCCTATTCAAGCAATAGGGTTTTGCATGTAAAAGTTGTTCTACAACTATTGTAGGATAAACTAAGGTTTTGCATGAAAACAATGTTTGTTGATGATTTTATATCAACCAATCATGATTAACTATCTTATCATTTTGGTTAGTGAAATGTCATTCAAGGAAACAATTATCATCTTTAAATATTTCATAAATATTTATCAATAATCATTTCAGAAAATTAACAATTAATTTCCATTAATTTATTTGAATTACAATCACAAGGTTTTGGATAATCATGCAATTTCCAGCAGTGACCCTCACTAACTAAAAATAGCATATCTCATTCATTTTAAATCCAAATTAAGCAAAATCAATTTCTAGAGATTGATAACTTGATTTAAAAACGAAATCATGTGATAAACACGCATTTCCAAGCGTTTTAAAACCGTAATTAACATCTTAATTACATCTCCAATCGCCATCCCCGAAACAGTGGATATATGGTTAATAAAATGACCATATCTTGAGCAAACGGAATCCAAATTACGTAAACTCAAATCTTACTGTTTCCTTAATTAATGGGGAACATTTTCCAATTTAAAATTTCGTGTTTAAACGTTTTAAACAGGGCCGAAATTTTATCACAAGACAGGGCTGCGAAAATCGAAATGCTAAAATCTTCACGAACCCAAACGAGCCAAAATCTCCGTAGGTTCATGGATCTAATCCAAAACCTTCGTCAACCTGGATCAGATACCACTTGAAGGATATGGGAAAATCCTTAAGCGCATCACGGAAACGTGATGATCGCATCAAATGCGATCGGGAGCGACTAGTCGCACTAGTGGCTCGATACAGCGGAAATTAAATTTTTTTTATATGATGAAACCACATGATCCAAGAACACTTCTCGAATCGTTTCATCTAAACCACAAACAAGTAATAGGATTACCTCTTGAAGCGTGGTTGCGATCGAGTCTCTAAACGAAGAGACATCCTGTCTCAAGTCTGATCCAATGGAGGAGACGCTTGCGAGCGCGGGGATGAATCGTGTGCTTCTCGCAATCCATGTTGATGATCCAAGCGGCGGATCTCCTGATCTCGTCACACAAGATCCAACATCTTCTTCACGAGCGAGACGCACCGAAGGAGATGGAGATCCACGAGAAGATGATCCGGCAGCATAACGACGATGCTGCGTCGATGACGTCTCCCACAATGGCTCCATGGTGGACGGCCATTATAAGAGAGAGATAGAGACTTGGCGTGTAGAGAAAATAAGAGAGAGAGTGAGAGAGAGACTCGTCGAGTCGGTGCAAGTCGAAGAGCAAGGCATGCCTCTTCTTATATAGGATTTTGGGAGTCCATGGATCCCAATCCATGGACAACACACAATCAATGGTTGAGATTGATTTGTGTTTCTTACAATGGCCATGATCTTGTTGTGAAAAATACAAAAACAATTAATTTAATTTAATATATATCGATAAATCAATATATTTAAATTCAAATCAATTAATTATCCTCGGAGATAATGAGGAGATGAACCATATCTCCTAAGAATAGGGGACGGCCACTCTTCTCATGAGATCTCATTTATCTCATGAGATCTCATTGTCTCATGAGATCTCATTATCTCATGATATATCTCCAAAATTTACAACAATTGTTAGCTTTCAAAAAATAATTTACAACAATTGTTGTAAATTATTTCACAAATATAATTCACAATTATCTTGTGAAATATTGCAATCATGCCATTAAAAAAATTTGAATCACATTCACATCCCAAAACAAAATATAAATTATATTTTCAATTAATCATCTAATGTGAATCCAATTCACATTAATAATTAATTAACAAAATATAAATCACAATATGCTCTCTCTTATATATTATAAATCACATTTATAATATATATGATCAATATGGATAGTGCTATCCACATTATTCATATTCATGATAATTAAATCACATTTAATCATCTTCGATCTCTTTTCTCATGTGCCCAAATAACATGAATCACATTCGCATTATTCATATCTTTGATAATTAAATCATATTTAATTATCTTATATACCTCTCCTTATAATATGAATCAAATTCATATTATCCATAATCACATTTAATTATCAATTTTCTCGATGCTTGGATACTTATATCAACAATGAAATTATCCATGAACTCTTTCAAGGATAATGCGCTTTCTCCGCGGATACTTGGCGATAAGGAAAGGGCGATTGTATTGTTCCACGTATAGTGACTTGAATATTGAGATCACATCTCAAATCCAGATCTCGTGCCTCCCATAGATGCTTGATTAAATCAAGACTGCAAATCTAATCTTCTCATTGCATCTGAATCACATTCAGATCAATGTCCAACATTTGGACCAAGATCAGATTGCTTCTCTACTGAGAGGAGTCACTAAAATCCAAACTCGTTTCATCACTCCCTAGGAATGGAAACGTCATGGTTATACAATCGTTTATGATCACATCACCCTCAGGTATTCTCAATACCTGTACATCCTGCATACTGGAAGACCCAGAATAAACCCGAAGTATTAGATCAACTTTATACTGTCTACTTCAGGATTTTATCAGTAAGTTTCTCATTTGATCATTGGGAATTGGTATTGATCATATACTTTCCAAAAGCATATATCATACCTAGGTCTTGATCATATACTTTCCAAAAGTATATATCAAACCCACAAATTCAGTCAAGCTTCCAAAGCGAGACGACCGTGCACGAAATTTGATTCTTCCCAATATCTCATGAGTGAGCTCATGTCTTCCGGTTCAGTAGTGAACCTATATGATCCCTTTGAGAGATTGTATTACTCATATGCCCTTATATGCACACCAGCGTGTCGGTGTATAGACCTTGGTTAGGTCATCAACCTATTGGTCTGCCAAATGTACATATTCAGACATATAGTAACACATCTGTCTCCGATCAGGGGATGCGTGCCTATATCGTGACAGCATACGACATAGGACTTTGGTTATCTCGATCTCGTTTAGTCACCTCTTTGACCTAACTATTCTGACACCTCCGAATCTCTACTCCTATGCAGAGGACATGCATCAAGAGGTCGGTCAGATATCAGCCTATGTGAGAAAAGATTGCCATCTCCTACTCAGGCTGGAGATCACATCTTAACAATCATTTGACGGTGCTTGGTGAGTCCTCAATTTAACTCTTTAGATATTCATCCAAGCACCAGCCTCTATGATTCAATTATTGAATCAACGGCTGTATGATCATCAAGATAGCCATGGTACATAACCCTAATTGTACTAAGGGACATATTATGCAAATTAGTTATTCTTCATTTCAGATCAGAGAATGATATTCGCAATAACATTTATTGCATAATGCCTCACCGTGGGCTCGCATGTCCAACAACTTTTTCTCCAATGGCTCGGCAATCCACACTACGGATCCTCATGTCAGTTGTTGTGGCACGCGATTGGTCGCTCTCACATCTTAATGCTAAAATGCATTTTTGTATGGTAATCTATAGGAAGAGCTGTACATGCAATAGCCACCAGGATTTGCTGTTGAGAAGGAGTCTCACATGATATGCAGACTTCATAAGACTTCATAAGGTTATTTATGGCTTTAAGCAGAGTCCCCAAACCTTGTTCCGGAAGCTCTCAGATCTGATAAAGCAGAAGGGTTTTATGCAATCAACTGCAGACCATTTCCTCTTCGTTCAAAGAACTCAACGAGGTACCATTGTCATTCTGATTTATGTTGATGATATTATTATCACTAGAGATGACACTCAGGGCATTAGTGCGACCAAGAGCTTTCTTGGACAACAGTTTGTCATCAAGGACTCGAGGAACTTATGGTTCTTTCTAGGTCTTGAATTCACCAGGAATCGGCATGGTCTTATAATGACCCAAAAAGAAATATATTACAGACCTTCTTTAAGAGGCAGGAATGACATATTGTAGACCGACCTCCACTCCTATGGATCTAAGCACGAAGTTACATGATGAGGCAACTGAGGAGGTAGATAAACGAAGGAACAAGGAGCTAGTAGGAAAGCTTCTCTATGTTACAATTACCAAGCCGAATATATCACTTCCGTGAGCAAGGTCAGTTAATTTATGGAGTAATCACGGCATATGCACATCAATTCTATGTATATGATCCTGAGATATCTGAAGTCTTCTTCTGGTACGGGTCTATTGTTTAGAAAAGGGACTTCTCTTGTCATCACAGCTTGTGCAAACGCAGATAACGTCAGTTGTCCCAAGGACAGAAAGTCTACTTCAGGATTGGTTGTATTTGTGAGAAGCTTATTAGTTTCATGGAAGAGCAAGAAATAAAATGTGGTCGCGAGATCTAGTGTTAAGTCCGAATATAGAGCTATGGCACAAGGCAGTACTGAGATGATGTGGGTAAAATCAATCCTGACTAATCTTGGCATTGATGTACCTCCTCTTATGCAGCTATAGTGTGTATTCACCAAGGCCCTAGACAGGGGGCATTCCAAAGAAGTTCTTCCACACTGAGCGTGATAGATATCTATGCTACATCTTAAGGGGGAGTATTGAGAGATTCATGTTGTTCTTTTCTAATAATTTATCTTTATGTCCATGCTATATAATTTATCCACTAGGGTTTCTCACCTCTATATAAGAGGACCCTAGGGCACTCTTGATGAATAAGAAAATTCATTGCCTCTTTCCACAGTATTGGTTGATGTTCATGAGATGAAAAATGGAGTAAATGAGAAGCTTGACGTGTGTAGACATGTTTTAGAGACTAAAGAATTTCATAGAAATAGGGTTAAGACTTAATTTATGGAGTGCGCATTTGATGGAAGCAATAGTAAAGGAATCGAGGTAAAGATTGGAGAAGACAACATTGAAAAGAAAGATTCTTTTAAATACTTGGAATCTATTTCGCAACATGATGGGAAAAATCAATTCATATGTTACTCATTGAATAAATGTAAGTCGGTTAAAGGGGGGAGGGACCTCTATTGTTCTTTGTGATAACTGTGGAGAAGAGAGAGAGAATGGGATGTCTATTCCATAGGGCTAGGGTCTCTTATATAGAGAGAAAACCCTAGGCTCCGTTTGGTTGCAGGGTTGGACATGGTTGGATTGGCCCAACCCAAGGTACCCTTCCTTCCAACCCTACCAATCCTCTTCACAGTTTACTATTCACAGGGGTACCCCAACCCAACCCAACCCTGTCCAACCCTGCAACCAAACGAACCCCTAGAAAGTACAAGAGTAAAAATACATAAATACCCTCGAGGGGTTACGGAACCCGAAGAGTTAAAGGTTACGAAACCCGAAGGGTTAAGGGTTACGGAACCCGAAAGGTTACAAATATAATTGTAATATAATAATTCTAAAACTCCCCCTCAAGTTGGAGCATATCTGTCAATCATGCCCAACTTGGATACTAAGTACATTAGGTGCTTCCTTGGAAGAGCCTTTGTGAGGATGTCTGCAAGTTGAAGTTCAGTGGCGATGTGTGGAGTGTTGATTCGTCCTTCTCGTACTGCATCACGAATAAAATGGCAATCAACTTCAATGTGTTTTGTCCTCTCATGGAAAAATGGATTGGTGGCAATGTATGTGGCAGACTTGTTGTCGCAGTATAAGGGTACAGGAGTGGCGACTGACATGCCAAGTTCTATTAGGAAAGAAATAAGCCATGTGATTTCACATGTGGCCTGAGCCATTGCCCTGTATTCTGCTTCCGCACTAGATCTGGATACCACTTCTGCTTCTTGCTTCGCCAAGTGACAAGGTTATCCCCAACAAACATGACGTATCCTGTAGTGGATCGGCGGTCCTCAGGAGAGCTAGCACAGTCAGAATCTGTATAGGCGAAGATATTAGTGTGTCCATTCACCCCATAGAAAAGTTCGCGTCCGGGAGATTCCTTCAAATATCGAAGGATCGAAAGAATATCCTTCCAGTGACTGTAAAGAGGCTTCTCCATATATTGACTGGCTCTGCTCACAACATATGATATATCTGGTCTCGTAGCAGTAAGATAGAGTAATTTTCCCACTAAGCTTCTGTATCGTGTTGCATCCTCAAATGCTGGATCAGTAGATGCTGAATATTTTCTTACTTCTGCAGGGATGCCAGATGGCTTGCATCCAAGAAGTCCTGCCTCAGTCAGAATATCGAGGCAATACTTTCTCTGTGAAAGATGGAGCCCCTCTGTAGTGCGTATTACTTCGATGCCAAAAAAATAACGAAGTAAACCGAGATCTTTCGTGATAAAGACCTTCTTAAGGAAGGTCTTGGTCTCCTGAATACCATCTACATCATCTCCTATGATAACCATATCATCAACATAGACAGCAAGGATGATCGTACCAGTAGACCGTCGTCTAACAAAGATAGAGTAGTCAGATGTTGTCCTCTGAAAACCAAGTGTGTTGATCTCCGTAGTGAGCCTGTCAAACCATGCCCTTGGGCTCTGCTTCAGGCCATAAATGGCCTTGCGTAGTCGATATACATGCTCCCCCTCGACTACATACCCCAGTGATTGCATCATGTAAACCTCCTCCTCAAGATCACCATAAAGAAATGCATTCTTCACATCAAGTTGATAAATGGGCCAAGCCTTGTTGGCAGCAACAGAAAGAATGGTACGTATCGACCACATTCTGGCAACAGGCGAGAAGGTCTCAAAATAATCAACTCCAAAGGTTTGTGTAAAACCTTTTGCAACAAGTCTGGCTTTCAACCTGTCAATAGAACCATCATGCGACTGTTTGGTCGTAAAAACCCATCGACATGCCACAGGGCGAACTCCCGGGGGGCACGGCACAAGATCCCACGTACCCTGGGAGGTAAGTGCATCCATCTCCTCATCCATGGCATGTCGCCAACCTTGATCTTGCATTGCACTGAAATGATCTCTTTGAACGATAATAGCATTAAGAGCATCTGCAAATCTCTTGTCACAGCTAGATAAACCATCTGTAGAAGTAAAATGTGACATAGGGTGATACGTACATTTCCTTTTTTGCTTGCGTAGAGCTATAGGAAATTCCCCAGGTACATCCAAGACAGCAGTGGTGGGAGCACTTGAAGTGGTCATATCATCCTGCATAAAAGGGACAGGCAAAGGTATAGACACTGGTGTAGGAGGTATAAAGTTATGCTGGCGAGTATAGACAATTGGTGGAGGAGGGAGGCCCAGAAGAATGTCACATATACTCTGTGTGAAATAACTTGTTTGCTCAAATAAAGTGACATCAGCAGATACATAATATCGACGTCCAACAGGATCATAGCAGCGATAGCCTTTCTGGGTACGAGAGTACCCAAGAAAGACGCATTTGATGGCACTAGAGGATAATTTGTCAACTGCATGAAAGTTATGAACAAAGGCAATACAACCAAAAATTCGCAGAGATATGAGAAAAGAAGACTCGGTAGGATAAAGTAAGGAAAATGGAGTTGCCCCTTTGAGAACTGATGAAGGAACACGGTTGATGAGATACACTGCAGTAAGGATAACATCTCCCCAATATTGTTTAGGAACATTCATTTGACTAAGAAGAGATCTGGCAACATTTAGCAAGTGTCGGAGTTTCCTCTCAGCTATACCATTCTGTTGTGAGGTATATGGACATGATGTTTGGTGAACAGTTCCTTGTGATGCAAAGAAAGAGGTCAAGTCATGTTGGGTTAACTCAAGAGCATTGTCGGTATGAATGATCTTAACAATGCTAGAAAAGTAACTTTTAACATATTGAAAGAAATTTCTGACAATCTGATTAATCTCCGAACGCTCCTATATTAGATAGACCCAAGAAGATCGACTATAATCATCAACGAAAACTATAAAGTAGCGATGACCACTTAATGTGTGGATCGGACAAGGTCCGCAAACATCACAGTGAACAAAATGAAAAGCAACAGTACTACGAGACTCGGTACGAACAAGAAACGAAGTTCTATGGTGTTTCCCGAACTCACATGCCTCGCACTGAAAGGGCTTCAGAGCAGAGAGTTCAGGAAACATCATGGAGATGGTCTTGGCAGAGGGATGTCCAAGGCATCGATGGCATAGGAGCGGATCTTCGGAGATAGATGCAGCACCAACAAAACTGGAGTCTGAGGGTATGTCAAGGTAATATAGGTCGTTCTTCTCATGACCTCCACCAAAAATCTGCCTCGTCCCAATGTCCTGAAAATAACAACACGACTCATCAAATATCACACGACAATGAAGCTCAACACAAAGCTTGTGAACTGACAAAAAGCTAAGAGGAAAATCAGGAGCACAGTGAACCCCCGAAAGTCGGAGTTTGGAAGAGATTTCCATAGTTCCGACACTAGTGATATGTGATTGAGTCCCATTAGCAACTCGAACTGACTTCACAGAGGTAGATGGTATGGAAGAGGTGAGCTGACTACCTTCTCCAGTGAGATGAGTAGAGGCGTCGGAATCAATAATCCAAGCTGGAGTAGAAGTGATAGCAGAATTGGCTATGGTACCTGAAGGAGTGGCCAGAGCAGCAGTTGTAATGTTACTAGTGGTGGTAGGCCCTGGAGTCTGAAGGATCTGCATTGGGCGGGAGTAATCTGCATCATTAAGATGAACAGTCTTGCCACTGGAGGTAGGCGATGCTTCTTCTACATCATAGGCATCCTCATAAGCATTATTGGCGTGATAAGAAGGTACGCCAAACTTCTGCCAGCATCTTTCGCCAGGTGGTTCCACCTACCACAGTGAGTGCATGGGGCAGTAGAGTCTCGTCCACGACCAAAGTCACGACCTCGTCCAGATTCCCGTCCACGGCCACGACTTGGATCGCGACCGCATCCTCTCCTCGCAAGCCGTATCTGCCTCCTCGCCCAGATGAGGCGATGTGTGCAAAGTTTTCTATTGAAGGTAAGACAGGAGGCCGGGCAGCGGATGTCTCGAGCTCCTCAAGTCGGCCAAAGATGGCCTTCATTGTTGGCAGTGTGTCTGATATAAGAAATTGCTCCTTCGCTGCATGGTACCTAGAATGCAGGCCATCAAGGAAGCAGTATACCTGCCAGTCAGAACGCTCTTGTATCTGTTTGGTGCAACATGAGGGCTGGAATATTGCAAGCTCCTCATAAAGACTGGATAGATGCTTGTAGTACTCGATGAGGGTGGAATCACCCTGAGATGCCGACCAGATTCGCCTGTAAATATCCGCAAGGCGTAACTTCGTCTTCTTTTGGGAGTATGTTTGCTCAAGATCCTCCCACATTTCCTTGGCCGTATTTTTGTAAAGAAGATTTGAGGCAATATGAGCCTCAACATTGTTGATCATCCAGTTGATAACCAAATAGTTATCAGTTTGCCAGTTGTCGTACTCTTTGTCCTTTTCATCTAAAGGATCTTTAGCCAAAATGTAAAGTTTCCTCTGACCACCAATGAATACCATAAAAGATCGAGACCAGAACACGTAATTTTCTGTGCCCTTGAGTTTGATAGTAGTGCCTTGGGCCATAATATTTGTGGCCAAGGGATTTGTCTCGGTAGAAGAAGACGCCATGGTAGTCTTAAAATAGAAAGACGATCCTGTGATCAACTAAGGATGCATATAAGAGCTAAAAAAATACCCTAAAACTCACGTTTGCCCTTGACGAAGGGCTGAAAACCCCCAATGGACAGCATATCTGGATTCTTGGAAGCGATCCGTGATGAGTTTTGGATCTCCATAGAGTCCTACAGTACCCATGGAGGGTAGCTGTGGGGCTGATGACCTTCGTAAGAGGTCCTGAAAGCGTCGGGTAGCGCTAGCGAGAGGGCTGCTGCACTAGAGGCGATTGGAGGGCCTTGCGCGGGGCCCTAATTCAGGGAAGAGAGCCTGCACAGGCTTTTGCGAGGCTTGAAGGTGGCAGTGGGGATTTTAGATCAGAACCCCGGTCTAGGACCGTTGCTCTGATACCATGTGGAGAAGAGAGACAGAATGGGATGTCTATTCCATAGGGCTAGGGTCTCTTATATAGAGAGAAAACCCTACAGAGTACAAGAGTAAAAATACATAAATACCCTCGAGGGGTTACGGAACCCGAAGGGTTAAGGGTTACAGAACCCGAAAGGTTACCAATATAATTGTAATATAATAATTCTAACAATAACAATTACAAAGCAACCATAAGACTTGTTATGCTCTATGAATCTGAATGTTGGATTGCGAACCATAGACGTGTACATAGAATGACAGTAACAAAAATGATAATTCTATAATGTATGCGTAGCCTATACACGAAAAGATCAAATTTGAAATAATATAATCAGAAGGAATGTTGGTGTAGCTCTGATTAAGGATAAGATGAGAGAGAACCATTTAAGGTGGTTTGACCATTTCTAAATGAGGTATGTTGATGCATCAGTTAAAAGATGCAAGATTTGGTATGTCGAGCCATGTAAAATAGTGAGGAAGGCCAAAGGAGATTGTACGAAGGGATCTTAATTACTTGGATCTAAGTCCAAAAATAACTCAAAATAGAACTAAATGGAGGCGAGGATTCTATATAGTTGACTCTACTTAGGTTATTCGCTCAAGAAAGCAAAACAGCCCGCACTTTTCTACAAAAAGACTAGGCTTCACGACATCACTATCAGCTCTGTCGGCGGGATAAGAAGCTAGCTATCTTCTCTAAGACTTTTCACTACTATGACCCTATGAACATCCTAAGCTACTTAATGCCCTTATCAATCGTCTCTCTCTCTCTCACTCCATCTTCCTCCGTCCGACTCCTAGCCTCTGGGACTCCCGTACCCTCGATGGCTGAACTATATATATTATTTGAGGTGTCTCGGATTCATCATCCAATCCTACATGGCCTGGCCTGATGAACCCATCAGATTAGCCCGGTTGAAAACGGAATATCACAGCCTATAGAAAGCTCAAAACCATATATATTGCAAGTCTCAGTAGCATGTATCAGTCTTCCAATCTAATCCGTGTGGCATCACATGTAGAAGAAAGCTTTGTTATTGTTGTTGTACATCAAAGTTCTTGTCCCTTTGAGCAATGCAAGTTTTAAGTAATTTTGGCAGCGAATGACATGGAACAGTTAGGTCAATTTTCTGCTGTTCCTGGCATATTCCCGCCACCTCGATCAACTATCCAACCAAAATGTCTTTCCGCAAATTAGCATCCAGAACATTTAGCTGAGCTTGAGGCGAAAGCAATCTTTCGACTCTTACGCACTTTATAAAATTTATCTTAAAAAAACAGAATTCCAACAGGGCTTTATTCTAGAACTGAGCATAACAGTAATTCAATTGCCTCTTGCAATCACATCAAATCCACTTCAAGACACACAATACCTCGCTTGTGTGAAAAGAAGAAGACGAAGATTCAAACATCCACTCAAAAGATCGAGACTTTGGGTCACACACGGCATTTAATTAGACAGAAAAGAAATAAGGTGGGAACCTCCGGTGACGGAAGCATTGAACATTCCGGATCTTAGGGATCAGCTTTGCCGAAGCCGCGTTGGATTAGGGCTTCTTCCAAGCGGAGGAGCTCGAGATAGAGCTTCCGCTTCCTCTCGTGCTCGAGGATACCTTTATCGGCGGCGGCGGGGGAGCGATCGGGCGGTGGTAGGGGTTTGGTGTCGGTGGTAGCGGGTGGCGGAGGAAGGAACTTGTTGGATTGGGTGTGGCCGCTCGTCCCCGTCCCCTTCGCGGTCTGCAATCCCCCTCCGTTGTACATCTCTCCTCTCTTCCCCCGGTTCTCCCCTCTTTGTTTTAGATCTATCTCCCCCAACCTGTTTGTATAATTTTTTAATAATTTATTTAATCTAATCTTATATAAAATGATAGGCTTAACTCAATTAATTAGAAGTATAATAGATGATGATGGAATTGTCATATGAATCGGAAATGTTGCAGCAATAGTTCATGTTTATAGCCCATATTAAAACTTGAAAAGATGCATCTCTATTGGTCAGTTAGTTTTGACATGGTGGTTAGATTAATGGCTTGGTAACAATCACCACTATACACACACATATATATAGGATTTAATGGGGTTGTCCCGCCCCTTATTTTCGGCATTTTTTATTTTTTTTGAAAAATAAAACCATGTATATTCATCTTTATATCCCTCCTATATGCCATTCGAATTTCGTCAGAAATAGAGACTCCTACGGCCTCCATCGAGATGGTGTCGATTTAAAAAATCTTGTTACCGTTAAAAAAAGACTGTCTGGATGGAGGTCGTAGGAGTCTCTGTTTCCGACGAAATTAGAATGACATGTAGGAGGGATATAGGGATGAATATACATGACAACATTTTTTGGAAAAAAATAAAAAAAAATGCCGAAAATGACGCGGGGGCAGCCATGTTGGCTAACCTCATATATATATATATATATATATATATATATATATATATATATATATATATATATATATGTGTGTGTGTGTGTGTGTGTGTGTGGATTAAATGAGGCTACACCCTGGGTGTAGCCAATTGGCTACTCCCACCCTCATTTTCCCCCCATTTTTTTATTTTTTTGGAAAATAAAAAATTGTGTATTCATCACTATATCCCTATAACATGTCATTCAAATTTCGTCAGAAACAGAGACTCCTATGCCCTTCATATGAAGGGGGTCATTTTCAGCAATTTTGAGATCGTTAAAATTTGACAGTCTAGATGGAGGGGATAGAAATATCGAATTAAGTCGAATTTTGAATGACATCATGGTGACATATTGTGATCTAAATTCCAATAGGTTTCATTTCAGAAAAATAAAAAAATACAGGGGAAAAGAGGTGGGAGCATGTAAGTTAGCTACACCCAGGGAGCATATTCCTTTTTCCCTATATATATATGGGAAAAATGGGGTTGCCTCCTTGGGGCAGCCAACATGGCTGCTGTCACAGGGTCAAAATCCCGCTATCGATTTCGACCAATCCTGTGCGGCGTTAGCTAACCCGTAGCTAACCAGCCTTCCCGAGTAGAACGGTCACGGACGCGCTGCAACTCTTCTCGATACTCCTGCTTGCTAACGCACCGACGCTCAGACAAAGAAGAAGCTCGACTTTATGGATCGTTCAGGAACACTCTCAAGAACTCGCTCAAAACGCTCAAGAATGCAACCACACGATCACAAAAGCACGGGCACAAAACTCTTCTCTTTATTAGAAGGGGACTATCTCTAAAGTGGGTGGACACTCTGTGTACTCTTTACACTGTGTTTACACTTGTGTGTTTACAAATGAGCCACCACCTCTCCTTATATACAAGACTTAAGGCAACCCAAGGGACACTCATTATTACATATACAATAATGATACATAAAGACACAAGAAACCCTTCGAGTTCTTCGGCAACCCTTCGCGTTCCTCAGCAACTCTTCGTCTGCTCGTCTCTTCGACTCCCTTTTTGTCCTTTCGTCTTCCTGCACAATTGACGCCCAGTCAACCGCCCAGTCATCAGCACACTCGCACTCCAACGCTTGCTGATGCAGCTTTGCCATAATTCATCAAGTGCCATTGAACACTTGGTCTTATGACAAAGGGAACTCACGGCCTCCAGACCCTCGTGCGTAAATCCTTCCTTAGCGTTCTGCATGCTAAGAGGAAGTCCTCCAGAACTTTGCTATCGTGGCCTCCAGACCACTCTCGTGCGTGTACTATCGAGCATGCTCGACAATGCGCGTACTCAGCACCTGCAACGCTCCATGCCTCCTTGGACCGCCACGCATAGATACCGATACCGTGCGCCTTCGTGCGTACGCCTCTGTGACCTTACCGCATTGCTCCTCGATGCGTACTGCTTCACTACGTACCGCTCTGTTGTGCTCGCGTATGTACCGTTATGTGCATCCACTATCATGTCTTGCACTGCTGCCTGTACTCGTTGTGCTCGCACCGCTATAAGCTCCACGACACTCTGCTACCGAGCCAGTGTCATATGTGACGCTTCTCCCTTATAACGTACGGTGGAGCCTCCAGAATCCCGTGGATAACCTCCCTGATATCCACATATTTTCAGACTCCTCCTGAAGTCCTTGCTCCATCGATCATTCTCGAGCATCCGCTACCGGGTCTGCACGATCATTCTCGATCACGGAATTTGGGGGTGTGACAAGCCTCCCCCACCTGAAGAATCGGTTGTCCTCAACCAAGCATTACCTCTTCAGCTGGTATCTCATCACGATCCTCCATCCGCTACGCACCTCCTGATGCGGCTCAATTGGAAGGGTGGTGCCGCCTTGCACCGCCTCCCTTCCTACACCGGGTCTTTTCACGAACCATGTCCCTCCGTGACTTGGACTTCATCGTGAAAAGTGGAGCTTCCTCGTCAGCTCTCATTTTTGATGTATCCCTCCTGTATACAGCAGCTCCATCGCTGGTTTGTGGCATCTTCGGCTCCACATGTGGAGTACTCACCTCCACGCTCGCTCGTTGACGATCTCTATCGTTTCCTGTAGGCATCCCTACATCTTGGGAAATGAGCGCCTCCTGCGCTCCGAGCGTCTTCCCTATCTTGCCTACCGCAAGATCATTGGTGGTGTGGTTCGTCACCACTCCATCCCCATGGACATGTGACTTCTTTCCCACGCTGCATCGCCCTTCAGAGCTCTGCCTTGCCTTCTCGTGCACGGATGTCCTCCTATCCGCGGCTTTGGTCGTATGTCTCCTGCACACACCTTGGTGCCCAGCATGCACCTGCGCACTCATGTGCGTCCTCGATCGAGCCTTGACGCCTCCAAAGCTCTTGGTTGTGGAATTCCCTCCCTCCACCGAATTCGAAGCTCTAGCTCGAAGTGTTGTGAGGCGTAACTTGCGCATAGCACCGATTGCTCCTAAGCGTACCTCACATTCTTCTTCCTCCTCCTCGTCCCGACGAAGATAGTTCAGCTTCTCCTTCTTTGGATACTCTTGCGCCCGATGCGGTCCGCCGCATATAAAGCACCCCTTGCTCTTGGGTTACTCCCTTCTCTTGGAGTACTCTCGTTCCTTCATTTGTGGATCATGGGCAATGCCTTTGCCCTTATCCTTCAACCGCACCCTCAGCTTGCTGGTGAACTCCTTCTCTTCGGCATTGTGACTTGGTTGGGCCGTCCCATAATCGACCAACGCATCTGCCACCACGATTGCTGAATTAAGGTCCTTCACTCCCTGCCTCCTCAGTTCGGCTTACGCCCAGCTTTGCAACTCGATCGTAAAGTTGAAGAGCTTGTCCTCCTCGGACATTCCTTGATTTCCAGCAAAAAGGACGTGAACTGCTTTACGTACTCATGAATTGTGCCTGTCTGCTTTAGGCGTCGAAGAACCTCCCGTGCAATCCACATTTCTTGGGCAGGAATTGTGCCTCCCTCTTGTTGCTGGTTTCTACATTTCTTATTCCCATATTCAAGGACATGCTTAGAGCCTTGGTTATCCTTATGATGTATTTCATATACCAGTAACGATGCCCCTTCCCTCGTTGATATTGCATTCATACGATTTTATCAACACACATACTTAACCAGTCATAGCATCATAAGATGTTTTGTAACAAAATTTATCTCTCCTTGCTATGAACTTTATCTTGATGTTTTCCGATTCCTATACTATAATCGCTTTTCTTAATCCTTGTAATAGACGGATATCCTTGTTAATCGTATCTTGTGAAAGATGTTAAGTTGGACCCTTATATTGATCGAATTTCACACATAAGGTTGACGTAGAGAAACGTATGATTCTATTATACTCATGCCGTCAAATCTAAGGCCTGGTAAATTAACATCAATTGGTGTGTATTTGACATTATGTTGGGATTTTAAAGATGACCCTTTTTTTTGTTTTGTGTGAAGACACATAATACAACCCTTCTTTAAATCAATTGTAACGTAAATACTAAATTATGATTATAGTTTTATAGCTATTAATTGCAATTAGAATTTAGGCATGTCATTAGATAATGGATAAAACGTACATACTTGATTATATCTCAAAACCAGATGCCCTTTGGTATTCGGGTTTTTATTGAGCTTGATAATTATAACAATGGCCGGATGGAATAGATTGTAATAATGTCTCTAATGGAAATTGATTACTAGTTAAGCAAAAAAGAATGAAGACCTATTAACTCCGGTAAGTGGTTTACTGTACAATGATACATGTAAATGTTTGGTATTATCCATTTTGAACAAGGATGAATTGTATATTGTAGCCCTTCATAGAACTAATAGAGTAATTATTATTATCAACCTACAGATTATGCGATATAGTTAATTGTACTAAAAACCGCCTTAAGGATCCGTGCATGGTTGTTTGTAAAATCTTGTATCATCTTACATATTCAACTTGGGATATTGAGTTCATTATGTTAATGGTTTAACTCTCAACGATGACAAACTTGATTATATTATATCATGCCAGGAGTATATGTATATTAGACAGAGATCTTCCTAGTAAATGCTTCATTAAAGGTTCAATAACCTCTGTAAATACATTGCACAAAAACCCCAACTTTTTATTGATTTATTGATGTCATGAGATTACGAATAAATTGGTATATCTTATCATCATCCTCGTGGGTCGTAAGTTTGCTAAGAGAAACAAATTTGAATAACATTAGTTCATATCTTATATGCTTTGGGTTAAATTACTTTTTACACAGTGACCATCAACACGGTGAACACAAACTTTTCACAGGGATTGCTAGCATTAATTTTCTCGTGATAAATATTATCAACTGGGTATGGAACCATGATTGGGTAGTTGGAGTAGGCGCCTCAAAAGATTGTGCATGCATCCTTGGACCTCGGGAAGATGCCTTGAAGGTCGCGACCCCAACGGACGAGTTGGATGACGCGTTGCACCTAGCAGCCCGGTAGCATCCGGAGTCGCTCGACGGAGTAGGCAGGTAGCGCGGTTGGCATTCTTGATTTCGCACTTATACATAATATTAGGACTCGGAGTAGAATTAGGTGTGGCCGCATCAAATTCTATTTCGAGTGTATATTGTGAGAGGTGTCCCGGAATATGGCTTGAAGTTGGAGAAATTGGGCTACGATCTTTTTCATGTTCTAGTTGAACACAAGTTCTTGAGGGTCTACTCAAGATGAATATCAATTTCCTGCGTAGCGGAGGCCTGCGAGTCGCGTACTTGCATGTGCTAAAATAATACGAGAAGTGATTATTGATCGGGTGTCGGAGATTGTATACCGTTGTGGACTCCAATCAACTTGTAGAAATATCAAGATTATGGTGGTAGTACTTAAATGATTATTATATAAATAAAAATAAATTTTGGGTGATATAATGTGAATCAGAATAACTTGGTGTGTTTATCTGCTTCTACAATTTATGCACGTGTCATTTGATAAAGTTGAGTATACATTCTTTTCTTACCCCTACAATTGTCATTATAGTGTTTGTCTCGTTACTGGGCAATTGCTCATAACTTTACCCTTGTGTGAACCCAACAGATGTACCTGGGCAGCAGCTGCCACAGTAGCGGTCTTTTGAGGAGATCAGAACTTCATACGTCATACTTGCACCAGACAAGGTGCATCCTATTTAGAGTAACTTATTTACTCCCACATCTTTTTATATTATTATTGAGAGATATTGCAGTGAGATATGTGGAGAGATTTTTCTACAAATTTTAATATATCTTGATGTATCTCTTCTATGGATATGTACTTGATGATCATTATCAATGAGAATGGGTCGTGTATTTTACTTTTCATTTCACAATATTCTCCTGTTGTTATTTATATTTCAAATGTTAATGTAATGTGCATAAGATGGTTTGCTGAGTATCATAAATCATGGGCGTATTTGGACCGTAGGTCCGACGCTCCCGTCCCATCGGTTTCGGTAGCCGAAGGGGAATAATTTAATATAGCGACAAATCCTTCTAATTTTGGCATTAGTCAAGGAGAATGATTGCAGTCCTATTTAATGAGTCCATTGTGTTTCCAACCATAGAAATAAATTCTAATATAATGATTCTGTAGGGAATCATGCCGCCTCGTGTTGACCCTGATGTTTCACAACAGTTAGCCTTACTAGTTCAAGTTGTGCGGGGTATACAACAACGTCAGGAGGTATTGGAGCAAAGGCTCCTCCAGCAGGATAACTCCTCATATCAGCCCTCTCGTGAGAAGGAGGACAGTGTTCACCCTTCGGTGTCTCTGGACCCAGAAGGATCAGAGGACCTAGAGGCGTTACAAAAACATCAGACGACCTACGCAGCATATCAGAGGTCTACGGTGCCACAATTCTTTGGCACCGGCATGCCAGATGAGGCTGAGCTATGGATGGATCATGTATCTAAAGTGTTGAGGATGATTCATGCTCCTAAAGAGTCAGATTGTGTTCCATCTCCTTACTACATCAAGGGTCCAGGGGGGCCAATTATTCATAGTGCGACAAGCAGTGAAGAATGTAGCAGTGCCGATAGGCGGACACATATTGCTCGCATATCTTTTACTCATTCAGTTAGATGATTTTGATGTCATCTTAGGTATGGATTGGCTTGATCAATACCACGCATGCCTTGATTGCTTCGAGAAGACGATAGTTTTCCGTCTCCCATGCATACATACCTTTCAGTTTGAGGGACGTACCCCAGATAGAGAGGTTTTATATGTATCAGCATTGAAGGTCCAATACTTTCTCGATCAAGGTGGCATAGGTTTTCTCGCCTATGTTGTGAAGTTAGCTGTCGAAGACCGTATGATTGAAGATGTCAAAATTGTACGAGATTTTCCTGATGTATTTTCAGAGGAATTACCTGGACTACCGCTAGAGAGGGAGATCGAGTTCAAGATTACTTTGATACCCGACATGCAACCGATCTCCATTAGTCCATACCGAATGGCACCGGCCGAACTCAGGGAGCTCAAAGTACAAGTACATGAGTTGTTGGAAAAGGTATTTATCCGCCCCAGTACATCACCTTGGGGAGCACCGATCCTCTTCGTAAAGAAGAAGGATGTGTCTATGTGTTTGTGCATCGACTACATGCAATTGAATAAAAGGACGGTAAAGAACCATTACCCACTTCCACGAATAGATGATATTTTCAATCAGTTTCAAGGTGCAGCGGTATTCTCAAAGATTGACCTACGATAGGGTTATCATCAATTTAGAATTAAGGACACAGATGTGCTTAAATCTGCTTTTCGCACCAGATACAACCACTATGATATTGTGGTTATGCCGTTTGGACTCATGAACGCACCTACCGCATTCATGGACATGATGAACAGAGTTTTTAGATTGTTTTGTGGTAGTGTTCATTGATAATATCTTGATCTACTCACGTGATGAGCATGAGCATCATCTACATACTATTATTGAGACACTCAGAGAACACAAGTTGTATGCAAAATACAGCAAGTGTGAATTTTGGCTTACCGAAGTAGCTTTCCTCGGTCATGTAATTTCAGGAGCAGGTGTGACAGTTGATCCAACCAAGATAAAGGTAGTCATGTCCTGGGAGCAGCCCAAGACAGTTACCGAGATACGCAGCTTCTTAGGCCTCGCCGGCTACTACAGACATTTTATTAGGGGCTTCTCGCAGCTAGCTCTACCACTTACTCGTCTGACACAGAAAGATGCCCCTTTCATTTGGAGCGACATTTGCGAGCTGAGATTTCGTACGTTGAAAGAAAGACTGATCAGTGCTCCGATTCTCATCCTTCCTTCAGGCCCCTTAGACTTTACGGTGTATATTGATGCATCAAAGGAGGGTTTAGGAGCAGTGTTGATACAATGTGGTCATGTCGTAGCATATGCATCACGACAACTAAAGAACCATGAATAGAACTACCCTACTCATGACTTGGAGTTGGCAGCTATAGTCTTCGCGTTGAAGATATGGCGTCACTATTTATATGGGGTCACGTTTGAGATTTTTACAAATCACAAGAGTCTCAAATATATCTTTGACCCGCGAGAGTTGAATATGAGGCAAAGGCGATGGATGGAACTGTTGAAGGATTATGACTGCACTATCTCTTACCATCCGGGTAAGGGAAATGTAGTAGCTGATGCTTTGAGTAGAAGAGCACATACCGAGGGTACCGCAACATGGCTACAAACTTGGGATATGCTCACTGCACTTAGTGAGTGGCACCCCTTTGATAGTATTGCAGAAGCTGTAACTGTACCTGCTAAGTACAGTAGACTATGGGATAGGATTGTGCATGGTCAGCAAACAGATCAGAAATTACAAGACTTATTCCATCGATGCCTGAAGGAGGTGTTTGATGGATTCAGAGTTTGGGAGTCCATCTTATGGAAGGGGGACCGTTTCTGTGTCCCTGATGATGGTGAGTTAAGAATAGACATCCTAGACGAGGCTCACTATTCTAGATTGTCTATCCATCCAGGAAGTACCAAGATGTATAGAGACCTCTGTCAGCACTTCTGGTGGGAGGGGATGAAGAGAGATGTTACAGAACATGTTAATCGTTGCCTTACGTGTCAATTGGTGAAGGCAGAGAACAAGCGTCCTCCTGGCTTGTTACAATCATTTCCTATTCCGTTGTGGAAATGGGAGAGTATCTCTATGGACTTTGTGACATCCTTACCTCGTACAATAGGTGAATATGATGCTATTTGGGTCATTGTGGACCGGTTGACTAAGTCTGCACATTTCATCCCCATGAACATGACTTGCACTCCGATAGATCTGGCCAAATTGTATATCCAACATGTTATTTGCTTGCATGGGATCCCTTAGGAGGTAGTATCAGATAGAGACTCTCGTTTCACGTCACATTATTGGGGAGAATTCATGAAGTCCCTAAAACCTTAACCGTGTCTTAGTTCAGCATATCATCCGAGACAGATGGACAATAAGAGAGGACAATTCAGACTCTTGATGACCTACTCCAAGCATGTGCCGTTGAGTGGCAAGGATCTTGGAAGGATCACCTTCCATTGGTGGAGTTTACTTATAACAACAGCTATCATGCTAGTATTGGTATAGCACGTGGAAACAGTTAGGAAGAAATTATTGACTGCACAGAGCCGTCAGAAGAGCTATGCTGATTAGAGACGTCGTGATCTTGAATTTGATGCCGGAGACTTTGTATTCTTAAAAGTATCTCCAATGAGTGGTATTCAAAGATTTGGTGTCAAGGGCAAGTTGGCACCACGGTTCGTTGGCCCTTTCGAGATTTTATCCCGTATTAGGAAGGTAGCATACCGAGTAGCACTCCCCCCTCACATGGCAAACGTGCATGATGTATTCCATGTGTCAAACCTCCGGAAGTATATTCAAGACCTTCGACACGTGATTAGCTATGAGGATCTCGCGGTTGAATCGAATTTAACATTTCCTGAGGCACCCGTACAGATTTTAGACCGGGCAGTCAAGAGATTGCTATTTATTCTAAATATCTCCCTCTTTTTCTTTTATTTCTTTATTCTTTTATTTATGCACAAAAACATGCTAAATATACATATTTACACAATGCATGCTATTTGACGATTATTGCTATTTACATGAATATACATGTGTTTTGCATAGGTTTTATAGCTAAAATAAAAGAATAAAGAGTGATGAATGGGTATTCATCAGTTGCGACGGAAGGACATCCCTTTAGTCAAGGTATTGTGGCAAAGTTAGAATATTGAGGAGGCCACATGGGAGCCTGAGGCAGATATGTGACAGAAATACCCCTATCTTTTTGAAGATATGTTCACGAGACCCTATTTCAATCCTCTTTAAGATTTTTATGGGTTTCATCCTCTTTAAGAATTTTATGACTGAATCTACACCACAATCGAAACTTATACGTTAAATCCTACATCTCGAGGACGAGACTTCCTTTAAGGATTTTATGATATGAAACCCTGAATTTTCTTTTTCCTAAAATATGGAGTAATTTTGGCATTCAAAAAATTCAAATAATCACACCATTACGTGGATCTCGTCGAGATCTTTCCAATGAGTCCAAGAACACCCAATTCCGACATTCCTAGCTCCAGTTATCGTCATTTTAAGTATCATAGTCGGGACCCATATATGGATCCGAACCGGATCCGAATCGAGATCCAAATTTTACCTCTCCTTCTATAAATAGAAGGTGATAGGCTACTCTCTCAAAACCCTAGCCACCACCATCCTCCCCTCTCATTGGAGCACCACCGCCTTGGCTAGTTTAGTCGTCGGAGGGCCGCCGTCAACATCGGAGTAGGAGCTCCGATCGAAAATCCGCGACCACCATTACGTAGGAAAGCTCGAGGTCACCTTCGCACACGCATTCACGTTACAATCGAGAGACAGAAATATCATTTTAGTGTGAGAGAAGATCTCGAGGGAACATCCTCGGAGGTAACGACGTTATACCCTCCTCTTGCTGTTGGTTTCACGCGATTTTCATTCCTATATGCTCGAATATTTTTAGAGCCTTAGATATCCGTATACCATGAATCTTATTAAGTAACGATAAATAGCCTCCCTCTTGTTGTTGATTTCTACATTTCTTATTCCCATATTCATGGACATGCTTAGAGCCTTGGTTATCCTTATGATGTATTTCATATACCAGTAACGATGCCCCTTCCCTCATTGATATTGCATTCATACGATTTTATCAACACACATACTTAACCAGTCATAGCATCATAAGATGTTTTGTAACAAAATTTATCTCTCCTTGCTGTGAACTTTATCTTGATGTTTTCCGATTCCTATACTGTAATCGCTTTTCTTAATCCTTGTAATAGACGGATATCCTTGTTATCGTATCTTGTGAAAGATGTTAAGCTGGACCCTTATATTGATCGAATTTCACACATAAGGTTGATGCAGAGAAACGTATGATTCTATTATACTCATGCCATCAAATCTAAGGCCTGGTAAATTAACATCAATTGGTGTGTATTTGACGTTATGTTGGGATTTTAAAGATGGCCCTTTTTTTGTTTTGTGTGAAGACACATAATACAACCCTTCTTTAAATCAATTGTAACGTAAATACTAAATTATGATTATAGTTTTATAGCTATTAATTGCAATTAGAATTTAGGCATGTCATTAGATAATGGATAAAACGTACATACTTGATTATATCTCGAAACCAGATGCCCTTTGGTATTCGGGTTTTTATTGAGCTTGATAATTATAACAATGGTCGGATGGAATAGATTGTAATAATGTCTCTAATGGAAATTGATTACTAGTTAAGCAGAAAAGAATGAAGACCTATTAACTCCGGTAAGTGGTTTATTGTACAATGATACATGTAAATGTTTGGTGTTATCCATTTTGAACAAGGATCAACTGTATATTGTAGCCCTTCATAGAACTAATAGAGTAATTATTATTAGATCAACCTACAGATTATGCGATATAGTTAATTGTACTAAAAACCGCCTTAAGGATCCATGCATGGTTGTTTGTAAAATCTTGTATCATCTTACATATTCAACTTGGGATATTGAGTCCATTATGTTAATGGTTTAACTCTCAACGATGACAAACTTGATTATATTATATCACACCAGGAGTATATGTATATTAGACAGAGATCTTCCTAGTAAATGCTTCATTAAAGGTTCAATAACCTCTGTAAATACATTGCACAGAAACCCCAACTTTTTGTTGATTTATAGATGTCATGAGATTACGAATAAATCGGTATATCTTATCATCGTCCTCGTGGGTCATAAGTTTGCTAAGAGAAACAAATTTGAATAACATTAGTTCATATCTTATATGCTTTGGGTTAAATTACTTTTTACACAGTGACCATCAACACGGTGAACACAAACTTTTCACAGGGATTGCTAGCATTAATTTTCTCGTGGTAAATATTATCAACTGGGTATAGAACCATGATTGGATAGTTGGAGTAGGTGCCTCAAGAGATTGTGCATGCACCCTTGGACCTCGGGAAGATGCCTTGAAGGTCGCGACCACAACGGACGAGTTGGGTGACGCGTTGCACCTAGCAGCCCGGTAGCATCCGGAGTCGCTCGACGAAGTAGGCAGGTGGCGCAGTTGGCATTCTTGGTTTCATACTTATACACAATACTAGAACTCAGAGTAGAATTAGGTGTGGCCGTATCAAATTCTATTTCGAGTGTTATTATTGTGAGAGGTGTCCCGGAATATGGTTTGAAGTTGGAGAAATTCGGCTACGATCTTTTTCATGTTCTAGTTGAACACAAGTTCTTGAGGGTCTACTCAAGATGAATATCAATTTCCTGCGTAGCGGAGGCCTGCGAGTCGCGTACTTGCATGTGCTAAAATAATACGAGAATTGATTATTTATTGGGTGTCGGAGATTGTATACCGTTGCGGACTCCAATCAACTTGTAGAAATATCAAGATTATGGTGGTAGTACTTAAATGATTATTATATAAATAAATAAAAATAAAATTTGGGTGATATAATGTGAATCAGAATAACTTGGTGTGTTTATCTGCTTCTACAATTTATGCACGTGTCATTTGATAAAGTTGAGTATACATTCTTTTCTTACCCCTACAATTGTCATTATAGTGTTTGTCTCGTTACTGGGTAGTTGCTCATAACGTTACCCTCGTGTGAACCCAACAGGTGTACCTGGGCAGCAGCCGCCACAGGAGCGGTCTTTTGAGGAGATCAAAACTTCCTACGTCATACTTGCACCAGACAAGGTGCATCCTATTTAGAGTAACTTATTTACTCCCGCATCTTTTTGTGTTATTATTGAGAGATATTGTAGTGAGATACGTGGAGAGATTTTTCTACAAAATTTAATATGTCATGATGTATCTCTTCTATGAATATGTACTTGATGATCATTATCAATGAGAATGGGTCGTGTATTTTACTTTTCATTTCACAATATTCTCTTGTTGTTATTTATATTTCAAATGTTAATCTAATGTGCATAAGATGGTTTGCTGAGTATCATAGATCATGGGTGTATTTGGACCATAGGTCCGACGCTGCCGTCCCATCGGTTTCGGTAGCCGAAGGGGGGGGGAGGGTTACACAAGAGACCCTTCGAGTTATTCGGCAACCCTTCGTGTTCCTCAATAACTCTTCGTCTCCTCGTCTCTTCGATTCCCTTGTTGTCCTTTCATCTTCCTACACGGTTGACGCCCAGTCAACCGCCCAGTCATCAACACACTCGCGTTCTAACGCTTGCTGATACAATTTTGCCATAATTCAGCAAGTGCCACCGAACACTTGGTCTTGTGCCAAAGGGAATCCGCGGCCTCTTGACTCTCGTACGATAAACCCTTTCTTAGCGTTATGCATGCTAAGAGGAAGTCCTCCAGAACTTCGCTATCGTGGCCTCCAGATGACTCTCGTACGTATACTACCGAGAATGATCGAAAATACGCGTACTCAGCACCTGCAACGCTCCATGCCTCCTTGGACTGCCACGCATAGATATCGATATCGTGCGCCTTCGTGCGTACGCCTTTGTGACCGTACCGCATTGCTCCTCGATGCGTACTACTTCACTACGTACCGCTCTTCTGTGCTCGCGTATGTACCGCTACGTGCATCCACTGTCATGTCTCGCACTGCTGCCTGTACTCGCTGTGCTCGCACCGCTACGAGCTTCACAACACTCTGCTACCGAGCCAGTGTCTTGTGTGACGTTTCTCCCTTATAACGTACGGTGGAGTCTCTAGACTCCCGTGGATAACCTCCCTGATATCCACGCATTTTCGGACTCCTCCTGAAGTCCTTGCTCCATCGATCATTCTCGAGCATCCGCTACCAGGTCTGCACGATCATTCTTGATCACGGAATTTGGGGGTGTGACAGCTGCCTCCATCCTATTTTTCGCAAATTTTTTTATTTTTTTGGAAAAATATCACCATATATTCATCCATATATCCCTCCTATATGTCATTCGAATTTCGTCAGAAACATAGACTCCTACAGCCTCCATCCAGACGTCATTTTTTTAATGGTCGTAGAATTTTTTAAATTGACCATGTCTGGATGGAGGGCGTAGGAGTTTATGTTTCTGACGAAATTCGAATGACATATAGGAGGGATATAGGGATGAATATATGATGATATTTTTTAAAAAAATAAAAAATTTTGCCCAAAAATGGGGCGGGGCAGTCATGTTGGCTGCCCCAGGGGGCATCCCCATCAACCCCTATATATACAGGGGAAAATGGGGCTTCCCCCGCCCCATTTTTCGCAAAATTTTTTTATTTTTTGGAAAAATATCACCATGTATATCCATCCATATATCCCTCCTATATGTTATTCGAATTTCGTCAGAAACAGACACCTACGTCCTCCATATAGACATAATTTTTTTAACGGTTGCAGGATTTTTTAAATCGACCATGTCTGGATGTAGGCCGTAAGAGTCTCTATTTCTAACGAAATTCGAATGGCATATTGGAGGGATATAGGGATGCATATACATGATGATATTTTTCAAAAAAATAAAAAAATTTGCCCAAAAATGGGGCGGGGCAACCATGTTGGGGGCAGCCCCATCAACCCCTATATATGTAGGGAAAAATGTGTATGCCCCCTAGGGGGAGCTAACTTAGCTCCCCCCGCCCCTCTTTCACAAATTTTTTTATTTTTTTTGAAATCTAAAACCATATAAATTTATTATTAAATCTCTATATTATGTCATTCAAATTTTATGCGAAACAGAGACTCCTACGACCTCCATCCAAACGGGGTTGATTTAAAAAATCCTGTTACCGTTAAAAAATGACTGTCTGGATGGAGGCCGTAGGAGTCTCTGTTTCACACGAATTTTTTATGACATAATATAGGGATATAGTGATGAATATTCACGGAAAAAATTTTCAAAAAAAAATTAAAAATTTGAAAAAAATAGGGCGGGGGGAGCTAAGTTAGCTCCCCCTAGGGGGCAATATGTGGTTGCCCCCTAGGAGCAGCCAACATGGCTGCCCCCACCTTATTTTGCTAATTTTTTTATTTTTTTGAAAAATATCGCCATGTGTATTCATCCTTATATCCCTCCTATATATCATTCAAATTTCGTCAGAAACAGAAACTTCTACGGCATACATCCATACAATCATTTTTTAACGGTAACAGAATTTTTTAAATCGACACTATCTCAATGGAGGCCGTAAGAGTCTCTGTTTCAGACGAAATTTGAATGACATATAGGAGGGATATAGGGATGAATATACATGGTGATATTTTTCAAAAAAATAAAAAAATTGATTAAAAATGAGGCGGGGGCAGCCCCACTTTTTCCATATATATGTAGGGGTTGATGGAGCTACCCCGTCCCATTTTGGGGCAAATTTTAGTATTTTTTTTGAAAAATATCGTCATGTATATTCATCCATATATCCCTCCTATATGTCATTCGAATTTCATCAGAAATAGAGACTCCTACGGCCTCTATCCGGACAGAGTCGATTTAAAAAATCCTGCGACCGTTAAAAAAATGACGCTTGGATGGAGGCTGTAGGAGTCTTCGTTTCTAACGAAATTCGGATGACATATAGAAGGGATATGGGGATGAATATACATGGTGATATTTTTCCAAAAAAATAAAAAAATTGTGAAAAATGAGGTGGGGGCAGCCATGTTAGTTGCCCCATCCCTATATCTATCCTATATACCATTCGAATTTCGTCAGAAACAGAGACTCCTACGGCCTCCATCCAGACAGTTATTTTTTAACGGTAACGGAATTTTTGAAATCGGCATTATCTCGATGGAGGCCGTAGGAGTCTCTGTTTCTGACGAAATTCGAATGGCATATAGGAGGGATATAGGGATGAATATACACGGTGTTATTTTCAAAAAAAAATAAGAAAACTTGACGAAAAATAGGGCGGGGGCAACCATGTTGGCTGCCCCCAGGGGGCAGCCCCATTTTTTCCACACACACACACACACACACACACACACACACACACACACACACACACACACACACACACACACACACACACACACACAGATATATATATATATATATATATATATATATATATGAGGAAAATGGGGCTGCCCCCTAGGGGGAGCTAACTTAGCTCCCCCCGCCCTATTTTCTTCAAAAAATTTTATTTTTTTTGAAATTTTTTCCCGTGAATATTCATCACTATATCCCTATATTATGTCATAAAAATTTCGTTTGAAACAGAGACTCCTACGGCCTCCATCGAGACAGTCATTTTTTAATGGTAACAAGATTTTTTAAATCGACCCCGTTTGGATGGAGGTCGTACGAGTCTCTGTTTCGCATGAAATTTGAATGACATAATATAGGGATTTAATAATGAATTTACACGGTTTTAGATTTCAAAAAAATAAAAAAATTTGTGAAAAAAGGGTGGGGGGAGCTAAGTTAGCTCCCCCTAGGGGGCATACACATTTTACCCTATATATATATATATATATATAATATTCCATTTTCCTAAATGCGTTACTATCATATTAAAA
This sequence comes from Ottelia alismoides, assembly GCA_037367405.1. Taxonomy (NCBI): domain Eukaryota; kingdom Viridiplantae; phylum Streptophyta; class Magnoliopsida; order Alismatales; family Hydrocharitaceae; genus Ottelia; species Ottelia alismoides. Next base: position 247,234 of record JAZKJV010002851.1, on the reverse strand, counting down.
GTGAGTTGCCTTATTTTGATGGATATCATTTTGACTGGAATAGGTTTAACTCGATTCAAATCTTCATTGCATTGCTTTCCTTTGTGAATTGGTAAAGCCAGTTGATCTAATCCAGTCACAATAAGTTGATCGAACATGTTAGTCCGATGGAATTGTTAAAGAATCGGATTGGACAACTTGATTAATTTCACGTATTGATTGACAATATTTATCATTCTACGTATGGTCGAACTAAGGTTGTTTACGTCTTGTGATTGACAAGAAATTAAGGCCATGTTTGGATTGAGGGTTGATCATTCCTTGAAGGGTTTTACGTCCCAAAATCCACCCATTCTCTCATTTGTGGGGTCTATTTTTTCCTTTATTTTTTAATACATTATATAAATTATTTCTCTTTAATCTATTCCATCAAAAAATAATATATTATACCATCGTATCATCTAAAAACTATAAACTACTCAACTTCTATTCAACTTTCCAAACTTCAATACAAACACATCACAATAACTACTTACTTTTTCAAAATCCAATACAATCACATCACAACAAACCCACTCAACACAAAACTCTCTATCCAAACACCAAAACACAAAAAACGGGTTACCTCTCCCAGTTTACTCCAAGATAACCTGGCAGCCAAACGCACCCTAAACTACGTCAACATCAAAGTCCGTAATTGATAACACGTAAAATATTTCTGCTTTTTGTAATTTAATAAAATGCTCTTAGAAGATGTCATGATTATGGTTGGAATCTGATGGTCAAAATGCCCAATTTTCTACTTAAATTTATAGAAGTTAGAATATTATTTTTCTTCTCAATAAAATTGCGTGTATATTTTCTAATGTATTGCAGCAATCGGGTTACTAAATCAAGATCCTATTACATTTGTATATATTTATTGACTCTCTCTTTTGTGTCATTTGAAATCGGTTTGTTTGATGTATATAGTTGAATCAAGAGGAGTGGCATCAACATCTAATCACTTCTTATTATATATGCGTTTTTTTACTTTGACAATGAGTAATTATTGCTTCTACATCCTAGAGTCGCGACATCAGGGAGTATAAAGACGATAATTGTAGTAGATATGGGAACTCATTAAACAAATGGCAAAATTACATTTATAGTGATATCATGAAAAATAAATTATTCATTAATTATTCTAAATGAGCCAGGGATATATAAGAATACTCGAGAATTTATTGTCTCATTAGTTAAGAAAATCAAGTGTGTTATAATCAAGGTTGGAAATATAGATATCAATATTGAATTGGTAAGTCTGAAAATGAATATATTGGAGATATCATCGAGATTTCAAAAAATGCTCGGAGAAGAAGATTTTTAAAATTAAAACCACCTTAGTTTTTCTGGCATAAATAACATATTAATAAACTCTTATAAAGATAAAGGAGAATCTACTTAGCATATTAACAACATCTTATACTCCATACTGTGTATAAACAAAAGCCAGAGCAATATCCAAATCAAACAAACAAATGAGTGTAACAAGTTGTTCGATTATAGAGTACATCATTCATGATAAGGACAAATCTGAAAGAAAAGAAAATTTATTCTAAATTAGACATTTAAATTTCTATGTGAACTAAAGATAAACTAATGCCAACCGGAGCCGGACTTGATTAATATTTATTGATATGCTACTACCTAAAAGCATATATTGGATTATTTGCTTATGTGGGATTTGTTTTCAAATGTGTTAATATATGAAGTGGCTTTACAAAATCCCCAACAAATCAACAATTAAAGGTTGAAAAATAAAAAAAATACATTCCAAGCTTCTTCCCTCTAAAACACAAGCAGCAAAATCAAGTAATATTGTAACGGAACGGGTCGGGACCTGGCGGAAGCATGCAACATTGGGTCACACGACCGAACCGTTACCGGAAACTTGCATGGTAATCAATGAGCAGAGAAATAAAATATTTAACTAAAGTCTAGTCAAAATGAAAGTTTTCTTATTACAAGTCCAACATGGGTAACATTGCAAAAGGACCAATAATAAAACTAGCAATTCAAAGTTCCAGTGGGCATAACGACATCCCTTCTTAAGCAATGCATCTATGATCTATACCGGTCCAACTTCACGTCGACGGTTAGTTGCCTTGAACTAGAAGTTAAATCACAACTCGTGTTCTCCTGAAAAAAACAACAACACATGTTATGAGCTAACGCTCAGTATGTGCCGAGTTGGGGGTCAAGCCGGCTAGCGTGGAAAACAAGTCTCCCTATGCTACTTAAACCATTATAACATAATCTCTTACCTGTAATATCTTAACAAAACAACGATACAATTTACACTATTATCTTACCGCAGATAATATGCTCCCGTTCTCATATACTATCACTATGAGACTCATAATTCAAGTAAACATGCATACAATGGGAATTCCTTTCGGATCCATCCATTAAAGTCATAATTTCATATATACTATTAAAGTTTGCCATATTTGCATATATGCCTTAACATTTTTCATAATTTCACTTATACCCTCAGAATTTTCGTAATTGCATAGCATAATGCCATTACTTGGCCATAGTTGTACACATGTGCCTTAGCAGTTTCAGAAACTGTACATAAACTCTTGATTTGTTTAGTGGTTAAAGTTGTCTTGATTGTTAAATCCTTAAACGACTTTGTTGGCTTTGTTGGCTTTGGTGGCTTTTCCGCTGTCACAAGCGGTCCATGACATACATGACAGTGTAGCTACAACTGTAGAGGACTTATCTTTTGCCTCTCAATCGGTTCCTTGAACCTTACGCCTCCGGAAGGCGTTGGCCCTCTTTAGGTCTATGATAATTGGACTTTAGAGGTGGCTCCCACCATCAGGTGTAGCACTTAGCTCCGCTTACCGTTCTCTTGCCATTAATCTTAATGGCATCTTTTATGGCTTCCTAGGTTCCGTTACCACAAGAAGTTGTTTCTTATTATCCGTAGACAATTAAGCATTTATATACTTCATATAATTATTCAGTTCATGGTATTATCACATAAAATTAAATCTAGGAATACCATATATTTACTATAAAGTAATATCATTACTCTCAGGTATTCTTGAATTAAGTTGTGTGTGGCATGACACAAGATAGTTATTTGATTTAATATTCATCATGTGTATTCTACCGTATACATTTAGGATCTTAGGGTATATTATAATATATAAATGAATCAGAATCACTCCAATTAGCTACAACGTGCGCGAGGGTATCATAATTCATGAAACACTGTTAACGGCAAGAATCTGACCGACAATTCATGAAGCTCAAATCAGGATCATTTTAATAACTTTTACTAATGTACCCTGCTTGCAAAAATTCCAATCGAAAGAACTAAAGGGAGGAAACAAGGACTGTATGCTAAAAAAAAACAAAAGTTAAAACAAGACCAAGGTGACATCGGAAAATACTAATATTGTTTCTTTTTACTAATTGGTGAAATCTGACAAGGTTATGATCCACATAGGAGCCCATTATCCTCGAGCAAATTGGATACATTTTGGAGTTAATTAATTCCCCAAATAAAGTTTGACGGATACAATATCCCATGACATATAATCTATTGTATGTTTGTTTAATTAATTAGATGAATGCTAGCGGGTAAATCTTCAAACTTTTCTTCCTCTTAGTTTTATATTAAAGAAAATATTCTCCATGCAATGATCATTCGGTCCGAAGATAGAACCTCACCGTCAGCAAACATATGTATGCGACTTTTACAATAACGATCCCATTGTTGTCAATAATATTCAGACAGAAACTTACTCACGGTCTTTACTACATGTACTAATATATCTAATAGAATGTAGTATATGAGCACGGCCATCAATGAACCTTACTTTCAATCTACGATGTGAAACAATATTCCATGGTAAGAGCCGAAGGGGGTTCGGACACATATATGTAGATGATCGTTATTTATACGAAAATCTAAACAGAACATACATTACAATCATAATCCGGATTTGATCTTTGTTCATACGGATAAAACCTAAGCCGATCATACATTCAGAGATTGTATTTTGTGCAACTAAGTAATTACGTATCGCGTAATGACGGGAGGCATATATCGATTCATCATATATTACTCCTAAGTGATCGACACATACCTTGAGTCCGACGGATTGTATCTAACGGCTTGCTACACCCCTTCTCTCCGCTCCCGAGCCGACGTCCTCCTCCACCGAATCGACGCCGACGTCCCTGCGACGAGAATGATCCCCCGGTGAGATCTCTCTCTATAACTCCCTCTCATTTCTCTCTCAAAATTGCCAATTGCAATTGTCGTGAGGGGAGGAATCCTTTGGGATTTTAAATTATCAAAAGGGCAATCAATGGATCAATAATGCCATTAATTTTGGAATAAAATCCATGCCATTTAGTGGGGGAGAAAAAGGAAATAAGGCTGGAAAAATCAGTCGTTACAATCTACCCTCCATAAAAAAGTTCGTCCTCGAAATTTCTTAGTAAAGGATCATACCGAAAAGCTGCGGATGCTTCTTCCGCATTTCGCTCTCCAGCTTCCCAGGTGGCTTCCTCCTTCTGGTGATGATGCCAAGGACCTTGACCATCGGAACTATACGTCGACGAAGTTGATGGTCTCTACGATCTACTATGCGGACAGGTTTCTCCTCGAAAGTAAGAGTGGGCTGAATATCGAGAACCTCATGCTCGATCACGTGTGAAGAATCAGGAGTGTACCTTCTTAGCATAGACACATGGAAAACATCATGTAGCTTTGAATATTGAGGTGGTAGTGCAAGACGATATGCCACCTCTCCGATTCGTTGTAGAATCTCAAAAGGTCCTATGTATCGAGGAGTAAGTTTCCCCTTCGAATCACAATACACCCTTGGTTGGGGAAATATTTAGAAGCACATGCTCTCCAAGTGCGAAACTCAATTCCCTTATGTGACAGTCTGCATAAGGCCTCTGCCTACTTTGAACTGCCAACATTCTCTTCTTGATTAGTTCAACACTTTACTTGCTGGTCTGGATTAGCTCTGCTCCCAAAATATACTTCTCATCAATATCATTCCAACATGAGGGTGATCTACAAGGTATCCCGCACAATACTTCATAGGGAGCCATCTTGATGCTCGAATGATAATTGTTATTATAAGCAAACTCTAGTGATGAAAGATATCTATCCCGGCTACCTACAAAATCCACAGCACAAGTTCTCATCATATCCTCTAGCGTTTGGATGGTCCTTTCTGATTGACCATCGGTCTGCGGATGAAATGAAGTACTAAACTTCAATTGAGTTCCCATAGCATCTAAAAAATTTCCACAAGTGAGACGTGAATCTAGTGTCCCGATTTAACTCAATTGATGTAGGGACGTCATGTAATCTGACAATTTCATTCAAGTATAATTCAACTAGACTGTCTATCGATTGATTCTGGCTGATAGGCGAGAAATGTGTCGATTTGGTTAATCGATTAACAACTACCCATATGGTGTCATGACAATGCTTCTCATCTACTTATAGTTCATCCAAACCCATGATCGATCCATCAAATTAAACGCAATAAGTGAGACAATCTAGTCTATAATCACTCCGATGGTATCATAACGATGCATCATTGTCTTAGATCAATCAATAACAAAATTCATGTGATATGCTTCAATTTCATCCATTATATCTGAAGGTTGAACATGGTTTGTTGTTTTTGGATATTCATTCTCAATCTATTGACATATTAGGATTTTGAAAATAATTTCTACAATCATTATCTTAGTCGTTGGCCACTAATAAGATCATCAGATATCTTTAGACATTTTTGTCATGTATGGATGAATAGTGTATATCGATCTCTGAAATTCATATAATGTTTCCTACTTTAACTTATTGCCACAAAGAATCTAGACTCTTTAATAGTATATCAAATCATCATTGATTCCGTTAATAAAATCATATCATTCCTTCTTAAGTGTTGAAATTATTTTTGGAAGATCCGCATCCTTTCTACTACTTTGATCCTTCTGATTACCAAAAAGATTTCTCGTTGAATCGATAATCTCACCAATCTATTAGAGAAAATATTATCACCGCTAACTTCAAGTCACGAGTAGTATACTCCAAGTGAAAAGTTGGATAGTTACCCTCTTATGATCTTAGTTGACGTGATGCATAACCAATACCTTTTCATAAAGTATACCTACTTCCTTTGTTAGATATATCAATGTGAAAACTCTGATGCATAATAGTAAACTTCATGTCAGGGTCGTGGTCAACTTTACTCTTTTTTTTTGAAATTTCAATCATGATCCTACAAAATGTACAAACTTTACATCCTTTCTAATGAGGCTTGTTATCATTCTAGTAATGTATAAGAAAGTTCTACATGAATCACCAATATACCTTGTCACCCTAGAAATCCATGAATCTCTAAAATATTTCTCAACAGACTCCTAGGTAATATAGCTTTCATCTTAATTCACCATCTTCAATGTCATCGATCATTATATAAGACAATACTAAGGAATATGTTTTTATCCATCCCAATGTTACATTTATAACACTTTACATAGAGCTAATGATGACAAAAGGTTGTAAATACAACATCGAGATGTACTTGGTATTTCTCCAAATCACCAAAGTATATAACATTATCATCCACAATTATGATCATAATTTTATCATGATCTTCTCAAAAAACTCTATTCATAAACTCTATAAAAGCTATAAGAGTACTTGTGAGATCAAAATGCGTGATAAAATATTTCACAATGGCTAATCCTTACTCTGGAAGCTATTTCTAGAATGTCCTTTTTTTCTTCCACTTATATGGTAACCCAGAAATATATTTATTTTAGAAAATATCTTTTCTCTCCATAATCAATGAACAAATCATTTATTCAAGATAGTAGGTATCAATCCCTAAAAATTACCTTATTCATAGTTCAATAACCAATGCAGATAATATGTGACCTAACTTTCCTTATTCACAAAGTGAAAAATAATCCATGTGATCACAGAATCCATTATCCAATTGTTATTGCGATCAAATCTCTTTGAATTCAATAGGTGTCATTCAATAAGGACTTTTCAAAGTTAGTGCAATCTATGTTATAACAACATCGGAGAATCATCATGATGTGATAGAATGATAATTCAGAAAGGCATCCAAAATGAATATGAACATTGGAAGTTTCATGATGTAACTAAGATGACTATGTACTAGGAGCTAACTGGGTATCTAGTGTAATGATTAACCAATAGTTCATTGGCTTCTCATTCGATCTTATCATATTCTCATTCTTCTCCAACTCCATAACTTTATCGCATACTCTTTGATCATGTCATTACCATGTCTAAGGTCAAATCACTTCAATCAATGGAGAATATCTTTGAAAATTAGATTCTATTATGTTCAACCAGTTAATCTTTTGCACTATGTTTTAGATAAAATTTCCCAAACATTCTTCTCCTTGTGGTAGTATGTAATTTCAAAAGTCGTCTGCATCAATCCAGTGCTTAACTTTTCCATAACATGTCTACCCTACATAATGAATGGGTTGTTGAGAATAAAGACCTTCAGGATAAATCTACCAAAGCTTTGTGCGTGATATTTTCATTGTTGAGTCATAATTGTTATCAACTCTAGTAATTATTGACTGTGTCCTTAGCAATCTCATTATTCAATGATGACTCGCTCTCTCGGATCACCTTAATTCCATAGTGATAGATCCTCTTCTAGAAATCAAAGGATCAACTAGTTGTATGTAATACGTAGGTTTGACTCTACTCATGTCAGTCTTGGGTCACTATCTGGTGTGGATATCCTATACCCAGAGGAATTCTAGCTCTGATACCATTTATAACGGAACGGGTCGGGACCCGGCGGAAGCATGCAACATTGGGTCACACGACCGAACCGTTATCGGAAACTTGCATGGTAATCAATGAGCAGAGAAATAAAATATTTAACTAAAGTCTAGTCAAAATGAAAGTTTTCTTATTACAAGTCCAACATGGGTAACATTGCAAAAGGACCGATAATAAAACTAGCAATTCAAAGTTCCAGTGGGCATAACGACATCCCTTCTTAAGCAATACATCTGTGATCTATACCGGTCCAACTTCACATCGACGGTTAGTTGCCTTGAACTAGAAGTTAAATCACAACTCGTGTTCTCCTGAAAAAAACAACAACACATGTTATGAGCTAACGCTCAGTATGTGCCGAGTTGGGGTCAAGCCGGCTAGCGCGGAAAACAAGTCTCCCTATGCTACTTAAACCATTATAACATAGTCTCTTACCTGTAATATCTTAACAAAACAACGATACAATTTACACTATTATCTTACCACAGATAATATGCTCCTGTTCTCATATATTATCACTACGAGACTCATAATTCAAGTAACATGCATACAATGGGAATTCCTTTCGGATCCATCCATTAAAGTCATAATTTCATATATACTATTAAAGTTTGCCATATTTGCATATATGCCTTAACATTTTCATAATTTCACTTATACCCTCAGAATTTTTCGTAATTGCATATATGCCCCAGAACAATCATAGCACTTGCATAATGCCATTACTTGGCCATAGTTGCACACATGTGCCTTAGCAGTTTCAGAAACTGTACATAAACTCTTGATTTGTTTCATGGTTAAAGTTGTCTTGATTGTTAAATCCTTAAATGACTTTGTTGGCTTTGCTGGCTTTAGTGGCTTTTCCGCTGGCACAAGCTGTCCATGACATACATGACAGTGTAGCTACAACTGTAGAGGACTTATCTTTTGCCTCTCAATCGGTTCCTTGAACCTTACGCCTCCGGAAGGCGTTGGCCCTCTTTAGGTCTATGATAATTGGACTTTAGAGGTGGCTCCCACCATCAGGTGTAGCACTTAGCTCCGCTTACCGTTCTCTTGCCATTAATCTTAATGGCATCTTTTATGGCTTCCTAGGTTCCGTTACCACAAGAAGTTGTTTCTTATTATCCGTAGACAATTAAGCATTTATATACTTCATACAATTATTCAGTTCATGGTATTATCACATAAAATTGAATCTAGGAATACCATATATTTACTATAAAGTAATATCATTACTCTCGGGTATTCTTGAATTAAGTTGTGTGTGGCATGACACAAGATAGTTATTTGATTTAATATTCATCATGTGTATTCTACCGTATACATTTAGGATCTTAGGGTATATTATAATATATAAATGAATCAGAATCACTCCAATTAGCTACAACGTGCGCGAGGGTATCATAATTCATGAAACACTGTTAACGGCAAGAATCTGACCGACAATTCATGAAGCTCAAATCAGGATCATTTTAATAACTTTTACTAATGTACCCTGCTTGCAAAAATTCCAATCGAAAGAACTAAAGGAGGAAACAAGGACTGTATGTTAAAAAAAACAAAAGTTAAAACAAGACCAAGGTGACATCGGAAAATACTAATATTGTTTCTTTTTACTAATTGGTGAAATCTGACAAGGTTATGATCCACATAGGAGCCCATTATCCTCGAGCAAATTGGATACATTTTGGAGTTTAATTAATTCCCGAAATAAAGTTTGATGGATACAATATCCCATGACATATAATCTATTGTATGTTTGTTTAATTAATTAGATGAATGCTAGCGGGGAAATCTTCAAACTTTTCTTCCTCTTAGTTTTATATTAAAGAAAATATTCTTCATGCAATGATCATTCGGTCCGAAGATAGAACCTCACCGTCAGCAAGCATATGTATGCGACTTTTACAATAACGATCCCATTGTTGTCAATAATATTCAGACAGAAACTTACTCACGGTCTTTACTACATGTACTAATATATCTAATAGAATGTAGTATATGAGCACGGCCATCAATGAACCTTACTTTCAATCTACGATGTGAAACAATATTCCATGGTAAGAGCCGAAGGGGGTTCGACACATATATGTAGATGATCGTTATTTATACGAAAAATCTAAACAAAACATACATTTATAAATCATAATCCGGATTTGATCTTTGTTCATACGGATAAAACCTAAGCCGATCATACATTCAGAGATTGTATTTTGTGCAACTAAGTAATTACGTATCGCGTAATGACGGGAGGCATATATCGATTCATCATATATTACTCTTAAGTGATCGACACATACCTTGAGTCCGACGGATTGTATCTAACGGCTTGCTACATCCCTTCTCTCCGCTCCCGAGCCGACGTCCTCCTCCACCGAAGCGACGCCGACGTCCCCTGCGACGAGAATGATCCCTCGGTGAGCTCTCTCTCTATAACTCCCTCTCTTTTCTCTCTCAAAATTGCCAATTGCAATTGTCGTGAGGGGAGGAATCCTTTGGGATTTTAAAGCATCAAAAGGGGCAATCAATGGATCAATAATGCCATTAATTTTGGAATAAAATCCATGCCATTTAGTGGGGGAGAAAAAGGAAATAAGGCTGGAAAAATCAGTCGTTACAAATATGGTTGACATCATTAATAGAGCATTGATATCGATACACTATTAATGATATCAGTTGGAATGGTGGAAATTTGCACTAATTACTTCACATTTCATCAAATGTAAATGATATAGGATTGATATTTGATTGATATCGTGGAAAATAATATATAAGGGAATATCATTATGTCGACTTGTTGATATAGATATATAATCAACATATCGAGGTTACCCACAACTAGTCTTGTAATGATAATGCATTATTTGAAATAGTAAATAATCAATATTTTAAATTACGTTTTTGTGTTTGAGTTGTTGCTTATTATTATAGCATTATTGCATTATCATATTATGAAATAGTATTGCATATGGTTCTATTTTATTCTACTCAGTTTAATGTATTGGACTCAATTCTGATTCTTTAGGGGAATACTTTCTCTGAGTGAAAAGATATAATTCTTCTTGTGTTAAGTTGTATGGACGTCGACTATACACTTCGCATTAAGAACAATGAAGCCTACAAAGGAAAGTGGTCAAGGCAAAAGGGGGATTTACATGAATGGAGGGAAAAATAACGGATTAAGTTTGTTGATCATGCAAACTAAAATAAATTTCGGGAAAGGATATTGCTAGCATACTCCCAACAAAAGTATCTTTCATCAAATATAATGGTTTCAATCAAAAAAAGAGAGCATATAATCAAAAGGAGTACTATTGTTTGTCAACTTTAAGTAGGGATCCTCACAGGTTCGATAAAATTTGTAATCCGGTACAATCTAATGTTATTTGATTTGAATTGATTTTATTATTCTACTAAATTGGATTAGAATTTTTCAAATCCGATAAAGTATGGATAGGATACTTACTATAATATGATCTGATCCAATCTCTTAATACATTAACACACACATACATACGCATGCACATGCACATTTATACACGCAATATCTATTTACATCTATTTCAAAATTTTCATTCATCTCATTTTTCACATCTCCGTCTTGGACACAAGTAGTTATGCCACCACATTCTCTTCTCTCTTCAAAGTCAAATGTTAAATCCCAAAATAATAAAATATGACTATAAATTGTAAAGTTACAAACATTATTCGATTATTTGCCTCAAGCTTCCTCTTATTTCACTCTTGACCAACAAGATTTCGCCGATTCCCTCTCCTTCTCAGTACATTTGATGTCACTACCCCTCTTATATAACGTTTTTCCCATCCAGCACAATGACACCGTCCTTTCCCTTGCAATGTCGCCGCACGTCTTGCACAACATTTCCCCCACCCATGTGATATTATTTATCATCGAGATGCTACTACTCTTCTAATCTCCAAAAAAATAGATTTGGGGTACTTGTCTGATATGTTTGTTTGTTATTCTTAACCCATTTGCTTCTAATCTTTTGCTTGCTCTATCTTGCAAGCTTATTCTATTGATGAAACTCGACCGGCTACACTACCAGATGGTCACAACCATATAAGAATAAATAAATGTTACTTGAATTCCTTTCCTTTTAAAATGCATATATGATTTCGATTCATATTTTCACAAATTTTACATATTTAAACTATAGTTATATTCTTGAAAATAAATTCCATTTCAAGTCCACTTAAAATGAGAGGCATGTTGCCCAACTGATGGATATGTTTAAGTTAGTTTTGTCTTGGATACTTAATCGAGTATGAAGGTTAGTTTTGTCTTAGATACTCAATCGAATATGAAGGTTCTATGATTCTTGGAAGGGTGTTCTTGGGACGGGTTGGTCCTTGGCATATCTTAACTGTTTAAATTAATCATGAACTTTATCAGTATATGACTGTAGAGATCGTATTTTTTATTTATCTAACTTTCTTTGTATTCTTATTTGATAATTTGTATTGGTTTTACTTTGATTATTTTCTAGAAGTTAAATGCTAAAAAATATACTAATGTATCATTTATAAAAAATTTAAGGGATATTTATATCCATGACCCTGAGTAGTTGTGTAATTACCACTAAGAACCCTCGATAATTCATAATTATACTAGGATCCTAAATAAGTGCATCGTTATCCATAACCCCTCGTTAGTTCATTAAATCAACCATATGATTGAGTTAATATAACCAATCCACGATCTATACGCTGAAGGTAACCAAAAGTAAGAAGAAAAAACACCCCTCCCCTTCCTTCTCCAGTGCCACCCCCCCGTTCGACCACCTTCTCCCCCAGTACCCCCTTCCCCTCCCTTCGCCTTCTTCCCCTCGCGCGAGCAGCAACAACACCCCTTCCACTCCCCAAACACGAGCAACTGCTGCTACTCCTTCCCCTCCCCTCATGCGAACAATAGCAGCAACACCAATAGCAACAGCTGATGCTACTCATCCCCTTCCCCTTCATCAGCCTTCCCCTCGCACGAGCATAGTAGAAGTTCCCCTTCACCTCCCTTCACCTTCCCCTCCCCTCACACGAATAACAGCTGCTACTCCTCTCCTTCCCCTCGATGAGAAACATCCTAGGAGGCAAGGCTTTATCAACGTCGACGACGGAGGTGGGGGCAGGGAGTCAAGTATATTCGGGGTGCAGTAGGGACATGAAGTCCAAGGAAGAAGGAAGGGAAGGAGTAGGATCTATTATAAGTACGTTGAACTCAAAGGTGGATTTTATAATAGATTTCATCATAGTTAATGGAGAAACGGATGGAAGTTACTCCTTAGGTTTATGTACGTAATTAAGAAACTACTCATGATTATGTTATGTAGGAGTTAAGGACTATTCAGGGTCCTGGGTGTAATTATGAATTATTGAGGGTTCTTAGGTAATATGCAGGGTTATTGGTGTAAATGACCTACTTTAATTCTTTGTGGGATCTTACATCGTCGGATAAGTCTTCAATCAATCTCAACAACAACATGAATTGGGCCCTACGAGCGTGTGAAAAAGCAGTATGCCTTTTTGAGAGTGAAGCTGCTCTCTGTCCATCTAAAGTGATATCTACTTATCGACGGGCGACGACCCACCAATATCAAACAAATCTTCACTCAACTTAATAAACTCCATAAACCTCTGCTCTGAGAAAGACGTGTTGAAACAAGGAGTCCATGTTCCATACACTTAAGCCTAGCTTAAAAGTGGCATTCTTATATTCAACAAGAGTAAAAATATGCGGAAAGCGTTCAGCCAGAATGGCAATACACTGCTCAGTCGTCCAACAAAAATCTGAAAGAGTCGTCATTTCCTAACACTGGATGAAGTATCTCCCTTAATTCGGGAAGAAAGTAAGTGACGTCGAACCAAAGAGAAGATGGAAGATGAACACCGGATCCAATAGGAGCATTCTTCACGCCATAAATATTCCGCAACAATTGCGAATCAAATCTTCGTTATCGCCCTCAATCTTAGCACCCATTTGGTGAGAAGAGTCATATTCATGCATTCAAGCTTCCTAACTCCCAGTCCACCATCTTTTCTTGTGGTTTGTAATTACTTCCCATTCAATAAGATGAATACCCCTTTTCTTGTCTATCATTAGACCCAAAAAGTGCCTCATCAGATCCTCAATATTCATGTGCACTTCACGTGGGAGCAACTCAGTGGAAAAAAGAAGATATGAATTGCATAGAGCACATGCTTGAGCAAAAATCAATTTTCCCTCCTTTTAATAACATTCTCGCTTTCCAGATTGCAAGCTTGTTTTACAACCTATTTAGGACAATCCTCTAATCGGACGAACAAAGCGGCCAACCACTAGTGGTAGACTTAAGAATGCCACAAGGAGGTTCTTGCACATGTATTATAGAATATTAACAATCCCCTCAATTTCTGATTGCGAAAAATTAAACGGAATAAATGTAAACTTCACCTTGTTGAACTGTAGCCAGAAAATGTCTCCAAAAATATCCATAATGGTTGATGCCCACTTTACATGTTCCAGCTCTCCATCCAAAAATATCATTGTATCACCCGCATACTGAAGAATGGGGAAAGATATATCATCCTTCACAAAACCAGTGCATACTCCACCGTTTGAAACCAACATCGTCATTGCCGCCAGGGCATTGACTGCTATCACAAAAGGTAGAAAGAGCAAGAGGACAACCCTGTCAAACATCATGTTGTGGTTGAAAGAAACCACCTTCCGGTCTACCATTCACAAGTACAACATAAGAAGCTATTGTAACACACCTTTTCATTCAAGCAATCCATTTATTCGGAAAACCTCTCTTCTCCGGTGAAACCCATAAGAACTGCCAATCCACATAGTCATATGCTTTGGAAAATTGAGCATTCCACATTATGCCTCAGGTAAGTGATCACTTCCGCTCAAGCACCATCTTAGGATGCAAGTACCCATCCATCAGTCATGACTTTCCCGGAAACAAATGTTGTTTGCTCAGGATATATAATATCATTGAGAACACCATGTAAACAGTTGGCCAATACTTTGGAGATGATGAGATAGATCCCCATTAGAGAAAGCTATGAGCATGAAATTCTCCACTTTGATCGTCACATCGCATTTGGGGAGCAGGAAGAAAAGGACCTTATTCAGTCGCTTTAACCGTTTCCATCCTTGAACTCCTACAGAATCACAATAACATCATCCTTTACCACGCCTCAAAATTCTCTTTAAAAAGCCACTGGGAGACCATTTGGACCAGGTGCCCCATCCACATTAAGTTGAAATATTGCCAATCTAATCTCCTACTCACCAAAAGGTACCACAAGTATTTCCCCTTGTAGATTAGAAATCCTCTTCACTCCCATCCTGCGCCATCCCCAACCAGTTTACGATACCTTTCTGCTTACCCCAAAAAAGTGATTGCAAAGAGCACGTCCAACCGCTTGTTCACCCTATACCATTGAACCATCCACCTCAATTTGATGAATAAAGTTCCTACACCATCGCTCGCTGGCAACATAATGGAAGAAATGTGTGTTGTTATCTCCCTCTTTGAACCATTGTTGCGTCAATTTTTATTTCCATTTGACCTCGTTCTTTTTATTTTCCAATCGAATTTCATCTAGGAACCTACTCTGCATATCAATCTCATCTACAGTCGACTCGTGTTCATACTTTATAGCAACTAGACTGACGATCTCAGCTTGAGCGATGATCCTTCTGCTATAATTGTGGATGTTTCTTTTGTACTCATTGAGGTGTCAACGAAGAAGATATAATTTTGTAGCCAGATGAATTGCAATCGAACCCTCTGGTTGGCAGGAACACCGGAAAATATCCCACTATCTCATGGAAGCCATCTTCCAAAAGCCAAGCTATCTTGAAATGGAAGAAAGTCTTTAGATGTGATTCCTCCCCATATGACCAAAGAAGGGAGATGTGGCCTGAATGAGCAGGGGAAAGGGCCCATACCCTAGCCATGGAGGAATTAGAGGATATATCCATAGATATGAGAAATCGGTCAATGCAAGATCTAGATCTAGAGTTTCTCCAAGTAAACAAGCAACCTCCAATGTTTACAATTAACAACCCATGTTCAAAAATGAATGAAGAAAGATCGCCAGAACCATTATTAGCACCATCATGTAAGTTGGACCGGTCTTCAGGATTAAGTGTGCCACTAAAGGCCCCCCAATGATCCAGGCGGTATCTGTATATTTAGAGTATACCAAACATATGACATCAAGTACCACTATAATCTCCCCGCCATTATTGGACTGTAGACGTTAGTGATGACAAACTCCTACCCATTCACCTTCTGCCGAATTGCTAATGTAATCATGTGTCAGTTAACTGTCAGCTAAGCATAACCCCACCGACTAAATCAAATTTATCCTCATTCCAGCTAATGACAAATCCTCCCACTACACCAGTCAAGTCCAGTGTAGGGTATTCGGCCAATAGTGAGCCCCCAATGCTTCACCATGCACCCTCCATCTCTTGAGGATATTTTGGACTCCTGCAACAAAACAATATCAGTCATCGCATTGGTCATAAGGCACCTCACAACCATTCTATTATCTAATCTTCCCAAATCCCTGACATTCCACGTAAATTTTTTTAGAAAACGGTCTTAGCACTCTGGGGCAGGATCACACCCAAATAGTTCACAATATCACGATCAACTTCTACCGTCGTTGGTTGCACAATTTCTTCAAGTAACCCCTCATGTAGCCTCAAAGGGTTGGACATCATGTTACCCTCATACACAACAGCCTCCATGCATCAAAGTGTGCCAATCACATTCTATGATTCCCCAACCATAGTATCATGGAGCATAGTATTATGATGTGGTAGAAACACTGCAAGACTCCTGAAACTTGTGCTGGAATGCTCCAACACATCGTAAACAACAAGAAACATGCATCAACGACGATCCTTCACGGTCCACCTCGAGCAGCGCTTCCCAAACCCTCGATTAGGGGAAAGCTTGGGTGACATGGGGCCATGACTCCCCTGTGTTGGTGAGTTGTATGCATCGATCAAGGCCTCTCTAGGACCAAACTCTCTGCCCTTAATGTGAGCATCAAAGCAAACTTCTCCCCTGAAGGCTAGGGTTTGGGCCTTAATGCATCAAGAAAGCATGAAGATTCCATCATATGCGATCAAGAATGACTAGTCGCACTAGTTGCTTGGGGCATGAGAAATTTAAAAATTTTAAGTAGATGAAACCGCATGATATAAGAATGATTCTCATATCATTTCATCATGATCACGAACGAGTAATAGAATTACCTCTTAAAGCGTGTTTGCGATTCCATGTCTCTAAACGAATAAACCACTTGTCTCAAGTCCAATCCGACGAAGGATGCACTTACGGGTACGTGGATGAGACACATGCTTCCCACAATCTGAGTTGAAGATATGAGTGTGTGATGAATCCCTCTTAGATCATCATTATTCGCTACTTTTATCCTCAATTAATAAGAACTTCTTGACAAATCTTCATTAATTCTGCATCTTTAAGAATGAACCTATTTGTGTATAATTGACACATTTTCTAACCCTAATTTATTGTATTTAATTACTAACCATTTTCCTTGTTTTTTTATTTTATTAAACCCATAAAAAATAGATTAATTATTGTCTTTATTTATCTTGACCTTTAAAAGAAATAAAAAATACAAAAAAAATTCAAAACCACAACATCAGTTTTTTACCCTTTACAAATGCACCCAAAATTACACTTTTATACAAATGACCTCCTTTGACTTTTTGCTCAACATAAAACTTGTAGATCTCATCTAGATATACAACTTTTGTGTTTTAACTTTTCTCTAATTCGACCTCCTTTTATTTCTTTTGGATTTTTCTTTACTTTTGTATTTTCTGAATTTTCTGGACTAGCCACGTGGTGCCCTCTAGGCTGCCCACGTGGCCACTTCTTCTTCTGCCACCCCACCTCTTTGGTCATCTGACCAAAATCTGCCTCTTGTACTACAATAATTCGATATTATTAAAGAGACAGATTTCATGCTCATCAAATGTCGTCATTGCCGGGGACATGACTCACCTTTATTTATTTGTCAAATTTTGTTGAAATATTTTTAATGTTAATATTTTCAATAAATTTAGGTCTTTTCATCATGTTTATTTTTGCATCATCTCATGATTATTTTTCTTGATATTTTTTCTAGCATTGTTCTTTTGTAGCAGGTCCCATGAAGATCTAGGACACTTTATCTGCATGGAGGCGTGGAGTTGGGAGCTCCCATTGTAAGGAGCCACAAAAGAAAATCAAAAGAGATTAAAGGAGAGATAGTCATCACATTCACGCATTTTATTGTAAAAAATTGTATCATGTGCATTTTTAGCGGTCCTCGTTCGAGGGCTCGCGTGTGTAAAAAAAGAAAAAGTAGATCACTAGATGATCTAACACTACACCACCCTCACACACACTCATGCACACATCTCCACTCACCCCCCACACAATGTACACCCCCCATCTTAATCTGTATAAATTCACCACATTCCCCTACCCTCACATCTTCATATGTATAAACACACCCCTCTAACCCTAACAGTCACAAGTCCCCCATCTAAATTTCTAGATCCTTTACTTAGGCTATTTTTAGCCTAAGTATAGGGAGGCCCGACCCATCATTGCTCCCTCTATCTGTCTTCTTATACTTAGGTCATTTTTGACCTAAGTATATGGGGACTCTCCTCCTCGGTTCTGCTATATGACCTTATATTTAACCAGAGCTATGGTTTCATATCACCTGTGCTATGAAAACATAGTAAAAGTTAAGTATAAGGAGGTATACCGTATATTATTGTATATATCCTTTCGTCATAGCTCGTGTTTTAAAATTGTTGAAAACTTTTTGGGCTTGGTTTAAGTTGACTAGTGAACTGAATGTTTGTAAAAATTCGTGTAAAAATCGTTCTAAAAATTGAGGGATTAACTTTTTGAAAATAAAATTAACCTAAAAAATTCCATAAAAATCTGAAAAATTTAAATTTTTTTGGGAGAGGCTCTGGCTACTAGGCTTAAAAATGAGTAGCTACTCTTCAGTGAGGGAACTTCGGTCTCCCTTAGCAGAGTCGTCGGTTTAAAGGACATTGTCTATGGTTCCATCCTTATGTAACACGGGTCCGTCTAACGGTCTGTACTTATACCCATATTGGCTGGAAGCAGACACAACTATTCATATAAGACTGGGCCAATCATTATCTCTCTGAAGAATTTAAAAAATTTAAAAAAAATAAAAATTCAAGAAAAAATTGCAAAAGATTAAAAATCACAAAAAATCTCTAATTGTGGAATTGATGTATTCCCTACACATTCACTATCACTCAAAGCTTAAGGATTCTTGAGAACATTTGATTTCTCTTGAGAGTCTGAGTTAGCCAGGCTTAGGCATTTGGGCTCTGAAATTAATAATCTACACTTCCCTAGTTTGAAAGATTTGAGAACTATATTACCCTCTTCATCTCTACCTTCTAAAAGAATATGATCAGCACAACACTTTCACAACTACACGATTGATGAGATGAGTTGAGTTATCACTTGAGGAACTAGGACTGGAGATTTGAGTCTAGACACAATCTAATGATACTTGAGGACGGGATAAAGTTAATGAAGGCTTCAAGAAACCTGAGTGTCAGCAAAACCCTAGCCAGTATGTGAACAAGTTTACATGAAATATCTTGATATTTACTTATGTGCTAGGGTGTGATGAAATCTAATTAAATTGTTGATCAGTGTACACCAACTTTTGGTAAAAGTAGTGGAGCTAGCCAATCAAATGAAATGAAAATAGAGAGAAGTTCTCTCATGCAAGAAAAAGCTCTATCATTATAAAGTCAAGTTCAAAAGAGCTTCCACCCAAAGGCGATCGCTCCCAACTATTTTCAAAGTGTCCACTTGGACCAAACGCTATTAGGACCAAACGCTATTAGGACCATAAAAGGGATCTGCATCGTATAGTGATACAAGTCTAGGTG
This sequence comes from Ottelia alismoides, assembly GCA_037367405.1. Lineage (NCBI taxonomy): Eukaryota > Viridiplantae > Streptophyta > Magnoliopsida > Alismatales > Hydrocharitaceae > Ottelia > Ottelia alismoides. Next base: position 227,381 of record JAZKJV010002851.1, on the reverse strand, counting down.
TCGAAGGTATCTTAGATACTCAAAAGAGACACACCCCGTTGTACTCCTAAAAAAACAAGTGCATGCGACTCCGAATTCTCTTGACGTACATTGTTCAACAAATATATATATATATATGTTGAGTAATAAGGCATCTCTTGTTCCAATGTGAGGGAGAGAAAAATAGACATATGCCCTCCATCATCTGTCCATTTATCTACTCATTCAAATTTGATGAACTAATGAGACGGTTGACTGAAGCAAGGACCGATTTATTCTTTAGTGTTGAGTATTAGGTCTAGAGGAGAGTCTCCTAGACTGGAACTTTGGGTGATGTCTCGACTCGACTCTCATGATTCCAATACACTAATTTCATATCCTTGTATTTTACATACACCAGAGAGTCTGACAATTAGAGAAGTTGGATTCCTTTTGACTAGAGTATGGTTGAGCCCAAAATTCTAGGGTTACTCAAATTAAGAGTCTTCGAATAATTGAGCCTTGAATTTTCACATGCACTGTCAGGAAATAATCCGACTCCTTCATTCTTTAGGTGCTCGAGGACGAGCTTAGTTTAAGTATAGGGGTATGATGAATCTCTCCTGGATCATCATTATTCGCTACTTTTATCCTTGATTAATAAGAACTTCATGACAAATCTTCATTAATTCTGTATCTTTAAGAATGAACCTATTTGTGTATAATTGACCTATTTTCTAACCCTAATTTAACGTATTTATTTACTAACCATTTTCCTTCTTGTCTATTTTATTAAAAACTCATAAAAATTAGATTAATTATTACATTTATTTATTTTGCCCTTTAAAAGAAATTAAAATATAAAAAATCACAAAATCACTATTTTTACCCTTTAAAAATGCGCTTAAAATTACTTTTTTGTACAAATGACTCTTTTGACTTTCTGTTCAAATGAAACTTGAGATCTACAACTTTCATATTTTGACTTTTATCTAATTCGACCTCCTTTTATTTCTTTTAAATTTTTCTTTATTTTTTTAATTTCTAAATTTTCTAGAGTAGCCATGTGGTGTCCTCTAGGTTGCCTACGTGGATGCTTCTTCTGCCACCCGACCTCTCTTCTGGCCGTCTGATCTCCTCCAGGTGCCTCCATCTCTGCCATCCACCAACGTTCAGATCATACCATCTAGCCAACCCTCCTTATGGTGACAGAAAGCATAGGGGATCGTCACCGGGAACAGCGATACGGAGATATTGGTGAGATCCACAACTATCATCTTGGTCGCGTTGCAGCTCCCGGGAGCTGCAAGAGATCGGGTCTCCTCTCATCGGAGCACCCTTTGAGTGACAACCTCTATGTAACCCCTCCCCTTTGTTTTCTTCGATTTGTAACATATCAACCACTCCTTCTAGATCCTCCATTGATCCCACGACCTCGCCTCCTTCCCTCTTCGCTTCACCTCTAACTCTCTAGATCTTCTATCTTCGGCCTTGCACAGGCTGGAGCACCGCTCCTATTCCATCGCCCTCGCAGAACTTCTGCCCCTCTTGTCCCCTTCCGCCTTCACGCTCCACCGTAGCGCCCATCTGCTCCTCGCTATCGTCACGGAGCTCGGCTCTACCGCCTCACAAGACCTCCGTCAATCACCATCAAGCTCCTGGACCCGTTGTCACCAGCAACTCGCCTCTGTCGCCTCACTATACGTACGCCTGCGCTCGAAGGGGCATCCTCCTACAGAGCTACCACCTCCGCACAATCGCAGTGCCCATCTACTGTGACGGCCCTCTGCCTGACCACTGCCTCTCACCTTCGTCATTTAGGCCATTGGATTGGGCTGTAGCCCATGATCTGACGATTCACCAGCCACCACACGTCAACCTTGAGCCTCAACCCCAAGCCTCGATGCTCATGTCTTGTGGACCTCCTCTCACAGCCATGTGTAGCTTCGGCTCCCAAGCTGTAGCCTCGGTGCCCTACCAGCTCCCAAGCCGCAACCTCGACACCAAACCAACCCTCGATCCACCTACATCACGTGTCCAACACATGGGGGTGGGGAGCATCTTTCAACCATGCCCTCTATTTCCAGCCATATACGCGAGAGGACCTCTTGCTTCACATGATGTCAACATCATGTGTTGCGTACGTGAGCTTGAGGGTAAATTGCAGAAAGACCCTGCACGTTCTTGAAATTGCATACATGTCCTCCTAGTCCAGAATCATGTTCCATGCGCGTGCGCGCATGGGAAAATTGCAGGGAGACTCCTTCGGGTTTAGTGAATTATAGATAAGTCCATTAGGGACCATATTGAAAAAAAATACTTTTATTACATTTTAGTCCCTGAACTTCATTTTAGCGTACCTTTTGCATTTGAACTCCGATTTTAGTGCACTATATGTCATTTTAAAGCTATTTTTGTGCCCTATTTTTACGTAATCTGTAGACAGAGATGAGACTATTAATTAATTATTATTATTATTTAAGGATCTTCATTGACATATGTAGGATGAACTATTGATATATTTGTGCAATCATATAGCGAGGAATTTGTGACTTAATTTGCAAGGGCCTAAGTAATAATATTTTGTGAGATTAACCTTCTTGCATTGATTGGAAATTATTCTTTGAAGAATTTAATCTTTGTAGGGAGCTCATCCAAGGAAAAAGAATTATTCATCTTATTTTTGAGGAGGAGATTTTTATAGTATAAATTGATCTAATAATCTTCTTGCCTACATCTTCTTGTTTGCATATTTGAGGAATAAATCATAGGAATTTCTGGGATACATACTCAGCCTCGAAATTATCAATGATCTAATTTTCAAGAGTATGAATTAATCTCTTGGCCTACAGCTCGAATTTGATTGAAAACTCATCTCTTGAATCTCTTTCGATCTGTGATAGTTATTGAGGATTAATTGATCAGTTTTCATTAAGGATTTAAGTCAATATAAAATCATAGATCCTACGCTCATATGCTTTGTTAATGTTTCTTTGTATTTTTATCATCATATTTTCTCTTTATTTTTTGATATAGAAATTAACTTAATTAATTGTTCATTTAAATTAATTTAAAACCATATAATTAGAAATAGTTCGTTCCATATTTTTGACCTTGGTAGATTTGCCAAGTATAAATTCTCCACAACATTAAAGGATTGTGGTTTTTGCTGAATCGAAGATCGTCTCCTTGATGAATCTTTGATTTATAACTTCAAAAGTTGAAAATAAAGCTTTGTCCTTGAATAATTAGCTGCATTTCATCACTTATATAACATAATTAGCATTCATGCATGTGTAAATAATATATTCATTTTAACATTTATATTTGCATAAAATAAGAAGCATGAATTTTCTTGTAAAAATCACCTGTAAATACCATATTTGTATCTATTTAAATGAACTTCAAATCCAATAAAATTAACTTTATAGTGCATATAACTAACACTAATTAATAAAAAAATATCAAAAAATAACTAACTTGTAAAATTGACGAATAAAACCCAAATCCAAGTTCGAAACTAAGAACCTTAAAATGCACATATCTCTCTCATCTAGTGTACATTTCAGTTCTACTCACTTTAAAGCAATATACATTCAAAGATCTTCAAAACAAGACTAATTTCATAAAAATCGGAGATAATATGCGAAACTTGGGTTTTGGGCCCTTATTGTAAATTGTACATATTGACCAAATTACCCTTCTTTTTATCTTTTTTTCCTTAATTATTTTAAAACCAAAAAATAAATTTTTTTTAAATATTCCTTTAATATTTTCTCTAACTTTATTTTTATTTTTTCTCTTATTTACAAAATGACAAAAAATAGTAAAAGATAAAAATACGGTATTTTATACCTATAAGATACCACCCAAAAATACATTTTGTACAGATGACCTTTTTTGATTGGTAATTCTTCACGAAAGTTGTAGATCTCATCGAGATGAGGAACTTTTGTGTTGATCACTTTTTTATTTTACCCCTCTTGTTATTTATTATTGATTTTTAATTACATTTTATTTATGATTTTTCTAAGGGCGATATGTGGCAGCTCCTGAAACCGCCACATGTCACCCATTTTATTTATTTATCTATTAATTTTAATTATATTATATAAATAAAAATAACCCACCATGTGGTTGTTCCCACACGCGCCACGTGGTGCCTCCTTCTTCCGCCCGGTCACGTGCTACATCTCTATTCCCTCCCTCAATTCACTAGCTCATCATCCCTTCGCTTCTCCAATCCATTCCCTTCGCGTTCACTTATACAGTCGAATGCCTTGCACCTCGACTGAGCCACTACGTGTTGTCTCCGACTCACTACTCTGCCATCAACACAAGCTCGCCCTTGACCTCCTCGCAGAGTAGCACTGCCCGTGACCATCAACTGTGCCACCTTCTCCGTTCACTGCTTTCCATCACCCGATCACCATCAGGAAGTTGAGAGGGTTGCGTGCGAGCCACACCTCCAGTTCCTCCAAGGTCGTTTTCTCCATCTTCAGGTGTTTCTCCACCGACCGCAGGCAGTCATGCTCCACAGTCACACAACCGTTGCTCCACCTCGCATCGTGTGTTGACGGAGGTGGAGATCATGCACCCTCGACTCCGCCAACACAACCGCTACCTCTCACCTCTCCAGGTCAGGCTGCCCCCTTCCGCGCTTCACCTCTAGTAGGAGCCCTGAGCCTTCACATGCCTCTCCACACTCGACCACACCACCAAGCCACCGTAGACCAGTAGGACCTCTTGTTCTGCCAGTACGCAAGCATCTCATGGTCACCGATGGAACCGCTTCTCCACCATCGCTTGTCACCAAGTTCGCAGGACGTCCTTCGACCTGCCAACCGCACCGTCATCGACGAAACATCTCCACTGGTCAAGGTCCTGCATCAACCTTCTTCCCTCGACACACTCTATATTGCCTCCTGTCCCTTCAGCCGTGCAGAGCAGCCCTCTACGTGCACCGTCCTTCTCCACTTCCCGACTGTGTGTCGGCCGAGCCTTAACGCATTACCGGTTGTGTCAACAATACGCCATCGCCCCTCCCTCCTTCAGCTTTAACGCGACGTACATGCACTGCTCGATTTCCATTGAGTGACTCAGATACATCGGGCCACCCTGAAGGATATTGAGAATCCTTAAGCGCATCACGGAAGCGTGTCGATCGCATCGTATGCAATCGGAGCAACTAGTCGTACTAGATGCTAGATGCAGCGGAAATTAAAAATTTTAACTTTAAAGATGAAACCACATGATCACGAGAACACTTCTCGGATCGTTTCATCAAACCACAAAGTACAAGGAATACCTCTTGAAGCGTGGTTGTGATCGCGAGATCCCAAAGTAGAGATCCTCCTATCTTAAGTCCGATCCACGAAGAACGCACTTGCGGGCGCGATGATGAGTCACGTTCCTTCCCGCAATCCTCGATGAAGATCCAAGCGATGGCTCCCCCGATTTCGTCAAACGAAATCCGTCGTCTTCCTTTAGAGTAAGAAACTCCAAAGAAGATGGAGATCCATGAGTCGTCGAAGGCGAAAGTCGAGAGTCTCTCCTTTCTCAACACAAAGTGGACGGCCACTTGATGGAGAAGAGAAAGAGAGAGGGCGAGAATGAGAGAGAGAGAGAGTTGTAACCTTGCACAACTCTTAATGATGTACCATGGAAGGCTACCCTAGCCCTCTATTTATATTAGTTTAGGATCCAATGGATCTCAATCCATGGGACACATGGATCCAAGGGCTATGCTTGGTCCATGCTAAATCAATGGCTACGATTGTTGTTGGTTAAAACCAACAACATTAATTTAAATTAAAAAAATGTTGCAACATTATCAACATAATTTAATTTAACATTAACTAATTAAGAGATAATGTGATAAATAAAAATGGAGTCAACCAACCTCCCTAAAAATGGGGGGCGTCACCCATGAACAATTCATGGGTGACGCCACCTATGGAGGGTGGTTTATTTTTTTTGCTCCATTTTATTTATCTTATTATTCCTTAATTAATCACAATAAATATTCACCAAATTAATTCCAAATTAATTTGTGAATATTTCAATCTTGCCATTGAATATTATGTGAATCATATTCACAACCCAAACTAATTAGTAAATTGCATTTCCAATTAATTAATAAATGTGAATCCAATTTACATTATTAATTAACAAATGCTATTTACATAAATTCTCTCTCTTATATATGTATATTATAAATCACATTTATAACATACATATATCATGGATAGTGTTATCCACATTCTCTTAATCCTTGATAATTAAATCCAATTTAATTATCTTAGATAATCATTTTCACAATATGAATTATATTCATATTAAGCTTGATAATTAAATCTCATTTAATCATCAAGTCCTTGCTTGGATATTTCATCAAAAGAATTATTCTTGAACCCTTTCAAGAATAATGTGCTTTCTCCGCAGATACTTGGAGATAAGGACAGGGCGATTGTATTATTCCACGTATAGTGACTTGGATATTGAGATCTTATCTCAAATCCAGATCTTACGAACCTCCCACAGATGCTTGATTAAATCAAGACCGCAAATCCAATCTTCTCATTGGATCTGAATCTCATTCAAACCAATGTCCAACACTTGGACTAAGATCAGATTGCTTCTCTACTGAAAGGAGTCACTAAAATCCAGACCTGTTTCATCACTCCCTCGGAATGGAAGCGTCATGGATATACAATCGTTTATGATCACATCACCCTTCAGGTATTCCTAATACCTGTACATCCTGCATACTGGAAGACCCATGGTCAACCCGAAGATCAAGATCTATTTTACACTGTCTTCTTCAGGGTTTGATCACTAAGTTTCTCATTTGATCATTGGGATTTGGTATCGATCATATACTTTCCAAAAGCATATATCATACCTAGGTCTTGATCATATACTTTCCAAAAGTATATATCAAACCTACAAATTCAGTCAAGCTTCCAAAGCAAGACGACCGTGCACGGAATTTGATTCTTCCCAATATCTCATGAGTGAGCTCATGTCTTCCGGTTCAGTAATGAACCTGTATGATCCCTTTGAGAGATCGTATTACTCATATGCCCTTATATGCACACCAACGCGCCGGTGTATAGACCTTGGTTAGGTCATCAACCTATTGGTCTGTCAAATGTACACACTCAGACATATAGCAATACATCTGTCTCCGGTTAGAGGATGCGTGCCTATGCTGTGACAACATTCAACATAGGACTTAGGTTATCTCGATCTCGTTAAGTCAACTCTTTGACCTAACTAATCTGACACCTCCGAATCTCTATTCCTATGCAGAGGACCTGCATCAAGAGGTCGGTCAGATATCAACCTATGTGAGAAAGGATTGCCATCTCCTACTCAGGCTGGAGATCACATCTTAACAATCATTTGACGGTGCTTGATGAGTCCTCAATCTAACCCTTTAGATATTCATCCAAGCACCAGCCTCTATGATTCATATATTGAATCAACAGCTGTATGATCATTAAGATAGCCATGGTACATAACCCTAATTGTACAGAGGGACCTATTATGCAAATTATTTATTCTTTATTTCAGATCAGGGAATGATATTCGCAATAACAATTATTGCATAATGGCTCGCCGTGGGCTCACATGTCCAACAATCTCCTACTAGCCCAAAGAGCCATTAATGGGCTAATCATTTAAACCCACACTCATGTGACAATCATAGGCTATTTAGAAAATAGCTAGGTAAGCTGATCAGTCACTCTGTTCCCAAAAGACTATGCCAAGTCCTTTTACGGCACTTGCATATCCCTAGGTAACAGTGCTCGCATCCAATGCGAATGTTGCATCTAATGCAACCAATACTCAATCTAGTCAAAGCAGTTATAGTGTCCTTGACACTATTGCTCAATAACTATTATAACCAATATTTCCATAATCCTTATCAGAATATCCTTATTCCGGGAGATCACTATCTCTCAAGGTATCCACAGTTAAGACCTTTTAGATCTCTATCTATAAAGTCTTAACTTCTTGAAAATAAGACATAGAGATCACCATATCTAAAGCCTTGTCATCTTTGAAGATATTATTATTTCTGCAATCAAGTGTTTTATCTCCATAGTAGGATTAGCAACACTTTGCTACTCCCACTGAATGGCAGATATCTGGATTTTATACACATTTAGCATACACTTAGCTTCTCGTAACTGATGCAGAGGTGCAAGCAGTTCTAGCATTCACTTCCTCAACTCTTTGAGGTGCTATCCCTTTAGATAGGTCAGTACCAAATCTCAAGGGAAGGAAGCCTTTCTTGGAATTTCCAAGAATGGAACATATCCAAGGTGTACTACTAATGTGACAGTCCCAATACCCTCTTTTCTTTGCTTCTGAACTCCTTCAGAACTAAGATCTAAGAGGTATTCTTGAGATCATATCTCAAGGTATGGAATAGCCATCCTATAAAACACTTATTATCATCCTTATATCATTCCAAATGATTAGGATATTATCTACATTTAGCATGATGAACACAATGGCACTCCCACTAAGCTTCACATGGTTCATCAAGACTCTATTTGAAATCATAACATTTATAATTTCATCAAATCTTATGTTCCAACAAGAAGAAGCTTATTTGAGTCCATAGATGGATTTCTTTAGCTTGCACACCTTGCTTTCCTCAATCATGAAGCCTTGGGGTTACTTCATGTGAATATCCTCAGAGAGTTATTCTTAGAGGAATGCAATCTTGAATTACATCCCGAAGATGCAATAGTCAAGTTGTGTAGCCAATTTTTTTTAGCAATATTCCGATGAGTTTAAGCATGGTTACTGAAGAGCAAGTCTCATTGCAAGCAATGTCTTCTCTTTCGATGTGTAGCTTATGGCTACGAACCGAGCTTTGAAGGTCTCTACCTTCTCATCAGGTTCCCTCTTCTCTTGAAGATCCATTTACACCTTAATGGGTCTAACCCTTATAGGTTGATCCTCGAGGGTCCATATACAACACTTGTATATGAAGTCTACTTTAGACTTTATTGCTAATATCCATCTTTCCATGTCATGATCTTTAGGAGCTTCATCACATGAAGTCCGATCATTGTCAGACTCTGCTGACACATGGAATACATCCTCAAACTCATTTGAAGAGGTATTAATGTTTCATCTTTAATTGTCATTTTAGTTTCCGATTTCAGGAGTCTCATTATCTTCTCAAGATTAAATGAGTTCCTATACTTCATTTTCATCTTGATTCTTAAGAGAGTCATCCTCTAAGAATCATATTCTCAGAAATGAGATCTTTTAAGAATCTCAAGGTCATAAAGTAGGTATCCAATACCATACTTCATTTTCCTAATGAAGTAGCACTCTCAAGTGCTAGATTCCAGCTTACTTGCATGGAATCTTATTAAGGATATATATTGTAGTCTCTACTACACATATATACATGGAAACTAAGAGGATAATTATGCTAAAATTCATCGTTGATCAAATCATGTCGCACATGATCCAATTGTATCTCCCTACAACTCTATTGAGTTCAGGTTTACCAGGAGGAGTGAGATAGAAATGATATTCATATCTCTATAAGGTATTCTTTGAATTTTATCTAATAGGTACAAGCTACCTAAGTTAGATCAAATTCATTTCATCTTTCTTCAAATTTTGGTTCTAAACCAAAATTGTGAAATCTTTGAACATTTCAAAGGTTTCTCAGGTGAAGAGAAGAAATCTCATATCATACGTAATCATCAATAGATATTACATATCCATAATGTTTACTATGATATAGATGATCTACATACATCAATATGTATGAGATCTTGAATACCTCGACATCTAACACCATTCCCAAAGAAGGGTGTATTGGACATTTTACTTTGAATATTCACAAGTATGTAAGATTTGAAATTTTAGACATTCTAAAGTTTCATATCTTACTAGTCTATTGATCAAATCAACAGACATATGTCCAAGACTTGATGCCAGATCATTGTCAAATGATCTTCATCCTCCTATTGATCTTATAAGGTTTGATTTTCAGTATTAGAAATCTTAATGAACCATTCATTAATTTTCTAATTTTATGGAGTCCACTAGATGTTAGATTACTATCTGAAATATTTCCATCATAACTCTTTATGATAGTTCTATCTCAGAATTCAAGTTTATTTCCAACATTTAGAAACAAACAATGATGGTATTCTAATATCTAGGTCATAGAGACATTCTCTAAGACAAAGGGCTCTCCCACTGAGAATATGAAGTCTATCTATCCAATAGAGATTGCTGCAACAATTACAGTAATATCCATGTAGATGACTACTAATCCTTAAGATCGAATTTTTAATCTTCTAATATATATATGCAACCAATTGCAAATGTCATTAGAAGATTGGGATACAATTGTCAGACTTTATCTTATGAAATAATAAAGTCAGAGTCAATGATTATATGTAGATTATTCTGATGCTCTATCTGAGTCCTTCACTAAGGATTTTAGACAGACTTGATAGTCATACTATCAACACATCAACTTATTGCAGCATTGGCATTCATCCAACTCTTTGGATGTGATATGGAAGTCACAGAAGTAGGTCAACTCTTTGACTTTCCTTCTTACTCGGGTCCGACCCATGCTTCCACTGTGCTCTCTTCATCTATAATCAACATTTATACATGCTTCATTAAATTCATTCAAAATGATTAATACGAAGCTTCATGAATGACTAGAGTATAGACAGTAGAATGATGACACTCATCATATCTACATACATCTTAACTCTTAGAGACTTAGGTTCAGGTAGGTATTCAAACATTTTGAATACATCATCTCTTTCGAGCCACCATTCTGCATAATACAGAGAACCAAGTCATTCATGATTAAATGTCTAGAGCACGTATGCCAAAATATCTTCTTTTATTTTATAAGGATTATTCGACAATTACGATCACCATCGACATGTCACTTCCAAAGTACACTCGATGAAAGATCAAGACTATAGAGACATACAAACCCTAAGGTGATGTCTTATTATCTTATTTAATTGTCATTCCTCATTATCTTGAGGAAACTTGCACATTGCCAAAATATCTTCTTTTATTATGTGTTCAATTGCAAGTACAATATCTGGATCATGAGTCCAATCCAAGATATTTTTACTGGTTATCATTGAGTATAACATTGAGTGGGTTTAATGATGGATTATCTGAAATAAGAAATTTGCATAAGAGTGTATATATTATATATACATGTTTTACTTTGATTTAGGAATTTTTTTATATCAAAGTTGTCTTGCCTTGTCAACACTGAAAGTTCATTCCCTTAATCACTTTCAATGTAAGAGATATTCTTACCATTATACTCTAGCAAGATCTGGGATCTCCTTTCCTATCTTTGTTGCATCCCAATAATATGAGAACCTACAACTCGGATAAAAAGAAGCGGGAACACATTCCGCCTTGCAAGTCCAACTTGCATCTCCCAATTTGGTCTTTAACACCCGGGCCCACCACCCCTAAGGCAATGTTGACCCGTCATTAATTGAACCAACCGTCAACAGACTTAATACTCGCTATACGCAATCCAATATCACCCCAATAATATGAGGACCCGATATTGGGGTCACTACGTATACGGCCTTACTCTTTCGAGAAGCAAAGAACCCGATTCAATTAAATCATATATAGGATCTGTCACTTCGGACATGCGTCTCCTATACACAACAACTGGCGACAGAATCCTTTGCCTTGACGGGAGACCATGGATGTCACTTATGTGATCCTCCACCTCATATTCAAATTGTAATTAATTATCGTGAATCATATTCACATAATTAATTCTTCCAAGGGAAATACACATCTATTCATAATAGAGTGTTTATTGGATATAGTTAATTTAATCACATTAAATTAATCATCAATCCAATCATCAATCAACAAACATGTCTTTTACTTGAATAGAAGGTATATACTCAAAGTACGTATTATTCGAATTTTAATAATTAGATAAATACACATTGTCTGTCTCCGGTATTATACAGTCCCTACCCGCTGTCATGGCCAGTACCGACGAGAGTGGGACGGACCACATACGTTGCAACCCGCTACCCCAATGCTCTCCGACTAGGCACCACATCCGCCTCGGGAAAGGATAATACCAGATAGACCATCATGTACTTTGATATGTTCATCGGTTTTTCAACCGAAATTATACCATATAATATAAATCAAAACATTTTTGATTATAAGGAGATTTGCTAGACAAATCCCCAATCCTATTCAAGCAAAAGGGTTTTCATGTAAAAGTTGTCCTACAACTATTGTAGGATAAACTATGGTTTTCATGAAATCAATGTTTGTTGATGAACCAATGATCAAGATCTAATATCTCATCATTGTGGTTTAGGCAAGTGTCATTCAATGAAATAATTATTTCTTTAAATAACAAATATTTATCACTAATTATTACAGAAAATTAACAATTAATTTTCATCATGATAATTGAATGACATATCACAAGGTTCAAGATCAAAATTGTTAATTTCCAGCAGTGACCCCCAATCACTAAAATTAACTTATCTTGATCAATTTAAATCCAAAAAATGCAAACTCAGTTTCCAAAGATTGCCTATTTGATTTATTAAAGAACCCAAGTGATAATTCACGCATTTCAAGGCGGATTAAAACCGTAATTATCTCATTAATTACGTTCAAATCCGCAGTTCCCGCAACAGTGAATATAGTAAACTCAAGTCCTATGGTTTCCATGTTTAATGGGGAACAAAATCCAATTGAAAATTTCGTGTTTAAACATTTTAAACAGAGCCGAAAAATTCAATTTTACAGAGGTGCGAAAAATTGAAATGCAGTAAAAATTTCGCAACCCTTTCAAGAACCAAATCGTCTAAGATCTATGGATCATATCCAAAACCTTATTCGACCTATGGCTCTGATACCACTTGAAGGATATTGAGAATCCTTAAGCGCATCACGGAAGCGTGTCGATCGCATCGTATGCAATCGGAGCAACTAGTCGTACTAGATGCTAGATGCAGCGGAAATTAAAAAGTTTAACTTTAAAGATGAAACCACATGATCACGAGAACACTTCTCGGATGGTTTCATCAAACCACAAAGTACAAGGAATACCTCTTGAAGCGTGGTTGTGATCGCGAGATCCCAAAGTAGAGATCCTCCTATCTTAAGTCCGATCCACGAAGAACGCACTTGCGGGCGCGATGATGAGTCACGTTCCTTCCCGCAATCCTCGATGAAGATCCAAGCGATGGCTCCCCCGATTTCGTCAAACGAAATCCGTCGTCTTCCTTTAGAGTAAGAAACTCCAAAGAAGATGGAGATCCATGAGTCGTCGAAGGCGAAAGTCGAGAGTCTCTCCTTTCTCAACACAAAGTGGACGGCCACTTGATGGAGAAGAGAAAGAGAGAGGGCGAGAATGAGAGAGAGAGAGAGAGAGTTGTAACCTTGCACAACTCTTAATGATGTACCATGGAAGGCTACCCTAGCCCTCTATTTATATTAGTTTAGGATCCAATGGATCTCAATCCATGGGACACATGGATCCAAGGGCTATGCTTGGTCCATGCTAAATCAATGGCTACGATTGTTGTTGGTTAAAACCAACAACATTAATTTAAATTAAAAAAATGTTGCAACATTATCAACATAATTTAATTTAACATTAACTAATTAAGAGATAATGTGATAAATAAAAATGGAGTCAACCAACCTCCCTAAAAATGGGGGGCGTCACCCATGAACAATTCATGGGTGACGCCACCTATGGAGGGTGGTTTATTTTTTTTGCTCCATTTTATTTATCTTATTATTCCTTAATTAATCACAATAAATATTCACCAAATTAATTCCAAATTAATTTGTGAATATTTCAATCTTGCCATTGAATATTATGTGAATCATATTCACAACCCAAACTAATTAGTAAATTGCATTTCCAATTAATTAATAAATGTGAATCCAATTTACATTATTAATTAACAAATGCTATTTACATAAATTCTCTCTCTTATATATGTATATTATAAATCACATTTATAACATACATATATCATGGATAGTGTTATCCACATTCTCTTAATCCTTGATAATTAAATCCAATTTAATTATCTTAGATAATCATTTTCACAATATGAATTATATTCATATTAAGCTTGATAATTAAATCTCATTTAATCATCAAGTCCTTGCTTGGATATTTCATCAAAAGAATTATTCTTGAACCCTTTCAAGAATAATGTGCTTTCTCCGCAGATACTTGGAGATAAGGACAGGGCGATTGTATTATTCCACGTATAGTGACTTGGATATTGAGATCTTATCTCAAATCCAGATCTTACGAACCTCCCACAGATGCTTGATTAAATCAAGACCGCAAATCCAATCTTCTCATTGGATCTGAATCTCATTCAAACCAATGTCCAACACTTGGACTAAGATCAGATTGCTTCTCTACTGAAAGGAGTCACTAAAATCCAGACCTGTTTCATCACTCCCTCGGAATGGAAGCGTCATGGATATACAATCGTTTATGATCACATCACCCTTCAGGTATTCCTAATACCTGTACATCCTGCATACTGGAAGACCCATGGTCAACCCGAAGATCAAGATCTATTTTACACTGTCTTCTTCAGGGTTTGATCACTAAGTTTCTCATTTGATCATTGGGATTTGGTATCGATCATATACTTTCCAAAAGCATATATCATACCTAGGTCTTGATCATATACTTTCCAAAAGTATATATCAAACCTACAAATTCAGTCAAGCTTCCAAAGCAAGACGACCGTGCACGGAATTTGATTCTTCCCAATATCTCATGAGTGAGCTCATGTCTTCCGGTTCAGTAATGAACCTGTATGATCCCTTTGAGAGATCGTATTACTCATATGCCCTTATATGCACACCAACGTGCCGGTGTATAGACCTTGGTTAGGTCATCAACCTATTGGTCTGTCAAATGTACACACTCAGACATATAGCAATACATCTGTCTCCGGTTAGAGGATGCGTGCCTATGCTGTGACAACATTCAACATAGGACTTAGGTTATCTCGATCTCGTTAAGTCAACTCTTTGACCTAACTAATCTGACACCTCCGAATCTCTATTCCTATGCAGAGGACCTGCATCAAGAGGTCGGTCAGATATCAACCTATGTGAGAAAGGATTGCCATCTCCTACTCAGGCTGGAGATCACATCTTAACAATCATTTGACGGTGCTTGATGAGTCCTCAATCTAACCCTTTAGATATTCATCCAAGCACCAGCCTCTATGATTCATATATTGAATCAACAGCTGTATGATCATTAAGATAGCCATGGTACATAACCCTAATTGTACAGAGGGACCTATTATGCAAATTATTTATTCTTTATTTCAGATCAGGGAATGATATTCGCAATAACAATTATTGCATAATGGCTCGCCGTGGGCTCACATGTCCAACACACCCCGCAGCCGAACCTTGCTCCTTGCCTTAGCTTCGGGTTCTACCGAAGCTACGAGCCCTTACCACATGGAAGAAACTCTGAAGATCTTTACAGACCTACCCTGCTTGTGCTATGCATGTGAGTCGGGGGGATTGTAGAGGCATCCCTCACAGATCCATATTTGCGCACCGTCCCCGCTTTCAAGTAGGCATGTGCTTTGTACGTGCCCCGGTGGACATTTGTGCCAAACCCCCGCATCTTCCAAAGATTAGCAGAAGAGACCTACTCCAGCAGATCACGTGCGACACACGTGCCATCCTACAATAATTGCACATCTGCCCCTACAAGTCCCTTTGGGGAAGAACATGCCTTTACCCTATTACGTACATGGATTAGATGAATGGAATGAAGAAAAATGTTGGATTGAAGAATTCCGTCCCATTTAATTAGAGTTGCATCTAAAGCATTATATCAAGCCAAGTGGTCGAACAAGAGACACACTTAGATCACAACGACTTGTCCTCAGTTGTTCTCTGCTCTAATGATATCCACATGACAATCAAGTGCTACTTAGAATAATTGCACATGTACCCTGAAAATTTCTTATTTCATGAACATGTATAGGTTGGGTGGACTCACGTGCACATTACATGATATTTGGTGAATTTATAAGATCCACCTTAAACAATTACGTGTTCATAAATAGGTTCCATTTGAGTTGCTCGCATGAAGAAACACAAAATTTCTTAGTGTTTACCCGTACAACCTCAAGTGTTTGAATATTTGTATAAATGTCTTATTCTAGAGCACCTAGTTGATACTATGGTGTAATCTCATCTTATATATTTCTTATTGACCTCTGTCCCAAAATAGATTGAGAATACCTCAGCCTCCATATTTTGGATTTGATTTTAGTGAGGGCTACTTGCTGCATTCTTTCTCAACCATTAGATTAGCTCGATAACAAACCTCTTGTTCAACTGCCTAAGTCATTGTAAAATCTCATTTCAGGAGAGCTAGTGTCAAAATCCATCAAGTGAGCATAGTCTCTTTATTGGAATGAGAGAAGTTCATCCTTTCTTTTCATGAGAGTGGAAATATCTCTAAAGGAGGAAGGGTGGGAAGGAGGATGACGTGTAAGTTTGTTGTTCAATATAAAAAAGAAAACACAAAGATTTTATCATGTCTACAATTTTTAAAACAATAGAAAATGTTTATATTTCACTTTAAAAAATCAATATAAAATAAATAAAATCCAAAAATACAACGAAAATCAACAAAGATAGTAAAACAAATAAAAGACAGAAATATTTTAGTTCACACCTTTCGAATGTTTCTATTATATTTTAAAAATATTAAAAGACTCTTTAATTTCATTTATATATAACTTTTATAAATACTTAAAATATTAGAAATCAATAAAAAATATAAATAAACTAAGAATTAAAAATAAAAACGGGATTTTTTTAAATAATTATTAAGAAATTCATAATTAATTAAATAAGCATCAAAGAAAAAAAATTAAAAAAATAGGCATCGATCGGCACCTGAGGTGCCGATTTGGGGCGCCCCCTCCAAATCGGCACCTCAGGTGCCGATTTGGGCAGACAGAGATTACAAATTATTATTATCTTCATTAGATATGAATAATTTAAAAATATTTTGAGGAATTATGTAAATAATTTTACAAAATATTATTCTACAATTATATTTATGTTCATTTGAGTAAATTTGAGGAATTACTTAAATAAATTTAAAAAATAAAATATCAATATTTTCCTTCATCACACTATTTTGGATCTATCAGTAGAGCTTCGTGGTCTCATCTTCTTCCCGATAACGTTATTGTAAAATGTTAAGTATATCTCTATTTTTTTATTATATTGTCCATTATTGGTACATACTTAGAATATTTATAATTGACATGTCAACAATATTGTATTAAATATGAAGAAATTGAGAGTGTGAACAACATCATTTATCATTGATATATGTGAACTCAAAAAGGTACAACTTGACATGAATAAATTTTAAAAAATTACAAGTATTTTATTAAATTCATAAGAGAAGAAATATGAGTTTACAAATAATAAGAAAAAAATTTACAATAACTTAAAGTTTCCATATCTTCATAAATCCCTTCAGACCTCCTCCTCCACCTCCTGCACCACCTCCCTTGTCGTTTCCTTTCCCTCCATCTCCTAATTTTTTGTGAGTCTCTTCATGTGTTGTCTTCTTCTTCTTCTGCTTGGACATTTGTTCTGAATGTGTTGGAACGTGCCCTGGAGGATGCGGTCTAGCTGACGACTTCCGTGGCGGTTCGATTGTTTGTGATTCCTGATTCCTTGACGTTCGTACACTTGTTGAATGGCGAGGCGGCTCTGATGGAGGAGGCTCCGTGATCCTTACTCCGGGAGAAGGTATTCGAGGCGGCTCCGGACGTTGTTGTGGTATCGTGGATATACCAAACAACTGTCTATCAAAATCTGTTACCTCCATTTGCCGAACACTATCAAATATATGCGACTGTAAATCTTCTGAACTGTATTGAGTAGACGGTATGAGCTGAGAGGGTCCAGAGTCAAATTGACTCGAAGGTCCAACAAGCGATGGTCCTACAAGATTGAGACATTTTCATTGTTATAAGTATCACAAAATTTAAACATAACGTATTGAATTGAGTTTGTATATTGTATAATATATTTATACCTGAACCTCTAAATCCGGCTTCACCGATTTGAGACCCTCTAAATCCATACTCGATATAGCTCATACCTGAAAGATGTTAATTACATTATATGTCAAATAACTTACCTAATAAGTAAGAGGAGAATGCAATGTAATAAATTAAGTACACTATTACCTGTAGATACGAATCCTGGTTGAATTGGTGGAACTTCCTGTCCGATGTATCCCTGACTCGAAGGACCTGCAAATGATGATCCTGCAAATTGAGATTGACTAAAAGCTTCTCCATATCCTGCAAGAATTAGATATTCAACTTTTAGAAAATAATACATAAGATAAAAATTTGTTATTTAATTTAGTCATTTTATTACCTGAAGCTCCAAATCCAGTTTGGTCATATTGAGATGCGAGTCCTTGAAGACATGATGAGTACCCTTGCCCGCTATATCCTGCAGACGTCATTCCTGAGGTGCCAAATATTGACTCCTCCATTGTCTGACCCTGGGAAAATGCCTGCTCACCTAGTCCTCCTATATTTTATGAGGAGCTGTTATTATATGTCTAAAAATCGATATATGGATAAGAGTTGACTATACATAAACAAATAACTAAAACCTGAACTAGCAAACATCGGTGGTGGTTGCGTCCCCTCCCCACCATATTCCGTGTACTCCCTTCCTGTAAAATTTTCAACATAGAAATTTATAAATTCACGATTTTAAGATAAGAAATTAGTTTACATTTGTAAGAAAAAAATTACAAAACCTGATACTCCTGAAGTATGATGCTCCTGTGATGGCATGAATTGTTGATGCCCATATTGATGGAAGGGATACATCAAGGAGAACATGTTCAGTGTTTCATCGAACATGCTAATTGTATTTTCGACTGTCGTCCTCATGTCGGTAGGTAAGTCTGTTGATCGTCTAAGTTGTTCCATACTATTTCTTCCTTGTACAATCGTATCCACCTAGTCCATTTACAAATATATTAAGAATGATTTAATTGAATCTCAATAGAATAAGTAGAGTTTTTAAACATACCAGACGTCTTTCCATTGGTCCGTGTGGTCGGTAAGCTACTACAGGAGGAGGAATCTGTGTTTGGATCCATCTTCTTGTGATATTCCAATACCATTGCATATAAAGATCGGTATCAGAATCCGGGTGCTCATGAACAACTGTGGCTTCCCTATCAGCCCAACGATCCACGTACTGTCGATGTATAGTAGCCCAGTTTAGGATGTCTCCACTTCGGGTTTTGTTACGTCTAGATATAGCATTTATCCTCTCCACAGAAACAGGAAGGTGCTGACGCATCCCAAATTGTCGCATCACACGATCAGGTAGGTGCATCACTACAAGATCGTAACAAATAAGTGGAACACGACTCATCCATACAGGCTGTCCACTTCTGCAGATAGGATGCAATTGTGATATCTCAACTTCAGCGTATGGTGTCCAAATCATCTGTATTTTAGAAAAAAAATTAGATCTTGTAGTTTACAATAATTTAAAATTAATATGAGTGTTACAGCTGTTATACCTGATGAGGTTCTTGTGTATCGAGCTCGTTACGATAGAATGCTAATGTTGCCGTATGCACGTTCTCTTTGAAACTGCGCACTCCTATCCACTTCAACGCTAATGAACCTCCAGTTATCTGAGCACCAGCACGTACTATCGGCCGTCCAATATGTACATGCTCCCATTCCCAAACCTGTAATTAAAAATATTAGAAGATGCAAATAAAACAAATTGAGACATGTAGGGGTACTCTACATACCTGTAAAATTGAGAAAAAACCATATATCCTAGACGTGCCGATCTTTGCGCCCCTATCGAGTTCTGAATACATATGCGCCAAAGCAGCAGCACCCCAAGCCAGTTGAGCACATTCTTGCAGTTCTCGTAAGTGTAATAGGTACCTAAAAAAATAATCAAACCTAAGAATACAATAACAATTAGTAATGTAATACAGTCAATCATTAACGCATACCTTAGAGGCACCATTTTTTTTCTTTGATGCTTATTTAATTAATAATGAATTTCTTAATAATTATTTAAAAAAAATCCCACCTACAACCTTATATGCTATAACTAAAAACATACCCAAAACCATATAGATATCTCTGACCCACATTGAAAGAGGGAGTGAACATTTTTTAGTAGTGAATTTTAGAGGTCAAGCCAGGGCGTTAGAAAAGAAGGTAGAGAGAGGTATGCACGGTGATAGTTGTTGCCTCTCCTCATCCAAGGGATAGGAATATGCAACATTGCAATCCCATTTTCTCTTATTCTTCTCCCCCTTATTATGGTTCCTTTGTTGAATTTCTCTTTTATATTAGTTATTTTAGTTTTGTGGCTTGTTTTTTGTCTTCTTGCCATTTTATTTCATGTAGTACTTTTTCTTATCACCACTTCTCAAACCTATGTGAATTCTTCTCCCTTGGTTGAAGATTTATATTTTCTCTCCTTGAGAATGGAAAAAATATATGTAGTCTTGTCTTTATGCTCTATAGAATGATCTCACTCGTGTATATGGCTGTGGTGGACCTAGGATTACGGATTAGGTGGGAAATAAATAAGATTGAAATAATAATAAATAAATGAGATTGAAATAATAATAAATAAATAAGTATAAACATCAATGTGCATAGAGATATATAAGGAGATGTGCGTCAAGTTTTCATATTTTGAAGGTACATATCTATACTTAAAGCACCCGAGGGACTTCTACACCATTGAAATATTGATTGATAAAATAATTTATTTCTGATTTCCTTACTCAATTGGTAAAATGATGTTTATTTTGGATTAACATACATATATGCCTACGAAGTACATAGATATTGTATTATTGTTACATACGTTGGAATTGGAGTTTGGGGTATGTGATTTAATCGTGTCACGATCAGGAAATAGACCTATAATGTCTCCATGAAGGATTGAGAATGTAACGATGCAACCAGTGCAATGAATCCATGGGGGAATGGGTCTACAAAATGTCCAAGAGATAGGCATCAAGGGTGCCAGGAGGTGCTCCTAGTGCCTATCATGGCACATCTGGATATGGAGAGAGATGCAAGATCGTGAGGGAGCTGAAGGTGCCTAGTGTCGAGATGTGCTCCATATCTATATTGTGACACATCTAGGACTCAAGGGGGGAGGTAGCGTGCTGGAGCATGGTATCATCGCATGGGAGGGGATTCCGAGAAGTGCAGTGATTGAGTGGGAATTTGCGAAGTCGAGCTGGGGAAGGGGAGGGATGGACCACATGAGGAATGAAGGGGATGGAGGCATGGATGCAAATGAACAAATACATATACGAATTTAGGTGTTACCATAGCATTATCAATTTTAAAATATGAATATGGATGCCAATACAGATAGACAGATATTGAAACTACATCATCCATCCTTAAAAAAATAGATATGGATGTAAAACATATATTGAATGCATACAAGTAATATTAGAAATACTCTATAGAATGGCTAAAAAATGAATGAGTTGGATGGAAAACACACGATTTAAACATACTAAAATGTGCTTATATAAAAAATACCAAATAGGTTAAAGAAAGTATAGAATTATGTTATATATTGTTAAAGATAAATCTACAACTATACTTATTTGTTAAAATAGGTATATGGATACTGATACAAATATGAATGTTTGCAAAAATCAAAGTGATATCCATATCCGAGTCCATTTTAAAACAGCTAAGAATGACAAAATCTCTATAAAACATATATGGTGGCGTATCAGATATGGATATATTTGTATTTGTTTGCATCCTTATATGAAGGGTACATTTTCAAATCTAAATTTATTGATGATTGGGAGGGGGCACAGATGACGCATATGGATTTCCAATTCCTAATTTTTTAGATGACAAGGGGAACAACCGAATATTATTACATTTTCTTTAATTTTTATTTCTACAAAATAGGGGAAGTTGAGGAGTTAGGTGGGTAACCCCCCCCCCCCCCCCCCCCCCCACATAACAATATATGTATCCACCCATAGTCTATGAGTGTTGGAATTGAAAACCATCCTCCATGGAGATAGTTGGGTGTACAAGGAGCTAAAAGTCAACTTATTCTCAACTTATTTTTATTTTAGCCTTCTTTCATATATTTTTTATGTTCTATTCCTTTATTATAAACCCTATTGTAACATCAATAATAAAATTATGAAAAATTGAAAAAATATTGTAAACTTTTAGTGGACATTGTGCTTTTCTTTTCTAGACAAATATAGAAAGTAAGATCGACGTAATTGGTTAACATATGAACTAAAGCCTACGTACAACTTTATTCCCAATATTTGACCCTATGCTCATATTATATATTTCCTCATGAATTTTGTAATGTAGATGGAGTTGATCCATCATCATACAAATGCTTTGCAATGAGATGTCAAAAAGGAACTCTTAAAACATTGTAAACCATTGTCATTAAGCAAATGCCTAAAAACTTCTTGTGTAAATATGTAAACTAAACACATCAACAATTGTCATCAAGTATGAAAATAGAATTTTCAAATCTTAGCAATGTGTGTATTAACATTTAAACAGATCAAAACTATACAATGTTGAATATTTGGACCTTATAAGGATATCTTTCACAACAATTAAATCATAATAAATTTGTGCATGATGACAACATAAATTTATTGACATTGATAAACCCAGATGCCATACATGAAATTTTCCATTACAATTTCATAACAAAAGCAAAGGAAGACCAAGAAAATAAAGATGAAGAAGCATCTAATCAGACGATTCCAAAATGCTAGCGATGTATGTATCGGTTCTGCTTCAATATCTTCATCTTCCTTTGATTGATGCCTCGACAGGAGGATCTGCTCTCTTTTTGTCTCTAAAGTGTTCTCTTGATGTTGATCCTATTAAAGCATACAAACATGTTTATTAGCAAGTAGGTATTACATTTCAAAGAAGATTTACAATGCAATAGATTTTTTTTTGCAAACTTACCTTTATACAATGGGTTCTAAAAGGAGGTAACGAAGCTCCATACGTTCTCATTCTTTTTATTAGTGAAAACTGAGCTATCAATGCATCATAATCGGGCAATCGTGGATGTTTTCTTCTATTTATATTCTCATCTTTAAGCATTAATCCTTGTACTCTTGGGGCATCTTCCTTCTCGTGTGGATCCTATAAATGACAAAATATATGATTAATGCTTGTTATTTTGAAGATTGTATGATGTAGAGAATAATAAAGTCATCTGCATTAACTTACATTTTTTCTTGACTTTATTTTACGAAGTTCTTTGTAAGTCCATGGAATAGACTTTTCTTTTGATATTACTTTCAATAGATTTATCTTCACATCATCAGAAAAGATCTTCTGGCATGATTTCTTCTCAAACTAAATCAATAAAAAATATTAATATTAAAAATAATTAAGATATCATTTTTTTAAAAAAATATCTACCTCTGCATTTATGAATCCCTCCATCGAATCACCAAAGTGATCGATAAGAATAACCCTAAGATCGGATAAATCCGACAAATAAGAAAGTGACTTAGCTGCAAACATTAACGTTGCCGCGGCTTCCTTATCCTCTTTGGTTAAGATCCTATAAAAATAGAATTTAATAAATATGAGTTAAAAATGATTGTAAATACCATGACAGAATAATGGTTTTGTGCTTTTTCATATAAGAGATGGATTTTGTGGAAGTATTGAGAATCATTGAAAAATGACACATATATGTATTTGTACCTTGACTTGTCGAGAGTAGGGATTCGATTTAGGATATGTTGGCAAAATCTATCAACCATTTCATAGCATGCAACTTGATTTGCTTCGATTATAATTTCATTCACCTGCTCCGTAAATACATGGTAAGGCATGGTTATATACAAACGGAATCAATTATATGCATGAAATTCATCAATAAAGTAAATATTTGAATCTATAAAATATATTTTATTAAATCGAATAACAAAATAAACTATGATTTCAGGATCAATAGGTTACATAATGTTGGTATCCTTGTTATCTGAATATCTAATGATTGTGCTTAACTAATTATTAATATTAATTTGAATATAAGGATAATATCACCCACACATCAAAGATGAAGTGATGGTATTACTCAAGTTTAAATATTCATAGGCAACGATAATCGATAGAACATTTATATTTTTTAATCCAAGGAGATACTTGTATAAATCTGAATGGAGATGAAGAATGCATGTAGCCAACCCTAATTAATTGAGGCTTGGTTGTTGTTGTTTTGTTGCCAAGGAGATACTTGTGTTACCTAGATATAACTTAATTAAAAAAATCATAAAATATTTTATTTAAAGAAAGAAAGTCTTATCAGAATATGTAATACAATATAGAATGCGATATGCAGGCAATTATGTGTAATGGTATCTTAGATAATAATAACTTTTCTAGAACATGTGATTTTGAAATTTAAACCGTCTCCAAGAGTCTGGTGGTGGAAGGTCAGTGTCAACCAAAGGTGATGGTGACTATGGTGTTAAGTTACCTCATAGCAGTCTCATGGCTAGAGAGTTTTGGTAAGCAAGAGAGATAGATACGCGTATTTGGAAAATGTGAAAGGGTGAGACATACTAGGAAGAGGAGGAGGAAACATGAACAAACCTCTCTAGCCACAAGACTACTATTACTAGGTCTCTTGACGCCAACTAGGTGATGGTGTTTCTCATTTAATCATCATCACCTTTGATTCATATTTGGTTACCATCACAAGACCCCCCACCCCCTCTCGCTCCTATCCCCATTCTTATAATCGATTCTAAGGGCTTTAGGAAAATGTGAAGCTTACAAGGGATTAAAAAATAGTTGGATTTGTACTTGAAACTAAAAATAAAAAACAACACATACTTATCAACCCCTTCATAAAATATTATATGAGAATGTCCTTTTATCCTCATGGGGCTCGATTAACCTATTCTATAACACCTCATTCCCTACCTTGGATGACAAGACCCAAACTACTCCATCCAAGGTCTCCTTGGTTCGCAACATCCCAACATCTAATGTTAATTCATGCCAGATTAACTTTGAAAAATCTAAGTTTTATTTATTCTCATTGGGTTTTATGGAGTTCAAAGCCCAATCATCTTGTCTTGAATTAAAACTACTTCTTTCCATCAGATATTTGTCAACATGGCAACATGCCTCATCGATCAAGCTATATTATTAATTTACGGCATCTTCATTTTTGAAATAAGGTCATTGGAATGACAATGCATCATTTCAATTGGTGCATATCAATGATGGCATTGGATTAATTTGAATAAACCACATTTTATTCGATGAAAACCATTATTTCCTTTATGGGAAGACCAAATGATAGATATCCCTCTTTGGTGCTCTAGATATTGTGAGGAACTAATCTCCCACTCAGTACTCAGTGTATCACTTTAATATATCCCTCTTTGGTCAAAAAACCATATCTTGATAAAACTAACTTGGGCCTAAACATCACTGTCAAAATCATCTAGGGGTATTGCACACATACCTTACTCGATGCTTTAATTGTCTTTGTATCGGGATTAAAAGTGATGCTCTAGTCTGCCATTCATTTCCTTTAATTTCAAATTCATGGTTATTCAACATATGCATGCCCATCATTATCAAGCATGGCTCCTCACCATTCATCCTTCGACAAATGTAGAAGAAGCTCCACCCACACTATAGAAGGTAGATATTTGGTTCTCTCTTTTCAAGATCATTACCATGCTTAAAGAGGATGCACTTATTATATTAGGTTATTCAAGGAGATAAAGATTAAACATGTGGGGTAAAATCATTTACCCTTTTGGGAACTCGAAGGTAGTTGATGCAAAGGGAAATCTTTATTGATGTTTGGTTATTGAATTCTCCAAAGGCATTCCTTCATAGGACTAGTACAAAGATATACTCACCTCAGAAATTCCTTCAGATGTTTCCAAGTTATTTAGAAAATTTTCCATGTAGTTATTACCTGTTAAAGTATCCTCAATGGCACAATTTAGAGGCCTCATTCACACCTTACTACAAACCATAGATTGGTTCATTGACTTGTAAGCAGTCACAGCCTTTGGAGCCAAGAAAATTGAGGAAGTCAAAGCCTATAGAATGGATGTATTCCTTTCTTTATACCATATACACCCTTACATCTTCAATAACATAGTCAATAACATTGATAAACTCCTAATTTAAAACCACCTCGCTTTTTGTGGACTATGAAGATGATACAATGGTTAAACTTTTGGTTGATATCCCTGATCGTCATCTCATCTTGAAAGTGATTGAAGTTATCACTAGGGATGAAGTCTATGAATCCTTTTACCTTTGCACATTATGATCCATTGGTTTTCGGAAGTAACACTTCCAACAACAAATTATCAAAGCTTGAATGTTCCCCATAAAGGAGTTCCTTTAGATGTAATCATGAACATAATGGCTCTGCAACTATTATGGATTTAGTTCCAAGTAAGTTCAAACTCTTCTAAGAAATCATTTAGATACAGGTGAATGTAGATATCACCTCCTTTTCTCCCATCACGATCCTTTGATTGAGATTGAAAACATGCTTATAAAAGGGTTTAACAGAGAGGTATCAAAGAATACCACAATTTGGCTTCAATGCATGGACAAGGAAATTGATTATAAAACAAGGAAGTGGATGGCTCCAATGCATGGACATGGAAATTGATTATAAAACATGGAAGCGAATGTCGACCCTTTCATCCAAGACAATCTTTCAAAGCGATGAAACAAACTCTGGAGATGAAGGAAGCATCATCAACCTTGAACATGGCAATAGGGATGTGATTTGGATGGTGATTCACACGGTGCCCTGATCTTCCCTCTGATGAACTCAAGTACATCCATCTACCTCCCCATCCTTTTGATCCTCCCTTCAACAATCTCAGGTGCATCTCTTTACTTCCTCCCACCTCTTCCCCTATGCTTTCGATCTCTCTTTGTGCCTACCCTACCACTTTTGCATCCCTCACATCCTTCTCTTAATCAATGATGGGATGCAAGTCTACTGGAAGCACATACTACTCAAGAATATCCGAACATCATCCAAAAAACCTTCCCCTCAACTGGATGAATATCCAACCATGAAAAAATATCTGCTAATCACTCCATCACCTCAACCACCTCAGCCACCCCCAAACAAGAAACTCCTGAAGCAAGCGAAAAACCTTTCTCTACTTCAAAATCAGTTATAACTAAACTCATCTCTCCAATCATCAAAAGACCTCATGATCTTAGACCCCCACCCCCACCCCAACCCGACCAAGATTGTATCACATTCTTGGGGAAGATCATACCTCTCAATGAACGAAGTCTTTCGTACCTTAAGAAAATAATCTATGAATCCACCTACACCAATCGAAATCGCACATAACATGTGCAATTTTAAAATCATCTTATGTTGGATCAACTATACCCAACCCTCTTTCAATCCTTCTCCAAGTTTCAAAATTGCACCATCCACTGCACTCGACTCCTCCATCAAATATCCGGGAACTCCTAATATTCGGGAGAACCCCTCTGTTTCGGTGAAAAAAATAGTCGTCACTCCCATCGCAACTCACATGCAAGTTTGGTGATTTCTCATAAACATATCTTTCCTCCACTTGTTCCGAACCCCCCTACATGTGTCAACCTAAAGAGGATATAAAACTCTTTTCAAATCCCTATATTAATCCAACAGGTCCCACCACACAATGAAACCCTTCGTCTCATCCACTCCTCTTATCATTTTTTAAAACCCAAATCTAAAGCAACACACCCTTACCCCTCACATCCCATCCCCCATCAAATCAACCTCATAAACTTCCCAGAACCGCCACACCTCCTCGCATCTCCACACCCACAAAATCTCTCTCAGAGCCCACCAAAAGATACAATTCATATTTTCAACAACAAAGCCTTATTCAAACTGCCACTGTTGTATCACAAATCTCACCACCCCTCGACCATCTTGCTTGTTTTTAGTGCCTTTGATTAGGGCATGCCAAGTGATTATGTCCTTCTCTAATCGTCTTATTCTCGTGCATAAATATTGGCCACACTGCCAAGCAGTGCATATATTCCAAACCCACTCCCATGTCAAATTTACACCCTAAATAAAACACTTCAAACCTAACCAAATGCTAACACAACCCCTCACTAACTATGAGCCTCCAAGCATACGTCCTAATAAACTTGGAAGCTCGACCCTCCACCTCCATATGTTGTCCCTCTTCACTCACCTCTAGAAATCCCACTTACTACGCAAACACCATCATATCTCCCATCTGGCACATGGAGCTATGTGTTGAGTCCATGCTGGACAAATGACAGTTGCTACGATGTGTGACTGCGGATTTCTCCATCGACATACCCTCCTTCAAGTGGTCCAAGGATTCCCTCCTTGATGAAAAGGGTGACGATACTTTCTGTCTCTTTTAAAAATATCCAAGTGTTAGGTCATCATCGAACTCACATTTGAGACGCTCTAACTGAAGATTGTGGGGGAGCTCTGTCACCTCTCTAGAAGAGGTCACGATCTGGTTCTATTGATGGTCTCCCTCTTTTGGTGTAAAGCGCATTGAGGCAACCAATCTATATTGGTTGGTTGTTCTTGACCTTCCACAATACCACAGGTACCCATACGTCCTGAATAATTAGGTGAAGAACTTCGGGAAGCTTCTGGCTTGTAAAGTCTCACCATTAGCTGAAGACTGCAATGATGCCTCCTCATAGAAATCCCTAAATTTCAAGCCATCCCTAAAGGAATCAAAGTGGTCATGAATGACAACATGTTTGCAGCTATGTTCATCCTATTAACCAATACCGAGAAGTGTCCTAACTACTTTTATACTCCCTCATCTAAGAACACCATAACCTACTTCTAGGTCTCTAAATGCCAACCCGTAGAACTGGCCCATCACTCCCCCTTCACTTGGAACAGAGAGAAAGTACCTCCATCCCCTATCACCAAACTCGCACCATCTCGTTGATCTATGACTTTATGCAGACTGGATTAAGGCCAACATCAAACCACTCCCTTTCCTATCCATCATGGTCAGTCATTGGATGCCAGACTTCATCTCACCAATGACCTTGATAGGGAATCAGTGGAAAGCATCATACTCTAGCTAAAAGCCTTGGGCACTAACACTATTGGTAATATCATCAAGCACGTGACCTAGATTCCAAATAAGTAGGTACATGAAGGAATGAAGACCTC
The DNA here is from genome assembly GCA_037367405.1 of Ottelia alismoides. Taxonomy (NCBI): domain Eukaryota; kingdom Viridiplantae; phylum Streptophyta; class Magnoliopsida; order Alismatales; family Hydrocharitaceae; genus Ottelia; species Ottelia alismoides. The sequence goes on along the minus strand of JAZKJV010002851.1, from coordinate 198,023 downwards.
CCTCAGCATTGAGGCTGCTCCAACGACGAGCCCACTACCCACTACCACAACTACTCCTGTGGGGTCTAAGGCCTCCACCTCCCAACAATCAAGAAGGAGCCTAGCCCTAGGTAAAAATGAAGGATAATGAGCCATCCTCCACCCCATCCCCCCTTCTGTTTATGATGACTCTCTTGATGACACATCCTTTCCATGGTAAACAACAGTCAGTACCCCAAAAACCATGAAAATATGTGAAGAAATGCTTCCCAAGCTATGTTTGTCATTCGAGGATTCCCCTAACAAGAACTACCTCTTAGAGAGAATTCGGAGGTCAAAAATTCCCTCATTTTGAGGAACCACACTAATCCAATTGTATGGAGCTACGCACATTCCTATTGGATATCAGGTTACTATCGTGAAACATTTGTGGCCTCGGTGGCCCCTGGAAATAAATCGAATTAAAGGTTTCATTAGGAAATACAATATAAACCTTATCACCTTCTCGTAAACTAGGAGTAGAGATCCATCCCATACGATCCTTTTCTCCTCAATAAATACCTTTTGTTGGCACACGAATACCTCTTTCAAGTCATGGGGTATGTTATCTGGTTGGGATCCCTTAGTCTTCTCGTGCATTGGTTGCATACAATAAAACATGACTTGTGAACATGATTAACCGCCTCTTCTCCTCATATTTTAACCCCTCTGACCTAAACTTCATCAACAACTTGGTGGTTACTTTTTTCTACAAAAATGAGACCCATAAGATATCAGCAATTATCGCTCCCTTAGGATCGTCTCCAAAATCTTGGTCAATCACTAGGCTTTAAACTTATTAAGAATATCCCTATCTCCCAATGTGCCTTCCTTAGGATGGGGGTACCTCCGACGCCTTTGTTGTAACTTCCGAGATACTCACACATTGGAATCATAACAAAACAAAAAGCCATCGTGTATAAAATCAACCTTAAAAAGGCATTTAATTCTCTCAGATGGAGTGCCATGTTCAATTCCCTATCCCTAATTGGATGCCCTTGTATATTTATAGTTTGGATTTCAATCTTTCTCAAAAGCATGACTATTTCACTTAAAGTCAATAATTCCATCTATGTTTTATTTAAACCAACATATGGTGTTAGAGAAGGAGATCCTTTATCATCCCTCCTATTTACAAATATGATGAGCATTCTTGAGGAAATGCTAAAGAACCTGGCTAAGGCCAACCTGATTGAGGGGTCTCAAGCTCTATGGGAAGATTTGGTAATCATAAATATGCTTTTCATAGATGGAATCCTCATTTTCATAAAATTAAATGAGTCAAATGCCTCAAGTTTACCCTTGATATGTTCTCCGAGCTCTATTGCCTCTGTGTTAACGATGACAAGTCCTCGATCCATGGCCTCAATCTATCGGACTCTGAAAAAAACCCGATATCCCTAATTTTCAACTGGCTCTTTGATAATTTTCCTATCTCATATCTCGGAATGCCCCTTTCTCCTAAACCTCTAAAGTGTAATGGCGTGCTTCCTATTATAGAAAAAAATGAAAAAGCTATTGGTTGGCAATCCTACATGATCTCCCTCCCATCTTGCATCTCACTACCAAACTCTTCATTAACACCAAAAATTCATCATATGATAGATTCCCTCAAAATCCTCAAGAATATTCTACTGGAGATTGAAAAAAGCGAAGGCGATTTCTATAGAGTGGGACTTCGAATAAAAAACATCGTCATCAAGCCCGTTGGGAGTCCATTTTACATTCTAAAGATAATGATGATTGATGCATCTTAAACTTGGAGACCTTCCCAACATGCTTGTCTCGGAAAATTTACAATATCATAAGGGTAGATTTCGATACAAATAAGCACGAGGTAGACTTCATTAAAAAAATGTGGCAGTCTTCAAATAGATTAGATGTTGTAGAAACCTCATTTTGAATTTAAAACGGATCTTAAAATTCTCTCACAAAGTATAAGAGATCTAATGGGTAAAAATAGGTTAACGAGCCTGAATGAGCTTCAAAAATCTGCATATTCACCCTATATAGTTGAGACTTCAACAATTAGGAAACGATTTGATCGCTTGCCCATTGTCCCATTAATTAGGAATTGTGTAGGATCCAACAAATGGATTGAATACAAGGGGGGTTATTAAATCCCAAACCCCGAGTAGTTGGGCAATACTTGATAGCGCATTTACTTGCGTTAATTGGATATTACTTCAACAAAGAACGATAATATCTATTTTATTGTAAAAAGAAAATTATGGTAAAGATATTCAATACAAGATATTATGCTCGAATGTAATTGCGTGAACAGGTTGATATAGTTATTCCAAGTCGAACATATAAGTCAAATATCCAACCAAGCTGAAGTCTGTAGTGCAAATTATTCCAAAAATTACAAGCCCCCTGAAGTAAATGATAACACTAAACAAACAAAACGGATTAATCTGGTATGTTAAACAATAATAACTACTTTTTATCCATTGGGAAAAAAAGATACCATTTAACTAGCTATTTAATCTTAAATGTGTGAACTGTAACTACTCTTGATAACTACGTCACCTCCTGTTTTTTGAGATTCCATCCGATTGCTTGATTTAATTAGAACATAAGTGCAGTCATGAAATCGTTAATAGACTATATAATGGAGCTAGAGAAAATAAATTTTATTTATTCGAACTCCCTTAACCCTAATGCACTGGTACTTCTTCCAGAATTTATAGGTTCAAGTAGTTAACCCAGTAATCGATGGGGATACAAAAAAAGATTTGATTTAACTGATTGTTAATCTGAATTTCAAAGCTGCGGCGGATCGAGTCCTCCACAATAGCACTTTCATATATGAATGGAAACAAACAGAAAACAAAGTCCTAAACTCCGATACATTTATGATCTACAAGCACGGATGCATTCCATGCATGTTCTTCGAAGTTCCAACATATTAGGGATGAAATAACTTATCTTCCGTGTTCACCAACAAAAATCTGGAATCAGAAGAACTCGTCTTCCAACATATTAGGTTCCAACAGTTTAGGGTTAATGAAATGCAAAAGAATAACCAACAAATCCTGGCTGCAGTTGCACGAGTTTAAAAAAATAGATAGAAATTGGTAAAATCCTTTCAATTCAGGTATTGTATCTACAGTCAATATAGATGACAACGGCAGATGCATTCCATCTTCACCGAGGTTGCAACGGACTATCGATAATCAAATGCTAAAGAACAATACACAGCCCTAAAAGGTTCCAACGGACTATTGATAATAAAAAATGCTAAAGAACAATACACAGCCCTAAGCAGCACCAAATCTGGCAGCAGATGAGAGATTACGGACTCTGGAAAAAGCATCGGAGACGGATCCCTTGGAGAGGAGAGATGCGATGTCCCCCTTGAGGATGTCCAGAACAGATTGCCTCCGCTTCCTCCTCAAATCGACGGTGATCCTTATGGACTTTATCAATTTCTCGCTGCCATTTTGATCAGAAGCAGATTCATAAGGTACCTGTCTTCGAGTCACGTGCAGGAAACTAAGAACGGCTAGGAGACAAATGAAGAGAAAGACTAACCATTTCTGAGAGAAGGTCCTGCGTCGCACCAAGCCTTCCAGCATGCACCGCACCTTCGGCATTGCAACCATATGTGAAGAGTGGGATGAACTGTAGTTGTCTTTATATATAAATTTACAGAGGCACCGCCACACTCTGGTTTGTTATCATGACTGATTGTTCGTTAGAATAACGAATCCATTAATTCGAGTGGCTTTGGTATTGTAACAGAATAAACTAAACTCTAACAGCCTACCCCGACGTAATATAGTATCGTATGAAAGTTGAGAGCTCCAAATAAAAACTCTATCCTTGTCTTAGTCGGCAGGGCAGTGAGGCTCCAAATCGAGGTCTTCTTCAAGCACGTCCTCCTCCGCATCGCCGCCGTCACCGCTGCGACCTGCACGAGCTCGTGCATGGTGCTCCGCGCGTTTTTCTGGAGCACGTCGCAGCCGCACGCTGACTGCTGCAGCACCTGGAAGCATGTGTTCACGACGGTGCATACGGCGTGGTCCGTCAGCAGCGCGCCGCTGCAGCTCTTCATCACCGCCAGAGGCACCTGCATTGTAGATATCATGCAGACCCTTTGTTGTTACATTAAATTTATCATAATTTTCAGTCGAATAAAATTTATGTAAGACACGATGCCGCTCTGAATCGTAACTTATTAGTTACTAATCGAAATCATCTCTATCAATTATGCGCAGCCTTACATACGAATTTTAATCAGCAAATATGTAGAGTTACGGTGCCATGTGTTCACCATCACATTCTTCATGTTTGTATATTTGTCTTTATAATATTACTCCATTTACAAATTAAATGTTTACACGCAAATCCCATATTCTTGTACAAATAGTGGAGGACCTTAGGCAGATTCACACATGATCTCAACCGTGAGATCTTGATCTATTGGAACTTGAGTGTCATTTATCTAAAAGGTGTTTTGATCAGTCTATTTTTTATTTTAATATTTTTTAGCGTTACAGATACTTTGGTACTACTGTGAATTTCGCATAAGGGTATTATTCCGTAGTACCTTACCTGCAGGACCCTCATCAGCACGGCGTCCTCCGACGCCGTGTCCGTTCTCTCCAGCCGGCAGCTTGTGATCCCGAGCACGATTGAGTGCACGGCATCCCTCGCCCCTGGTGTCCGATCGTCGAAAATCTCCAACCGTAGAACCTTAAGCACCGCAGATAATGCCACCGCCGTGGCCGCAGCAGGGATCTCGTCGCTCTGGATCACGTCGAGGAAGGGTCCGAGGTACACGCTGGGGTCGACAGTGCGCCACTCGCCGAGCGACTTGAGGGAGAGAATGAGGTTGTGTCTCCCACGTCGTCGAGAGACGGCTGCACGTTAAGGTCGGGCGGGCGTCGGATCACGACGAGGAGCGCACCCACATCGGTGTTGAGCATGCATGTGTAACGTCCCGGGCTTAGGTCCCCGGTCCGTTAACGGAGCATTACTGGCCCTAACAATTTCTTGGGATCGGGCCCATACGGACCCGATTAACCACCCCCAAAATGCTTAAGCCGGGTTGTTCGGTAGTAAGCTCCTCACTATTTATCCCATCCGGAAATTTTTGTTTTCCACGGTATGGGACCTTTGTTTGGGGTTTTTACAACCTCCCCCACTTATATTCGCAACGTCCTCGTTGCGACATGGCTCATCACTTCTTCCCAGTAACAGTGGCGGCTGCACGCTCCGGGTAGCCATTTCCTCCAACCTCTTTGTAGGGGCGGCTCCACCTCTCGGGTAGCCCTTTCCACTATCAGAGGGCGTTTCAGCTCTGATACCATTTGTAACGTCCCGGGCTTAGGTCCCCGGTCCGTTAACGTTACAATTGGTATCAGAGCCGAAACGCCCTCTGATAGTGGAAAGGGCTACCCGAGAGGTGGAGCCGCCCCTACAAAGAGGTTGGAGGAAATGGCTACCCGGAGCGTGAAGCCGCCACTGTCACTGGGAAGAAGTGATGTGCCATGTCGCAACGAGGACGTTGCGAATATAAGTGGGGGAGATTGTAACACCTCCCAAAATAATGAATAGTCCCACACCGTGGAATACAAAATTCCTGGGTGGGATAAATAGTGAGGAGCTTACTACTTGTAAACACGGCTTAAGCATTTTGGGGGTGGTTAATCGGATCGTATGGGCCCGATCCCAAGAGGTTGTTAGGGCCAGTAATGCTCCGTTAACGGACCGGGGACTTAAGTCCGGGACGTTACAGCATGAGACACTGAGCTCGCGAAGGCGGGGGTCCTTCCGTCAGGGCTTTCGCATGGCCCCGGCTTCGTGGTTGCCACCGCCGTCGCTGCCGGATGCCCCGGTCTTTTGGTATTGACGTCCTTGTGCTCCTCTCCGGCAATGTGAGGCACAAGCTCTCACCTATGCAGACGGATCTGTGGAGTACGGAAACATCTCTTTAGATGCTTCACCAGGCGCATATTATCGGAAATTTTGCATGTGTTGTGTTGGGGGAGTTGATACAATGGTAACGTCATTGCGGATAAGGTTTTTGAAACCAAACAAAACACCGAATCAGAAAGTTGTTGAAATAGACGGATGGGATCGAGCCATGTAACAAACCAAATCAATCCGATGATGATATGATCATTATTTAAAACCGGATTAAATCGGATTGGTGAAAAAAAGTGATTGAACCGACTAATGAAACCGAAATGAAATATTATATATATAATATACAATTAATATACTTGAAATATATATAAAATACATAGATAATGTATATATTTCACACTATACACACTACAACAAATTGTACCAAAGGCAACGGATAATTTTGGAAGGTGCCAACGAATAAATCGTTGTTATATACCCTGCTAACGAATTAGATATTCATCACCATATCCGTTGCTATATGAGCCGTTGTTAAAAATGAGACGACGAATAATCATTCGTTGACAAATACAACATGACAACAATTAATTTTTCATTGCCAAATTTAAAATAACAACAAATAATTATTCGTTGGGAAGTGGAAAGAACAACGGATAATTATTCGTGGGCAATTGGAAATAACAACGAATAACTATTCGTTGGCAAGTGAATGCCAATGAATAATTATTCGTTGGCAAATTAAAATTAGTAACGGATATTGGTTCGTTAGCAAATAAAAAGTAACAATGAACATTTATTAGTTGGCAATTTGATTGGTAAATTAGTAGGAGGTATCAACTGATTATCATTCATTAAATATAGAAACAACAACAAATAACAATTTATGATTACAATAAATAAGAATATACTTAACACATGAATAAACTGATCATTGTAAATGATATTCGTAAAGTTTAGACCATAGAATTTATATAAAAGTCCTATTAGATAATCAGATACACGTGTATACAACATTTGCTATAGGCATATTATCTGTAGTCAACCATTCTTGCACTTGCAAACATAACCTTATAGGTTATAATTATAGGATGTGATATAGCAGCGAATAATTTATCCCTAATACTCTGTAGAGCCCCTCATAATACCATGTAAAGGTATAAGTGTGATTTTCCATTAGTGCTGAAGGAAAATAATCAACTGATGGTGAACCTGTAGACAAACCTAAAAGGAAAAAAGAAGAAGAAAGACATACTCTACAAACAGATATGAACTAAAATAACAAATAATCTTCAATACAAAATGAGATTGCAATATCCATAGAAGTTATGTAAATGTATATGACGATCATCTCAACAAAGTGTTTCCCTTGCTAGAAAAATGAAAGCGGAGATAGGATAGGGTTCTTTCACCACAACAAAGTGATTTGCCTTGCCAGGGTATTAGATAAATCTCCGTGTAACATCTACTATATGTATTTCATTTACTGATGCTTCCCACCATCTTCTTGTTGCACCTGCAGGCATAAGATTACATATTATAAATTGCATAGATTAAGTTTATTATATTCATCCATAATAGGATTGATGTTCTACTAACGAGATAATATAATAAAAGATAATCCAAGCTCAATTAAGGGGCATTCCGGACATCACTGCAATCTCTGTTGTTCAATATAAAATGCATAATGGGAATTAACTGATGTTCAATCAAATGAGATCCATATGTTTGTGTGTGATTGCCGGGATGGGATATGCATGTGCAGTCTCTGCTGTTTGCTTCATTTGGGTTTTGCCTGAAGAAGCATTCTTGTTCTTGTGTGTTCTGGTGCAACCCTTTGACATTCTTGTTCTTGCTCCATTTGTTGGCTATGCATATATGATAGTGGATCTATAATAACAGTAAGCGATGGAGGAAGTGCGCATGTTTCATGTATTCTACCTTGGTCAGTTCAATACAGGCTGCCAAATAATGTACACGAATCTGTTGGTCTATTCTCGGAGACGGGATCGTCTGCTGTGCCATGTGCTGCAGCAGATTCTGCTGTGCCATGTGCTGCAGCAGACTCTGTTGTAGGCTCGAGAGCCGCTTGATCAAATTGGAAAGGGGGGTTGATCAAATTGGAAAGGACGAGAGGATGGAAAGGGGGGGGGGGTGGATCAACACCTTAAGACCTCACAAGTAATACTCATGACCAACATTTAATCCAAAACAACCTACTTTTAAAAGTATATAAAAGCCTACAATTATAACCTTTGCTTAGTTTAGCAACACAAGAAAAACCAACTTAATAATAGCAATTATGATAAGTTGGGGTGTTACGTACCTGAGAGAACGAACCAGAACGACCACCTTCATGAAATGCATTGAAAGATCCTGCTCGTTGTTTCAACAAACTTCTCACTTTCTCATCCTTCAAAATCAAAAGAAAAATACAAAGAAAGGTAAGACATTTCGTGTCGTGTAAAAGTAACGAATGATTAGTCATACATTAATAAAGACTACAGAATTATTAAAATTATGCATACATGTGATTGTCTCCCATATACATCACGAGTTCCAAAAGCATGTCCTAAATTACCATTGAACATAAATTGTCCACCCATGTTTTGGCATAGAAATGTCATAAGAGTTTCATTTTGAGTCTTTAAGTTGTTCATCATCTCTTGCATATTGATGAATCCACATTTCATCATCTTTATTCTATCATTTTGGCACCAAAAACCCTAGCAAATGCCTGTAAATAGCATTAAAATCATCATCTTAGCATTCATGCATGTGCATCTAAACAGTGTATAAATTACTGTAATTAAGGCCAAAATTATAGAATAAATAAAGAAAAGAAAAAGAATAAAATATTGTAAATATTTTATGACCCGAAACCCCGAGACCTAGGCATCTTGATGAATAGGTCGACAAGGAATAAAGTAGGGGGAGATAAGGTCAGGAACACAGATAAAATACCTATACATTTTATTCATTCTTTATTCATTTTGGGACCTATTTTTGGTTCTACTTTTTATACATCAAATAAAGAAACTTTGTACATGAAAGTTGTAGATAATTTTATAAAGAAAAATACAAAATTGATTTCACAGAAAAATAATGTACAGATAAAAAGCTATGGTCTGAATAAAAATCCAGAATGCCAACTTCCCAGACCTGTATCTCACAAATAAAAACTCCAAATGCAGCGTACTCACCTTTAATTGTATATAGAATAAAATAATCTATCCAATGGTGGTGGTTTCGCATTTGGCGGAGCTACGGTTTGAAAGTTGACTTTTGGACCCTCATTGTATACTTGTACAGATTAAAATATTCAATTTATTCTTTATTCATTATTCTTGCATGTTTATATTTTTATAATTATGTATATATTACTTATAATATACATGTACATTAAAACCAGAATAAAAATGCAAAGAAATCACAAAATAAAAATACTTGTATAAAGGATACCTAGGTATACTACCTATACATATACCTGTACAAATAATACTTGTATTTTAAATATACAAAACATATCAGAAAAATAAAATAAAAATATATTTATGTACATAAAAGTACTTTATGTTTTTATAAAATAAATAAATTAAAAGACACAAAATAAAAATAAAATACTAAAATATATAGATAATACACCTATATAGGGTTAAAAAGGTAACTTGTAAAAACGTAAGTCATAAAAATAAATAAAACTCAGAATAAAATACTACATAAAAAATTAAACATTTTTTATTTTATAACCATAATTTAATTCAACCTATTTCTATTTTTAAATGATTTAATAAAACAATTTCCGGGGCTTTTTCCTGGTTGGTCCACGTGGACCAACCAGGAGCGGTCTAGAGTTGACCTCGGTCAACTCCCTGACCGAGACCTGCCGTTTCTGACACCGTGATTTCGCCCCGATTTCCCCCAATTTCCGAGCTCGATCTCTTCGTCTTCTCCCCTCGATTCCTTCTTGGGAAGCCTTCCCCGATCATTGCTGAGCCACGCCATGCTCCCAAATCACGCAAAATCTTCATCATGCGCGCGTGCTCTTGCGCCCAACTCACCCCCTCGCCACGCTTTAAATAAGAACCTTCATCTTCCTCCCCTCGGTTGAGTCCCCTTGGTCCACCCCTCTCCGCCTCTCTTGCGCTCCAAGTCTTGCCGGAGGTGACAGCTCCGCCGCGAGCTTCTCAGCTAGGGCGAACGAGGTCGAGGACGACTCCAGCACCTCCGCCAACCGCCGGCGTCGAGGTATCCTTCATCCTCTGACTCCGGCCATCGAGGGCTTCCACCCCGCTATTTCTTTCTTGCATTTTGTTCCTGGTAGCTTAAGCATCAAAAAACCCAAAAAAATCTTAAGTCTCATCGCTTATTTCACCCAATCGAACACCATCGCCGGAGCGCAACTCCGGCCCTTCGCCGCCATCTCGCTACACCCATCCCCACGCCTCCGCGAGGCCCAGGCAATTTGCCCTGGGCCTTCTCACCACTTTTTGCAGGTCAAAGACCCTTGAAGCACCTGGAGGGCCATTTTGATCCCTCGCCGGAGACACCTGGAGCGTGAAGCTCCGCCGCCTTCGCGCCAGCACCACGACGCTCCTCCGGCGAATCCGAGCCATCCAGTCTGTAGAAGGACCTCCCAGGAGTCTGCAGCTCCATTTTGGGGCCCATTCATCGCCGGAGAAGCGAGATCGGAGCCGGGGAAGTTCGCCTTCGCCGGCCTTCTTCCCCGTTCTTCCTCCTTGCGTCTCCACCGCACGATCGAGCCGCAGCTCCAGTTCGCTTGTGGGCCGTTGGATCTTCCTCAGCCTCGACCGTCAGATCAACCTAGGGGGATCTAATCTCAGCCGCACGAGCCCAAGCGTCATCGGCCGCTCAGGACACGCCACGTGGATAAGTGGTTCGCATCCAGCCGTTGGATCGCGTCTCGTCGCCCAGCCGTTGGATGCGTGCCACGCGTCTTCATCAGAGCGCTCGGGCGAGGGTATTTTGCATCTCAACCCTCGCCATTTTTGTATTTAGTATTTAGTTTTTAAACTTTCGTCTGTAGTTTAAATATTTTGTAATATTTACAAAGAGGCCCCTAGACTTTCGTTATTTGCACTTAGGCCCTCCGCCACGTCACCTCACGTGACCTCTGCACGTGAGGGGGTGGGCATTTTGCAGAGGAACCCTCGGTTGTTTGCTTATATCGTTTTAGTCCCAAAACTATCGTATTAAGTGCAAACTTTTTGGATATTTTGCAAGTAGACCCCCAGGCTTTTGTTATATTGCATTTTGGTCCTTCCCAGGCGCGTGCAAGTCACGCGCCCTGGTGGGAAAATTTCAGAGAAGCCCAGGCGGCTATTGTAATTGCATTTTGGTGCTAAAAATTGAATATTCAGTGTATATTTTTGTGGAAAATTGCATGTATGCCCCTGGATGTTTTATATATTGCACATATACCCCTGCCAGGCCTGTTTAATGTTTGGATGTTTGCTGTAATTAATTGACTTATCATTCTAACTCCAAAAATTCCACAAAAATAGGTTTATGCTCCTGGACATGTGTACTTTGACGCCACATATTTAGTTTTTGATTTTACTTGATTTTCATATTTATTAAAAATCAAAAACTGACTTTTTGTGCACTGTCTAGCTTAGAAAATACCAAAAAAATAGTAAAATACCTCCAAAAATTCCAAAAAAATTACCTAGTGTCTATTTTATCCTATTTTAGTGTCAGTCCAAAAACCACTAAAAATCTCAAAAGAAAAACACTAAAAATTTAAAAACACTCAAAAACTTCAAAAAAATATATAAAATCAAGGAAAACTCTAAAAAATACAAACTCAGGTTCTTTTTGTTCCTCATTTTGTTCTTCTTATTCGAAAAATAGTGTGAAAAATTTTGGTTGCTGTTTGATATTTTTAAATCCCATTTTTCTCACAGCCAGCCCTTGTTCCACTGTTTTGAGTTATTTCAGTAAATTAAAAATACCAAAAACACCTTGAAAAACCCCAAAAATCACAAAAACAGTAGAAAATCATAAAAATATCAAAAACTCTTTCTTTCTGAATTTTTGGTAATTTTTACTTAGTTTTATAAATAGTTCATCTTGTCTTTTATTCCATTGTCTTTAAATTCCAATATTGAAAAAGAAAAAGAAAAATATAAAATATAAAATTATAAAAATCAAAAAATCAAAAATCAAAATACAAAATTAAAAATTAAATTAAAATAAAAAAATTAAAAAAGTAAAAACCCATAAAAACACCTTTGCTTGCTTGCTTAGCGTAGACACATCCACACACACACTCACTCGTGCACACTCTTGTGAATTGCCCTGTTTGCTCCCTGTGTTCGAACTCTCTGCATACTTGTCACTATACACCATTTGTGCAGAGTTAAAAATAAATTTTAACTCCACATTATTTCTAATTTATTGATCTTTAGTGTGGGTTAATTGTTGATTAATTTCGGGATTTGTGTGGTCAAACACCGACTATTGACTCGCCTTGTGAGTTGATATAACCACATCTAATTTCGTGATTATCAAATGGCGCCATTGCCGGGGAGCAACAGCGAGTAGTTCTCACTTTGTTTGATTGTGTTGATTGTCTACCATAGTCTTACTTCCTGTCTCTTGCAGTTTTGATATATCTGTTGAGCTATTTGACCATCTCTTTACTTGTCTTCTTGCGAGGGACCGCGGAACGAGGCGGATCGCCTAGGTGACCCGAAGCAACCTTGGGAAGCGGAGTCGGCTTTTCTTAAGCCAAGCCGGCAGGAGAGAGCAGGAGGATTGAGAGAGAGTAATTAATTAGCTTGCATTTTATTTCTGTGAGAGAGTGACTTTGATAATTTGTAATAATACAGGTACATTCGGACTTGGACACTACCGGGCCTAACTACCAAGTGTTTGTTCACTTGGGGGCTCACCGCGGTTTTGTGTTTTTCGCGGTTTTCTCGCCTTCATTTCTATTTGTTTCACGAGGATTTAGCCCCTAGACATAGGAATTTTTGTTGACTGTGACGAACTAAGAAGCTAAGGCCCAAGCCCTAATATCTTGCCTGCACCTATAGAGCGTAATTGGACTTGGCTAAAATACACTTGAAAAAGCTATTTGACTTGAACTAGAGCCCACGTGCCGTGAGCCCACCCTGTTAAGCGCTACTCCTGAACTCGAGTGTGTCGAGAAGAGGAGGGGTGAGCCAAGACCGGACTCCGGACTCTTTTCTTTGTCATAGCTACTTGTTCTTCACGTTAATAGAAGTTGCTCATCTTAGGACGATTTCCTCGTGCATGCATACAGGTAGTTTAAATTACTGTCTTTCAATTATGCGCGGATCACTTTGCATGTAGAGTGCTGGCGACAAGGTACACATTTCTATCCCTGCATGCATCATAGATTTTGACCGCGCATCGGCTTTTCCGCTTTCCTCCCCCTGTTTTATTGAATTTTAAATAACAAGGAAATTGGAAAATTCGTTAGACGATGTTTGCTCAGAAAAACACCTAAAAAGTGAAAACAATAAAATTGGGACTGCTAATGCAAACTCGACCTTAAAACTCATCCCACCAAAAATTTTGTTTTGGGAGAGTAATCCCCTCCTTGTTTGATTTATCTGCTGCGAGAGAGTGACTCGACACTAGGATAGAGCCACATCTGAAATTTTAGTTGACTACTGGTCGTGGTTAGTCGTTCTCCAGTGAGGATCTCTCCGGTAACCGGTTAAGCGGACCGCGATATCCTTAACAGATTGAATTAGCGGGAGCAACCGGGGTACGGTCCGCGAATTCATACTGGCTGGGAAAGATCTGACGTGGATTGGGACAGTCGGCTAGGAAAGTAGGATACCCAACAGCTCGCTCTAACGCTCTGATAGATTGACTGATCACCTAATAAAAATTGACAAGATAACAGACCGAACTCTCACGGTCATCAGCTCAAGTGTGGAGTAGGTGAAACTGGGGTTTTGATTTATCATCCTGTTTGCATTCCAGATCTCATCCGCCTTTCTCTAAATCAAGATGATGGGACGGAGATCTCTTAGGCCGACCTTGTCGGCACCGCTATCCCGCACTCCTCCTTATTCATCTAGGAATACCTCGGAGAGTCCGCTCTCCGAGCCTGAGTTCACATCCACCCTGTTCCCCCTCGACCACCCTTCTCATTCTTCTTCCATCAGTCCAAGAGTGTCTGAATACAGTACTTCACAGTGTTCCGCTCATTCGACAGCACCTGAGATGGCCTCTTTTGCTTTTTCAGAAAATCCAGCCATGGCAGACAGAGGCGAGCATGAAGATGATCATGAGCACCCTCCGTTCATATTTGATCAAGCAGTCATCAATAATTCCTTGTTAGCATCCCTGGAGACTATGCAGCAACAGATCCGTGACCAGGGCACATTTATGGGTGACCTTATGAGGGAAATTGCTCAGATGAGAGAAAACCGGGAAGGTGGTGGAGGAGGAGGACCAGACGCAGGAGGAGGCGATCCAGACGGCGAGAGACCGCCACAGACTATCATGAGGGAATTGCACAACCCAGCTGCATCCCTCACTCACCGATGGATTCGACTCCCGCCCATCCGCGGAGATTTCGAGCTTCGGCCCCATACTATCCAGCTGCTACCCAAATTCCATGGGTTGCCGACCGAAGAGCCGCACCTCCACCTCCAGGAATTTGAGATGATTTGCAGCACCATCCATGATCGGTTGACGACCGAGGACACAATCAAGATGATCGCCTTTCCATTCTCTTTGGTTGATAGAGCCGCCTATTGGCTCAAACATCTTGGGCGTTTCGTCGACACATGGGCAGATCTCCGGACCGTATTCTTGAAGAAGTACTATCCTCTCGGCCGGACCAATGCAGCTAGAGCAATGATCAGCAACTTCGTCATGATCCCTAACGAACAATTCCATGAAGCCTGGGATCGATTTAGAGAACTCATTGACCGGTGTCCACATCACGACATCTCCAAGCCCAACCTGGTGCAGAGTTTCTTCTGTGGGCTGACATCGGAGCTGCAGGGGCTTGTCAACGCCTCTTGTGGTGGATCCTATTTTTCCAAAGGTGAAGATGATGTCTGGGCCATCTATGAGGGCATGGCAGAAAATTCTACAGTGATGACTCAGGCCCGTGTCTACACCCAACAAAAGCCACCGCAAGGAGCAGGATCATTCCAGAGGATCGCACGCATCGATTCCGGTCCCAACACAGTGTCAGTTGCCGCAGCCCAAGCAGAATCAGCCGCAGCCGACATGGGCATCATTAGCGAGAAGCTGGACCGCATGGAGATCCTTGAGAAAAAACAGAATCAAGGCATGGCCCAGATGGACCAAATTGCCAAAGTTATGAGTGACCTAAAAACCCAAATGCTATGCATTCAGGAGGCCCAATCTCATGCCCAACAGCCTCCTAGGTCACAGGTTGCCTCCAGCAGCAGCAACCCCAACCAGGGCTCTATCTCATACCGTCAGGTGAATCACATCCAGGCAGAGCCGGTTCCGTTGTTGCAGTACCATCCAGAGCAACCGCCATCTTCCGACATGCAGATGGTGGTTTACCAGCCGGAGCAGCCACTGGCAGTCCTTCCTCCACCCTCCTTTGAGCAGGAACCATTGATGGAAGTCAATGGGATTTGGTATGACCGATACCCTCAGCCCGCAATTCGTAGGGATCACCCCGGATTCCGTTGGGGGAATGGTGGATCCTCGTCCCAGCAGCATCCTCCTGCCCATGGACAGCAGAGCAGCCAGCAGACACAGCAACAACAACCCCAGTATGCCCATCATCAGCAATACCAGAACGGTCCTCGTCCCTCCTATCAGGGACAGCAGTGGAGGCAGCGACAGCAGCCTCAGCAGTCTTATCACCATCCTTCCCCCCAGTATCAGCAGCACTAGCAGCAGCCCCATTTCCAGCAGGGACAGACATCCGGTTCTCAGGGTCCAGCCTTTGAGAACCCGGCCCTTGATGATCTTGCCCGCTTGCTATCTGAACAGCGAGCATCTTTCAGGCAAGAAATGGATGAATTCCGGCAGGAGATGCGGGATATTATGAAAGGCAAGGCTGCCATACCCGCTCAGATTGAACCTAACCCGAACAATCTGAAAAGGAAGCCTGAGCAGGTAGAGTTTACAGAGGATACCTCTCCTAGTGATTGTTTGAGTGACATCTCTTATTCCTATCATGATGCTGATTTTGTCACTACTAGGAGCGGTAGGATGCCAGCCGGCGGCGCCTCTTCTGAGCGACAACTAGAGGCAGAATCAGGAGCGCCAGAAGAGCCAAGGAGCGGTGCTGATGCCGCTGATGATGATGTTGACGGTGGTGCTGATGCCACCCATGATGAAGTCCAGAACGACGGTGCTGATACCGTTGTGATACCAGATGAAGACGGTGGTGCTGATGCCACCATTTTTGATGTAGAACCAGAGAGCGGTGCTGATGCCGCAGAGACAGGTGCCGGTGGTGGTACTGAGGCCACCACCTCTACTTTTGTTGAGCCTCCCACTGTGATGTTACCACATTTTGTACCCCTGGACTGTGGTAACAAAAAGAACAAAAATATGAATAAAGGAAAGGTTCCTGTTCAAATTGCAGATCCATATGTGTTGCATGATGATATTTGTGTGGATTCTCCATCTTCACAGGCACAGGAACCGTTTCCTAGTACTCCGTCTGAGGAGGCCCCCACCATCCCCTTCCCTGAGGCACTCCGCCGGGTGAAGGGGAATAAAAAAGAAAATCCTAAAAAGAGCCAGGAAGTAGAGTTCGGCAATCAGATGATTGACAGATTTCACATTCAGCTAACTCTACGTGAAGCATTTGAGCATATCCCTTTCTTCAAAAAGAATTTGAAAGAAACAACTACTGTCCGAAGAAAGCGGAGGCACAGAGACCAAATCCATATGCTCACTCATGATACTTGCTGCACCATTCAGAACAAGCTGCCAGCCAAGCGATCAGACGCAGGAGCCCCCTATGTCAGATGCGAGATTCAAGAGCAGCAATTTGATCGTACTCTATTAGACAGCGGCTCCTCAATTAACCTCCTTCCGGCAGCCTTACTCAAGCAGTTCGAGTTTGGCCCTCTTCTTCGAAGCAGAACGGTCCTTCAGTTTGCTGATAGGTCGATAAAGAGGCCGAAAGGGTTATTGAAAGACGTGGTCGTTACCATTCAGGGCCTGAAATTCCCCGTGGACTTCGTTGTGTTGGACATGGAGATCCCTGAGTCGGTAGCTGATGCCCCCATCATATTAGGACGCCCATTCTTGGCCACAGCCAAGGCGGTGACCGACCATGATTGTGGGAAGGTATGCTTTCGCGTAGAGGGCGAGACCATACAAATAGAGACGATCGAGGAAACCAGAGCCAGAGAGTTAGAATGCTCCGAGCAATCTAGTGAAGCCGCGCAGATGACAGAGGAAGAGCTAGACGTCCACCAGGTTCGTGATTTCGAGATGACTGACGATGAATCCAACTGGAAAGACCCTGTAGCACCGACTCTCGCCTTGCCTACCGATTCATTGTATCGCAAGCTCATGGCAATCGAGAGCCGGGAGAGCACATTCCTGGATACGGATACACCTGAGTCTGACAGTGTGGTGACGAGTGGTGCCGATGATTTCAGTTCTTGTTCTTCTGCTTCTGATCCCTCCTATTCCGATATTGAATGGGCCTATTTCGATGATCCGTTGTCTTGTCTGATTCATTCTGAGCCAACAACCGTGACAGAGTGCGAGCCCGTACAGTTTATTGATAATTCAGTCAGCCGCCTTTCGTCAGAAATTCATGCAGAGCGAGAGTTCTCCCATACAGACCTGGTAGCATTCACCCAGACATATCAGAAGCCAGATCTGCCGCCTCCCAGTTGTCCTGAACGGAAACCTCTACCGCAATCAATGAAGTATAGATTCCTTGCAGGTGAGCCAGATATGCACCCAGTCATTATCTCAGCAGATTTGACTGGAGAACAAGAATCTCGTCTGATGGAGGTTCTTGAAAGAAACCGCAAGGCAATCGGTTGGAATATAGCTGATCTCAAGGGGCTGAGCCCGAAGCTGTGCTCCCACCACATCTATCTCGAGGATGACGCTAAGCCATCGCGTGAGTTCCAGCGACGGCTGAACCCGAATCTTCGAGAGGTCGTCATGAAAGAAATTTCGAAGTGGTGGAGCGCTGATTTCATCTATCCCATCTCTGACTCTAAATGGGTAAGTCCGTTACATGTGGTACCCAAGAAGACGGGTGTCACTACAGTGGTCAATGAGTCTGGAGAGGAGATCGCTACCAGAGTACCAACTTCTTGGAGGGTCTGTGTGGACTACAGACGATTGAATGAGGCCACCAAGAAGGATCACTTCCCACTACCCTTTCTTGATCAGATTATCGAGCGGCTAGCCGGGAAGAGCCATTATTGTTTTCTTGATGGGTATTCTGGATATAATCAAGTGGCCATTGCGCCCGAAGACCAGGAGAAAACGACATTCACCTGTCCGTTTGGGACATATGCTTTCAGACGGATGCCCTTTGGTCTATGTAACGCTCCGGCGACATTCCAAAGGTGCATGTTGTCCATCTTCTCGGACATGGTGGGTGACTGTTTAGAGGTCTTCATGGATGACTTCTCGGTCTATGGCGACGGGTTTGATGCTTGTCTTGACTGCCTAGATCGTGTGCTGAAGCGCTGCATAGAGGTCAATCTTGTCTTATCCTGGGAGAAGAGTCATTTCATGATGACTCAAGGGACGGTCCTTGGGCACATCGTCTCCAACAGGGGCATGGAGGTCGATCCTGCCAAGGTGGATATCATCAGAAAACTCAATCCACCGTCCAATCTTCGTCAGTTACGGTCTTTTCTGGGGCATGTCGGTTTCTACCGACGGTTCATTCAGGATTTCAGTCGAATTGCCCGACCGCTCACTGACTTGCTGACCAAAGACACCGAGTTTATTGTTAATGATAAATGTCTTGAAGCATTTGAGACTCTCAAGAGTATGGTTGTTTCAGCTCCTGTCCTTCAGCCACCCGATTGGTCTCTTCCATTCGAGATCATGACGGATGCTTCAGATTTTGCCGTTGGGGCTGTGCTTGGACAGAGGAGGGATGGATTACCGTTTGCCATTCACTACGCCAGCCGGACCTTAGATGCCGCTCAAAGGAATTACACTGTGACTGAGAAAGAAATGCTGGCCGTAGTCTTTGCTTTGGATAAGTATAGATCTTATATTCTCGGATCTAGAGTGACTATTTACACCGACCATTCCGCCATCAGGTACTTAATGGCCAAGAAGGATGCCAAAGCACGTCTGACCAGATGGATCCTTCTACTCCAGGAATTTGATATTGAGATTAAGGATAAGCCTGGAGTCAAGAATGTGGTGGCGGATCATCTCTCCAGATTGGAGAATCTTGAGGAATCTGAGCCCAGCGCACCTATCACAGAGACGTTTCCAGATGAGGCGATCTTGGCTGTCACCTCACTCCCGTGGTATGCCGACTTTGTAAACTATCTTGTCGCCAAGACAGTCCCTCAGGGTTGGCCCAGGCAGAAACTTGAGACCTTCCTAGCTAAGGCCAAGTTTTACCATTGGGAGGATCCCTTCCTTTATCATGAAGGAGGGGATAGTATCTGGAGGAGGTGCATTCCTCAAGAAGAGCAGCATAGCGTCCTCACATACTGCCACAAGCTTGAGGCAGGAGGACATCATTCTGGAAAAAGGACAGCACAAAAGGTGCTTCAATCCGGTCTATGGTGGCCTACTCTCTTCAAGGATTCTGATGAGTTCGTAAAGGGATGTACTGACTGTCAGAAAATGGGAACCTGCGGACAGAGAGACATGATGCCCATGCAACCCATTCACTTCTGTGAGGTTTTTGATGCATGGGGGATTGATTTCATGGGCCCATTTCCTAAGAGTCAGGGATTCGAGCATATTTTGCTCGCTGTGGATTATGTCAGTCGATGGGTTGAGGCCATCCCCGCCCGAGCCGCAGATGCGAAAACCGTGTGCAAATTCTTGAGGAAAAATATCATTTCACGGTTCGGGGTACCTAGAGTTTTGATTTCTGACGGGGGGTCTCATTTCATCAATGACAAGGTTAGGGCCCTTGCTGACGAGTTCGGCATTGACCATCGGGTTGCCACTCCATATCACCCTCAGACTAATGGTCTTGCTGAAGTATCGAATCGGGAGATAAAGACTATCTTGCAGAAAGTTGTCCGCCCAGACCGAAAGGATTGGTCACAGCTTTTGGACTCGGTCTTGTGGGCCTATCGGACCTCTTTCAAAAATCCATTAGGGACATCTCCCTTTCGTCTCGTCTATGGCAAGCCGTGTCATTTGCCAGTGGAAATCAAGCACAAATCTTTTTGGGCAGTTACCGAGTTACTTTTGGATCCCGAGAGTATAGGAGACCAAAGAAGAGCAGAATTGGCAGCCCTGGAGGAATTGAGAGATACAGCTTTTTCCAACAGCCTACAGTATAAAGAAAAAGTGAAGACATGGCACGATTCGCATATCAACCATAAACAGTTTGAGCCAGATCAGAGAGTATGGTTGTTTGATTCCAGGCTGAAATTATTCCCAGGGAAATTACAGAGCAAGTGGAAAGGTCCGTATGTGGTTCGGAAAGTACATGACAATGGCAGCATTGATATATCCGAACCGTCATCTTCGTCCACCTTCCGCGTCAATGGTCAACGCCTGAAGCTATATCGAGATCATGATCCGCCGACCATTGACGTTGCCCCCATTCTTCTGGTATGAGATGTGTCCTTTAACTCTCATCATCTACATCTTATACATGGTGATCAATTCCATCTGCCGCTGTACAGGTCCATCTGTTCATATCACTTTCATCTGTTGAGTCATTTTCTTCTTTTCTTCTTTTCTTCTTTTCCATCTCTATCTTCTTTATCTATGAAAAAGGTGCCGCCCTTGTAGACAGTTCCCCAGACTTAGGACGTACTTTGTCCTAAGTATAGGGGGGTGTGCACCCCGAGTTTCTCTATTCTTTGATCCTCTCCATTGTCTCCTCTTCTTGTCTATACTTAGGGATATCTTACCCTAAGTATAGGGGGAGACAATCTGAGTACGATCTGTTCATTCCCACCCTTGACCCTCCCTGCGTTGTGTACAGTCTGCTATACTTAGGATTATTTGATCCTAAGTATAGGAGGGACGGTCAACGTCTCATTCATTGATTCATTCATTCTTTAGACTTGCCTATACTTAGTACGAGTTATGTCTTCTCTTTTCTCTCCGATCTATGAGGACATAGCTCAAGCTAAGTATAGGGGGGTCGTATATACTGCGTATATACCTTAGCCATAACTCGTACTTTCATATTTTCCTAATAATATGGCTAATAATTCTTTAAAATTCATTAAAATTCTTTAATAAAAAGATGTGGTTATTCCTCAAATTCTTTTTGTATATACTGATTAATAAATCAGGTGAAAATGTTTTTTGCAAAATGTTTGAAAAATAGTTTGAAAATCTTTGTGAACATCTATTGAAAACTATTTTGAAAATGTTTTGTTACATGTTTTCAACCTGTGTAAAAATGTGTGGTTTGTAAAATTTATTTTCTTTGTGTGAAATAAAATGTTTGAAAAATTCTTTGCAAATGGTTTGAAAAATGGTTGCAAAAATATTTGAAAAACCCATATATACTGTTTTGAAAACCTTTGCAAAATGATTTTCAAATGTGTGTACATGTTTGTAAAATGTTTTTGAAAATTATTTTGGACTATAGTTTTCAAAAATTGTGTGAAAAAGCTTGTGTCAAATAAGTTTGAGGAATATTTACATCACACTAAAATTCCACTATGTATATATATGTATAAAACTGACCACTTACCCTTGTAAATTCTTAGAATCCACTTCTTGTATATGTAAGAAGCACTCCCGTGTACATAGCTTTCACCTAGTTTTCAGCCAAAACCTTTTGTTTTCAAAAATCCCAAAAACATTTGCAAAACTAAAATCCAAAAACATTTGAAAAATCTTTTTGAAAAATACAAAAAAATGCATCTGCACGCATCATCATTATCTTTTCAAAAATCCATAAAAAGTTCAAAATCTTGAAAATTGTATCACAAAAATATTTCTTGCATTGCATGGCATGAGCATTTTTCGGATTGAGTTTGATAGTTAAACAAGTCTAAGTAAAATCCGGAGATTGGAGCTTGATTGGACCTTAAAATCTACCTAATAACAGGAACCTTATAGGAGCTGGGTTTGAGGTACTTCAGGTCTAGTTGACTTAATTCTTTGAGGATCACGGGACTTGGTTCAATGGATTCTTGACTGCCTAAGTAGAGTATTTCGGAGCACACGCACGACTCTTGTTGATAATGACCTAACTTGGACACCTGCACCTTTCACATAGCTCTCCACGGATGAGGTGGTGAGGAGGCAGTTTCCTTTGGCTTGGGGTAGCATATGAGGGTAGTACTTCTAGGCGGAACCTCTCTTCTTCTTCTAGTGAAGGAAGTGCACCTCAACTTGGTCTAGTGGTGATGAAGGCTAAAGACAGAAGCCGTGGGTTGCAATAAAGCTTCAAAAGAGGGATAGTCTACTGGCTCAAGAGGAAAATTTCTTGTATATATGTTGCACCATGTAGATATGTTGTACAGATGCAATTGAAAAAAAAAAAACTCCAAAAAAGTGGTGGGTCGGATTGAAAATTTAATAACCCCACCGGAGTGTATATAGTCCAATAAAGCAAAAGCTTATGGTATCCATGTCACATCTCATGAAGCTGGCAGCGGGAGACTTAGCTACACTGGTTGAGCTCCCAAAAGTCTATACTTCTTCCCCCTCTTCTTGAGCCGGTTGCACTTGAACTTAGAAGGGAATACCCCGCTTCTCGAGGAAAGAGTTGCTAGACCGAGGCATTAGAGTTACCAGGTTGGGGGAGGTTGTTTCTGTGTCACTTCTGAGGTGGGGAGCTACATATCACTTACACTGTACGAGTCAGATTCATAGTCATAAGAGTTTGCGTATGAGTTGAAGTATTTCTGACCTGGCTATTGAGGAGACTTGGACAGAGTTTTGGGATTCTCAAGGACTGTTGGATTTCAAACTTGGTTCTCATTAAGGTTCCGACCGCACTAAAATTCCAAAGGTCCGACTTAAGCTCCAAACTTTGATTTTGCGAAGACAAGTTCGATAGTTAAACTTAATCTAATTTTCTTCTTTTTCTTTCCTTTCTCTCTCTTTTGCACTTATTGCATAAGTGTTTGCTAGGGACTAGCAAAGGTAAAGTATAGGGGGATGATGAATCCACATTTCATCATCTTTATTCTATCATTTTGGCACCAAAAACCCTAGCAAATGCCTGTAAATAGCATTAAAATCATCATCTTAGCATTCATGCATGTGCATCTAAACAGTGTATAAATTACTGTAATTAAGGCCAAAATTATAGAATAAATAAAGAAAAGAAAAAGAATAAAATATTGTAAATATTTTATGACCCGAAACCCCGAGACCTAGGCATCTTGATGAATAGGTCGACAAGGAATAAAGTAGGGGGAGATAAGGTCAGGAACACAGATAAAATACCTATACATTTTATTCATTCTTTATTCATTTTGGGACCTATTTTTGGTTCCACTTTTTATACATCAAATAAAGAAACTTTGTACATGAAAGTTGTAGATAATTTTATAAAGAAAAATACAAAATTGATTTCACAGAAAAATAATGTACAGATAAAAAGCTATGGTCTGAATAAAAATCCAGAATGCCAACTTCCCAGACCTGTATCTCACAAATAAAAACTCCAAATGCAGCGTACTCACCTTTAATTGTATATAGAATAAAATAATCTATCCAATGGTGGTGGTTTCGCATTTGGCGGAGCTACGGTTTGAAAGTTGACTTTTGGACCCTCATTGTATACTTGTACAGATTAAAATATTCAATTTATTCTTTATTCATTATTCTTGCATGTTTATATTTTTATAATTATGTATATATTACTTATAATATACATGTACATTAAAACCAGAATAAAAATGCAAAGAAATCACAAAATAAAAATACTTGTATAAAGGATACCTAGGTATACTGCCTATACATATACCTGTACAAATAATACTTGTATTTTAAATATACAAAACATATCAGAAAAATAAAATAAAAATATATTTATGTACATAAAAGTACTTTATGTTTTTATAAAATAAATAAATTAAAAGACACAAAATAAAAATAAAATACTAAAATATATAGATAATACACCTATATAGGGTTAAAAAGGTAACTTGTAAAAATGTAAGTCATAAAAATAAATAAAACTCAGAATAAAATACTACATAAAAAATTAAACATTTTTTATTTTATAACCATAATTTAATTCAACCTATTTCTATTTTTAAATGATTTAATAAAACAATTTCCGGGGCTTTTTCCTGGTTGGTCCACGTGGACCAACCAGGAGCGGTCTAGAGTTGACCTCGGTCAACTCCCTGACCGAGACCTGCCGTTTCTGACACCGTGATTTCGCCCCGATTTCCCCCAATTTCCGAGCTCGATCTCTTCGTCTTCTCCCCTCGATTCCTTCTTGGGAAGCCTTCCCCGATCATTGCTGAGCCACGCCATGCTCCCAAATCACGCAAAATCTTCATCATGCGCGCGTGCTCTTGCGCCCAACTCACCCCCTCGCCACGCTTTAAATAAGAACCTTCATCTTCCTCCCCTCGGTTGAGTCCCCTTGGTCCACCCCTCTCCGCCTCTCTTGCGCTCCAAGTCTTGCCGGAGGTGACAGCTCCGCCGCGAGCTTCTCAGCTAGGGCGAACGAGGTCGAGGACGACTCCAGCACCTCCGCCAACCGCCGTCGTCGAGGTATCCTTCATCCTCTGACTCCGGCCATCGAGGGCTTCCACCCCGCTATTTCTTTCTTGCATTTTGTTCCTGGTAGCTTAAGCATCAAAAAACCCAAAAAAATCTTAAGTCTCATCGCTTATTTCACCCAATCGAACACCATCGCCGGAGCGCAACTCCGGCCCTTCGCCGCCATCTCGCTACACCCATCCCCACGCCTCCGCGAGGCCCAGGCAATTTGCCCTGGGCCTTCTCACCACTTTTTGCAGGTCAAAGACCCTTGAAGCACCTGGAGGGCCATTTTGATCCCTCGCCGGAGACACCTGGAGCGTGAAGCTCCGCCGCCTTCGCGCCAGCACCACGACGCTCCTCCGGCGAATCCGAGCCATCCAGTCTGTAGAAGGACCTCCCAGGAGTCTGCAGCTCCATTTTGGGGCCCATTCATCGCCGGAGAAGCGAGATCGGAGCCGGGGAAGTTCGCCTTCGCCGGCCTTCTTCCCCGTTCTTCCTCCTTGCGTCTCCACCGCACGATCGAGCCACAGCTCCAGTTCGCTTGTGGGCCGTTGGATCTTCCTCAGCCTCGACCGTCAGATCAACCTAGGGGGATCTAATCTCAGCCGCACGAGCCCAAGCGTCATCGGCCGCTCAGGACACGCCACGTGGATAAGTGGTTCGCATCCAGCCGTTGGATCGCGTCTCGTCGCCCGGCCGTTGGATGCGTGCCACGCGTCTTCATCAGAGCGCTCGGGCGAGGGTATTTTGCATCTCAACCCTCGCCATTTTTTGTATTTAGTATTTAGTTTTTAAACTTTCGTCTGTAGTTTAAATATTTTGTAATATTTACAAAGAGGCCCTTAGACTTTCGTTATTTGCACTTAGGCCCTCCGCCACGTCACCTCACGTGACCTGTGCACGTGAGGGGGTGGGCATTTTGCAGAGGAACCCTCGGTTGTTTGCTTATATCGTTTTAGTCCCAAAACTATCGTATTAAGTGCAAACTTTTTGGATATTTTGCAAGTAGACCCCCAGGCTTTTGTTATATTGCATTTTGGTCCTTCCCAGGCGCGTGCAAGTCACGCGCCCTGGTGGGAAAATTTCAGAGAAGCCCAGGCGGCTATTGTAATTGCATTTTGGTGCTAAAAATTGAATATTCAGTGTATATTTTTGTGGAAAATTGCATGTATGCCCCTGGATGTTTTATATATTGCACATATACCCCTGCCAGGCCTGTTTAATGTTTGGATGTTTGCTGTAATTAATTGACTTATCATTCTAACTCCAAAAATTCCACAAAAATAGGTTTATGCTCCTGGACATGTGTACTTTGACGCCACATATTTAGTTTTTGATTTTACTTGATTTTCATATTTATTAAAAATCAAAAACTGACTTTTTGTGCACTGTCTAGCTTAGAAAATACCAAAAAAATAGTAAAATACCTCCAAAAATTCCAAAAAAATTACCTAGTGTCTATTTTATCCTATTTTAGTGTCAGTCCAAAAACCACTAAAAATCTCAAAAGAAAAACACTAAAAATTTAAAAACACTCAAAAACTTCAAAAAAATATATAAAATCAAGGAAAACTCTAAAAAATACAAACTCAGGTTCTTTTTGTTCCTCATTTTGTTCTTCTTATTCGAAAAATAGTGTGAAAAATTTTGGTTGCTGTTTGATATTTTTAAATCCCATTTTTCTCACAGCCAGCCCTTGTTCCACTGTTTTGAGTTATTTCAGTAAATTAAAAATACCAAAAACACCTTGAAAAACCCCCAAAAATCACAAAAACAGTAGAAAATCATAAAAATATCAAAAACACTTTCTTTCTGAATTTTTGGTAATTTTTACTTAGTTTTATAAATAGTTCATCTTGTCTTTTATTCCATTGTCTTTAAATTCCAATATTGAAAAAGGAAAAGAAAAATATAAAATATAAAATTATAAAAATCAAAAAATCAAAAATCAAAATACAAAATTAAAAATTAAATTAAAATAAAAAAAATTAAAAAAAGTAAAAACCCACAAAAACACCTTTGCTTGCTTGCTTAGCGTAGACACATCACACACACACTCACTCGTGCACACTCTTGTGAATTGCCCTGTTTGCTCCCTGTGTTCGAACTCTCTGCATACTTGTCACTATACACCATTTGTGCAGAGTTAAAAATAAATTTTAACTCCACATTATTTCTAATTTATTGATCTTTAGTGTGGGTTAATTGTTGATTAATTTCGGGATTTGTGTGGTCAAACACCGACTATTGACTCGCCTTGTGAGTTGATATAACCACATCTAATTTCGTGATTATCACATATCTTTCATTTGTGACTTCAATGATTCAATCTCCTCATTCTGAACCATCTTTGTAATGTAATGCCGTCCTCGATATTCGGAACATCTTGCTCCTAGTCCATGCCCTTTAGGTCTACCCCACTTATGTACTCCAAAAACTTCATCATACACTTGACTCTCAACATTATCAGTAGAAGATGAGGATTCAGACATGCGTTCATCTACCAGTTTCTTTGCCATTTCCTACGTCACAACAAATCGCTTTAGATTATGCCTGAAAAGAAAAGCCACCATAAGATAACTTTGAAAATGTCTACGTACCATTTTCTCGCGTGAAATTTCATTGATAAACATTTTTGTTCCATCACTATTCTTGTCCTTTTTCGTGTGTGTCATTTCAAAAAATTCGATCTTTCCAGGATCTCGTCCTTTTTCTTTGAACTTCAAATTAATAAAATACAATATATTAGACAAATTAATTCTCCTCAACACTAAAAAGGAAACGTAAATAAATGAACTTACAAACTCATGCTTCTTTCTAGCATAACTCTTGGCACCAGTAGTATGTAAATTTGTTCCACGCTCCAAAGAAATATGTTTTGCTAACTTCCCAGCAATAGAACGTTTCTGTAGAATAAATATCATATAGCATTATCTGAATAATCATGTTATTGACAAGTATTTATCAATGAAAGCTAAATTATCATGAGAAATTGAAATCACCTCACTTTTTTCTGAAAACCAATACTCGACTAAATGTTTCCATTGTATAGCCTCGACACCTTCGGGAACATGACTAATAATCTATATAAAAAATACAAATATTAGTCATAAAAGTTCTTCTATTACATAAAAATTATTATACTTATAACTTTGTTCTTATATAGATTTTACCTGAAACTTTCTTATTTCTCTATCAAGTGTCTCTTCTAAAACAACTTGTGGGACAAATTTAGCTTTAAGGGCATGCTTGTATCCTCTCCATTTTTGATCAAGAGATTCCAGAAGCCAACCATCCACATAATTTTTTTCAGGAAAAATGAATTTCAACTGTTCATACAAGATATGCATAATGAAATGGAGAGAATAAATAAAGAGACTCATTAGAACAATATATTTCATATGGTCATACCTTCACTTGGGTAAGAAGATAACTACCATACACTTTTTTCAATTTTCTCCAATCATCAAAATCCAACGGACACATTGTTCCATTTCGGGCCACGGTACCCAACCAGCTACTCAATATTCCAGCTGCTTTATCCATCGGTTGGGCTAATTCATTGCAATCAACGACAACCTTATGTCCATCTGGTAGTGACCATACTTCCCTAGCATATGTTGAACCTCTCCTTATTCTTACATTTCCACTTTGATCTTAAAAGACACAAAGTAATTGAACACCATAATCATAGTTAAATAATGGAAGAAAAAAAGAAAAGAACAAACATATTCATCACCTAAAATCTGCACATTCTCATGTAAAATATCTCCAGGATATGAAATTATTCGTTCCTCTTGATCTTTCACAAAAGTATATCCTTGTGGATTGCGCTTATCTTGAGAAGATATATGACAGTCATTTAAAGTTCTTTTCCGAGCCATGAGATCTTCTGAACTTATTAAACAAAGAAGTAGATCAAAGTCAAAATATTTAACAAGAATTTGCTATATAGAGATGAAGACATGAAGACAAGAGAAAAGATAACATATGTAGAAAGATAGACATTAAAAAAACAAAAAAATCCATCAATAATTATATCAAAATAAGCAAATGATATATCATAACGAGAAAAAGGAATACTTACCATACTTGGAAGTTCAATATCACAATCCCTTCTAGTCCATAATTGAAACGATCTATGCCATATCAAACAAATCCCTAGGTTTTGTGATAATAACATGATGCCAGCCTTTATCTTTAGGATCTTCAACATAGAATACTTGTCTTGCTTGTGTTGAGAATATGAATGGATCGTCCTCTAGATGTTGGCCTGTATGTATCAATCTCGAGAAATTTACACTAGTATAACCATTTTGTATCTTCACTCCTTTACTAGACATAACATCCATCCAATCACAACGAAAGAGGACGACCTTAATTTCTGAAGAGTAGTTAAACTCATACATACCAGTGAGAACACCATAATATGATTTCTCGCCTACTTCAACCATAACTCCACTATTTTGTGTATTTCTAAATCTCTCAATGACTTTAGTGTGGAATCTAAACCCATTTATAAGAAAAGAGTTGAAACTTCTAACGACATTGTGTGGACCTCTTGCTATAGCAATTAATTCATCTGAATATTGATCCTTTGTTGATCTTGATACCTAAAAAATATAAAATTAAGACGCAAATAACAAAGGATGCATAAGCTACAAAATGAAGAAAAACGTACATAAAGCACAACCTTTCTGGAAAACCATGATGGAAAATGTTCAACAAGCCATTTTTGCTCCATCTTATAAGTAACTTGATTGGGATGATATCCCTCACGCATCTCAATTAGGAAATCACTGTATGAATTATAAGTTTAAACTATTATAAACAAATTGGTTGAGTTTTTTCTAGATAAAAAAGATTCTGAAAACTATCATTATGCATACCTACGGAAAGAATCAATCCCTTTATAATGTAGTAATACATAACGGTGTGCTTGAGCAAGAGATCTGTTGTCAAGAACTATAACATTTATCTTCCCAAGAACGCAACCGCCACTCTCAAACAAAAATCCAGTCAAGTTTTCAGTTTGTTCATTGTTTCTTGGCTGACGATTGAACTTTGTCTCTATATCAACAAAATATCTTGAGATAAAAGTCAAGCATTCATCGGCAATATATCCCTCAGCAATTGATCCTTCTGGATAAGCTTTATTCCTTACATGAGACTTCAAGTGACACAATAGTCTAAGAAAAAGGAAATAGTTATTATTTATAAAAAAGGTAAATATAGATGAAATGAATCATGTTTAAACTAGTTGTTCTCACCTCTCTATAGGATACATCCACCTATAAACCACAGGACCTCCCAACTTGATCTCATCAATCAAATGAAGCATCAAGTGAACCATAATCGTAAAAAAACTTGGCGGGAATATTTTCTCCATTTGGCACATTGTAAGCACGATACGAGATTGCAACTGATCAAGCTCGCTTGGATCCAATGTCTTTGCACACAAAGACTTAAAAAAATGGATAGTTCGGAAACTATAACCATAATTGGCTTCGACATAGAAGCTTTAAGAGCAATGGGAAGAATATCTTGCATAAGAATATGACCATCATGACTTTTGAGATTAAGAAGTTTCCTTTCTTTAAGATTTACAGATCTAGAGATGTTTGAAGCATAACCATCAGGAAATTTAATATTCTTCAAAACTGACAAGAAAAGATCTTTCTCTTTTATATTCATTGTATATGAAGCTGGAGGTAAATAAAACTTGTCATTGCTGACAATAGGATGTAGTTCCTTTCTTATACCCATATTTTGCAAATCAAGACGAGCTTTGAGATTATCTTTACTCTTACCTGATATATCCATCAATGTTCCGATCAAGTTATCAAAAATATTTTTCTCTATGTGCATGACATCCAAACTATGTCGAAGGAGATTGTATTTCCAATATGGAAGGTTGAAGAAGATGCTTCTTTTTTTCCACAAATGAGAAATAGGATTGTGTGACACATTTGTTATATCATAAAAATTATCAACATCAACCAAGTCATCCACATCTTCAAAGATACGCTCTTGACGTACTGCACTAGCAATTGTTTGCATGTTTTCATCCCTTTGTCGCTTTTTAGACATCCCATATATCTTTCCATAATTGAACTTAAGTCCATGAAATTGCCTTTCAATGTCAACTCCAGATGGTGTAACTGGAGGTAAACGAAGCTCTTTGGTACCATCAAATTGCTCTTCTTGAAATCGAAATGGATGATTTGGATCTAGCCATCGACGACAACCCATGTAACAAAACTTGCCACTATGAGACAACCATTGAGAATGAGTTTCACCCATGCAATATGGACAAGCAAATTTTCCCTTTGTACTCCAACCACTTAGATTTCCAAGTGCGGGAAAATCATTAATTGTCCAAAGAAGAGCAGCACGTAGTTTGAAGTTTTCATTTGCATAGGAATCAAATACATTGATACCTTCCCACAATTCTTTGAGCTCTTCAATTAAAGGTTCCAAGAAAACATCAATATCATTACCAGGTTCCTTTTCTCCAGGAATAATCATTGAGAGAAGTATCGAAGATTGTTTCATGCAGACCCATGGTTCCATATTATATATAACTAATACAACTGGCCATGTACTATATCTTGTACTCATTGTTCGATAGGGGTTGAAACCATCACTTGCTAATGCAAACCTTACATTACGAACTTCAGAGGCAAAGTCTTGATAACGAGCATCAAATTCTTTCCATGCTAAACCATCAGCTACATGTCTTATTTTTCCATCTTTTTTGCGACCCTCAGCATGCCATCTCATTGAGAATGCTGTCTTTGATGAACAATATATCCTTTTAAGACGTGGTTTCAAAGGAAAATATCTCAACACTTTAGAAGGCCTTCTTTTAGCCATCAAATTATTCTTGTTAATAGTTGCATCACTATTCTCCAAATCTAACCAACGAGATGCATTACACACATCGCATCTATCAAGTTTTTCCCTTCCACCCCTGTAAAATAGTATGCAATCATTTGGACAAGCATGAATTTTCTCATAACCAAGGCCCAACTTTTTGATAAGCTTCTTTGCTTCATAATATGTAGGAGGAAGCAAATCTTTTTCAGGAAAAGCTTCATTCAATAATTCAAGCAACATATCAAAACTTTTAGCAAACCATCCATTTGAGCATTTAATGTAATACAATCGTAACATGAAGGAAATCTTAGAGAAGTTCTTGCAGCCATTATAAAGTTCCTTATCATTATTTTTCAACAAGTCACTAAACTGATTCAAGAAACTATCATCTTGCAAAGTAGGTCCATCCTTGATCTCATCTTCATCGTCACTTTGAACTAATGAGGAGTCTTCTGGACATATTGGGCTCATATGTTTTGAATTCTCAACATCTGTAAATAATCCTTTCATGTCAACTCGTCCTACAAAATCAGTTTGTTCATTGCGATAAGATTGGTCAAAAGGAGAGCTTGCACAAAAAGGAGGACAACCATGGACCGCATTATGCCCTTCACATATTCTCAAGTCTGATCCACCATGAAACGTAAGGTCTTGTTCTCCATGAAATGTCCATTGTACATAGTTTGACAGAATCCCAAAACGAAGTAAATGAAGATGGACATCCTCTGTATTTTTCAACTTCATATTGAAACATTTTGAACAAGGACAATACATTTTATCTCCTTTAAGACCATTTTCAACAGCATATTCAATGAATGCTCGAACTCCGTTTTTGTATTCATCACTACAAATAGACTTCTTCATCCAAGTTTTATCCATCTTCAACTTAATATGCAAAATGAAAACTCTACAAGAAAAATAAATGTGAAATCGTGTGATACATGAAAGGATATCAACATTAAAAAAATCTCAATTTATTACAGTGAAAAATCCTCCATAATAAAAATCCTCCATAATAATTTCTCTCTAACATAATGAATCTTCGGATTAAACTATTATAACAATGTATTGCAGTGAAATATCTATTTCTTTCTCTTTGGGGGTTAGGAGATAATCTACATTTTGATGGTTCAGAGAAAAAGAGATCACATATCGTCCATTGCTGAATATGTTAACGATAATATAATTCGTTGTCAAATTATTTTGGCTCTTGAAACTCCTAAGTCCTAACCTGATGCATCATGTGCCAACTTAATCGCACCCCCCATGACCACTCCAGATATGTAACTCACACAAAAGAAGCTCATCCCGCTGTTTAAGAATCAAAGCATTGAATGCAACATAGCTAAGCTTTCTTGTCATTCCGTTTTGCTACAAGTACTGAATAACAAGGGTTGATATGATGTCCCAAGCTATATAAATGCTAAGGTTTTCGGTGGGTTATTTATCCTATGTTGTTCTGCCTGGGTTGCACTGAGAGCATTGCGCTTATATTCTGTCTGTTGATAAAAAAAATCTCTACAAATTTGGCAGTATAATATAATGAATTGATAATGTCTTCGAACGGTCTTTTATTTGTGCCCTCAGAAGAAGTATGCTTGTGCCAACGAGAAAAGTTGGTCGACAATGTATTTAGTTGATCAACCACTTGGATTGTGATCACAAATTATGCATTTACGTTTATCAATCACGGTGATGAAATCTCGTTTACATGTAAAATATGTTAAAAATTTAAAACTTGATAGATTCTAAAAGAAAATTGAAGATCATTACAAAAGGCTATAGACGTTCATCCTTGGTGTTCTGTTGCTACAACAATGTCAATCTCCTCATCTCTCCATTCATTAAGAATCATCGTGTGTTCTATATGCTCCATTTATGTTCTTTTTATTTTAAGTGCTTGTACAAATGTTGAGGGTTTAATGTGAAACTAAACAAATACTAAAAGATGCTAAAACAAATATACCAAGAGGAAGACTCGTTGAAGATGCATAGTAGCATGAGAAATCACACAAACAAGAGTGAAAAAGAATTCTATTTATTACTCACCCTCTGCTTATCCTTCATCCTTCCTCCACCATCGGTTAATAAGATTAAAGCTCAAGCTTACAAGTAGAATTATACCTGGGGGTGTGCATTTGAAGCGTTTGGAAAGGAGATTTCATTTTTATAATAAGTATATATAAATCTAATTGATGGATATGGTGGAAGGCTTTACTGATCACTGAAAGGGATGATCCAAAATGTCAAGTTATTTATCATGACCTTTTCTTATAATTACCCTTACCTTTGACATTTTAATTTAGATGTGTCCATTAATATATAGGTACTCTCAACCCTTCTCTATCAAATCAACAAACACCACCAGGGCAAATGATGTGCAAGTAATCCTACGCAGGAAACGCCCCAAAATGCCTATATAAAAGTATCGAACTGTTAATTTTTCTGGAACAATATGCAATGTTCTCATGAGACGGGGGAACGGATTCTTAAACAGGATTTAAAAAACAAAAAATAATTAAAACAATACAATCACAGGATAGAGAAATGAGATTATAAATAAAAATATCAATGCAATCCCCACTCATGAGTCCGAATTATGTGTGCGGCATGATAAATTACTTGAAGGAAAACAAATAATAAAATAAGGAAATATAAGAACCCGGACGGACGATTGGAACCCAACTCGGTGCGGACCTGCAGCGACAGCAATTGCTTGAGGGATGTTTGGAGTTGATGGTGCGGGCGGTGGTGATCTGCGTCCAGGATGATGGAGATTGGGTGGCGATCGGCGATGGAGATGGCGACGAGTAGTGGGAGATGGCAGCGGCGGTGACGTGGAGATGGGGATGGCGACGCGGCGGATGAGGACAGCGTGGTTGTCGAGCGGCAGTGGTGGCGGCGCCGGGAGGTGAAGGGGAGAGGCAGCAGAGGGAGAGGAAAGAGGTGTTGGTGCTGGCGACGGCGAGGGAGAGAGAAAAGAGGATGGCGGAGAAGTGTGGCGGGGTTAGGGTTCTACACGGGTGATAATTGGGAATAGAAAATGAAGGCAACGGATATTTTTTCGTTGTAATGAACAAAATGGTAACGAATATTTTTTGTTGTCATGGAAAAAAAAGAAGACAACGAATTGTTTTTCGTTGTTACAAAGAAAAGAAGGCAACGGATGTTTTTTCCGTTGCTATGGAAGTAAATATGATAACGAATATTTTTTTCGTTGCTATGAGAAAAAAAAGATAACGAATATATTCGTTACTATGATAAATTTACAACGGTTTGAAATAATCGTCGCTATTTAAATATATTTAGCAACGAATATTTATATTCGTTGCTACATATAAACTTAACAACGAATATGATAAATCGTCATAATAAAATCGTTGTCTAATGTCCCTTTTCTTGTAGTGACATAAAGTATTTTCTTATACAAAATTAAATATCGTACATATCATATATATACATATTATATGGATTAGATGCTCTATAACATGATAATAGTTTAATTATATTTAAAACCCAATACATTCAAAAAGTTGTGTTAGTATAGTTGTTTAGTAGTGTGAAATAGGTAACCAAAGGTCATGTGTTAAATTCCACTAACAATCAAATTTTTAAATAATTTAAAAATTAAATGCGTTTCAACATCGGGTGAACCTGGTTAAATCGAGTCAAAAAAATAGGTTGAGCCGGATAGATTAATTAAAATTTAAATAATTGAACCGAACCGACATAAATAGGTTAACCGGACCGGTCCAGATCCGGTTCACCGGTCGGACCGGTCGAACCGGTCGGTCCGGTCCGGTTTCAAAAACACTGGTTAAAATCACGGTGCTTTGTCATCTCTCTCTCCGCGAAAATCCAACCGTATTGATTAATGAATATTCATCGTAATATTTCACATTTATTTAATATTTGTAGGTATTTATCGTAATTTTTTCAAAAAAAGTCAAATTTACAATTATCTGTAGGTAAAACACAAAAAAATCTCAATTATATGCTAATTTCTAGTTAGAGTCTCATTTTTGAATAAAATAAAGAGAACCCAATCTTATTATTTTATCTCAAATACATGCTTCTTTAAGCTTCTGCGACCCTTGTATGTCGATGTTAAACCTTGATGAAAGCTTCAGTGATCCTCGTATGTCGATGTTATGCCTTGAAGTTGAAAGTTCGACTCCCTTTTTGTTACATTCGAAAAATGAAGTCCTTAATTAGGAATCAACATATGATTGAGGCATCCTTTTGTAATTTACTCTTATTTTTTAAGCCTCATGGAAGCTGACCTTTTCTTTGATAGCAATAATTATGGGATGAAGATGAAATTTGACAAGTGTATAGAAAAAGGAGTTGTGGGTTTAGATACAACTGAGGATATCTGCGAAGAACATGCATACCCCAATCTATATAACTATACTAAAGCTGGATACTACCAACTTCTTCCATAACCACAACACGTGGACTACTTCTCCACTCCCCATTTTCCGCTTTAGCATTTCCCATTTCGTTGCCCCTCTTGATCTGTTCTTTCCCATTCTGCTGATATGTGGACCCCTCCTTTGTTAGCGACGTCCCTCTTTACCCCCCAACACGTGCGTGGTGCAACAGTGGATCGGCGATCGCACCAACGAGGTCGCCCTTGAGAGCCTCGAGAGCTTGCACCACTGCCTCTCCCACCATGACTGTTGCTACCTCGCCGACCACACCATTTCCAACTTCAAGAAGGTCATCTCCATTCTCGATAGCACTGGTTACGCCCGCTTCCGCCATAGCCCCACCCCATCCTCAGCTTCTCCCTCCCTCTCTCCCCTTTCTCCTTCACCACCGACTGCAACATGTCCAACGCGTGGAACCCCGTCGTCGTCCTCTCCAAGCCTCCCTCTGCTCCATTTCCTCCTTCAAGAAGATATGCCATGGACACGCACACACACCAACGAGGCTGCCCTTGAGGTCCTCCAGAGCTTACACCACCGCCTCTCCCACCACGACTGTTGTGACCTCGCCGACCACACCATCTCCAACTTCAAGAAGGTCATCTCCATTCTCGACAGCATTGGCCATGCTTGCTTCCGCCACGTCCCCACCCCCATCCTCAGCTTCTCCCTCCCTCTCTCTCCCTTCTCCTTTACCGCCGACTGCAACGTCTCCAACGTGTGGAACCCCATCGTCCTCCTCTCCAAGCCTCCCTCTCATCCATTTCCTCCTTCAAGAAGAGCTGTCGCGAACACACACACTTCGAGGGCGACATTCCCGACCAAGAGAGAGCTGTACTGCTCCAAGTCTGACATAACCCCAAGATCCCACCTTCAACGTTACCCGCAGTCAGAAATCCGTGTCTGATGAGGAAAAAAACTTGATTGTGATTAGGAGGAAGCACATAGTAAAGAAGGTGACCCGCGTCCCCACCATCAGCTCCAAGATAGCATATATACCCTCCTGCGTGCACTCCTCGAGGAAGTACGGACAGAAACCCATCAAAGGCTCTCCATACCCGAGGTCTGTCACCATCTGAACACCACTTGAGCACGATCATCCCACTTGACTCTAACCGGTATCCCCTCTGTTCTTTGTGCTTACAGGGGTGAGTACAAGTGCAACTCCAACTGCAGGTGCCAGCGAGGAAGCACATGGAGAGAGTCCTGTAGGATCCTTCCATGCTCATCGTCACATACGAGATGAGCACCGCCACACCGCCTCCGTCGTTGTACCATCAAAGCCACGATCTCCCTTCTATTGTTTTTTCTTAGGGCTGGTTGATGTTTCGCATGGTCTGTGAGGTTCTTTTGGCAATGAATCAGGAGGTTTGGGTTTCGTTGGGATCCACAGTTGATTGTGGATATCTGGTATTCAGTATATAAATATATTTGTTCTTTTTTCCTGGATTTTCCCATTAAATCTGAATGTCCATTTCTGAAACTAAGGCATGGCTTTAAATATTGTTCTTATACATGGTGTGGATTGTGTTTGGTGTAGACATTGTGTGTGTATGGATTGTGATTGCAAGGATATGGTTGTTCAGGTTTAACATTGGAATTTCATGAGAGGTTTTTATCTTTGTGAATATTTTTATGTTCATGCATTATTTCACAATCATTTATCTAACAACTTACTAAAAAAAATATTACAGAAGAGCCATCAACCTGTCATGAAAGATTACAATCGAGCGACTAGCCAAGCAAAATAAAATAAATCTGCAGGTACTTATAACTTGGAACACATGCAGGTATATAAACTTTACTTTATGATTTTCTAAATTATGTTATTTTTTCTTACTAATTTTTCGTTTATTATTCCGTTAAAAAAATATAGATCTGCAGGAACGTACATTAGCATCTTGCATTTTTCCCTTAAAGGATGTCCCTTAATCTTATTCCCAAAATTTCTTCTTTTCATTTTTTAGACACCTACAGCGAAGAGCGGTATTCTTACTAGTAAGTAATTACAACGAGGAGAAAGGCATCTCACGGCGAAGTGATTTCTTAACTATTTATTGAAGAAAAATTGGGTTGCAAAAAATAGGGTTAGTCTTCCATCGTTACCATGCCTAAATTATTATGTGTGGTGTATCGTTTGAATAATTTCCTAGCAAATCATACCCTTTGACCCCATAACTAAATTTGGTCAGTTTTTTTTAGATGATAATATTGTTCATCTTAGCTCAATACTGTGGGAACGGCTCCTCTCTAAGGATGCAGTCGGTCGGATACGGATACGGATATAGGTATTATCGTATCTTTATCTGTTTTTTAATACGAATATGGATGCGGATACAGATAGTAAAACTGTCTTATCATTTCTTTAAAAAACAGATACAGATGTAAAACGGATACTAATCACACACGAGTAATGTTAGAAATACTTTATAGAATCGACTTAAATATATAAGAATTGGATTGAAAACACGTGATATCAATTTACTAAATGTGTTTGTATCGTAAATATTATATAAATATAGTAAAAGAAGGTATAAAATATGTCATCTACGGTTAAAAATAAATCTATGATTATATTTATATACAGAAACGGATATACGGATACAGATGGGGATGTTTGCAGATACCAAAATGATATCTGTATCCGTATCCATTTTAAAACAGATATGGATGTCAAAATCTGTATAAAATAGATACGACGACGGATCAGATACGGATATATCCGTAATGGTTTGCATCCTTACTCCCCTCGGGTTACTGCACGGT
Organism: Ottelia alismoides; assembly: GCA_037367405.1. Classification (NCBI taxonomy): domain Eukaryota; kingdom Viridiplantae; phylum Streptophyta; class Magnoliopsida; order Alismatales; family Hydrocharitaceae; genus Ottelia; species Ottelia alismoides. The sequence continues at coordinate 159,216 of JAZKJV010002851.1, read as the reverse complement.
CGGTGCCACTCGTGTGCAAGATTGTGCGTACAGGAGCAATTCCCCAATATGGTGTGGTGTGACAACCAATCCAAGTAAAAGTGAAATTGATAGGGATTAAAACATCCATAACCTTATATACTTTTGTAATTATACACTGAAGTTTCTATAATTTAGAATTATAAGAAGAATATTGGAGAGTGACTTTCATCTATATGTAGATCTTTCGTTAGTTTATTTCTTTAATTCAACCACAATTAATTAATATAATTAATTAATTACTAATTATTTAATAATTATTAAAAAAGTCCTCATTATTGTAAAATAGGTTTAGATATATTTTTGTTATTTACAGGATTGAATAATAAGTAAAAAAAAGAAAGAGGGTAATTTTGCAAGTAACCCTAGTCCATGTCGATAAAGAAAACAGGGATGAAGTCAGAAAATTCTTCTTGGGAGACTAAATTATTTGAGGGAGGATACATTATTTAAATATTATTTATCTAATTTATCTTGTTAATATTTATGGAGGGATTCCTCTGTTGTAATGTGAGTTACAAAAGAGGCGTAACTTTTTTTTTCAAATTTGTTCTTAAAATCCAATCTTGTAGATAGAATCTTCAAATAATGTTATGTATATCCTCCAAATTTCGTTCAAATCCAATATCATTTGCTATTTTAATCAATGATAAAAAGTTTGATTCTCTTTTAAATGGGATTTAAGTCGCTTAAATATTAATTGAACTTTTGACCACTACGATAACATAGGAAATGACATCAGATTTGGGTGAAATTTGAATGATATGTAGAACATTAATGGAAGTTTCAATTTATGAGATTGGATTTGTGGAAACAAATTCAATCTATAAGGCGAGCTTCCAATAATTGCATAATTGATTGAAACTAATATTGGGAAGGTATTTTTTTAGAAAAAAAGTTATAAGTGAACATAAACAATATCTAAACATCATATTGACAAAAAGATCCCTACAGAACTCTTTGTATCACTGAAATACACATTTGTTAATGTGATATTAAGTAACACCATTAGATTTAATATGTTCAAACAAGTAACACTATATAGATATACGTATCAATCCCTTATCATATTTGTTTATACATATTTTGACATGTGTACATGTATCTGCATACTATTTTAAAATCGTCATAGATAAAAATAGGGTTGTAAACATGCAGATACAACTACGTATTTGTATCCACACACACACACATTAAAAAAATGTAACCATATTCGTTTTAAAATCCTAAAAATTAAAAGAGGTATCCAAATTCATATCCGTATATGCAAAGAAATATAAAAGAAAATTCGTTATCTATACCATATATGCTAAAATAAAAACTATATATCTGTGACGGTTTATAAACAGGTACGGTGATGGACCTATACAGATGTATCGACCCCCCGTTATACACATCATGTAATGTTAGCAGTTAATTATTGTAATTAGATCATATATATTGATTTTTTTTGTTGATAGGAGGGGCTATTATAACACAACATATAAATTTTAATTATTATATAGTGTATTTATATTATATATAATATTATATATTAAACATATATATATAGGCTTGGTTGGGAGCTCTTTGATAGGGGGGAAAGCCCATGGTTTTCTTTGTATATCCTTGTGAAAACTAAAGACTTTTGTTTCGACCGTGACTTCAACTAATGATGTTACTTGTAAACTCTAGCTACTTTGAACTTATGTTTTATTTTGGAACTGGTTGGATCAGGATGGAGGATTCTCTCTTCCGCATTGGTGCAGGGTTTAACAAAAAAAAAGGCATCAGAAAGTTGCTTGCCTCTTAGCATGTGTGTGTATTTCTATTTTTTAAGGTAGATAAACCGGTATCTTCTCCGTATGATGTGGGTGCTCATATGAAGACTTCCACCTTGGGGCCCAAGTGTGTGTGCGCGCGCATGTGTAAGCATTAAGGGCCATAGATTCACATTAGGACCGGTGTCCTGTGGGGTGCAGCCATAAGTGACACTTGAATGGAGGAGTCCAACATGGTGGAAGCTTATATGTTGAGGACACCACCAACTTATGAACAATGCAAAGCAAAGGGAGAGGGTAAATTGCATTTGAAGCCCGTCAGCTTGATATCAATCTCAAAGTGGACCACTATCTTTAAAAGTAATAGTCGACGACTCCCTAGCATAGAACCGAGTGTATAGATAGTCTCAGGTGCAAGTTGTTTTTATCGCATATGGATTGTAAGATCATCCCCTGATATTATATATCTAGCGCTTTGCCACTTTCTTTCGCGTACATAGTTTAAGGTTTGTGGATGAGTACATCTGATTTTCGACGTGTATGTCAGATCGTGCCTTCTTCTGACACAAGTCATTATTGCTCCTTTACCTAGCTATCTACTTATCTACTTTGTCCTTCTCAAAACACCTTCCTTTCATACAGTATATGAGAGGGGCTTTAACTTAAGCACGGCTAGGAAAGGTGGGTGGAATATGACATTCTATTCGACACTTCAATCTATCTTTGGGTGGTGGAGTTCTTCCTAAGATCAATCTATTAGTGAATTTACCCTAAGCCCATACAACTAAATAATCTTACCAGAGTGATCCTTGTAGAACTCTCCCGTGAGTTGATGCTTGCAAGTGAAAGCGTTGAGTTCATGTGGTCATCGCCAACATGGAAGTGAGAGGTTTACATGGCTGATAATGGTAAGCACATTTTCAAAAGGCTATGGAAATATATTCTTGTCACTTTCTGGAGACCATAGTGTGTGTATGTAAAGTCCCCACACTAGCTTAGTACAATATTGATAGAGCGACCATGCTAGTTTCCTATGTAATGCAGTTTGTAAGCTGATAGCAATTTGTCAAAGTCATGTGTCCTTATGTTATCTATCACTCGTAATTTATATATGTGTAGAGCACCACAATTACATGTATATCTATACTTTTCTCATGTTCATAATACGACCCTATAAAACTTATACAAGCCCAAATAACTATGTGTACAAATTAAGACTCGTGAATTTAACATAATTTTTAATACCATTCGTGAACTTCAACAGGTAAATATGTGATATCCGATCATTTTGTCAATTTATTCTTAATTCGCATTATCTCAAAATCAAATTGATAGAAGTTGAAGATTAAGTATCATATTGTTACTTTTTATTGTTCACCATGACATTGAAATTGAGTATATAATTCATAGATGTTTTCTTTGTAATTTACTATTTGAGAAGACATGGCATAAATGCAATTGACATATGTAATAACATCCATCTAACTAACTATAGAATCCTAGTTGTTGCTTGTTACATTCTAAAGATGGCACTCATTTTGGAATTGATGGCATAGTTGTAGGCTTCAAATGTAGTTTATCCAATAACTAAAGAAATAGATGTCACGTAGTTGTGATGCACAAGTCATTTTCCAATAGAATGGATAATTAAAGAAATAGAGTTTATTTGCATGCAAATAGCATCAAGAGTCCAAGTGTCGAGAATCTCTTGTGTGGGGAGCCAATTCAATGCGTGGTGATCAGAGCTTTACTTGGACATTACCCTATCCCCATGTGCTCTAATGCATATCATATTAAGCTATATCAATCTGATTTTTTTACAATCTACTAAAAGTTGACGATATATCTTCTGAGAAAATCCCCTCTCTGATTTCAAATGCTTCAAACATTTCCATTACTGCTATTCCAGCAAAAAGTTTAGTCCAAGATGGTCATATCACTCCCTTTTCATCAATAGGATCACAACTACTATTCTCTTTCTTTATGCTGGTGCTATCATGTGTTTTCTAAACGGTTCAAATCTCTCTCATAGAAATATCTTTAAATGCTTTGAACATCTTTCTCTCTCTTCTAGCAAATAAACTTCAATAAATCATTTCTTGTTGTTGATAAAAACTTCCTTACAAGACATTTGATAAACATCTAGACTATCACTAGTTGTTCTCGAGGGACTTTCACCGTCAATTACCTCGATTGCCTAATTACCCATGATCATCTTAAAATTACTAATTATCCCTTTGATCACCAAAATTAACAAAAAAAAAGTTGTGGGCTGCAAAACATCTTCTTCTCATCAGACATGTTCTTACATCTCTACATAATACACCTGATTTATGTCCTTGATACTCCTAAATCTGATCTAATCATCACGACCTTGAACACTCTTTCTCTAATTTATTTTGGAATCATCACGTACCATTGTATTGCATGGTCCTCTACATATAACTTTAAGTATTTCGCGAGTTTGAAAATCCGTGGTCCAAACTCTTTTCTCATCAGCCTTAGAGCCTCCATATAATAGAAGTTGGAGAAAGACCAGAAAGATACTCCACTTCTATTAAAACCTTAAAACAATGTTAAATCAGTAGTTTTCTTGTACAGTTATTAATTGTTTAATTATTGCATACTTTAATAAGGTAGCATAAAGAATTAGTTGTTTTGGAAAAGCTTTTCTCATACCAAAAACTTTCAATTGGATGTCCCTCCGTAGGCGCGTTTAAAGGGCATATAAAGCTAGACAAGACGGAGCTGCCATACATCTTTCACATCTAAGGTTGATTTACCCCTCTCTTTCTTTGTAGTATTTTTGTACTAAGCCATGAGTCATGTTTTTTTTTGGTGTTTTGTTGTGTTTTGCTGATGGAAATTGGTCTACTAATCGTATTATTTTGTTCTTTTCCCTTAATTAAGAGAGGGATGAAAAATATCATCCTGCGCTTTAAATTTAAAAAACAAAAAAAGTAAAACATCACATTGGTAACCTATTTCAAGTCATGCCCGAACATTCTAAGTAGTCATTAACTTTAATTATGCAAGATAGTTTGTCATAAAAAGTGCGAAAAATGCATACTCACATGTATGGGTTTTGTTGGAATATGAAATGCGGAAGCAAAATCGATAATAAAGATCAAGAACATAAAGAAATATAAAAGAGGAATGCTGTGGATTTTATGTAGAACCTTACTATGTAAGGAGCGGGATGAAACCGCGAGAGAACCTCTATAAAGGGCCATATGTTGTATTCAATTTGCATATGAATACATGGGGTCTGGGGCTTCTTATATAGCCCCATAGATAGACCAAAGTTCCACAAATTGGCAATGTGAGACTAAACGTGAGAGAGGGTAATTGGATCTTGAAGAGATTCAATTGACATATATTAAATTCTCTAGCAGTCCCTTTCAAGTTGGAGTTGAGAAAGCTACAGATTGCAACAAAAGAAAATATGCAACAAATCTTCACTCGACACTTCTTATAGAGACGGGAGGAGACTTTCTCGATGTAGTCTTCGTTGGGAGAAGATCTTGCATGAGAACATGTCTGCAATGAGCATGATGTGCATGTAGTAGAGTCGTTGCAACGATCATTTCATGCTTGGAGGGGGTCACTAGAAGAAAATCGACTCAAAGAGTAGTCACACAATAGACTGTGAGGAAGTAGTTGATGCTTGATGAAGATGGCTAATAGTAGTAGTATTATGGAGCATCGATCTCTATGTAGAACCTTACTATGTAAGGAGCGGGATGAAACCGCGAGAGAACCTCTATAAAGGGCCATATGTTGTATTCAATTTGCATATGAATACATGGGGTCTGGGGCTTCTTATATAGCCCCATAGATAGACCGAAGTTCCACAAATTGGCAATGTGAGACTAAACGTGAGAGAGGGTAATTGGATCTTGAAGAGATTCAATTGACATATATTAAATTCTCTAGCAGTCCCTTTCAAGTTGGAGTTGAGAAAGCTACAGATTGCAACAAAAGAAAATATGCAACAAATCTTCACTCGACACTTCTTATAGAGACGGGAGGAGACTTTCTCGATGTAGTCTTTGTTGGGAGAAGATCTTGCATGAGAACATGTCTGCAATGAGCATGATGTGCATGTAGTAGAGTCGTTGCAACGATCATTTCATGCTTGGAGGGGGTCATTAGAAGAAAATCGACTCAAAGAGTAGTCACACAATAGACTGTGAGGAAGTAGTTGATGCTTGATGAAGATGGCTAATAGTAGTAGTATTATGGAGCATCGATCTCTATTACGTGGATGGACAATAGAAGTCTGAGATGATCCCAAGTAGAGAAGTTCATTTTATTGTCAGGGATAGACACCTAGCGACCGGGGGATAGGTATCTGAGACAGTCGTCATCATTTTGATGTTGGAGATAGACACCCGACGATCTTGGATAGGCATCTGATCACTTTTGTTGAGATGCCACTACGACTAGACGATGATGAACATGATAGAAAACATGTAGATACATCTCAAGTAGAAGAATGTGTCCCTCTCTTTTTTTAGATGCCACCCATATTTGGGTCCAAAACATTCTCCCTATTTTTTTCTTTTTTAAACCCTCTCTCTCCTTTTTTAAATGCATTTTCATCCTTTTGGCTACTTTTTCTTTTCCTCTTTTTTGTTTGGAATAAATACAATATCCTCGATTAGGCATAGAATTTCTCTCTTCGTCCCCTTTTCTTTTGAATACAACGAAACCCAATCGAGTCCTAAAAATAGAATATTCTAAGTAACAACAACCCTACGTAGGCTAACCTTAGATATATAATAACCTACCCTTCCCTCATTTTTTAATCGGCTCGTAACAAAGTATGTACCCACTTTTTCTTAGTTTCCTAATGGAGAAACTCTTTTTCATGCTAGGGATGGACATTCACTTGGAGCTTGCCACCACCACCAGGGATGATGGAGCCACACCAATGTTGCTAGTCTTCTTCATGTAAGGGAGGAGCTCCTATTCATGGAGAACCCTCGGTGGAGTCTTGGAGGGGCAGGTGCGACACATGACACCTCTTGGATTAGGGGACGATGCCATTGCACTTCTTTGTCTTTTAGAATGAGGCCCCTGCATGAGGATCTGTTACTACTGTTAGAGGGCCTGCTAGCGGGGAGGGATTCTATGGTTGCTATGTGTTGCCTAGGAAGAGGTGTACCACCGCACACAGGGCCAAGTCTATGTCGATATCAAGAGCTCCCATATGATTTCATATTCTTTCATCATCGAGGGTTTTGGTTCCATAAAGGAGCATTGAAAGTGTGGTCGCCCGATGATGATCGTATCTGGAATCGATACCATGCACAAACGAAAACATGATTTAACTTGGGAGAATCTTATACATGTCGCTTTAGTCATTGAGGATGATGATCGCATCTGGAATCGATGTTTCCTTGCTGCAGATATGCTTCGTGTTTTGCAATGGGGGCTTGATGGTGCATCTTCCTCCATCACTGTGTAGAGAGTAGTACAATGGGGTTGGAGCATGCTTCACAGTGGGATGTTCACATGTTAGTCTGAAATGGAGGTAGGGTTCTAACTAGAGATAATAGGATCCCTAAATCCCATAAAAGATGGAGGATCAAAATTAAATCTTTAATGCCTCTTCTTTATCTCATAAAGAGAATAGGCTTTTAGAACCCTAGAATGCAGATATAACAATCTGATCTTGCATCACGTGACATTTAGAACTTGTATTTGCAAAGAGAAAAACTTCAAAATTTCCATAAGTGGAACAAGATTAATAATAATCGAATTGATAGCAAAACTCCAAAATCGACTTTCTATAATACCATGTTGGAATATGATATGGAAGCAGAATCAATATAAAAGAACAACAACATAAAGAGATATAAAAGTGAAATTATATGGTTTTACGTGGAACCCTATTCTTATAGGAGACGGATGAAACCACAAGATAACCATCACAAAGGGTTAGATATTGTATTTAATTTTTTAATGAATACAAGGGGTGTGTGGCTTCTTATATTGTCTGATAGATAGATTGGAGTCCCATGGAGGTGGTAGTTGGATCTTAGACTCGAGTCCCACATATATACGTTGTTGGCAAACCTCTTTCAACCTTTCTAAATTTGTGATAATTACATTGTATCAAGCAAAAATCAATTTATCAAAACACTCAAAGATTGATCAATTTAAAATAATATGAATGGTAAATTATTTTTTACTTGGGAAAGCCCTAGGTCGATCACAGGGAGGTGATTTTCGGATTGCAAAATTACATGCAGTTTTCAAGAAGAATATTTTTTAAATTTTATATGCAATGTATATGTGATTATGCAAATGCACGCCAGGTTTAGGATAGTTTTTACAATTTTCAATCAAATAAAGATAAAAAATGTTGTAACTATGTTAGAATATTAAATGATGCAAAACCATGCTAATGTGGATTTTTGGGAATTTTCTAAAAAAAGATGTTTTTAATGAATTTATGAATAAAAATAATGTGATTTATTGTAATTTAATTTTAATAAATACCAAATTTCAACAATTTTAAAAACAAAGATTATACTAAATAGATTTTAGAATCCAGGACAACTTCTAAAACCTAAAAATATGAAGTAATGGATCAATTATAAATCACATACTAAATTCACTAAATATTTTATTTAAGGCTAAACATGAATGCACACGAGATTATTTTTTGGCACATAATAGAATACAACTAAGTCAACCATAAGAGATTTTCTTGGAATTTTCAGAGCATGGATTAATTTATTATGAATTTTTTTTATCATAGAGTGGGCAAATTTATGAAAATTAACATGACACCAACTTTAATAAATTTAATAGAGCTCAATAAATGTTAATTAAGTATGGCATTAAATACACTACATAATGAAAATTTTTAGAATACAAATATGATACCAAATAATGAGTATTGTGCAAATTACAAAAACAAATAAAATAAAATACCCAAAACCCAAAATTGTAAATACCCAAAACCCACTAGGGGATATCTGTAATTTTTCTAAAGGGTGAGAGCTGATTTGCAAATCTAAGGAGCTTTGGAGGAATGTGCGCAAATATCCCCAACTTCATGTGATGGGCACGTGTCTGGAGGCTCGGATGCAGCTCTGGACCCACGCCTCTATGTGGTTGAGGCCTACAGTTCGGGAGATTGTCGAAGCTGTGCCTTGGATGGAGGCTTGATTGAGCACATGAGGCACATGTTACGAAATAAGAGCCATCCAATCAAGATCAGGTGGTATATGTAAGTTGGAATTTATCCCTCCTTTAGATGCGAGACATGGATGATGGTTGACGCACGACTGAATCTAGTAAAAGAGATAATGAAGGAGGTTTCACTCTTGGATGGTAGTGCATAGGGACCTTGGTTGCTTAAGTAGAAGGGTTCTTTGAAATGGATGCTCTGTTGTACTGTGGCTCTCCTGAACTAGATCGGTACTCATGGCTTGTTGTTGTAGATGAGGAGCACTCAAGGGCCGATGGTTTCCCTCTGTTTGAAGGTGGTTCGTTGTGAATATGGCTGGGGACTCGACTAGAAGGTTTTGGTTGATAGTAAGAATGGAGATGCTCTACTAAGTAGACACACGATCGAGTAGCACCTCGAGACGAAGGTTGCATTGGAGATGTTCTCTAACATGAATACTAGAGAGATGCTTAAGATCTTTCAGAGGAGGCTACACCCATGGGATACTTCTAGATATGGGTGACACATGCCTGATAGAGGGAACCGAGACTCCACTCCTTTGCGATATAAGCTTCGATGGAGCCTTGTTCTCAAAGATCCTGTAGGGTTTGTAAGAATGGAGAAAAGGCAGAATGGGATGGAGGTCCTGTATTGGGTAATGAAGTAAGGTGGGGATCTGTAGAGCTTGACCCTTTGCAAGATGCGTGCATGGGTTTGGCAAAGAGGAGATGATGGAAGGGAAGTTGTGATCAGAGTTGAGTTGTTGATACAAGACAGAGATGGTTTGAGGAGATAGTTGATAGTTTCAGAGAAATAAAAATAAGAAACTCGAAAGGGATAAATTGAGGATGTCCTAGGGGTTACGAGCTTGGGGCTCGTAGGTCGTCGCTTAGAGATTCCAGCGACCGTTGAGCTCGAGTAACTCTTTGTCTGGACAAGGGGATGCAATGGTGGTGTGGTTCCTCTTGGATCACATCGAAGGGTTGACCTGCCTTTGTTATACCAAATCGGGGTTCATCTATCACCTAAACTAGAAGGGGGCTCGTGTCTTTCTCTTTCACAAGGGTGGATCCATAAAAGAGAGAGATAGCAAAGGAGTTTTAGTGGGAAAGAGGTTAGGGGTTTGCACGAACTCTGTAGAGGTTGTTAGGGCTCGGGCTTAATTGACTGGAGAGAGAGATGGAAAGGTGGTTGTGATTACGAGCATGTGGACGATCATTGGGGCCTTAATGGAGAAGGCGGGGTAGGAGAGACGGTTCTAGGCTATTCGATTGGCCAAGATTGAAGGACCAAGGAAAGAGACACTGCGATAGGGAAAAAAGAAGGAAATAAGAGAAAAAATAAGAAGAAATAATATAGTTGCTTGATCTAAATTGATCCAACGATGGATAGGGGGTACAATTGGGAATAAGTGGGAGGGTGTGTGATAGCTCCTAGAGCTGTCACATGTCACCTCCATAAAAATTAAGAAAATAAAAATAAAAATAGCAAACACCATTAACTCCAAAAGCTTCCTTCATGAAAGTTATTCCTTCTCGATGTTCTCTACAACTTTCATGAGCAGAATAAAATTAGAAGACAACATATGTATAAAATGGAAGTTTTGGTGGTATTTTTTGTAAATAAAATGCATGAATTTGATTTTTACACTTTTATGATTTTAAAATTAAAGATAAAAAATCGAAATAAAATAAATAAATGGATGTATTTAAACATTCTCTATTTTTTAGGATTTTATTAATTAGAAAAACAAAGAAATAAAATAGAAGCGACCTACATAAATACTCTCTCTACAAACTCAAATACCGTGTTTCTTTGATTTTTAGTTTGTCTTGTATTATTATTTTTGCATACATTATTTAAAAAATAAGTGATAAAGAACAAATTTAAAAAGTTAATTTTGTACATAAAATGATAAGTCAAAGTTGGTAAATAATTACAATATACATTCTGGTCCCAATATCCAGATTTTACATATGAACTTTGATTCTTTTGAGTTTGGTCCTAAATTGTAGATGTTTGAATGTATATTAATTCAAAGTGAGTACAAGTTCATAAAAGACTATACGTGAGAGATATTTACATTTATGATTTGTTTATCTCCGAATCAGGGCTTTTTCTTTCAAATATATATAGGTTGGTATTTTTTTTGTTAGTTTTCTTGGTTAGTGTAACGGTAATATTTTTATTTAATCTGGAGTTGGTATAAATTAATTAGAAATGGGTTAATCTAGGTCAATATACAGGCCATTATATACAAAATCAAGATAAGGTGTTATTAGGAATTTAATATACAACCATTAGCCCTAAATGTACACAAACTAATGGATTGTTATTTTAATATTTTAAGGGATTTATTGGTTAAATTATCTTGGGAATTGATCTAAGATTAAAGAATAAGGAGATGAATTTTGGATTCATCAATAGTATCTGAATCTTCTTTCGATCATATCTAGTATTTCCATCGATTTGCCAGTCAAAGTGCCAATATTCCAACTTATTACCTCAACTTCTTTTGTAACCTTTTTGACTAACTTCTTTACTGGCATGCATCCATCATGTGAGAATCCTTGCAAATTCTGTACTGCGTCCAGGTGACTATATACTCACATGTGTTCCCCATGTGAGAACCCTTGCAAAATTTGAACTACATCAGGGCAACGATGTTGCGACCCTAGACAATTTCATACTGAAATTTGGGCAATGCAATATGTCGCTATGATCCCCAACGAAGTCTAAATGTTTGCTTGAATCATGTTGAAAAGATCTGATTTTCATGAGGCAAATTCCTAAATGGTACTTTTCAAAAGAAGACTATTTACAAATTATCTTCGGCTATTTTACATCAATTGTTGGCTACCTAACACATCCTCCTCATTTACCTGGGCTTAGGACCAACCATGGCTAAGTTAGAATAATTGTTTAAAAATCAGATATTAGAAAATGTGGAAAATGTGGAATTCAACTTCATAAATACTTGGAAAATACAAAAAATTTGTACGGTAGGTAACTTTTGACGATAGAATACATCAAGTGATACAGGAATTAGATTTTGGTATTTTTATTGTTTAGCATGCATATAAAAAAAGGGAAGTTTGGAATGTTTTTTGCAATTTTTGATGAAAACAATAATAAAAATGGACTAGTTTTTGGAGAGAAGGCATATCTTCATGAAATGCACTTACTATTTTCCAGATTTTTTAATCAAAAATGAATCTTGAATTTTTTTTACTAAATTTAGCAAGATGTGATCATTTAATTCATTAAAAATAGAAAGCGTCAATAATTTTGTGGTCCATTATTTATGTGCTCATATTAATATTAAGAATAGAATGACACTTCAATTTCTGTTTTTACCAAATGACCTAATTAGATTTCAATGAATTATTTACTCAAATAAAACATTTTTACCTATTAGGATTATAGAAATTCCTAATTATAATAATTATTAATATGTAGTATGAAAGACACTATAACTTCTTTAACAAGATGAGTATTGATTGCATAGACACAACATTAACACTATATGTGAGCATTATTACTAGGAGATATGCAAGTACCATAAAAGGACTTGGCATAGTCTCCTCGGGAACAAAGTGACTTGGTCAACTTACAAGCTATTTGTTTCTAAATAGCATGTGACTAATACATGGAATATGGATTTAAAGATTAACACATTAATGGCTCTTTGGGTTAGTAGGAGATTGTTGGACATGTGAGCCCATAATGAGCCATTATGCAATAAATGTTATTGCAAATCATTGCCTAATCTGAAATAAAGAATAACTAATTTACATAATAGGTCCTTTAGTACAAATAGGGTAATGTACCATGGTCGTCTTAATGATCTTACAAGTGTTGATTCAAATGTTGAATCAAGAGGTTGGTGCTTAATGATATCTAAAGAGTTAGATTGAAGGCTTATTAAATATCATCAAAATAATTGTTAAGAAAAGATGTCCATCCTAAGAAGAAGATGGCAATTCTTCTCTAAAAGACATAGGAATATAGATCCAGAGGTGTTAACTAAGTTAGGTTAAAGAGTTGACCTAACGAGATCGAGATAACCAAGACCTATGTCATGTACTATCACGATATAGGCACACATTTCCTAACTAGAGACAGATGTATTACTATATATGAGTATGTACATTTGGCATACTGTTAGGTTTATGACATAATCAAGGTCTATGCACCGCATGTGATATGTGCATACAAGGGCATATAACTAATATGATCTCTCAAAGGGATCATACATGTTCATTACTGAATCAGAAGACACAAGGTCACTCGTAAGATATTAGGATCAAATTCCATGCATGGTCATCTCGCTTTGGAAGCTGGCAAAATTTATAGGTATGATATATGCTTTTGGAAAGTATACGATCAATACCAACTTCCAATGATATGATGCGAAACTTAATGATAAAACCTTGAAGAAGACGGTTCAAATATGATCTAAATCTTCGAGTTTAATCTAGGTTTTCCAATATGTAGGATGTACGAGTATTAGGAATACTAGAGGGTGATGTGATATTGAACTATTTTATAACTGTGACACTTCCATTACGAGGGAATTATGAAAAAGTTTTGGGTTTTAGCGACTCCTCTCAATAGATCAGTAAACTAATCTTCGTCCAACTATGGGACATTGATCTGAATATGATTCGGATGCAATAAGAAAATTAGATTTATGTTTTGGTTCAATCATATATCTATGAGAGGTTTCCAAGATCTGGATTTGAGATGTTATCTCAGTCCAAGCCACTATACACATAATATACAATCATCATATCCTTATCTTCAAGTATTCGTGGGCAGAGCACGTTATTCTTGAAGGAGTTTGAGAATAATTTCATAATTGATAACATATTTGAGCATTGATAAAATTTGATAAGTAAATAAGATTTAATTATTATGAATAATATGAATGTGATTCATATTATTTGGCTACATGAGAATGGATATATAAGATAACTAAGTACGATTTAATAATCAAGGATATGAATAATGTGGATATCACTATGCATATTAATCACATATATTATAATTGTGATTTATAATATACTAGAGAGAGCTAATTGTAATTGGTATTTATGAATTAAATGTTGATGTGAATTGACATTGAACAATTAATTGTAAATGTAATTTACATTTTATTTTGGATGAATGAATATGATTCATAATTTTCAGTAGCATGATTGAAATCGTCACAAAATAATTTGAAATTATTTTGGTGAATAAATTCATAGTAAAATTTGTTGCAGATTATGGAGGATTGTATGAGATACAAGATCTCACATAATTGGAAGAAGGACGACATCTTCCTCTTATTTAGGGTGGATAACCATCCTTGAATCCTAAATCAAGGTGGTCGTCCACTCCATGATTGGAAAGATTCTTGCCTCCTTCCTAATCCTTCTAAAATTATTGATTTGATTGAATTAAATTATATTGAAGATTCTTCAATATGTTTAATTTTGTTTAGTAATAATTATTGTTGCAAATTAAAATGCAACAAAACCATGGACATTGATTGAAAATACAAATCAATTTTAATTACCAGATTGGTGTGCACATGGATTGTGATCGATGAACATCCAAAATAGTATAAATGGGGGGTAGCCTTAGCCTTTTATTTTAACAACAAAAAGAGCAACAAGGCTCTCTCTCTACACGCCCACAGTCTCTCTCTCTCTCTCTCTCAATATTATGGTCATCCACATGTTGACCTAGAGAGACTCACAATGGTCACGACGCTATTGTGTTATCCAATCAATTGCTCTTGGATCTCCTCCATCTTCGGTGCTTCTTGCCCATGAAGAAGGTGTCGTATTTTGTGAAATGAAATTAGGAGACTCCTCACTCAGATCATCAACTTGGATTGCAGGAAGCACGCGCAGGAAGCACGCCTCTCATCCATGCACCCATAAGTGCGACCTTCATCGGATTGGACTTTGAGATATGAGAATGTCTTACTTTAGAGATTAGCGATCACAATCACACTTCAAGAGGTATTCGTTTGACTTGTTTTGTGATCTTGATAAAATTATTTGAGAAGTGCTCTTGACTCATGTGGTTTCATCTATTTAAAATTTTTAAATTTCGTTGTTATGTGCAACTAGTATGACTAGTTGACATAGATTATATTCGATGAGATCTTCACGCTTCCGTGATATGATAAGTCCTAAACCCTAGCCTTCATTAACTACACTGATCAAGCTTCACACAGGAGACTTAAGACCAAATTTAAAAGAATCGGAGTTCATTTGTGTATTTTGGGTTTTGTGACCGAAATGTATATTTTATATATTTAATGATTTTGACTTATTATTTCATGTACATGTTTAATTTTTTTATTTATTTCTTTTTCATTTATTTATTCACATGTTTTAGCTAATTACATAAATTTAAAATAAAAAATCAGAAAGGACAAGAAAAAATATAAATTCTAACTTGAGCTCACTGACCACATTCACGAGTATATAATTCACACAATTCATTTATTATGACCTCTAACTCATAAAATTCCCAAAAAATTACATTTGTGTCCAGTACATTATTCTACATCATATTTGATTTTTGAATGTATTTATTATCCATAAAAAAAATCAAATAAAAATACAAAATGTAAATATAATATTTTATATCCATATAACATCAAACAAAAATTCATAACCTGCACACATGAATCCAATTGCATTTGAGTCCTTCATGAACATTGGAGAGCGCATTTAGAACAATTTTATTTCAGATATTTTTCCATTTGAGAACATCTTATATTTTTAACTGATTTTAGTTTGCATTTTTATGCATGATCAAGTAAAAATCCACATGGCGTCACTCCATTGGGCCATCTCATCATCACCTAGATGTTAGGTCAAGTGTGCCCTCCCCATTGATCAAACCTATTTGTCACGTAGTGCCTCTGATCATGGATGTTAGATCAAGTTAGATCTAACGACTATGACCTTATCCCCCCTTTTGATCCCACTCCTCCTCTCGTGCCCTCCTCCAGCTAATGGATTTGGAACGATCCAACGGCTCAGCCATTGTCTCCTACCTCCCACCTACTCTTCTTCCCAACACTCGAATCCTCCTTAGCAGCCCACTCTGATCACCCATCTTATCTATCCATCTCTAGCGATCCTTATCTCATCTAACCACCTCGATCGTCGACCAATCGAATCCCCTCATGTCTGCATATCGATCAAATCCAATCCTAATCACTTGCAACCATCTTCCCTAACCAATTTTCTACTCCCCCAACAACCAATCCACGACCACCTTATCCCTATCCCCTCAATGGTTACTACTGCAACATCCATATACATACCGTTAACTACTTATCCCCTACATCTCCCTCCTCCAATCCAACAACTCTGTCAAACTTTTGATGCTAATCCCTTTGCAATCGATCCCTCAACGGACTCTTCCAACCACCCTTATTCCAATAGACCCAATCCATCATGCCTACAACCGTTGACCCACACCTTTCTCTCTATTTAACTCCATCTCCGACCACCTGATCAGATTTTATCCATCGATCTGTCATCATCATCTATAGCATGAGAGAAAGAAAGAGATAAAGTTGAGGATCGGGTCGGTGACAACCAACCATCCTCTGGTGAAGGCCTCCCTTCGCGAGATCCAAAAAGACCTCTCCCTGTGCTGCTGCTCTGATCATGTGCAACAAAGCTTCAGAGCTCCTTTGCCATCTACTTGAAGCAATAACCAGAGCAAGGAAATGATCCTTCCGCAAGTGACACACTCCCCATGTATCTTCCTTGCACCCCTTCTTCTTATTCATTTTCTCAGTAACCCATGTAGCTCTTCTTCTCAAATTGACATCGTCCCCTTTTCAACTTTAAACCAACGACCTCCGAAAAACTCACCCCCCATATTCCCCCTTCTCCGCTTAACCATTCTCCCCTTCCATATCTATCCAACTCTAGCCAAACCCATGGTCAGAGAACTTGGTTCCCTTCTACCATATAATCGAAATCCATCATCTCCCTTTCCTTTGTGCTTAACACCAAGGCCAAGCTTGAAATGCTTGAACCTTCTTTCCAACCTCCATGTCCAAGGAGAAATCATGCAGCTGCCCTGACGACCCATGTTTTTGTGCTAGCCATAAGAGCATCATTGGGGGTGGGGGGGGGAACGACTAAAGGAGCGGAGGATAAAGAACATCAAAGAAGAGGGAGGGATACAAGCATCATCAACCGTTGATGAATCTATGATTCATCACTCTAATTAGCTGAAAATGGAGCTTCTTCCCCATAATCTAGGTTCATTTTCATGTTAACTTCATAAAATTAACTTTCATAGACCTTCAAATAATTTGCATAAATTAAAACTTCATATTGCATTCATAATCATCCATGCATTTTCACTTTTTTCTCATGATATTTGTACTGAACCCAATATTATTTTACTGCTTCATTTCTTCTATTTTCTTTTCTTTTTCACTCTCTTATGCCTAGACCGAACTATAACTTCTCTGCGCTTCTTGTGCTTTGAGGACATAGAACTCTCTAAGTATTGGGGGTGTATATACGTTCTACATACTTTACCCATAGCTTGTAGTTTCACATAAATTTATATTTTATTTATGGGGTGGGTAATAATCTTGTAAGAAAACCATAAAAAACTGAAAAATTAAAATCTTTTCTTTGGTAGAAATTCTAACTACTAAGCTTAAAAATGACTAGCTACTTTTCAGTGAGGGAACTATGGTCTCTCATAGCAGAGTGAATGGTTAAAAGACCACGCATCTGACACCATCTTGAAGTAACACGAGTCTCGATGTCTTTGCCTAAAAGTTCAGTTAATGGCCGAGAAATCTTGGAGAAGTCCTTGATAAATCGTCGATAAAAGACAACATGCCCCAGAAAAGACCATAATTGCTTTACAATGGATGGTGGATGAGTCGTTTGATGACATCCACCTTGACAAGGACAACCTCCATGCCTTGCTTGGAGATGATGTGCCTCAACACGATCCCATTTGTAACCATAAAATGGCTCTTTTCCCAATACAAAACGAGATTGGCCTCACAACATTTCTAAAGAACCTAGTCTAGGTACGCTAAACAATCGTCAAAGGACTTACCATAGATCAAAAAATCATCCATAAAGACCTCAAGAAAATCACCGACCATGTCCACAAAAATGACAAGCATGCACCTTTGGAATGTAGCAAGGGCATTGCACAATCCAAAGGACATCCGTCTAAAGGCATACCTATCGAAAGGACATGTGACGGTGGTCTTCTCCTGATCTTCAGAGGAAAATGTAACCTGATTGTATCCGTAGTAACCGTCTAAGAAGCAGAAGGACTCCTTCCCTGTCAATCTTTCTATCACTTGGTCTGTAAAAGGAGCGGGTAAAGATCTCCAAGCAGTTGTTGAGATCGAAGAATCTTTGAGCATGCTAATACTGAAGATGCATGTCCATCACCTTCTTCGTTAGATCGCAGAGCTGTTGGGGCAGTGATGAGAGTTTCTCCAACTCTCGCAGTGGATGTAGTTCCTGAACTTGATAATGAATCACATCTACCAACATTAACTTCTCGTTGATATATCCCATGTTGGTATTGGATTCAGAGACTGAAATGTTCGCCACCTTATGATGCTCTCAGTGATGTGGTGGCTAAGGGGCCTTCTAGAATGCCCAAGTAGAGTCGATGACTCTCGAATTCCCTGCCATCCCTTCACAGATGGACCAGATAAACTCAGCATCCCAATTCAAATAGATGTTGCCACATGCGGCACTCACAAGCCCATATATATCTGGCTGGAGTCCTTCAAAATAGTTCTGTACAAGCACCTTCAATGGTATCTCATGATGAGGACATCTCTCGGTAAGATCCTTGAATCGATCCCACACCTTGTGGAATGATTTGTTTGGCAACTGAGTGAAGTTGGAGATCTGACTCCTCATCATGTTCATCCATCAAAGAGGAAAAAATTTACGCAAGAACGTGGAATTCAGGTCAACCCATGTAGAAATCTATCTCCCCAAATGACTGAGCCAATAAAGAGCCTTATATGCTACAATGAAGGGGAAGGCTTTGAGGTGAATAGCCTCCTGCGTAACTTCAGAGTAATTAGACATACCACATATCATCTCAAATTATTGTAAAAAGGTAAACGGCTCCTCTGCGACATTCTCATAAAACTTGGGAAGTAATGAGATGAAAGACGTACGCAACTCGTATGGCCCTTGCTTCGATGGTAACTTAATCCAATGATGTAGAGTTCTGGCACCAGGGTCATACTCATCTCTGAGTGTTGCGGGAACCACAACAGGTGAAAATGGGTTCCTGGCTCCTGCTCTGAGCACAACGATCTCGGCTCACAGCTCATTCTGAACTCTGAACTAATCTTGAATCTGGATATTCATCTGTTGTAAAGTATTGAGAATCCCGGTTGTGACATCTATAGCTGGATCCGATCTCACATCAGCATGTGGCTCCTCAGCAAGTCGCTCCTCTATTGGTCCCTTCCCACAAGCCATCTGCTTCAAATCTTCCGAGAAGGAAAACATTTGGTAAGAACTCAGAGAAAAATTTGCAGGAGAAAGCGATGATGAATTGAGGCCAGAGCTTGCCTCAAAAGATGGACTGGAAGGTGAGGGAGTCTGGGGTCTGACTCTCCTCAAGATCAGATGGGACCGACTTGGGAAGAGGGTCATCCTGAGTCTGTGAAGAAGTACGATGGACGGTGAAAGATCGAGAGATAACGGAGTCTGAGAGAAATAGACATCGAGTCGTTATCTTCGATGTCAAGCAGATAATCGGGAGAGCACAGTGTCAAATCAAAAGAATGGGAGAAGGCGTATAAGACGCGATAACGCACGCCTCACAAGCAAATACAAAGGAAACCATGTGTTCACCAACAGAACCGATGGTGACAGTAAAAGTCTAGTCATTTATGTCGTCGATTTTAGGGTTATTTTGGCACACAAGTACTTTCACAAATTAATGTGAGCAGATAGGTGCCTGATGTTCCCCTGAAACACTGTCTCGTATCCTTACAAAAAACCTCTTATTCTCGACCAGTATGGGAGTAAGTATGGATCGTTTCTGACTACCCGTGTTACTTGAGGACCGAACCTTATGTAGTGTCCTCTAAACCCCCAACTCTGCTAAGTAAACCTGGACCGTTTTCGGCTACCCGAGTGTACCCACTGAAGAACAACAGTTAAGTGTATGGATTAAGTAGTATTCCTAAAGAAACCCAAACTTAGTTCTAACCTTAAGTGTCGTCATTCACTCATAACATCTGGAAATGTACCTATAGTTGAAGTACGGGGATTGCTCTCCCAAAGAAAATGATCCTTACATTTCTTTTAGGTTAGATATTTAAAGAAGTACTATTTTTTTAGGTTTTCTCTTTCTTTTGGATTTTTCAGACAAACGTCTAACGATTTTTATATATATTTTCATTTACCCAAAAACATGCACCTAGGTTGTGAGTCCTAAAACAAACTACGAAGGCGCAAGCAGAAAGGAAAAAATCGGAAAACACCTAAGCAAGCACTAAGCCTCGTGAAAAGTCACGAAAAACCATCGTTGCGAGAAAATTGTGGTGGGTGATCTGCTCCCCCGAATGCACGACACTCGATGAAACAGACCTCGAGAAAAGAGGGAGGGGAAGTACAAGTCGGGATGCCCTTACGTGGACCCTTTCTACAAAATATAGAAAAACAGGCAAGTGCCCTTATTTTTTTACAAGAATATTACAATGAAAGGAAAAAGACTAACAATTTATGCCCTTTGGAACCGACCCACGAGAGAAAGGGTTGGTCCCTCCACTTTCAACTACTTCGACTTCTGAGGAAGCCGGCTGAACCTACAAGCCCTGCAAAAATTAGTTAGAAAAATGAAACACACAAAAAGTCGTAAAAAATCAGTAGAAATTAAAGGAACACAAAAAAGCCTTAAAAATTGAAGAAAAGTTGTAAAATGAAAATAAAACAAAACTCGAAAAAGACTCAGAAACTATAAAACGAAGAATATCGAAAAATTCCAAAATTAGGTCAAAAACCGAGGTAAAAATAATGCTTTCCCGGCAACGGTGCAATTTTGATAACCTGATCCGACCTGCTGTTAATAATAATGTCGGTGTAGAAACCACTAAGAGAGATTCAGTTTATCAAACAAAAATCAATGAAATATGAGAGAGAGAGAGAGAGAAAGAAGGAAACAAGCAGCTTCTCTCTCTCTCCTATTTTGTCTACACTATATTATTTATCCAGGTAAGTGTGTATAGGTCGAACTCGAGGAGGTAGAATATAAAAACATCAATTTTTGATATAAGAAAGAAAGAAATCCCGAAAACTTCTCTTTATTCTTGGTTTTACAACAAACTTCAAGAAAAACTCAAAATTCACCTTATCTTATAAAAATCAAATCAATAAAACTATGCATGAAAATATGTGAAAAATACCTAGGAATGTGGCTGGGTTGTTGCGTGACTACCCTAAAAATTCGAGAAGAAAATACAAGAAAAATAAGGTTCAAACTTCCCCTACAAGCCAGGGGCAGAAGTGCAAATAAAAAGTATAAATTCTGTTACAATTAGGTCATTGGTAGGGACTGTTTTGCAAAGAAAAAAATTATTACTTTTAGGTCCCTACGTTGGAACCTAAATGCAATTTTGGAAAGTTCTGGAGTGGGATTAAGTTTTTAGATCTTTGTCTAGATTTAATATGCAATTTTCACATCGGTTCAGGTTGAACTGCCTAGATTATGCGGAGACTTGATCTTGATTGTCCGTTCTGGACACGGGGTGGGCACCTGTGCTCTCTCATGTTCTTGATGTTCTTCAGCTCTCCGCGCAGCTGGCGGCGATGGGCTTTTCTCCGAATTATTCCCGTTGACCGGCGAAGCTTTTGGGCCTCCAGCGGGGCTAGAAGGGAGACACCTTCTCCCTCCGAGCTCGCCTGCAGTGGAACTCCGCCATAGGTGGTTGAAGGTGGTGTTTGTGTACCGGTGAAGTTGGTTGTTATGGCTGACCTGGAAGTTATTGCAGTAGATCGTGATTTGGAATATTCTTGAATCTTGGAGGTTTCAGAATATGGTTTAGTTGCTCCATATGGTAGATTAACCTGCAAATGAGATTTGTGTGCTCGATTCACAAAGAATGGGCCAATGATTTTAAAAGAATTTGTAGTTATAATGAATGCTTTCCAGAAAATGTCAAACAAAGCTAATGGGACGAATGAAAATCGATTGGAGTGATTTGGAATCGAATTTGGAAGGATGTGAAAGGATGGCATCTAATTACGATGATCAAGGAACCTAATTATGTTGTTATCTACCTTAATGTGGGCACACGGATCGAGAAAGTAAAATGAAAAAAATGAAGTACATGTGAACTGGAGGTGTATGACCTCCTAGTAATAGCTCGACAAGTGGTAAACCGGAGCTCGACGCGGCGCGGTGGCGACGATGCAAGGCAACACTCTACCTTGGAACCCTCCTCCAATCTACCTTCTTCCACGTGGGGTTGTCCTTGGGCTCAGTCAAAACCGAAGTAAGGTGGGGCACGACGGACATGATGGTTGGTTGGCCTGTTAGTTTCTGGAAGCTGGAGCTCAGGAAACGTTCACGGGGAAATGGCGATTTGGATGTGATTTTATAGGTGAATGGAGTAGGTTAGTTGGAGGATCAATGGATGGCGTTAAAGATGGTTATTAAGGGAAGAAGATCAAGGGTTTAGAATAGAGGAGGAGGTTAGGAGTTAGCAGGTAGAAAAAGGTAAAATCAGCTATTGAAATAAGTTCTGGTCGGCCTTCTTGAAGAAGAAGGTCCCAGGTGTTGACACGTGTCAGCACCCGGTTGGCTAGGTTAAATTAAATACCTTAATAAATAGGAATTAAATAATAAATAACATTATTTTAATTAAGTATAAAATAAAAAATGTAGATAATTAAAGTATATAAATTATAGTGTAACTAGTTTTAATAAATGATAATTATTTTGCGGATTATAAATATTATATTAATAAATAAGTATATATAATACTTACTAAAGAGGTTTTTCTTTTTCAACTTAATAAATTAATAAATAATATACCATTCTTATATTTTCTTAATTATTAGGTTAATAAACAAAGTATGTATGAATTTTTGTAGATTTTAATAAATTAACTTATGTATTGTAATAAATAGGCGTATATGTTATACAAATCATTTATACCTATACATTAGGGTTTTTTATTTTATTTAAAAAAAATAAATAAGTTCCAAAAATTATGAAATAAACTAGGGTTAAAATACAAGATAAAGAATATAATTAGAAATTATAAAATAATTAAAACAATAAATAATGTATTCTTGATAAAATAAATAGCCCAGAAACCCAGTTGCGGTTAGGTCCCAAAACCGATTTTTTACAAACGGACTCCGATTTCAGTGAAATCACCTTCATTAATTAGAAAATATTGTTTTATGAATTTAAATTGAGTAGAGTGAAATTGGAGTTGGTATGAGAAAGTTATGACATTCAGAAGTTGGGATTTTACCAATTTACAAGTTGGATTTCTGGTGTATATATATAAGGTAATATTTTTAATTTGTTTTCATATTTTTCTATATATTTTTTGAAACAATTAGGAAAAGAGTTTGGTAAAATTATATATTCATATGAATTAATTAAAAATCTTTAAAGTTTTGGTATTTATTGGATAATTAATGGAGAATGTGTGAGATGTGAAATTATTTATTTTTATTTATTTTCTTCCTTATCTCCCCCTACTTATTTATTTGTCGACCAATCCATGCTGACTTGGTCTCGGGGATTAGGTTATAAATATATTTTTATCTATATTTATTTTACAAGTCATATTGTACATATATACACATTTACAATTTGCCTTTATTTTTATTTTCTTTATTTTTATTCTTTTATTTATTTACATGATTTTAGTGCATAAAAAGTTTGTTTTTATTCATAAATGGGATTTTATTAAAAGTGGAATTTAATGGATATTTACATGTATTTTTTAAGGGTTTAAAGACAAAATGCCAATAGAATGTTAATGAATCATGGATTCATCACTAGCCATCTAACGGTCCATACTTACACCCATACTAGCTAAAAGTGGATGCAACTATTTGTATGAGCTTGGGCCAATCATTGTTTCCCTAAAGTTGAAATAAATCCAAAAAAGTGTTTTCATTCCATACATTTGCACGCCATCCAACATTTTATGAATGTACATTGGTGAAAAGGCCTCGGGTTCTGAACCGATTTATGAGCAGAAATCGTGAGTGGCATTGACTTGGCCTTAATCCACCTAATTATCAGAGAAACTTCATCGAGAAATAGGAATGTAGAAGCTTTAGGTATTTGACTTAATTCTTTGAGTTTTGCGTAACAATATGCAGACCTTGACTCTTTATGTCTAACCTTGTCGCCTCATTCTGAGTAAGACTCTTGAATAGGGAATTAATCTATACTCTCACACTATGGGCTTAGCTCAACTCAGATGGGGTGTTGGAAGACTGTGTGAATCTCTTTCTTGATAGCATGGGCATCAAAAGACTGGAGTACAAGTAGAAATAAATATTTGAATGAGGGATGGACTGCTGGTAGAAATTTTCTAAGACCACAAAACATGTGCAGAAAGAAAGATTCTATATCCGTAGGGGCACAAAAGATCCCTGTAGAGAAATAAAAAATTCATACCAAAGTAATCCAGCTACCAAATAAATATTTTCCAAAAGGTCCAAGCTTAAGAAAACCTATCTTGGTGAAGACTTGGCTAAACTGGCTAGCTTCACAAGGAGATGTGGCTACACTCTAGTTCTCTTCTTATTCTTCTACCTTCTCCCCCCTTTGATTGTGGACACATAACATACTTGAACTTAGAAGTAAATACCTAACTCCTTGAGGACACGTTATTGGAGGAGAGGTTTGCATGGTAGTCGGGCATTCTTGATGGGAAGATCTAACACCCTTCACACAAATGAGACAGTTGTTCAATGTTCATGGGGTATGCTTTCGGAAGAGGATTGATCTAAGATGACTTCTGACCCGAAACTGTTACATTGATGTGTAGAAATCGAAGGCTGATGATTTTAAAACCCCAATTCTCACATGAGTTCTACCAAACTATTAATCCAAAGGTCGAATCTGGCTCCATTTTCACTTTTTTCTCATGATCTTAGTATGGGACCCATTCTCATTTCACTGCTTCATTTCTTTAGTTGCTCGGGGACGAGCAAGGTTTAAGTATAGGGAGTTGATGAATCTATGATTCATTGCTTTAATTTGCTAAAAATAGAGCTTCGCCCACATATTTTAGGTTCATTTTCATGTTAACTTCATAAAATTAACTTTCAGACACCAGCAAATAATTTGCATAAATTAAAACTTCATATTGCATTCATAATTATCCATGCATTTTCACCTAATTACATACATTTTTAATCAATTCATGTTAACTCCAATTGACATAAAACCAGCTTCATTTGTGTACAAGTCACTAACTTTAATCCATGAAAAATCCTAAAGAAATGCTAACTTGTAAATATGCAAAATAATCTCAAATCCTAATTTTAGGACAGACAGAAGAAAATGTTGATATCTCTCTCATATAGTGTCCAAATGAACTCTGCGTACTTTTGAATTAATGTACATTCAATTATCTACAAATCAAGACTGAATTCAAAATAAACGGAGTCCATTTGTGAAAATGCGATTTTGGGACCTAACTTCACATTGTACATATTGTGGATTTTGACCTATCATTTCATGTGCATATCTCACTCTTTTTTATTATTTTATTTTTCATTTATGTATTTTATTCTTTGTTTTAAGAAATTACATAAAAAATAAAAATCCAAGAAAAATCAGAAAAGCAATGAAAAAGGCCAATTCTGTGAACTCTCTAACTTGATCCATCTGCAAATAATTCACTTACCTGATCTATTTTGACATTATCTCAACCCATAAAAATCCCAAAAAATATCTTTTGAGTCCAGTGAATTATTTCATGGAATGTTTGATTTTTGGATGCTTTTATTTATTATTAGAAAATCAAATAAAAATTTCAAAGCCAAAAATTAACATTTTATATACTTAAAATATCACCAAAGAAATCATATCTTGCATGCACTATTTCAGTTGCATTCGAGTCCTTCATGAACATTGTAGGGTGCATTTAAATAAACTTTGTTGCACACTTTTGCATCCGAGTCCATTTGCTAATTCTAATCTATTTATCTCTGCATTTTCAAGCATTGATCAAACTTCTAGTCAAATCTGTGCCACAGGTCTCTTTCCTATTGGACCACCTCACATTCCCTCGATCAACCTGCCCTCATGGTCGATCAACGAGCTTTGTCCTCTAGCGTAAATCGTCGGGACCATTGGATTGAAATTGAAATAATGGCCCACTTTAGTTCCACCATAAGCCCCTTGCCCCCTCATCTGCTAGGCACATGACCGACCTTAGCTCATTGCACGTGCTTCGCATGTGCCCTCCTCCCCTGGTCACTACTCATGACTGATCCTCACAGTCGGATCTTCATGATCCAACAGCGACTGTAGGTCAACCTCTACTTCCGCCTTCCCACTCCACCTTGGTCAGGTCGTGCCGCCTATTGTTCTCTTCTCCAACCATCCATTTTTCACCTGCCAGGGAACCCTAACAACCATCCTCCTTATCTCTTTAACCATATCAATCTCCGACCACCTCCCTTAGCCTCTAACCGACGCAACAACCATCACTGATAACTAACCTTATCTTATGCAACCAACCCAATCACCATTGCCTTCTCCGACCATTTATCCCCTTCGTTATCCCTCCATCTCTCGCAACAACCTCTATTCCTAAATCTATGGCCACCAACTACCCTTATCCCCTTCACCTAGCCTCGCAACCACCACGGTTGATCCCTCTCTTCCTATCTCTTCTCATTGTTGCCCCCTCGTCGACCAACCTCCTGATGCCATCCCCTATTTAACCCATGGTCGACGACTTGTCACGACCGACCGACGTATCCGGCACCTTCAATGAGTTAGAGAGAGAGAGAAAGTGTTGCAAAGGAGTGGTGGTGATAGTACCCCCATGCTGCTGATGACGACCTCCTTCCTTGGAGAGATCCATAGGGATACCTCCCCGTGCTACTGTGCTTCTGAAAGGGGTGCAACAGAGCTTCGCCGTCCATGTTGCGGCAGAGGAGACCATCGGAGAGAGAGCTCCCTTCTCCTCCAACATTAGGAAATCCTATTCCCTTTTCTTCTTTAGGCATTTTTTCTTCATCCTTTATTTCCAACGTCCACATCGCCCGATTCCACCTTTATCTTGATATTCGATCCACGATCATCGCCACTTCTTTCTACCTTCTCACTTCTTCTTCTACCTTGACCATCCATCACCGACCACTCTTGTCTCTATTACCTCACCTGGAGCCCCTCCATCCATCATCTCCTCCGCACAACAGATCAGCTCATCTCTTCGAGCCTCGTGAACCATCCCCAGGTGCTTGGATCCTCCACGATCTTCACCGACATCCGCCAACCATGTGTCAGCCACGGATCTTCAATGAAGCATCATCCTTCATCATCATCGACCTCGATGGACCTTCAGTTGAGACTGAGCACCACCTTCACCGATGAGCGTGTCTCACCCATTGCCACCTTGTCACGTCGATGACTCCGCACTAGGAGTAGCAGCCACCACTCGATCTTGATCGAGAAACATCTGCTACACAGCAGCCCCGTCTGCCGATTTCGCATTGTACACCTAAGAACTTGCCATGTCGCCATCCTTCCTATCTTGGTGCTTCGGCATCACCGAATCTATGTCATATGACACATGAGGGATGGTAACCACACTTTCGCCTGAGTAAAACTGTCCTCACGTGTCCCACTTGAGCACAAAAAAATTTGTGCCCACACCCCTAAACATCCAGCTAAACCCATCCATGGAATATTGTCCCTAAAACATCATGTGAACATATCTTGAGTATTTTTATCGGATTTTGACATTCTTGGTGTCGTTTTGTTCCTTATAACATTGTCTATCATATTGATTATGAGGTTTACTTTTGAGATAATATTTGGTATCAATTAGTTTGAGGAATTTATTTGATAATTTTGAACACATTTATTTGTGATCATTGATTCTCTATTTCTCAATAAATTGTGCATTGAATTGGGGGATTTATTTTTCGAGAAATTAATCAGTGCTTAATTAGATAATTAATTATTATTATTATCATTGGGTCTGTGATAATGTCTTGGTGGCTTGACTTGGTTTGATTGCTCCTTTTATCATCACTTGCTTCTCCACATTCACCATTTTGCATCATTATCATTTAAAAACCATAAAAAATTGCAGTTATTTTATTGCTACACATAACATTATTTTCCTGCATCAAAATAGTTTTAAAATTCATGCATCATATTTCTTTTGCCATTTAATTACATCTCTTTAAATTAAAACCGATAAAAACTTGAAAAATATAATAACACCAAAAATACTCTTCTATCTCTCTGAAAATCTAATTTCTTGAATTATTTAGAGATTAATCCTAAACCCATACATTACCTCCGTGAGTTCGACCTTGGGACTTACCCAAGTAAAATAAATAAATCTTTGATCGCATTGAGACTTGATTTTCCATATCATTTCTCGATGTGATCATTTTTGACAAATCACTATATTTCCCGACTACAACAACTTCGACATCATCATCCATTAACTTCTTAAAATTAACATAGGGATTTCTATGCTCGTCAATCGCCCCTCCCCCTCAACTGATTGAATGTTGTAAGAAGCCTCAAGCCTCTTACCTGAGCCTCAGGTGCTCTACGGCATCCAAATGCAACCACGTGGGGGATCCACTCGAACCGTGCCTCACATGTGCTAACTCCATGCACGTGACTAGGCCAAATTTTAAAGACATACTTGCAGCCTTCTAGAATCTCCAAAAGGCCCCTCACATGAGTTTTATCAAATGTGAGGGGAAATATGCATATGTACATCCTCCAATCTCGTGAAAAACTCACATATAACCCTGATTGAGGTTAATTTACATAAAAACCCAATTGGATTGGGAGATTTATAAAAAAAGCCCCTCTGAAGTCCTATTTGCAATAAACTTTAATTATTTTAATTACATTCATGTCCCTTGAATTCTTTTAATTATATCTTGATCATTTGTGGACCAAATTTTGTGAACTTGGTGTTTTTTTAAAGCTTGTGATATTCTCTATCATTTAGAATATTTAATTTCATATTTTAAGACGTTATTTGTTATCAATTAATTGAGGAAGATATTCAATCATTTTTAGCACATATATTCTTTGAAATTGATTTTATTGCTCAATAAAATTGTGAGAAATTAGGTAAATTGATTTGGTATTCAACTTGAGACTTAATTGATCACTTATTTTTCTGAAAATTAATTCAGAGGATTTGTCGATAAAATTGAGTGACTGCTTGCTTGCTTGCATAACCATCTTTGCATTCATCCATCACAATTTAAAATTGTATGTATAACATTGCATTTGCTTGCATAAAAAATACAAAATTCACGCATCATATTTATTTTAATCAATTGCATACTTTATTTCAAAAATTCATAAAAATTTACAAAATTAAAAAGAACCATAAAAATTCATCTCTTGAAAATCTAAACTCCAAGTTGTTTGAAAATTAATTCTAAACCCTAGCAATTACCTCTCTGAATTCAACTTTGAGACTTGCTCGAGTAAAATAAACAAATCAACCACATTGAAATTTAATTTTAATATATTATTTTTTAGTGTGGTTTTTGACGGATCAATTTCTACCCAACTACAATGCAATTCTCCTTAATTAAGAAGGGTATGATTCAATATCTATCAGTCTCCTTTCACGACCACCGAAGAAGAAAATCACTAAAAAGTCAAACGAGTATACAACTCTCTCCATTCCCTCACTCTCTCACTTATCTTCTCTCTACTCACTTTACTTGATGTTGTTTCCTTGTAGTTGTGGTGGTGAGGTAATGCCCATATCCCCTTTATATATAGCCCAATTACAGGCTCATGGTCCATTTCTCATCATGAGTACACATAGAATACAACTCAATTACTATTATGATTACGAATCTTATCCCTTTAGGATTCCCAATCCTTATGTGACTCATATTCCTAGTAGACAACACAAAAGTCAATGGCCAAATTCTTACAGGCTAAGATGATATGCTTGTATAGAAATCACTGTCTCTGATGTTGTTGAAATGAAAAACTACCAAGTTCCAATAGAAAAGAACCCCCATGTTTTGCATAACTGGATAGAGTGCCATTCAAAATGATCAAGGAAAGAGAGTCTCACACGACTATTTAGATCGTGAACGATTCTCTTGTATCGCAAAAAAAGAAATACACGTGAATGCGCTCTAGGTTTCTCAGTCGGGTGAGTTTCCAAGGTCCACCTAATCCTTTGATATTTCATGTTAAAATGTTAATATCCATTCAACATGATATGCACCATTAGTAGTCTAATAGGCTTAAAAAAGTCAGATTTGGTCACCTTAACCTTGGAAATGAATCGGCTCGTTGTAGATGATATATCAAACTAGAGCTTGATATTTGATATTTTTCCCCTCGCTAGTTTGAACATGTTTGGCGTGATGTTAATTTCATAATTATCAAAGTAATTTTCGAAATTTCATAATCATCATGGGAATAAAATTCAATTTTTTTATTCCTCGAATGGGGGTTGAGCTTTGGATTTGCCTGGGTGACACAACATGAATATATCTTGGTATTATCCAAAATTAAGGACCAGATCCATCGTTGAAAGGTTGGCCTACCAAGTTCACAGGGTTGTATAGCAAATTACCTTTTGATATACAAAGTGTTGGATGGGAGAATGTTTTTGTAACAAATTATTTTATTGAAGACATTTACGTCTCATATCAATGCATGTACGTTGTATGCATAAATTTGGAATAATAATCATATACATGTTGTGATGTTTCCTACTTATCATAAATTTCCATAAAAAATATTACCGTTTGAACTGGACCCTCGCGTAATGAGACGTTATAAATGGGGTTTGGCCACAAATGAAATATTGATAAAAAAGAGAAATCTACTCGGAATGGAGCTAACGCGTTCCCAAACAAAAATAACAGCCAGATCTACGGGCAAGAATTGCCTTGTGACGATTTTGATCCGAATCCCAATTGAGATCAAAAGGTCCCACCACAACCAGAAAACCAATTACAGGTTCGAGAGAGCAGCACTACTCTCTCAAGTGGACCCCGACTACCGTATGCCCGCCAGTGGGTCCCACATCCCATCATCCCGTTGGGCTCCGCCACTTCAGCACGGTTTCTCTTACCCCCATCCCACCACCACCTCTCCGCAGTTCAGATCTCCTCCCTCCGCCTCCCCGCATGACCGCCCCCCCGGCAGTGCCATGAGCGATGGGAGGCGTTGCGTCGGCGATCGCCACTCGGTTGGCCTTCTTCCCGCCGCATCCGCCGTCGTATCGACTGGTATCCGACGAGGCCACGGGGGCGGTGAGCATACCGGAGCTGGCGGCGGCGGTGGTGGGATCGTCGAGGAGGAGGTGCGAGGTGGACGTGGAGAGGCTAAGGACAACAAGGGGCCAAGATGTGGTGGCGGTGTACGTCCGGAACCCCAAGGCCAAGGCTACTGTCCTCTATTCCCACGGCAACGCCGCCGATTTGGGACATCTGCTTGACCTCTTCCTCGAGCTCAGCATCCACCTCCGCGTCAATCTAATGGGGTTTGCTACGTCTCTCATAATCATAATCATCATCATCTTCTTTAATCCCATGTTCTTCTCGGCCTTGATGCTTATGTTGACGTGCTTGTTTTTCAAATAGTTTCGAATTTCGATTCCTTTCGAGTTCGGGGTCGAGTTTCGGGTTTAATAGGCGATGGATGTGCTGGTCAGTTTGCTTGGTTCTACGTACGTATATATTCAAGATAGCTGGCACTTGACTCCCTGTATAGGCTTCGCTTTAAGAAGGGAGACTAGGGGACCTTCTGTTCTTCGAAAAATGGAGAGAACTATCGATTTGAAGGGATTCCTGTTGGGATGTCCACACTATCGGAGGAGGATTAGAACTGGGAATAGGTCTATGTTTAAATCCTTCAAAGTTCCTCCACTGACCTTGGGGTAGGATGATCTCAACATGATCTCTCACATGAGTTCTAAGATTAAACTCCTTCTCTACTCAGCTTGATCTTAGGGACCTCGGCATGTGATTGCCCCTCCCAGAAGAAGATTGTTCATTTCCTCAGTGTTGCCACTAATGAGGGGTAATTCCCCCTTTATAACTTTGTGTTTGCATTGCTACGGAGACTGACTTCAGAGGGTAGAAGGTGATATATGTTGTGTGATATGGAAAATTTAAGCATGGAAATGCTTTTGCAATGGTAGCAAAGTTGGGTGATTTTGGGTAAAAATAGAGCAGGAGATTGCAGGACACCTGCACGTTTGAATCTCCATATAGACCTATCAAAGAGAGAAGTTTAATTCTTAGAGGAAACAAAGTGAAAAGCCAATGAAACACGTGCAGTTAATCTCCTCTCGTGGGGTTTGATCTTTATACACGGGCTTGGTCATACAGGGACTCATCTGGCCTCTTTTACTTGGTTGGTTTCTTAGCCTCGAAACTCAGATGCCTTATTATGAGGATCAATTTCTAATATGATTTTGTCCTAGAACATGTTTCCTTTATATGAAGGTAATTTTCTAGTTGCGACTAGGTTGTAAGGTGTCAGCATGGAAGGTCGTATCGCGATATATCGATATCGACAGGTCACTGATATATCGCCGATATAGTCGATATTTGGCCTTCCAAGGCCATTTTATTCACAATCTTGGTTCGATGTCAGCGATATGACGTCGATATATCGTCGATATATCGACGATATATCGTATCGACATGGTACCGGTATCGATACCGATATCGATATGCCCTTCCGTGGGTGTCAGAAAATAACCCTTTAACATGTGTTCTGAGTCGTAACTTTGCATATGGCATGTCTGACAAAGCTGCCTCTCTGTACGTGTGCATCTCAAACGGCGATTGCTCTGGTTGATGAGAATGCTTAATGGACCCATACATCACATTGACACTCACACCTCCTTAAGGAGCTAATATTTAAAATGAAAAATATAGTTCTATACGGGCATGGCAGAAAAAAATCATGTGAGACCAAATATCATTTTGACAAAATTGCATGTACAAACAAACAAACACACACACATATATATAAATATTTGAATAGCCATCTCTAAGGAATATATACCATGATGTTTTCAAGTGATTCTTATTGATATATATGTTTTTAAGGGATTATTTGAATTTTGCATAATTATTGGAAAAGATAAGGAATTGGGATTGTTTCTATTTGCTTGCATGAAAGAAGAAGTAAATTCGTGATTTAATTACTTTCTCTCCCCCCTCACGAACTTTTAGATTAATACTACATGGAATAGTTATGTGATTTCGCTTAATTAGGATTTTAAGCATAGGTAAAACATGTCATCCTTTGCTCAACTTATAAAGCTCTTTATGAAGCTTGATAAGAATCATGCCAACAACAAAGCCCTTTTCCACATTAAGTAGAGAACTTAACACTAGCCATCATTCATGTATCATTCTCAATGATAAAGATGTCATCTACTTAAAGCACGATAAACATAATGGTGCTTCCACAGAACTTCTTGTACATACATGGTTCATTATGATTTTGAATAAAATCATAATTCTTTATACTTTCATCAAATCTGATGTTCCAGCTATGAGAAGCTTGTTTGAACCTATAAATGGATTTCTTTAGCTTGCACACTTTGCCTTCCTCGGTTATGAAGCCTTGCAGCTGCTCCATATAGATATTCTCCTTTATGTATCCATTGAGGAATGCAACCTTCTCGTCCATCTAACAGAAGTCGTAGTCAAGATGTGCAACTATAGCAAGTAATGCTCTGATGGAGTTAAGCATGACCACGAGAGAGAATGACTCATCGTAGTTGATGCCTTCTCTTTGTGTGTAGACCTTGGCTATGAGCCACGTCTTGAAGGTCTCTACCTTCCTATCAGATTTCATCTTTCTCTTGACGATCCATTTACATTCATTGGCTTTGACCCCTTTAGGAGGTCCTCTAGGGTCCACACACCATTCTTGTGCATGAAGTCTATTTTAAACTTCATAGCTAGCATCTATTTATCCATGTCATGATCCGCAAGTGCATTATCAAATGAAGTTGGATCATTGTCAGACTCTCCTAACACATGGAATCCGTACCTTTCAAGTGGCATTACTACCCTCTAACCCCTTCGAAGAGGTCGAGTGTTTCATCTTCATTTATTTCAATTTCTATCTCAGGAATCTCAGTATCGTCAGAGGATTTTGTAAATTCCTTTTCTTCATTATTGTCTTGACTTTTAAGGAAGTCGTCCTCTAAGAATTTCACATCCGTAAAGGCGAATATCTTTTGAGTTTCAAGATCGTAAGGTTCGTACTTCGTATCCAATATCGTCCTTTACATACCCAATGAAGTAGCACTCTCTGATACGAGATTTCAGCTTACTTGCGTCCACATTCTTGGCATGGACCAAGCAACACGAAATCCTCAAGTGTCTAATATTGGACTTGGTTCCGAACCAAAACTCATGAAGGGTTTTGGGTACATATTTACTAGGAATCTTGTTAAGGGTATATATTGCAGTCTCTACTGCATATCCCCGAAACCTAAGAGGTAAATGTGCTTTACGCATCGTTGATCGGACCATATCCATGATGATCTTGTTGCGTATTTCAACAACATCATTTAGTTGTGAAGTTCCAAGAGGAGTGAGATTAAATACAATTCCTCTTTCTTTAAGGAATTCCTTGAATTCATCTGAGAGGTACTTGCCACCTCGATCATATCGAATTTGTTTAATCTTCCTATCAGTTTGGTTTTCAACCAAAGCCATGAATTCTTTGAATTTTTCAAAGGTTTCGACTTATGACATAATAGAAATATAAACCTGTCAGTGTTCACTAAATCGGCCGCACGGGCTGCATATGCGGCCGCATATGCCCGTGCGGCATACAGACCGCACCGATTACTTGAATCAGTGCATTATGCGCCCTCCCCGCATATGCGGCCCGCATATGCCCCGCATATCCCGCGTATGCCCCGCATACTGCTCTAACAGCTCCAACTTTTCAATCTTCTCATTCAGGTCCTTAATTCTGTAACTCTGCCTCTTCATTCAATTGTTAGAATATGACATGCATTTCTATACAATTACAATGCATTATACCATTATGTATACGCAATGTTTTATGTTTTTCTCATGTATTATTTTCACGAGTATATGCATTGTATCATCGAATATTGTTTATATATTCCGATTGAGGTTTTGCTCATGTAGTGCATGTATGTGTATTGAAGTTTTGTTATTACGAATCATATAATGTGAAGTTTTTATGGTAAATATTTTTTGTGATTAAATATGAGGTAATTAAAAGTATATATGCACACCCATCTAACATGAACTGTTTTTCTTAGATCTTCTTTAACTCCGCTTAGATACATAACTTCAGCGGCAATGTTATTTATAGATATTTTTTATTTTTAAATTAAAAATTAGAAAACCGCTTAGAACCGCATATGCCCCCGCATACCGCTTAATCAGTATTCGGTGACCAGTCCGAACGCATACGCATACCGCTTTCCTGAACCTTGAAACCTGTATTGTGAATGATCATCAATTAATGTTCAATAATATTGATATCCATTTTGAGTCACGGTACTGAAAGAACCACATACATCGGTATGTATTAGGTCAAGTATACATTCGCATTGTGTACCCTTATTTCGGAAAGGTGCTTTGATCATTTTACCTTGAATGTAATGTTTGCAAGTAGGTAAACTTTGGACCTGTAATAAATCTAATAGCACATCTTTTACCAATCTATTGATCCTATCAACTAATAAATGACCACGGTTTTGATGACAAATCATGGTTAGATGATTTTTATCCTTTGAATCGCTTGAGTTTGTTATTATTAATAGTGGTTGTAACATTCATGACACATCATCAATGTACTATTCAAAAAGTCTACCAGAAGTTAGAGAACCATCTGCAATATGTTTACCATAACAACTTATGACAACTTATTGCAAAATTGGAACATATATACATTTCCAACTAACCTAGATACATATAACAAGTTCCTTCTAACTTCAGGTGCATAGAGAGACTCTCTAAGTAATAAGATTCTCCCACTAGCTAAAGATAGTCTGCACTTTCCGATGGCAACTGCTGTAACAGCTGCATCGGATCCCATCTAGATGACTATCTCTCCATCCTAAAGTTTTTCGGATTTCTGAAATAGATGCAATAAATTGTATATATGAAAAGAAGAATCATAATCAATGACCTAGCTACCTTCTCGTCCGATGAGAAAATTAGTTTCAATGATGAATACAGATTTTATACATACCATGGCATTATCTTTACCCCTCTCTAAGGTTTTCAGATGTGGCAACTGCTGTAACAGCTGCATCGGATCCCATCTGGATGACTATCTCTCCATCCTAAAGTTTTTTGGACTCTCGAAATAGATGCGATAAATTGTATATATGAAAGGAAGAATCAGAATCAATGATCTAGCTACCTTCTCGTCCTATGAGAAAATTAGCTTCAATGATGAATGTAGATTTTATACATACCATGGATAAGGTTTTCAGATAATTTAGACAATCTCCTTTACAATGCTCTGGCCTTTTGCAGTGATGACATACATGATGCAGTGTGAAATGGAAATATAGGGCTGCATTTATTTAATTTTTATCCGTTAATTTTATTTACGTTTATTTGAGTTGTCGTGTTTTTTAATTAAATAAACGAGATCGCCTGTGATCTCAATTAATTAGTTAAAGATTTGAATTTCGAATTAGTCGGTTAGTCGGTTAGAGTCAAATTAGGATAATTGATTTCAATTTGAATTCGAGTTTCTATTTTTGTAACCTCATCCCTCCTATATAAAGGGATGATAGGCTAGTGTTTTTAGTCAGTTCAGTGATATGAAAAATTGAGATTTTATTCTCTATCTCTCTCTCTCCCCTCTCTCTCTCTCCCCTCACGTGGTCTTCACGTTTCTTTTCTCCATCCCCTCGTGTTCCTGACGAGCTTCTCCTCTCAACCCCTCCATTTTCTTCTCTCTCTCTCTCTCCCCTCACGTGGTCTTCACGTTTCTTTTCTCTATCCCCTCGTGTTCCTGACGAGCTTCTCCTCTCAACCCCTCCATTTTCTTCTCTCTCTCTCCCCTCTCTCTCTCTCCCCTCACGTGGTCTTCACGTTTCTTTTCTCCATCCCCTCGTGTTCCTGACGAGCTTCTTCTCTCAACCCCTCCATTCTCTTCTCAATCCCTCCATTTTCTTCTCCACCAAAATCCACCGTCAAATATTTTATTTTCCGCCATCGTCGAATATTCATTTTGCATCAATTTGGTATCAGAGCCTCACGATTCTGCATTTCGTCTGCATCCCATTTATTCGTTGCATATAAAACAAAAAAAAACAAAAAAAACCCACAACACAAACCACAAAAGAAAAAAACACCACAAAACAAACCCTGGGATAAAAAAAAGAAAAAAAACCAACAAGGAAAGCAAAACCCTAGAATATCCATGGCCGACAAACCTAGTGGCTCTAAACCCCCCTACACCACACACCCTGAACTATCGCTAGAATCCTTAGCTGCTCAAATGCAACACATGCAAAGAGTGGTTGAACAGTTGAGTGGGCAAATTGCTACCCTGAATAGTCGTATGATAGGCAACGACCTTACTGATGAAAACCCCAACAAAGGTCGACGCACTGGCCGGAAATCACACTCTCGGAATAGCACTTCCCATGACGCTAGTTCTTCTACTTCGGACGGACATGTTAGCGAGTATCATTCACATGGAAGTGAGGAAGAAGAACCCAGAGAATACACCCCTTTCCTTCCCAAGACTCCAGATCCATACCCCTTTGGCTATACTCCACAAACTAATGGTGAACATCAATACCAACCACGAAATGGAACCAAGTCCGACGATGGATGGGATCGAGGTATCCGTCTCGATGTCCTAGAATTTGACGGAGGACGAGATCCCGACATCTTTTTGGACTGGCTCCAAGCCGTCGAACACTTCTTTGTGTGGAAGTCCATGCCTAGCGAACGTAAGGTCCAATTCGTCACTATAAAATTAAAAGGACATGCGCTGCTATGGTGGGACCATTTGCAATCTGAATGCAAACGAAAAGGGAAGAGTAAGATCCGCAGTTGGAGCAAGATGAAAGCCAAGCTGAAAACCAAATTCGTGCCGGAAGATTACAAACGAGATCTATACGCACGACTGCAATCATGGAGACAAGGCACCATGAGTGTGAGGGAATACACCGAAGGGTTCCAATCCCTAGTCCATCGCAACCGCTTGCAGGAGACTCCTATTCAGGAGGTCACCCGCTACATGCAAGGCCTCCGCCAAGTCATCCAGGATGAACTCTACCTCCACAACTGCCGTGATGTCGATGAAGCCTACAAGCAGGCTGAACGGGCTGAGATCAAGCTTGCTAAAGCCCAGACGAGGAAGATGCCGTTTTCTGCGAACTCCGCTCCTCGTACCAGTGCCACGATGACATACTCCAAATCGATGGGTTTCTCATCAGTCATTGCGGGTAAAACCCAAGCCAAACCATCACTTCTTGGCGTCGCCCGACCACCCACTGGAAACCCCGGCCAAGGCATCTTGGGAAGCCGACCTATTGTAGGACCTGATACTTGCTTCCGATGCTATCAAAAGGGCCATCGAGCAGCAGAGTGCCCAAACCCTAAGGCTAAACCCGTCCATCTATGCACCACCGATGACCCTGAATACCCCGACCCTGACCAGTGAGAACCCCCTGAAGAGGATCCGACTGCGTTGACTGCTGACACCATGGGAGCCAATGACTATGAACCTCTAGGGGGGATGGAGACGACTCCGGTCCGTTCCTGGTAATTGAACACGAGAACTTTATCGCTCCTGACATCGCGCCCACAAACATTCTGCTCACCCCCGCTGCCCACGATGCTGATAGCTGGCTGCGACGCAGCATCTTCCGAACCACCTGCACCTCAGGAGGACGACGCTGTTCACTGATCATTGACGGATGAAGCGTTGAGAACTTTGTTTCCCAAGAAATGGTAGATAAGTTGGGTCTACCAATGCAACCACTCGAGAAACCGTACAACGTGGCATGGTTTTGAGGTGGTACCCAAATTCCGATCCACCGTCTAAGCCTCGTTAGCTTCTCCATTGGTCCCACATATAAGGACGAGGTGTGGTGCCATGTAGCCCCTATGGATGTTTGTCACATACTTCTAGGGAGACCGTGGCAGTTCGATCGAGACACCGAACACCGAGGAAAACTGAACACGTACACCTTTCTCATAGACAAGGTTCGTGTAACCCTCAGACCGCAACGTGAAGCCCTTAGCCCTCGCCAAGTGGCTACACTTCGAGCTGCGA
This sequence comes from Ottelia alismoides, assembly GCA_037367405.1. Lineage (NCBI taxonomy): Eukaryota > Viridiplantae > Streptophyta > Magnoliopsida > Alismatales > Hydrocharitaceae > Ottelia > Ottelia alismoides. The sequence continues at coordinate 119,700 of JAZKJV010002851.1, read as the reverse complement.
CCAACCAAACTGGTAACAAAACCCCACCTGCAAAGACTGCGACTACGGGCTCTGTGTTGTTGATAGAAGCCCAAACATTCCAACGTGAAATTCAAGAGGGCTCCACCATCTATGCATTAGTGGGACGTGAAGTGGACAACCAAGAGACAACTCCGCCTGAAGTCCCACCTGAGGTAAAGCCCATCATCCAAGAGTTCGCTGACATCATGCCTGAAGAGTTGCCTGAAGGACTACCCCCGTTGCGAGACATTCAACATCACATCGACCTAGTCCCTGGAGCCAGCCTCCCTCACTTACCCCATTACCGAATGAGCCTAAGCGAGCATGAGGAGATGAACCGACAGGTTACTGATCTGCTGCGACGTGGGTATGTTCGAGAGAGTATGAGCCCCATGGCGGTTCCTGCTCTGCTTACCCTGAAGAAAGATGGCACATGGAGAATGTGCGTGGACAGTCGTGCTATCAACAAAATAACGATCAAATATCGTTTTCCCATTCCACGCCTCGACGATATGCTTGATATGTTATCAGGTGCCAAATTGTTTTCCAAAATGGATCTTCGCAGCGGCTACCACCAGATTCGCCTGCGACCTGGAGACGAATGGAAGACAACTTTTAAAACCAAAGAGGGCCTGTATGAATGGACGGTCATGCCCTTCGGCTTGTCTAATGCCCCAAGCACCTTCATGCGAACAATGAATCATGTTTCGCGACCCTTTATTGACAAGTTTGTGGTCGTGTACTTCGATGATATCCTGATCTACAGTTTGACCAAAGAAGACCACCTATCTCACTTGTGACAAGTCTTGGAAACCCTGAGAGACCAAAAACTGTACGTCCACCTCAAGAAATGCTCCTTCATGACTGACACGGTCCTCTTCCTAGGATACATTGTCACCGCTGATGGACTCAAGGTTGATCCCTCCAAGATCCAGGCCATTCAGAGCTGGCCCGTACCCAAAACATTCATAGAAATTCGCAGCTTTCTGGGATTAGCTTCTTTCTACCGACGTTTCATACGGAACTTCAGCACTTGTGCAGCTCCGTTGGTAGATTGTACGCGGAAAGGCGCACCCGCCTGGACTCTTGAAGCAGAAACGAGCTTTCAAAATCTAAAACATCAATTGACGCATGCTCCTGTTTTGGCACTCCCCGACTTCACCAAGATTTTCGTAGTCGATTGCGACGCCTCACATGTCGGGATTGGCGCTGTCCTAAGTCAAGAAGGACGACCTGTCGCCTTCTACAGCGAGAAATTGAACGATGCCAGATCACGGTACTCCACTTATGATGTTGAATTTTATGCCGTGGTCCAAGCTCTCAAGCATTGGAGACATTACCTGATCCAACGTGAATTTATCCTTAACTCTGACCATGAAGCCTTGAGGTATTTGAACTCCCAGAAAACTCTTAACAAACGTCATGCCAAATGGGTTAGTTTCCTCCAGGAATACACCTTCCATCTCAAGCACAAAGCCGAAACCCTGAACCGCGTGGCCGACGCTTTGAGCCGGCGAGCACATGCCCTGACCACGATGACCGTCAGCACGACAGGATTTGAAACTCTCAAAGACCTCTACCCCACTGATCCTGACTTCGGTCAAATTTATGCCGACTGTGTTGGTACTGGGCAGGACCCAACAGCCACTTTTGTTCTTCATGAAGGTTTCCTATTCAAAGGCCACCAACTATGCATCCCGGCCACGTCCCTTCGAGAGAACTTAATTTCAGAACTACACAATGGAGGTTTAGCTGGACATTTTGGACGAGACAAAACCTTGATCCTTCTCCAAGAACGCTTTTGTTGGCCGCAATTGCGAAAGGATGTGACAAAATTCGTACAGAAATGCCAAACATGTCAAAGATTCAAAGGCCACCGGCAGAACACTGGACTATACACACCCCTACCCATTCCTCTGCGACCCTGGGAAGACATCACCATGGATTTTGTGCTAGGATTACCCCTCACTGTGCGAAAAGTTGACTCTATTTTTGTGGTTGTGGATCGATTTTCTAAGATGGCACATTTCATTGCATGTAAGAAAACCTCAGATGCATCTCATGTCGCTGATTTGTTTTTTCGTGATGTCGTCCGTTTGCATGGTGTCCCTCGTTCTTTTACCTCGGATCGTGATACTCGGTTTTTGAGTCATTTTTGGCGCACGCCTTGGTCCCGTCTTGGTACTCGTTTGCAGTATAGCACCGCTTATCATCCACAAACAGATGGGCAAACTGAAGTAGTTAACAGATCATTAGGAAATTTGTTGCGATGTCTTGCAGGGGACTCTCCGTCCAAATGGGATCATTAGGAAATTTGATGCAACGTGAAATGGAAATATAAGGCTGCATTTATTTAATTTTTATCCGTTAATTTTATTTACGTTTATTTGAGTTGTCGTGTTTTTTAACTAAATAAACAAGATCGCCTGTGATCCCAATTAATTAGTTAAAGATTTGAATTTCGAATTAGTCGGTTAGTCGGTTAGAGTCAAATTAGGATAATTGATTTCAATTTGAATTCGAGTTTCTATTTTTGTAACCTCATCCCTCCTATATAAAGGGATGATAGGCTAGTGTTTTTAGTCAGTTCAGTGATATGAAAAATTGAGATTTTATTCTCTATCTCTCTCTCTCCCCTCTCTCTCCCCTCACGTGGTCTTCACGTTTCTTTTCTCCATCCCCTCGTGTTCCTGACGAGCTTCTCCTCTCAACCCCTCCATTTTCTTCTCTCTCTCTCTCTCTCTCTCTCTCTCCCCTCACGTGGTCTTCACGTTTCTTTTCTCCATCCCCTCGTGTTCCTGACGAGCTTCTCCTCTCAACCCCTCCATTTTCTTCTCTCTCTCTCTCTCTCCCCTCTCTCTCCCTCACGTGGTCTTCACGTTTCTTTTCTCCATCCCCTCGTGTTCCTGACGAGCTTCTTCTCTCAACCCCTCCATTCTCTTCTCAATCCCTCCATTTTCTTCTCCACCAAAATCCACCGTCAAATATTTTATTTTCCGCCATCGTCGAATATTCATTTTGCATCAATTGGCATCAGAGCATGGCCTACAGATCGTCCTCACGATCTGACGATCCATCCAGACATTTGCGCCGACACGCGACGAAACACCATCGTTCGTCGGAGCGAAATTGGGAGATTCGACCAACAAGCCATGAGAAAATTCTCCATCAACAGCCCGAAGATCAAGCAATTCGTCGGGAGACGAATTTTTTTAAACGGAGGAGAGTTGATGCAGCGTGAAATGGAAATATAGGGCTGCATTTATTTAATTTTTATCCATTAATTTTATTTACGTTTATTTGAGTTGTCGTGTTTTTTAATTAAATAAACGAGATCGCCTGTGATCCCAATTAATTAGTTAAAGATTTGAATTTCGAATTAGTCGGTTAGTCGGTTAGAGTCAAATTAGGATAATTGATTTCAATTTGAATTCGAGTTTCTATTTTTGTAACCTCATCCCTCCTTGATGCAGCGTGACCCCAAATTATAGGGCCTCATTTATTTAATTAATTATTAGTCAATTTTATTTACGTTTTTAGCGATCGTAATGGGCTAATTAAATAATCGAGATCGCCTGTGATCTCAACGTTTATTTCGTAGATTTTAATTGTAATTTTGGTCAATTGAATAAATTAGAGTCTAATTAGGGTAATTAGAGGTCAATTAGGATAAAGTTGGTTGTCAATTTTAATTTGTTACTATTTTTGTAAACCATCTCTCCTATATAAAGAGAAGTTGATGCAGGTGACCCCAAATTATAGGGCCACATTTATTTAATTAATTATTAGTCAATTTTATTTACGTTTTTAGCGGTCGTAATGGGCTAATTAAATAATTGAGATCGTCTGTGATCTCAACGTTTATTTCGTAGATTTTAATTATAATTTTGGTCAATTGAATAAATTAGAGTCTAATTTATTCCCAATACCCGTATATCCTATATACTGGAAGACCTAGAATAAATCCGTATTTTTTATCACTTTTGAACCGTCTTCTTATAGGTTTCATCATTAAGTTTATCATTTGATCATTGGAAGTTCTTATCGAGCATATCCTTTCCAAAAACATATATCATACCTACAAATCCTATCATGCTTCCAAAGCATGACGACCATCGATGGAATTTGGCTGGTCCCAATATCTCATAAATGGGCTCATGTCTTCTGGTTCTGTAGTGAACTTGTATGATCCCTTTGGGAGATCGTATTACTCATATGCCCTCGTATGCATATCATCTTGCCGGTATATAGACTTTGATTAGGTCATCAACCTAATGGTATGCCTAATATACATACTTAGAATATAGTAACACACCTGTCTCCAATCAGAGGATGCATGCATGTATCGTGAAAGCATACGATACAAGTCTTAGTTATCTCGATCTCGTTAAGTCAACTCTTTGATCTAACTTATCCGATACCTCCAAATCTCTATTCTTAGGCAGAGGACATGCATTAAGAGGTCGGTCGGATATCAACCTTTGTAGTAAGGATTGACATCTCCTTCTCAGGCTGGAGATCATTTCTCAACAATCATTTGACGGTGCTAGATGAGTCCCAAGGTTGCAGAAATCGATAGTCGGTACTCGGTCAACGGGATCACTAACTAAGCATCAATCGACAGTCGGACGACTAATCGAATTTAGTCATCCATTAGTCGATTTTGAATTTTTTTAATTATTTTAAGTATGTAAATATTTTTTGTAGATAAATTCTTATATATCTGCATAGATTTGTACATTTTCTATACTATCATATTGAAACAAAAGAAATAATTAACTTTAGATATAACATTAAGCATATTAGAATATGTTTGCTTTAAAAAAAATAAAAAGTAAAAGAAATTAAACCTCTATGTAAAAGTCGATCGAGTAGTCGACTGACTAATTAGCCCGGTTAGTCAGGTTCACCGACTAGGTTTAGTCGAGTCGGCTACCCCTAACTCGATTAGTTGGACCGACTAGTCGACCTAGTCGGCCGACTTTTACAACAGTGATGAGTCCTCAATCTAACACTTTAGATATCATCTTAGCACCAGCCTCGGTTCTACTATTGAATCAATAACTGTATGGTTATGAAGACGGTCATATTACATAACTCTATATGTACTAAGGAACTTTATAAGTGCATTTATTCATATATCTCAGATAGGGAGGGAACATCAATAACTTTTATTGATATATAAAAAGTGCTACAATAACATTTATTATAAAAATGGTTCGTCTGATCTCACATGTTCAACAATTTTCTACACCTATCATATTGCATCCTTCTTCCTAAACTACGATTCAATGTATTTTAATTTTTATACGCGGCTATAGTTGCCCAAAAAATTTTATGATCCATGTTTTTTGGAACTCATTTCTTTGGTAACTTCTACTTAACAAATTAAAGTTGCTATGCAGATATGACTACTCTGGCTATGGACAGTCCACTGGAAAGGTAAAATCATGTTACTTTCCTCCTATTGATACGTACCATTGATATAATATTAGGTACATGTAGTGTTATGCTGTCAATTTTCGGTGGACACAATTTAAATTTTGACTTCGCGAGTAACGCTATTTTAGTTGTTTCTTCATGAAACAGCCGTCTGAATGTAATACCTATGCAGACATTGAGGCCGTATATCAATGTCTCAGGAATAAATACGGTGTGATGGAGGAGGATATAATTCTATATGGCCAGTCCGTTGGAAGTGGACCTACTCTTGATTTAGCTTCTCGCCTGACAAACTTGAAAGCTGTTGTTCTACATAGTGCTATACTATCTGGTTTGAGAGTTCTATACCCAGTTAAGCGAACATTTTGGTTCGACATATACAAGGTAGAATTTCCATATTGTAGCACCTATTACGAGTCCTATAGAACGAATACTGAGTCTGTTTCCATCTAATTCTTTTGCAGAATATTGACAAGATTGGTCGTGTGAATTGTCCTGTTCTAGTCATTCATGTAAGTTTTAGTTCTTATATATTTATAATATTTTTCTCATTGCGCTTTTATCTCTTGTTCACTCATGATTCACCCTGCGGCTCCTTCTGATGCCTAATCATTATATGGAATCAGAGGTTTGGGGATGTGTATTTTCTCAATAAAATATGAACTTGTGTTAATCGCATCTTTTCCCTTGATTCTGTTTGCTATGATCCTGTGCTTGTTTTTCTTAAGTTTGAAGAAAAGATATTCTGATTAACATATGTTTGGAGAATGATAGCAAAAAATTTATCTTGTATAGTTCAACCAAATATGACCCAGCTTTATGAAAATGAAGATGGTATATTTGTAGTCTTGTAACTATCCACAAAAACACATTTTCAATCTTTTTGATCTTCGCCAGTGAGAGATTTCGACAAACAGAAATCTCTCGTGTGACTTTCTGTGAGCATCCTTGCGGGGAATGTCGGAAACATCTCGACAAACAGAGAATTTCCAAATTACATTGCCGTACTGTCTGTTATATGGGTTAGTGCTCTGCTCTTTTGTATTACTGGTTACCACTTACCCTTCATGGACACTGCTCTTTCGTTAAATGAAATACAATCTTTTGTCTAAAATTCCCGTTTACAGGGGACAGCTGATGAAGTTGTAAATTGGGCTCATGGAAAGCAGCTTTGGGAGCTGAGCAAGGTCAAACATGAGCCGCTGTGGCTGGACGGTGGAGGGCACTGCAATCTCGAGGTGTATCCCGAGTATCTTCGCCATTTGAAAAAATTCTTTTCAAGCAGCATGAAGGTCAAGCTAGCAGATGCTGTTCGAGAAGAAACAACCCTCAACTGTATGACACATCCTCCAACTGAGAAAATGAACTCTGCCCAAGCTGGTGATTCCCGACTCATCGATGATGACCATCCTGATCAGATCAAGAAGAAAGATTTCTTGAGGTAGTTTTCCTATATCCTTTTTTTGTAGCACACAGCCTTGTATCTTGTAGAGATCCCACTATTCTTGCCAACATTACTGTACTTTGGTTTGCTATGGAGTACTCAGATTTTAACATCATTTTTGTTGTATTCCGAGTTAACTAACATCGATTGCGATGCTAATTGATTGATGGAAAATTTCAATTTGAAGCAAGGAGGATAATAGGGTAGAAGTTTAATACCATATTTATTGGTTTTAAACTTTTGATGGACTTATATGAGTCTCCCCCCTAAACTCTTGAAGCAAAAGTAGGAGGTATTGGCGGTTCACATGTGTGCGAACTCCGCTTTGCTTCAGCTCGGTTTCGAGAGAGTCAATTTGAATCTTGCCTCTCGGTGCTTCTGTTCTTTGAGGTCTTTTCGAGGATAACATCCTTGGAGTGCGTCAATGTCGATTGTGTTTGCCATTATATCTTGAGAGCAGATCACTAGATTCTACGCATCGATATTGTGGGGAGCAATATCCTTTCTAGAGATAGTCTTTCATGGACGTTTCAACGATATCTGGACTATTTTCTCTTATTTTTTTCTGCAAATAGTTTGTTTCAGATCTTGCCATAATTCGTATTTCTTAATTAGTTTGCAGTTCTTATGTTGTTCAATGATCCGTGCAATGTGGATTTTAATATGGTTTATTAACCATGATTTAATCTATAATCTTAGGGGACGTCGGTTTCGGAATAAGTAGGAATAAAGACGGGGAATAATGAGAATAATAGTCTATTATTCGTTCGGCTATAAAGATAGGAATAAGGAGAATAAGGTTGAGTAAGGGTAGGTAATGCGGAATAAAGATATGAATAAGGGTGGAATGAGGCAAAATAATGGGATGTGGATGTGAATAGCCGTACTTTTGGGAACCGTGCCGAGCAGGGAATTGACTCTCTATTCCAGTCCTTATTATATTCAACCTTTTAATTTAGATCATTATTTGTTTGTCATTGGATCTGTATATGTTAACAAATTTTTTGACCATTTATTGAAAATAATAAAATATAAAAAGACAACAAAAAATATCAAGAAGGCCTGAATGTAACATGGTTTGTGATGATAGGGAACCAGTCTATTCTGTTAAATAAATTATTTAATACCAGGTGGTTTATTATTATTTTTCACTGAGATTAGCAGTTGACAACTTTATGTGTAGACTGTAGACTAACAACACCCATGCCAACTACATAAAAATATAGAATTTTAATACCACAAAATCCTGAGGGCAGAAAACTTTATTGCTTTCTTTTTTTGATAACTTCACTATTTAGTAAATGATACTAGGAAGCATTTATGATATAGGGAATTATGCAACATATAAACTTCTGAATAGCTGCCTGTCTAAAGACATAATAAATAATAGTGTGAGAAGTTTTATGAAGTATTTTTATCACAATGTGCATCCTTCTTTTTACTAATAGGAATTCAATGATATATGCTTACTTTATAATGGGGGGGGGGGGGGGGGGTAATAATCTAACTGAAAATAATTTTAAAAAGGTTAATTGAAAATAACAAATGATGTTAGATTCATGACTACTAGAAAGGTTGGTTAGGTAACATGCTATATGACATTCCCTAACAGTTTCCTTTGAAACATTAATAACGTCTAACATTTCCTAGTGGTCTGTCTGTCTGGATCATTAGGAATGACAAATACCAACAGTTTTATGTTTAGTTGTTAATGAAAGAGGACTCCGCATAATGGTTTAGTATATTAGGATTTAATATGATGCAGATAAGATGTTTAATAAAATGCTTCAGTAAAAAATCATGTTTTTTTATTCGTATTTAGATATTTAATTGAATGCTTATATTAATTATTTATTTGCAGGAGTTTCTTTGATTTTTGTAGGTTAGTTAGACGTGTAGAGGAGATGAACTTTCTTATATATAAATGAAAAGAAGTCTCATTGGCAATGAATGCTCATTGATCTAGCATTCCTTGAAACCTCAATAAAGAAATGAGAATTAAGGTCGTTGGCAATAGGGACTTTGTTAAAAAAATTATTTTATGAGAGATTTCAAAAATGTAGAGTGCTTCTTTCAAACCTCGTTAGTGTGAGGTCATTGGCAATGAAGGCTTACTATAGCCAATCATGTTGCTCTATCTAAAAGTTGAAAATGTCAACGATTCAAAAATTCTATTTGAACAATGAGAGAATCTCAAGGATGACTAGGGGTGTTCAAAAAAATAGGGTCAAGCGGGTACCCTGTTTGACCCGTACACTTTGACCCTAAACTCACGGGTACCCGTTTGGAAATACTGAGTTGGATACCTGTTATGGCTTGACACATGCCCCATCCAAAAAAACCATGTGGGTTAGCGGGTACCCGATCGGAAAATTTCACTTACCCATTGATTCAAAAGAATGCAAAAAGTTAAATATGATACAAATATAGTTATTGTGTTATTCATATATATTTTATGATACAACTATAGTTATGAATATGAACGATACAAATATAGTTTGAAAGTGTAAGATCATGCATTAGAAACGGATGCGAATATGAACGATACGACTATCGGAAGATATGTAAATATGTTAGCTTATATTTAAATGCAAATGAAAATATCTTCTATTTTGATATAGAAATAAATGTATAGGGTGGATTATTGGGTCGGGTTGACACAGACCCGAACGTGACTCAACATGTAAAAGTTCATACTCGATTCGAACCCGATTCATATATAGGCTGAGCTTGCGCCTCCAAATTTTCAAGTCGGGTCGAGCTCAAACCCAAAGGAACTCGGATTGGCCTGACCCGACCATGTCTTCACGTTAAATACTTTATAGTTTGTATATAACGATAAGATGACATCAAATTAGTATTAAAATAACAACTTAATATATAAAATAATATCAACGTATGATCTTGATTTATCAAATTAACATTAAAACCTATACAATGTGACATAGGAAATAATATTATTATCGTAACGTAATACAATATAAATTATAATAACTGTAGCATACATCAACGTATTTGTTTATTTAATGTGAAATAATATAATAATATTATACACCATAACTTTAGAAATTCGATTGGGATTAAATAACGCTAAATAACATTATCATACATCATAACGTTAGAAACTAATGTGACTAAATGTATTAATTTAATAATATAATTATAATAACTTAATATATTGAATAATACAAACACGTTATGGAAATTACTTCATCAAAAGAAACCGGATTTGATTTCGAGTTTAGAATTCGAAGCTTCGGTCCAGATTTTTCTTCGATTCGGTCCAAGGTTTGAAGAGAATTGGTAGGCTTAGGTTGGGCTTTTTCGGATTGGGCCAGATCGAGTCCAATGCTCCGCTCTATAGATATAGATACCAAAATATGAGTAAACTGATACGGTAGTAAATTAGACACTCGATACTACTTGTTAGTGGATATAAATAATGTTATTGTATATTAATAATGTTTTAATTGATCACTCTTACAATAAAATAATGAATAACATGACACAGTAATACATCACACACTCAAGCCTACGCATATGCGGACACAAATAATTTCATCGTAGAACTCATTAAAAATGTTTCAACCGAATATTTTTTGCAAAAAATTATGAATAAGCGGATACAGTGATAAACTGGATACGATGCTACATGTTCGCAGATAAAAATTATTTTATCGTGTTTCAATTGAATAATCTTGCAAGAAATTATGAATAAACGGATGCGATATCTCGTCATACATAAATCATTTTACCCCAAAAAACAATAATAATATTTCAATTGAACATTCCTGCAATTGATCCATTGTCTAATGTATAATTAATCTTATATTAATTAGGGACGTACGTAATCTAATGTATTTTTTATTTCCATGCCTATCTCTATCATAACTTCAACATTTATTAAAACTATTGAATAATACAAGAATATGATGATTAATTTTATAAATAACTTGCTCAATTTAATCGCATGTTCTTCCTATAAATGTAAATAGATGGATGATGTAGGGATCATTTTTCTTGTAAAGATATATCCGCGGGTACCCGTGGATACCCGTTACCCATTCAAATGAATCGGGTACCCATTAGATACGGGTACCCGTTTGAACGGGTCGGGTCGACCCGTAACCCAATAGTAATGGGGCAGGATGGGTCAACAACGAATGGGTCGAGTACCCGCCCCGTGAACACCCCTGAGGATGACAATAGATGATCGCATTGATTCCTATGTCACGATTAACCGTTGTTTCTCATGTACCAAAGCGATTTTGGTATGCAAAGTGGCAGAGGTTTCTCAAGAACCAATCGAGCTTTGAATATGGTTCAGTGCATCCTTGCAACACAAAAACGGAGAGGGGAGGGGAGTGGGTCCATACATAGAGTCTGTATCAAGGGAGTCGATCCCTCATGCGAAAGTGACCATTGCTAATGAGGAAATGGGTTAAAGGTGGGTGGAGGGAGAGGAGGGGTGAGGGGTCTAATGAGAAGAGGAGATGTCCATAATTGGATCAACGACTAGCGACCATTTGATCAATACCCATATATATGCGAAGCAAGTTCGACATGGATTCTTGTAAGGATATACTACCCATCTAGGTAGCTTCCAGTGAGGAAGAGAGTGTGTCCTGGTATAGGGAGCAACTGAGATGCTTAGATAAGTTGAGGAGAAATTAGAGCGAGCTTATCTACTCAAAAATGATTGAGGAGGACACTTTCTAACTTGGCTGATGAGATTTTCATCCTTGGCGAGTTCAATGCCTTGGCTCATGTCAATAGTGCCTCATAATTGTAATAACTTCTCTCACCAGCTAACTGCCACTGAAATTGTGTTCTTGGACAGAGACGATGATGAATTGAATTAGGACATGTGGTGTTAGGAGTTGGAAAATCATAAGGATGGCTTCTTGCTTTCAATTTGTGTCGAATTTTAGGTTGGATTTAGGAAAAATGTTGTCTTGCATATGCAAGTAGCTTCTTATTCTTACAACTTATTTTGAGAGGTGGGTCGTCCGACAAAGTGTGATGGTGTTACAATGAATAGGTCATGAATTTATGACTGTGAGCTTTTTATCTGATAAAGAATGGGAAGAAGATTTTTATAGGATAAACCAACAATCACTTATGCCCACGAGAATGCTAGTAAATGGATTGAAAGATGGCTCGAAAGACATCTATGTGATTGGTCTCTCATGCTGAAAGGGAGCTCAGTGTGATTGGGTGAACCACGTGAGTAAGAAGAGTAGTTCTAGTTTAACCAATCTCCTCAATCTGGCGGTTCACTCGATCCATCTCTTCATGAGTTGGATTATATAGTTTATGTCGTCGAGACTAGACAAACAAGAGTTCTAGGGTTGTCGTAGGTGTGAGACAGGGGAGGAGGAGGTGCACAAAAATGAAGTGTGATCAAAGGGATTTGAGGTCTCCAAGTTGAGACTTGACCTAATTTGGAACTTCTTATGGAAGGAAATATCGACTATATATCGGAGATATATCATCGATATATCGATATTGATATGGGGCCGATATGGACACCGATATGGCGATATATCCCGATTTCCAGGCATTTTCGTCACAAAGGCTCGTCGATATGGGAGATATTTCGGCGATATATTGTCGGTATATCGTCGAAATATGGTATTTATACGATATCAAAACGATATCGATATCGATACAACCTTCCATGCTTCTACACTGAGATGATGAGACATTGATTTGAACTCCATTGCAAACCACGATGATGTGCCATGGAAAAGTGTATGCATAGGATCCTGAGTGGATTGTTTTGAGGTGGAATCTTAAGCCCAATTGATATCTTGGTTTTCGTCGTAATGTTGAGAAGGAAGATATCAATGTGTTAGTATCATGATTACATACTAATCGTATTATTCTTGTCATGATAACACGCTTTTTAAGTATAGATAATGCTGCACATTTCATAATAAATGCACTCCAAGTATAAAGCACAAAAGAGCAATTTTATAGAGAATGAAGGACAAAAGAAAAGTTGTTTAGCTGATCAAGCACACATCTTAACAAGGACGATAAACATTATTCAACAGACAAGCTAAAATCTGCGAAAAATACAAAGAATAAGAAAGAATACTTGTGCAATATGCATAGGTAAAAAGTCTCAATATATATGCATGTGTATCATGTAGGCATATTAAGTCCAAACTATTTCTGATCGATCAACCTTCCTGATTTGATCAATCAATTGTCCATGATCGACTACTCTATTTGATTTGATCAATCACTCCCTGATCGATCACCATGTCCCTTGTGATTGATCAACTTATGATCAACCGATTTCCAGACTTGATTAATCATATTTCGAATTCTGTCAAACATTATATAGGGACTACTTTTGATCGATCAATTGCCATAGACTAATCAATCAACTTTGATTTTGTTTGATCAATTTGGATATCTTAATCGATCAATTTAGCAGAATCTATTTGATTCTTTTCCACTCTTGGACCAATGGTTATATTTTCAAAGGTTTGTTGCTCTAGGCCATTCGTTGAGAACACACATTCCAAGGCATAGTATCTACAAGTATCTTTCTCTCTCGAAGCTCTATTCGATGTCGTCTCTCCAATTCTCTACTTCAAGATCACATCTTGAGAACCATTCATCTATATGCTCGATTCGCAACTCAATTATATTTTAGTATGCATTTCTTAGTCTGATTATTCATTGCATTTTTATATTCGAGGCTTTATAGATTGTTGCGCTTTCCTCTAATTTATTATTGTATTGTAACACTTGGTGTTTAATTTAAGGTGTACACAACCTCATTTTTAATCCAAGTTGTGAGAAAATCTTTGGTATGCGATCCAAAGCACCCGTATGAGGAAATAACTCAAGATAGTGGAATAGATGATGGATTTAGTTAATCATAATTCCTAAGTATCGGGACTTGGGTCATGGTTTTTATCCTCTGAGGTTTCTACACTAATATAACTTGTCTCTAGTGGTTGTATTTGTTCTTTGGATTTATTTTTTAACTAGAAAAGGGGGAAACACGGTGATTGGTGTCCACCCCCGAATATATTGAAGTTGTAAACTTACAATAACCAGACCTCGAGAAGAGGTTTGGAAAGACGGGTTACATTCTCCACATAATACGAAACATTTCTAAACACAACTCTATTAAGATGGTATTAATATGATAATATCATTGACTATAATGCTATGTCTAGCGATCCTGAGGCACTCACATGAAGGCATTGAGATGGATCTTGAGATGGTTTGAAGGGGGCATGATAAGAAGATGTAGGAAGAGTTGGCAATGAAGGTGCAGACTCTAATGTGACCTTCCTCCTGACATTTTGATATGAGATCTTCAACATGCCATACATTCCATCCACCTTCTAAAAGACGATCTAAAGGTCTGTAGATGATTGAGGTTCTACTTGGATCATATGCACATCAAATTTTTCTATATGAAGAAAGGCGTGTATGAAAGAAGACTTTGCAATGTATAAAAAAATCTTCAATTGAAGTAGGATTTATTAGAACAATCATCTACATTCCCTCTAGGCCTTTAGTCAACTGTACAAAGGAGGTGGTGAGGCATTTTTTCCCTTCTTTATTTATCCCTACTATTTTAGTGGCTTAGGTTAGGGATTAAGAGTGTATCCTGGTGTTTTTTATGTGCTAATCCATTAATAATATTAAGGTATCGTCCTCTCATTCCCCCTCTGGTAGTCAGGTAAAAATGGCTGGACAAGTTCGCAGCTCGATGCTAATTTTGTCTTACAAGGGTCTTCTGCCATAAGCTACGGTTTCGACCTTCTTACATGTGCACTTTAAGGAGTTGGACCTCTCATTCTCCATGGCAACTTTCTTTGATTACTCTCTCATATTGTGGTTGATGTTTCTTTCAAATAATGAAATAATTAGAAATAATTTTATTGCAACAGAAGACATCAGTAAAAAGGTTCTTCGATAGTCATACAAATTAACCGATGATTAGGAATAAGAAGAAGAGAAGAAAATTAAGAAGAGCCAAAGAAAGATCATGAAATCATTCAAGAAAAATCAAACAGATGGTAATTTACACTGATAAGGATCATGATGTCGGAACTAGTAGCAATAAGTAGTGACCAATGAGAAAAAGTATCTTTGATACGTTACTCATAACAATCGGATTTTTGTCGAGACTCTTAATCAAATGATTCATAGCTGCTAAAAAGCATAAAACAAGGACGTGGGAATTGTTTCAAGCAAATTTGCATTTGTAGTCACATTGGATTTTGGGTTGGTTGTGCTTATTCATCCGCCTTTTCCCCTTTATGGCGTATTTTGTAACCTTACGCATGATTGCAAATGGATAAAGATATATTTGTATCCCTGCTCAACCATAACCAACTCTCAACTGTAACTTGTTGCCATGACCTACTGGAGGAACATTAATCAAAACTCAAGCGGTGAGGAAGCCTCCTAAGAGACTCTTCCGTCTCACCTTCTAAGTGGAAGTGTGGTCCAGTAGAGGGATAGGTCTACTCCAAAACTACACCCTTGAGATAGATTGGAGAGACTCTTCAAAAGAATCACTCCAAAAACCGTCCCGACAGATAGGAGCAAACGAGCTCATAAAGAAAAACCAAAATCGAGGGTTCCCTAGCCTAAGCAGCCTAAGAACAAAGGGTCAGCGGAATTGGTCAAAATCCAGGATCCCAATGAAGCATAAAAATAATGTGAGCTCATGTAAAAACCGTAAAAAGGAATGGGATCCTAGACTTGTGTACTTGGTGGTCGTTGCCCTAATTGGGTTTTCTATCATGCGTCCAACTGAGGGTCACCGTACCCTCACATGGTCAGGTGTAAAGGTCATCATGACCAACCCAATTATCAAGCGTCCCTGATTCTTATAAACCACCTAGGTTCATTGATTATATATTCATACTCTGTTATCCTACATGATTGGCTTTCCATGCCTAATTGAATTGACCACTCCATCGATTGTGATAAGTCGTATTCATATAGTAGGTTACACTAACTAGGGGTGCTAATCGAATTGAATACCTTCGAATCCACCTGGATTCATATTCGATTCATTTTAAAATTTTCGAGTCTGAACTCGACTCAAATTTTAAACGAATTTGCTAACTTGAATTCAGATTCGATTCATTACGAGTTTCGAATATTCAAATTCGATTCATTTTGTTTGAATTTGAAATGTCAACTCAAATATAATTATTTATATAAATAATATTATAATTTTAAAGGTTGTGTTTTATATTTCTGTTTTTACTAGAGATTTTTAAGATCAGTTGAAAAGCTATATAATAAAGGAAGATACCCAGTAGATAATATATAATGAATAAAAATACATAGGTTTTACAGATATTGTAATTCTTTTACTTTCTAAATTTGCTCTTTTTTTATGATGAAAGAAATATATAAATAAAATATAATTATATAAATCTCATTAAAGGAATATAATATTATTAGCAAAAAAGTTAAATACATTATATTTATCACTGTACATAGAAGCAAAATAAGATCAAGCTCTTATAGAAAATGAATACATACCGGTCTTGTTATTTGAAACAACGAGAATAACAACAAATAACTTAGTATGACAAAATCAATTCATGCATCATGATGATCAATATTATCTTAAAACAAAAGTCATGATCATACATGATTTTAAATATAGGTACGAGCTAATATTTGAGATAAGAAATGAATCCTAATTTTTAAAGACCAACTTCGCCATTCTAGTCTATTTAATGTCCTTTTCATGGTTTAGAGGAAATGCATATCATATACACTAATTAGTAGGAATGAGAGGACTAATGTCAGACCTACAAGGACAAATGATTGATTTGCCAATTCAAAGCAACTTATGTATGGGGCTTTCGTTAATTGAATATATGGTTTCTTGGTATGTAGCATGTAAAGGGGTTGGGTTGTAGATATTGTTGTATGAACATAAAATACCAGATACCTCACACGTAGAATTGTTGAAGTAGTTCAACACATTATTGTACGTAGAACAAATTGTGGTACTATATGATGTATTTCTATGTCCTTAAAATGGGATGATCGAAATCTTTTATCATAATAATAACTAACATGATGGTGAGAAGAACTTGGAAATCATTCAGGTTATTATTAATGTCATCTTGATAATGATAGTCATCACCATGGATTGCCTTGCAAGGATAACCAATAGAACAAGGAGGCAGAGGAGGAATACTTTGATATATCACAAATCATAACAAACGTAAAGGAGGAACTCAACGTAACATGGCTATCGTGTTCATGTGTAAGAAAAAGGAGCATTACCATCTACCTTATAGTTGATAATCTTTGATAAAGAAAGAAAAGGAGGATGGAAAAGATATGACAGGGAATGTGGGAAGATGGAAATAAATGTAAGGTAGGGAAATGGATAAAACTCTTTAATACATGTTTTTTCCTACTAGTCTTTATGGTTATTTACTATTGTATGTTGAAGAAACATAAGATCAAGCTCCTATAGAAAACTAAGACAAATTGGTTTGAACATTTAAAACAACGAGGATAGCAATAAATAAACTTAGCATGTTTTTTTTAAATTACCTCATGTATCGTGGCGATCATCATTATCTTAGAACAAATGTCATGTATCGCACATGATTTTCAATACACACAGAAACAACTAATATGATGGTGAGAAGAACTTATAATTTGTAAATTATTCAAGTGATGATCAATGTCTTTACAATGATAGTCCTCACTTATGGATTGTCTTGCAAGGATAACTAATAAAACACAAATGTTGATGAAGAATATTTTGATATACCACAAATTATGACAGATGTGAAGGAGAGTGTTGATTGCTCAAAAAAGGGGGTGGGCAGGGGGGATGGGGAGTTAGTTTACATTAGAAAGAAAATGAGTATATGCAGATCTAGGTACTCTTTCTTTCTCATCTAAGGAATGAGTCAAGTTGATCCAATTTGGGTCAATCATATTCATGCCTAAGAAGAGTGATCACCACTATCTTCCTTATGAGTGATAGATCTTTGAAAAAGAGTGAAGAAGAGAAGGGAAAAGATGTTGTAGAGAATGTGAGAACATGGAAACAAATGTAAGATGAGGGATTGGGATAAAACTCTTAACATATTTTCTTTCTTACTAGACATCATGACTAATATTCTACTCTATTTTGTAATGCTGATATTTCATCATTAACTGATATAATTATATGCGCATGCACACATGCATGCATACACGTATGTTTGTAGTCATACTTTTTTTGTATGTATGTAAATACATATGTATGTGTGTACATATGTATGTACATATGTATGTATATATGTATATAAGCATCGAATCGAATTATTATTGAGCAGATTCATGTTAATTCAGATTCAATTCATTTGGAAATCGAATCCACAAGTCAAATTCATATTCGATTTATTTCACTTCGAATGGAACTTTTTTCGATTTTTTATCGAATGAATCACAATCGAATTCGAATGATTCAATTAAATTAGCATCCCTAACACTAACGATCATTGATAAAGATTATTAGTATTGTAAAATACTTAGAATTTCACCCAAATTTTCATCTTAACAATATGGAATCTAGAACCAAGGACTGATCTAAATTTGGGATTTAATTCACAAAAAAGCCCCAATTTTTGGGTTCTTAAAACATGGATTTGAGCAAATGAATAAATCTGTAAATTTAGGATCTAATTTACACAAACACCTACTTTTTAAGTATTTAAAATGTGAATTATGAATCTATTGGGTCTGAAACCATGGAATAAAATTTCACGATATTTCGACGAAATTTCGTCGAAATATCGGTTTCGACGGGTCTGGCCTTTCGAAACTGGTATATATATAACGATATCCACGGTTTCGAGCGAAATCTCACAAGATCTCGTCGAGATCTCGTCTCAACTCAAGATATCAACCGATGGAGGGAATCTTGCATTAACATATTCACCGAGATGCTGATATATATCGAAATTTCGATCGAAAGCATTACATTTCGACCGAGTTCAGGCAGAAGCATCTCCAACTTCCTCCAAGCTCTTCTTCCTTCGAGGTAAGCCAAATTAGGCTAATTCTTCATCAAATTCATAAATTTGTTAGGGATTTCACTCTTAGGATGTTGATATAGCTTAACATGTTATTTATTTTGAAATATTTCCGAAATGTAGCTTTAAATTTGAAGACGAAAATTCGGACTTCTGTGTTTTGATTGCATGATAGTGGTAGCTATGAACATGGTATCTCGGATCTGAAGTTTAATATGAACTAAAACATAGTTTGAGAACATTTTGTTAGATCTATGGAAAAGGAAATTGAGGCTTTTGAGGTTTAATGTGGAACGATAATGAGTTGGGTTATTAGAAATTCAGATCTTAAGATATGGAAGTAAAAATCATATTCCGGAATTTTTTTATTAATAAAATTTAAAAATTGAGAAAATTCGAAAATCATATGTTAAATCTTTTGGTTTTTGTACATATTTTGTGTCACTTAGGCAGTCTTTCTTGAAAATGGTCCCCTAATTGCTAGATCTAAGACCCTAATGTATAGATCTAAGGTTGTTTTTCTGAAAATCAAAATATTAGGTGTTAGAGAAATTAAATATATAATAATTCTGAAATTTAAAACATAAAATAATTTGCATATTCATAAGCAGTCGCGTTGTATGCCTACTTAATGATTGTTCTTGAATTTCCTCGCAGAATTCGACGATCATCACCATGGCACTTTCTGGTTCCAGATCTGGATCTGACAGTTTTGATGATCAGCGGGGTGATTTCAGTTGGGACATCGGCTGGAGGTATGCCTCCGCTCCTGATGGAAATAAGGCGAAGCCATAATGCAATTTCTGTGGAAAGAAGTTGGGAAGAGGTGGGATCACAAGGATGAAGCAACATCTTGTTGGCAATAACAAGAATGTTGCCAAGTGCATGCGTTGCCCCCAAGATGTGAGGGACAAGGTGAAGGCCAACTTGGACGGGAAGAAGGAAAGGGAGACAAAGAGGGTAAGAAGGGAAGAGCAAATGGTGGTCATTTATTCCTACTATTGATTTATCTCGTTTTATTTTTTTGCAGCTGAATGGTGGTTATTATACGAGATGGAAGCTCCCAAACTTCGAAGTGTGGCAGTGAAAGTGGTGTCTCAAACCGCATCTGCTGGTGGTTGTGAGGGGAACTGGAGCACATTCAATTTGATCCATTCCAAGAGACGGAACATGTTGGGAGAAAGGAAGCTCAATGACCTTGTCGACGTACATTACAACATAAGGATGAAGTTGAAACATGCAAGGGAGGGACAAGACAAAGAGGACTACACGGACCCTATTGATCTTGCATACATTTTCAAGATGCACGATGACGATGTTGATGAAGACGTTCTCTAGAGGTGGATGGATTCCAATGGTGCCCCGTTCTTGATCAACCAGGTCGAAAACCAAATGAGAATATAAGCCAGCAAATGGGAGCAGACGTAAGTGACTATTTGGCAAGATCCGGGCGGATTACAGACTCTTTTGGAGGGTTAGAGGGCGAGATTGATGCGGCTATTGATGAAATTCTCTCCAGTAGCTCCAAATCCAAATCGAAGTCAAAGGATGACAGTGGAGATGATGATGATGATGTTGGTCATGGTGGACCTGGTGATGGTGGGGAAACAAACTCAGGTGGGTCAAGAGGGGGTCGTCGTGGACCACAAGATACCAGATTTGAGGAAGGGCTACATACAAGACGTGAATATATGGAGCGACAGAGGAACACACACGGGCAGTTTATTCCAAGTCTGAGTCCAGGACCTATGGATTACGAGTACGGCCGAGGCCATCGTCCAACCGACATCTACATGGATGATTTGATACCATGTGTAGGTTCTTTGAGCTGCATGGACATTGACAACCTATATCGTGGAGGAACACCATGTTCTTTAGGAGGATATGGATCGTCGCACGATGAGAGATCATTTGACTTTTTCCCAGAATACTTTCATGCTCCTCCTCCAGGGACCTCCTCCTCCAGTCCTCCCCCTCCTCAGTATGCACCTCCATCATATTCATATGGTTATAGTGGTTATGGGGGATACGGTAGCTACATCGGAGACAACTACCGAGGTAGCCAATCTGAGCAGAGCTAGGGCAGCTTCTTTGGGGGTGACAGTTACGGTTCCCTATGTATACGCCAGTTCCTCCTCCTCCTCCACAGAGATCTTCTCCTGCTCCGTAGTCGTCGTCCCGAGGATCTCAGGCCAGTAGTTCGCAGCCTCGTCATGCCACTCATGATACCGGATCTAGTGCTACTTATCCTCGTCTTGGGATACTCATAGGCATCGATGACCACCAATATAGGCAGTATGGATGGATTACAAGGCCATGTACTCGTACATGACATGGGAGAACTAATGCGAGTTCATTGAATCTGCGATGCGTTATGAGAGACAATAAGGAGGGGGGGCATTCATATCCACCGCAGAACTCTTGGTTCTGAACCAAACATATCACCCGGTAATATATTTTAATATTTTATTGCATTAATGTGCACGTTCTTAATAATTTTCACTTGTTGTAACTTGTAAGACTATTACTCTGTTATTATGTATTAACTATTAACAAGTAACAACGATATGTTCGATATGGTGTGTGACTGTGACCTACCACCATAGTCATAGATGATAAGATGATTGATATGTATGATGTAAGCCTATAGGTGTACATCTATTGTTTCATGATTTGAAGTACTTAGATTAAGTCCATTTGCAACATCTAACGATGTTATAATATGACCGATATGACCGATATGTCTATATAAGGGGTATAGATGACCAATATGTGTGAAATAATTGTCTACTTATATGTTATTTATTGTTCTAATAACTTGGAATATAGAAATTTACAATAAAATTTGGAAAAAAAATAGGATTTTTGAACCTTTTCCGATTTTTCCACCGAAATTGTCAAAATTTCGGTATTCCAGTTCACTGAAACGAGATGAAATCGAGATTTCGAACCTTGTCTGAAACTTGAGTTCACTTTTCACTAAAACCATGTATTTTAGGTTGCTAAAACATGGATTTTAGTGCTACTGAATAGATCTAAAACTTGAGTTTAATGCACACTAAAATCCTCAAATTTTAAGTTGTTAAAACATGGATAATGGAGTTGTTGAACAGATCTGAAACTTGAGTTTAATTTACGCTAAAACCCCCAAATTTTAAGTTGTTAAAATATGGATTATGGAGTTTTTGAACAGATCTGAAACTTTCGTTTAATTTAAACTAAAACCTCTAAATTTTGAGTTTTTAAAACAAGGATTCTAAAGCTTTTGAACAACTCTGAAATTAGATTCCAATCATATGTAAATTCCCTCTAATTCTTTCACATTTTTAACATAAATTTAATGTATAACGGTGGTCTAATTTCATATCTTAACACATGAAATTCACATCTGATTTCTCATTAAATCAGGAACATAATTTATGATATGAGTTCAATTCTAAATGCATGCAAAACATCTAAATTGTTCCTTTTCAAGCCTAAATCTGTAGCTAATAAGTGATCTCAAATTGGATAAAATTACATGCATATCACCACCAAATTCTCCTCTTTTAAGCATGAAAACTGTAGCATTTATACTTCTGAAATTTAGATCTAAATGCATACTCCTTAATCAGACATGAAATCTAGAGCACAAAGTAGACAAAATTTTGACTCGATTGCATGCTATTATTCCCCAATTCTTTTAAATTTTTAAACATAAACTAAGATTATGTGAAAGGGATTGAGTGGGATCTAAGCACATAAATGGCAACAAGAGGTGGAGAATAATTGTACCTTGGATCTCTAAGGTTTGGAGATGGAATCTACATGCAGTAGAGGGGTTGAATTGGAGGCTTCCAGTAGCTCCTTATAACTGTACTTGGAGCATCAGAAATTACTGCCCAAATAAGAGCAGCAACAGCTGCTTAAAGAAGTAGCTACAGCTGAAGCAAGGAAGGCTCCAGTCCCTTCGATTGAGAGTAATAGCAAGTTGTTGCTTGGGATCAACAACAGTTTGCAGGGGAAAAATCAAGGGGGAGGGGGTTGGGAATGTTCCTTTCATGGGAGTGATTTGAGAGAAAAAGGGAAAGAAATAGGGGAGTTGGGAGGTATTAATAAGGGAAGGGGGGCTTCAAGGATTGACAAGTGGAGGGAGAAGGGAGCCAAACGACCTCTGATCGATGGACAATTGATTTTGTTGGTCTTATTTTTTCAAAATGAATTTTCTGATGATCTCGATTTGTTTTGCAGTTCGGGTTTTGCGTTGTGGCTTGTTCGATGGCACACATTAAGATGTGATCGACATTTGGGCAAATGCGTCCAAAAGAAATTCGATCTGTGACTTATAGATCAATATGGGTTTTATTCAATATTGCTTGAATATTAACTGATAATTCAGACTCTGAATCGTGTTGGGTTTGGGTTATTCGTATCTGGATGTTATAAATATAAAAATCTCAAAGGGATCTTGCCTCTATACATGGGTAAATGTCACTCTTATTTGAGTTTCATCTTGCCATAAAAACCTTGAAGGGTTTGGAACCTATAAAAACCTCAAAGGAATAACAAGCCACATTCTTTCAACATATACAATTAAATATGCTTGTTTGGCAATTACCTGAGAAGAGCTATAGATATCATGCACGCATGTCTGCTTCAGTATCCCATGCCACCTCTTCGACACCACATTGGCGCCATAGTGATGAATATCCATTTCATCACCTTTATTCTATCATTTTGGCCTTAAAAACCCTATCTAATGCATGTAAATAGCATCAATTTGTACATAATAGCATTCATTATTTATTGTATTAATTGTATGTAAAATAAGGTTTTTAATGTCAAAGTTATAGAATAAAGAGTAGAAAAGAAAAAGGAATAAAATATTGAAAATATTTCATGATCCTAACCCTCGAGACCAAGTCAAGAACTGAGTTGGTCGACAAGGAATAAAGTATGCGGAGATAAGGGCCCGATGGGTGTTGATGGAATCAACGGTGTGGTTTCATCTGATGAGTTTATCAAGGAAACGGGCTCAAATGGTGGTTCCATCATGGGCATGATCATGGCTGAGGTCGATGCAAGTTCAGAATCGATTCGTGTCCGGTGAGAGGGCACGGTGGAGCTTCGAGTGCTAGATTCAGGTTGTATATTGTAATTTCATGAGAGATGTTCTTATAAGTAGATCTAAAGGTGTTCATACTAACCTCTAAAGGGTCTTTAGTGAGATGGATGGGGCAAAGTCATTTTGAATGTTGAGAACATCACATCTTTCTATCCAATCACAATCTTCGATCTCATATTCAGTAGGAGTAGGGGTGACAAGATCAACAGGAATGACATGACCATTGATTTTAAATTCAACTCTTCCATCCTCATAATCAAAACGGGCTTTAGCAGTAGCCAAGAATGGTCATCCCAGTATGATCGGTGTCTCACTTTGTATATTTTCTTGATCCATATCCATCACAACAAAGTCGACCGGGAATTTATGGCCTTGAACATCAACTATCACATCCTCAAGTAGTCCTTTTAGTCTTTTCACAGATCGATCAGCCATTTGCAAAATCATTGAGACATGTTTCAGTTTTCCTAAGTCAAATTGATCCAGAATAGCAGTTGGGAGAAGATTAATGGAAGTGCCATTATCTACTAGAGTGTGATCGAAGATTAATTCGCCAATTGTGCATCTAACTAGAGGAGCTCTTGGATCTTTCTTTTTGGTGGGCAAGAATTGGAAGACAGAATTGGATGTTGCTCGAGGGAGCACATGTTTTTCAATATCTTCATTGTCCTTTTTACTCTTTCCCTTGGACTTCCGTTTTGGTGTGCATTTTTCCTTCAAAAATCGGGAGAAGGCTGGAACTTGTTCGAGGGCTTTTAGAAGCGGGATTTCAATGACAATGTCGGAGAACAGTTTTTCTAGCTCTAGATCGATGGTGGAAGATCGAGTCTTTCTTCGGTGAAGAGCTCTGGGAAAGGGGATAGTTATGGTTGGGGAGGAAGGAGGGAGCATGGTTGTCTCAGTTAGCTTCTCTTCATCATCAATCTCTCCCTCAATTTCGATTTGATCCTCTGAAGCTAGTGGTCTGGTGAAGGAAGAAGTGGTTTTCCCATTCCTCAAAGTGACAGCATTAGCAGATTGGTTTGGATGGGGTGGGGTTTTGAAATTAACTTGATTTCTAGGTGCTTGATGTATGTTCCCTTAATTTGTCCTAGAAGATGTAAAAAATCCTTGATTCTGGTTTTGGAAACAAGGTGGTAAGGAGAAAGATCCGACAGGTAGGGGGTTTTGAAGTATTCCAGATAAACTAGCCTTGTTGGTATTGGGGTTGGGCAGTGGTTGATGTGACAAGGCTGGGATGTATGACCTGATCTCGACGAATTGTCGAGCATTCTCAGAATTGGCTTGTTATTGAGCTTCAGTGGCCTGTTGTTGTGCTATAACCAGTTGCTGTATTGCTTGAGCTAAGACATCGAAGTTTACCTCAGTGGTGGAGGGTTGGGTTATAGGCGGTGCTATCGGTTGTCTGGGTTGGATGTGATTTTGTAAATGATAGTTGTTTTGTCCATTCCACCCAGAATTTGATTGTTCTCTCCATCCTGTATTGCGCGGTTGTTTGAATATGCTCCTCCTTGATTTCTCTACACCCAATTCATAGTCTCAGGAGTCATGTCTTGATTATGGGTGAATGTGGTGTGGTCGACTTCTTGGACGATTGGGTTATTCATGTCCGATTTTCCTATGGCTTGAGTCACGAGGTCCATTTTTTTGAGAGGGTTTTCCATTTGTCAAGATTCTCTTTGCTAGATCTCTCATGGTCGATGATGTTGACTGTCCTCATGTTCCCACTGTATTGTTCAATTGAGTAACTATTCACGAATTAACAACCATATTTTTAAATAAAGTCCAAACAAAATGCTCATCACGGCTGATGTAGTTTCCATTGCAGGAGCCATCAATCACTCTCTTAAATGATGTATCTCTGCCCTTATAAAATATCTGAACTAACTTCCATTTGGGGATGGTATGATGAGGGCATTTCCTTTGAAGTTCCTTAAACTGTTCCCAGGCTTCATAAATGGGCTCTCTGTTTTTCTAAGTGAAAGATGAACTGGCTTGTCTTAGGGCGTTGGTTTTTCCTATGGGGAAATATTTCTTGATAAAGGCTTCCCTTAAGACATCCCATGAAGTGAGAGGAGTTCCGTAATTCCGAACACATTGGAGTGCTTTGTCTTTGAGTGAGTATGTGAAGGCTTTCATGTAGATGTATTCTTTTTCTACCCCAGGGATACTCATTGTGTCACAAGCAGATTGGAAATCTTGGATGCGGAGGAAGGGATCTTCAGAGCCATTTCCATAGTACTTTGGGATTAGGGATAGGGATGCGGGTTTTATTTCGAGGTCTCCTACTTCAGACGGCATTTGGACGCAGTGAACTAAGTCTTCTGCAGCCGGGTTGTAATGCATGCTTATGGGAGGTGGTCAGATAAGAGGTGCTATGTATGGCAGATCGTCGCATTTTCATCTCTCAACAATTGCAGTTGATGCAAGAAGAGATCCATAGGGTTCGATCTGTTTTCTTCTCCCATGTCTCCTATGTCAGGTGAATTTTCAGGTTTCTCAGTTGAAGGAGATGGGTTGGGTTTTCTTTTATAGATCAGGTCGTATTCTAATGGTTGTTGTAATGGATTTTTTAGAGACCTATGACCTAGCATGCACATCACAAAACACCAGAAAAGTTGTTAATTCACCAACTCACACAAAAATTACCGTGGAAGTGGTTATCTTTCCAATTTTAATTTAGTGATTCAACAAATGTTATCAGAGAATTTTAAGAGTCCTTAATGAAGAGGTGGGAGTGGAAGATTGTGAGAAATCGATGTCCTAATCCGACTGGGAGATCCAGGGTGCGGTACTCAGATCGAGGATCTGCTCTTCCCACAAGAACCTGTGCTCAGTGCGTCGAGGAGTTACAATTTCTCTCTGCAATCCCACGTAGCATCAGGGATTTTTATCTCTATCCAAGTGTTCTATGTGCTCATGATTTTTGTGTCATACATGTGCATCAAAATAAGCTTTCAAGAATTTTGCCCACTTTCTGCTCGGGCCACTGTAGTGGTCTTTCAAACTTATCTTTTTAGTGTGATAAAGCACGTTTCAGTGATCTTTTAAGGTGAGCAGAGGGAGAAGACCACAAAGATGATGCAAATAAGAAGTATCTTTTAATTTTTTTTCGATTTAAATTTGGAGCACAAACAAATGCAGAAATTTTAAAACCTAAGATGCCTAAGAGAAAGGAGAGCTCACAGTGCCTGCACTTCTGGCGCTAATCCGTAATATTTTGTACTACTGATGGCGAGCATTTCCGAGAGGGTGGGTTATTAGAAATTACATATTTGCGAAAATAAAATGCATGAAAAGACAAGTATATTTTTTTTCTTTTTGAAGCCTACGTACCTGCAAAACAAAAAAATGCACGGATTAGATAATTGAAACTAAGTTAAAATGAAGAAGAAAACATTGTAAAAGTTGCCTAGTCCCCGGCAACGGCGTTAAAATATTGACACGATTTTTCACGGTTTACAAAGATGATTTAATCAAGTCGTTGTTTTCCCACGATAAATCAAAATGAAACAAATAATAATACAACTACGAGCGTAATGGAGGAACAAAAAATGTAGAAAGCAAGTAGAGGTTCGAATCCACAAGGACCAAGTAAATTTGCAATTTTTTAATTTGACATTTTAAACTTGATTCTGATCTCAATCCGATGAAATGAGATGTGACGATAATTTTACTTAGAGGATATCAAACATGATCGAACTTATCTCAAGATAACAGAAATGCTTCCTTATGTTTCTCGGATCTTTTCTAGAATTTTAGTCATCAATTTAGCATATGAAATGACATGTAAAAAGTGTAGATGCAATTAGAGAGAATATTTAAAGAAATGATCTAATGCTTGCAACTAGTCAATATTGAAACTAAAGGATATGCTTGAAATACTTAGAATAAAAGACAGTTCAAGGATTTAGATGCAAATGACATGTAAATAAACAAGAGAGAGATAGGATTGTTCTCATGCACACAGGAGGTTTGATGCTTCCCCGCGGGAATGGTTTGCACCAGGATGGCTGGAGTTGCACGAAAGTCGATGCGCGGTGATGCAAGGTGCGTCCGCTGGCTGCTGTAGACGTGCTCTCACAAAGGAGGAGGGCACGTTGGAGAAGAGAGGTCGGTGGCTGGACGTGCACCCGCGCGAAGGTGGTAGTGGCTGAACGTGCACCCTCAGTGACACGTGCGAGTGCGATGTGCGATCGATCACGGTGGTGACAACTGCTAGTTGCTGTAGACGTGCGCTATGGGCTGGAGTATACCGCGAGGAGGAGGAGAGTGGCGTGCACAGGTACACGGCTGTAGACGATGACGCACGCAAAGGGGGGACAATGGCTGGACGCACACCCAGTGGTGCACGGTTGTAGATGCGCACCGCAGCTATGCGGTGAATGAAGAGAACGAAGTGGCTGGACGTGTAGCCATTGACTGCTGTAGCCGATGGCGCACGGAAGGCGCAACAACAAGCTGGAGAAGACGGCTATGCGCAGTTGCTGGTGCTGCGCGATTGGTAATCGTTAGAGTCGAGGAAGAGAGGAAGAAGCTGAAGCAAGGGGAGATTGGTAGATGGAAGAGAGGGACGTCATGGCTTTTGCATGGAGGGAGGAGTCCTCTTTTTATGTCATATGCGCCTCCTGCACAATGAAATGAAGAGTCTCATGCATGTATATACAAACACAATAAATTTATTCATGCATGGAGAGTTGCATGGGTAAGAGAGAATAATATGGATGGCTCTTTCATGGGAAATGGGAGAGAGAGAGAGAGTAAATAAGGATGGTGCACATGCATGTATGATATTAAAGAGTGGGAATTTTTCACTCTCATCCCTCTCCTTTTCTTTCCAACAAATTGTCAATGGAATTTCAACATGTTGGATGCTATATTATTACATCCATTGCTCTTTCATTTTCTCTTTTATTGTAGATGATTTATTCATGGAAATTTAGTATAAATATATTCTCACCATATATAATCAATACATAATATGTGAATGGATATTTTTGAGAGTATTTTATCTGGATATCATGATTTTCTCCTCTACAATTATGGAATAAATAACAAGTGAGTTATGCAAGATTGCATATTATATGTCAAATATTGGGCTTGTTCTTCGCATAATTTTATCATATTATACCAATATATATTGTAATCATCATAAAATCTGACTGAAATGGAGTATGGCCCATCATGAAGAGAGGAAAATGAAGGGAGGGAGGGTGGGTTAGTAGAGATGGGATGAAGGTAAGAAGGTGACTGCTAATGATCCAGAGAAGATGAACGTAACCAACTCACACCAAAGACATACAAACACAAAGCAACCCCTCGGTTAACCAACTCAACACAAATCTGACCGTGAGAATTCGGTCTTTATCTTTTCAATTTTACAGTTTAGTGATCAAATAAAAATTGTACAAACACTTAGGAGGCTTAATGGGATTTGGGCACAACTCCTTAGTGTATACGAGAGCAATTAAAAGCGCAAACAATGAGGGGGTTGCTCTCCCAAAACAATAATGAATCAGTTACGTTTAATTTTAAGAGTCAAGTTCAATTAACAGTTCCAATTTTTAATTTCTAATTTTCACTTTTTTTGATTTTTTTTCAAAAATAACGTCTAATGAGTTTTCTAATTTCCTGCTTGAATTATGTGAATGAAATCTAGGGAGGAAATCTAAAAAGCCGATGCGTGAAGAAATCCAATGATGCATGCAGATATAGAAAATGTGCGTGTCTCCAGCACTCTACATGCAATATGATCCGCGCATAAAATTAAATCCCATGAACCTATGAAGA
The DNA here is from genome assembly GCA_037367405.1 of Ottelia alismoides. NCBI lineage: Eukaryota > Viridiplantae > Streptophyta > Magnoliopsida > Alismatales > Hydrocharitaceae > Ottelia > Ottelia alismoides. The sequence goes on along the minus strand of JAZKJV010002851.1, from coordinate 89,870 downwards.
TTTGGCCTCGTTAGGGTTCATGTAGATTTTAGCATTTCAATTTTCAGCCCTGTCGTGTAATTTTTTTCGGCCCTGTTTAGAGGGTTTAAATTTGAATCTATCACATGTATAATGTTCCTCATTAAACAAGAAAAATGTGGAATTTGAGTTTGCGTAATTTGGATTTCGTTTGCTCAAGATATGATCGTTTTAATGACCATAAGTCCATTGTTTCGGGTATGGCGGTTAGTGACGTAATTAAGATATTAATTACTATTTTAAAATGTCTGAAATGCGTGCTAATTACATGAATTCTGTTTTAAATCAAATTATGAAACTCTGGAAATTGATTTTGCTAAATTTAGATTTAAAATGAAAGAGATATGCTAATTTTAATTGGTGATGGTCACTGTTGAAAATTACATACTCAATCATGAACCTAGTGATGGTCATTTAAGAATCTTGTGAAATTAATGGTTAATTTCTTGGAATAATTATGGATAATATTTGAGACATATTAGAATAATAATTGTCCCCTTAAATGATATTTCCTTAACCAATGAATGATTAGATTAGATCTAGATCACTAATTGGTTACTTGGTACACTTTCATTAAACTTGTTACTAGAATAGGATTGTGAATTTGTTTAGTAAATTTACTTATAATCAAAATGATCTTGATTATTACTATATGGTATAACTTTGGTTGAAAAACCGATGATCATCTCAAGTACAAAATGATTGACTTAGCATCATTAATTTCCGAGGCGGATATGGTGCCTAATCGGGAAGCGTTGGAGTAGCAGGTTGCACCGTGTGTGGTATGCCCACTCCCGTCGGTACTGGTCATGACAACGGATAGGGAACAAATGATGCTTGAGAGATCACGATGTATTTTCTAATTACTAAAATTCGAATTAACACGTACTTTGAGATAATACCATATATTTCAAGTAACAATTAAGTTTGTTGATTGAATTGGATTGATAATTGATTTAATTTGATTAAATAAATTATATCCCATCAAAACACTCCATTATGAAGAGATGTGTGTTTCCCTCGGAGAATTAATTATATGAATATGATTCCTGATAACTAGTTAAAAATTTTGAATAAGAGGTGGAGGATCGCATATAATATTATCTATGTATAACCTCTCACCATAGAAAATGACCCCGTCCATGGCAATCATATGGCCTAAAAAACATCTGCAACCTAAAGCCCATTGGGCGTCGCGCCTACCCTAGGTTCATCCATAGAATCCCAAAAGATTGTGGCACACTCGGGCATCACCATGTACAAGCCCGTCAGCAAACCTGATCTATAACACTAACACCGGATTAAGTTGGGAGAACAAGAAGGCAGAAAGGGACCAATACTAGCAACTTCAACATTTTTTTCATATGACAGAAATGTGTATGAACTCAAAGATACAGTGAAATCAACATATATAAATATCATTAGAGAGACTATAACAAACTTGTTGTGTGTTTATGTCCACGCTAGATAACCAACAGCCAAAACCAGGATGTGAATGGTACCGGCCAACAACCATCTCATTCCTGCAGTGAAGTCATTTTGTAACATTAAATGCATCCTAAATCCATAAAATAGAAAGGGGGTAGGGAGCCTGCACCCTGGGGTGTAGGAAACTAACTGCATACTTAATATGTTAAAAGGATTATGTGTTTCTATTTTCATGCAAAACAAATATTCCCAACACGTTCATCTAGACAGGGTCGATTTCAGCAATTCTGAAACCGTTCAAATTTGGTAGTCTTGATGGAGATGATAGAAGTCTCGAATTAAGTTGAATTTAGAACGACAACATGGTGATACATGGTGATCTAAATCTCCCAAGGTTTCATTTTAAAAAATCAAAAAATAATGAAAAATTAGGCCAGGTGTAGGGAGTTACCTGCACCCGCCGATGAAAGTAAACTAACTATACGATGCACGAGGACATTGGCCTTAGACGAGCAACTTCTATTGATCGTGAAGAACAATAGCTACTTAATCGAATCGAGTCCGGAGTCCAATCTGGGGAGTTAGTCAGTGTCCGTCACAATGGGTCATGCTAGCGCTGTATGTGGCTCCTCATGGCACGTGGTCTCAAATCCAATTAAGCTAACTTTTTAAATTTATTTTTAGCTAGGTCCAATTACGCTCTATAGGTACATGAAAAGTGTTGGGCCTTAGCTAATTATGTCACAATCAATTAAAATCCTATGTCTAAGGGCCAAATATGTGAGAATCAAATAGAAAGTATGGTGATGAAATAAAAAACGAGAAAACAACGGTGAGGTCCCCCAAGTACACCGACATTTGGAGAAACATACCCCGAGTAATGTCCAAGTCTAACAAGAGTCTAAGGTCTAATTATTACAACATAGATAATTGTTCTCTACAATAAAATAAATGTCTTCTCTCCTTCCCCTACTCATCCTCCTGTGCGGGTCCTCCAAAAAGACTCCAAGTCCTGCTCCAAGCAGTCCCTCTCTTAAAAATTCAAACACACGATGTGCAGTAAACAACTATAATATATAGAGACAAGTAAAGCTGAAAAATGACTATTAAGCTGCGCTCCCCAGCAACGACACCATTCTGATGACAAGCTTTGTAACCCGGGTTAGGTATGCAAATAATCAAGGGTCATTGTGACCCGAATCACCAAGCTTAATCAATGAGAAAAATATGTATAAACACTTAATGAAATATGAATCAATGGAATGCAAGCGGTTTTCGCTATTTAATTTAGCCGGTATAGAGACCAGGATTGAACACAAGGAGCACGATTGAAAAACTCAGCAGTGAATTTTCGAAAATAATGAATTTTTAGTGGTTTTTGATTTTTCAATTTTTTAAATTTTCAAATAAGGAACAATATGCACAAGGGAAGCAACACACACATACAACACTCTTTTTGTATTATTCAAAATATCGAGAAATACTCATAAATTTACAAAGAAAATATTTTTGATTTTTATAATTTTAAAATGGTTTTGGAAAATTTCCAAGTTCTTCTGATATTTTTGTGATTTTATAAAATTCAAACATTGTCAAAAGTGGTGAACAATACGCAACCTGGAGTAATTTGCAACTTAAAAATACTTCAAGTTCCAAAACTCCTGGCAATTATATTTACACTAAAGTATACGCAAATATCTACACATAGGAACTGAAATCACTATTTTTAGATTTTATAGATTTTTCTATGATTTTTACAAGATTTTTAGTAATTTTCATCTCTTTGGGGTTTTGAAAGGAATTAATGCATGGAAATTGGATAGAAAATAGAAGACAATAAAATACACCTAATTTTTTTTGGAATTTCTAGAGAAATATTCCAAATTTTATTATTTTTCAAACTTGGCAGAGAAAATGATGCAGTTTTTGATTTTATTTTAAAATATCAAATAAAAATAAAATGTGATGAAATGTTTATACAATGATGCACATCTCAGGAACATAAGTTGATTTTTGTTGAATTTATTGAGTAAGAAAAATATTTATTTCCATGAAAAAGATCAAGCAACTAAAGTATAGAAAACAAGGACTTGTTTGTAATTATTTATTGTTTCTGCATTAAGAATTAACAGGAATAAAATAAATGAGAAGGATATTGCAATTTATCCAATGGGTGCATGCAAGGCATGTGCTTGTCTTGAAGGCGGGTCTTCTTTGAAATTTTTAGAAACTCCAAGGGGTGTATGTTATTTTCCATTTTTTATTCCCCTAGAGTTCTTGGGACTTTGTTCATTCTTGCATTTAGACCAAGCCAAGAGGGGGCATGCCGCCGCCCCTCCCTCCTTCCCTCCGAAGCCACCAGGGCGACGGTGCTGGCTTTATCCTGTAGAGGAAGTTGGAGAGGTGCAGGTTCAGATGTTCCAAGGGCTGATGACTGTTGGCAGCTCGCGGTGACAGGTGGCTCGCACGGAAGTGGAGTTTCTTCTGGTTTATCGGGGTGGTGCGTCGGTGGTGGTGCGCTCTACTTCAGGCGGAGGAGGGGTTTGGCGGTTCTCCTTTGCGTGGGCGGAAGGTGGTAGCGGCGGTGGAGGAGCTTCTCGAGGGGGAACTTCGCTAGGCGGTGGTGCAGCTTCGGGTCGGTGATGCGGAAGGGCCCGACTGACTTCCAGGCGGCGGCGGAGCTTCTGGCTGGGGCGGCGGGCAGTGAGGCCGCCAGGTATTGACAATACAAAGAGAGGTGGCTGAGGAGGGGTGCCGCTCGCTGAGGCAGAGGATGGTGGTATCGGGAGGTTGGTGGACGGGTTGGGCCGCACGGTGGTGAACGACGACCACTGCGTCGACGAGGGAGCCCCCTACGAGAGCGTTAGCGGTAAACGACGGGAGGGCCGAGCTACAGGTAGTTGTGGCGGCTGGGGGTTAGCGGCTGCCGCTTGCTTCTGTATTTTTTTTATTATTTTTAAACATAAATGAAAAGAAAAAATTATATATATATATATATATATATGTTTTTTTATTTAGAACAGAAACTGTAACTGATTTTTTTATTATATTTTTTGTTTTTTAAAATTCTTGCAAAATAAATATTAGAGAAAGAAATACATTTCATTTATTTATTATTATTATTATTTATTTATAAATCAAATAGGGTGCATGAACGAGTGTGGATCTGGTGAAGTGAGAGATAGATCAGGATCTCCGACCATCGTGTGTGGTCAGAGATATGGGATTGTGTGAGGTAGAATGTGAAGCGATTAGATCGAGAAAATGAGATGGAAAATTGGTGTCAGATCGGAAATCAAATATGAGGTCGAAAATGATGCCAACTACGATTAGAAATTATACAACTAAATGACTGCAAATTAAAATCTAAAATTAATATAGAAGAACAACGTAAAATAAAATGGATCTTACATTGGGATTTGATACCCTGTAATGGCCTCGACGAGGGCCGATTCGTTGTCACTGGCCGGTTTGGAGGCTGGGCACCCTTCTGCGACAAGAAACTCTTGGAGATCGGGCTCCTCTTCAGTAAAGATTGATCAAGAGCAAATGAAGGAGGAGCTCAATAAAAGGAATGAGAAAAATAAAAAAAGGAAAATATGTACATATAAGGAATGCATTTGGTGCTTAATTAAATAATAAAGTATTTATTTATTTAATTAATTAATTAAAAATGAAATTCAGAATTAAATAAAATAATTGAGATAAATAATTTACAAAAATTAATTAGCCACCTTAATGGTGGTTATTTATGGCATAAAATCAAATCTTATATACAAGGTAAGTTTTCAAATCAAATAAATCTGATTTTTGTAATTATATTAATTTAATTAGTTAATGGTTGATATAAGATTTTTTGGTGATTTTTATGTAAGGAAATTAGTTGTATACAAGTATTATACATATATAGTACAATATACAAATGTACCAATAAGGTAATTATTTTTAAATAATTTTTTATTTTTTTTATTTTTAATAATGAAGAGAATATTTATAATTATGTACGTATGTATAAAAAATAAACATGAATAAGTATATACAATAAGTCATAAAATTACACAAACCACCCCGGAAAATCGACTTTTCAACTGTAACTCCAAAAATTATGAAACCATGACCATTTGAAAGATAATTTAATTTAGAATACAGTCGAAGTGAGTTTAGTTCAATTTGAGTTCGTATGGAGCCGAAATTGGTCTTTCAATGATTGCTTTATAGTTTTTTCTAAGTGTGGATACTTTTACACTATTCATGATTTTATTTTGCAACTACTTTTATTATTTACAAATATTTTTATTAACAAATTTTAATTAGAAAAATATTTAATTTTAGGTCAATTTATATACAAATAAAATAGTATAAGTTTTATACAAATATACAAGGAATAAATATACAAATTATTTTTTGATTTTTGGATTGAAGATCCTATCTCCCCCTATTTTATTCCTGGTCGATCAGGTCAAGTCTTGACCTTCTCTCAGGGTTCGGGTCAGTTGTCATTTATTTCATAAATACATCCTTTATTTTTCTTTTTATTATCTTCTTTATTCTTTTATTTGAGTATAAAAAGTATTAAAAATGTATATTTAACAAATGCATGCAACATGGTAACTTCATGAAATTAGTGGGTATTTACAGGTATTTGACTAAGGAAATAAAGCTAAAATAAAAGAACAAAGACGATGAATCGTGGATTCATTAGTGATCCCATTCGTTTCGAGAATAAATTAACACATCATAAATAGATACTACCACAAATTTGTCCAAGTATAGACGGAAGATCATGTTCATTATGTCCATAAATGTTGTAAGGGCATTGGTGAGCCCAGATGGAATCATCACAGCCTCATAATGCCCATATTAAATCCTGAAAGTTATCTTCAAAATATCTGACTCTCAAATCCTCAGTTGATGGTAGTCAGATCAAAGGGCGATCTTTGAGAACATCGAAGATCTCTGAAGCGAATTAGTTAGGCCATCGATGCGTGGAAAAAGATAATGGTTCTTCATTTATTTCTTGTTCAGCTACTTGTAATTTATGCACAATCTCATCCATCCATCCTTCTTCCTGACAAAAAGAACTGGAGCACCCCAAGTTGAAGTGCTCAGTCTCTCGAAACCCAAGTCAACTCCTACATCTGCACCTTCGACTATCTCAACTCAGCTGGTGTCATGCGATATGGAGCCAACAAGATCGATTGTGTATCTGGTAGCAATGTGATCTCGAACTCATTCTTTCTTTCTTTCTCTCTCTCTCTCTCTCGATCTCAGGAGGTAACCCTAGTAGATCACCAAGAAATAAACCTGGGTAGTCTGATACTACTTTGATGTCTCGTGTCATCGTCTCATGATCGGACATCTCTTGATCAAATGCTAAATATGAATCACATCCGAGATCAACTAGTCTCTAGAATGTACTCCATTTTTGAGTCATGTAATGTACCCTCAAAAGTGAACTCATGTAAGTTTGGAATCCTAAAGACAATAGACTTCCTAACACAATCAACTAATGCATGATGAGCTGATAACTAATCCATGCCCAAAATCAAGTCAAACTCATAGAGTTATAGTAACAGACAGTCTGTGATCATCTTGTGACTGCCAATCAACACTCGTAAGTCTCTAACTATCAGTCAAATGACAAACAACTAGCCACATGGCCCATGGAAGTGGTAAGAAGGATATAGAGCCTCTACAACTCTACATAATGAAGCTAGTAACCTCAGAGCAATAAAGTAATGTGTTTATCTAGAATCAAACAAAACTGGAAAGGTCAACTCAGGATTGAGACCATATATTTCTCCACAGTAGCTGTTGACCATGCCTGCTCCGCTGTCATTGCATGTTACTGTCTCTGTCCAGCTGGTGCAGTACTCAAACCGGCCAAACTCTGTGTTTGTCTTAGCGGCCTTCAGAAGTTGGAGTTCCTACCACAAAAACTCTCACTACGATGTGCCTACAACTATGATGGTTGTGGTTGAGTTCGAGGCTCACCAGAAGCCTCTGGGAACTGAGACCGGTAATGTCCCCACTAGTTACACAAGAAATACCAGCCAAACTGGGTAGGCATAGTGGTCGTATTAGTGCTCCAAGTCGGTCCTCCTAGGGGTCTGTCCACTCTCTGCAACCTAGATGGTCGAGCTGAACTGGTGCCACATCTGGCAAGTGCTCCTCCTAAAGTAGTCACTGGAGATGATCGAGCATCGCCTAAAAATGTCGAACCTACAGGACGAAACCACCTAGCTGATCTCTGCTACTGAAATTATCATTAAATCGGTCCAAATGATCGTTGTGGCGTAGGTGCCTCTCCACACGAACCCCCAAAGTGTCTTTCTTTGATGTCCTCAATCTTCTCCACTGCATCGGTAACCTTGGATATGGAAGTGATACATACTCCAGCCAACTTCTCTTGTATCTCTTCTCTCATACCTCTAATGAACTTCTCCATATTCTCATCTAGAAAAGCATCGATTGCTAGTGTATATCGCGACAACTCAATGTAGCGAACAAAATACTCTCTAGCTGTCATCCTCCCCTGTCTGAGCTCTACAAATAGCTGGTGCTAGGACTGCTTCTACTTTCCTAAAAAGAAATGAGATCGGAATCTCGTCTCAAAATCATCCCATGGGGCTCACGTCCCAACTCGGAAACTGTTGCCTCCCATTGAGTGTTGATATTGAATACTCCATAAAAGATAACCACGAGCCTTGTGGTGTGTGAATCATCCGAATTACCTTCATCACCCTCTTTAACCACTACTCGGCATCATCTAATGTCCTAGTGCACTCGAACATGGGCACATTGGATCGGTGGTAGGAATTTAAAACTGACTGATACTAGTGAATGGTGGAGTGCTCATGTATGTCCTCATATGCAAAGAGTACATGGTCCTGCTCCTTACCATAATCTCCATCTCGGCTCCATGTACTGCTATCTCCTCATGTGGATGATTGAACCGAGGTTGATGAACCTCTATAGATAGTGGTTGATCATGTCATGTTCCATCTTGAGATGGATGGTAGGTAAAATAAGAGAGCTCCTTGAATCTCATCTCGATGTCAGTCTGTTAAGCCAAAATCTGATCCTATTAACCTCGCATAGTAGTATGTTGTTGCTGGAGGTCGATGAGAGTGGTCAGTATGCGCTCTAAGAGATCAACCATCTCCTGGTGATGAAGCCACGTTTCATCATCTTTATTCTATCATTTTTGCCTTAAAAACCCTAGTAAATACGTGTAAATAGAGCTAATTCATGTATTTTAGCATTCATGCATATGTGTGTAAATATTGTATAAAATGCGGTTTTTAAAGACAAAATTATAGAATAAAGAAAAGAAAAGAAAAAGAATAAAATATTGTAAATATTTTATGACCCGAAATCCCGAGACCTAGGCATCTTGATGAATAGGTCGACAAGGAATAAAGTAGGGGGAGATAAGGGCCAAATACCTATAATTATTAATTCATTCTTTATTCATTTTAGGACCTATTTTTGGTTCCATTTTTTTATACATCAAATAAAGAAACTTTGTACATGAAGGTTGTAGATAATTTTATAAAGAAAAATACAAAATTGATTTCACAGAAAAATAATGTACAGATAAAAAGTTATGGTCTGAATAAAAATCCAGAATGCCAACTTCCCAGACCCGTATCTCACAAATAAAAACTCCAAATGCAGCGTACTCACCTTTAATTGTATATAGAAGAAAATAAGCTATTTAATGGCGGTGGTTTCGCATTTGGCGGAGCTACGGTTTGAAAGTTGACTTTTGGACCTTCATTGTATACTTGTACATATTAAAATATTCAATTTATTAATTATTTATTATTTTTATAATTTTATATTTTTATAATGTTGTAAATATTACTTGTAATAATTATGTGCATTAAAATTAGAATAAAAACATTAATAAAACTCAAATAAAAATACTTGTATACTCAAAACATAGGTATTATACTTATACACATACCTGTATAAACTATACTTATATTTTATTAATTATACAAAACACATCAATAAAATAAAATAAAAATATATTTACATGTATAAAAGTATTTTATAATTTTATAAAATAAGAAACAAAGATAATAAAATCATAATGCACAAAATAAAATAAAATACTTAAATATATAGATAATATACCTTTATAGGGGTATAAAAGTAATTTATAAAAATATAGCTCACAAAAATAAACAAAAATCACCATAAAATACTTCATAAAATTACAAATATTTTTTATTTTATAATCAAAATTTAATTAATTCATCTGCTATTTTTAATTCATTTTATAAGGGTTTTTTCGCCAAGGAATTTTCTGGTTGGTCCACGTGGACCAACCAGAGCACTCCATTGGTTGACCTCGGTCAACTCCCTGACCGAGGTCTGTCCCTTGTCAGAAGCAGGTTTGACCCTGCTTTTATCCTTTTTTCGAGGAGGCCTTGATCACCATTTGGTGATGGCCTCTTCACGGAATCTCTTCCTCGGTCAATGGTGATTCACGCCCAAGTGATTCCTTGGGCTGTGGATCACTGACCGAGGCGGTTGGACCTCGTTCTTCACGCCGCCCGTCAACCCCTCAAAAGAGTGCCCCCATCTTCGATTCAAGGTGAATCCTTCTTCCGCCACTTTCATTCGCAGACCCCTACTTCTTCGTGCTCCTCGTGACAGGGGGAGTTGAATCGACCCGGGGTTCGCGAGGATTGGTGTAGAATCGAAGAGATTCGACCCTCGTCGGAGCTCCGTCGTGCTTCCACGCACGTCGTCTCTGGTGAGTTTCTTCCCCTTTTCTTCCCATTTCCTTGTAGCCTTAGCATAGAATAGCTCAGATCTATAGCAGCTTTGCGTTTCGTTTAATCTATCGCCGTGAAATCTCGATCGCAACCCACGGCGGAGCTGAGCTCCGCCTCCATTTTCCGGCCACTCCCGTTATCGACCGCCGCCAGGATCACCTCCATCTCCTTCCCCTCCGCTCCGTCATCACGTCGCACCCTTCCAGATCCCTCGATCTCGCTCAGATCGAGCCATCGAGCTCCCCTCTCCGCCGCTCACCGGAGCTCTTCACCCGAACCACTTTTCGCCTCACCTGAACCATCGGACCCCACCGTTTTGTTCGCCTGGATTTTGTACGCTTAACTTTGCAGGTCTGAGCCCAAGAGAAGGCTCAATCGACCTTCGACGACCCCAGGACCAGCCGCCCAGGCCACCTCCGCCGTTCGAGCACCTCCGGCCGCCTCCGTCTTGTCGGAGGCCACCAGCTGACGCGGAAGGGCCCCAGGATCATTTTACCTCTGATCCTAGGGCCGGAGCGGCCGTGTGTCGGCCGCAATCTCCGCCCGAAGTTCGCCGGGGAGGCGTTCTTCGTGAACCCCTCCCTGCCGTTGGATCGCAGGCCTGCTCCAGATGCGTCACCAGCCGCTCAATCGCCTTCGCCCTCAACCGTCCGCTCAAGCCTCGATGATCTAATCTCAGCCGTTCGCGATGAAGGGGTACGCACCGTCAGATGCGCGCCACGTGGACAAGTGGGTCGCCATCGACCGCTGGATCGCGCCCCGTGGGTATTTTGCATTTCTAACCCACGCTATTTGTATTTACATTTTAGTCCAGTAACTGTCGGTTGCAGTTTAAAAAGTTTTGTAATATTTGCACGCAGACCCTCACGTTTTCACTATTTGTACCTCAGTCCACGCCACGTCACCTCACGTGACGGTGGCGCGCGACTTCTGGGTATTTTGCAAGTTAGGCCCAGAACTTTGGTGTATTTGCACTTTCATCCCTGTGCGTAGAATATATAATATGTTTTCGGGAGTTTTGCATGTATGCCCAGCCGGTTTTCTTTAATTACAATTATGCCCTTGTGAATGGTGTTTCACGTGAGCTGCGCGTGTCTTTTTGGTGGAAATTGCATCTGAGCCCCTGGATGTTTTCATAATTGCATTTATGCCCCTGCCAGGCTCAGGATTTTTGTATGCTTAGCTTATTTATCTAATACCTCTTTTAATTGCGAAAAAGTCTTAAAAAAATAGGGATTAGCTCCTGTGTGCTTCTACTTTCAAGCTATATTCTTAGTTTTGGATTTTATCTTATTTTCATATTTATTAAAAATCAAAAACACGCTTTTTCTCTACTGTCTAGCTTAGACAATGCCAAAAAATATTAAAAAGTCTCGAAAAATTCCAAAAAAATTCCATAGTGTCCATTTTACTATATTTTAGTTGGAGACCAAAATCCACTCAAAATCTCAAAAGAAAAACCTTAAAAATTTAAAAAGACTCTAAAACTTCAAAAAAATTTATAAAATCAAAGAAAACTCTAAAAATTACAAACTCAGTTCCTGTTTGCCCTTTATTTTGCTCTCGTTATTTGAAAAATGGTGTGAAAATTTTGATTGCTGTTTGCTATTTTTAAAATTCATTTTGTTTCCAGCCAGCCCATTTTCCACTGTTTTCTATTATTTCAGTAATTAAAAATACCAAAAACATTCTAAAAATTACCCAAAAACCACAAAAACAGTAAAAAATTATAAAAAGACCAAAAAGACTTCATTTGCTAATTTTTGGATATTTTTAAGCATTTGTACAAATATTTCTTTCTCTCTTTTATTACATTGTTTTACATTCCAATATTGAAAAAGAAAATAGAAAAGTATAAAATATAAAATATAAAAATCAGAAAATGAAAAATCAAAATACAAAATTATAAAATTAAAAATTAAATAAAAAATATAAAAATTAAAAACCCACAAAAAGAAATTGGCTAAGTGATTCATTAGACCTAGGGTTTGAGATCTTTATCTACACTCTGCACCGTTGTTTCCTGTGTTCGACCCCTACTTGCTTGCCATTATACATTGTTAGTAGGGTATAATAAATTTTAATCCTTGCTCTTGATTGCTTTATTGATTGTGTGGGCTAATTGTTGAAGACTGAGGTGGTTTGAGCAGTCGCATCAGCGACATTGAGTCTGACTTGTCAGACCACGATTTAGCGGCTCTCGCTTTCTCGCTTTTCAAATGGCGCCGTTGCCGGGGAGCATCAGCTTGTAGAGTACCATCTGGGTCTTTTTTTTACTTAAGCCATTTTGATTACTTGTCTCTTGTGCATCATTTATTTGGAACTGTCTGACATCTCTTTTGTTTTCTTGCGAGGGACCGCTGACCGAGGAGGATCGCCTAGGGGATCCTGAGCTGCCTTGGGAGGAGGAGCCGGCTATTCTACCCTAGCCGGCAGGAGAGAGCAGGAGGGCTAGAGAGAGAGAGAGATAGTTGCTTTTCACTTTTTGTGAGAGAGAGATTTGATTAATTGTAATAATACAGGACTTGGACACTTGAACACTTCGGGCCTAATTTCCGGGTGTTTGTTCACCTGGGGGCTCACCGCTGTTTTCTTCGTGTTTTCCCGACTGTCATTTGCCGGTTTTGATTTCATTTTCACTTTCTTTTGTGGAGTGAGCCCTTAGATTTAGGCTTTTGCTTGATCGTCTAAATTAGGTCCAAACACACTAATAACCTTTGCATGTACCTATAGACCGTTTTTGGACTTAGTTTAATTAAACAGTTAACTCATCTTCTTAGATCCGCCGCGCCGCGAGCCCTCTCCATAAAGCGCTACTCCTGAACTCGAAGTGTCGAGAAGAGGAGGGGAGGGTCTAGACCGGACTCTTAGGATCGAGGATTGGTGATTAACTTGTGGTTCTTCACGCTAGCAGTTGCCCATCTTAGGACGATTTCCGCATTGCATACCGGCATCTAGTTAGGTTTACAAATTCTGCTTTGCATCCCGCATGGAGAGAGCTGGGATTCGCTGTAAGTCTTCTTACTTTGCATCCATCATTTAGGCACAAAGGTGAGATCTCCATCTTGGTACCGACTTGCATTGGCTTTTCCGACTCTATTTCTCCCTCTGTTTTTGGACAAAGTAGGATAAAGAAAACACAAAAACGTTAGGCGCTTGTTTGAAATCACTCAAAATAAGCGATAACACAAAAAAAATTAAAAAAGGGACTGCTAAGAAAACTTTGACCTAAATAAAATTGGTAATTGAACTCATTGATTGGGGAGAGTCACACCCTCACTTGTATTCAGGTTGCATGGGAAGGTCTCCTTCCAAGTGAGCAGAGTGCTTCGTAAGGATTAGAGCCCAAAACCCAGTCTGTGGCTGCCTTGTGTATCGCCTGGATTTCCGAAGTATTGGCGCTTCTATCGTACGTGGACGAGTAGGGCTTGGTCAACATTGGTGACTCTCTACTGTGCAGAGCATCGACCTCGTCTGAAGTTTCGAGCCTAGGCCACGCCTTCACGGGGGTGTCTGTCTCATCGTCTTGCGTCCGAGTAGGTTCTTGCACGCTCACAGGTGATTCCGTTGCGAGCGAGTTCCGAAGTAGTGGTTTCACCTATTGGCTTCCTTTCTCTATTTCTTTGGCTGAGTAGGGATCCAGGAAGGGTTACAAGGACCTTAAAAAGTGCAGACTACAGGTTATACAGGGGGAGGACAAGTACGGGAATACTTTTCCGGCAATACTCTCGCTCCTATAGGCGTAGCGCTCTAAGGACTCGTTAAAAGATAACTTCCTGAATTCAAGATAAAAATTACAAAGATAAAAGCCGAACCTTCACGGCTTCACGTGTGGAGTTGGTGAATCCCCTTGCTTTGTGTTTGCTTGCTAGTGCATTTAGGTCAAGATCAAAAATATCGCGCCTTTGCGCAAAATTTTGTTCTCTTTCTACTTGACCCTTGCTCATTGTGAGCCTTCTACTGTTTTGCAATCCTTTTATTTCTTGTTTACCATCGTGCTCTTCATCCAACATCCTGTCCTCTTGGTCTTCTCAAGATGACGTCACACAGATGGTTTAGTCAGGACCTCGCCGACGCCCACATCGATTCCGTGCCGGCAACATCTTCAATAAGGAGGGGTGATCTCCAAGAAGTTAATTCGGATCTTGCGAATGTCTCCTTGGACTCCCCTATTCTCGCTTCTTTCAATCCCTTCCTTTCTCCAATAAATCCGCTATTCGGGATTGACTCGCAACCCGAATTAGCTCTTCCCCTTTAGCTAAACCGGGATTACTCTTGTCCCCGAAATAACCCCTTGTGGATGGAGATCGATCTCAGTCCATATCATATGCTCCATTCACAACATTCTGGGATTGACCTTGATCCCAGAATCATCTCAACAGCTGGTGCTCAGGAAGCTACTGATCAGGGTTTACTCTGTCATGCAGATTCCCCAACCGATCACGATTCAGAAATTCCAGTTCAGTTAGAGATGGCAGGAGGAAGAGGAAAAGGACCACAACCCCAGCAGGAGCCTGAAGACAACGCAGCAGAAGGACAATACACTACGCAGGGTGAGGTCAACAGTCAACTACTGGCTTCCATTCAAGCCATTCAACAGCAGTTGACTAATCAGGCCTTGGCCCAGACAGCCCTTCAGGACATGCTGAATGATCTGAGGAGAAGGGCCGATATGAGAGACGGCCGACGGGAGGGTGATCCGAACTACGATCCCAATGACCATGAAATTAATGATGAGTTTTCAGTGGGACCCGAATATGAAGCAGCAGAAGAAGATCCACCGCAGCCCAAGCCCACACTCAAGCAGACATACAACCCAGGAGCAGGGCGCATCACTGAGTGGATCCAAATTCCGCGTATGCATGCCCACTTCGAGCTGAAGCCGCAGTTTCTGTCATTGCTTCCCACCTTTCATGGGAACACCACTGAAGAGCCATATATTTTTCTCAAGAAGTTTAACCGCATCTGCTCCACTGCTCACTACCCCGGAGTCCCCCTGGATGTGATCAAGATGACCGCGTTCTCTTTCAGCCTTCAAGACAAGGCCCTTTACTGGGTCGACCATCTCGGGAAGGTCGTCACCACCTGGGAGGAGTTGAAATCTGCCTTTCTCCATAAATTTTATCCCCTGGGGAGATTAAATCAGATGCGTGCCCAGATCTCCAGTTTCTGCCAGCAGCCCCACGAGACTATCCATGAAGCGTGGGAACGATTCAAAGATCTCCAAGAAAAATGCCCCCACCATGAAATACCAAAAACCAGTCTCGTACAGCATTTCTTCGGGGGGCTATCATTTGAGAGCCAAAAGCTCGTGGATGCAGCTTGCGGCGGTTCACATTTTAACAAGGACGAGGATGTAGTATGGAACGTCTTTGAAGAAATGGCTGAGGGAGAAGCAGCCCAATCCTCGTCTAGAGTTTACATGAAGACACCAACCGCCATCAGCAAGCCAGTTAACATGGCTTCTCACACCGAGGACAAAGATGAGAGCTCCAACTTGAGCATCATTGGGAGCCACTTGTCCAAAGTGGATATCATCGAGAAGAGGTCGCAGGACCTCAAAAAGCTGGCAGTCATAGAGAAGAGGACCCAAGGTCTGGAGAAGCTCGACCAGATCTCCCAGCAGCTGGAGCAGCTCGTCCGAGCATTGAATGCAAACATGTGCAACGCTGTGTCTACCTCTGCCGAGCCGAACGCTGAGAAGAAGGAGCCTACAGTGCAGCAAAACCCTCAGCCGACTCCACCGCAGCCCCAGCCTGTCCAGCACGTGTACTACGTGCAGGTTCCGGAGCTGCCACCGCAGCCTCAGACGCAAATGGTTGTATACCAACCAGAGCACCAGCCCGTATACTCCGAGCAGTTCTCTCCACCCCCGCCGCTGATCCAGGAGATCAATGGTGTTTGGAACAATGAAGCGCAGCTGACCCGTCCTCAGGGACACTCTCAGGGTCAGAACATGGGCAACATGCCCTTCCATCAGCAACAACAGGGTGGGAGACCCTTCCAACAGCCATACCAGTACCCGCCTCCCTCACATGGAAACACGTGGAGGCAGAATTACCAACATGGGCCTCAGCAGTCCGGATATCGTGGACAAGGTTATCACCAGCAACCGGCTGCACCATACAATCAACACCATTCGCAGTACTCCTCCAATCCCCCTCCTCAACAATTTGCACAAGGATACCAGTCACAATCTCAACCGCCATATCAGCAGTCTAGACCCCAACAGGGGGAATCTTCTGAGATTGTGTTGGTCAATCCGGCCCTGGCCTGTTTGGAATAGTTGATGAAGAATATGGCTGAGATGAACCAGAAGATCGACGACCCGACGGCAGCCAAAACCGTCATACCAGCCCAGGTCGAAGCTAATCCTAACAATTTCCGACGCAAGGAGCAGGTAGCCGACAGTGTCCAACCCGAATCAGATGGAATTAATTGTTTTTTATCTAACGCCGTTACTCTCAGGAGCGGTAGGACACTCCAGCCATCGGCGACGGCGAAGGGAAAGCACATCGCATCTGACGGGGAATCGTCAGTCCAGCCAACAATAGGGCCAGCCAGTATTTTGGGAGCAGCACCAGCATCCAGAAAACCACAAAAAAATGAAGAAAATCGAAAAACACAAAAAGATAGCAGCAACCTCGGTGGAGATCAGCCAGCATTGGAAACGCCTGCATCCGCATCTCAGCCAGTTCCTGACAGGAGGAGCACCGCACCTGCAGCGAGTCCAGCGCCAGCACCTGAAGCCGAGCCTGTCATTTTTGGTCCGCAAATTGTAGATGAATCCATTCCTTTTTGTCATCTACCTGTAAACAACAATACGGACACTATTTTGAATGATATTGGTGAGGAGTTTGTAAATATTCCTTTTCCTGAAGCAATGAAAAAACACAAAAAAACGAAAAATTTGAAAAGTGCTTTGTCTGATCCTGCTATTATAGAAATCATTCAAAATTTGGTCTTGAACATGCCGTTGATGAAGGCTCTTGAGTACATGCCAGCAGTGAAGAAAGGTCTTAAAGAGGCATGTACAACCAAGCGCAGGCCAACTCCCCATAATTCCAGAAGCAAAGGTGGCAAGTCTGAAAAACACATCCTCACTATGGCCACCGTCAACGCCATCAGCAACCTCCCGGATAAGAAGCCAGATATGGGAGCACCTCTTGTACGTTGTCAGATGTTCGAGCAAGATTTCGAGCGAACACTTCTCGACAGTGGGTCATCTGTCAATCTGATGCCATCCTCACTACTCACGGAGTTCAAATTAGGACCGCTCAAGCCCACAAAGATGATTCTGCAGTTTGCGGACAAATCAGTCAAGCGGCCTAGAGGCCTGTTGGAGGACGTGATCGTCACGGTTCAGGGAAAGTCATTCCCGGCCGATTTTGTGGTCTTAGATATGGACGTCCCAGCTCCGTTGCTCCTTACCCCGATCATACTCGGAAGGCCATTTCTGCGGACATCAAACGCAGTGGTGAATTATGGGACGGGAGAAATCACTTTTGGCGCTGGCAATGAAATTATCCAAGTAGAGACCCTGTCTGAGGGAACGCCTGCTGAACCGACATCTGCGTCGTGTGCAAGGGTGATCAAGCACGATGAAGACTGCGATTTTCTAGCAGAAATTCAAGATACCAACCTATTCCTGGATGATAATGAGATCCATGAACTCCTCCGTCCCGAGGAAGAAGTGGAGACCGCAGTCGAATTTCCTTGTATCGATCAAGATGAGGAACTCGCTGATGCGCTACAAGACACTACCGTAGGGGTGATGTGCCTTCAGAACCAAGAATCAAGTTTTGAAGCATTTTCTGATGAAGATGACATCATTGCAGAATTCTGTCAGGATCTAAGAGAAGAAACAGACCAGACTATGGTGGACACTGAACCGTTGAACGAATCACCACCTGCACTGATAGCTGAGGTTACCACCGAAGCAGCTCAGACCCCGCCAGAGCTAAAACCCTTGCCCTCCAATATGAAGTATGCCTTCCTTGCGGGAGAACCGAACATGTACCCGGTCATCATCAATGCACATCTGACCGAAGATCAAGAATCTCGTCTGATGGAGGTTCTTGAACGCAACCGCAAGGCGATAGGCTGGCGAACATCTGATCTCCGTGGGATCAATCCGTCACTCTGCTCGCACCGTATCTTTCTGGAAGACGACTGCAGACCCTCTCGCGAACTGCAAAGAAGATTAAATCCGAACCTGCGAGAGGTGGTTATGAAAGAAATCCAGAAATGGTGTGATGCGGGATTCATTTATCCCATCTCCGACAGCAAATGGGTGAGCCCTCTGCATGTTGTGCCCAAGAAATCAGGGATCACCATCGTGAAAAATGACAAAGGAGAGGAGATCGCAACCAGAGTACCGACTTCTTGGCGAGTGTGCGTAGATTACAGAAGACTCAATCTCGCCACCAAGAAGGATCATTTTCCGCTACCCTTCATCGACCAGATCTTGGAGAGATTGGCCGCGAAGGAATACTTCTGTTTCTTGGACGGCTACTCTGGGTATAATCAAGTTGCTATTGCTCCTGAAGATCAAGAGAAGACCACGTTCACCTGTCCTTTTGGCACATATGCCTTCAGACGGATGTCGTTCGGGCTTTGCAACGCCCCAGCCACATTTCAGAGGTGTATGCTTGCAGTTTTTGCCGATATGGTGGGTAGCTTTCTCGAGGTCTTTATGGATGATTTTTCGGTCTACGGGGATTCATTTGATCAATGTCTGGACTATCTAGACCGAGTCTTACGGAGGTGCTGTGAAGTGAATCTTGTTCTCTCTTGGGAGAAGTGCAATTTCAAGGTGACCGAAGGAATCGTGCTGGGTCACGTTGTTTCTAAACGTGGCATGGAGGTTGACCCAGCCAAGGTGGATGTAATTTCTAACTAGAGCCACCTACAAATATCAAGCAAGTCCGGTCATTCCTGGAACATGTCGGTTTTTACCGACGATTTATTAAAGATTTCAGCAAACTGGCCAGGCCACTGACTGAATTGCTCGGCAAGGACAATGAATTCATTGTAGACGACCGTGTGCTCCTTGCTTTTAATCAGTTGAAAGAGCTCATCACGCAGGCCCCTGTCCTACAGCCACCGATTTGGACTCAACCTTTCGAGATTATGACCGACGCGTCAGATTATGCCATCGGAGCTGTACTGGGACAGAGGAAAGACAATGTACCATTTGCGATTCACTACGCTAGTCGAACGCTCGATGAAGCCCAGAGAAACTACACTGTCACTGAAAAGGAGCTGCTAGCGGTAGTCTTTGCTTTGGAAAAGTTCAGATCTTACCTTCTTGGGTCCAAAGTTATCATTTACACTGATCATTCGGCCATTCGGTATTTACAGCAGAAGAAGGACGCCAAACCACGTCTCATTCGGTGGATCCTTCTCCTCCAGGAGTTTGATTTGGAAATCAGAGATAAACCTGGAGTCAAGAATGTAGTGGCCGATCATCTGTCAAGACTTCCTGAACCAGAGTCTCCTGAGCTGAACATGCAGCCTATCACAGAGACCTTTCCAGATGAATCGATTCTGTCTGTAGCCTCACTTCCTTGGTATGCGGACATTGTGAATTATCTAGTTGCCAAGAAAATCCCGCAGGACTGGCCTAAGTTGAAAATAGACAGATTTTTGTCTAAAATCCATTTTTACCAGTGGGAAGACCCATATCTGTTTCGTGAGGGAGCAGATTGCATCTGGCGAAGGTGTATTCCTCAGGAGGAAGTTCCAAGTGTCCTCGCTCTATGTCATGATCAAGATTCTGGAGGACACCATTCAGGCAAACGAACGGCAGCAAAAGTTCTTCAAAGTGGCCTCTGGTGGCCTTCATTATTCAAAGATGCAGATGAGTATGTCAAATGTTGCACTGATTGTCAGAAGATGGGTGGAACCATAGGAATGAGAGACACAATGCCTCTGAAATACATTCAGATCTCAAACGTCTTTGACGCATGGGGCATCGACTTTATGGGCCCGTTTCCTAACAGTCAGGGTTATGAGTATATTCTGCTTGCTGTCGATTATGTTAGTCGATGGGTGGAAGCCATCCCCGCCCGAGCCGCCGACAGTAGGACTGTCTGTCGATTCTTACGAGATCACATCATAGCACGGTTCGGGATTCCCAAAATTCTCATATCTGACGGGGGTAGTCATTTCATAAATAGAGAGGTGAAGAAGCTGACTCAAGAATTCTGCATCGAGCATCGTGTTGCTTCACCCTACCACCCGCAGTCTAATGGCTTAGCTGAATGTTCCAACAGGGAGATCAAGACGATTCTACAGAAACTTGTGCGTCCTGATCGCAAGAACTGGTCTCAGCTGCTTGATTCCGTTCTTTGGGCTTACAGAACAGCGTACAAGTCACCCTTGGGAATGTCTCCCTACCGCCTGGTGTATGGCAAGCCATGTCATTTGCCCGTGGAACTTATTCACAAATCTTTATGGGCTATTAATATCTGTAATTTGGACTCCAAGCAAGCAGGAAAGAACAGAAAATTAGATCTGAACAGACTACTGGAATTCAGAGATTATGCATATGACAACAGCCTGATGTACAAGGAGAAGGTCAAAACATGGCATGACAAGCACATCCGCCACAAGTCCTTTGATCCAGGTCAGAAGGTATGGTTGTTCGATGCGAAGTTAAAGATCTTTCCAGGCAAGTTGAAGAGCAAATGGACTGGGCCGTTTTTGGTTAGGCAGGTGCGTGACAACGGAAGTGTATTGATATCCAATCTGTCAGCTGACGCACAACCTTTTGTAGTCAATGGTCAGCTTCTGAAACCATACCTTGAACATGACACATTCGTGGCCGTCGTTGACTCAATTCAGGTAATCTATGAGGATGAGCTGAATATCTCGAAAGAGGCAGAGGAAGGCAAAGCACATCAAAACATTTTTGAATGATTTCCCTTTTCGTCTTTTCTTCTTTTCAATTTCTTTTATCTTGTTCTACCGAATTGATGCCATCCCTTTCATCACTGCTACACTTAGGATGCACTCTATCCTAAGTCTAGGGGGGATGCGCATCCCGAGTTGTTCATATCCAATTTCATCTCTCTTCTTCTTTTCTTCTTTTCCTCTTCTACCCTCTTCATCTATCACAAAGGTGCCGCCCCTTGTAGATAGTCTTCTATACTTAGGACGTACTTTGTCTTAAGTATAGGGGGGTGCACACCCTGAGTTCCTTCATTTATCTCGATCTGCTCCATTGTCTCCTCTTCTTGTCTATACTTAGGGATATCTTACCCTAAGTATAGGGGGAGACAATCTGAGTACGATCTGTTCATTCCCACCCTTGACCCTCCCTGCCTTGTGTACAGTCTGCTATACTTAGGATTATTTGATCCTAAGTATAGGGGGGACGGTCAACTTCTCATTCGTTCATTCATTCCTTTATTTATTCCTTTATTCTTTAGACTTGCCTATACTTAGTACGAGTTATGTCTTTTCTTTTCTCTCTGATCTATGAGGACATAGCTCAAGCTAAGTATAGGGGGGTCGTATATACTGCGTATATACTTTAGCCATAACTCGTACTTTCGTATTTTCTTAAATATGGCTAATAATTATTTAATCTTCATTAAAAATCTCTAATAAAAAGGTGTTATCATTCCTCAAATTCTTTTTGTATATACTGATTAATAAATCAGGTGAAAATGTTTTTTGCAAAATGTTTGAAAAATAGTTTGAAAACCTTTGTGAACATCTATTGAAAACTATTTTGAAAATATTTTGTTACATGTTTTCAACCTTTGTAAAAATATGTGATTTGTAAAATTCATTTTCTTTATGTGAAATAAAAGATTTGAAAAATGATTTGCAAATGGTTTGAAAAATGGTTGCAAAAATATTTGAAAAACCTATATATATACTGTTTTGAAAGCCTTTGCAAAATGATTTTCAAATGTGTGTACATGTTTGTAAAAATGTTTGTAAAAACTATTTAGGACTATAGTTTTCAAAAATTGTGTGAAAAGCTTGTGTCAAATAAGTTTGAGGAATACTAACATCACACCAAAATCCACTACCTATATATACGTATAAAATTGATCACTTACCCTTGTAAATTCTTAAAATCCATTTCTTGTATATATAAGAAGCACTCCCGTGTACATATTTTCACCTAGTTTTTAGCCAAAACTTTTTGTTTTCAAAAATTCCCAAAAACATTTGCAAAAAATTAAAATCCAAAAACATCTGAAAAATCTTTTTGAAAAATACAAAAAATGCATCTGCATGCATCATCATTATCTTTTCAAAAATCCATAAAAAGTTCGAAATCTTTGAAAATTGCATCACAAAAATATTTTCTGCATAGCATTGCATGGCATGAGCATTTTTTCTGATTGAGTTTGATAGTTGAACAAGTCTAAGTAAAATCCGGAGATTGGAGCTTGATTGGACCATAAAATATACCTAATAACAGGAACCTTATAGGAACTGGGTTTGAGGTACTTCAGGTCTAGTTGACTTAATTCTTTGAGGATCACGGGACTTGGTTCAATGGATTCTTGACTGCCTAAGTAGAGTATTTCGGAGCACACACACGACTCTTGTTGATAATGACCTAACTTGGACACCTGCACCTCTCACATAGCTCTCCACGGATGAGGTGGTGAGGAGGCAGTTTCCTTTGGCTTGGGGTAGCATATGAGGGTAGTACTTCTAGGCGGAACCTCTCTTATTCTTCTAGTGAAGGAAGTGCACCTCAACTGGGTCTAGTGGTGATGAAGGCTAAAGACAGAGGCCGCGGGTTGCAATAAAGCTTCAAAAGAGGGATAGTCTACTGGCTCAAGAGGAAAATTTCTTGTATATATGCTGCACCATGTAGATATGTTGTACAGATGCAATTGAAAAAAAACAACAAAGAAGAACTCCAAAAAAAGTGATGGGTCGGATTGAAAATTTAATAACCCCACCGGAGTGTATATAGTCCAATAAAGCAAAAGCTTATGGTATCCATGTCACATCTCACGAAGCTTGCAGCGGGAGACTTAGCCACACTGGTTGAGCTCCCAAAAGTCTATACTTCTTCCCCCTCTTCTTGAGCCGGTTGCACTTGAACTTAGAAGGGAATACCCCGCTTCTCGAGGAAAGAGTTGCTAGACCGAGGCATTAGAGTTACCAGGTTGGGGGAGGTTGTTTCTTTGTCACTTCTGAGGTAGGGAGCTACATATCACTTACACTGTACGAGTCAGACTCATAGTCGTAAGAGTTTGCGTATGAGTTGAAGTATTTCTGACCTGGCTATTGAGGAGACTTGGACAGAGTTTTGGGATTCTCAAGGACTGTTGGATTTCAAACTTGGTTCTCATTAAGGTTCCGACCGCACTAAAATTCCAAAGGTCCGACTTAAGCTCCAAACTTTGATTTTGCGAAGACAAGTTCGATAATTAAACTTAATCTAATTTTCTTCTTTTTCTTTTCTTTCGTTTTCTTTTTGCACTTATTGCATAAGTGTTTGCTAGGGACTAGCAAAGGTAAAGTATAAGGGGATGATGAAGCCACATTTCATCATCTTTATTCTATCATTTTGGCCTTAAAAACCCTAGTAAATACGTGTAAATAGAGCTAATTCATGTATTTTAGCATTCATGCATATGTGTGTAAATATTGTATAAAATGCGGTTTTTAAAGACAAAATTATAGAATAAAGAAAAGAAAAGAAAAAGAATAAAATATTGTAAATATTTTATGACCCGAAATCCCGAGACCTAGGCATCTTGATGAATAGGTCGACAAGGAATAAAGTAGGGGGAGATAAGGGCCAAATACCTATAATTAT
Organism: Ottelia alismoides; assembly: GCA_037367405.1. Lineage (NCBI taxonomy): Eukaryota > Viridiplantae > Streptophyta > Magnoliopsida > Alismatales > Hydrocharitaceae > Ottelia > Ottelia alismoides. The sequence continues at coordinate 65,828 of JAZKJV010002851.1, read as the reverse complement.
TAATTCATTCTTTATTCATTTTGGGACCTATTTTTGGTTCCATTTTTTTATACATCAAATAAAGAAACTTTGTACATGAAGGTTGTAGATAATTTTATAAAGAAAAATACAAAATTGATTTCACAGAAAAATAATGTACAGATAAAAAGTTATGGTCTGAATAAAAATCCAGAATGCCAACTTCCCAGACCCGTATCTCACAAATAAAAACTCCAAATGCAGCGTACTCACCTTTAATTGTATATAGAAGAAAATAAGCTATTTAATGGCGGTGGTTTCGCATTTGGCGGAGCTACGGTTTGAAAGTTGACTTTTGGACCTTCATTGTATACTTGTACATATTAAAATATTCAATTTATTAATTATTTATTATTTTTATAATTTTATATTTTTATAATGTTGTAAATATTACTTGTAATAATTATGTGCATTAAAATTAGAATAAAAACATTAATAAAACTCAAATAAAAATACTTGTATACTCAAAACATAGGTATTATACTTATACACATACCTGTATAAACTATACTTATATTTTATTAATTATACAAAACACATCAATAAAATAAAATAAAAATATATTTACATGTATAAAAGTATTTTATAATTTTATAAAATAAGAAACAAAGATAATAAAATCATAATGCACAAAATAAAATAAAATACTTAAATATATAGATAATATACCTTTATAGGGGTATAAAAGTAATTTATAAAAATATAGCTCATAAAAATAAACAAAAATCACCATAAAATACTTCATAAAATTACAAATATTTTTTATTTTATAATCAAAATTTAATTAATTCATCTGCTATTTTTAATTCATTTTATAAGGGTTTTTTCGCCAAGGAATTTTCTGGTTGGTCCACGTGGACCCACCAGAGCACTCCATTGGTTGACCTCGGTCAACTCCCTGACCGAGGTCTGTCCCTTGTCAGAAGCGGGTTTGACCCTGCTTTTATCCTTTTTTTGAGGAGGCCTCGATCACCATTTGGTGATGGCCTCTTCACGGAATCTCTTCCTCGGTCAATGGTGATTCACGCCCAAGTGATTCCTTGGGCTGTGGATCACTGACCGAGGCGGTTGGACCTCGTTCTTCACGCCGCCCGTCAACCCCTCAAAAGAGTGCCCCCATCTTCGATTCAAGGTGAATCCTTCTTCCGCCACTTTCATTCGCAGAACCCTACTTCTTCGTGCTCCTCGTGACAGGGGGAGTTGAATCGACCCGGGGTTCGCGAGGATTGGTGTAGAATCGAAGAGATTCGACCCTCGCCGGAGCTCCGCCGTGCTTCCACGCCCGTCGTCTCTGGTGAGTTTCTTCCCCTTTTCTTCCCATTTCCTTGTAGCCTTAGCATAGAATAGCTCAGATCTATAGCAGCTTTGCGTTTCGTTTAATCTATCGCCGTGAAATCTCGATCGCAACCCACGGCGGAGCTGAGCTCCGCCTCCATTTTCCGGCCACTCCCGTTATCGACCGCCGCCAGGATCACCTCCATCTCCTTCCCCTCCGCTCCGTCATCACGTCGCACCCTTCCAGATCCCTCGATCTCGCTCAGATCGAGCCATCGAGCTCCCCTCTCCGCCGCTCGCCGGAGCTCTTCACCCGAAACCACTTTTCGCCTCACCTGAACCATCGGACCCCACCGTTTTGTTCGCCTGGATTTTGTGCGCTTAACTTTGCAGGTCTGAGCCCAAGAGAAGGCTCAATCGACCTTCGACAACCCCAGGACCAGCCGCCCAGGCCACCTCCGCCGTTCGAGCACCTCCGGCCGCCTCCGTCTTGTCGGAGGCCACCAGCTGACGCGGAAGGGCCCCAGGATCATTTTACCTCTGATCCTAGGGCCGGAGCGGCCGTGTGTCGGCCGCAATCTCCGCCCGAAGTTCGCCGGGGAGGCGTTCTTCGTGAACCCCTCCCTGCCGTTGGATCGCAGGCCTGCTCCAGATGCGTCACCAGCCGCTCAATCGCCTTCGCCCTCAACCGTCCGATCAAGCCTCGATGATCTAATCTCAGCCGTTCGCGACGAAGGGGTACGCACCGTCAGATGCGCGCCACGTGGACAAGTGGGTCGCCATCGACCGCTGGATCGCGCCCCGTGGGTATTTTGCATTTTTAACCCACGCTATTTGTATTTACGTTTTAGTCCAGTAACTGTCGGTTGCAGTTTAAAAAGTTTTGTAATATTTGCACGCAGACCCTCACGTTTTCACTATTTGCACCTCAGTCCACGCCACGTCACCTCACGTGACGGTGGCGCGTGACTTCTGGGTATTTTGCAAGTTAGGCCCAGAACTTTGGTGTATTTGCACTTTCATCCCTGTGCGTAGAATATATAATATGTTTTCGGGAGTTTTGCATGTATGCCCAGCCGGTTTTCTTTAATTACAATTATGCCCCTGTGAATGGTGTTTCACGTGAGCTGCGCGTGTCTTTTTGGTGGAAATTGCATCTGAGCCCCTGGATGTTTTCATAATTGCATTTATGCCCCTGCCAGGCTCAGGATTTTTGTATGCTTAGCTTATTTATCTAATACCTCTTTTAATTGCGAAAAAGTCTTAAAAAAATAGGGATTAGCTCCTGTGTGCTTCTACTTTCAAGCTATATTCTTAGTTTTGGATTTTATCTTATTTTCATATTTATTAAAAATCAAAAACACGCTTTTTCTCTACTGTCTAGCTTAGAAAATGCCAAAAAATATTAAAAAGTCTCGAAAAATTCCAAAAAAATTCCATAGTGTCCATTTTACTATATTTTAGTTGGAGACCAAAATCCACTCAAAATCTCAAAAGAAAAACCTTAAAAATTTAAAAAGACTCTAAAACTTCAAAAAAATTTATAAAATCAAAGAAAACTCTAAAAATTACAAACTCAGTTCCTGTTTGCCCTTTATTTTGCTCTCGTTATTTGAAAAATGGTGTGAAAATTTTGATTGTTGTTTGCTATTTTTAAAATTCATTTTGTTTCCAGCCAGCCCATTTTCCACTGTTTTCTATTATTTCAGTAATTAAAAATACCAAAAACATTCTAAAAATTACCCAAAAATCACAAAAACAGTAAAAAATTATAAAAAGACCAAAAAGACTTCATTTGCTAATTTTTGGATATTTTTGAGCATTTGTACAAATATTTCTTTCTCTCTTTTATTACATTGTTTTACATTCCAATATTGAAAAAGAAAATAGAAAAGTATAAAATATAAAATATAAAAATCAGAAAATGAAAAATCAAAATACAAAATTATAAAATTAAAAATTAAATAAAAAATATAAAAATTAAAAACCCACAAAAAGAAATTGGCTAAGTAATTCATTAGACCTAGGGTTTGAGATCTTTATCTACACTCTGCACCGTTGTTTCCTGTGTTCGACCCATACTTGCTTGCCATTATACATTGTTAGTAGGGTATAATAAATTTTAATCCTTGCTCTTGATTGCTTTATTGATTGTGTGGGTTAATTGTTGAAGACTGAGGTGGTTTGAGCAGTCGCATCAGCGACAGTGAGTCTGACTTGTCAGACCACGATTTAGCGGCTCTCGCTTTCTCGCTTTTCACCTGGTTAGCTCTAGACGCCTTAGTGTTGCACGAGAACCAATATTATTAGTCATATTGCATGAGAACCAATATTATTAGTCATATAAGTTGATGGTTCGTGGATAACATCAATTATGCTTTTCTCTTCTCGGGATACTATATGACAATTAACTGTAATTGGTGACATATGTGGTTATCGTATTTGAATGTCATATTTCCCTCTTAAACTCACTACAATACGGAGGACTAACGCTATTCGAGAATTTAATGCGATCAAAATTTTATACTTTGAATGTGTGTAGTGAGGTACCATAGCGATGTTACCAAATTGTGTGTTGGACATGCAAGCCCACGACAAGGCATTTTGTAGTAAATGTTTTTGCAAATATCATTCCATGATATGAAATGAAGAATAACTAATTTTCATAATAGGTCCCTTAGTACAATTAAGGTCATGTACCATGTCCATCTTAATGAACATACAGTTGTTGGTTCAATTGCTGAGTCATAGAGGCTTGTTCTTGGATGAATATATAAAGAGTTAGATTGAGGACTCATCAAGCATCATCAAATGATTATTAAGAGAGGATCTCTAGTTTGTGAATGAGATAATGATCCTTTCTCTAAAGGTTAATATCTAACCAACCTCTTGTTGCAGGTCCTCTACATAGGAATAGAGATTCAGAGGTGTTAGACAAGTTAGGTCAAAGAGTTGATTGAACGAGATTGAGATAACCAAAGACCTATGTCGTATACTGTCATGATATAGGCACACATCCTCTGACTGGAGACAGATGTATACTATATGTCTGAGTATGTAAATTTGATAGACCAATAGGTTGATGATCCAACCAAGGTATATACATCGATACGCTAGTGTGCATGCAAGGGCATATGAGTAGTACGATCTCTCAAAAGGATCATACAAGTTCATTGTTGAATCAGAAGACATGAGCTCACTCATGAGATATTGGGAAGAATAAAATTCCGTGCATGGACATCTCGCTTTGGAAGCTTGATTGAATTTGTAGGTTTGATATAGCTTTTGGAAAGTATATGATCAACACCTAGGTATGATATGTGCTTTTGGAAAGCATATGATCAATACTGACTCTCAATGATCAAATGAGAAAGATAATGATAAAACCTTGAAGGAGACAATCTAAATAGATCTAAAACTTCAGGTTTGTTCTTGGTCTTCCAATATGCAGGATGTACAGGTATTAGGCATACTTGATGGTGATGTGATCATAAACAATTGTATAACTATGGCACTTCCATTCCTAGGGATTGATGAAATGTGACATGATTTTAGTGACTCCTCTCGGTATAGAAGTGATCTGATCTTGGTCCAAATGTTGGACATTGATCTAAATGTGATTCATATTCAATTAGAATATCAGATTTGCGGTCTTGATTTATTCAAGTATCTGTGAGAGGTCTTCAAGATCTAGATTTAAGATGTGATCTCAAAAACAAGGAAACTATATGTGGATTGATAAAGTCGCCCAATCCTTATCTCCAAATATATGAAGAAAAATTGCATTATCCTTGAAACAGTTCAAGGATAAATTCACTGTTGATATATGTATCCAAGCATTGAGGAAAAAATATAATCAAATGTGATTTAATTATCATGAATAACATGAATTTGATTTATATCATATGGAGAATTATCTAAGATAATTAAATGTGATTTAGTTATCAAAGATGTGAATAATATGAATGTGATTCATATTTTTTGGGCACATGAGAATAGAGATCTAAGATGATTAAATATGATTTAACTAACATGGATATGAATAATGTGGATATCACTATCCATATTAATCATATATAATATAAATGTGATTTATAGTATATAAGAGAGAGCAAATTATAAATTATCTTTGTTTATTAATTATTGATGGAATTTGGATTCACATTGAAAATTTAATTAAAAATTTAAATCACATTTTTTGGGGTTGTGAATGTGATTCACATTTTTCCAATGGCAATATTGCAATATTCACTACGAATTATTTTTGTAGAATAATTTAAACAAGTGTTGTTGTAAATCTTGGAGATTTCTGTGGAATAATGTAATCTTATGAGATTGTCTCCTTCCCAATTAGGAGGGTGGCTGACCACTAATTCCTATTAAGAAAGGTTATCGTCCTCTCCTATATTATAGAAGGATGCAGTCTCCATTCCATAATCTCCATGCTTGATTGATTTAATTTGGGATTAATTCATATTTATTTTTCAATATATATTTAACCTAAATTAAATTAATTGTTGTTCAATTTTTAAAACAAAATCTTGTCCATCGAAAGAAGCAAAAATTAATCTCATCAACTGATTTTGTGTAGTCCATGGATTGTGATTAATGGACTCCCAAAATACTATATAAGAAGAGGCACCCCTTGTTCTTCAAGCTACATCCACTAATGCTCTCTCCCTCCCTCTCTCTCTCTACATGCCAAGTCTCTCTCCCTCTCTCTTGTGGCCGTCAACCTTGATGCTTTAGAGAGAGTCACCATCGTTGCAGCATCATCGCTATGCTGTCGGATTGTTTATTCGTGGATCTTCGTCTCCTTCGGTGCACCTTGCTCGTGAAGAATGCGTCAGATCTCATGTGACAAGATCAGGATATTTGCCCTTTGGATCATCAACATGGATTGCTAGGAGCACGCGCTTGATCAACACATTTGCAAGAGTCTACTCTATCGGATCGGACTTGAGACAGGAGGTCTCTTCGTTTAGAGACTCAATAGCAACCACGATTCAAAAGGTAACCATAATACTTGTTTGTGGTTTAGATGAAATGATCCGAGAAGTGTTCTTGGATTATGTGGTTTTATCACATTAAAATTTTTAAATTATGCTGCCTCAAGCAACTAGTGCGATTAGTCGCTCTCGATCAGATACGATGTGATCCTCACACTTCTGTGATGCGCTTAAGGATTTTACCATATACTTCAAGTGATATCAGATCCTTCGGTCAATGTTGAGATGGATTTTCGAGGTTTTTGGTTATTAGATGAAAATAATGAATGCGCAATGTCGTTGCAACCTAACACCCCTTAACACAAAAATTTATTTTTTATTCTCAAACTAAATTATCGAAAATGTAAAAAAAGATTTTTTTTCTATTTGATTTACCTGTATAGATAACAAGATTAAACTAAGAGAGGCTACAATTCCCGTGGGTTATTCAAATAATTGAAAAAAATAATTAAAAGAAAAGGGAAGAAATGCAAACTAACTTATTTTTTTATAGGATTGTTGTCTTTTTATTTTTTTTCTATTTTTTCTATTTTTTATTTTTCTGATTTTAATTTGTGGTTTTTAATTTTACAAATTTTTAATTTAAAAAAAATTAAAAATTTCAAAGAAAATGTATACATGAAAGAAAATATGAGTTTTTGGATTTTTCAAAAATGATAAAAATGATAAAAAAAGTGTACACATTTTTTGTGTTTTAGTTAATTTTTTACTATTTTTATCATTTTCATAGATTTTTATTTTTTAGGATTTTAAAATGAATAAAAAATGGAAATAGTGAGCATGCAGTAATATTTTTCAATTTGATAATATAAAATAAAATCAAAAGTTACTGACTTTATTTTTCCTAAAAATAGGTGCTGCAATTTTTTGAGTTTGAAAAATATTTAATGCATGAAAATTGGACAGAAAATAAAATGCACAAAAATAAAACTAGTTTTTTTTGAATTTTTATATAATATTTATTTTTTTATGATTTTTCAAATTTCAAACAGGGAAAATTGTAAAGTTTTTGAATTTTTAATAATATCAAATGATAACAAAATGTAATGAATTTTTATACATTTAAGTGAAACAAAACAGGAGTATAACATGAATTTTTCATAATTTATTGAGCAGTAAAATTATTTATTTGAACAAGAAGAACATAATAATTATCTGAATACAAGGATTTGAAATGTAAATATTAATTCTTTAGCATCAGAATTTAGCAAGAAATAAAAAGAGGGTGGAAAATGCAATTTACCCAACAAATGCATGCAAAGCACATGACTTGAAATACTAATCGGGTCTAATTTTCAAATCCTGGAACTCCTAGGGTGAAGTTGCAATTTGCTCAAAAATTTATTTTTTATTCCCTTGGTTGTCTATGTTGTTCTTCATCTCTTGCATTCCACGTCAAAGGGGAAAGGGATCATCATTCTGTCTTGTTCGTCAAGTCAAGGTAAACCATCACCGCCCCTCCCTCGTTTCTTCTCTCAAGAAGGTGTGGTGTCAATTGAGTGGGCTTCACACGACGAGGTGATGCATGGTCGTGTGCGACTCCAAGAAGCGATAGGCATCGACAAGTGGTGGAGGACAAAGCTGCGGTGGAAAGGGTGACGATGAGGAGGGTACCTGGTGGAGGTCCTTCGGGCGGAGAGGTGCTGGGACGGAGGGTGAGTGTCTGCACAGAGCTGAGTATATAGAGATGGCAGTGGTGACAGAGCTGTTGCTCCAAGAGGTGCATGGAGATGCAGTGGTCTGCAGATGTTCGCATGGAGTGGCGACGGTTAGCGCTGCTCCATGCGGCGGTAGATCGACAGAGAAGGATCGAGGTTCTGAGTTGGGGGAGATGTCGATGCTCTAGGACGGCAGCGAGGATGATCTTAAGAAGCAGTGACGAAGGGTGTAGTGCACAGACGACAAAGCATGGCGGCGATGGTGGGAGTGCTACACCCCAAATAAAGAATTTTTTTATTATTTTTGTATATTTTTAATTTTTTATAGGACAACGTACTTTTTTGTAATCCTTTTTTGAGATCCTTGAACCTGCAATGAAAAAATACTTGACTCGAGCACGATGGATTGGTCTATGAAATTCAAATAAAAAAGGATTTTTGAAACAATTTTCTAATTTTGAACTTTTTATGGATTTTTTGGAAAAAAATGATGCACATGTAAAAGATTTTTTCTAATTTTAATTATGCATTTTTTTAGAATTTTGATTTTGTACTTTTTAGGGACTCTTTTAACAGGAAAAAAGGTAAGTAAAATATATATAAGTATATACAAATTCCTTTTTAATATAACAGGATTTTTTGTTTTTTGTTTTTTTAGTTTTTAATTTTTCCTTTTCTTTTTTTCTTTTTTTTTGTTTTTTAGTTGTTTTTAATTTTGATTTTTTGTATTTTCTTTTCTTTTCTTTTTATTTTTATTTTTTTTATTTTTTTAATTTATTTTTTTTAAAGATAGAAGGTGACAAAAGTCTATACACACGCATACATGGATTTTACGCAATTATAAACCTATCCCAAAAATAACAATAATTTCAAAATTATAAGCTATGTCTAAAGTATATATACAGTGTATATGACACACCCTTATACTTAGTTCAAGCTATGTCCTCATAGTGATCAGAGAGCGGAAAAGGAAGACATAACTCATGTTAAGTATAGAAAAGTGAAAAGAATCCTATGCTACAACGACTCAAAGAAAAGATGAAAAGAATAGAAGTCAATGATCCCCCTATACTTAGGATCAAGTAATCCTAAGTATAGAAGATTGTACAGAAGGGAAAAAACCGGTGAAGAGAATTGACACACTCAACGGTTCGTCTTGCCCCTTATACTTAGGGTATAATAACCCTAAGTATAGAAATCAACAAATTGGGAGACAAGCGAGAGGTCAGAAGAAAAAACACAAAAAAGATGATATGAACAACACAAATCATTCTACCCACATACTTAGGATACAATAGATCCTCAATATAGCATATATACACACGGAAACAGAAGAATGATAAAACAGAAGAAGAAAGAATGAAACGAAAGGATATACCAGAGGTAGTCAGCTCATGTATTAGACGTAGAAGATGGAATCAAAGGATCATTGTCTGATACCACATATATACAATCAAAGACGAACATGAATGTATCATGATCTAGATATGGCTTCAGCAACTATCCATTCACAACAAATGGTTGTACATCAGATGATAACCCGGATATGAAAATACTTCCATTGTCATGCACAACTCTCATAATGAACGATCATGACCATTTGCTTTTCAATTTTCCTGAAAACAGCTTCAACTTAGCATCAAATAACCAAACTTTCTGATTAGAAGAGAAAGCCTTTCTTGGAATGTGTTTATTAGATGAAAATAATGAAGTTTTTAATTTTTAAATAATAATAAATGATAATAAAATGCAATAATTTTTTTACACAATGAAGAGGAACACACCAGGAATATAAACAAAATTTCCAGAATTTATTGAGCAATAAAAATATTCATTTCAACAAGAAGAACATATCAAATAATTGTCTGGATAACAAGGAATGAAATTTAAATAGTTAATGCTTTAGCATCAGAATTTAACAAGAAGCAAAAAGAGGGTAAAAAATGCAATTTACCCAATAAATGTGTCCAGAGCACGTGTAGGACGTCTCTATTGTTCTTCGTCTCTTGCGTCCCACGCCAAAGGGGAAATGGGTCATCGTTCTGTCTTTTTCATCAAGTCAAGGGAAACCACTGTTGCCCCTCCCTCATTCTTTCTCGCAATCAGGTGATGTGTCGGTTGAGTGGGCTTCATGTGGCGAGGTGTTGCGTGGTCACGCGCGACTTAAGGACGCGACGAGGCGTCAATAGGTGGTGGACCACAGAGTTGTGGTGGAAAGGATTGATGACAAGGAGCATTCCTGGGGGAGGTCCTGCAAGTGGAGAGGTGCTGGGATGACATGTGAGTCTCTGTGTGGAGCTAAGTATACGGAGATGGTGGTGACGGCAGAGGTGTTTCTCCAGGAGGTGCGTGGCGATGAGGTTGTTTGTAGAAGTTCGCAGTGAGTGGCTACAGTTAGCGCTGCTCCATGCGATGGTCGATTGGTAGATCGATAAAGGAGGATGGAGGTTCTGAGTCACGGGCAACATTGGTGCTTTGGGACGTCAACGAGGATGAGCTGGAGGTGCAACAACGAAGGGCATGACGCACAAACGACAGAGCAAGGCGGCGGCGACAAGAGTGTCGCCACCCCTAAACAAGGAGTTTTTTTTATTTTTTTGTATAATATTTTTTTATAGGACAACATATTATTTTTTTGTAATCTTTTTTTTAAAAAATCCTTGAACTTGCAATAAAAAATACTAGACTCGAGCACAACGGCTCGGTCTAAGAAAATCAAATAAAAAGGATTAGGGATGAGAGAGTTCCAACAGAGGTGATAGATTGGAACCGAGTCTCTAATCGCTGTATGAGACCGGAGTTGGAAGATTGTGTAAGGTAGAACGTGTACCGATGACATCGAGAAAATGAGATGGAAGTTCGAATTCGGGCGCGGGTCAAATCGTGATGATGAATTGAAAATGATTAACTAAGATCTAGAATAAGAAATGACAATGAAATTAAAAATGCAAAAATTAAACTATGATTAACCTAGATTAAAAACAAGAAAAAATAGATCTCACCGTGGGAGCGGATAACACTGTAATGGCCTCGACGAAGGCCGACTCGCTGTCACCGGCCGACTCGGAGGCTAGGCACCTTTATACAACAATAAGCTCTTGGAGATTGAGCTCCTCTCATCATAAATTGATCCCATTAGAATGAGTGAGGAGGAGACAATTAAATAGAAAAAATAATTAAATTTGAATTTTAAAAATTTGAATAGAGAGGAAAAGAAGAAAGGAGGTTAACACTGGATAAAATTACAATATCTACATAATTAATTTCATCACTTAATTAAATTAAATAATAAAAGTTAATTATTTAGTTTTTTGTGTTGTTTAATTAAGGAAATCAATTATATACAAATATTATATATATAGTACATTATATACATTTTTAAATAAGAGAATTTATGTTTATTTTTATTTTTTTTTTAAATTTTAAATGATTGTGAAAAATATTTACAACTATTTACAAATATAATATGAATAAAAATAAATATGAATAAATATATACAATAAATAAATGATAAAATTGCAAAAACTACCTCAGAAAATCGTCTTTTAAACTGTAACTCCAAATTATGAAATCATTGCGATTTTAAGGATTATTTTATTTAGAATACGATGGAAGTAGTTTTATTGAATTCAAGTTCATACGGAGCCTGAATTGATCTTTCAATTATTTATTTATGGTTTTTTCCATACGTGGTTACTTTTGTTCTGTACATGATTTTATTTAGAATCATTTTTATTATTTAGAATCATTTTTATTTACAACTTTTGTATTGAAAATTATTTAATTTGATATCAATTTATGTACAAATAAAATAGTGTTAGTTTTATACAAAAATACACAGAATAAATTCAAAAGTATTTACAAAGTATTTTTTTGGATTTTCTGATTAAAGATCACATCCCCCTACTTTATTCCAGGTTGATCAGGTCAAGTATTAACCTCTCTCAGGGTCCAAGTCATCCTGTATCTATTACATATATAAATACTTCTATTTTATTTTCATTATTTTCAATTATTTCTTTATTTATTTGTTTTAGGTTAAAATAATAATATATGTACAATATTTACATATAGATGCAAGTTAATATGAATATAGATTTATCAATTTATACATGTATTTTATAAGGGATTTTAAGCTAAAATAAATTAATAAAGATGATGAAATGCATATTCATCAGTCGGTGGTTACGAATGTGATCCATGAACCTATGAGCGTTAGGGTAGCAGGTTGCTTTGTGAGCGGGCTGTCCCACTCCCGTCGGTACTGGCGATGATAACAGGTAGAGAAGGGATAATGCTTGAGGCATCATGATGTATTTTTTCTAATTATTAAAATTTGAATAATATATATTTTAAGATAATACCATCCTTTCATGTAACAACCAAGTTTGTTGGTTGATTGAATTTGATTGATAATTGATTTAATGTGATTAAATTAATTATATCCAATTAAAACACTCTATTATGAATAGAGTTGTTATTTCCCCTGAAATAATTAAGTATATGATTATGATTCATAATGATAAATTAGAATTTGAATATGATATGTAGGATCACATAAGTCACATCGATGGTCTCCTGTCAAGGCAAAGGGTTCCGTCCGAAGTGACAGCTCCTGCATACAAGCACATCTGGATCAGAATCTTTGCTTCTCAAAAGAGTAAGGTCGTATATGCAGTGACCTCAATGCTAGTCCTCATATTATTGGGGCGATATTGGATTGCGCATGACAAGTTCTAATCATGCTAACAGTTGGTTCAATTAACGATGAGTCAACATCATCTTAGTGGTGGTTGGCCCAGGTGTTAAAGATCGAATTGGGAATGAAAGTTGGATTTGCAAGGCGGAATGTGTTCCCGCTTCTTTTTATTCAAGTTGTAGGTTCTCATATTATTGGGATGTGACAAAGATAAGGACGAAGATCTCAGATCTTGCTTGAGATATAATGGTAAGTATATCTCTTACAACGAAAGTGATTAAGGGAATGAACTTTTATTGTTGACAAGGCAAGACAACTTTGATATAAACTTTCCTTAACTCAATATATATATAATTCAAGTTTCTTATTTCAGATAATCCTCATTAAACCCACTCAATAGTATACTCAATAACAACCAGCAAAATATCATGGATTGGATTCAGATCAAGATATAATACTTATAGTTGGTGTAACATCCTTAAATTCTAATGACTAATTAAACCCAAGATGATGAACCATTAGTGAGTTTATGCTAAATTTGAGGTGTTAATTGTGGCTAAGTAAGGTTAGAGATTAAGGTTTGGTAGTCATTTATGGATTACTATTCATGGGTGGGCCTTGGTTGCAATTAAGAGGAGTGGATGGGGTTATGTTGCAAATTTTTCACAAGGGAATGACTCCCATAGGCGCCCCCCTGTAAACCCACTTCGTATCCTCCATTTTCCCCACTCCAAAAGGCATAACCGACCACTTCTTCTTCTACACCTTCTCTCCTTGATACCCACCCAAATCTCCACCAAATTCGAGTTTCTTGGGCTCAAATTAAAGCTGGGAGGAAGGAGCTTCTTCTCCACCAGGTACATGTTGAATCTAAGGTCAAGCTTGGATCGAAATTGGTGATAGAAGACTGGAGTTGCTGCTGTTCTTGAGCTGTTCTTGAGCAGTTCTGGAGCACTGTTTAAATGTACAAATTTAGCCCTTCTCTTGCTGCCATATGTAGAGTTTTTACCACTTATATTTCAGATCTAAAATCAAGCCTTAGTTTTGAGGTTTTTGTTGCAAAAAAATTGAGAAAAATAGATTTTATGTGCACGGTTTTCATTGTGTCCAGAATCTGTGTGTCTTCCTTTTAATCCAAGTTAGACATGTATTTTGGGATCTTTCTTGGGTTCTCTTAGGTAGAATCATATGTTGATTAATACTCCATTAAGGTAGACTTAAATCCATGGGGTTAAATACGAAATTTCATGTGATTATAACATCTTAAAGAGGCTATACATGGACGGTCATACTGAAATTTTCAGATTTGTTGTTGTAAATGTTGGCCAATAACTTGCATGATTTGGGAGTCTTCTTTAAATTCCCTTGAGTAGATTTACTTACTGATTATGACCCCAATAAATTGGTTTATGATTATTGGTTTTAAATTTGAAAATTTAGGTAATTAGAAATGTTTTGGATGTTGACATATGCATGTAACTGAATGTGTCCAGATCTGTCCATGAACTTTAAGTTAGTGTTTTAAGATGCATTTGAGGAGTTTCTTCATATTTCCTTGTGTTCAATTACTTGTTGGTATATACTCTTTCATATTAACCTTTAGTCCATGGAGTTGTTTTAGAAAAATGAGGCGTTTTGAAGAGTTGTTGACTACCTATATCCTACATGACATTGAATGTCCAGATCTGTCAATGCATTTTAAATTAGAGTTTAGGATGTAGTTGGGGAGTTTCGTCATGTTTCCTTTAGTGTAATTACTGGTTAATATATACTCTTTCATATCAACCATTAATACATGGGTTTGTTTTAGAAAAATGAGGAGTTTTTGAGGAGTTATTGACTACCTATATGATATCTCCACTGAATGTTCAGATTGGAGATGGTTGCCTTAGGACTAAGAACATACATGATTTTGACAATATCCTTAGACATCCTTTAGTGTATTTGACTATAGATATTTAGGGAATGTAATACACATGAAATCCACGTATTTGGATTGGTTTTGATGAAGATTTTGAGACTAATTTGGTTGCTGTCCATGAACAGAACTGTGACCAAATTCCATTGTAGAGTGCATGTTTAATCAAACTTTTAGGCATCCTTTAATAAGTTTTAAAAACCCCAAGTCCTCATTGATTTCCCTGTATGGAATTGAGGAAATAAATAATGATTTAATCCCATTAAGGAGAAGTATTAAGAGAGGATAAATTGCCTTAAGGTTGCAGACATATACTTGCTGTACACATAGGTCTATGTGTGGAATAGATGCATGATTGGAGCATGTGATACCCTCTAAAAGACCCCTTTTAAATGATAGACATTAAAGTAAATTAAACACCTAAATGGTGTCTTTAAAGTCATGAATTTGGGTGTGAACTTAAAAGGACTAGATGCCTTGGATTATTATGAAGTATACACACACAATGTCAATGTTTTGGGGTGATAAAAATTGGATAGGGTAAACCTCGATTAGTAACCATGTTAGAGCAAGCCTTAGGATAATTGTTACATATAAATGTGGGCTTGAAACATCTATTATGAAATTTAGAGATTTGGAGATGATCTTAAGGATATATATATATATATGTAGTACCATACAGGAAAACAAAACTTTATGAACTTGCCATGAAGCAAGTCTTCCTCTAAGAGTAGCCAGATCCTTGTAGGTAATTGTGAATCTTATGGGGGCATAGGAAAGGAAGACGTTTTCCGTTAAGATAGTCAAGATCATAAGATAGATGTTTCTTCAGTAAGAATTTAGAGAGAGACTATCGAACATGTCAGTATCCCTTACCTAGGATCAGTTAAGGTTCTTATAGAACAAGTTCGAGTCTGGGACTGACAGCTTGTGAATGGGAAATAAATCAAAGAAACCTTAGACACTTAGGGGAAACATGAAATTAACAGAAATGGTGATGTCACATATGATCATTCATGGAGATTGATGCTCCGACTGTGCGAGGGCGCAGTGACCCTCACTTGAGCAGGATATGAGGTCGCTCAGGCTTGGGTAGCGGACACTGAGAGCATGGGTCTAGGATCCCAATCTTTTTACGTGTTTTCTTCGAGCCGGCTCGATTTTTACGCTTCGTTGGGATCCACGAGTTGTCTAGACCATTCCGCTGACCCGTTGGCTTTTCTTTGGGAACCTAGGTTGGGGGTTCTCTGCAGTTAGTTACGAGCTCGTCTGGTTTTTACTTAGCTTTTCTCCTTCGGGAGTTGAGCAACGAGAGAGGAAGTCGGGTCCGGTAGGCTTACCTCTTCTCTTTCCTGCCTCCAGTGGCGTAGCAGTCGTACTACCACTGCCTTTCCCTTGGACCACACTTCCACTGGGATTGGCGAGAGCAGACGAATCCCTTCGGGGGTTTCCTCACCGCTGAGATTATTACCTTTCCTCCAGGCTGGTGTCTTGGTGATGGGGTAGTGATCGATTGATATGTGACAGTTCACCAATTGGCCAGTTAAGTTATAAATTCCATCTGTGGACATTAAGGATTTAATTACCTTTCCGTCAGGCTGGTGTCCTGGTGATGGGGTAATGGTTAGAAGACACTAAGGATTTTACTTACCTTTCCGCCAGGCTGTGACCTCGTGATGGGGTAAGAGATGAGTGACTTCTCCGCTAGGAGACTAGTGACGACAGTTCTGTTAGTAGAGGCTAACGAGGGTTGGGTGTTGAGAGAGTTGTGAGTACAGTTCCTCTTATACACCTTCGTGAGCGAGCTATCACACGTGTCGACCAAAGATCAATGTGAGTTGAGAGAACAAGCTAGAAGGAGTGTTGGGAACTTAGTTAGGATGCAAGACACCATCGCATGCCTACGGAGGCACCCCAACCCTGAGGCGTACACCATACCTCAGAGTCATAGTGTGAGATTCAACCTGGACTTTGAAGTCCTACCCGGATATCGAGGTCCTAACCGGACCAAGACCACAGACTTACTTCTAGGCTTGAGTTGTAGTTAGGTTAGTTCCATTGATCGAGGGAGACACAATGTGGTAGTGAGTGAGTGTATTCTTGATAGACTTCAGAAAGCAAGTAAATAATTTAAAAGAATCAATTAACCCACTTTTACTTGCTAGCTTCTTTTGTACACTACAGTTACCTTACGGTTTTCTAGCTGTTCTAGTTTGTTCTTACTACTTTTCTTAGTAGAACTGTATAGAATTTGTATTTGACAATTTTGTGACAGATACTTGTTTGTCCTTTTTTTCTACTTGTGGCAGGCAAGGGCCCAGCGACCGAGTAGCCGACGTGGTTTTGGGCTGCTGTTGTTTCTTTGGGTGTTACACTTTCAGAGCAGGTATATCCTTTTGGAGCTCATTAGACAGTTGTTAGTTGTGTTCTCTTTTGTAGTCTGATCTTTGGGGTATTTACATGTATTTTGAATGTTGTGGAACTTCAGCATGTTATATGAATGAACTAAAAATGAATGGACATCCTTTTTGTTCAGTTCTGGTGTACTATTACTTCTGCTTTTAGTTTTCTTGTGGTTGCTTGCATAGCCAGATTTAAATCTTGTGAATGTCATGTTCAAAAAGCGAAAATTTTCCTCAGGGTTTCGTAATAACGGATTAACTCTAAGCTGATTAAGTAGGCGAATGACGTGTTTGACGAGTAACCTAAGGTCCTCGGGAGGACGGGGTGTCACAGTTGGATACATAATATATGTGATTGCAATGTACAAGTTTCCTCATAATAATGAGGAATGACAATTAAATAGACAATAGGATTACAACCCTAGGGTTTCTATGTCTCCATAGTATTGATCTCCCATCGAATGTACTTTGGAAGTATCATGTCGATGATGATTGTAATTGTCAAATAATCCTTATAAAAGACTGGCTCTCGACATTTAATAATGACTGGCATGGTTCACTGCATCATGCAGAATGGTGGCTCTATAAGAGATGTTGTATTCAAAATGTTTGAGTACGTACCTGAATCAAAGTCTTTAAGAGTTTAGATGGATGTAGATACGATGAATGTCGTCATTCTACTATCTATACTCAAGTCATTCATGAAGCTTCATAATATTCATATTGTATGAGGTATGTATAAATGTTGAAATACTCTTATATTGAAATTTGTTGAGTTCAACATAAGAGATCCTTTGTCTTAAGCAATGGTTGTTTATAGATGAAGGGAGTGCAGTGGAAGCATGAGTCTGATCTAAGCAAGAAGGAAAGTCAAGAAGTTGACTGGACTTCTGTGACTTCCATATGACATCCTAAGAGTTGGATGAATGCCAATACTGTAATAAGCCAATGTTCTAATAGTATGACTATCTAGAATATCTAAAATCCTTAAGGAAGGACTCAAACAGTACATTGGAATAATCTACATATAATCATTTAAATATACTTTCTTATTTGATAAGATCAAAGTTTGACAATTGTATCTCTTTTTTCTAATAACACTTGCATTTGGTTGCATATGTTTTCGAAGACTAGTTTGATCTTATAGTTTAATTATCATCCACATGGATATTGATGCATTTGTTGCAATAATCTCTATTAAATTGATAGACTTCATGTTTTTAGTGGGGAAGTCATTAGACTTAGAGAATGTCTCTATGACGTAAATGCCAGAATGCATTCATTGTTTATTTCTAAATGTTTGGAATAAACATGAATTTTGGGATAGACCTATCATAAAGAGTTATTATGGTTCATATAGTAATCTAACCTCTAGATGACCCTACTCAATTGGAAAATTAATGAATGATTCATTATCATTTTTAATATTGAAAATTAAACTTTATAAGATCAATAAGAGGATGAAGGTCATTTGACAATGATATGACCTCAATCCTTAGACATATATATGTTGATAAGATCAATAGACTAGTAAGAGATGAAACTTTAGAATGTTTGAAATTTCACGTCTTACATACTTGTGAATATTGTATTCAAAGGGAAAATGTCCAATGCACCCTTCTTTGGGAATGATGTTATATTCCAAGGTATTCAAGATCTCATACATATTGATGTATGCCGATCATCTATATCACAATAGAAATTGATGATATGTTATATCATTCGATGATTATTTGTGATATGAGATTTCTTCCTTCACCATAGAAAGCTTTGAAATATTCAAAGATTAGGAATTTTTGTTTAGACCCAAAGTTTAAAGGAAGATGAAATGAATTTTATCTAACCTAAGTAGCAAGTACCTATTAGATGAATTCAAGAAATACCTTACGGAGAAAGGAATATCATTCCAATCTCAATCCTCCTAATGCACCTAAACTCAACAGAGTTATAGGGAAATACAATTGGATCATGTGTGACATGATTTGATCAATGGTTAATCTTCATGTAATTACCTCTTAGTTTCCAAGTATATATATGTACTAGAGACTACAATATATAAGGTTCCATGCAAGTAAGCTGGAATTTAGCACCAGAGAGTGCTACTTCATTAGGAAAATAAAGGATGGTATTGGAAACCTACATTATGACCTTAGGATTCTTAAAATATTTCATCTCTAAGGATATGATTCTTAGAGGATAAGACTCTTGAGAATCAAGATGAAAATGAAATGAAGGAACTCGTTTAATCTTGAGCATATAATGAGGCTCCTAAAATAGGAAATTAAAAGGATAATTAAATATAAAACTCACATTCCTATTCAAATAATTTTGAGGATGGATTCCATGTGTCACTGACAGTGATCTAACTTAATGCGATGAAGCTTATGATGATCATGACATGGAAATATGGACGTTAGCAATACAGTCTAAAGTTGACTTCATATACAAGTGTTGTATATGGACCCTCGAGGATCCACCTATAAGGGTAAGGCATGTTATGTGTAAATGGATCTTCAAGAGAAAAGAGGGAACCTGATAAGAAGGTAACGACCTTCAAAGCATGGCTCGTACCCATGAGCTACAAACCGAAGAGAATAAATTGCTTGCAATGAGACTTGCTCTTCAGTAACCATGTTTAAACCCATCAGAATTTTGCTAGCTATAGCTACGTAACTTGACTTTGACATCTACAATGTGGAAGTCAATATTGCATTCCTTTATGAATTCCTCACTAAGGATATTCATATGAAATAGCCCCAATGCTTCATGGATGAGGAAAGGAAGATGTGCAAGCTAAAGAACCCCACCTATGGACTCAAATAAGCTTATTGTAGTTGGAACATAAGATTTGATGAAATTATAAATGTTATGATTTCAGATAGAATCTTAAATGATCCATGTGAAGCTTAATGGAAGTGCCAATGTTTTTATCATACTAAATGTATATGATATCCTAATCATTTAGAATGATAATAAGTGTTTTATAATATGGTTGGTACATACCCTAAGATATGATCTCAAGGATACCTCTTAGATCTAGTTCTGAAGTTGTTAAGAAGCAAAGAGAAGAGGGTAATGGGACAATCACATTAAGTGGTACACCTCGGACGTATTCCATTGTTGGAAAACCCCAAGGAAAGCTTCCTTTCTTTAAGATATAGTATTGACCTATCTAAAGGGATAGTGCCTCAAAGAATTGAGGAAGTGAATGCTAGAACTGCTTGCCCTTTGCGCATTAATTACGAGAAGCCGAGTGTATGCTAGATGTGTACAACTACGGATGTTTGCCATGCAATGAGAGTAGTAAATTGTTATTATTCCTACTATGTAGATAAAACACTTAGTTGCAGAAAAGACAATATCATCAAAGATGACAAGACTTAGAGATAGTGATCTCAAAGTATTATCTTCAAGAAATTAAGAATTTATAGATAAAGATCTAAAAGGTCTAACTGTGGATACTTTAGGAGAGAAAGAGCTTCTGGAATAAAGGTATTATGATAAGGATAATAGAAATTACATACTAGTTATAACAATTATTGAGTTGAAGTGTCAGAGATGCTATAACTGCTTTAAAGTTGAGTATTGGTTTCATAAGATGCAACATTCTCATTGGATGCTAGCACTATTACCAGGAGATGAAAATTTCATAAAAGGATTTGGCGTAGTCTCTTTAGAACAGAGTGATTGATCAGCTTACCTAGCTATTTTTATAAATATCCTATGATTGTCACATGATTGTGGGCTTAAAGATTAGCCCATTAATGGCTCTTTGGGATAGTGGGATATTGTTGGACATGCGAGCCCACGGTGAGCTATTTCGCAATAAATGTTATTGCAAATATCATTCCCTGATCTGAAATGAAGAATAACTAATTTGCATAACAGGTCCCTTAGTACGATACGGGTTATGTACCATGGCCATCTTAATGATCATACAATTGTTCATTCAATTGTTGAATCATAGAGGCTTGTGCTTGGATGAATATCTAAAGAGTCAAATTAAGGACTCATCACGCATCGTCAAATGATTATTAAGAGAGGATCTCCAGTCTGAGAAGGAGATGGCAATCCTTTCTATAAAGGTTGATATCTAACCGACCTCTTGATATAGATCCTCTGCATAGGAATAGATATTCAGATGTGTTAGATAAGTTAAGTCAAAGAGTTGACTTAATGAGATTGAGATAACCAAATATCTATGTCGTATACTATCACGATATAGGCACACATCCTCTGACCGGAGACAGATGTTACTATGTCTGAGTATGTACATTTGGCAAACCAATAAGTTGATGACGTAACTAAGGTATATACACCGACACATTAGTATGCATGAAAGGGCAAACGAGCAGTACAATCTCTCAAAGAGATCATACAAGTTCATTGTTGAACCGGAAGACATGAGCTCACTCATGAGATATTGGGAAGAATAAAATTCCGTGCACAGTTGTCTTGCTTTGAAGCTTGACTGAATTTGTAGGTTTGATATATGCTTTTGGAAAGTATATGATCAACACCTATGTATGATATGTGCTTTTGGAAAGCATATGATCTACACGGACTCCCAATGATAAAATGATAAACTTAATGATAAAACCCCGAAGGAGACAATATAAATAGATCTAAAACTTCGGGGTTGTTCTTGGTCTTCCAATATACAGTACGTGTAGGCATTAGGAATACCTAAGAGTGTTGTGATCATAAACGACTGTATAACCATGACGCTTCCATTCTTAGGGAGTGATGAAACAAGACTTGATTTTAGTGACTCATCTCCGTAGAGAAGTGATCTGGTCTTGGTCCAAATGTTGGACATTGATCTGAATGTGATTCATATACAATAAGAAGATTAGGTTTGTGGTCTTGATTTAATCAAGCATCTATAAGAGGTCCGCAAGATCTGGATTTGAGATGTGATCTCAACATCCAAGTCTCTATACGTGGAACAAAAAAATCGACATGTTCTTATCTCCAAGTACCTGCAGAGAAAGCACATTATCCTCGAAAGAGTTCAAGGATAATTTAACTGTTGATGTATGTATCTGAGCATTGAGAAAAATGATAATTAAATATAATTTAATTATCATGAATAATATGAATTTGATTCATATTATATGGAGAATTATTTAAGATAATTAAATGTGATTTAAATATCAAAGATGTGAATAATATGAATGTGATTCATATTATTTAGGCACTTGAGAATAGAGTTCCAAGATGATTAAATGTGATTTAATAATCATGGATATGAATAATGTGAATAGCACTATCCATATTAATCATATATATTATAAATTTGATTTATAATATATAAGAGAGAGCATATTGTGATTTATATTTGTTGATTAATTATTGATTTGAATTGGATTCACATTGGATAATTACTTGAAAATGTAAAACACATTTTATTTTTAATGTGAATGTGATGTACATTTTTTCAATGATAAGATTGAAATATTCATAAAGTAATTATTATGAATTATTTTTGTAGAATAATTTACAACAAGTGTTGCTGTAAATCTTGGATATTTCCATGGAATAATGTAATCTCATGAGATTACATGAGATTATCTCCATCCCAATTAGGAGGGTGAACGGCCACCAACTCTATTAGGAAAGGGTGGCTATCCTCTCCTATATTATGGACGGAGGAAAACTCCATTCCATGATCTCCATGCTTGATTGATTTAATTTGAGATTATTTGATATTGATTTTTCAATATATATTTAATATAAATTAAATTATTTGTTGTTTTTTCAACAAAATCTTGGTCATTGAAATAAGCACAAATCAATCACATTCATTGATTTTGTGTTGTCCATGGATTATGATCCATGGACTCCCAAAATACTATATAAGAAGAGGCACCCCTTGCTCTTCAAGTTACATACACTAATGCTCTCTCCCTCTCTCTATATATGCAAAGTATCTCTTCCTCTCTCTCTCTCTTGTGGCCATCGACCTTGATGCCCTAGAGAGAGTCACCATCACCGCAACATCATCGTTAAGCTGCCAGATTGTTTGTTCGCGGATCTCCGTCTCCTTCGGTGCACCTCGCTCGTGAAGAAGACGTCAGATCCCATGTGACAAGATCAAGAGATTCACCGCTTGGATCATCAACATGGATCCGAGGAGCACGTGTTTCATCAACACGCTCACAAGCGTCTCCTCCGTCGGATCGGACTTGAGACAGGAGGTCTCTTCGTTTCAATGCTCGATCGCAACCACGCTTCAAGAGGTAATGCTAATACATGTTTGTGGTTTAGATGAAATGATCTGAGAAGTGTTCTTGGATCATGTGGTTTCATTCCATTAAAATTTTGAAATTCTGCTTCCTGGAGCAACTAGTGCGACAGTCGCTCCCGATCGCATACAATGCGATCCTCACGCTTCCATGATGCGCTTAAGGATTTTATTATATCCTTCATTATGACACCCACTCGTAGATCCGAGTTACTCATTTACACATCACTCGCAGTATTATATTCTGTACCGATCACATTAGGTCACTTGAAATTTAGGAAAAAAAATTTCATTCAAATGACATCCACAATAATATAAGCAACCACAAAACTAACAATAAGTGTTCATTTCACATTACATTAATTTTCATATAATTTACATGTAACAAAAAGGAAATGACATTGTGTACAAGCATCCCAAAATTAGCAGAAGAGAAGAAAAGCATTTAAATTATCTTGTACAAAAGCTGTAACATATGTACTGTAACAGAAACTGTGGAAACTCGACGTCCAGCTGTCAATATATTGCGATGAAGCCCCCTGCATGCTATATATGTTAGGAATAAGATAAATGTCAACAAATGTTGGTACAATCAAAATTTATTTAAAAATAAATTAGATATTGCAATGATTTCAAAAGAAATCAAGTAGATATGTATTGAAATTTAAATTTAACAAGCTATTTGCATAAAAATGGATTTTCAAGCTGTATGTATGTAAATCCCATGATCACCCATCACCGCATAACTCTCCATATATAACATTTTCATATATTAATTAAATATCCACATGTAGGTTATTATCTTTTTATTACTTAGAGATCTTGTTGATGGATCTTGTTATTGAGGATGATGAGTCTCTGATATGATCTTTATTTCTGTCTAATTTCTCAAGCTTAATGGATAGGTTGTGGTCTTGGTCTGAGTGTAACAATATACTATAATACTAAGGTGTGAAGAATACCTTAAGGTTGAGATGCCTTTGTAGGCATGCGGTGGAGAATAATAATGCATCCTAGCTAATTTCTCAACACGTAGCTTCTCCTGACATTTACAGTAGTCGCTATAAGATTTGATAAAATGTTTATGATTGATTATTGGCAATGATTGATGATTTCTATACCAAGCAGAACTATAGCCAAACTCAACTGTAACCCACTCTCAACTGTAACCCAGATCAGTTGTAACTAACTCTTAGTTGTAACTCACAGCTAGGATCTACTAGCGGAACAGTAACCAAAACTTAATCGGTGAGGAAGCCTCCTAAGAGACTCTTTTGTCTCGCCCTCTAAGTGGAAGTTTGGTCAAGTAGAGGTCTAGGCCTACTCCAAAACTACACCCCAGAAACGAGAGGGGAACTCACTGTAAATCATTCCAAAAACCCGCTCGACCTATATGGGCGAATGAGCTTGTAAAGAAAAATCAAAATCGAGGGTCCCCTAGCCTAGGCACCCTAAGAACAGAGGGTCAATGGAACTGGTCAAAAACATGGATCCCAACGAAGCGTAAAACATTGCGAGCTCACATAAAAATAGTAAAAAGGTATGGGATCATAGACCCATGCACTTGGCAGTCGTTTCCCTAACAGGGCTTCCTATTCTCTACCCAGTTGAGGGTGTATCCTCGCACGGTCAGGTGCAAAGGTCACCATGATCAGCACAACTATCAAGCGTCATTGATTCTAATAATCCACCTAGGTTCATTGATTATATATCCATGCCTCCAAATCTTTTATAATTGGCTTTACAGGTCTAATTGAACAGTGCACTCCATCAATTGTGATGATTCGTATTCATATAGTAGGTTATACTAACGATCATTGATGAAGATTATTAGTTTTGTAAAACACTTAGAATTTCACCCAAATTTTCATCTTAATATTATGAAATCTATAACCTACGTCTGATCTGAATTTGGGATTTAGTTCATACAAAACCCCAATTTTTGAGTTCTTAAAACATGGATTTTTGAGCAAATGAACAGATCTGCAAATTTGGGATCTAATTCAAACAACCTCCCCCCCCCCCCCCACTTTTTAAGTTATTAAAACACAAATTATAGAGCTATTGAACATATAAACTTGGGTTCAATTTACACTAAAACCCTCAATTTTAAGTTGTTAAAATATGGATTATGGAGCTTTTGAACATATTTGAAACTTGGGTTCAATTTACACTAAAATCCCAAATTTTGAATTTTTAAAACAAGGATTTTGAAGCTTTTGAACATATCAGAAATTAGACTCCAATCACATGTAAATCACACCTAATTCTTACACATTTTTAACATAAAGTTATTGTATAACAATGGTATGATTTCAGATCTTAATACATGAAATTCACATCCAATTTCTCATTAAATCAGGAGCATAATTTATTATCTGAATTCAGTTCTAAATGCATGCAAAACATCTCCAGTTTATTCCTCTTTCAAGCCTAAATATGTAGCTAATAAGTGCTCTCAAATTTAACAAAAAAGCATGCATATCACCACCAAATTCCCCTCTTTCAAGCATGAAAATTGTAGTGTTTATACTTCTGAAATTTAAAACCTAAATGCTTGCTAAAACACCTCCAATTTCTCCTTAATCAAAGATGAAATCCAGAGCACATAGTGGACTAAATTTTGACTCAATTGGATGATATTCTTTCCCAATTTTTTAAATTTTCAAACATAATTTAGGAGTATACGCGATGCATTGAATGAGATCTTAGCACACAGATAGAAACAAGAGGTGGAAAATGATTGTACCTTGGATCTCTAAGGTTTGGAGATGGAATTTGCATGCAGCAGGGGGTTGAATTGGAGGCATCCAACAACTCCTTTTGATTGTACTTGGAGCAGTAGCAGCTGCCCAATTAAGAGCAGCATCTACTGCTTAAAAAAGCAGATGTAGCAAGGAGGGCTGCATCCCCTTTGATTGAGAGCAACAACTGCTTTGCAGGGGAAAAAGAAAGGAAAAAGGGAGGAGGTGGGAATGCTCCTGTCGTTGGAGTGATTTGAGAGAAAAATGAAATGAAATAGGGAAGGGTATGAGAGGTATTAATAAGGAAAGAAGGGTCTTCAAGGTTGACAAGTAAAGGGAGAAGGGAGCCAACATACTGTACAACATAAAAAATATTTTTTTTCATTTCCTCTCTTTTATTTGAAAAACCAAAATCGACCATATTCGCACCTTGAATCTCCGATTTAGGCGTACAATGGCTGGTTTCGATCATCTTTGAATGACAATCAAAATGAGTATATAATATTAATATACTTCTGACCTGAAATGAATTCCCGAATTAACGAGATGTAGTTTCGATTTGAGATTTAAATTTTGCGATTTAAAACTATCAAACGACCTCCGATCGATGAACGACCCATTTTTTGGTCTTATTTTGTCAAGATGAATTTTCCGATGATCTCGATTTGTTTTGTTGTTCGGATTCTACATCGTGGCTTTTCCGATGTCACGCATAACGATGCAATCGACATTTGGTTGATTACCACTGAACAAAATTCAATCTGTGACTTATAGATCGATCTAGGTTTTATTCAATATTACTTGAATATAGATTGATCATTCAACCCCTTAATCGATTCAGGTTCGGGTTATTCGAATCAAGATGTTACAGAAAACCAAATCGAATCCATGTCAGGTGACTCAAAAATGAAACTATCCACTTGTTGAGGAGAACACATGAGATTTATAGAGCTAACAAAAGAACATCCATTAATTTTTATTTATTTGGAGAAAGCTTATGATTTGATTATAGGAAGGATATTATGGAGAGTTTTGAAGAAGAGACAAGTACAAGTCCTATACATTAACCTTATAAAAATATTGTAGGGACGTTATCTTGTGTAAGGATCCAGTCTAAGAAGACCGACTATTTTATCATTAACATCGATCTGCATCAATGTTCAACTTTAGGTCCATTCCTTTTTGCTTTCATTATGGACAAAATATTGTGTTGATTGATGAGACAAGAGATGGAGAAAATAAAAAGCTGGAGTTTTGAAGATATGCCTTAGAGACTAAAGGTTATCATATAAGTAGGGCTAATACTGAATAAATGTAGTGCACATTTGATGGAAACGATGGACTCTATGTGAAGATTGGAGACATTAACATTCAAAAGAAATATTCCTTTAAATACTTGAGATCTATGTGCAACAAGCCATAGAAACTGATGGGGATATTACTCATAGAATAAATACAAGTTAGCTAAAGTGGATAAGAGCTTCTACTATTTTTTGTGAAAGAAAATATCATTGAAAGTCAAAGGAAAGTATTATAAAGCAGCTGTGAGACTTAATATGCTCTATGGAACAAAATGTTGGCATGTGAACCGTAAACATGTATAGAAAATGATAATAGCATAAATAAAAATACTAGGGTGGATGTGTGGTCATGCGTGAAAAGATCGAATTTGGAATGACAAGTCGGAAGGAAAGTTGTTGTTCCAATAGAGAATAATATGAGAGAAACCCGCTTTAGATTATTATTGTATCCATATCCCTATTGTTTTTGAAAATTTTACATCAATATATGGTTTTATGATAAATAATAATAAAATATCCGGATATATCATATATACATATCAGTTTTCATCCCCAAGCTGAAATTTTCCTATTAATTATCATGCGTTGGCATTTTTGGCGTATTTTATTAATTACTGCAGAATAAAAATTACTTAAAATGGGGGAGAGGAGGCATTCCTACGTTAATCTGGGTAGCATTCATTATAAAAATTTGAGGATTAGTGTTGGTGATTCTTGCGTGAAAATACAAGGGACGAGGTTTGTTGGAGCAAGAAATCAAGTCATTTCAAGTATTACCATCAGATGCATCATTTTATCACTGTCGATAGATATATTGGCAGGGACAACCCTGCAATTACAAATTTCACAGGGGACATTCGTGCAATAATGTGATGTAATTTTAGCGACTAAAGATGGGCTATACGTGATAAATGTTTTCCAGAACTAAGATCAAAGTTATTAAATACTCTCCCTGATAAATACAAATTGAAGATCACATGGATCGCAAATACTGCATGTGGTCTGTCCCCTACATGATCACATGATTGTTAGTACATATATCAACAAACCAATCAATCAACAGGACTGTTAGTTGACACCAAAGCTCTCAAACAGCGTGGAAATCTAGCTTTGCGTGGAACTCTGTCTATGTTCTCTCTAGTGATTCTGATCCAACAGAAAAACTTGCTGTAGTAGTCTATGAATAATCTCATAACTCGTGAAAGTGATGATGGCGGCAGGTGTGGTCCTCAAAAGATTGGTTGCGCAGCCTCGGTCGAATCCAGGGATGCCTTTAGATCTGAAGACCTTTACTACGCAATCTACCACACCTGCATATTGTCTCCCACCATTTTTAGCATGACCTTGTTCTTGAAGTCTTGACCGCACAACCTAAACGATGCAAGAGTTTTTAACAGAAAAAAAAACAAGAGCAATAAAAATACAGCAGCAACAGCGCAGAATGTATGAGTAAAGAGGGAGCATGCCGTGGCGGTGATGCCAAATAAAATGTGGTTTACCTACTGGGTATAAAACCGAAGATAATATCGTTTAAAGGAACAGATGAGTTTATACTTCAGAGAATTGAGGGCTGCAGGATCTATTCTGTAGCGGGCTGATTAAGCAACCATTTTAGCTAAAAGATACATAAACTTTAATTATTTCAATATTCAAACTGAGGCCCATGTCAAGTTTTCCATCACTGAGGAATAAACTCAATCGGTTTTTGAATAAAAACTCAAATAACTTGCACATCTCTTTTCAAATTCCTCATCTTCGAACAAATCCCCACTTCATCTTCAATCTTCTCTTTCACACTGAATATCGGAAACCTAGCACGAGTCCCATGGCTCCCGCAATAGAGCTCGCCAATCATCTCTTGTGCTGGAATGGAGCGTCGGGTTGGTGCTCAGAGAACCATGGTTAAACGGCCTGGTGATGATGCTATGATGTGTTGTTTTTTTACTGAAGATCAAATTGCTGGTACATGGAGTCATGTACAACATTCTGAAGGGTGGACACAGCAGCTGTAGCAGCTGAGGGAGGAGGTGACAGCGTTGAGATTTTGGTGGATGTGGCTGCGGAAGGAGGTGCCCAGCACTAGAATCAGGCCTTTCCAAGAAGACTTTGTGATCAATAGTGATTCTCTCCTCCCATGTGCTTTATAGTTTGTACATTATGCCTTTAAGGTGGAATAAAAAGAACCATAGGTCTGCAAGGATTCATATAAGTTTCCACAAAAAAATAGTTCTAACATTGTGCTGGAGGACAGGACATGAGCATGGGTATAAGGAGGAAAGGGGCATCCGGATAAATTTCTGAAATTTTTTTGGATATATATTCACGCAATATTTACAGGTTTCCCGGGTGTCATGCGTGGTTCTATATGCCCCCAAAACAAAGATGGATAACACTTCCTTTCCCGATCCCAAAACCAGCATGTAGCAGCCAACAAAAACATTTCACTCCTTGATCTAAAAAAAGAACCTCAGACTCGCTCCAACAATTAAGTGCTCACCATCTTTCCTTTAGTCACATCAGTCCACACGGAGAGGTTAAACAGGGAGCTCCACTTGGTAGGTTTATGTCCACAAATCAAAGGTTATAATTTCTTTGCAATAAGATCTGATAGATCCTCGTTATTTGCTCTTTGTTTTGAACTCTGTATGACTTTGTAATTTCAGTTTTGTTTTGAACTCGTATAATTCTTCCTAACTCTCTGTACAAGAAGCTTTTAGGGACACGCAGGTCATTTTTGAAGCGACGACTTCATGATGGCGGTTAGTACCCATACCCTCATTCTCCATGTTGGAAAACGACCATACAAAGAAGAACAAACCCCAAAGCAATCACCACAAGATTGAGATTTTACGTGAAATATTCCCCCTAGATTAGAGGGTAAAAATCATAGACAGAGTGGTTCATTATGCAGGAGTACAATGTACGAAACTCCAGGAGGCAGTGGACTAGCTAAAGATATGTCGTATAATCTCATGCCGTCTTATACAAATATATGGCGCATCCAAATTTTCGTACTGAGGGGAACTCCGCATTAATTAAGTTACTGAGGGGACTCAAAATGTGTCAAATCTTGCACAGGTAATGTAAGCGTTCAAAGCATAAATCAACAAATCTCCACCTTAACTTGAACTGCATTCAATGTTACTAGAGAAAATCTCTCGTCAACTAAGGTTTTTTGGCCTAAACAGTCCAACCAATTTTATACAAGTTGTTAACTTGGTCAATGTAGGGTTCCATCATGTTTGCACGGTTGTTTAATTTACCAATCTTCTTTACCCGACTGCAATCAACTCAATGGAAGTGATATGTGATGTCAATGTCTACCCTCTATAATCACCTCTCAATTGAAGTGATATATGATTTTTTTTAATAAAAAAGGGGAGAAACACGAAATGGTATCCGTCCCTAATATATTAAATGGATGGAGAAATACCAAGATTACCTTGCAGGAACCATGACTTGATGAGAATCTTGGCATGCAATGTGATATATTCAACATAAAAGCAATCTGAGGTAATAATCACGCTATTCCTAGCAAACCAGATTTACCCAAAAGGCCGCTAAGGACAGAAGGATCTCCTCTGGTGGGCGATGCCTAGCGTTCTAGATTGAGTCCCAGAAGATCTCAATGTCATCAGAATTCACCAATTCAATCTTGAGTTCCTGGCACATAGGATTGATCTTCTTGCAGGCAAGGAAAAGATGATCAATAGCCATAGCCTCGACAGCTCCTTCACAAAGTAGACAACACTCATTTCCTCCCACAATTAGCCTAGACTAGTCGTCTCTCATCATGATATGCCCCCTCCGCATCAACCATAGGAAAATTCCGATGCAAGAAGGCAACTTGAGTTCCCAAATTAGCTTGCAATCACGAACAAGTTGTTCAGGTTCGATGCAGCTGCTTGGTTCATAGCCTTGTAGGCTCATCTCACAGAGAAATCCCCCTCCTTCCAGATCCAATGATCCCTACCCTCCACTAGGCTAGTCACTTGATTAAGAGACTCAAGGAGTTCCAAAAGACCTTCCATGCATTGATTAGAGAGACCGGTTAGGAAAAGAAGGCATCCATGTTCCATCCTCCCAACAATATGATAACGAGTCTTTGCGGTCAGCAAAAAGAGAAAGAAGCATGGAAATTTGACCCTAAAGGGCCGCCATCAATCTAACAGTTCGTCCCTAAGCTGAAAAAACAACCATCCTTCAAATCGGGCAAAATTGCTCTTGGGTGATAACGAACAAATACCTTTCCAAAAAGCCAAGGTAGCAAATGAAGGGTGATGCACCTAAGTGTTCCTACACATGAATATAATAGATTCCATGGATGAGTCTGCAACACAAATCTTCATCTCTGCCATAGATCCTTGCAATCCACTTTAGAAGAGGATCTTTGTTCATGGTTTCTAAACAGGAAATTCCAAAGCCTCCATCTACATTGGGAAAGCGTGATTGTATCCCAATCTACAAAGTGGACACCTGAGCTTTTTAGCCAGCTTTGTTCTAAAAAAATCTTTGCATAATCAACTCAAGGCGATGGTGTGCACCAACAGGAAGAAGTCTCGACAACATAAGAAAGTTGGGATCGCAACAAGGACTGCCTTCACATGTACCAGACATCCTCCTTGCGAGAGAAAAATTGCATTCCAACTGGACGATTTTTTCTCTATCTTCTTTATGATAGAGAACTTGTCAATAACAAGTCTACCACATGTCAAAGGAAGATCCAAGTAGCGAATCAGAAGCGAGCCACATGTCCTGCCCAGATCTATTTCTATACAACACACTATAGTGTCCAAGTCCAATAGTGCCAAAGGGGGCTACAATCGACTTGGATCTGTTCGAATTTAAGCTAGATAGCTTGCCAAAAAACTCAAGCTCCACAGCTATTCTGATTGCTTCATCTATCAGACCTTCAATAAAAAATAGTGTCATCTACGCACTGTAGGAGAGGGATGGAGATTTCATCGAGAGAGCAGCCAGTAGTGACGCCTTGCTGAATTGCTTGCCCAACCATAGTTAAGACATCAACAACAATAACAAATAACATAGGGACCAATGGGCATCCATGCACCATTGGGCTGAAAAAAACCCTCAGGACGCTCGTTAGCAAGCACCGAATAAGATGCCATAGAAACACATCTCTTCATCCATGTAACCATAGATCCACAAAACCACATCTTGTCATAGTTGACCACATAAAGCACCAAACCATCGTATTATAAGCCTCTGAGAAATCCACCTATAAGAGGTCATTTGCATGTCACCCTTTCCAGTCCACGACAGCCTTCATAGCCATGACCTGCCTACCAGGGATGAATGCGGATGGAATGCGGGAAATAATATAATTCATTCGCACATTTAGTTTGTTCACCAAACACCTTATCAATTACCAAGTAAATTGTGTTGGAGAGCGCAATTGGATGGAATTCTGGTGATAGTGTGTGTGCCTACCACTCAAAAGACTAAGATTCGAATCCCCTCTTT
Organism: Ottelia alismoides; assembly: GCA_037367405.1. NCBI lineage: Eukaryota > Viridiplantae > Streptophyta > Magnoliopsida > Alismatales > Hydrocharitaceae > Ottelia > Ottelia alismoides. The sequence continues at coordinate 33,073 of JAZKJV010002851.1, read as the reverse complement.
GTGGGGGGTGCGTTAGGTAGTCGACAACCACTGTAAAAAATAGTCAAATCTTTCAATATGGATTTGAGCAAGAATCCATGTACTCGACCCTACTTATAGTGGGAGAAGGCTTTGCCATGTCACCCTTCGAGGTTATATATGTACTTTCGCCTTTTTTGCTCTCTAGGGTTTCTCTATATATGAGATCCTAGACTGTTGGGAAAAATAAGACTTGTTTATTCCTTGAGTCCTAGACTCTCTTATATAGAGGAGAGGCCTACAGGCAAATTACATAAAATAGACAAGAGGGAAAAAATAGATAAAAGAATACAGAAACATATAGAAAGATATCTCTACACTCCTCCTCAAGATGGAGCATAGATATCTATTATGCTCAGCTTGGATGAACACCTTTGAAATGATCTTTTAAGTAAGGCCTTGGTGAAAATGTTTGTCGTCTGGTCCCTGAGCTGACATGGGACATAGAAATGAATCCCTTCTGGTTCAGGTCACGTATATATTCGTAATCGACCTCAATATAATCCGTCCTTTCATGGAATGCAGGATTATTAGCAATAAACAAGGCAGCTTGATTGTTGCATTTTAGTGGCATGGGAAGATGTACATCTTTATGTAGATATGTAAGGATTGCTCAAATCCACATCATTTCTGTACAGGCTTGTGACATAGCCCTATGCTCAGATTTAGCACTAGATCTAGCAACTACAATTTTCCTTTTGCTTTTCCACGAAACAATTGAATCTCCGACAAATATAGCAAATCTAATGTGGACTTCCTGTCCTTGGGGCACCCTGCATAATCTGCGTTTGCGCATGTCGAGATAGTGATGGTGCCACCTCTTTTAAATAGCATCCCTGCACCTGGAGGTGACTTAAGATACTTTAGTATCATTTATATGACATCCATATGTATCTGACGAGGTTGTTCCGAGAACCGGTTCACCCAACTGACATCAAATGAAATATCAGGCTTGGTAATGATAACATAAAGAGGCTTTCCCACTAGCTCTCTGTATCTTCTCTTGTCAACCTCATCGGTATCATCATCATAAATCCTCATGCTTGGATCCATGGGTGTGGTGGCAAGCCGACATCCAAGCTTACTCGTGTCACTTAGCAAATACATATTTCCTCTGAGTCATCACACACCCTTGTTGATTAATGGCAAACTCCAGTCCCAGAAAGTATCTAAGAGCTCCAAGGTCCTTGGTAACAAATTCACGACCAAGAAATTCTTTCGCCCTCTTAATCCTTGTATGCCATCTCATGTAATAAGTATATCATCAACATACACCATAATAACAATCATACCTCTAGAGGTTCTCTGCATGACAAGAGAATGATCAGCATTCGATCGTCTGAAACCCTGCTTCTCAAACAAATCTGAGATCTTCTGGAACCAAACTCTCAGGCTCTGCTTAAGGCCATAGATTGCCTTATGAAATCTACACACATGTGAACACTCCCCCTCAGCAGCAAACCCTGACAGCTGCTGCATGTAGAATTCCTCCGAAAGATCACCATATAAAAGGGCATTATACATGAAGTTGAAATAGAGGCCAATCTCGAACTACAGCAGCTAATAACAGAATCCATAGGGAAGAATGATGAGCAACTGGAGAGAAGGTATCAAGATAATCTATCCCATATGTATGAGTAAAGCCACGCGGTTCTAGTCAAGCCTTGTACTGATCAATATTGCCATATGCATTATGCATAACTGTAAATACCATTTTACAACTTACTATAGACGCACCATTGGAGGCCGGGACCAGACTCAAGTACCTCTGGACTGAAGAACCGCCATCTCCTCCATAGCTAGACGCCACCTGCCTTCTGTCGATGCCTCCTGGTAAGTTCGTGGTATCACCACGGTAGATAAAGCAGTAGCAAACCTCCTGAAATCACCCATCCGACACTTGAAGGTGACATGAGAAGCAATCATATTGGAGATACATGAACGCTTCTGTTTCCTAATATCAATAGGTAAATCAAGATCATCATCATCTCTACCACCAATCTGATCATCAACCTCCTAAAATAACACCTGTTGAGAAACAATATAAGTCTCATAATTAGAAGTAATGTTATCAGAACAAACCTGGAGCGTGTTGGATGACGAACCATGAGCATGAGCAGAAGCATACTACCGATTGTAGTGATGTGGTACTGGTGGAACCAAAACAATGCGAGGTGGTGGGGTTGGTGGTGATGGAGGAGGTTATAGCGGAAACGTTGATGAGGGTGGTTGACGTATGGGTGGTGGTGGAATATAAACCTCATTATCCGAATCTAAAGGTGTCAACTTATCACCTATAGGAGAAAAATAAATGACAGACTCAAAAAATTTGACATCTGCACGGACATAATATCTCATGTATAATAGATGTTGGAGTATTTGGTTGTGCACCATATGTATGGGAGATGGGTAAATGGATCTTGGAGAGGATCCGTTTACCCCATCCAGGGTTTAGTACCACATCTACCACCTGTGGGATGTGGAGGCTATATAAGGAGCCTCACTCCCCTGTAGTCCATTGAGAGAAAAAGCAATGCATAACATGCCCCTTTGAGGGCTTCTCCCGTGGTTTCATCCCGCTCCTCACGGAGTAGGATTCCACGTTAAATCCCGTGTTCTTCATGTTCTTTATCTTGTTTCCATATTTGCTTCCGCAAGTTTATTTTCTAACATGGTATCAGAGTGGGTTCGATTCTCGAGGATTTTATGTTCGTTTATTATTTTGTTCGAGATTCGATGAAGATGATTATCATTATTTTGTTCAAGTTCTATTCAACTTTTAGGGTTCCCGTAACCCTAAAATATGCAAGCCTGCAAAGAACTCATGCAGATCTCAATGTTCGGGTTCCCTGTTCGTGAGAAACAGGGCGCATCTTCCTGCCACGTCCAGCCGCAGTTCTCAGAGAAGAAAAGGCGTGCCTCCAGGTGTGCTCGCGCACACATCCTCTAGGCCCAGGCGACATGCCATGTTGCCGCTCTTTCAAGGCGGTGCGCTTCCAACAAAAGAGAGGCCCGAACCCTCTGCCCTCGACAGTGAGCCTCTTCTCCAAGTCGTGCCTTCGACCATCTAACCGTAGATTACCAAAGCCGTATATGGCGGCACCCATGCTGTATTCCCAGATCTGAGTTCCAGGGGGCGAACCCTAATCCCAGGGCTCCCTCTTCCTAGTCGCGTTGCTTTTCACTCCAGTTCCCATGCGCAGGCAGCAAGCGGCAAACCCTTCTCCGATTCACGCACTCCAGGCGGATGTGCACAACCCTGTCCCCGATCACCAGGCGCAACAGGTGGGGCCTCCCCGCGCGCGCACCACACCCAGATCCAGGCGGTGCCCAGACGTTGAGCTCCCTCGACGCATATCTCTTCGTGTGCATCTCCTCTATCGCCACACATAGGCGGTGCGAGGCAAACCTCAGGCACGCAGGCGCTGACCCCAGGAGCAAAGTGACGCCTCAATCGACCCCTCTCCTGGCGGCGATGGAAGAAGCCCCATCAGGGGCATGCGTATTTGAGAAGGGTTCTGCGGAACCTTAGTGGGTTTCAATTAAAAAATATTTTTTGGGCGAGCTGTTAAAAAAAGTGGTTGTATCTTTGTGCTTTGGGCCGAGATATTAAAAAAAGGTGTTTTCATTGTTTGGGCCGAGGGAGCCAGTTCAAAAAAATGGAATTTGAAAAGGCGTGTACAAATAAAAAAAGGTGTATGCAGTTCGAAAAAAATTGCGAAAAACCGAAAAAAGATGTTGAACGACTTAAAAAAATGATGATGATGAAAGCCGATTAAAAAAATGTGTCAAATGGCTTATAAAAAAATTCGAAAAAAAGGGTGATGAATGATTTGAAAAGCCGACAAATGTGTGAACGGTTTATTGCTCTTTTGTTTTATAACCCCATTATCTTGTCTTCTCCCAACTTTGTCGATGTTCATTTTTCGACAAGTATTAGAGAAAGGGGGAGTATCATGTAGAGTCACATGTCTTGTTGCAGATTCATATATCAGATGCAGACCAGCCAGTTTTTCTCAGACTCTACAGTTCTTCAGACATTCAGACTCGATGTCAGATGTTTCCGAGTCTCAGTTTTAGACACGCATATATTCGCGGTTATTTTCAGATGAGCAGATGTTTGCCATCCTTTGTCATGCTCCCCATCATCATGTGTTGTTTCGGCCAGAATTTTCATGTGAGCTATAGGAACTCCAGAATAGAGGACCATTCCCTGTGCCATGTTGACAATGGTTTTCATGTGGTATCATAGGGACACCAGAGTAGTGCATCATTCTCTATGCCAGATGAGAGAGATCTAGTTCTCCAATGAGGAGATTTCTTTCCGACTCCATTCTCCAGCCACCATGGACTCCGACGAGGATTGCACTTCCACGGCCTTTTCAGTTCATCCCTTTTCAGAGATGGAGTAGTTTTCCACATTATTGTGGTGGGCCAGAGTACTCCGACGAGGAGACTCATTTTCCGCGCACTTCAGAGCCTATGCTCTCCGACGAGGAGATTCAACAGACTCACACTCCAGCCCGTTCGTCCTCCTCACCTGCACCGCATGAGAAGCAACGTCATCGACAGCAGCAGTTGTGCGCGTTGAGTTGATATTGTCCGTAGTGTCCTGTAGCGTGAGTTGAGTTTCTTTTTGTTTGTCCAAGCCAAGCATTGCATGCTCCAGCTTGAGGGGGAGTGTTGGAGTATTTGGTTGTGCGCGCTATATGTATGGGAGATGGGTAAATGGATCTTGGAGAGGATCCATTTACCCCATTCAGGGTTTAGTACCGCATCTACCACCTGTGGGATGTGGAGGCTCTGTGGAGGCTATATAAGGAGCCCCACACCCCTGTAATCTATTGAGAGAAAAAGCAATGCATAACATGCCCCTTTAAGGGCTTCTCCTGTGGTTTCATCCCGCTCTTCACGGAGTAGGGTTCCACGTTAAATCCCTCATTCTTCGTGTTCTTTATATTTTTTCTATGTTCGCTTCACCATGTTTATTTTCTAACAGTAGATTATAACAACGATAACCTTTCTGAGTTCTGATTACCCAACGAAGATACATTTGAAAATCCTAGGAGACAGCTTGTTAATCCTTGAAGAAAACCGATGGACAAACGCAATAGATCAAAAAACACAAGGGCTAAGAGAGAACAACTCCTTGTCAGAGAAAACAAGGGAAAAAGGAACCTCTTCCCCACAACACCGACGAGGGCATACGGTTAATGAGATAACAAGGTACGAGAGCTGCATCACCCCATAAAGAATGTGGTGCACAACTTTGGATCAGGAGGGTAAGGGTAACATCAAGAAGTCGATGGTGCATTCTTTCAACAATACCATTCTATTGAGACATATAAACACATGATGTTTGATGAAGAATACCATGAGATGATAAGAATTGAGAGAGCACACGAGTACAGAATTCCAATGCATTATCAGTCCTCGCTATTTTGACAGAGGTTGAAAAAACAATCTACACTTCTTTAATGAAATTTATTATTACTGTAGAGACTAATATATATGTGTTACGTTTTATTGTGTTACGCTTTATTGTTCCGTAATTTCTATTTATTTTTTGTAAGACTCTGTAATTTACCCAAAGGTTTTCTCCCTATATAAGAGACCCAAGGGCTCTATGGAATAACACAACAGAGAGTTTGATTACTCTAACATGGTATCAGAGCCAAAACCCTAACCCTAGGGTTTTGTTCTCCACCCCCCCCCCCCCGCCACCGCCGTCGCCAGCCGGTCCCTCCTGCTGCCGCCGCCAGCCCAGCCGGCCCTCCCGCCACCCCAGCCGGGCCCCCACATCGCCGCCGCCCCCCTCCCATGTCCACCCGTGCCCAGCCCCGCCGCCGCCGGGCTCTTCCACCGTCGATCCTCTCTTCCGCCGAGGCTTCCCAAGCCTCCTTGCTGATGAGTTCAAGTGCATAACGTCTACCTATGCACTTGAATCCACAAAAGTCTTGGTAGACACCATTTCTTTTGTCTATCATCCCTAGTTGTTCTTCTTCGGCAATATGTCAGAACAAAAGGTCGATATGCCCGCCATAGGTGCCTTCAAAGGTTCGGCACCAATCGTCAAAATGGACGGGATGAACTACGAACTGTGGGCTATGCAGTTCCTCAGTCTCATGAAGTCGTGTGGTAAGAAGCATATTCTTACCGAGGATGAACCGCCGGAGAAGACAGGGATATATGCCTCATGGGAGGCCGATGATGCGTATGCCAAGGTGTGGCTCTCAGGCACGCTCACGACGGAGATAGCGAATGATGTCCTCCATCAGCCCACCGCCAAAGCGATGTGGGATATTTTGGCCACGACGTACTCTCAGGTACGCAATGAGACGAAGATGCTACAGTTGTAGCATGATATCTTTACCACAAAGCAGAATGGGAGGCCTCTTCATTCCCTGTACACGTCGCTTCGTGGAATGTTCGAGAAGCTCTATAGCACCATTCCGCTCACAGCCACGCCGGAACAACAGAAGACGTTCCGCAACGCCACTATGGTTGGCGTATTACTCGCTGCCCTTGACCCTGAGTACGAGGCAGCACGCTCTCAGATCCTTGCAGATGCCACCATCCCACCGATGGAAGAAGTATACAGGAGGCTCAGTCGTGTACCTGTTCCATCGAATACAGCGACTGCACCTCCATCAGCAATGGCAGTTTCCAGGGGACGTGGTGGTTCGTCCTCATTTCGTGGCAGAGGAAGTGGTGGACGTGGCCGAGGAGGCCGTGTACGGTCTACATGCTCATTCTGTCGTCGTACTGGCCATTCGGAGGATACGTGCTATTCTAAGCATGGATTTCCTCCTTCTGCACGAGTTGTGGATCATGTCCAGGGTCCACCAGCATCTACTCCAGATAACAGGTTCGAGGAGCTAGTGGCACGGCTTCGTGATATCATGCCCCAGTCATCATCAGAGGGTACTGACGCCTCTGATATTGCCGCTTCGGCATCTGCCAGTACATCTGCATCTGCCACTGCCTCAGGTAGCCCTCCGGTCTCATATCATAACCATGATCTCACAGGTTGGATTGTTGATTCTGGAGCCACCCATCACCTATGTCGTGATAGAGATATCCTGCAGTCCTATAGAGCTGTTCAGCCTGGTCGCTCTGTACTCATTGCTGATGGTACTCATTCCCCGATCGTCGGTCAGGGGGAGACGGATTTGCTGCCCTCTATGCACTTACAGAATGTTTTACATGCACCAGAATTCTCTATGAATCTATTATCCATTAGTCAGATTACTAGAGATTTGCATTGTCGTGCTATATTTGATCCATCTTCGGTTATTTTTCAGGACATACTAACGGGCAGGGTGATTGGTTGTGGTTCTGAGCACAATGGCCTCTATCGTCTTGTACGAACCACGTATGCTGGCGTCTCACTTCATTCTCAAGGCTCCGTCTCACCATATACCTGGCATCTTCGATTTGGTCATCTGCCACTACAGAAATTGCGCCACCTCCTGCCTCAGATATCCCCGGGTTCGTCTTTTCGTTGTGAAGCATGTCAGTTAGGGAAGCACCATCGGTCCAGCTTCCCCAGTCGTCAGGGTCGGAGTAGTCGCTCTCCATTTGAGTTATTTCACATAGATATTTGGGGTCCCAGTCGTGTCCTAGATCATCAGGGGCACAGGTTTTATCTAGTTGTTGTTGATGATTTTTCTAGAGTGTCCTGGACTTTTCTTCTTAAAAATAAATCAGAAGCAGGAAGTGTTATTCAAAATCTTATTAATGAGGTTCAAAATGTTTTTTCGTCTACTGTTAAGTATGTGCGTACTGACAATGCCTTGGAATTTTGCACTCGTTCTCTCGCTCGCTTCCTTTCTACTAAAGGTATTATTCACCAAACCACATGTGCATATACATCTCAACAAAATGGTGTTGCAGAACGAAAGCATAGACACTTTCTTGATATTGCTCGCACATTACTTATTCAAAGTTCCGCACCCTTATCCTTTTGGGGGGATGCTATCCTTACAGCGTGCTATCTGGTTAACCGCATGACTACAACTGTACTTGGCGAAAAGTCTCCTTTCTCTCTTCTATTTCCTGACAAAGATTTGTTTACACTTACACCTCGGGTCTTTGGTACTGTTGCGTTTGTCCACCGGTTATCTCCAGGACTTGATCAGCTCTCTCCTAGGGCTATCAAGTGTGTTTTTGTGGGCTACTCCAGGACACAGAAAGGATATCGTTGTTATGATCCCGTTCATAACAAATACTATGTGAGCGCTGATGTTACCTTTTTCGAACCAGTCATGTACTTCTCCCCTGCAGGTGACAGGCTGACCTCCTCCACATCCACTGGTACTCAGGTCTATGTGCCTCCACCTCCAAGTCTGAGTCAATCCTCTAATCCAACTCCACCACCACCACCACCTCCAATTATACCATTTCCTAAGTTCTATACAAGGCGAACAGGGCCAGCTCAAGCTTCATGCCAACCATCCAGCACGCCTCAGGTATGTTCTGATGTTACCACTAATGATGGATTAGCCAATGCACCGGTGCAGGAGTCTTTACAACAGGAGGAGGATCCGCCAGTCATAGATGATCTTGATCGGCCTATAGCTCAAAGGAAGCTAAGGCGACAGTGTGCTTCGTTCCCGCTTGCTTCTCACGTCTCATTTCATCGCCTCCATGGGGACTTCCAGAAGTTTGTAGCTGCTGTCTCGTCTGTTGAGATTCCACGGACCTATCAAGATGCCATGAAGGTTGATTGCTGGCGTCTAGCCATGGAAGAGGAGATGCGTGCTCTGCAGTCTCGAGGGACTTGGTATCTGGTTCCCATTCCTTCAGGTGCCCCTGTGGTGAGTTGCAAGTGGATCTTTACGGTGAAATATCATGCGGATGGACGTCTTGATAGGTACAAGGCACGACTTGTAGCAAGGGGATTTACCCAGACATATGGGGTAGATTACTTGGATACTTTTTCACCAGTGGCTAGACACTCCACTCTTCGCATCCTCCTATTTGTTGCTGTGGTACGTAACTGGACCATTTTTCAGCTTGACGTCAAAAATGCCTTTTTGTATGGAGACCTACAGGAGGAAGTCTACATGCAGCAGCCACCGGGATTTGCTGCTGAGGGGGAGACTCAGATGGTGTGCAGACTTCATAAGGCTATCTATGGCCTTAAACAAAGTCCCCGAGCATGGTTCCAGAAGCTGTCTCAGCTAATTGAAAAACAGGGGTTCAGGAGATCAAATGCGGACCATTCATTGTTCATCCAGAAGACCCCTAGAGGTACAGTTGTTGTTATGATATATGTTGATGACATCTTGGTCACAGGAGATGATGCTCAGGGGATTGAGATAACCAAGTCCCTGTTGGGAAACCAGTTCATTACGAAGGATCTGGGCACGATAAGATACTTTCTGGGGATAGAGTTTGCACGAAATGCACAAGGAATGGTGATGTCTCAAAGGAAATATGTCACGGACTTGCTAGCTGAAGCAGGAATGACTGGATGCAGACCTTCAAGTACACCTATGGACCCAAGCATGAAGCTGTACGATGATGATACTGAGGAGGTGGACAAAAGAAGGTACAGAGAGATGGTGGGTAAGCTCTTATATATTACTATAACTCGACCGGATATTGCCTTTGCAGTAAACCGGGTGAGTCAATTTGTGGAGCAGCCAAGGCAAGTTCATATGGATGCCTTGCATATGATATTGAGATATCTGAAGTCTTCCCCAGGCACAGGACTGCTGTTTAGGAAAGATACGGATCTATCTATTTCAGCTTGTGCAGATGCAGATTATGCAGGATGTCCAAGGGATCGTAAATCCACTTCTGGATTTGCTATCTTTATAGGAAGCTCTTTAGTTTCTTGGAAAAGCAAGAAACAGACTGTTGTGGCAAGGTCCAGTGCGGAATCCGAGTACAGAGCCATGGCACAAGCAACTGCAGAAATGATGTGGGTTAGAGCAGTCTTAGAAGATTTGACTGTAGATGTCCCCTTGCCTATGAATCTCCAATGTGACAATCAGGCAGCATTATTTATTGCCAATAATCCGGCTTTTCACGAGAGAACAAAGCACATCGAGGTGGATTGTCATTTTACTAGAGACATGATTCAGAAGGGCTTCGTTTCCACCTCTCATGTCAGTTCAGTGGATCAGACGGCTGACATATTCACCAAACCACTGCTCAGGGGACCTTTCCAGAGATGTTCTTCCAAGCTGAGCATGATAGATATCTATGCTCCATCTTGAGGGGGAGTGTAGAGACTAATATATATGTGTTACGTTTTATTGTGTTACGCTTTATTGTTCCGTAATTTCTATTTATTTTTTGTAAGACTCTGTAATTTACCCAAAGGTTTTCTCCCTATATAAGAGACCCAAGGGCTCTATGGAATAACACAACAGAGAGTTTGATTACTCTAACAATTACATTTCCAACTTCAGATTTATTCTTCAACAAGAAAATCCAAGACAGACAACTAAAATCATTCACGACAACTAGATAGAATCTGTGTCCCAGATGATCGGAAACGCAACTTGGACCCCAAATGTCTACATATAAAAACTCAAAAGGGAAGCTACTGCTTCGACTCTGACGACTAGGGAAGACATGCCTCATAGTTAAATGACGAGCGGGGTGAAATCTGAGGAAGGACTTGACGTAGTTTCTGAAGTTGAAGATGACCGAAGCGCAGAAGCCAAAGGAAGGGAGAGAACGGACCAGTGGAATGGGAGGACATGCTAGCATATGGTGTTTGGACCAGGCAATAGAGGTCGCCCTGTTTACGACCACAGTCAATCACTCTGCCCATAAGAATATCCTGAAACACAAGAGATGATGGGTCAAATATTGCTCTACAATTTAAATCTTTAGTAATATGATAGATAGACCGTAAATTAAATGGCAAATCATGAGCATGCAACATATTCTGCAATCACATAAAGGGCGTCAAGGTGATCTCCCCCTGTCCTGTTATTGGGGAATGCATCTTATCTGCTATAACCACAGTCCTCCCTGGAGAAACTTGCATGTAGGCTATGAGCTTATCTCTATCTCCACACAAATGATGTGTGGCACCAGAATCTATGATCCATTCTGAGATATCATAATCATAATAGGAAATAGAGGTATGGACACTACCTGAGGTACTAGCTCTTGCAGTAGTAACAATGTCCGAGCTGTTCTCTTGAGTAGGTGAAAGGGTATTGCCTAGGGGCAAGATGTCTCTCAGTCGAGAAACAACTCATCATATCGATGATCTGATGTGGATGGAGTTGCATAATGCTGAACATGCTCTGCTACGCGTGCGAACGCTGGGAAACCATGCTTGGAGTAGCATGTACCTTCTGAATAACTAGATCTCTGACAATAAGTATAAATAGGTCCGCGACCATGACCACCTCTACCGTGTGATCCTCTTCCATGAAACTGAGATGGATCGTCTCTTCCATGAGAGGCAGCCATGACAGAGGAATTCAACACTGGAGCAGGAGTTGAGATATTAATCCGGTTCAATCCACAGAAAGCATCCTCCATGGGAGGAATGGTAGCATTAGCCAGTATTTGGGAGGAAGCGGCCTCATACTGTGAGTCAAGAGAGGCCAGGAAGACTCTAACCATCGTAGCATTCTGGTATGTCTTCAATTCCTCTAGAGTAGCCATGAGAGGCATGAAGCTATGAATCTTCTCAAATATCCCGTGCAAGGCAGTATAATGAGCATGTAGGGGTCGACCATTCTGCTTTATAGTGAAGATGTCAGGCTAAAGCTGTAGAATTTGTCTCATTCTTGTCCTGTGAATATGTGGCAGCAAGAATATCCCACATGGCTTTGGTAGTGGACCCGTGCAGGACATCATTTGCAATATCTGGTATCAATGTACCAAACAACCAGACCTAAGCATATGCGTCATTAGCCTCCCATGAGGCATACAACCATGTTTTCTCTATCGGCTCTTCCTCGGTAAGAATATGCTTCTTACCCATCGACTTCATTAGGCTCAAGAACCGCATGGCCCACAAGTCATAATTCGACCCATCCGTCTTGATTATAGACGATGGACCTCTGAAGGCGCTCGTGGTGGGGATATCTATCTTGTTCCCTGACATGTTACCAAACGAAGAAGACAAGGATCATAGACTTAACAAAATAATTGTCTACACAGACATAAGGGAAGTTAGTTGCATGTGTAGACTCAAATGGCAACCAACCCCATCAAGGAAAAAAACTTGGCATAGCTACAACTTTGGCGGCTATCGTCGCAAGGGGGGTCCAATCGCAAGGAGGTCTAACCGCAGGAGTAGCGATGCTGTGGGTGTCAGGCGACGGGCTGCATGAGAAGAAGGCGGGCGATGGCCCCGTGAGCGGTGGGCGGCAACGTTGCGGGTGCCGGCCGGCAAGCGACAGTGCCACGGTAGGGCGGCTCCATGCGAGAGGGCAGGAGGTGGGGCTAAGGTTAGGGTTTCAGGTACAAGAGCTCCGGTCTAGGACCACCGCTTTGACACCATGTTGGGAAAAATAAGAGACTTGTTTGTTCCTTGAGCCCTAGACTCTCTTATATAGAGGAGAGTCCTATGGGCAAATTGCATAAAACATACATGAGGAAAAGAAATAGAGAAACGAATACAGAAACATAGGAATATATCTCTACATAGACCATGGAATAAACATAACAATTCATCCTTTTCGTTGCATGGTAACAGAGCGATGGTCATATAGTGGAGCCCATACCTAAAACTCGTCACCACCGTCAACCCTCTCCTTGCGCAGAACCTTCTCCCTTGTCGAAGGGTCCTGCTCAAGGTCCAATGGCTCCAGTTGTCGTTGTCGAAGGCCTTAGTGGTCTTACCCTAGCTGCTGGAGGTCCTAGCAACCCCAACCAGTGTTCTGTGGGGTCCCAATGGCATCAAAGGCCCCTTCCCAATACAGCTGGAGACCCCAGCATCCCTAGTCAATGTTGTACAAGGTCTCAGGGGCACCAACATGCACTGCTAGAGGCTCCCAGTAGCCCCAGTCAAAGCCATCATCACCGTCGGTGCCAACAATAGCCATGCTGGGGCAATTCTCATGTGTCGTCAAGACCTCTTAAGGCTTTCCTAGACTTGTGTGCCATCTTCTCCGCCCCGAGGACCTCATGATCTATTGTATAGTGCATTTTCAGATCTCTTGCACGATCGAATGTGAGTTATAGGGAACTTCTCAGCCCTTTTATGCATACCTAATCAATCACAAGATTGTCTTACTCTCTTTGACCACCATGACACCTACTTCTTCTACCGAAACAATGCTCTTGACCACAAACGTGATGGTACACGGCACTACTATCAAACTTAAGGGCACAAAAAATTACGTGCTCTGATCTCGTTCTTTCAAGGTATTCATTAGTGGTCAACGGAAACTCTAGATCCTGACTAAAGTTCCTGCATATGAGAAAGATAAAGACTAGCAATTGGCATACATAGAACTATTAGGTTACCAACGAGATGACCAACAATATTGAGGCACATATTGACTCGAATCTTCTTTACAAGGACGCGACCAAGGAGATGTGGTAGGATCTTGAGTAGACACTCCCAGAAAACGACAAAGTCATGCCTTGCATACATCTATAGGCAGATATGGTTTGCATCTCAAGGTGATTTTACCCTAATCGAGTACTACATGCATCTCATTAGCCTTTATGAGGAGCTTACAATTTTTCAGCCTTCATGTTGTTCCTAACATGTACAAGAGCGTTCAGACTGGCAGGTGTATAGTTTTTTTATGGCATGCATTCCCAATATCAAGTAGTAAAGGAGCAATTTCTGGTATATGAAACACTGCCAAGTTGAAAGTCATATTTGAGCGTCTTGAGGAACTAGATGCATCTGTAGCCCGACCTCCTATCTACCTCCAACAGAGAATTTTGCACACGTCATATCATCTGGGAGAGGACAATACAACTTTCGAAGAGGACATGGGTTGTGGTCATGGGAGAAAATTTGGATGTAAATGTAACTTTGACCATGGTCGTGGGTGAGATTCTACTATGTTGCAGTTTCCACAATACACTCACTGTATTCAATCGAATAATCCGTCCGAACGATGCTGGCAGAAGTTTGGCATACTTCCCTATCACGCGAATAGTGCCTATGAGGATGCCTATGATGTGGAAAAGGTGTCTGCTACTACAAACCCCAATGGCAAGATGATACATCTCAATGATGCAGATTCTCCGAACTCCACGGTCTGCTACCTCCAGTGAAACTACTATTGTTGCTATCGCTACTACTTCAGGTACAGTAGCCAATTCTGTCATCACTCCTGCTCCGGCTTGGATCATTGATTCTGGAGCCTCTGCTCATCTAATTGGAGAAGGTAGTCTACTAACCTTCTCCATACCATCTTCCTTGGTGAATTTGGTTCGAGTCGTCAATGAGACTCACTCATCTGTCACTACCGTTAGAACAATGGAGTTCGCCTCCAAGCTCCGATTGTATGGAGTTCACTGTTCATCTGATTTCCCTCGTAACTTATTGTCTGTTCATAAGCTTTGGGTTGAGCTTAATTGATGTATTGTTGTGTGATATTTGATGCATTCTGCTGCTATTTTCAGGACATCTGGACGAGGAAGATTTTTAACGGGGATCACGAGAAGAACATGTATTATATTAACATACCATCGGATTCCAAGTTTGTTGGTGCAGCGTCCGTCTCTGAAGATCCACTTTAATGGCATTTGCGCCTTCGACATCCTTCTGCCAAGAATCTCTCCATGATGTTCACCGAACTCTCTACTCTAAAGCTCTTTCAGTACGAAGCCTACGAGATCGGGAAACATCATCGAGCTTCTTTTCCAGTTCGTATTGACTCCCATAGTACCAGTCTTTTTGGTTTTGTTCATTGTGATGTTTCGCGACCATGTCTAGTCCAAACATTGAGTGGTCGTCACAATTTATTGTCTTTGTGGATGATTATAGTAGCTCTTCTTGGGTGTATCTAATAAGGACTGCATATACCTCACCAAAAAGTAGGAAGGGGCATGTCCCATATCCCCGGAGCCAGGTGGAGAAGAACCAGAGTCATAGATCCTCTTGAGCATCATGCAAACCAAATTGTCACAGTCGCCTCAGATATGGGTGATCCACTTGCTGAAATGGGGCCTTGTTTATTTCCTCCAAGCTACGCAGACCAATTCCATCATCATCCTTCGAGCATGAAATAATCTTCCAATCCACCAAAAGTAGCATGTTTGGCCATCCAGAAGATGATCAAAAGAAGCATGTTGAGATACTCTCAAGCCTCTTTTGCACTCCTACGATCAAAAGCCTAGAAGACTAGAAGAAAATGGGGATCGCAAACAGCATCGAACGCAATAACACCAGCCTGCAACCTCTAGACAAGCACACAGACTTCCATCCTGCTAGCCTCTGCTCCATCTGCTCAATCATCGGTAGCCAATCAACCAAGTGTATCCTCCCAACTACTAGGGACATGCCCATGTATTACAAGGGCATATTGTTGGAGTGTTTGAGTTGTGCGTCACTTGAGTTATAGATGGGTAAATGGATCACTCCAGGATCCATTTACCACATCCAAGTCTTTAATCCCACATCTACCAGTTGTGAGATGTGGAAACTCAGTGAGGGCTATATAAGAAGCCCCTCACCCTCTATATCCAATGAGAAAGTTTAATGAACGATCAACCCCTTGAGGCATTCTCCTATGGTTTCATCCCTCCTCAGGGAGTAGGGTTCCACGTTAAAATCTCCTGAGGTATGTTTTGAGTATAGATCAATATTGATGTATATGATGATTTACCTGAGCAGGATGTGTTACAAAAGCCAGATGAGGATGCAGGTGATTTGGATCTTCCTATTGCACTTCAGAAACAGAAGCGCAGCTGCGCGTCATATCCTATAACATCCATTGTTTCTTTTGATCGTTTATCTGGAGAATTCAGGAGCTTTGTTATTGCACTATCGACGGTGGATATTCCATGGAATTACCAAGATGCGTTGAAGGATAGTAGATGGCATTTAGCCATGGAAGAAGAGATGGCTACTCTTCAGTCAAGAGGTACCAAGAGCCTTGTTCCTGCACCTACCGGTGTGTCTACAGTGAGCTGTAAGTGGGTCTTTATGGTTAAGCAGGATGTGGACGACAACATTGACAGATATAAGGCACGTTTGATTGCTCGTGGCTTTACACAGACATATGGGGTGGATTATCTTGATACATTCTTTCCGGTTGCTCGCCATTCCACCCTACGGATCCTTCTCTGTTGCAGTTACTCGTGATTGGCCACTATTCCAATTAGATGTCAAGAATGCATTTTTATATGGTGACTTGCAGGAAGAAGTCTACATGCAACAGCCACCTGATTTTGTTGTTGAGGGGGAGTGTTCTAAGGTGTGTAGACTTCATAAGGCCATATATGGCCTTAAGCAGAGCCCCAGAGCTCGGTTCCAGAAGCTCTCAGTTATGTTTGAAAAACAGGGGTACAAATATTCCAATGCAGATCATTCCTTATTCGTACAAAAGACATCCAGAGGTATTATTGCAATTATGGTGTATGTAGATGATATCTTGCTTACAGGTGATGACGGACAAGGAATTCAGAGGGCGAAAGAAATGTTGGGTCGTGAATTTGTCACCAAGGACCTTAGAGTTCTTAGATATTTTCAAGGACTAGAGTTCGCCAGAAATCCTAATAAGCTGGTAATGACCCAGAGGAAATATGTCACTGACATGTTTAGTGAAACAGGAATGCTTGGTTGCCGTCCTGCCAATACACCCATGGATCCCAGTATAAAATTATATGATGACGACACTAATGAGGTGGATAGGAGAAGATATAGAGAACTGGTGGGAAAGCTTCTCTATGTTACTATTACCAGACCTGATATCTCTTTTGTTGTTAGTCGGGTGAGCCAGTTCATGGAGCAATCACGTCATGTACATATGCATGCTATACATATGATACCCAGGTATCTTAAGTCATCTCCAGGTGCAGGTCTGTTGTTCAAGAGAGACAAGGAGATTGCTATTTCAGCATGTGCAGATGCAGATTACGCGGGATGCCCCAAGGATAGGAAGTCCACCACTGGATTTGTTGTGTATGTTGGAGACTCTCTGGTCTCTTGGAGAAGCAAGAAGCAAATGGTTGTAGCAAGATCCAGTGCTGAGTATGAATATAGGGTTATGGCCCAGGTCAGTACAGAAATGATGTGGGTGAAAGCTGTTTTTACAGATCTATATATAGAAGTCCCTCTTCCTATGGCTCTGGAATGTGACAATCAAGCTACCCTATTTATTCCAAATAATCCAACATTTCATGAATGAACTAAGGACATTGATGTTGATTGTCACTTCATACGAGATATGATTCAGAAGGGGTTTATTCTACATCCCATGTTAGCTCAGAGCAAGGCCTTAAATGTCGGTTTCGGTCACCATTTCGGTACCGACCAAAACAGAATTTCGATGGAATTTCGGTGGAATTTCGACCGAAATTTCGGTCATTTCGGTCATTTTTTGTACTACGACCCCCATATTTCGGTCATTTCGGTCATTTCGGTCGAATTTCGATTTCGACTGGATATCGATATTCGACAGAAATTCGATCGAATTTCGCTGAAATTTGAGGCCATGGCTCAGAGGACCAAACTGCAGACATCTTTACCAAGGCGTTACTTCAAGGGTCGTTCCAGAAGTGTTCGTCCAAGCTGAGCATGATTGACATCTACGCTCCACCCTGAGGGGGAGTGTAGAGATACATGTTTTTCTATGCTGTACCGTTTCATATTTTCTTTTTTTCTTTTGAACTCTTGATGTATTTTACCCATAGGCAACTCTCCTATATAAGAGAATCTAGAGCGTATGGAATAAACAAGTCTCTTGTTTTCCCAACACCATCGTCATTTGTCCCCTCTCGCCTGACGAAAGATGCACCCTCTACCATTGCATCCCCATTCCCAAGCACTTCAATACCATCCTCCATGTGAAAGCAATCAAGCTACATGGTTTTCCATTCATTCGCGTCCATTTAACGATGTTTTCGCGAGAAGAAAATTATTTGCTACCCATCACGAGTTGCTCCTTGAGAAGGTACCTCCTCTTGCATTCGCTCACCTACCCCCTTTCGCACGGTAGTCCCTTTCACTTTGAGCGGTGATGGGTCAGCACTGCTCTCTTCTAGAGATTTAAACTCGATTCGAGCTCGACGTACCCCCCTTCTTTGCCACCTTTCTTACTTGCATCCTCCAATCTAGGGTCCTCGAAACCCCCACCGGTATAATCTCTGACCTTGTAGATTCACTGTCAGTAGAACGAGTCGAGACCATTGGCTTTGAAATCCCCAAAGCAAAGTGTCGTGAGAGCCATCCTGACGGAAGATTTATGCTTGCTTAACGAAATAGAAGGATTATGACCACAAACCGTTTTCAATGCCACAAACGGATCCGATAAAGTGGTCTCATTCGTCCCCAACCCTCCCGTATCGAGAATCGGGCGAGCAAAAGTACTCGTGTAAGACAAATAAGGCTCTGATCATGCATATGTAAGTGGCATGCTTGTCAGGTATACCAACGAACCCGATAACTCTTTCCGTTCCAAAAAACCCGATCGATCCGTCCTAAATGTCGGGTTTAAAATAGACCCTGAAGTGGGCACGATATTTAAGGAGCCGAAAAGAACCACATTCAAGAACGAAGTAGCAACGGAATTAGGTTTTTCATTCATCGAAGCCGCATTCATCATAGTCGTCATTTCAACTTCGAAATCCATCGATTTCACATCTCCCGAGGTATATGTCACACTTCTTAGGCCTAGATTATCTCCAACGTTGCTCTGTCACCGTCGTATCATCATGCTTTCGATGACCTACATTCGAGGTTAGCTCCTCCAGCACCTTAATTGGCATTTTCTCCTTCCGATCTACATCATCGCACACAAAGGCGGTGTAGACTCGATACCCCGTACGTCCACCACCTATGGTCCTTCCCCCAGCTTCAGACCCGACCAGCTCAGCTCTAGAATCTCGCCAATCTCCGCCATCACTACCCCTAAGACCTCAACCTTCCAACATCACAAAGGCACCCATGATACCTTCATCTTCCATATAAAAGTATCGCCTTATGGCCCTCCATATAAGTACCGGGGCGTTCACCAAATCATGCACTTCAACTCTGGTGGCAGCCCCCCTCCAAGCCTCCTTCAATCACCATCTGTAACAGAGGAGAAGCCCCTCAAACAAATTGACCCTCCTGGTAGCCACACGGCGTAGACGTGAGAACCTCATGCTACGTCCAAACAAAAAACCCAACTTCTTTAGGTCAGAGGCATCCCCGTCCCCCACCAATAGGCCTTCTAATGGGCGCCCAACACCTTCCCCTTCGAGAGTCACTCCACCACGTATGTCACCACCTCACCAGGCATTTCCATTAAAATTACCGGAGCCACATCGCTCTTCAACACCTAGGGATGGTTCTTCATTGCCCACGATCCATGAACTACGCATTCCACCTGACAATGACCTAGGTGACCACACCTGAAGCACAACTGTTAAAGAGCAGAGCATGCCCTAAAGATATGGTCCGAGGCACCGCACCTATAGCACCGCGTGCCCCCCTCATTTATGGCCTTGGAAGATCAAATTCACCTCTTCGTCGTGGTTCTTGTCCCCTCACCCTCTACTTCCTCCATTACAACATCTTCCAATCTTTATTCCTCATTAGGAGGCATGGTCTCGCCTCCTCCTCTGTCATAGGTGGCGCTTATATCACTATTTCGGGGATTACCCTCTCCCCCTCCCTTGCCTCTCACACATGCGTTCTCGCCCACTCTCCATTTCAATTTTACCGCCTTCTTGGTTCTCGAATGTGATCGACAAGATAAGATAGGCGTCAATAGGAGAGCACCATCCAACTATAATGACACAAGTTACATTTTGCAACAAAGAGAAGGAGATAAGAAGTTAACCCTAATGAGGTTGATGGTAATAAAATCTTGTTGCAAGTGATGCCATTTAAGGGTAAGAGAAGAGTGCTAGAGGATCCTTGATGTCAATGCTTGAGAAGTGTGATCAAGAAGCCTATAAAGAAAGGTGTCTTATAGATTGGATTAGCATGGAGATATGCACACGATCAGCAATGCAAGATAGCAGTACCATCATCATGGCACAATGAACTGGGGGACAACTGATGCAGGTGGTGAACAAAAACACACCCAGTTGCATGTGGCATTGGCAAGGAAACATGTGGTAGCACTGCCTCCCGACATGCAAGCGACAATGTGAGGAGTCGCTCGAGCGGTTGCATAGAAAAATAATGCATATTAGAAGAGATGGTAATCTTAATGGAATGAGCCCAACTCCATGGTGGAACAAACATAGTGATCACCGAGTTGATGGTGAGCGAAGAAATGTAATGAACTACGGATCTAGCAAGGGATTCCCTTGATTCAGTGTGGCACTAGGTTCCTCTAAACCCTAATTAGATCGAGGAAGGCTAGGGGGAGGTTGTGCTTTAACTACCCTTTTTGGGCTTCATGTCCATTGTGTTTTTGAATTTGTTGTGTTGGGCCCAAGAGGCTAAAGTTCATAATCGAAAAATGGGAAAGTTGAAAGACAAATCAAAGGAACGGGTGGGACCACTTTTATGTTTATTGCATGTAGCATTATCGTGTGTATAAAAGGAGTCATTAAGTGGTGCAAAAAACTTTGCAATCATCGCACTTCTCCTTTTCTTGCTTTATAAAAATACAAAAAAGGATTTTCCATGATAGCAATGGTGATCTTCTCTTAGACTTATATCTTGGACAAACCTTGCAAGATGTGCACTATAAAAGAGTGAATCTTAAGGCAGAACAGAGAAATATTCCTCAGTTTTAGTCACTTTGGGGGTACGGTGATTGTAAAGTAGCATTAAATGGCAAAGCCTTCTCTCACTTTAAGTAGGGTCGGCTACATGGATTCTTGCTCAAATCCATGTTGAAAGATCCGAGTATTTTTTATGCTAGTTGTTGGCTACCTAACGCAACCCCCACAAGGAGGGATTTGAACCATGGTCTTTTCGGTAGTAGTCATACGACACTACCACCAGACCATTGAAGTGGGCACATGGAAAGTAGCATTACATAAAATAAAACCTATGTGAGTTAAAGCCTTGAGAGGGGGCTTTGAAAAAATGGGATTTGAAATTCCTACACGTGAAAGCATGAAGCCAGATTTCAATTCCCATCAGGCTAAAATTTTACTGATAATGTGATTCAGTAGCCTCAAAAGAAGATAGGCACTTGCAAAACACAATAGCGTTTATACAAGTCCCACCCTCCAACCTCCAAAACTAAGATAGTATGACAACTAAATAATAATAATCCCGACAAGGAACATACCTCGTGGGGGTAGGTCATTGTTGAAGCTAGTATTTTAGCTATTGAAGAGGCGATTGCGACATTTCCAGCACTGAGCTTTTCCACAGATGTGTTCTCTAAAGAGTTTGAAAAAAATATTAGCAAATATAAATGAAAAATGCATTTACAACATTAGAATTTCAAGCACCTCGTCTAGCCAAGTAAGCTTTGCTCTTTCATATGCTGGAAACTGGATTGCTACATGGCTAACACCCGCTAAAGAGGGCAAGAGACCACTGTTGATCAGACAAAAAAACAAAATCTTGATGATATGGTCTAAAAATATCATACATGCCCCCACATTAGGACAATTCCGAGAGGCCCTGACAAAAGTTGCAATTTGAGAAACACCCTGCTTCCTAACCAAATATAAAGACACGACAGCAGGATTTGGTCGCACTAAACAAGCACTAGACCTGTACAACCCTCGAAGTCCCTCTTCATATGCAATCCTCTTCAGAGGCAGAAAGAATACTTCCGTATGGTACCACCATTCCTGATTTCATTCCCTGAGTCTGTGGCAAAGCATTTGAAAGGAGATGGGAGAAACTTAATTCAGGTGCAAAATCAAAGCACTAAGAACCAAATAAGATTTAGCTTCCAAACTGTGGTCATTATCTGGCCTTTATAATCAACTCCTATAGCATAGAAAAAGACGACACTCAAGTGACGAAGAGATGATAATTCACCCTCGGACTGTAAAGAGAAATGCACCAATTACAAGAAATGAATAAAATTAATTTGACCCCTACTTGTCAACGTATATATGTTGCTCTCAATCGATATCTTTGTTTGACTGGTTAACAATCATAACTGGTCAGCAATCATAACAAAAATACAATGCCAATATCCGCCAAGCAACAGTATAAACCCCACTGATTACTAAGAAAATTAAACCTGTTCCCGCCCCCATGAGCGATTGAGAAGGCGATCTGGGGCGACCCCCCAGTGCCAATGCTGGACCTGATCTGGAGGAGATCAGGGGGTCTGATCCAAGATTTGATCCTTGATCAGTGTTCCTCTCGGTTTGGACTTCCAATTGAGCTTTTTTTGGAGGGAATCAGAGGAGATCAGTGTATTCCGAGTTCTAGGGCTTTGGGCGCTGGTGTGCGCGAGAAGCATCAAAGCTTGTTTTTTTAAAAGGACATCAAAGCTTGTTTTGAGTGCCGTTGAATGTCCTAGCTTCATGGATTGAAGGAAAAAGAGATGTGATTCATGCAAGGGGATGATTGATATGCTTTTCGTGGGCTGCTGATGGGAGGAGATTGGCTTGGAATCTCCATGGATGCTCGTTGCTCGAGGGAGGTGTATTGCTGCGAGGATCTTTTGGTTGCTGATCGTGTCGAGGTGAAGACATAGGTTCTTCTCCATCGCTGCAGCTGGGACAAACCTCGAGGTTAGTTCCTTGCTACGGGAGAGCAGCTCTGGAGCTGGCATTGCCCTAGAGTGCTGCTATGGTCCAAGGGTAGTGGGTGTGGGGTTTAGCGAGGTCTGTGGTGTTGTGCACACCAGGTGTTCGACAATAAGCCAGAGAGTGCTGCTTCCAGTTTTAAACCCAAGATGTTGATGATATGATTTGTCAGAGTCCAAAGACTCTTTGTTATGTTATTCCATAGAGCCCTCGGGTCTCTTATATAGAGAGAAAACCCTTGGGTAAATGACATAGACGTACATGAACTAAATAAGAAATACATAACAGTACATCATGACATAAGTTAAACCTCTACACTCCCCTTCAAGATGGAGCTTAGATATCAATCATGCTCAGCTTGGAAGAACATTTCTGGAAAGGTCCTCTGAGCAATGGCTTGGTAAATATATCTGCAGTCTGGTCCTCTGAACTGACGTGTGAAGTGGAAATCAAGCCCTTCTGGATCATGTCTCTAGTATAGTGACAATCTACCTCGATGTGCTTTGTTCTTTCATGAAAAGCTGGATTATTGGCAATGAACAATGCTGCCCGGTTGTCACATTGAAGATTCATGGGCAAGGAGACATTTACATTCAAATCTTCTAAGACCGCTCGAACCCACATCATTTCTGCGCTTGCTTGTGCCATGGCTCTGTATTCGGATTCAGCACTGGATCTCGCCACAACAGTCTGTTTCTTGCTTTTCCAAGAAACCAAAGAGCTTCCTATGAAGATAGCAAATCCGGAAGTAGATTTACGATCCTTTGGACATCTGCATAGTCTGCATCTGCACAAGCTGAAATAGACAGATCCGTATCTTTTCTAAATAGCAGACCTGTGCCTGGGGAAGACTTCAGATATCTCAATATCATATACACAGCTTCCATATGAACTTGCCTAGGCTGCTCCATAAATTGACTCACCCGGTTTACTGCAAACGCATATCCGGTCGAGTTATGGTGATGTATAGAAGCTTACCCACCATTTCTCTGTATCTTCTTTTGTCCACCTCTTCGGTATCATTGTCATGCGTGCTTGACGGTCTGCATCCATCCATTCCAGTTTCAACTAGCAAGTCTGTGACGTATTTCCTTTGAGTCATCACCATTCCTTGTGCATTTCTTGCAAATTCTATCCCCAGAAAATATCGGATCGTGCCTAGAGCCTTCGTAATAAACTGACTTCCCAAAAGAGATTTGGTCATCTCAATTCCCTGAGCATCATCTCCTGTAACCAGAATGTCATCAACATATACCATGACGACAACCGTACCTCTAGGAGAGTCTTCTGGATAAACAATGAGTGGTCCGCATTTGATCTCTTGAACCTCTGTCGTTCAATCAGTTGGGACAGCTTCTGGAACCATGCCCGTGGACTTTGTCTAAGGCCATAGACAGCCTTATGAAGTCTGCACACCATCTGAGTCTCCCCCTCAGCAGCAAACCCCGGTGGCTGCTGCATGTAGACTTCCTCCTGTAGGTCACCATACAAGAATGCATTCTTGACATCAAGTTAAAAAATGGTCCAGTCACATAACACAGCAACAGATAGGAGAATGCGAAGAGTGGAGTGTCGAGCCACTGGTGAAAATGTATCCAAATAATCGACCCCATAGGTCTGGGTAAAGCCACGTGCGATAAGTCTGGCCTTGTATCTGTCGAGACGCCCATCTGCGTGATACTTAACCGTAAACACCCACTTGCTACTCACCACAGAAGCACCTGGAGGAATGGGAACAAGAGACCAAGTCTCGCGAGACTGTAAGGCACGCATCTCCTCCTCCATAGCTAGACGCCAACAATCAATCTTCATGGCTTCTTGATAAGTCCGTGGTATGTCAACTGATGAGACAACCGCTGCAACCTCTGGAAATCCCCAGTAAGACGATGAAATGAAACGTGAGATGCAAGAGGATATGAGGCACATTGCCTTTTCGGCTTCCTATGAGCAATAGGGACGATCAAGATCATCAATCACGGTGCTGACTGGCGGATCCTCCTCCTGTAGTAAATGTTCCTGCACCGATGCATTATCTAACCCATCATTAGTGGTAACATCAGAACATACCTAAGGCGTGCTGGATGGTTGATGTGTAGCTTGAGCAGGCCCTGACCACCTTGTGTAGAACTTAGGGAATGGTGGAATGGTAGGTGGTGGTAGTGGTGGTGGTGTGGACTCAGACTGACTCAGACTCGGCGGTAGGGGCACATAGACATTAGTATCCGTGGATGTGGAGGAACCCAGTCTGTCACCTGTAGGAGAGAAGTACATAACTGGTTCAAGGAATGTAACATCCGCACTCACATAGTACTTGTTATGAATGGTGTTATAGCAACGATATCCTTTTGCGTCCTCGAGTAGCCCACAAAAACACACTTAACAGCTCTAGGAGAGAGCTTGTCAAGTCCTGGAGACAAGCGGTGAACAAAAGCGATTGTCCCAAAGACACGAGGTGTAAGTGAAAACAAGTCTTTGTCAGGAAAAAGAACAGAGATAGGGGCCTTTTCGCCAAGAACAGTAGAGGGCATGCGATTGACCAGATAGCATGCTGTAAGTACAACATCCCCCCAATACGCTAAGGGTGCACAACTCTGAATCAGTAATGTGGGAGCAATATCAAGAAAGTGTCGATGCTTCCGTTCCGCAACCTCATTTTGTTGAGAGGTGTATGCACATGTAGTTTGGTGGATAATGCCCTTAGATGAAAGGAAGCGAGCAAGTAAACGAGTGCAGAACTCCAATGCATTATCAGTACGCACATACTTAACCGTAGAGGAAAAAAACCTTTTGCACTTCATTGATAAGATTTTGGATAACACTTCCTGCTTCAGATTTATTTTTAAGAAGAAAAGTCCAAGATACTCGAGAGAAATCATCAACCACGACCAGATAAAACCTGTGCCCCTGATGATCTGGGACACGACTCGGACCCCAAATATCTATATGAAATAACTCAAATGTGGAGCGACTGCTCCGACCCTGACGACTAGGGAAGCTAGACCGATGATGCTTCCCTAACTGACACGCTTCACAACGAAATGACGCATTCAGAGAGACTCGCGGTAGAAGATGACGCATTTTCTGAAGTGGCAGGTGACCAAAGCGAAGATGTCATGTATATGGAGAAACGGACCCTTGAGAGTGTAGAGATACGCCAGCATAGGAGTTCCGTACTAGACGATAGAGGCCATTGTGCTCAGAACCACAGCCAATCACCCTGCCCGTGAGTATGTCCTGAAAAATGACAGAAGATGGGTCAAATATAGCACGACAGTGTAAATCTTTTGTAATCTGACTAACAGATAATAAGTTTATGGAGAACTCTGGAGCATGTAGGACATTCTGTAAGTGCATGGAGGGAAACAGAACAGTCTCCCCTTGACCAACGATAGGGGAATGAGTGCCATCCGCTATGAGTACGGAGTGACCAGACTGAATGGCTCTGTAGGACTGCAGGTTATCTCTATCACGGCAGAGATGATGGGTGGCTCCAGAGTCAACAATCCAACCTGAGAGATCATGGTTATGATAGTTGGCAGAAGTACTACCTGAGGTACTGGCAGTAGCGGATGTACTAGCAAATGTAGAAGCTGCGACGTCGGATGTATCAACACCCTCTGATGATGACTGTGGCATAATATCACGAAGCCGTGCCACGAGCTCCTCGAACCTGTGATCGGGAGTAGATGCTGGTGGAGCCTGAACATGATCAGCAACACGTGCAGAAGGAGGAAAGCCATGCTTGGAATAGCATGTATCCTCCGAATGTCCAGTACGACGACAAAATGAGCAAGCTAAACGCACACGACCTCCACGGCCACGTCCACTACTTCCTCTGCCACGAAAAGATGACGAACTACCTCGGCCTCTGGGAGACCGCCATTGCCGAGGGAGGTGGAGTCGCCGCACTAGAGGGAACTGAGATACGACTGAGCCTCCTGTAGACTTCCTCCATTGGAGGAATAGTGGCATCGGCGAGGATCTGAGAGCGGGCTGCCCCTCGTACTCTGGTCCAGGGCAGGGGGTAAAACGCCTACCATAGTGGCGTTACGGAACGTCTTCTGCTGTTCAGGGGTGGCTGTGAGCGGGATGGTGCTATATAACTTCTCAAACATTCCGCGGAGGGACGTGTACAGAGAATGAAGAGGCCGCCCATTTTGCTTCGTGGTAAAAATATCATGCTGCAACTGCAGCATCTTTGTCTCGTTCCGCACCTGAGAGTATGTAGTAGCCAGAATATCCCACATCACCTTGGCGGTGGGTTGATGAAGGACATCATTGGCGATTTCCATCATGAGCGTGCCGGACAACCAGACTTTGGCATACGCATCGTCAGCCTCCCATGAGGCATAGATCCCTGTCTTCTCCACCGGTTCATCTTCGGTAAGAATATGCTTCTTACCACACGATTGCATAAGACTTTGGAACTACATAGCCCAGAGTTCGTAGTTCGTCCCGTCCATTTTGACGATTGGTGTTGAACCTTTAAAAGCACCTATGGCGGGCATATCAACCTTCTGTTCTGATATATCGCCGAGGAGGAAGACTTAGGGATGATAAACAAAGAAAGTGGCGTCTACAAAGACCCGGTTGGATTCAAGTGCATATGTAGACGTTATGCACTTGAATCCATTGTTGTCGTGACTCCGAGTGTAGAAGTAACGTCACAAAGGAGCCCCTGTTGAGGGTTGTACCGGGGCTGGCTGGAGCCTCGGTCGAAGATGGAAGCCTCGGCAAGAGGCTGACGGCGGCGGGACCTAGCAAAGGCGCTAGGGACTGGGGCTGAAGGCGGCTGGTGGGAGGGCGGGAGGCCTGGGGCCTGGAGGCGGCTGCCGAAGAAGAGGAGGGGGGCGGCGGGTGGAGAGAAAACCCTAGACTAGGGTTTTGGCTCTGATACCATGTCAGAGTCAAAGACTCTTTGTTATGTTATTCCATAGAGCCCTCGGGTCTCTTATATAGAGAGAAAACCCTTAGGTAAATTACATAGATGTACATGAACTAAATAAGAAATATGTAACGGTACATCATGACATAAGTTAAACCTCTACATGATTGACAAGGCTGATAATACTGTTAAGAAAATAAACATGCGGAAGCGTAACATGGAAAAATAATAAAGAACACGAAGAACGTGGGATTTAACGTGGAACCCTACTCCGTGAGGAGCGGGATGAAACCGCGGGAGAAGCCCTCAAATGTGACGTGTTTGTCTATTGACTTTCTCAATGAGTACAGGAGGTCTGGGGCTCCTTAGATAGCCTCTCCAGAGCCTCCAAGTCACACCACTAGGCGGTGTGGGAGTAAACAGTGGATGGGGTAAATGGATCTTCTCCAGGATCCATTTACCCTGCTACAACTCAATATGTCGTATACACGAATACTCCAACACTCCCCCTCAAGCTGGAGCATGCAATGCTCAGCTTGGATAAACAGAAAGAAACTCAACTCAACGCTACAGGACACTACGGACAATATTAACCCAACGCACACATTGCTACAGTCAAGGACGTTGCTTCTCATGCCGTGCAGGTGAGGAGGACGAACGGGCTGGAGTGTGAGTCTTCTTAATCTCCTCTTCGGAGAGCATGTGCTCTGAACTGCGCCTGTCAGAGTCGCTGCAACTGGAAATGAGTCTCCTCGTCGGAG
Organism: Ottelia alismoides; assembly: GCA_037367405.1. Classification (NCBI taxonomy): domain Eukaryota; kingdom Viridiplantae; phylum Streptophyta; class Magnoliopsida; order Alismatales; family Hydrocharitaceae; genus Ottelia; species Ottelia alismoides. The sequence goes on along the minus strand of JAZKJV010002851.1, from coordinate 4,627 downwards.
TACTCTGGCCCGCCACAATAATGTGGACAATTGCTCCATCTCTGAAAAGGGCCTAACTGAAAAGGTCGTGGTTGTGCAATCCTCGTCGAAGTCCACGGTTGCTGGAGAATGGAGTCTGAAAATAGTCTCCTCGTCGGAGAACTGGGTCTCTCCCATCTGGCTCAGAGAATGGTGCACTACCCTAGTGTACCTATGATACCACATGAAAACCCTTGCCAACATGTCATAGGGAATGATCCTCTACTCTGGAGTCCCTATGGCTCACATGAAAACTCTGGCCGACGAAACAAGAATAATGATGGAGACCACGAACAAATGATGGCAACATATGCTCATCTGAAAATGACTTCATACTCGTGCGTGTCTGAAATGCAGACTCGGAACAATGATCGTCGAGTCTGAAACTGAATCGTAGAGTCTGATCATCTGGTTGGTCTGGAGACTGATATCTGAATATGGAATCTGGATCTAGACCTGTGACTCTACATATATACTCCCCCTGTCTCCCATACTTGTTGGAATGATGATCGTCGACCAAGTTGGGAGAAGACGATAAAATAGGGGTAAATAACAAGAACATGAAACTTGCGACTTTTCAACATTTTTTTTAAAGCCGTCATTCTTTTTGAAACGTTTTTTTAAGCCATTGACATTTTTTTCCGGCTCTTCACACCCTTTTATTTTTTTTGAAACATCTCTCTCCCCTCTTTTTTTTTGTAACATACGCGTACCGCTTTTTCTTGTACGCGCTTCTTTTCTTTCTTCCCATTTTTTTAACACAATCTTCGGCCTTCTTCTTCTTCTTCTTTTCAATCAGACCCACTATCTTTCTCTCTCTCACTTTTCTCCCCCTCTTTTCCTTTTTTTCTTTTTTTTAATAAACAACCGTCCTTTTTTTATCAACCATAGCCCACTTGGACAAGGTCCAGAACATTCCACGTCATCCTACTAGGGTTCCCCTTTGACTGAGAACCCCTCTCACAAGCCGCCGCCCACGATAGGGCATCTCTGTCGGGAAACAATCAAGATGGCGCCTCCTCTTTTTTTTAAATAAAGGGCCTACCAACCTTTTTTATTTTCGTCACCTAGGGTTCCCCTTGATTGGGAACCTCCTTCTGTCGCCGCCACTGGATGGAATAGCTCGGGGAGTTCCTCCGTGAGATCTGAAAGGAGGTCGGTCGAGATGGAGCTTGCGGAGAGGATGGCCATCGCGCGTGGGGGTCGCGCGTTGCCAGCTTGAAGACGCGGCTGCCTGCGCAGCAAGGAGGATGAAGGGGCGACACCACAAGGACACAGCATCACGCCGCCAGGACCACCGTGAATCGTGCGGGGCTGGAGGAGGTGCCGCTCGGCTGGAGCAGGGCCGCGAGACCTGTTCACGCGAGTAGAAGCGCCGCCGGGGCGCTTTGTGCGCAGGAGGGTTGTGCGCACCACTGGAGGGCCGATCGGCGGGGACTTCCGCCTGCAGGAGCTCCGCCTGGGCTCGCGCCTAGGATGTGAGGGTGTCGCACGGGGATGGATCGCGCGGGGAAGGCTTCGTGGATCTAGGATTGGTACCGACTGCTGGAGAAGATGGTGTCCGATGATCCTGGAGAAGATGGTGCTCGTGCGCGTCGTACATATAAAGAACTGTGTATCGTTGATGTTGGCGATGGGCAGGGGGGTCCTGCGCTTGCGCAAGGACTTGCTGCTCGTGCGATGCACGTGAAACTGGAAAGAACTGAGGGGATTCGCGCGCCTGCCGCCTATATGGGTTGGGAATGATCTCTGTATGACCTTTGTTGCGGCTAGGGCTTGCGCACAAGAGATTTGTGCATTCAATCTTCACAGGATCAGGGCTGGAGCCGAGCGGCTTGCCGATAGGGCGGATCGAAGAGAAGCCAGATGCTTGTAGAGAAGCCAGATGTCGTGGCTTCTGCTTTGGATAATAGGTTTTGAGAAAGAAACCCTCCACGATGATCTCGCTGCCAGAATAAAGATTAGGGTTCCTGACAAGAACCCTAGAACTTGGATCTTAAAAAAATTCAGAATAATTTTCCTCTCAAACAATCTTCAAGAACGACGAATAATATATCGAATCTCGAATACACAAAATAAATAATATAAAACTCCTCAAGAATCGAACCTACTCTGATACCATGTTAAGAAAATAAACATGCGGAAGCGTAACATGGAAAAATAATAAAGAACACGAAGAACGCGGGATTTAACGTGGAACCCTACTCCGTGAGAAGCAGGATGAAACCACGGGAGAAGCCCTCAAATGGGGCGTGTTTGTCTATTGACTTTCTCAATGAGTACAGGAGGTCTGGGGCTCCTTATATAGCCTCTCCAGAGCCTCCAAGTCACACCCCTAAGCGGTGTGGGACTAAACACTGGATGGGGTAAATGGATCTTCTCCAGGATCCATTTACCCTGCTACAACTCAATATGATGCATACATGAATAATCCAACAAATACCATGAAAGAGGAATCAACTGGAGCTTTGAATCTTAAAATGCAGAGTTCCCCCCTTTCTCCGTTGAAATACGAAAAGAAATCTGAACTCAAGAAAGGAGCTTGGAAAGATGAGAATGTTAGAAGGAATGAAGAAGCTATTGGTGAAAAAAAATCTTTTGCTGATGCAACGAGACTTTCAGTTCCATTACTGGAGGAATAAGTTCCAGTTAGAAATCCAATTGTGGAGAATGCGACTAGGGCTGTTGAATTCTTTACAAGTGCCATTCAGGACCTGTTTGGTTGGTAAATTTCAAAGGTCTAGAGTAGCTTTGAAGTTATTCTACCGTTTTTGAAGAATAGAATGGCCCATTGTGGTAAATTCTATCAGAATGCATTGGCTGCGAAACACATCTTAATTAGATCTAAGAGAAGGATTTTGTGCATTCTTATGCACTAAGAGGTTAAAATTTATGAATGAATGAGTCACATTTATAAGGTGGTCGCCTTTTTCCAGACCAAATCAAAACAACCCAATACGCATGTTGGGTAGGAAAAAGCCTGGTTGCCTGGTTTGAACATTCATTTGCATAATTTGGGAGCTATCAATCTACAGCTCAAGTAATTGGGAGGTTCATTTGCATGTATAACAAGGTTCTAGAATCGTCAAGACCAAGTTACCAAGAATCTTTGTGGAGATTGATCTACTTCATCCTAGGGTAGATCATGTTGTCATTCGCAATGGAGATCAACTATTCAAGCAGAAGCTATCTATGAAAGAATCCCAAAGTTTACCGTTGGATGTTGTGCTGTAGGACACACGTATGATTGTCAAATAGAAGGAAAAATACAGCAATGAAGGTGATAACAAAAAGACATGGAAGATAGTGACAGATCAAAAGTTTAAGAAAGTCCCATTGTTGGTGGAAACACAATTGAAGCAGCATCGATGTTCTCTTCAAGACCAGATACAGCAGCTGCAAGATCAGAGGTTGAATCAGCTCCAGCAGCAGCATATATTGGCTGTTTTACAGCAGCTATAGATGCGGATGTTTCATCAGCAACACAAGAATGTGAAGACACAAGAATGAGAAGAAAGACAATCAGCGATCTGGAGGTGCTCAGGCAGAAGACAATGTAGTAAGAAGATACATGTTCCTGTTGAGATAGAGGAAGGTTCAGCTTTGAGGAAATCCATTTTGATTATTACTCTGCACCAGAAGGAAGCAAACATGTTCCACGAAAAGAGAGGAATTTAGTCAAAAGAAAGACAAATGCGCAATTACACAAACAACATGACGCTGAGTGAAACGAAGAATTAGAGCTCAATTTCCTGTCCGTTAATTAACGTTTAATTTAATTAGGGTTAGATTAAATTTATTTCCGCCCAATCAAGTCCATTGCAATTCCATTTTTATTTAAATAATGAGATCGATTGTGATCTTCAATTAATTAGTTGGAAGTAATTATAGTCCAAATAAGATATGTTAGGATTTGAATCTCATTTACTTTCTATTTGCGTAATTCTACCCCTCCTATATAAAGGAGATGGTAGCCTTATGTTTTGAGCATTCCAGAGTAAAACAAAATTTGAGATTTATTTCATTTCTCTCTTTTTTCCCTCTCCACGCGATCTTTGTGGTTCTTCTTCTCCAAATCCCTCGCATCCGGCGAGTTTTCCCTTCTTCCTTCCTCCAACTTCTTCTCCACCAAATTTTCCATCTTAAAAATATTTTTTCACATATCAATTGAATTTGCATCAATTGGCATTAAAGCATGGCTCACATATCGTCTTCACGATCTGATGATCCGTCAAAATATTCAAGTTATCAATCAAAAGATATTTGTTCAAGAAACCATGCATGGATTGCAAACAAGTTCATGTCCACAACGCTCCAATTTCAGTCATATCTACATAAGCAAGCTCGATGTGGAATTTCAGTAACGTGTCATCAGATCAAAACTCCACCACCACCATCCCCACCCTCTACAACTGGCCACACCTTCCCCGACACCATCACCAGCCCCCCTCAACTCTACAGGCTCGCCACCATCCACTACAGCCACCCTATCCACAATACCACCCATACCCCCACTGAAACGATGATTCCAACCCAACCCCAACCCCCTATTGCAGACGCCATACACCCTCGATTGCTACCCCTAATCTTGCGATCACCGGAACCCGTA